>CM057829.1:95720888-98120888 GCA_030068075.1 Paguma larvata | reverse complement strand
ATCAGAAGACAGAGGGTAACAGTATGGATAAGAAAACAAGATCCATCTATATGCTGTTTACAAGAGACCGTTTTAGGCCTAAAGACACCTTTAGATGGAAAGTAAGGTGATGGAGAAATATCTATCATGCTAATAGTTGCCAAAAGAAAGTTGGAGTAGCCATACTTATATCAGACAATCTAGATTTTAAAATAAAGACTGTAATAAGAGATGAAGAAGGGCATTGTATCATGATTAAGGGGTCTATCCACCAAGATCTAACAATTGTAAACATTTATGCTCCAAACGTAGAAGCACCCAAATATATAAATCAATTAATCACAAACATAAATAAACTCATTGATAATAATACCATAATATTAGGGGACTTAAACACCCCACTTACAGCAATGGACAGATCATCTAAACAGAAAATCAACAAGGAAACAATGGCTTTGAATGACATTCTGGACAGGATGGACTTAACAGATATATTCAGAACATTTCATCCTAAAGCAGCAGGATGCACATTTTTCTCCAGTGCACATGGAACATTCTCCAGAATAGATCACATACTGGGACACAAATCAGCCCTCGACAAGTACAAAAAGACTGAGATCACACCGTGCATATTTTCAGACCACGACACTATGAAACTCAAAATCAAACGCAAGAAAAAATTTGGAAAGATAACAAATACTTAGAGACTAAACAACATCCTACTAAAGAATGAATGGGCTAACCAAGAAGTTAAAGAGGAAATTAAAAAGTACATGGAAGCCAATGAAAATGATAACACCCCAGCCCTGTGTCTGGGACACAGCAAAGGCAGTCCTAAGAGGGAAGTATAGAGCAATCTAGACCTTCCTAAAGAAGGAAGAAAGGTCTCATATACACAACCTAACCATACACCTTAAAGAGCTGGAAAAAGAACAGCAAATAATACCCAAAACCGGTAGAATACAGGAAATAATAAAGATTAAAGCAGAAATCAATGCTATTGAAACAACAACAACAACAACAACAAAAACAGTAGAACAGATCAATGAACCAGGAGCTGGTTCTTTCAAAGAATTAATAAAATTGATAAACCCCTAGCCAGTTTGATCACAAAGAAAAAGGAAAGGACCCAAATAAAGAAAATCAAGAATGAAAGAGGAGAGATCACAACATATACAGCAGAAATACAAACAATAATAAGAGAATATTTTAAGCATTATATGCCAATAAAATGGAAAATCTGGAAGAAACAGACAAATTCCTAGATACATATAAACTACCAAAACTGAAACAGGAAGAAAAAGAAAATTTGAACAGATCCATAACTAGTAAAGAAACCAAATTAGTAATCAAAAATCTCCCAAAAAACAAGAGTCCAGGGCCAGATGGCTTTCCAGGGGAATTCTACTAAACATTTAAAGAGTTAACACCTATTCTTCTGAAGCGGTTCCAAAAAATAGAAATGGAAGCAAAACTGACAAATTCATTCCATGAAGCCAGCATTACCTTGATTCCAATACCATACAAAGACCCCACTAAAAAGGAGAACTTCAGACCAATTTCCCTGATGAACACGAATGCAAAAATGCTCAACAAAATACTAGTCAACTAGATCCAACAATACATTAAAAGAATTATTCGCCGCAACCAAGTGGGATTTATACCTGGGGTGCTGGGCTGGTTCAATATCCACAAAACAATCAATGTGATACATTACATCAATAAAAAAAAATGACAAGAACTACATAATCCTCTCAATAGATGCAGAGAAAGCATTTGACAAAATACAGCATCCTTTCTTGATAAAAACCCTAAAGAAAGCAGGGATAGAGGGATCATACCTCAAGATCATAAAAGCCGTATATGAAAGACCCACCACTAATATCATCTTCAATGGGGAAAAACTGAGAGCTTTCCCCTAAGGTCAGGAACATGACAGGGTAGTCCACTCTCGCCACTGTTATTCAACATAGTATTGGAAGTCTTAGCCTCAGCAAACATACAACACAAAGGAATAAATGGTATCCAAATTGGCAAGGAACAAGTCAAACTTTCACTCTCCACAGATGACATGATACTCCATAAGGAAAACCCAAAAGATTCCACCAAAAAACTGCTAGAACTGATCCATGAATTCAGCAAAGTCGCAGGATATAAAACCAATGCACAGAAATCGGTTGCATTCCTATACACTAATAATGAAGCAATAGAAAGAGAAATCAAGGAATCGATCCCATTTATGATTGCACCAAAAACCATAAAATACCTAGGAAAAAACATAACCAAAGAGGTGAAAAATCGATATGAAAACTATAGAAAGCTTACGAAAGAAATTGAAGAAAACACACAAAAAAAGGAAAAATATTCCATGCTCCTGGATAGGAAGAATATTGTTAAAATGCCAATACTACCCAAAACAATCTACATATTCAATGGAATCGCTATCAAAATAACATCAGCATTCCTCAAGAGCTAGAACAAATAATCCTAAAATCTGTATGGAACCAAAAAAGTTCCTGAATAGCCAAAGCAATCTTGAAAAAGAACACCAAACCTGGAGGCATCACAATCCCGTACTTCAAGCTGTATTACAAAGCTGTAATCATCAAGACAGTATGGTACTGGCACCAAAAGAGATCAATGGAACAGAATAGAGAACCCAGAAATGGATGGCCAACTAATCTTTGACAAAGCAGGGAAGAATAGCCAATGGAATAAAGACAAGTCTCTTTAGCAAATGGTGCTCGGAAAACTGAACAGTGACAAGCAGAAAAATGAACGTGGACCACTTTCTTACACCATACACAAAAATAAACTCAAAATGGATGAAAGACCTAAACGAAGGGCAGGAAGCCATCAAGATCCTAGAGGAGAAAAACAGGCAAAAACCTCTTCGACCTTGGCCGCAGCAACTTCTTACTCAACAAGTCTCTGGAAGCAAGCAAAACAAGCAAAAATGAACTATTGGGACCTCATCAAGATAAAAAGGTTCTGCACAACAAAGGAAACAATCAGCAAAACTAAAAGGCAACCAATGGAATGGAGACATATCAGATAAAGGGTTAGTATCCAAAATCTATAAAGAATTTATCAAACTCAACACCCAAAAAATAAATAATCCAGTGAAAAAATGGACAAAAGACATGAATAGACACTTCCCCAAAGAAGACTATCCAGGTGGCCAACTGGCACATGAAGAAATGCTCAATATCAAACGTCATCAAGGAAATTCAATTCAAAACACAATGAGATACCACCTCACACCTGTCAGAATGGCTAACGTTAACAACTCAGGCAACAACAGATGTTGGCGAGGATGTGGAGAAAGAGGATCTCTTTTGTGCTGCTGGTGGGAATGCAAACTGGTGCAGCCACTCTGGAAAACAGTATGGAGGTTCCTCAAAAAATTAAAAATAGAACTACCCAACAACCCAGCAATTGCACTAGTAGGTATTTATCCAAGGGATACAGGTGTGCTGTTTTGACGGGACACATGCACCCCGATGTGTTTTTTTTTATTTAAAAAAATTTATTTATTTGAGACAGCGAGTGAGCAAGCATAAACAGGGAAGGGGCAGAAAGAGAGGGACACACACAATCCAAAGCAGGCTCCAGGCTCTGAGTGGTCAGCACAGAGCCTCATGCAGGGCTCGAACCCACAAACAAAGAGATCATGACCTGAGCCAAAGTCGGATGCTTAATCAACTGAGCTACCCAGGCGCTCCCACCCCAATGTTTATAGCAGCATTATTGACAATAGCCAAAGTATGGAAAAAGTCCAAATGTCCATTGACAGATGAATGGATAAAGAAGATGTGGTATAGATACACAATGGAGTATTACTCAGCGATCAAAAAGAATGAAATCTTGCCATTACAACTACATGGATAGAACTAGAGGGTATTATGCTAAGTGAAATTAGCCAGTCAGAGAAAGACAGATATCATATGACTTCACTCATATGAGGAATTTAAGCTTTTTGACAGATGAACTAAGGAAAGAGAAGCAAAAAATATATAAAAACAAGGGGTGGGGGGACAAAACATAAGACACTCTTAAATATAGAAAATAAACAGAGGGTTGCTGGAGGAGTTGTGGGAGGGGGAATGGGTTAAATGGGTAAGAGACATTAAGGAATCTACTCCTGAAATCATTGTTGCACCATATGCTAACTTGGACGTAAATTTAAAAATTAATTAATTAAAAAAAAATAGAACAGAACAGAGAGCCCAGAAAAAAATCCCACTCATATTGTCAAGTAACTTATAACAAAGGAACCAAGAAGATACAGGGGGGAAAGACAGTCTCTTTAATAAGTGGTGTTGAGGCATGCGACAAATCAGTCACCCTGAGCATGAAACAGAACACCACTCTGGGGGAAGGAGGGGGGCCAACATGGCGGAGGAGTAGAGGGACCCAGTATACCTCTTGTCTTTCAAACTAAGATGGACTGAAATCAAAGGACTCTCAACACCAAGAGTCGGAGAGGAAAGGGGTTGCAGACTACAAGGAACAGAAAGCGAAACCCAGAAAACGCCCCAGGAACCATGAGTTTAATCTGACACGGATAAAATGAACTAGGATCCGGAGCTGAGGGGAGGGAGAGCCGTCTTCGGAGAAACCCGGGAAAGTGCAGAGCGGGCCACCTCCGAACAAGAGGGACAAAAAGGGTGAGATGACCACCATCCAGTCCCTAAGTGCAGGGCTTTTGAAGAGAAGTTCTGTGGCTAACAGCAGAACTCTCCTGGCGCCCGGACCGCTAGCGGCAGCCCAGTCAGCGCGCCTCACGCAGAGGCGCCTGCCGCCTGCCAAACGCTTCTAACCCAGGCACACAATTTACAGCAAAGCTTGGTGTAGCAGGCAGGGAGAGTGCGCACAGCACGAACGCCCAGCAAGCCACACTACGCCGGCACCCGTTGCAGAGCAAGGACAGAAATAAAGGGGCAAATTGAGGCGCAGGGACTGGGAAGAAGGGACTGGAGAGATGCCATTGCTGTCTCAAAAACCCACAAACACCGGCCCCCAAATCCAACCCTGCAGCAGTGGAGGCAGGACCCGCCTACACCAAACCACACCTCTCCTCACAGGAGAGACACTTTTCAGCAGGAAGCTACTGACACCAAGTTCAGACTGCTGCCTGGAGTAACTCCAGGTCATTTCTTCTTTTTTAAATATATGCTCCCCTTTCTCCTTCTTACAGATCCCCGCCCCTGAGCTGGCTCTCCAGGGTATGGGCTGGCTTAAACAGCCTTTAAACCACTCTCTCAAGGCATGTTCTACACCTCCTTCTGTACTTTCCTCTCTCTCTCTCTCTGGAATAACCAGGCCACATAAGTTCATCTGGGCAACATCTATCTTCATTCTTTTTTCCTTGCATCTATCCTTATTCTGATTTCTCTCAGTCTGGATTAAGCCCTTTAGTCGCTCTACCTGGGCAAAGTCCATTTTCTTCTCCCTCCCGCACTTGTCATTATTCTCTCTGTATATGCTCTGCCACCAGCACACTGTACACCCTGTCCTTAACGTGTAGCTGGTACTTCAGGACATTGCTCTCAGAGTGTCATTTGTTAATCTCTTTTCTATTGTGAACTGCTTGTCTGTATCATTTGTCGGTACATATGAGTATTGCTGGTTTTTGTCTGTCAGTCTGTTTTCTTTTCCAGGGCGACTTCAAGAAACAATAGAAAACACACCTAGCCAAAATGACGAAACAGAAGAATTATCCTCAAAGAATCTACGGGAAGTAGTGACAGCTCAAGAATTGATTAAAACAAATATAAGCAACATAACAGAACATGAATATAGAATGATAATCGTAAAACTAATCGCTGGGCTGGTAAAAAGCATAGATGAATGCAAGGGGTCTCACGCGGTAGAGTTCAAGGACCTTAAAAACGGTCAGGAAGAATTTAAAAAGGCCTTGAATGAATTGCAAAACAAATTGGAGGCAGCCACAGCGCAGATTGAAAAGGCAGAAGAGAGAATAAATGAGTTAGAAGATAAAATTATGGTAAAAGAGGAACCAGATAAAGAGAGAATCTGATCCAGGAACAGGAAAGAATTCGAGAGCTGAGTGATGCAATCAAACAAAACAATATCCATATCATAGGAATTCCAGAGGAAGAAGAGAGAGATAGAAAGGAGTCAAAGGGGTACTTGAACAAATCATTGCTGAGAACTTCCTCAATATGAGGAAGGAAATGGGCATGGAAATCCAAAAGGCACAGAACTCCCCTCAGATGTAACTTGAATAGACCTTCTGCACGACACATCATAGTGAAACTGGCAAAATATAAAGTCAGAGAGAGAATTCTGAAGGCAGCGAGGGAAAAACGGGCCTTACCATACAAAGGTAGACACATAAGGGTTGTAGCAGACTTATCTACAGAAACTTGGCAAGCCAGAAAGGAATGTCAGGATATCTTCAATGTGATGAGCAGGAAGGACTTGCAACCAAGAATCCTGTATCCAGCTAGCCTGTCATTCAGAATAGAAGGAGAGATCAAGGTTTTCCCCAACACACAAAAACTGAAGGAATTCATCGCAAATAAGCCAGCATTACAAGAGATCCTGAGGGGCACTCTATGAAGGAAAGGTTGCAAGGAACACAGAGCACCAGAGACATCCTTACACACGTGAAACCTATAGACAACATCTTGACTCTAAACCCACATTTTTCAATATTAACACTGAATGTAAATGGACTAAATGTGCCAATCAAAAGACACAGGATAACAGAATGGATTAAAAAACAAGACCCATCTATTTGCTGTCTTCAAGAGACTCATCTTAGACCTGAGGACACCTTCAGATCGAAAGTGAGGGGATGGAGAACTATCTACCATGCTACGGGAAGTCAGAAGAAAGCTGGAGTAGCCACACTTATATCAGACAAACTAGACTTTAAAATGAACGATGTAATAAGAGATGAAGAAGGACATTATAATAATCATAGGGACTTTCCAGCAGGAAGAGCTAATAATTACAAATATCTATGTGCCGAATTCGGGGGCACCCAAATTTGTAAAACAACTAATTACAAACATAAGCAACCTTATGAATAAAAATATCCTAATTGTAGGGGACCTTAACACTCCACTCTCAGCATTGGATAGATCCACAAAACAGGAAATCACCACAGAAACAATGCCCCTGAATGACACATTAGAACAGATGGGCCTAACTGACATCTTCAGGGCCCTTCATCCAGAAGCAAAGGAATTTACATTCTTCTCAACTGCACACGGTACATTTTCCAAGATAGACCACATTCTGGGGCACAGGGAAGCTCTGAGTAAATATAAAAAAATTAAGATCATACCGTACACAATTTCAGACCACAATGCTCTGAAACTTGAAATCACTAACAGGAAAAAGTCTGGAAAATATCCAAAAACATGGAGGCTAAAGAACAACCTACTAAAAGACAAGTGGGTCAACCAAGCAGTCAGAGAAGAAATTAAAAAATACATGGAAACAAATGAAAATGAAAATACAACAATCCAAATGCTCTGGGATGCGGCAAAGGCAGTCCTGAGAGGGAAATATATTGTAATCCAGGCCCACCTCAAGAAACAACAAAAATCAAAAACACAAATTCTAACACAAATTCTGCTCCTAAAAGAACTAGAAGCAGAACAACTAAGACAACCCAAACCCAGCAGAAAGAGAGAAATAACAAAGATCAGGACACAAATTAATCATATGGAAACAGAAAAAGTAGTGGAACAGATCAATGAAACCAAGAGGTGGTTCTTTGAAAAAATAAACGAATAGACAAACCTCTAGCCAGGCTTCTCAAAAAGAAAAGAGACAGAACTCAAATAGATAAAATCATGAATGAAAAGGGAGTAATTACAACCAATCCCTCAGAAATACAAGCAATTGTCAGAGAATACTATTAAAAATTATATGCCACCAAACTCGGCAACCTGGAAGAAATGGACAAATTCCTAAATAGCCACACACTACCAAAACTCAAATGGGAAGACATAGAAAGTTTGAACAGACCCATAACTAGTGAAGAAATTGAATCAGTTATCAAAAATCTCCCTTCAAATAAAAGCCCTGGACCAGATGGCTTCCCTGCGGAATTTTACCAGACATTTAAAACAGAGTTAATTCCTATCCTCCTCAAGCTGTTCCAAAAAATTGAAATGGAAGGAAAACTCCCGGACTCATTCTATGAAGCCAGCATCACTTTGATTCCCAAACCAGATAGAGACCCAGCAAAGAAAGAGAATTACAGGCCAATATCCCTGATGAATATGGATGCAAAAATTCTCAACAAGATACTAGCAAATCAAATCCAACAGCATATAAAAAGAATTATTCACCATGATCAAGTAGGATTCATCCCTGGGTTGCAGGGCTGGTTCAATATTCGCAAATCAATCAACGTGATAAATCAAATTTACAAAAGAAAAGAACCATATGATCCTGTCAATAGATGCAGAAAAAGCATTTGACAAAATACAACACCCTTTCCCAATAAAAACCCTCGAGAAAGTCGGGATAGAAGGAACATACTTAAACATCATAAAAGCCATATATTAAAAGCCCACAGCTAATATCATCCTCAGTGGGGAAAAACTGAGAGCTTTTCCCCTAAGATCAGGAACACGACAGAGGTGTCCACTCTCACCACTGCTATTTAACATAGTGTTGGAAGTCCTAGCATCAGCAATCAGACAACAAAACAAAATAAAAGGCATCAGGATTGGCAAGGAGGAAGTCAAACTTTCAATTTTTGCAGATGACATGATACTTTACATGGAAAACCGGACAGAATCCACCAAAAGCCTACTAGAACTGATCCATGAATTCGGCAAAGTTGCAGGGTACAAAATCAATGTACAGAAATTGGTGGCATTTCTATACACCAACAATGAAGCAGCAGAAAGAGAAATAAAGAAGCTAATCCCTTTCACAATTGCACCAAAAACCATAAAATACTTAGGAATAAACCTAACCAAAGATGTAAAAGACCTTTACAATGAAAACTATAAAAAACTCATGAAAGAAATTGAGGAAGGCACAAGGAAATGGAAAAACATCCCTTGCTCATGGATTGGAAGAATAAGTATCGTCAAAGTGGCAATACTATCCAAAGCAATCTACACATTCAACGCAATCCCAATCAAAATTGCACCAGCATTCTTCTCAAAGCTAGAGCAAACAATCCTAAAATTTGTATGAACCACAAAAGACCCCGAATAGCCAAAGTAATACTGAAGAATAAAACCAAGGTGGGAGGCATCACAATCCCAGACTTTAACCTCTACTACAAAGCGGTAGTCATCAAGATAGTATGGTATTGGCACAAAAATAGACACATAGACCAATGGAATAGAATAGAAAACTCAGAAGCGGACTCGCAAGTATACGGCCAGCTAATCTTTGACAAAGCGGGAAAGAGTATCCAATGGAAAAAAGACAGCCTCTTTAACAAATGGTGCTGGGAGAACTGGACAGCATATGCAAAAGAATGAAACTAGACCACTTTCTTACACCACTCACAAAAATAAACTCTAAATGGATGAAGGATCTGAATGTGAGACAGGAAACCATCAAAATCCTAGAGGAGAGGGACGTCTGGGTGGCTCAGTTGGTTGAGCGGCCGACTTTGGCTCAAGTCATGATCTCACGGTCTGTGGGTTTCAGCCCCACGTCGGGCTCTGTGCTGACGGCTCAGAACCTGGAGCCTGCTTTGGATTCTGTGTCTCCCTCTCTCTCTGCCCTTCCCCTGCTCATGCACTGTCTCTCTGTCTGTCAAAAATAAATAAACGTTAAAAAAATTTTTTTAAATCCTAGAGGAGAAAGCAGGAAAAAGCCTCTTTGACCTAAGAAGCACCATTTTTTTACTCGACACATCTTCAAAGGCAAGGGAATTAAAAGCAAAAATGAACTATTGGGACCTCATCAAGATAAAAACTTCTGCACGGCAAAGGAGACAACCAACAAAACTGATAGGCCACCAATGGAATGGGAAAAGATCATCGCAAATGACATATCAGATAAAGGACTAGTATCTCAAATCTATAAAGAACTTACCAAACTCCACACCTGAGAAACGAATAATCCAGTGAAGAAATGGGCGGAAGATATGAATAGACACTTCTCCAAAGAAGACATTCAAATGGCAAACAGACACATGAAATGATGCTCAATGTCACTCATCGTCAGGGAAATACAAATCAAGACCACACTGAGTTACCACTTCACACCAGTCAGAGTGGCTAAAATGAACAAATCAGGAAACTATAGATGCTGGCGAGGATGTGGAGAAACAGGCACCCTCTTGCACTGTTGGTGGGAATGCAAACTGGTGCAGCCGCTCTGGAGAACTGTGTGGAAATTCATCAAAAAAATGAAAATAGAATTACCCTATGACCCAGCAATAGCACTGTTAGGAATCTACCCAAGAGATACAGGACTGCTGATGCATATGGGCACGTTTATCCCGATGTTTATAGCAGCACTTTTGACAATAGCCAAATCATGGAAAGAGACCAAGTGTCCATCAACTGATGAATGGATAAAGAAGATGTGGTATATACATACAATGGAATGCTATGCGACAATGAGAAAGAATGAAATCTGGCCACGTGTGGCAACATGGATGGAACTGGAGGGTATTATGCTGAGTGAAATAAGTCAGGCAGAGAAAGACAGATACCATATGTTTCCACGCATAGGTGGGCTTTGGGAGACCTAACAGAAAACCAGGGGGGAGGGGAAGAGGGGAAGAAAAAAAAAAGCCACAGATAGGGAGGAAGACATAACATAAGAGACTCTCAAAGACTATGAACAAACTGAGGGGAGAGGGGGGTGTGGGAGGGGGGAGAGTGGGTGACGGGCACAGAGGAGGGCACTTGTTGGGATGAGCACTGGGTATTGTATGGAAACCAATTTGACAATAAATTATTTAAAAAAATAAGTGGTGTTGAGAAAACTGGACAGCCACATGCAAAAGAATGAAACTGGTCCACTATCTTACACCATACACAAAAATCAACTCAAAATATATTAAAGGCTTAAACCTAAGACCTGAAACTATAAAATTCCTAGAAGAAAAGATAGGTGGTAAGCTCCTAGACATTTGTCTTAGTGATGATGTTTTAAATTTGACACCAAAAGCAAAAATAAACAAGCAGGACTACATCAAACTATCAAAGCTTCTGCACAAGAAAGGAAACCATAAGCAAAATGAGAAGGCCACCTATAGGTTTTGATCTCATCTGTAAATGAGAGAACGTGTTTGCAAATCATATATATGATATGGGCTTAATATTCAAAATATATTTAAAAAACTCGTACAACTCAATAAAAAAGAAAAAAAAAGATCCAACTTAATAAATGGGCAGAAGATCAGAGAATCTGAATAGACATTTTTCCAAAGAACACACACAGAGGGCCAACCAGTTCATGAAAAGATGCTCAACATCATTAATCGTCAAGGAAATGCAAATCAAAATCACGATATATCACCTCATGCCTGCTCGAATGGCTGTTAATAAAAAAAAAAACAAAAAAACAAGAAATAACAAGTATTGACAAGGATGTGAAGAAAAGCGAACGCTTGTGCGCTGTTGGTGGGAATGCAAACTGGTACAGCCACTGGGGAAAACAGTATGGAGGCTCCTCACAAATTAAAAATAGAACTACCCTAGGACCCAGTAATTGCACTACTAGGTATTTATCCAAGGGATACAGGTGTGCTGTTTCAAAGGAGCACATGCACCCCAATGTTTATAGCAGAGCTATTGACAATAGCCAAAGTATGGAGAGCGCCCAAATGTCCATCAATGGACAAATGGATAAAAGGGTAAAGAAAAGGTCACACACACACACACACACACATACACAGAATATTAGCCATAAAAATAAGGAAGTCCTGCCATGTGATACATGGATGAAACTGAGGGCATTATGGTAAGTGAAATAAGCTGGATAGGAAAAGACATATTCTGCATGATAAATCTTTATATGTGAATCTAGAAAAACAAAAAAGCAAAGCCAAAAAACCCCTGAACTCAAAAAGAACAGATTAATGGTTGCCAAAGGTAAGGGTAGGAGGTGTATAAAATGAGTGTTGGGGTCAAAAGTACAAACTTCTAGTTAAAATAAATATGTCATGGGGATGTATAGTATTGTGACTATAGTCAACTACATTGTATATCTGAAAGTTTCTAAAAGAGTAAATCTTAAAAGTTCTCAGTATTGGGAAAAAAAATTGTAACGATGGGTGGTGATAGATGTTATCTAAACCCACAGTGGTGGTCATTTCAGAATGCATACATATGTCAAATTGTTAAGTTGTACACCTAAAACTAATAGAATGTTACATGTCAATTATTTCTCAATAAAAATAAAGCAAAATATATTTATATTCATTTTACATATGTGCACATAAACACTTTAGTATATGTACAGATATCTCTAGAAGATGCACAAACAAAAAGAAGAATAAGAGTGGTTGGTCGCATTAATGAGGGTCAAGGGTCAGGAGTGAATAAGATCTTCTTTTAATTTACCTTTGTAACGTTACAGAGTCTATGACTGTACACATGTATTATCCAATAAAAACAATTGTGCGCTCTTGCTGTTTCTCATTCTTGTATTGCTAGTGGGCCCCATTTACCTTCGCTATTTGGTTGGGTCCAAGGAAGTCCATAAGCAGAGAGTTCCCAAGGCCAGGTGTGTGAACTCTCAGCCACATGTCTTCTTACTGATGTGGTAGACAACCAAATGTTCTTGTGACCCATATACCTTGTTAACTCAGTTAGGGTGTCCCGCCTGGCCTTCCCAACCACAGTTATTAAAAATTCTTATTATTTCCATTTTGTCGGCTGTCTCTTACTAATCTAGTGAACATTACTTTATGAATAAAATTCCCCATTTGTGGCTGCTTTATTTTTTCTTTTGGCTGAGTGGTTTGGAAACAATAATGAAAATAGTAACTAACCTTCACTGTGTACTTACTATGTGTGTTAGTTCACTGGGGCTGCTATAACACACAGAGTAGGTGTCTTAAACAACACGAATCTTTCCCACCATTCTGGAGACTAGGAGTCTGAGGTCAAGGTATCGGAGGGCTGGTTTCCTCTGTGGTCTCTCTCTTTGGCTTGTAGATGGCGGTCTTCTCCCTGTGTCTTCACACATCTTCCCTCTGTGCCTGTGTCCAAATTTCCTCCTCTTGTAAGGATACCAATCAAGCTGGATTAGGGCCCAGCTTAATAACCTCATTTTAGCTTAACTGCCTCTTTAAAGACCCTATTTCCAAATATTCAGTCTGGGATACTGGAGGTTAGGACTTCAACATACAGATTTGGGGGGGGGGGTGGGGGGGGGGAGGTGGGCACAATTCAACTCGTAAATGTATGTATGGTGCAATATGCTAGGTGCTTTACAAACATGATTTCATTCAAGTCTCACTGCCTACCCCATGAAAGAAAACAGAGGCCAAGAGATCAAGTAATGTGACCAAGGTAGCAGGTGGCAGTCAGAATTCAAATCCAGGCTGACAGACTCCAGATTCCACACTTAACCATCACAGCACACATGAGCTTTTTTTCATATGCTTTATAGGATCCACTCAAGTTTTCCAAAGGACAGAGAATGAAACAGTTGCTATAGTGAGCAAAGAGAAAAATCGCATTCCCCAAACCATTATCTTTTCCAGTGTGTGGCAGCAGGAGCCCCGTGTCTGTGTCCTTGTAAACAAAATCTCCTATCCCATCCTTCCCGCCCAGGGAACACTTAAGAGCAGGTGCTGTGGTTATTTAGCCCTCTCTCACGCCCAACCAAACCCATGGAAGATGAAGTAGGAGTGGAACCATAAATGAAGCCTCTGCTTCGTCAGGGAAGGCATGGGGGACCCTGGATATCACAGTCAGTTCACGTGAAAGCCTATCCTATCTGGCCCGATGCCAAGACTTCTAGAGTTTTGCATGTAAGAGGAGCCAGAAAAGGCTAAACTTTGCCCAGCCTCCCTGGCATGAGGCAAAGTTACAAGATCCCTGCCCAGGGCAAAGTGCCCAGCTGTAAACTTAGATCACTGAAAGCCGAGACGGCAGCAGTCAAATGAGGACACCTACAGTGTCATTACTAACTGCTCAGATAAGACCAAGGAGAGTGTGCCATTTACTTTCTCTCAACTCAAAGCCTCCCACTTTAAAAACTATCTTTTCCCAAGACTCCAGTAATGCGTGAAGGGGATGGGGAGGCTGCTGTACACCTGAATCGTGCTCCAAGCGAGAAGCATTTAACCAGATTATCACTACAAGACAAAAAGGGCTGTGGTCACTGACGGCGGGTTTTCAGCTGCAGGGCTCTGTACAGATGAGAAGCAAGGAGGAGCACCCTGTTTCTGCTTGCTGCGCAATTTTGAAGACCTCCTTTCCATTCTGAAACAGAGACAGAACTATAATCATCTTACGTAGGGGATTATTATTCAAGTAAAATATTAACGAAGATATCCAGTGAGTGATAGCTTCTTTGGTGGACTTGCAAATTTAGGAATTGGATCTTAGGGGCGTCTGGGTGGCTCAGTTGGTTAAGCGCTAGACTTCAGCTCAGGTCATGATCTCACGGTCTGTGGATTCGAGCCCCGCGTCGGGCCCTGTGCTGACAGCTCGGAGCCTGGAACCTGCTTCTGATTCTGTGTCTCCCTCTCTCTCTGCCCCTTCCCCCGCTCCAAAATAAACAAACATTAAAAAAAAGAGAGAAAGAAAAGAAATCGGATCATACAGCTCAGAGAAGCGGAAGGGCCAGAAATGTTAGACATCATCGCAAGATGTTAGGAGTCATTTCTAAAGTATCCATGTGAAGCGAAAAAAACACACACTACTCACATTTTAGGAACCCGATACAACTACCACATTATGCTTTGGAGTACTCACAATCTGAAGTCTGGAAATATTCTTGACTGATTTCTGGAGATGCCAAATTCATTTTTAAGCATCCATGAAATGAAACACCAACCTTATCTGAAGCCAACATTAGCATTTATTTATATCAATATTTTATTCAAAGCAGCTTTACATTGTACAAAGCCATGTAAGTAGTGAGCAGTCTTAAATACAGATGGACTCAACGGTACAGATGTACCTCTTTAAGCCCCCCAAATCGAAACTGATTGGCGAAAACCTGTATAGAAGGGCAACCTCCAAAAGGTCCAGGTTTCATTGGTTTCATTTCAGGCAGGATTTCAAAGTAAGCTCTCAAACACTTACTCGATGACTGAATTAAAAAAAAAAAATCAGAAGCAGAGATAACAAAACTTTGAGGTAGATGTCTGATAGAACCTTCCATCTACTCAGGATGTGGGTGATGCTAACTTGACTGTAATGGGCTAGAAGTCTAGAGTTTGAAGCAATACTAACAAAAGCACGGGTTTCTCTATCCTCTTTCTTATAGCTGGTCTCTTCTGGAAAACCGGATAGCTAAGCCAAATAATGAAAGCACCCAGAACGATTAAAAACAGAACTACCATATAATCCAGCAATAACGCTTGTGGGGATACCCAAAAGAATTACAGGCAGAAATTCGAACAGATATTTGTACATCAATTTTCATAGCAGCATTATTCACAATTGCCAAAAGGTGGAAACAACCCAAGTGTCTATATAACAGATAAATGGATACACGAAATATGCATTCAAAAGACTACTATTACTCAGCCTTACAGAGGAAACTCTGACGCATGCTATGACATGGAGGAAATCTGAAGACATTATGCTAAGTGAAATAGGCCAGCCGTAAAAGGACACACACCATGTGATGCCGTTTATATGAGGTACGGAGGGCAGTGAAATTTGTAGAGCCAGAAAACAGAATGATAACTTTCAGGGCCGGGAGGAGGGTGGAATGGGGAGTTAGTTACAGCATTTAACAGGTTACAGAGTTTCAGTTTTGTGGATGATGGCGGTGATGGTTGCACAATAATGTGAATATACTTGAATGTTGCTAAATTTATACACTTAAAAATGGGTGAGATGGTAAATTTTATGTCTATTTTATCACAATTAAAAATAAATAACTCTTTTAAAAAGCACCTTGTAATCTCCACAAGTTGTTCAGAGGCTAAATGCCTTAAGTCACCCATGTCATCTAATAACCTCAACATTTCTTATTTATTAATATATATAAACACACCAAAGGCAAGCTGCCATAAACTTAGAGACCAGACATGAAAGGCATTCTGCAATTAAAAATATAAGCCAAAAGGAAGACAATACATGAGAATTAACAGCCGAAGTGCAAGAATCTAAAGATTCTTCTCTGCAAGAAATAATAGAAAGAAACAAGGCAGAAATAGAGGACATGAGAGCATGTAGTTAAGACAATTACCAAAAAATGCTGGAAAATATAGAAAATGATCTCTGCGAAAATTCAATGTGATAAAATTTTAACCTATTAAATGTGAAATTATTTACAGCTAAATAAAAATCCAAGTCAAGTTCAACCTAACTCAAACACATTAAGTGGGAAGAGCTTAAATCCTCCTGAAAACCTACAGGACCAGCCTTGGTTCACTTCCTTGACACACGTGAAAGACAAACCTCTTTTAGGTCACTAAACACCAGTGTCCATCACTATGACCCATTAAAACCAGGCCTTAAGTGCCATGATAATTTATATTATGCCATTTGAGAAGGTATCTAGGAAACTTTTCTGACCCTAATACTTGTTAACTTCTAATATAAGAGAAAATAAAGTCTTCCTGGAAACAACTTGTGTGATTACTTGATACTTTGTTTCTCCCACTACACCTGTGTTATCCAATAGGGCAGCCACCAGCTAATGTAGATATTAAATTCACTTTCTAGGTCTTAGTAGCCATATTTCAAGGGCTCAATTCCCCAAATGTGGCCAGTGGCTACTGGGCAGTGCTGATAAAAAAATGTTCCCATCATGAAGGGAAATTCTACTGGATGGTACCAGACACTACTGCCTCAGCGGCTAAGCTCTATGGGGGGGAGGAACCTCCTCATCTTTTCACCAGTGTACACATGGCATCTCCCACAGAGACTGCCGAATAGGAGGCATTCAACAGACATAAACAATGCAGCGAATGCAGTAAATGGAGAGGACTGGAGAGAATTCGGAACAGGGTCCTAGAGAGTGTGTGTGTAAGAAAGCGGAGGGGGTGCGTGGGGACTATAGACTCCTACAGATTTAAGGTCAGATTTGCAAAAGCTAAAACAAAACAGAGTTCCCCAAAGTAGTAAAGAATCTGACATTCCTGGGACACCTGGGTGGCTCAGTCGGTTGAGCGGCCGACTTCAGCTCAGGTCATGATCTCACACGGTCTGTGAGTTCGAGCCCCGCGTCAGGCTCTGTGCTGATGGCTCAGAGCCTGGAGCCTGCTTCAGATTCTGTATCTCCCTCTCTCTCTGCCCTTCCCCTGCTCACGCTCTGTCTCTATGTCTCTCAAAAATAAAATAAAAACGTTAAAAGAAATTAAAAAAAAAGAATCTGACATTCCCAAAAAGTGAATCTTGCAACCCAAAGCAGTCAGTCCCCAGGCCAATAGTTCCCTATCTCCTAAGAGCTTGTTAGAAATGTAGGTTCTCAGTCCCTATCCCAGGCACTACTGAATTAGACCCTGCATTTTAACAAGCAATTCAAATGCACATTATACTTTGAGAAGCACTAGTCCAGTGCTCTACTCTTGCAGACTGAGAAAAAGGATCCCTCGCTCAGCAAATTTGAAAACAAAAAATAAAGAGCCACTACATATAACTGCATGAAAATCTGTAATAATCACAATAAAAAAATTTTAATTAAAAAAAGGAACGTTTCTGGGTGCCTGGATGGCTCAGCCAGTTAAGTGTCTGACTCTTGATTTTCATTCAGGTCATGATTGCAGGGTCGTGGGCTCTGTGCTGAGCATGGAGCCTGCTTAAGATTCTCTCTCTCTCCCCTCCTCTGCTCTTCTCTCTGCGCCATGCTCTCAAAAAAAAAAAAAAAAAAAAAGGAACATCTTTTACAAACTTGGAATCACACCTCAAGCTTTTTTGTATCCCTTCTCTGCCACCTCTACCCTCACTGCATCCCATAGTACAGGAAAATGTCAAACACACATGATGCCTGTGAGTTCACATATGCAAACACACATACATTCACAGCACTACGAAAACAGCTGGCACTTAACAAACACAGATACAGGGCATCCCAGAAGAACAGATGTGCTTCCATTAAGAACTTTAAGCTCGATTTTAGCGATAACTTTAAGTGGCAGGACTGAGTGATACACTGCTATGGTAAACCAAAAGCTCCAGCCATGAGAAAGCTACCCTGACCATTCAATGATTCCGCCTGAAACAAAACCGTTTTACATGTAGTCTAGGTCTCACACATTTTTCAGGAGTGTGTCGCTACACTAATCGTCCCCGATTAGGGTTTCCTTTTTTTTTTTTTTAATAAATTATAATTCTTCGAACTAATAACCAGTCCATCAACTATAGTATCAATGTACTCTGGACACAAAATTCAAGTAGTGTCTGAAACTTTTTCTGGTAGGAGGAAATTCTTTTGTTTACCTCTTTACCCAGGAAATTGCACTGATGAGGAATTAAGAACTTTGCTAGGTGTTTAGAATTATAAATTACTTACAAAGGCCTGGCTCAGGCAGTGGAGCATAAGACTCTTGATCTCAGGGGTCAGAAGTTCAAGCCCCACGTTGGGCATAGAGAGTGCTTTTAAAAAATAATAAATAAATAAAAACTGTACAAATTACTTACACTTGTCCCTTACATTTTATGTACTTCCCTAATCTTCCAGCATGATCTTTCTTTATACCCTCATTACTTTTATAGAAGAAAGCTGATTTCCAAAAACAATTTTTCTTTATAAAATAAGAGTAATTGAAAAATACTCTCAAAGTGTTCTTGGGCTTTACTACGAAAATATAATTAAAGTGAAATTTACATATTTCCCTCATAGTAAGATGCACAGGCTAAAAGCACAGTGGTGAAGAACCTAAAATAAAATGTCAAGGGAAAAAAAGGCCTAACTCAGAGTTAGCCCACACAGTGCCCCACAAACAAAAAGATTCTCCCCAATCAGGTCTGTTGGCCTGGCCCATGGAGAGCCTTCCATCCCCACATGAGTTCACTCGGTTCGGTACCAATATCACTTTCAAAGACTTCTGAGGGTTTCTTTTCCCCAGCTCAAACTTTTTAGTTCTCTTAAATCTTGGTTCTATAGGTACCAGAGTGAGCAAACACACTGTAAGGTAACCCCCAACGAGTCACATCTCTGTATTAGCCTCTCCCTTGGAGTTTGGGTAGAATTTATGACTTGCTTCCAACCAAGAGCAGATGGCAAAGGTGACGTGATGTCACACCTGTGATTATATTATGTTATAGAAGATTCTAGCATAGTGGACTCAGGTGAGAGATTCTCTGGCTGGCTTTGAACTAACAGGCTGCCATGTTGTGTGCTGATCTACAGAGGGCTCCGTGGCAAAAAAACAACCGCAAGCAGAGGGAGGGGGGGAGTTCTAGGAATCGGTACTGGTGCCGGCTAACAGCCAGCAAAAACCAGGGACCCCAGCCTACCATAGCAAGGAACTGAGTACTGTCAACCACCACACACACGCGGCCCTGGAAGAGAACCCTACGCTCCAGAAAGGAGCACAGCTCTACCCGACAGCTTGACTGCGGCCCCACGAGACCCTGAGCAGGGCATCCAGGGAAGTCGTGCCCAAATTCCCGACCCAAGAAACTGTGAGATAATAAATGTCCATTGCTGTAAACTGCGAGATCTGCTCTTCAGCAAGAGAAGGCTTCACTGTTGGGGACGTACAGATCAGCAGACACTTACCGAAGAACCGATTACAAGGAGTGCTAATTCTTGGAATTGTACTAAGTCTTATCCTTCCAATATGGAAATACGTCATCGAACGTTAACAATGCCTACGATCTCACGTGGCCATTCACATTTTGGTTTTGTGGAACTCTAGTGGGTTTTTTCCAGTTTGGATTTCCAAATTTGCTGCCACGTTCTCATTATCATCCTTTCTCCCTGAGCTGCATCTCCTACCCCTTAAATGTAGACGCTGCTGAGAGAATCCCTGTTCCGGCAAGCCTCCCAGCTGCCACGCAGCAGCGACTGCCTCAATGCCACCGACCTGAGAAAACACACCATATGGAGCAGCTGTGGTCTCCAGGTTCTAGCTAAAAGCACAACAGAAAAAGAGCAAGAACAGGCGTTTTACTGTACATTTCTCCACCTGCCCTCTCCAAAAGTGCTAGATTATGAATATAAACCGATATATCGCAGCAGGTAGAGAAGGTGAGTGGGCAGTGGTCAAGACAGATACCGTATTTCACTTAGGAAAAAAACAAAGGCAAAATCATAGAAATGAGATAAATAAGAGAAAGCAAACATACTGCAATCGAGTAGAAGTTACCTGTTATTCACCACAAAACTTGGAAAAGAGAAGTAAACAAGAACGGTCATCAGTGCTGGTCATTGACCAAAAGGAGAACTCACGCCGGCTTTGCGACACTCACATGCAGTGCCCTTTGTGATCCCCGGACCCCTCGGCCACCAAGCCACTTTCTCTTCATTATTTTGGTTTCCCAGATATTTCAAACTCAGAAAGGAAGAGCCCTAGATGGGTGATACAAATATTCCAAACACTGGAAAAGACCGTGCCTCTTTGTAAATTAAACTAGCAGCCTCGTTTACAGTGATTAACAACATGATTACCAGCCAGACTCCACGAGGACCAAATCCTGGAAGCGCGAGGTTCAGACCCAGACTCTGTCGCTAAGGCAGACACTGCCCGCAGCCGTGCTACTAACACAGTAACTCTGAGACAGCTTTTAAAGTCGGAACACTGCATCTCCAAATCCTGCTTGAATATCAAGAAAGTCGGCATATAAAAATAACGTTTCTCTTTAAAGTATCTGTAAAAATAGTAAAATCTCCATAATTGAATGAATTGCAGTAAGACACTGATTGTAACATGCAGCATTACTTGGCATATGTACATGGATGATGGTCAGGTCGATGTCGTCAGTGTTGAGAGACTACTGACTTTGAGACGCTCTCTAATTTCAGAGATGTTAAGAGTGTGAAAATAAATGTGAAAAAAGGTGCGTCTCAGAATGGAGAAAATACTAAAAATGTGTTTTGCAGATTGTTATTAAACACGGAGCCTCTTAAACTGACATGTATTCATAATTGGTACTATTTGTTAAACCATCAATTTTGTTTCACTTCTCATTTGAAATGAACAACGGATGGTACTTAATTAAATTTCTAACAGACATCTCTCACAAACTTCTTTTTTTCCCTTGCACATACTTTAGAACTTATGAATTCCTACTTTGAAAACCCCCTCAGTTTCACTTTTGGAATCACGAATCAGGAGAGGCAATAAATGAGGCCTACGTAAGTTAAGTGACTGAGTGCAGGACCGGATAAGTAGTAAGCAGCAGTCCAGGTTTGAAGCCAGGTCTCTTGGGTACTGTGTTGGCTTCACAGAAATCGGAAATCAAAGGAGGGTTAGTGTTCTCTGGTGCACTACTACAGAGAGGACAAAGCAATGAAAACAATCCCCGTCCATTTGCAAAGTTGTTCTTTTATGACACGACACTCGTCAGCTTCTCTGGCAGAACACTGATGACTGGCCGCTTGCTCGGCTCATCGATTCGACTGCAAGATGGTTTCACACTCTATTAGAACGGCACTCGACTTCTCACCAACGAACACCTTCTTCGCATGCTCTGAGGGATGGAGACCATAAACCATTACCGAATCAGCCACGTGCCAAACACCAGCGTCACGACGAGATCCTGCTGTACGAGACCGTTTGTTCTTTATGGAAAACTCTGGGAATTACAGAACCTTCCTAAACTTTTTAGCATTGCGATATGTACTCTGACCTAGAAATTTTGATTCCCCAAAGCATGTAGAAAATCTGTTAATTAATGCTCTGCTCTGACTGGCTTCTTTAGAACTGGAGATTATTTGAGGAGGTCAGCAAATAATCCAACTTCTCCAGGGGTTAGTCCCTTTTAGGCTGGCTTCTTGCCAGGTGATTCACAGGGGACTTGCCAGTTCGACCGGAGAGGACTCCAACACCGCTGCACTGGAGTGGGAGTGGCTGGAGACGTCGGCGAAGGGCTCCGTCAGAATATTTCTAGATGTCTCTATTACAGAATTCCTCATTGTGTCATTCATTTCAATCACTTCAAAATCCATTTCATTCCATTTCTCTGCATCCTCTTCTTCATTCTCTTCCTCGTAGTCATTTAGCTCAGGACTAGAAAGCAAGGCTTTCTGGTCCTCGCTTTTTCTGTGGTCTTTCCACTGCTGACTGAGAGGTGAGGTGGCCAACTTATAGAGCACAGGAAATAGCACAGCAGTGGCTATGGATGCCCCCAACAAGGTATACAAAACGACAGGCAAGTCAGGGTATTCTCCTTGGAGAATTCCAATGACCGCGGGGATAGCCATTTCTCCCAGGGAGGCGCCGACTACAAAAAAAGCTGCAGATTTCCCGTGGATGGTCGTGTACTGCTCGATCCAAGACACGCCGCTGGGAAACGTGGTGGCCATCGAGGCCCCGTACACTGCCGTCGCTATCCAGAGACAGAGCGGGCTCTTGTTGAAAAGCACCAGCAACAAAGATGACCCTAGGCTGCCGATGTTGCTTAACACGATCATGGTTCCAGGCTGCAAGCATGTAGCGAAGAAGATTGCCAGGCCCCTGCAGGCCGCGAAGGTGCCCCAGAAGATGGAGTTCAGCCCGGCGGCCTCACTCTCCTTCATGCCGGCGTGGGTGGTCGCAAACGAGAAGACGTAAGAGCCGTACGTTACCTCGGCGCCCACGTAAAAAAAGAAGAACAGAAAAAGCAGACAAAGAAGGGCGTTGTGATATTTGGCTCGCCGAGACCTCTGCACGGACACTTTTGCTTTTTCCTGCCTTGAGCTTCTCTTCAAAAACAGAGCCAAAAAAAAGATGGAAACTACAAAATAGTAAGTACCGATAACAGCGTAAGCCCACAGTAAATTCAGATTGTCAGGTACTCCGAATAGAGATTCTGAGTCAGCTTCAGACGACTGGTTGAGAGAACTGGGAGGGTCAGCTTCCGTGTGGTTGTCACCAGACACCGTCGTGCCCAATGCCAGTTTAGCCAGCAGTGGAGCCAAGAAGGCACCCAAGGCAAAACTGAAGTGTAAGGCCTGCATATGTGGGGCTCCTTCGTCCCCCCAAATAGCCAAGATTAGGACGTTACCACCTACCAATGAAAGATGAGGAAAATGATTTAATCACAGAAACTCGGCAAAAACCAGCTCATTGCTATCAGAGAGAGGAAGCGCCTGTTTTATGTGGCACAAGAATTATACGATTCTACGTTATCAGATGTTACAACTCGATCAGGGCTGTCATTAGGGCCCCGTAGCCTCGCCACCAGAGCACTGGGAGCAGTGTACATCACACACTCACGGATGGATTCCTCAAGCTGGTAAACCACTGCCTCCTGGAGCCTGGGACGTTAGCCCGAGGCTTTTTATCCTGCAGTTCTAACACCAGGCTGGCAGGGTGAGGGGGGATATTTACTTATTCATTCATAAACATTTTAAATACATATTATCATCAGATAGTGGCCAAATTACCAAAGAGCCAGCTGAGGGGATTGATTCAAGTACTTAACAGAAGCACCACACGTGTTCAGAAACCTGAACGCTACAGAGTTCTGCGGTGCCCGTGACAGGAAACAGAGATACCTCCTCTGCAAGGAGAAAGGCAAGAAGCATGAAGTCCTGGGTTTTCTTTTTTTTTTAAACATATTTGCAGATAAACATACAACGGTACCCTGTAATTTCACAACCAAACCAAGAATAAAGTATAAACCATCCCCAATCTATCAAATAACAGGGGATAAGAGTTGCTTTCAGGGGTGGACAAAAGTGCCACGCACGTTATTTAGCAGGTTTTAAAAGATACCAAGACCCACGGAGGGGAGCTCCTGCAGGAAGGCAGGAGCTTCTGAGAGGAAAAAAAGAGAGAAGGAAAGTAACACGGAGCACGGGTTTCTCAGAAAGGCAGAGTGCTTTTTAAAACTGGAGCGCTGCGTCTACGATTCCTCAGCCAAATGATGGTTCCACAGTTGGTTCAACCTAGGAACCCATCGACTCCTCCCACGCTACGCTGAGAAAGTTCTCTCTCCAAATGAAAGCCCCCTCACCTGCACCACAGTTAGACACAAGGCGGACCCTTTCCTGTTGGGATACCATCAAGCAATAATCTCTCACGGAACAAAGTTCTTTAAACTCACTCCATGGTTGGCTGCTTAAAAACAGGGCACCTTACTTGGCAAGAAGAGTAGTTGCCAAAAGGGTGGTTGTGACTGGGTGACCCTGGGAGCAATTCAGTTGGCTGGTGTCATTTTACACTGCAAACAACCGTGGGATGTCAACTGTTTTACTTTTTCCAATACCAAGTCCCCAATCCCAGAGATGACGCCCAAGGGCTCACTGACCTGTATCCAGAATGCCAATTGAAACACCAAAGACGGACATCATGACGATCAGTAACACTGCCTTCTTACAAAACGGAACAAGATAAAGACCAACTGTGGTGGCCAACATTGACACCCCTGAGAAGAAAGGTAAAAGTCAGCTTTAAAAAACAATATTCATGAATCAAGTCAACATCATAAAAACTCCAAAAATAGAAGTAGGTGAAATTACAATTTAGTAATAGAAGCGGATGAGAGATTCCGCATCTACAAGTGGTTATTTCCTTTACAAGCTTTCATAATCTTTATGGACTACAAAATCTAAGTTATCTTAACATGAGTACATTGCTAGCAAAGCTAATAATCAGACACCACAGGGCAAAGTTTTATAGCAAAACAGACAGGCCAAAAATTATTTAAATATTTCATATTTAAGAACCTACAGGGATTTTTAGATAGGAGGTAAGAAATTAAAAAGAGAAAAATAAAATGTAATTACTATAGTCTGTTGTAGTAGTAGATTAATAATTAGGTTGGGATTAGGGAGGGAAATACCAGACCGATATGTGTTCTCAACCCACTTTGGAAATCTGAGCAATTACTCATTTATTCAACAATAACAGCAAATTATTCTCCTTACTTCTAAAGCAGTTTTATCACATTAATCCAGATTTTATTTTATTTATTTATTTTTTTTTAACGTTTATTTATTTTTGAGAGACATAGAGACAGAGCGTGAGCAGGGGAAGGGCAGAGAGAGAGAGGCAGACACAGAATCAGAAGCAGGCTCCAGGCTCTGAGCTGTCAGCACAGAGCCCGATGCGGGGCTCGAATTCAGACCGCGAGATCATGACCTGAGCTGAAGTCGGCCGCTTAACCGACTGAGCCACCCAGGCGCCCCCAGATTTTATTTTTTAAAAATATTTATTTTTGAAAAGAGAGACAGAACGCAAGCAGGGTAGGGGCAAAGAGAGAGACAGAGAGACACAGAATCCAAAGCAGGATCCAGGGGCTCTGAGCTGTCAGCACAGAGCTCAATGCAGGGCTGGAACACACAAACCATGAGATCGTGACCTGAAGTCGGATACCCAACTGACTGAGCCACCCAGGCGCCCCAATCCAGATTTTCCTTAAACATATCTATTTATTCAGGGGCACCTGGGTGGCTCAGTCAGATAAGCATCCGACTCTTGATTTTGGCTCAGGTCATGCATGGTTTGTGGGTTCGAGCCCTGCATCGGGCTCTGTGCTGACAGTGCAGAGCCTGCTTGGGATCCTCTCTCCCTATTTCTCTGCCCTTCCCCCACTCATGCTCTTTCTTTCTCTCAAAAAATAAACTTTAAACATACAGATTTATTCAAAAAAGAATACGTTAAAAGCGTTGCCATCTAATCTGAGGGTGAGGCAGAGAGGTCTAGAGTCATTACCACGGGGCGGCTGGGGCAAAAATGTAGCCTACGTCATTTCACCCGCCATTCCCTCCCACCTTCGTCCTCAGTCTAGCCTGGGCAGAGTCGAGGAACTCATTCTGATCTCTGGTGGCCCTAGGAGACCTGCCCTAAACCCGGACGAGCAAAGAGCTTTGGACAACTGGTATGCAGGTTGCTGGAACCAAGGGTGGCTGCCTAAATTCCAGCGATGGTCAGGAAGGCTAAAGATGGGTAGCACACTCTGGGGCTAATCTAAATTTCCAGGGCGGGCCCACCACAGATTCCCTGTAACCGCCAAGACGAAACCAGGCGCCAAGGAAACGTGACTTCCAGTGACGGTGTCCGAATACTACCCGTTTGAGTTGTCAACCACTCTATGAGTTAGTATATTTCATATTTAAAAACAAACTGCAAATTCCACGAAAATCCCCCAAAGCTACAATTGAGTGTTTTACTTACCCAGGAGTAGAAAATGATTCATATTGTCAAGAAGGACTCCACCAATCACAGAGCCGCTCAAAAACCCAAAGGCACGGCCCACAAAAATCAGAGAAAGACTGCTAATATTGCTGTTCACATTTGTTGCCAAATCTTGAAATGTGGGTCCCAGTATAGCAACACTCATTCCCTAAAATTTAAAAAGACAAAATCTTTTATTTACAATTATTGAAATACTGTCTATCTCTGTGGTGGCTTTCTTCCCTATTAAAAAGGAAGGAGCCGACCTCAGTGTAATGTAGCGGATTAGACAGTACTAGTATCCTAGAGCTTTAGGCTCCTGTATTTGATGGGTCAAATCCTACTGGTTTTCTAGTTTTGACAACTCTCGAGTTTAAAAAAAAAATTATTTAATTTTTTTGGCTCATTTGCAATTTTGTTTCCTTTTCGAACAATACCCTAAAAGACTCTTTTGTATTAATGGTAAAATGTAACATTAAAATAATTTTAGTTTTGGCATTTTACTATACTGTTATACATAAAAACCAGGAATTTAGATGTTAAAAAATTAATTATCAAGCCATTAAAATATTATTCATATTTTTTGATGTTGCTAAAACAGAGCAATATTTCTGGAAGCACATGGGGTCCTTCCTCTGACACATACAAAATAACGCAGGAGATGAGTAATGTAAACGTTTCTGAATCTACATTTTTCTTCAAAGAAAACCCCAAGCCATCAGAGGATATTTGCTGGACACACAAAAAATGTTTCTGATGGATCTAGGCTTCAAGAAGAGTTCATTCTAATTGGACTGCTCTGCTCTAACACTTGGATGTGCCCCTTGCCCAAGAAAGAGCAGGTCCCAGACTAAAGACAGAACAAGCACCTGGTACATGGGAAGGCTGAGCTCCATCTCCAATCAAATTACTTCCTGCCTGCAAAGCACTTGAAAGGCACTGGCACAAGTGAGGTCTCACCAAGCTTCTGCAATGATTTTTCTTTTTTCACATCAAAACATTCTAAGAATCCGTTGTGGCTCACAAGAAAGACGCTAAGTGACCTGAAGTGACTCTCCTCAGAGGACTCACACTACCAAATCCCCCAGATCCCAATCTTCCCGACAAGTGATGAGAGGGAGATGTCCAGAAATAAGGGAAGGGCTGGGAGGTCAAGGGGTCGGTCAAAAGGCGCTTCCAGCCTTGCAGTTTACTCTAAGAAAAACACTGAAGGATCTACGGGTTTGTTTTGCATAGAATTGTGGGCAGAATAAGAGACCTATTATTCCTGGCTCCACCACTTAAAGCCAGCTGTGTGGTCTGGAAAAGGCATTTTCCGTCTCTGGTTCTCTTTCCCCATCTGCAAAAAAAAGCAGCTGGCTATATTTTGTCAGATGAGGAAGAGGAAATCCCAGAAAAGCAGCTTTGTGTAATAATATGGGGTCTGCGTGGGCACGCGGGGCAGCAGCTATAAATCTGGCAAACCCCCTTGCAGCTCCCCACCCCACGTAGGAGAGGTAGGACGGTTTGCTGGAGCTGGAAAACATATTAGAAAAATCAATTTCGCACTTGACAATAACCCTCCAAGATTAGAACTCTGCCCGTTTTTCAGATTAGGAAACTAAGGCTGAGAGCAGCTGATAACCAAGGTCGCAGTTTGCAAGAGGCAGAGGCGAGACTCGAACTCTCGGAAGACCGCGTTCTCTGCAGGACGCCTGCTCACGCCCCGGCCTGGGGGGTTTCCAGCCCCGGCTCTCACCAGACCCAGGAAGGCGGCACACAGGATCACCGTGATGAACCAGCGCAGCATGCTTCCCGCCCGGCGGCCCCGCCGGGAGCCCGCCGTCGCCGCATTCGCCGCCGCGGCCTCGGTCTGGAGGAGCCGCTGCCCGGCAGCCGGGGCCCCGGCCCCACGGAGTTCCAGCTCCAGCTCCAGCTTGGCGGCTCGGGGGTAGCGGTCCTGCTGGCGCCCGGCTTCTTAGCCGAGCCTCGGGAACTGGGAGCGGAGCCCCGGCCCCGCCCCTCCAGGCTCGGCCGGCCCCGCTAGCGCCACCTCCCCAGGAACGGCCCCCCTTCGGGGCCGGGAAGTCTAACTTCGGAACACGCCGGGCGTTGCAGGGCCGCGACGCGCGCCCTTCAGCCTGCAAGGTGCCTGCGGAGGTCACGTGGCGGAAATGTGGCCTCTCGCCAACCGCGGCCTGCCTCAAACCGGAAGTTTATGTGGTTGCCTGGGAGACCGGGCTTCGCGCTAAGGCCTGGGCATCACACACAGCTGAGCCCACAGAGGCCCAGCGAGCGGGCGCCGCGTGGCGGAGGGAGCTGAAGCTGCAGCCTGGGGCTTGACGGCTCGTGAGGAAAGACGCGGCCACACTGTCACGTGGAAACGCGGGCCAAGGTTTGCAAGGGGCTTTGCGACCGCTCCCTGGGGCTCCTCGCTGGGCAAAGGAAGCCCGGAGGTCTGTGCCTTAGCTTCCTAGAACAGCTGCCCTTGTTCCTTTGAGCTATGCCGTCCATCTATTACTCCGCAGCATTTGTTGAACCTCACGTAAGCGTTCACCGATATCCTCTCAATTAACGCTCATAATTAATACTCCAAATTCCAGGTTATGCTGGTTTTACGGAGAGGAGGATTAAGTCATAGAGAAGAAGTAGCAACTTGCCCAAAATCAGTCGGCGAATCAGGGGCTGTACATGCACAGTGTAACAGTAGCTCAAGGGAAATCTGGACCCAAAGCCGAGGTCTCAAGCACACTCTGGCTTCAATCCCTGCGAAGAATACCATTGTTGTAAGAAAGTGGAGCAGGACGTGGGTTTTCAGGATCCCTAAGGAAAGGAGGAAAGGCCTTGTCTCCTTTATGCGATTCCAGCTTTTTGGTTCCTTTTGCCCTTTGACCGGACGCCAGCCTCCAAACGTGTGATTATTATCTATCGGAAATGTTCTTTTGGCCCTGATTACCTTTACCCACTTCGGCTCCCAGACTACAAACCTGGGTCTCCTCATCATTTCCCTTCCAACTCATCTCTCCAGCCCCATCCATTTGGTCAGTAAGCCTTTCCCAATTTAGCTCGGAAAGTACAGATGCTGTGATTTCAGAGAACCTGTTGTAGATTTCAGAGTTCGGGAAAGGCCTCAGAAGAGTTTGACGTGGCTGAAGCAGAAAACATACGTATTAAAGAGAATAGAGGATGAAAGGTCGGTTAGATGCAAATTACAGGCGTTTTGTATGCCGTCCAGAGGAGTCTGGTCTCGAGCTACACACTTCAACTCGCTCACTGAGCTTTAATATAATCAAAACTATTCTGTAGGAATTCAAGTTTCACGATATTTTATCTTTATCACTAAAACCGGACTCTTCTTTTTCCTAAATAAATCTGCTTTCTCTCATTCTTTACAACATCGAAATTGCTATTAGCTCTTTACATGTTGTTTCCCTCTTCCTTACCTTTGATCATATTGTCCCCTCTTGTGCAAAATGCCTCCTTTCTCTTTCTCCTGCTTCGGGAGAGGCTGCTAGCTATGCATCAAAATCCATTTGCCCTTTCTTCCGAAACCCGGCGCATGATGAGCCTGGCTCCACTCACATCTCCCAGCTGAAGCTGCAGTTAAGGATGCCAGTGGAACGTGAACAGAAAGGCCAGAGAGAATGCCTCCCTCCGTGATATGAGAGAAAAAACCTGTTTCTTACATCGCTGAATTTTCGTTACAGTACCTTAGTCTCTCGTAACTAAGAGCATCTGTCTTATTCCTGTCTATCTTCTCAATCATTCGTATTTTAAAGAATTTAAGAGAGAGGCACCTGGGCGGCTCAGTGGGTTAAGTGTCTGACTCTTTTTTAATGTTTATTTATTTTGAGAGAGAGAGAGAAAGCATGAGCTGGGGAAGGGCAGAGAGAGAGACAGACAGAATCCAAAGCAGGCTCTAGGCTCTGAGCTGCCAGCACAGAGCCCGATGCGGGGCTCCAACTCACGAACCGTGAGATCATGACCTGAGCCGAAGTCGGACAGTCAACTGACTGAGCCACCCAGGGGCCCCTCTGACTCTTGACCTCAGCTCAGTTCTCCATCTCAGGTTTGTGAGTTTCAGCCCCACCCGCATTGGGCCCCACGCTGGGCATGAAGCCTACTTTAAAAAAAAAAAAATTAAGATTTAAAAAAATAAGGATTTTTATAATGAAAATAGAGCTACCCTATGATCCAGCAATAGCCCTGCTAGGAATCTACCCAAGAGACACAGGATTGCTGATGCATAGGAGCACGTGTACCCCAATGTTCATAGCAGCACTTTCGACAATAGCCAAATCATGGAAAGAGACCAAATGCCCATCAACTGACGAGTGGATAAAGAAGATGTGGTACATATATACAATGGACTACTATGTGGCAATGAGAAAAAATGAAATCTGGCCATGCGTAGCAACATGGATGGAACTGGAGGGTATTATGTTAAGTGAAATAAGTCAGTCAGAAAAAGACAGATACCATATGTTTCCACGAATAGGTGGACTTGGTGAGACTAAGCAAAAACCAGGGGGAGGGGAAGAGGGGAAAGAAAAAAAAGATACAGAGAGGGAGGGAGATAAAACATAAGAGACTCTCAAAGACTAAGAACAAACTGAGGGTGAGGGAGATGGGGGGGGAGGGGGTGATGGGCATTAAAAAAGGGCACATGTTGGGATGAACACTGGGTGTTTTATGTAAACCAATTTGAAAATAAACTATTTTAAATTAAAAAAAAATAAAAAATAAAAAAATAAAATAAAAAAATTAAAAAAAAATAAGGATTTTTATATTAACCTAGGTAGTTAAATTTGCTGCGGCTCATCCTTCATTCCTAAACATCCAGGTTTCCTTCTGGTGGTATCCTTTCCCTTCATCCTTAGCATTTTTGGGGAGGGCAGGTCTGCTGACAATAGCTTTTTAAGTTTTCCTTCATCTAAGAATGTCTCTATTTCACCTTCGTTTCTGAAAATATTTTCACTGGAGATAGGCTTCTGATTCATTGTACTTTACTTTCCACATCTGGAGGTATTGTTCCAGTGTCTTCTGGCTACCCTGGGCTCCGCAGTCGTTTGATCTTTGCTCTTTATGTAGTGTTTCATTTCTCCCTGGCTGCTTTCAAGATCTTTTCTTTATCACTGTCTTTTGGTAGTTTGATTTTGAGAGCTCTAGGCATGATTTTCTTTGAACTTAAGTGTCGGAGGCCACCAAACTTCTTTAGTCTGTAGATATGCCTTTTACCAAATTTGGGAAGTTTCTAGCCATTACTTTTTCACGTAATTTTTCTCAAGCTCTTTCACCTGTCTTTCTAGGGCTCCAATGACATGTTAGACCTTTTGATGTTTTTGCACAAGTCCCTGATGCTCCTGTGTTCTGTGTTTTGCAGCCTTTTTATCCCCTTCGGCTATTCAGTTTGGATAACTTCTGTTGACTTATCTTCCAGTGCACTGCCGCTTTCTTCCGTCATCTCCATTTTGATATACCTATCTAATGAATTTGTTTCTTTCAATATATATACATTTTTAATGTTTATTATTTATTTTTGAGAGAGAAAGAGACAGAGCATGAGCGGGGGAGGTACAGAGAGAAGGAAACACAGAATCCGAAGCAGGCTCCAGGCTCTGAGCTGTCAGCACAGAGCCCGAACGGGGCTGGAACCCACAAACTGTGAGATCATGACCCGAGCCGAAGTCGGACACTTAACCGACTGAGCCACCCAGGTGCCTCTGTTTCTTTCAGATATTGTACTTTTCAGTTCAAAATTTCCACTCAATTCTCTTTCATACTTTGTTTCTCTGCTGAAAATGTCTTTACATTTGTGTCGCGTGTGTTTATCTTTACATCCTGCTACTTATAATAGCTGCTTTGGAGTCTTTGTCTGAAAATTCCAACACCTGTGTTATCTTGGGGTTGTTATAGTGATTGTCTTTTCCCTAAGGACTTGGCCACGGCTTCCTGGTTCTTTGTATGACAGGTGTTAACCTTAAAACTAAAACAGCCGGTTATTTTACCAGCAAAAAAATGGATTTATTTGTGAATAGCAAAGAATTGCAGTCTGGAACAGGAAGCTACCACCAAACCAATGGCAAGTCCAGAGAACAAAAGAGATGAACACTCTTTTATAGAGAAAAGAGGGAAGTTGGGAGAATTATTATAAATAAAACGTCCATTGAAGTAAACTGGAAATTTACGGTATGGTGGATTTTCGTTGGCTGACTTGAGACGGTCTCTCATTGGCTGGGCTGTGGCCAGAAGAGGAGGAAAACCTCTCTTCCTTCTTGCTAGGATAGTCAGGTAGTATTTAGAAGTAGTACCCAACTTACCATGCAAAGTATCTCTGCAGATCTAACAGCTGAGGATGAGTGGTGGGGTGAGAGAGCTCCCCCTGCTGGCCTCTTGACTCCATTCTATTTATTTATTTATTTATTTATTTATTTATTTATTTATTTATTTATTTATTAGTTTATGTACTTATTATTGAGAAAGAGAGAGAAGAGTGAGAGCACAAGCTGGGGAGCGGCAGAGAGAGAGGGAGACGTAGAATCGGAAGCAGGCTCCAGTCTCTGAGCCCGACGGAGGGCTCGAACTCAGCAAAGGTGAGATCATGACCTGAGCGAAGTCAGAACACTTAACCAACTGTCCTTGACTCCATTTTAAACAAAGTTTCCTTCCGTTAATTTTTACACAGGTTGTTTTCTGTCGCATCCCGGACATTGTGACAGTTAACATTGTGACCCTGGATCCTATTAAAATCCTCCCATGGGAGTGTGTGTGTGTTTCCGCAGGCTTTCAGCCTGGTTGAGTTCACATTACAAGTTTCCTTATCACCTTCTGTGGGTGAGGATTTCTTTCCCAGTTCAATTTTCAAAGCCTCTGCTCTGGGTCTGTCCTGAACATGTACCACTCCGGGGTCAGTCTGAGAGTTGGCCTGTGGTTTGACTTTTAGTCATCAAAGCCTTGCTTTGTTGCTTTGGCAGAACAAGTGCAACTCAGCAGTGAACGAACCTAACACTTAAAGTGGTTCCTACACAAAAATTAGGAATCACCTTCTGGAGCCCCGTCCTCTCCCTCCTCCCTCCTGGCTTTCCAACTCAGAAACCTTTTCTCAGTTCCTAGGACCTTCCCTCAGCATCCCTGGATAAAGGACAGGGTTTCTACCAGAGTTTTAGCTACTCACGCCTCCCAACAGTTCCCAACTGGGGCCTCCCCTCGGCAAAATCACCAGAGAAAGGAAAAAAGGCCAGGAAACCCATCCACCTTGCAGGTTTCTTTTTAGGTTGTGCCTCCCCTTCACAATCGTTATCTTTTCAGAGTCCTCGGGCAGTTGCTATCTGTGTTTTGTCATGAGGTTTTAGTTGTAATCGGTGGGAGAGGTGGACGGGAGTAGGCTCACGATGCCAAAGCTGCCCCAGAGCTCTTGCCACCTTTAAGAACCCACTTAGCTGTCACTTCCTCTAGCAAGCCTTTCCCGACCCTCCTCTCCATCGCGAGGCTGTTTTAGTTTCGCTCCTTGATGCATACCTTCTAAGGGCCCACCGACTTCTGTATACGGAATGTTCCTCTTCAAATATCATCTTTTCCACCGTATGCCGTGTCTGAAGGGCAGGCACTGTGTCTTAGTTATCTTTCAGCACAGTGCCCGGCACACAGTGGGTCTTCAGTAAATATTGAATGCAGTAGACTTTCTCTGGTCGCCCTGACCAAGTATCTGCATGCCCGCATAGTTCTGCTACTCCTCCGCTTTCTCACACGTTCTAGCTTGTATTATAAATAGTTTGGCACTTCTCTTTAGTTTCCTGGTAGACTGTAAGCTCAGAAGGTTTTGCATCTCTGTCCCCCCCGTAGCATTGTATTATACACTTAATAAATATTACCGAACTGAATTGAGAGTCACTGAACTAATTTTTTTAAATTTTTTTACATGTGTTTTTTTAGAGAGAGACAGAGACAGCACAAGGAGGGGAAGGTCAGAGAGAGAGGGAGACACAGAATCCGAAGCAGGCTCCAGGCTCTGAGCTGTCAGCAAAGAGCCCCATGTGGGGCTCGAACCCACGAACCATGAGATCATGACCTGAGCCAAAGTTGGACGCTTAACCGACTGAGCCACCCAGGCGCCCCTGAACTCATTTTAAAGTGAAGTGTTTTAATTCATCCTGATTAAACTTTCAAAAACAACAGCTCCTCTAAATGGAAGGATCTGTTTTCTAATTCTACCTCCCCCGAGTCCTTCACTCCTGAGAACAGCAAGACACTTTTTTCCCATTGCCTCCAGAGGTCACTCACCACCTTTTAAGAAAAAGAAAATAAGGTATAAAATAGAGTCTTGCTTCATGTAGTTTCCTCTTTAGGCCAATTGTGAGAATAACTTCTGCGTGAGACAATTCAGGGGAAATAAAAATATTGAAGGGCCTTTTTTCAGTTGAAGATAGATATAGCTTTATTGATTCCTTGAAAAAAATTGATATGTTAGAACCTGGATGATAATGTATCAAAAAGGAAACTATCTGGGCCGCAGTCATTAATATGGTACTATATTGGCACACTGTGAAACGGCAACAAGGAGGGAGGTTTTCCATTTTTTAAAAAAATTTTTTTAACATTTATTTATTTTCGAGAGACAGAGAGAGGCAGAGCCTGAGCAGGGGAGGGGCAGAGACAGACAGAGACACAGAATCCGAAGCAGGCTCCAGGCTCTGAGCCTGGGGGCTCACACCCATGAACCATAAGATCATGCCCTGAGCTAAAGTCGGGCGTTTAACCTGCTGAGCCACCCACGTGCCCAGATTTTTCATCTTTTAACTTGAAATTGTATCTTGAGTAAGAGCGAGGAGTTAGAGGGATCATGCTTGGGGGCTGCCCATCACTGTGAGGACCTATTCAATCTTTATTCTCTGGAGGGAACCGTTCTTTTTACGTATCAAATAGTGTCTAATTAGTACTTAAAGCACACCATGGAATACGTGGCAAGGGAGCTGCAGGCAGGACAGCAGAGGAGAGACGTCTGCAAGGAGGCTTGGTGGGGCCGTACCTAAAGGGGGAAGGTGAGGAGGTACGGCGACATATGGAATTCTCCCTTTTTTGGTAACTGTGCCAGGTTGTAAGTAGCCCATTGGTCGGTTGTGGCCTATGGATATTTTGAAGTGGTCGCCTGATGGGCTTGCCTGTATTCAGCCAGGGGATTGGGGTGGGGGGGAGCTTTCTACATTCCATTGCTCAAGCCTGTTACCTAAAAGCAGCCTCTATGTAAATGATCATTCTTTAACTTTAGCATTAAAAACCCAGTCTAGGGGCGCCTGGGTGGCTCAGTCGGTTAAGCATCCAACTTTGGCTCAGGTCATGATCTCATAGTTCGTAAATTCGAGCCCCATGTTGGTCTCTGTGCTGACAGCTCAGAGTCTGGAGGCTGCTTCAGATTCTGTGTCTCCCTCTCTCTTTGCCCCTCCCTCCCCTTAAAAATAAACAATTGAAAAAAACAGTCTACTAAAGCCACTCTCACAAAGATTTAATTTCAGCAAAATAACTTTTGTTTCTGCTACGTACTTCAAAAAGTTCAAAATGATGCTGAAAGGATCTGACTTTGTGTCTGGTGGAATTTTTTATCTCATTAAAAATAAGAACTTACTGATTTTTAAATTTCCTATTTTTACAAAAATATAAACTTAGAATTTCCTTTAACTGGATTCATTGTAACATCCAAGACCTTAAAACTCTTTGATCTACCATCATAATGGTCTCCTAAGCTGTTTGGATCAGATAAAATCTTTGGCACACTGTACCGTTATTAGCCAAAATCAACTTATCAAGAAAATAAAAACAAAGCAGCCCAAAGTTGAGAGTTTGCCTACTATAGGCTTAACTAGAAAGAGACTAACATTTCTTAAGGTACTAAGCGCTTCAGGAGCAATTAGAGTTGTCTGCATAAAAAAGGAAACTACTTTAGGGCTTTACATGCTCTGTAAGAAATATGATCTCCCTTCTGTCTGTACACAGAGGCAGCCACTTATCCAGAGCTGGAAACTACTCTGCCCCAGAGCAAAGCCATTCTTGTTTAATCTCTGCCATCTAACACCACACTTGCTACTACCTGCTTGGAAAAGTCCAGCTCCCTTGCAGAAATCCCTACCGTGACAGGGACTATTGTGTTGCTAAACCAGGAACAAACACCAGTAACGATATATTTTTTTTAATTTATAAGCAAACTAAATAAAAGCCCACCTGGTTATTGATTTAGTCATGAAATAGTTATTAAATACCTAGTCCGTGCCAGGCATTGATCTAACAGTGAAAAAACAGACAAAAATTCTCGCTTTCCTGGACAAGGTAGAAAAAGAACAAAGGCATCTGTAATGTGTGGAGAGTGATAGTACCCTCCAGAAGAACAAGAATAAAGGGGATAGAGAGTGATGGAGAGGAGGGGGTATTTTTACTTCCCCAACACTAAAGTAGTGTTGGAGAAGGCTCCTGGGAGTGACATTTGGACAAAACCCTAACCGAAGTGAGAGAACCAGCCATGCGGAAGAACAGGCCAGAGAGGACAGTGGGGACAGGGCTCTGGGAGCAGGAGCAAGCTTGGTGTGTTTGAGAAGTCAACAGGCCGGTGTGGCCGGGGCCGTATGAATAAAGGGAGGGTTGGTAGAAAATGAGAGAGCAAGCAGGGTTCCTGGGCACACATCCAGGCCTTAAGGACTCTTTGGCTGTGTTGTTCTTGCAAGAGCAGGTGTCTGAAGGGACAGGCACGCTAGGGCAGTCACAGCAGACAATTTATGTCCTAGCATGCAAGTCTCTCCCCTGGTTCCTCATTGGCTGAGTACCGTAGAGGTTACAGCCTTACCCAGAAGTCCCCAATGCCCATGTAAGGCAAAAAGTAGTCCGATTGGAGCAAACTTACTTCCTGAGATGACGCAGAGACTTTCAGCCCCTCCTTTGTTCTTTGGCACATGCTTATTGCAAAACCCACGAAAATAAGCCTGCAAAATGGAGAGGGGGAGAAGAACCAGGAAGTGAGGTGTGTAAGGGTTTCGGACTCCATTGTTGGGGGGAGGGGTTCATACATATTTCCAATAGGTTGTAAACCTATCGTTAATTAGACAGCACAACTTTTATTTGGTATTTCTGAAAATGAATCATTTCCCCTCTCACACTAACGGACTGGGTATGTGAGAGAAAGAATATGTTAAATATAAAAAAAATGACTTCAAGGGTTTTTACTATGTCAAGGAAAAACCAGAGCTGGATAGCAGTTGAAGCCATAAAAATAGATTTTACTCACGGACTATTGCAATAGGGGGAAAAAAGACCTTAGTATAGAACTGGGCTCAATTTTATTTTATTATTATTTTTTTAATGCTTGTTTATCTTTGAGAGAGAGAGACAGAGACAGAATGTGAGGGGATAGAGAAGGGCAGAGAGAAAGAGAGAGAAAGAATCAGAAACAAGCTCCAGGCTCTGAGTTGTCAGCACAAAGCCTGATGGCGGGGCATGAACTCGCGAACTGTGAGATCATGACCTGAGCCGAAGTCCAACGCTTAACTGACTGAGCCACCCAGGCGTCCAGAAGTGGGCTCAATTTTAAATGCAAGGAAAAGTGGGAGTCTATAGCCAAAGGGTGCAGGGGGAGGTTGGAAAATTACTAGGAGGAAACACCAGGGGTAAAGGGGGGATTCTGGCTAAACCAACCTAACAGGACTCTTGCTGAAGGCAGGCCAGGGTGACATCACCAGGGGAACAGTAGAGGTTGAGGGACCCAATCAGATGCCAACAGGATTCTGGCTAAAATTGGGCAACGCAAAGATGGATGCAGAAGTCCAAAGTCCAGGCCTTACTGGGAAGAGGATTCAGAAGCGCCCGATGAAAATTTGGTCAAGAGACTGTTCCCTTAGCCACTGGTGAGTAATAGTCCTCTTTATTCAGACAGAAAAGATTGTGGAAGGAGCACAAATTCTCCTGAGACTTGGAAGAAAATCAAGAATTCAGGTTGAATGTGTTAGGATTTTGATATTACATAATTAAATGAAGGCATCAAGTGGACAGCCAGACATTTAGCTCAACAGAAGGAGGAAACGTAGATATAAACTAGGAGTTAGCACGTCGGTGGCGTTTAATCTTATGTCACTGGGTAAGAGTGCCTCAGTTTTGAATATAGACCAAAGAGGGCGGGGACTCAGTAAGCCCTGCGGGTGTGCCACGTGTAAAGGTAGGGAAGACGAGGAGTTTCCTACAGAGGAGACCGAGAGAAGAGGAAAATTAGGAGAGTCGTGTGGTTTTAAAACCCAAGTGATCACCTGTAATTCCTGTGGAGAATACACTGGATTTACAGAATCACAGTCATGTTGTTGGATAATTATGTAATTTTCCTCAGCGTCGCTTTCCAAATGCATGGGTTAAAGTAGATGATCTCTGAGGTCCCTTGCAATTCCGACTTTGAGAAGAGCAGCAAGTAACTTAATCTGTTTACAACCATTTCTTACTCATTTTTTGTCCCTGTAGTAAAAAACGCAACTTGAAACTGGTATACCAGTCATATTGTTACTCCCTTCTTCAAACCTTCAGATTAGGGTTATCCTTCAAAGTTCTGCCATAGGTAATTATAAAAAGGGATTATCATAGGTGCGATGTTTTAATAATTCTTTAACGAAATAATTGTAACCAAAACTGAGATATAGAGAGAGTCACCGCAAAATTCCACTGTAGACATCTAGGCAGAATTGAGCGTGAACCCTGCATCAGTGAAGGAAGGATTTAATAAAGTCCAAAGTAAACGAATTCAAAGTATTTCAAAGTAGAGAGTTGAGGCAGAAAAAGCTTGGGATTTCGCACAGAAAAATCACAGTGGGGTAGCTGAAGGGCCAAGAGAAAAGCAAGCATTGTGTGCACCAGGCCCCAAGGTGGAGTTCAGGAGACGTGTGAGATTCGAGTCAAGATTGAGCACAAAACAGCATTAAGAGAGGTCCAAAGGTAAGGACCATTTAAAGTGAGTTTAAAAATAATGAGTTGACCACCTTTACTAAGTGGAAAGTTCTTTCAGAGTAATAGGTAAGTCTGGAAAGGCATTTGGGGGCCAGATTGTGAAGAACCAACTGAAGACATAATCTTTTGACTTTAGGAAGCTGTAAAAGGTTTCTGAGCAGTAAGAGTATCACGATGAACGTGGGGGACTAAGAACACGAGCAGGCAGTATCAGTTAGTTGAATTGGAGAAGGAAGAAACTTAGAGAAAGGGAGATAGTTTTAGTGGTTTTATTACATAGATTAGCAAAGCGATCATTATATTTGCACCAGAGTGACTTTGTGAGAATGGAAAGGTGGGTATAGAGGCAACAGTTCCCATGACCTTGTGTGTGTGTGTGTGTGTGTGTGTGTGTGTGTGTACGCGTGCACGCGCTTTTTCTTCTGCGCATATAGGCTCAGTGGTGGCTCCAGAATTTCTATAGAAGAAGGTGTAAATAGGGCTCCTGAGAAGTTCAGTGGGTTCAGCCTCTGACTCTTGATTTTGGCTCAGGTCATGGTCCCAGGATTGTGGGATCGAGCTCTGAGTCAGGCTCTGCATTGAGTGTGGAGCATAAGATTTTCTGTCTCTCTCTCTCTCTCCCTCTCTTTCCCCCTCTGCCTCACTCATGCTCCCTCTCTCTAACATAACAGATAAGATATATAGATAAAATTTTGAAAAAAAGGAAGGCATAAGGTAACAGTCTGGTTGGAAGGTGGGGAGAGTTAGGGGACTTGTATTCAAGATAAACCATTTTGGGGCCCTGAGTGGCTCAGTCCGTTGATCATCTGACTCTTGATTTCGGCTCAGGTGGTGGTCCCGTGATTGTGGGATGGAGCCCCACCTTGGCTCTGTGCTGAGTATGGAGCCTTCTTGGCATTCTGTCTTTCTCTTCTCTTCCTCTGCCACTCTCCCCACTCACTCTCTCTCACTCTAAAATTACACGCGCACACACACGCGCAGCACACACACACACACACACACACACACATAACATTTTTACTTAATTATAGATTTAGAGTGGCTGAGAGTAAGAAATTAAAGGAAATCTTAAGTGAGCTAAACTGCCTCCTGTCCCACCCCAAACGCCCCCGTTACTACTCATCTTAATACAGTGAAGGTTCAAGTGATGTGAAAAATAACGGTCCTGAGACCTTAAGTCTAGCTTTGAGGACTCTTCAAAGAGAGAAATTATGTACAGTGGAAAATGTTCATCCAACGCAGGCTGGGTCAGGGTCAGCTCTGACCATTAACTTGAGACAGAAATGCTTCTTCCCTATTATTTCAGTGGGTAGACCTATTGGGAACCCAGGGAAGGGAGCCGAAATAGCCAAAATCCATGAGAATGAGTCAAACCGAGTCATTAAGCAAAAGGGGCTAGTGAAGAATTGGTAAGCCAAAACAAGGGGCTTGAGAAGCCGCAAGAATAAGGAGTTAAGGCGTGCCAAAATAGCATATTCCTAAAGCCTAGCTTCTATCTGGTTTATATAATGTCAGTTACCACAAATAGTTTATCGTTTCCCTACGTTCCTTGACAAATAGGGAACATTAATTATATACTTGAAAGCATTACTCAATAACAGTTTATTGGAGCTCCCTGGTTAGGTTTCAGCCCTCTTGTGGCCTCTTTGATGACAATTTCATAAAGAAACAAAAATAGTCTGCTATGGACTAGATCGTATTCCTGCCCTGCAAAGTTATGTTGATGCCCTAACCCCCCTGTGCTAGTATCAGGAGATAGGCCGTTGGGGGGGGGTAATTAGGTTTAGATGAGGTCACGAGGGTAGGGCCCCATGATGAGATTAGTGTCCTTCTCAGAAGAGGAAGAGAGACCAGAGCCAGTGAGCTCTCTTGGGAGGACACAGAGAAGGCAAGCTGCTGCAAGCTGGATGAATGCAGGAAGAATGCCCCCCCAAGGACCTGAATTAGCACCTTGATCTTGGACTACCCAGCCTTTGGAACTATGAAGAATAAATACCTGTTAAGACATCCAGTCTGTGGTATTTAGTTATGCTGGCCCAAGACGACTAAAAGATAGTCTTTCATAATAGTTTGTGTTTTTAATGCAGGTAACAGCTATTCATGATAATGGATGAACTGTTATAATTGACTCTTTTCTCTTATACATATGGACTGATTACTAAACCTAAAGAAAAGCCTGTTTGGTTAGTAGTACATATTAAATCTTATTAATAAAAAAAATAAAAATTAGCATATTGGTGCTGTCATTTAGAGATGGTGAAAAGAGAAAGAGAGATTGAGAGGAAGAGAGAGAGAATGAATAAATGAATAAGCTACTCAGGCCAGACCCCAAGGTCGTCTCTTCAGAGATCAACTTTCCAAGGTTAAGAACTTAAGTGTTAGTTCATCCAGAACTGACCAGTTCCCAGAAAACTGACCGATACGAGAGCGACACGCCCTGCATCTGGTCTTCCCAAGGCACCCTTCGGGGCCAGTTGGACCAGTCTGGTCAGATCAATGATAGGTTGGACAGAGGTCCGCAAACTGAAGCCACAGGCCCTATCTGGCCACATCCTGTTTTGTAAATATAGTTTCCTGGAACACAGCCACGCGTATGTATTTACACATTATGTATGGTCTGGATTTGCACTAGAGTGACCAAACTGAGTGGTTGTGACAGAGCCCTCGTGACCCAAAAAGCCTAAAATATTTACCATCTGGCCCTTTACAGAAAACGTTTGCTGACCACTGTATTTCAAGTTTCTCTGTTATAGCAAAAGATTGAGGAGAAGGAATTTCTGTACCTCTTAGAACTTTAGGACCAGATAAACTGCCCTTTTCCACTGGCAGGCTAATTTTTTTGGCTGTATTAGCAAAATCAGAACCGTAGAAGCATGAGAGATGTAGTAACAAATCCTTACCCCCTGAAGTTCTTCTTAACAATATCCTTGACTTCTGAATTATGAGGTTTCCCGTCAGTTGAGCCCTGGTTGTTAGGATTTTAGATCTCGATCTTTCCTTTTAAGGAGACAGCCTAGACTGTCTGAGATTTAGATTGTACCCTCATTTTATCGGCAGCATCTTTATAAATCATTGCAGTAGTACGTTATTTACACAGATTTCCACAGATAGCTACTCCTATCCATTTAAGGTTGATTCTTTTCAGTTTCAAGATGTGAACTCCCCCCTTCCGTTTCAGGGGGGAGATTTTCCGACTCGGTCCACAAATTCTTAGAATGTGTTATATTTGTGGCTGTCAGATCAAGGGTAACCCACAGCATGTACTGACTATCTGAGTGTCTCAATATTTAATCATAAAAGGAAATTAATTCTCCTGTAGGTCGGAAGGTTCAAATGAGCAGCTATTGGTAGCTTTTAGCATCGTGTCAACTAGTTATCAACCGATTGCCCCTGAGCTCCACATTCACCCTGAAGGGCCTGCTCTGGGCTAACAGACTGGGCTCAGGCATTCCTCTTTTACCGCAAGCGCACTGTTAAACCTCTCCGGAGGGGGGCGCTGGAGAGACATTGTAGGAGGAAAGGGGCGTCTCCTCCTGGTTCCTCTTTGCTGCATTTAGCTTTCTCTTGCCCTTGCCGCACAGTCTAGCAGCTGCGAGCATACGGTTGGGGGTATCCCCGCGAGTGGTGGTCTGCCACCGCTGTGCAGAGTCCCTTCGCTATGGCAATGCCACAGACCCGGCCTGGGCCCAGTGACCACCTTCTCCCGCTCTTCCCAGAAGCAGACCCCAGGCCTCAGGCTAGCGGTAGCTCCCTACCTACCTCCGTTTGCACATCTACCCACCAGCCTCGGCTCGCTTGGGCCCCAGAAGATTGTTTCCTGCTGCTCTCCTGACATAGACCTCACCTGCCCCCAGGCCACACCCCCTGCCAGCAAACTGACTCCTGTTGCCTTCTGTGTCCAGCTACGCTTGGGTTTATCAGTGAAGCTAGCTGTAAGTTAAATTACAAAAATATTTAAATCCACTGAAGTTTTTTTATCATGCAATGAGAATGCACACATTTGCATCATGTCGAGTATCCATTATTTAGATTGAAAACCTCAGGGGCTCAGTCAGTTAAGTCATCCAACTTCAGCTCAGGTCATGATCTCACAGATTGTGAGTTTGAGCGCCACGTCAGGCTCTCTGCTGACAGCTCAGAGCCTGGAGCCTGCTTCAGATTCTGTGTCTCCCTCTCTCTCTCTGCCCCTCTCCCGTTCATGCTCACTCACTCGCTCTCTCTCTCAAAAATAAACATTTAAAAAAATTTTAAATTGAAAACCTCAGAAACCACATATGCATAAAAATGTAAGTATTCAATCATCTTACCTTAATAATCCCATTCTGGGAAACCCAGTTTAAGAAAATCATCAGAAATGTAGAAGAAAATTTACATTAAAGTGGTCATAGCAGCATTGGTTTTTTGTTTTTTTTCTGTTTGTTTTTTTTTTAAGTAAACTTCATACCACAGGTGGGGCTCAAACTCAGCAATGGCATGATTCAAACCTAGATTCTACCGTATCTGATGTCAGATGACACCTGAACTTTTCACTCTTTTGCTTAAAGCAGTTTTGTTTGTTTGTCACCACCACCAAGAGTCAGGATGAACACAACATGAAAAGATATTTTCAAGGACCAAGTGAAAAAAACATGTTGCAAAAAATAGCATGTTTAGTATTTCCTCACTTTTGCAAAACATTTCCATAGATACAGTCTTGAGGGATACATTCTGTAATGATAAAGGCAATTAATTATCTCTTGATGAGGGATTAGGGGTATTTCTTTTCTTCTTGTTTAATGTCTGAAAACAAGCTTTTCTCTTCCTATAACATTAGAAGGTACTATAGGATTTGCATGAGTGTCCCCTGCAGCTCCATTATGCTAGCATTGCATTTTACATTTAAAATACAGGGTCGTCTGTTTAGCCGAATACCTACCATCTGAGTCCCTGCTGTTACAAGGTTGAATATGGGGGTATACTCATGGCTTCTAGAATATCATTGCTTCTAGGCCCTCTAGAGGGGCCTGAAGGGCAGAGCTAGGAAACAGATGAGAGAAAGAGAGACAGAGCACGAGCAGGGGAGTGGCAGAGAGAGAGGGAGACACAGAATCCGAAGCAGGCTCCAGGCTCTAGGCCGTCGGCACAGAGCCTGATGTGGGGTTCAAACCCATGAGCTGAGAGATCATGACCTGAGCCGAAGCTGGAAGCTTAACGGACTGAGTCACCCAGGTGCCCCGGAGGTGTGGGGGTTGGGGTGGGGAATTAAAAAAAGTTAGGGAAGGCCTCGCAGAGAAGACTTTCAGTAAAGCCCTAAAGGACATGACAGGACAATGCAGGTGGAAGGAAAGGTCCAGCCAGAGGAAGAGCAGCCTGGGCAAGGGGCAGCAACATAAGGACGGAAATGGAAGTGGAAGGAGGCAGGTGGTTCAGGAGGAGAGAGCAGGGGATGCAATCAGAGACATAACAGGTGCCAGAGCATGTGGAGCTTTGCTACTGATGTCAAGGACTTTGGCTTTTTCTGAGAGAGACAGGGAGCCGCAGGAGGATTCTGAGCACAGGACTGACTTCACCTGACACGTTTTGACTGGGTCATGCTGGCTGTTCTCTAGAGAATAGACGGAGGAGAAGCAAGGAATGGGAACAAAGGACAAAAGAGATCATGATGGCGTGGCTCAGCGTGGTAGCAGGTGGCAGTTGTGAGAAGTGCTGACTGACTCTGGATGTATTCTGGAAGTAAAGCCAATAGAACTTGCTGGCAGACCGGAAGTGGGTGTGAGAACGAGATGGGTGAGGATAACTCCAAAGTTTTTGGTCTGTATAACCAGAAAAATAAAATTGCCATTTACTGGAATGGGGAGAGCTACAGAAGAAGCAAATTTTGGAGGGAATAACGGGAGCTTAATTTGGGACAGGTTAAATTAGGAGATTCTTTTTAGTCATCCAATTAGAGGTGTTAGGTTGGCAGTTGGCTCTAAGGGTCTGGAGTTCGAGGGTGATGAGGTATGTGCTATATCAGCATCTAGGTAGCAACTCAAGTCGTGAGCCAGGGAGAGCATGTAGGTGGAATAGAGAAGGGGTTCCAAAGCTAAGCTACGATGTGCTCCCAGTGTTCAGAGCTAGGAGACCGAGCCAGCAAGGGAGACTGGGAAGGAGTGACTAGAAAGAAAAGCAGAAGACCGGGTACACGTGTTTTACTGGAAGCCTGGTTCAGCGATCAGGAATTGAATCCCACTGTATTGAGTGCCGCTGGTCATTCCACTAAAATGAGGACTGAAAAATGATGATTTCATTTAGTGATGTAGCGGCCAGTGGTAACCTTGACAAGGGCAGTTTCAGCAGAGTGATGGGGCCAAAATCCAAATGGAGAGGACTCAAAAGAGAATAGGAGAGAAAAATCGAAAAAGGTGAGTAGAAATTTCTTCCAAGTTATGTGTTTTGGCCTTTCTAAGTTTTTTTGACCTTTTCTAAATGGATGGAAAGAAATGAGACAGTAGCGGCAGGGCACATGTGGGTTTTTAAAGAAGTCTTTTTTCCCTCAAGATGGGAGAAATAATAGCATGTATATAATGCGGATGGAAATGATCCAGTAGAAAGAGGGAAATTGATACAAGACAGGTGAGGAAGCTAGATGTGTTTAATTTGAGGGGTGGGAGGTGCAGGGGGAACTAGCGAGCTAATTATTCGGAGAGCTGGGTGGCGGTTTTTAGATCCCAGGAGTAAGGGCAGGGAATAAATAGAGGGAACAGATCTGGTAGGTTGAGAGTGAGTGGGGACTGGGAGGGAATGGAGTCAACGGGAAGATGAGCTCAGAGTTGAAGAGCAGGTCAAATGGAAGCGAGAAAGAGGGGATAACGTGATACTGGGTGACTCAGTCGTTGGAGTATCTGACTCTTGATTTTGGCTCCAGGTCATGATCTCGCAGTTCAGGAGTTCGAGCCCCATGTCAGGCTCCATGCTGACAGTACAGAGCCTGCTTGGAATTCTCTCTCAAATAAAAAAAATAAACGAAACAAACAAAAAAAAAGTCTCGGGGCACCTGAGAGTGGCTCAGTCGGTTAAGCATCTGACTTTGGCTCAGGTCATGATCTCATGTTTTGTGAGTTCAAGCCCCGCATCGGGCTCTCTGCTGTCAGCACAGAGGCTGCTTTGGATCCTCTATCTCCTCTCTCTGCCCCTCCCCTGCTTGCATTCTCTCTCTCTCTCTCTCAAAAATAAACATAAAAAAAAAAGAGTTCAAAGATGAAGCCATTTACAGGGATGACAATTTCAAGTGTTGCTGTTAGCTGTGAGTGGAAATAAATTTGCCATAAATACTGGCCGTTTGCTGGAATAACTGACTGACAGAAGTACAAGAGTGGCCAGAGAGGTGGTTAAGCTGGGACAAGGGGACAAGGACAAGTGGTTAAGCTGAATGGGGTGAGTTGTGGGAAGCAAAGGGCCCAGCTATGGAGGAGACCACCATTTGGGGCAGGGATAGTGAAGCTTCCTATCCCTGGAAGAGTTGAAGAAGACACTGGTGACTCAGAGTTTAAAAAAAGAACTCTCCAATCTAAAGTTTCAGGTTCATCAGCAGGAGATTTGAGAACTTTCTAGCCTAAGTCTGATACAGTCATTATTTGATTTGAGCTATGCTTCTAGAAAAATTAAGTTTTCTATATATATTAGAATTTTTTTTTTTCCCAGGAGAGTGAATTTTCTCCTACTTAGGATCAGTAACGATCTGTCATACCCATTCTCTCCTGGTTCCCTCAAACGCCTCCCCAGGGCCTGCACGTTCTGGCACCTGCGTGCAGGCATGTAGGTAACTGCTGGAGCAAATGATAGATCACAGATCCCATAGTCTCGAGTGTAATGTGTGCATCCTCTTTAGCACCGTTAAATGTAAATAACGATTTGCTTCATAGTTAGGGCACATCGAATGATACATACCCTCTGACTGCAGAGCCGTTTTTCTCTAAGTGGGCGCCCACCAAACTTCCAGCCTGTTCTCGATCACCCCTTGAAACTGTCAGTGAGGCAGAGGTCCCAGGTACCAGCTGAATGTAGTACCTTGCATCAGTTTAAGTAAAACAGTAACGTAATTCAAACTACAAAAAAAAGAGCCAGTGCTCTGGGACCATTTCTATCCGGGTCGCCTGCCCAGGAAAAATAACAATACCCAAGCACACTTGGAACACATGAACGTGGCTTAAAAAGGACACAGCTTATTTTTCTTTTATTCAACATAGACAGTTTCCTTCACCTCCGTAATTTTTTCCTTCTCTCATCTCCCCAGGAAATTCCAGAAGTATAATCACAAAGCCTTATAGAAATTTGCTAGAAATTTTTTATTGTATTTACTGAGATTACATTGTTCCACACAGTAAATGATTTTATTCTCCAAATGATTACAAAGCTCTGTTCACTAAAAAGGATTTGGTTATCTATATGAAACTGCACGTTATAAAAAGATCAATTATAAATTATACTCTTTAAAAAGAAAAAAACAGGTCTTAAAGGCAAGTGCTAACGTACTGCGTACCGCTCAAATCCAGCATAACCATTTCACACAGTGATCTACACTTGAACAACTGCTGTGCCAGAAATGGCGCCCTGCGCAGGTAGAGAACCAGCCCCACGCTGCGGTGAACAGTGCGCACTTGGGATAATTGGGTTTGATGCAGCATGTTTTTCTAACTTTGAAAATATGCAAATAATTTAAAACTTACTTTTTTAGATAAACATTAAAATAAGTTGACATGAAAAATGTCACATTATATGAGGAGATACTTAAAATATCCAAGCTCTCTCTTAATACTGTAGGGTTCTGTTTGTTGTGGCTTTAACTTTCAGGCTAAAATAAACCGATAGGAGAACGAACTGACAAAAATGCAAATTTATCAAGCATTGTGCAGTGCCTCTGCAAAACGTACAGTTCTCCAACCACAATAAATAAGTTACTTCAGAAGTTATTAAAGGGATATTTAATCTCACTGTACAGTGACTTCTGATGGACAAGCCCCCATTCTCCCTTCCATATATAACCCATGTTAACAGTAGAAAGGAGCTGTCATTAGTTAGCAGAGAATCTAGTATACTCTAGTATGGTCTTCCTAATTTTCTATAGCGTATCATTTTCCTAATTTACATTTATAAAATCCTCACAGTTAAGGCAGTCTACACAAGTCAGCAGGATTAAATAAAAACTGTTGTCCTTACTTTATCTGAATCCTACTTACGAGACATTAAGACTCAGAGATCCACATGGAATTTTAGGGGGGTGTCATATATGTAGGCGGGCTACAACCACGCATGCTGAGAACTCTTAAATCTGAAAGATGAACAGTGATACTTCCAATGAGAATTTTTTAAAATGTAACTCATTATCCAAGTCTTGAGATTGATGACTCCCCAAACTCTAATTTTAGCCTGAAAAATAGCTTAAAATATCTACTTAAATAAGCTCATAAGAAAGCTATTTTGTACATACGTAAATATATATACAATAAAATATACATAAAATTTTTTCTATACCCTCTCAGAGTTACAGAATACTTTGAATAGCTAACTTTGTGCTAGAACCATGGACAAAGGACTTTATGTTTTAATTGAGATATCACTGACATATAGCATTGTATGGGACCTTTTCCTTAAAGTTATTACCTTGGGGGGCTATATTCATTACTAAGTTTTCAGTTACTGATTAGTTCATACCAGTTTCATACTTGGAAACCTTACATGTTAACAAAAATTATATACCTCTAAGTAGACATTGGTTTTTAGGTGCCAAGTTTCTTCCTTAGATGCGTATACAAAATACATCTCTCCTATTGAAAAAGAAAAAATAATTTTAAGAGGAACATGAAATTTAGCACCAGTTTTGACCTAGTCTTTCTTTGGTAGGAAAAAAAGGCACTAAATATATAGTCTGCTCATTGTATGGGATCAAAAAATAGCACTCATGAAACCCTCAGTCCCTGAAATACTATTCCTGAATTATGAGATACTTTGACCCATTAACTTTCTGGCATATTAGAACATTCTAGAGAAGACCACATTCAGAGAAGATCATAGTAGGAGATGTTTGTGTGTTTACCCCATTTAAGATATTTAATGAATGGACTCTTCTAATATGGACAGATACTGAAAAGCATGATCTGGTGAAGAATAAAGGTATACATCAGAGGCTCCAAAATAGTATCGCAGACTTCATTAGATTTCCAAATGTTATTTTATAATGATAGTTCCTACCACATGCATGGTTAGTGACATTCAACTCCAAAATACTTGTCTTATAACATGCATCCCGAAAGGCTGGAAACATCTTTAATTAGACTGGGAGCACTGTCGCCACACTCAGAAACAGCATCTTTTAAAACTCCAGCGAGGGGCGCCTAGGTGGCTCAGTCAGTTGAGCAGCCGACTTCAGCTCAGGTCATGATCTCACCGTCTGTGGGTTCGAGCCCCGCATCGGGCTCTGTGCTGATGGCTCAGAGCCTGGAGCCTGCTTTGGATTCTGTGTCCCTCTCTTTCTCTGCCTTTCCCTTGCTCACACTCTGTCTCTATGTCTCTCAAAAAATAAAATAAAAACGCTAAAAAAAAAAATTTAAAACTCCAGCGAGACAAAAGTTCATTGCCACAGTCCCTGTTCCACTGCGAAAGGGGCGCCTCTGGCAGGAGTCTAACATGTAAGCTGTAAGGCTAAGGCACAAGCATATAATCTATTGTCAGTAATCATCCATTTTCCTGCCAAGGAAAACACAAATGGAAACAGGACTTCATCGTCAAGCGGCCAGTGTAATTTGAAAAGCCACTAGTGAAGCACTTTAGTAAGTGTTCATTATTATATAGCAATTGTGCATTTCTCCAGCTTTCCTGTTTCAGATTATCCACAGGCCACATTAGTTAATATTCCTTTTTTTGTTCCTCTCATAGCCACTTGTCAGAACAAAGCGTGTAAGAAATTTTACTGATATTTTGGCCCCGTTTACTACTTGCACTCCCTTGCCGTTCAATCTGAGAATCACCACTAGCTCCCTTCTGATTAAACAAGAAATGATTACGCTGGGCTTTTAGTTGGACACTGAAAGCTGAGGTAGGTGGACCGTCAGGATCAAGTACTTAGAAAGGTTTTCTTTCATTCCAGTATCTTTCTAACATGCTAACGAAAAATTGAAATCTTCTGTTTCGTAAACGAGGTAGCCTCCTATATTGTATCTGTCAAGAAAATAGTACCATGGGAGATTTCCTTGAGTGTACAGCAGTCAAGATGATTAATGTTTACTATTTAAAAACTGATAATTTAAAAAGGACACGCTAAGTAAACTATGTCCCAAGTTTCAAGGTTTCTTTGATTCAAAGATGTGACATAAATTGTTTTAGGGTCTTTATTGTCTCAGGAGTCATCCAGAGTCATCTGATCAAGCCCCAATTTGTGTAAGTTCAGTAACTGTGGTTCTAAGTTGTATGCAGGTTTCACATTTAGCTATGGGCATTTGGCCCTTTATTTTTGAGAGTGCAACCTATTGCTCTATACTGTACTTATAAAACAAAGCATTAGTATTTGCCAACAAATCAACTGATAGAAATGGCTGTGACTATAAAATTATAGTGAGCCCAGGTGCCGTCTGTTGTTTCTCTCATTTTTCTTTGCCCTGCGAACCAGGCTCAAACTCAGCTCTAGATGGTCTTTTTAGTTCCTTTACATGAAAGTATCAACAAGAAATCAGTTAGTATAATATGGGCAGAATTAATCATGGTCAGTCAAGTAGTAAGGCTTCCTTGTCTCCTGGGTTCTTAGTCCACATTACCACATCGCTGTGACAAAGGCCAACTTGTTCTGTTTTAAATAACAAGGCAAAGTTTTGTTTTTAAGAGTTCATTAAATTATGATGGACGAGCCATTTTTTCTCTTAGCCAAGACACGATTTGTCTTTCAAATTAAAGAATATAAATGTACGGGGCACCTGGGTGGCTCAGTCGGTTAAGAGTCCAACTCTTGATTTCAGCTCAGGTGATGATCTCACAATTCATGGGTTCGAGCTCCGCATGGGGCTCTGTGCTGACAGTACAGAGCCTGCTTGGAATTCTCTCTTTCCCCTCTCTCTGCCCCTCCCCTGCTTGTGTTCTCTCTCTTTCCCTCTCTCTCTCAAAATAAATACAAACTTAAAAAAAATTTTTTAAGAATATAAATGTAAAATAATGTTTCACTTCCTTCTGCTTTTCACACATTGGAAAAAGCAACAATTTTTAGCCTAATCCAAAAATTGCCCCTTAATGTTTATGCCAGCAACAATGAAGTTTTCAGTTAGAAATTTCCTAAGGAGTCTGAAACTTAATTTGTTTACATACTTAAACATTTTTTAATGTTTTTATTTTGAGAGAGAGAGAGAGAGAGAGAGAGAGAGACAGTGCATGCGTGGGGAAGGGGCAGAGAACGAGGGAGACACAGAATCTGAAGCAAGCTCTAGGCTCTGAGTTGTCAGCACAGAGCCGACGCGGGGCTCAAACTCACAAACTGTGAGATCATGACCTGAGCCAAAGTTGGACGCTTAACCAACTGAGCCACCCAGGCACCCGATTGTTTATGTATTTTTTTAAGTTTGTCTTATTTATTTTGAGAGAGAAAGAGAGAGTGAGTGGGGGGCAGGCAAAGAGAGAGGGAGAGAGAGAGAATCCCAAGCAGGCTCTGCACTATCAGCACAGACCCTGATGCTGGGTTTCATCCTCTGAACTCCAAGATCATGACCTGAGCTGAAACCAAGAGGCGGATGCTTAACTGACTGAACCACCCAGGCATCCCTGTTTACATATTTTTAAAATTAGAGCTAATTAACTTATCCTTTCCACTTGTACTTCTAGGTTCTGGGAATTTAACCATTTACCATGAAGTATAACCGCCTGCAAGCAGATTCATTAGGAGCCACATCTGAGGGGGCCACTGCATACCATGGCCTCCTCCATGAAGTGCTTTCAATGGAACAGGAAAGTCAAAGTGAAGAATTATGCTCTCTGTAAATATTTAAGAACTTGATGGTCTTTTCTCTGAAAACATTAAACATTTATATAAAGTTTTATATGTTAGCACAAAAGATGCCAAATATGTAACACATCTCACTTCCTCCCCAAATTTTCATCACACAATTAAACGATTTTTTCAATGTAGACCAATAGAACTCTAAGTTGAAGGCCGAGAGCAAGCTGTTCACCAGGTGACGGGTGACGTGAAATTGGATGAGATTCCATCCTCCGAAGCCATCGGGACCAGTATGTAGTGCAAATAAGCAGCCAGTGGTTTTTGAAAGATAGAGGGAAGTAAAGGGAAAAGAATGATATGGATAAAGATAATAGGAAGAGTAAGCAAAAGAGGCCTAAGAAAGGGTTAGAAGGCACCTTGCTGGCTCAGTCGGTTAAGCATCTGACTTTGGCTCAGGCGTGATCTCAAGGTCTATGGGTTCGAGCCCTGCATCAGGCTCTGTGCTGGTCAACAGGGAGCTGCTTCAGAATCTCTGCCTCCCCCACCTCAAAAATGGATAAACATTAAAATGAACAAACATAAAAAGGGTGGGAAAGTGCATGGCCAAGAACCACCCCCCCATGCTACCCACACCGGGGACTGCCTACCCTTAATCACACTCTCTATTCAGTTTTCTGTTGACTTAACCACAGAAGTCATTTGAACATAAAGTGGTTTGTAAAACAGCAGTATGAATTAAAATATTCTTAAATGCAATTGAAAGGATTAGAATGACCAGAAGTAAAAACAAACCTATGTTTACTTTACAATTAGGTGTACATTTACTTTAAAAGTGTGGAAAGATGAAGCTAACCGAATTAAGGTTTTCTCTATGCTTGGGATGCAAACTTCTGCAAACATGTATAAACAGCTTCGATGGGTCAGGAAGTACAAATGAAGGTTTGTTTCTATTTACGAATAGAATTTGAAGCTTAATGCAAGCACGATGCAATTTCTAGTGGATATTATGAGTCTTGTAGGACTGTAGACTAAGGATTGAAACTGGAATCGAAGAAATTTATAAATTTTGAATAAAGTATCTGGGTGGTTTATTACTACTGAAATGGATAGATCCTAATAATATCGACTGCAATAAAATTTAACTAAAGTGTTTCTGGAAGATCCCTGGGCAACAGTATCTGATCCAAAGTCTCTATAAAGAGGAATAATTGCTCCCCTTATGTTGTTGGCCTCAAATACTAGAACCTTTTGAATTTGAGAATATGCTGAGTTTTACCAGATTAGGATGATGAGACAGAAAGCAGAGTTCTGACTATTCTTTTCCTCTCAAAAAAGTATCTGGATTGAACCAAAATATTTAGGCCTATCAAATCACTTTATTACAATAGTAACACTCTGTTCAGAAATTAGGAAGGTTTACTTTGAAAGATTAGGGTACTATTTCTTATCTAAAACACAAATCCTTATGAATATTAGTATTTTTCATTTTCACCTTTGAACTTCGGACTTCTAGAACTTTTTGTACCAAACATGTTATGAAGTATGCATTTTATAGAATTGTGCATCCTTTATACTTTTCATGTTATTACAGCACAGCCCTCCCCATAATAGTTTATTTTAGTAGAGCTTTTTCGGTATCATAGATCCTGTTTAATTCATTCTAGGAGACTGAAAGCTGCATACGTGTAATATCGTACAGAAAATATTCTGAGATCTCAATACTATACTAAATAACACTTCAGTCACTTTGCTCTTTTATTATGGAAACTAACCAAGCAAGAGTAAGTCAGATTACTTTTTTTTCTTTCTAAAAATCAGCCAAATTTTGAAAGGGAAAACATTTTGGAGCTCTTTACAGAGTAAATTTTCTATTTTAGAATTCTTTCTGTAAATTCGCAATGGCGGCAGTCTTAGGAGTCTATGCTAAAACTATAAATTTTTTTTTATAATGGCAAATTTGATGATTGGTGTCAGTTGTATGTTCTCAAAAGTACTGATAATAATGAGGAAATGTTTTATATAAGTTGGCATGAATAAATGAAGAATCCAATAATATCTTACATAATCATTTCTAAGTCATTTTCTAAAAGCTTAAAAATAAGATTGTGAAGGGCATTATGGTCAAAATATAGTGATTCTTTTAAGCAACGGATTCCAAAAAACAAATTACCCAAGTTTCCTAAATATGAGATATAGAAGAACTGCAACCATGTGTCTATGTAGTAAAGTGCTAAGTGATGTCTTTGCAATCGAAACTCATTTAAAATCCTATTAAAAATAAATTCCGCATTCAACATTCCTACTTTGAACTTCTGGGTTTTCTGGCTGTTTAATTAACTGACTCGCTTCTGTCCAGCCCCCTGTGTGCCCTGCCCCCCCCTTCCCGCCAACTACAAATTCATATGCTCTCTGACTATCTACATCCGCAGCTAGAGACAAACAACAGAGGCTGAAAAGAAAAGCTGAGAGATAATAGAAGTTAGAAACATGGATCCTGGAGGTGCTTTAGAAAAAGACAGCCTTCTTCCCAGGTGAACAAGCTGCATTTGAGGAAGCTCTAATGCACATTTATACCTAGGATTTAAATATACTTTGTATATTATTAATTTTCAAAGACATAAATAAGAAACGTGTACTACTAAAGTATAGTTTCAGGATGAGGAAATTGTTCCTATTTTTTTATAGATGAGTATAGGTCATGGCATGACTTTGGTTTTAATTTTAGGTCCTTAAAACTTGAATAGCTTTCAAACAAGTGTCTTTGTATATATAAATAGAAAAAAATGTTGGGACTGTTAATGGGGAGCGTGCCAGTATAAATACTGAGGAGTGAAAATTCCTGCCAGAAAGTGTTGGAAATACAAAGCTTATTTCTCTTTAAAAAAAAGTGCTTTTAACCTTTAAAGACCGTTAATTTTATAAACCAATGTGAGCAATTATTTCCATCAGAAATATCTTCTGCGTGATTAAAAGATTTTTTTCCTCCATTTGCACCTGAAACTGCAACTTGATAAAACGCTCGGCAAGACTGCTGAAATGTCAAGTCAAGTGCCAACAAATTCAGAAGTCAGAAAAATTCTACGTTAAAATTGCCAGAATCTCTTTCATTCATTCTATTGTACTTTATTGTTAGAATTTAAACAATTTCAGAAATTTGGGGTGTTTCTGGCTCCTTGAATAAAACACAATGCAAACCAAAAGGGAACAGAAAGTACGTGGAAGAAATGCCGGATTTCTGAATTGCTCTGCCCTGACGAACAGGAATCTTTTCATCTCGTGTATCCTGAATCTGAACACAGCGTCACCATCAGCACCGAGAAGCTCCCCTGACACTGGTGCAAGTCAGAGTAACTTAATTTCATGTCCTATTTAACAGCAGGCAAGCAACGTTAACACGGACTTGAGGTTTAGGTCGGTCTGACATTATCTAGAATCCAGGCTTACATGTAAAAAGTGTCCAAATAGCATAAGAATTAAAACAGAGATACCACCGCTAAAAACACCACGTGAGACAATAAACATTATTTCCAGTCCTAACCAAATTGCAACCCTTTCAGTATAGCTTGAGGTATTTTTATTTTTTTTTTAAACATTTATTTTTTTTTTTGAGAGAGAGAGAGAGAGAGACAGAGTGCGAGCAGGGGAGGGGCAGAGAGAGAGGGAGACACAGAATCCGAAGCAGGCTCCAGGCCCTGAGCTGTCAGCACAGAGCCCGATGCGGGGCTCAAACCCACCAAGGGTGAGATCACAACTTGAGCCGAAGTCAGACGCTCAACCGACTGAGCCACTCAGGCGCCCCGAGGTATTTTTAAATATTTGTATAAGCTTATTAGCATTCACAGTTTCCAAAGTTGCTTTTTACTGAGATAGCTTCAATTCTCTTAATATTTGACTTTCAGACATGTTTTCATATACCATAGTCTCTGCCCCCAAACTCATGGAAATATCAAACAGCTAGTAGCTATTCAGTGGCAGAAATAGTTCTTGTAGTTATAAGGGTTCTATTTCCCAATTATTGTGCTATTCTTAGGATGTAATTAAAAAAATAAGAAATTTGCAATTCATATAAAAGGAAAACTTGCTTAAACTTCTGAAAGCAAGTCCAGTCTGGTGGAGGTATATAGGCCATTAAATAACAGAGTCAGATTCTTTCTTAAAGATTCCAGATGAGCTTGACAGCAGAGAGTTCTGGTTCTCCAACATTTTCTCCATCTTTTCTCCTCCAGTGGATTTAGCAATCTCTCTTTGCTTCTTACTGTGGATCCAGGGGATAAAACAAAGGACAGCACCGCCAACAAGGGGAGGGATTCCAGCGAGGTAGAATGCCACATCATAGGAGCCCAGCTTGTCACGCAGTAACCCTGGGAAGGGAAAAAACTGTCACCAAGAGAGAACAAGTGTGGCTCTTAGGGATTTCAGATCAGTCACACCGATGGCCTATTCCTAAGCTAATAGCTTCATCTCAGCAGGACTAATTCGACCATCTCAAATATCAGACATTTCTTAGGAAATGGGTCTGAGGTATAAACCTTTTCTGATAGGAGGAAGGAAAAGATCTTGGATCTTTAATCTTGTCACAGACTACAGGCCTATGGATTTTCATACCAAGATATTACACGGAAAAAAATATTTGCACCCAAGCTTTGGCTTTCTCAAAACCATTCAAAGGCCATTTGGGGTATTCTGACCCATGGTGTAATGGTCCTTACTTCAGGGGAAGGTGGATAGACCATCAAGCTGAAACTTCTCCACGCACACATACCTTACAACACCTACATTTCAAACCTTTCTTGGGCCTATTTGTTTACAAAATAACATGAAACTATATTTAAAATTATAATCCGAAATCATAAAAAATTATAGATCTAAGAATTAGGATGAAAAAGACTGTTAACAGCACGTAGGAGTAAAACATAAGAATATATGTTGGCACTTTAATAGATCCTTGGGCTCTGCTTCTCAAAACTTATTTCGAATACTCCTTTTTTCTAATTTATCTAACAAAATGTAGGTTTTTAAAAAAGATTTTATTTTTTAAGTAATCTTTACACCCAACATTGGGCTTGAACTTATAACCCTGAGATCAAGAGTCACATGCTCTACTAACTGAGCCAGCCAGACACCCCACAAAATCCAGATTTCAAAAGTTATCTTAGTGGGTTTTTTTTAAATGTTTATTTATTTCAAGAGAGAAAGAGAGAGGAAGAGTGAGCAGTGGAGGGGCAGATAAAGACAGAATCCCAAGTAGGCTCCGCAATGTCAGTGCAGAACCCAGTTGTGGGGCTCGAACTCACGAACCGTGAGACCATGACCCGAGCCAAAACCAAGAGTCAGACACTTAAGCGGCTGAGTCCCCTAGGTGCCCTTATCTTAGTGGTTTTAAACTCTTGTAACTTTTACTATAAAACCTCAGTTATCTGAAATGTCCAGGGAACACCCTGTCTTGAGTATCTGACTTTTCTAAGTAAACAGCTGAGAATCTCTCAAGTGCTGACACATTAAGTGTGCAATATCTAAATCTACAATTTTCCTATCTTCTGAATCAAACATTCTGTATATCGTGTTCCTTTCTTCCTCATGAACACTAGTTATCATGTTTGGACTGTAATACTATGATATGTAATACTCTGACCAGCTTTCTGCTGCCAGTTGCTGTGAGCCGTTCTGCCAACTTTGGAAGTTTCTGGTTATCTCCTTATTCTTGGTCTGTTATCAGTTATTTCTAGTTGCAAACACCATTCCTACCAAAGCGCTGCTTATAATCTGCTTTTGACTCGGAAACCCTAGAAATCTAAGTTTGTAAGGTGTAAAAATGGTGTGAATAGTCTATTACCTGCGGGTGGGGGAAGAAGGGCTGGAGGATTCTCCTACGGGGAGACTGTGACCTTTAGTGACTCTGCGTGCTTCATTCATGACTAGGTTGGAAAAGTTGCTAGATATGTGCGGTTCTGGACATGAAGATGAATCTTCCCTGAGCCCCTTACATGCCAAACACAGACGATAATACATACATTTGAATTTTATCCTAATTTTATCAAACTGTAATCTAATAATTCACACTGGCACCCCAGTAATATTGAGCATGAGACATCTTTATACTATTCTGAAGATTTCTAAAGGTGAAATGCATCATAACATAAAATTAACCATTTCTGTGGCACTTACCACATTCACAGGGTTGTACAACCACCACCTCCGTCTAGTCCCCAAATATTTTTATCACACCAGAAGGAAATGCTATACCCACTAAGCAGTTGTTCGCTAATCCCCCTTCCCTCCAGCCCCTGGAAACCACCAATCTGCTCTCTGCCTCTGTGGATTTGCATTCTGGATATTCCTTATCAATAAAATCATATAGTGGGTGACCTTCTGTATCTGGCTTCTTTCCCCTTAGCGTAATGTTCTCAAGGCTCATCCCCCTGGTGGCGTGTATTGGTACCATACTTCATCCCTTTTCATGGCTGAATAATATCCCACTGTATGGCTACACCGCACTTTGTTTATCCAGACATCTACTGGTGGACATTTGAGTTGTTTCCACTAAACGTTATTTTTCATTAATGATTTCTAGGGGGGATGTGATCTCTTACCCAAAGTATATATATTTAGAAGTCTTTTAGAATCTTGATCTCTTTTTGAAAAGAAACTATGTTCCCATTTCTCCAAAACACATCCTAAGTGAAATAGAGGAATTGTGAAAGCTGAAAGCCCAGAAGCTTACAATTACACATTTTACTGAGTGTGTTAGATTATCAATAAGAATAAGAGAGACTCCTCGGCAAACGCTTTCAACATGCCATCTAGAGCTGGTCTTATTAAAAACATTATCAATAAGGCACACACAAAAGCAAAAAGACCAGCAACCAATAAATCGTGATGTATTTTACATATAATTACTGGAGAATCATTACATTTACCTGCAATAGGTGGGCCCACAGTCATGGGTACGGACATGAATCCAAGTAGAAATCCAATTGCTTGCGAAACATCCTGGGCACCGACTAACTCAAAGGCAATGGGGGCCATGATGGAAATGAAGCATCCATCGAAGAGACCCATGATGAGACAGACAGCAATGAGGGCCCCAAAGACACTACACAAGGGAATCATCATGGACATCAGACCAATGAAGAAAAAGGAGAGTACCTAGGATAAGACGACACCACAATGTCAACTCTGCTCTCAGGAAAAGTGTATGTTAGAATTACTGAGCAACATGCCTAGGACTTTTAACTGACTCCTCCCTGGAGGAGTTGCCTCCCTGGCCCAATTCACCTTGATTTTATGTAATCAATCCCCATAATCATCTCCCCTAAGCTCTCCTAGCACTTTCTCGAAATTTCCATTGAAGGTCAAGAATAAAATATTTTTATATACTTATTTTCCCCTCCAGCCTGTACATACTTTGAGGTCAGAATCTGTACAAAAGTCATCTTTGGACTAGATATTCTAAGGTTTAAGAATCTTGCACCTGGTCAGTGCTCGATACTATCTGTTCTTTGAGTATCAGTTCAAATTCATTCATCGAACATTTGATTTTGAAATTATATATACTCTATTGATGTCAGTCCTTTGCAAAAGGAAAATATGCCAGCAAGATCAGAGGATATCACAAAGCTTCCAATTCGAGGAATACAATGACTTAAGGTTTAGATATTTAATTTAGAATCTATTGCCTGCCAATATCTGAGACATATTCCAGTTATTCGGACCAAGTGAGAGATTAAAATAAGTAACTATGATTTGACAGGTATTACACAAATATATATTGAATTTTGATTATTCAAATTCTAATTAAATTTTGACTGTCATATGAAATATGTATAATATGTAATGAAAACATAAATTGTTCTACTATAACATCAAAGAACTAAATTTTCTAGTCCAATTTTATTTGATAGTATAAATCAATATGATTATCAAACGATAATTTCAAACACTGCTTTCTGGTGATACAGCACAGGTATACCCTATTCAAGCACCCAGAGTTAAGGCTGAGAAGTATTTTGAGCCACGGAATACTTTCATTTTAATGTTAGAGTAGTTAAGAGAAGTGAACACTTAATTTTGCCTGCCATTTGGTAGCTCTGTGCTGTGGGCACTGTGAATAAGACCTGGTCCCCACCCTTGGGCTGTGGGGAGATGAACAGGTGAAACGAGTGCACATCAGGTGTTCTAGATGTTGCCATAGCTGTATATTCCAAGCATAGTGAATACAAAAAAAGCAGACAATTCAATAACTTTCTTTAGGCAAAGAACTAATTAAAACTGGACAATTAACCAGTCAGCAGAAGAGAGGTTTCAAAATGCATCAGGCTTTAAAAAAATATGCATATAATAGCAGCTATCATTTATTTAGTGTTTATTAAATGCCAGGCACTGTTCTAAGCACTTTAGCTAATCATCTCCTAACAACTTTATGAAGTGGATACTAATGTTGTGCCCATTTTACAGATGCAGACAGTAATGCCGGAAGAGGGGTGGTTTGGTAATGTGCCCAAACGTGCCCATCCTGGAACCCTTGGTCTTCACAGGCAGTGGCCGAGAGCAGAAGGAACTATTGTTCCTAGAGGGCACCCTCCAGTGACCGGGGGGCGGGAGGGAGGGAGACACCATATGAGGCAGCCAGCTGGATCACCGTCTTCGCCTGTTCTGTTTTTCCTAGGACCCACCAGGCACACCTGCAGCATACCAAGCGTGGCAGCTCTCCTCAGGGCAGCCCTGCACAACCTCGTACGCACCAGGACTACCTGAGGAGCTCCTGAAGCTGCAGAGTGAGTGTGGGGATACAGGAATAGCAGTTTGGCCAAGCTCTCCAGGTGACTTTAACACAAGTGGTCCACTGACCCCACAATAAGAAACATGCTCTTGAAAAAAGTTTCAAACTCCAGGTTAGATCTCTTTTTGACACCATCATACCATGAAACTGAAAATTCTTCTTCATTATTAAACTACGGCTTTATGGCACAGTTATTAGTTTAAGACTCTGAGTTGGTTGTTGAAACATAAGTCCGGCACTTCGCATTTTCCACAGAACACAATCTCCCATTCTCCTGATTTTTTTATTTCCTACTTCAACATCTTTTTCTCCAACCTAACTTCAATGAAGACACATACAGAATTTCTTAGCATGGATGTTGTTGGGCTTGCAGCCTGATAGGCTGGAAAGAACTAAAGGTCCAGAGGAAAGAGACCAGGTTCCAGCATTCTGTAACCTCGAGCAAGGAAAAAGGCTTCCTGATGCTTCCCATCTATACGAACAGATCTAAAAATAAACCAAAATGTAGAAAGTGGTTTGAAATTCACAAGTAGGTAAAGATTTCAGGAGTTATTGATAAAGTAACCATACTTCAATAGTCTTAATTATATCTATTATCACAAACTCCAGAGAATCTAGAATAAAACTTCAGGATACTGTGGGGCCACATTCAAGGGATTTAATTGGTAAAGCCACAGACCAAACATTCACAACCATGCCATTGTAACCGTAGTATGTGGTAGCTTTCAAGAATATTTTTTTTCTTTGAATGTGTTTCCTATTCTTTTACTATTTTGTTCAGTACAAATCTCTTCCAAGACAAGACAACCAGAGAATTAGTGAAAGTCTAGCACAGTACTTGGCACAAAGTCAATTGTGCTCAATAAATGAATGTTTTTCTTGGACAAATTTATCTAACATAAGACCCAGGTGCTTTTCTTTTGGCAGTTATCCTGATTTTTCTATACATTTTTGGCCCCTTGCAATTTTTGTTCTTTGGTTAGTTTTGTAAAAAATCATTCACTTAAGAGTTTCAAATTTATTACTATATATTTGAAGAATATAATTTCTTAATACTTTACCTGACTACAAGTTCTCCTCAGTTCAATGTGGCAAAAATTGTTAGTTATTACTTGAAACTGTTAAATTTTAATAACTTAAATAGAAATTTTTATTTAAAAATAAAATTTCTAGGCTTTTCTTTAAGAACGGAGTTCATAGGAATTTACACATTTATTCTTTAAAAAAAATTTTTTTTAATGTTTATTTATTTTGAGAGACATAGAGGCACAGCATGAACAGGGGAAGGGCAGAGAGAGAAGGAGACACAGAATCGGAAGCAGGCTCCAGGCTCTGAGCCGTCAGCACAGAGCCTGACGAGGGGCTCGAACTCACAGACCGCGAGAACATGACCTGAGCTGAAGTCGGCCGCTCAACCAGCGGAGCCACCCAGGCGCGAAGTTTTATTCTAGATTTTCTGGAGTTTGTGATAATAGATATAATTAAGACTATTGAAGTATGGTTACTTTATCAATAACTCCTGAAATCTTTACCTACTTGTGAATTTCAAACCACTTTCTACATTTTGGTTTATTTTTAGATCTGTTCTTCTCTTTTTTTTTGTTCTTAAAGTTATGTAAACTAACTCAAGCAAGGGGTTATTCTTCTAAAGCCAATAATACTGTGACAGAGGATATTTCCTTGGTTTTAACAAAACAACAGCAAGAAATACATCTCAACTGTCAAACCATAGGTTTCCACACATAGGTAGGCTTTGGGAGACCTAGCAGAAAACCAGAGGGGAGGGGAAGAGGGGAAAGGAAAAAAGACACAGAGAGGGAGAGAGACAAAACATAAGAGACTCTCAAAGACTAAGAACAAACTGAGGGTGAGAGGGGTGTGGGAGAGGGGAGAGTGGGTGACGGGCACAGAGGAGGGGACTTGTTGGGATGAGAACTTGGTGTTGTATAGAAACCAATTTGACAATAAATTATTAACAACAACAAAATATATATATATATATATATATAGATATAGATATAGATAGATAGATCGATCGATCCAGGGGTACCTGGCTGGCCCAGTCGGAAGAGCATGCAACTCTTGATCTCGGGGTCATGAGTTCGAGCCCCATGGTGGGTGTAGAGATTACTAAATAAATAATTTAAAACTTTAGAAAAATATATTGATCCATACATCAAATATTGATATGTAGATACTGGGCCCCACTTTGAAAGATGAATTTAGGATTACTACAGTCTATTTTCCTCTCCCCAAACACAGCAGCTCTGGTTGGATTTAAATAAGGAATTCAAAGGTCTCTAATTCTCTTCTAGTCCCTGGCAATGATATTTAATTTAATAAGGCATTGACAGTTGAGATGTATTTCTTGCTGTTGTTTTGTTAAAACCAAGGAAATATCCTCTGTCACAGTATTATTGGCTTTAGAAGAATAACCCCTTGCTTGAGTTAGTTTACATAACTTTAAGAACAAAAAAAAAAAATTTTTTTTATGTTACTTTCCTATTTCTATCACAAAGAGAACATTCTTGGAGAAAAGTCAGTTTACGTTCTGCCCAGGTTTCTAAGTATAGCTCAAGAGGAAAAATGAGCTGCACCTGAGTAAGCAGGAGGCATTTTTCAGAGGCAGACACACAACTGGCCACAGTTAGGTTCAAGCCTCGCTCCTACAAATATATATATATACAAATATAAAGTTTCCAGACTTTCAGAGCCTCTGGCCAGGAACCCCGAGCAGAAAGCCTTTAACCATTATTATTCCATATAATGCATTCAGTCATCCCTTCAAAATTTAAAACTGTTAGGCTGGGGGCTCCTGGGTGGCTCAGTCAGTTAAGCGTCCAACTCTTGATTTTGGCTCAGGTTATGATCTCACAGTTTGTAAGTTCGAGCCCCATGCTGGGCTCTGTGCTGACAGTGTGGAGCCTGCTTGAGATTCTCTCTCTCTCACTCTCTGTTCTCCCCCACTTGTGCTCTCTCTCTCTGTTCCTCTCTCTCTCAATATAAACTAACTTAAAAAAAAAACCAAAAAACCTGTTAGCTGAAAATACCTGAAAACCAGGACCTTATAGAGTTTAAATTCAGAACTCTTAAGCAAAATGTGAGTGAACTATAAGCTAAGTGATCTATAAACAAAGATCTCTAGTTCAGGACAACCAAAGTCTCCTTTCTTGAGATCTGTTCCAAATCAGGAATTGCTTCAGTATTTAATGAAATGAAAAGGGGATGCCTGGGTTGCTCAGTTGGTTACATGTCCGACTCTTGATTTTGGCTCAGGTCATGATGCCACGGTTTCGTGAGTTCAAGCCCCACATCGGACTCTGTGCTGAGCTGGGAGCCTGCTTGGGATTCTCCCCCTGTCTGCCCCTCTCCAACCACACGATAAAAGGAAGGATTCATTAATCTTCCACTCTGGGCTGGCACTTTACATAAGTCATCACCATGAATCCTTACCGCAGCCCTCTGCCGGTTCTGAAGACTGCTGTGACAAGGACTGGGATGAACTCATGTCTCACTCCAGAACCTGTGCTTTTCTGCTCCGCAGCCTCCCAAACCCAAGATGCCTGTGACCAGAAATTAGACCATGTGGGAGGCTGTGAGGTGTGATCAGTGCCCAGCTGCTAGGAGACAGGTAAGAGCTGGGCTATAACAGACAAAAGCAAGCAGCGGGTATGTCTGCACCACCAACGATAACAAGGTAAGGACTGGGAGCATTCCAACTTCTAAAGGCTAGGCCAAAAGGCAGGCAGCCAGCCAGCCAGGGAAAGAGAAAGAGGAGTAAGCAAACAGGCAGAGCTGGAGCTGGCAACTGCAGAGAACAGCCAAGAACCAAAAGCCACACCGAATGGTTAGGAGTTGGGCAGGGAAGCCAGGGAAAAGGACAGACCGAGGAGGGGAGTGACAGAAAGGAGTGAGCCCAGTAGCCACACGGGTAAGGCCTGTGTTGGCTCCTGGCCACGGTGTTCACACGAGGAGAGCATCGGTGGCTCCCAGCAGCCACGGGTCACCCTGAAGGCCTTCTTTCTCCTTCACAGGCTCTCTGAAATGCAGTCATGGCACTCGTGACTCAGCATACACTACTGTAGAGAATGGATTACTGCTTCCACCCCAGTAACCTGGCCTCCACAGACAGAGATGCCACAGTGACTTCAAATGTGAAATCAGACCACTTCATTCTCCAACAAAGACCCAACAACACTTAAAGCAAAATCTCTTCAACTTGACTTTCAAGGCCCTGTATAATCTGGCCCCTCATAGCTTTCCAACCTCTTCCCCTGTCACTCTCCCTGTATTCTTGAGTTCTTCGTTTTTCCTGCCTCCAGTATTGCTCCAGGAACTCAGGGATCCTGTGTGTCTTGTTTCTATCACCCCACCAAGATCTAGGCTGGAGCACAGCAGACACAATCCTTTGCACAAATGAAAGGAAGCTGAAAGTCTAATGCACGGGTGCCTGGGTGGCTCAGTCAGTTAAGTGTCTGACTCTTGATTTTGGCTCAGGTCATGATTTCACAGTGTGTGAGTTCGAGCCCCATGTCAGGCTCTGCACTAACAGCTGAACCTACTTAGGATTCTCTCTCTCTCTCTCTCTCTCTCTCTCTCTGCCCCTCTCCTGGCTTGCATGCTCTCTTTCTCAAAATAAGTATTTTTTTAAAAGTCTGTAATGCATCAAATGTCCATTAGAGGGTTCTCTTGACACTTGAAAACAAAACCAAATGTTCCACAAGAATATCCAGTTAGGTCCTAATAAAAGGGGGAATGATCATAATACAGTAAATACTTGTAAAAGTAGCACTCTACCAGCTGTCTACACGTCCTTCTGCTATGTGACCAGACTCCTTCTGCAGCTGGCTGCCGGGACCTCCACACAAATACCCACAGTGAGGCAGCCTCTGTTCCTTAGGGCTCGCACCTCTGAGTGGAAATAACGATGATACTTTCCTCTTAGGGCTGGGGCAAGGAATAAGGGAGATTGCGCGTGGGGCACTTAGCTCATTGGCACACGGAAGTACTCAATAAATGGTGGCTGGGTTATTTCAAATCCACTAATGGAAGCTTTTTAAAATCTGTAATGGATGCCTTTTCCAATCATTTTCCTAGCTCTGCTTCAAGGCCCAGCTCAAATACTGCCTCCCATCTATACAGTGAGCTGGCATGCTCAATTCCCCAATCTCAAATTGCCCCCTTCCCCGGGCTCCCCTTCACTTTCCTTCCACAGCCAAGCTTTCGGCAAAGTAGTCCACATTTTCATTTATTCGGCTAATCATGATCAGTCTTAAGCATCTGCCACTCCACTGAAACTGTTGCTAAATGTGACAAAAACCTCTGAGCCTTTAATGTGCTTGCCCTCTATCTACCGACACTGCTGACCCCTCCTGTCCCTGAAACGCTCTGTGCCCTGCTGCTTTCCCACTAAGCTGCTCACTCCCTTCAGTCTCCACGCACGCCCCTCATCCTTGCTCACCCCACACAGCCCGCAAATGCCGAAGTCCCACAGGTCCCTTTGACTCTCTCAGGAGCTCCAAACTCAACACGGCTCTTCCATAAGCACCACAAATTTAACATGGCAAAGTGAACTCACATCTTACTCCAGTTTACTGAAATGACTAATCTTAACACAATAGCACAACCATCTACTCTGTTACCGGAGCCACAAAGCTCAGACCCAGCTTGGGTGGCTCCGTCACACCCTTATTCCCATACCCCTATTCTTCTCCTATTTGATTCCAGTGTTTCTGCCTTGGTTCCTCATGCCTAGACCACTTCCATGGTCTCCAACTAGTACCGACCCTTGCCTCCACTCTTTCTTTTTTTAAAATAACAGCTTGATAGAGATATAAATTCACATACCATAAAAATTCACCCATTTAAAGTAAATAATTCAGTGGGTTTTAGTTCATTAACAAAGTAGTACAACTATCACTACTGCCTAATTCTGGAACACTTGTATCACCCCAGGAAGAACGCCCATACCTGTAGCAGTTACTCCACACAGCCCTCCCCCAGGCCCAGGCCACCAGGAATCCACGCTGTCTCTGTGCCACTGCCTATTCTGGCCACTCCACCGAAACAGAGCTGCACAACATGCAGCCTTTAGTGACTACCTGAGCCCCTGCCTTCCCGCCTCCTCCACCCTTCACAGCCACTGCACTGAGCTCAGTACAAAACAACCCCTGTCATGTCACTCCCTTGGTTAAAACCCTCTAGTGGCTCCTGGTAGATTTCAGGATAGTGTCAGCTTCCGAACCTGGCTCCTGCCTCTCCCCTGAGCCAGTCAGTTTACTGCTGTCCCCTTACTCCATTCACTCGGTTTCCCAGACATAATATACTATGTCACACCTCCATCTCTTTGCCCGTGTGGTTTCCTCGCTGCTTGGAACACACTTGTCTGTCTACCTTCTCTTTCTGACTGCCACTCACCTCTTAACACCACACCCAAGAGGCCAGCTCAGAGCCTCACCAGTGACCCACATGTCTGGTGCCTATGTTTCTAGCACCCGTCTAGCATGGCCATTATTCCACCTTGCTGCAACACTGCTTCATCTTGTCTCCCCATGAGACCATTCGCTACTGAGGGCGTCGACCATGGCTCATGCCTTCATCCACAGCATTTAGCAGTGTCTGGCACGGAGGAGTCATTTAAGTGCTTGTCAAATGAGTGTCTGTGTGAGCTTGGAATTAGCATTTGTGTAGTGCACACCCCTCAACGCCGGGAGGCAAATCTGCAGCAAAAAAGTTCAAAAGAAACACACCCCTGAATTTCACAAGATAGCGCAAAAGGCACATGACTGTGAGAACTGTGCCAGAAATAAAACATTCTTAGAAAAAGCAGTGGGCAAAAACCATCTTGATTTGGTGGCGTTCCATGACAAAACAAATAAGACTGTTGTTTGAGCGCCAGTTTCTCATGTTGAAAACCCAACATTTATAACTGATTTTGCCCTTGAAAAACTGCTGATAGAAGTTAGGTTCTAGAAAACATTTGTCATTTTTATGGAAGAATTTAAGCAAATAGATACATGTAACGAGACCTGAGTGACAAAGATAATTCTGCTGGGGGAAAAGTAGCTTAAGAAAGTACCTGAAGATAAACCTTCTTCACACCAGGCAAATAATCTGCGATCCGGCCAAAGAGCAGCCGCCCGACTCCTGAAGTGATGCCAATGCACATGAGAACCACCTCTTTATTCTTTCCATCTTGAAATCTTTCATTCACATATTTCATCTGTGGACCAGAGAGAAAGAAGCAACACTAAAATACGGTAGGAAAAATTGACAAGTTTTGACACAAGATGCCTTTGTCTCCACAATGTTATGGATTCTCGCACCCTTCCAATTCCAAGTATTTATAAAATTTCTTCTGTGATAACTTCATCAGAACATGTGAAGACAAAGCTAGGAGGATTTAGCTTGCACAACACAAGTAAGAATTGTTAGGAGAGATCCTATTTCAAAAAAAGATGACCAACATACATTTTATAAGTTAACATTGAGCCATTAGCTAAAGGAAGGGAACATACTTTGAACATGCCATACAAGCTTGTTCTCTCAAGGTCACCCCAGGACCCAATTATCTGCTCTCCTTATAGGCAGTTTCATCTTTTGTAGGAGGACCTGAACCAAACTGACACCCCTGAAAGAAGCTGTAGTGGAGCTTCTGGGATAAAAGCATAGGTAAGGTTCCCTGCCTGTGACTTTGCCTATCTGTACGGCATCAGAACAGACAGACACAGAGGCAGTTTAACACAGTGGTTAAGAGAAAAGACTCTTAGAGAGACTGCTTGGGTTCAAGTCTTGGTTCCATCCCTTATCAGCCTTGTGACCTTGAGTAATTTCTTAACCTCTAGGTCCTCAGATGCCTTGTCTGTAAAATGGAGATAGCAGTAGTACCTGAAGTATTTAAATACACGACTTATCACTGATACACATATACAGATTCCCCCTTTCAAGTTAACACATCTATCACCTAACACATGTACCTTTTTTTCCTTGGTGAGAACTTTCTATTCTCTTGCAAACTTCAGTCATACAGTACACTGTTGCCAACTATAATCAACATGTAATTAGATCCTCAGGCCTTATTTATAACTGGAAATTTTAATTTTAGCCTTCTTTTTATTTATTTTTGAGAAAGTGTGCATGTGAGTAGGGGAGGGGCAGTGAGGGAGGGAGAGAGACAATCCCAAGCAGGCTGCCTACTCAGTGTGGAGCTCGACGCAGGGTTTGATCTCATGACCAACCAACCATGTGATCAGGACCTGAGCTAAAATCAAGAATCAGTTGGCTGGGGCGCCTGGGTAGCTCAATCAATTAAGCATCCAACTTCAGCTCAGGTCATGACCTCACGGTTCATGAGTTCGAGCCCTGCATCAGGCTCTGCCCTGTCAGCTCAGAGTTTGGAGCCTGCTTCGGATTCTGTGTCTCCGGCTTTATCTGCCCCTCCCTCTCCCTCTCTCAAAAATAAACAAACATTTAAAAAATTAAAAAAAAAAAAACCAGTTGGTTAACTGACTGAGCTACCCAGGTGCCCAATTTTAGCCTACCTTTCTTCAAGGACCTTTTCCCTCTATTTGCAATATACTTAGTGACTGTAAAACCACCTGACAATGTTTTAAAAGGCAGTGTAACCAGACAGGTGTTATACTGGGTGGAAAATACACAGCTCAGCACCCACTAACGTAAGCTTTGCTCCCACAGCCCGCAAGTTTCACCCCTATCTTAGCACTTCCACCAATCATCTTTCTGTGCTCCCAAGACAAAAAGCATGTCTCTACTCCCACTGTTTCCTCTGAAATCAGAGATGTTTTAACTAACCCAAACAGTTGTTTCAAACAATCAGACTTGCTGTTCCCTACACCAAACTTTGGCCTGAATTCTAGAAACACACAAAGCAAATTACCCAGCAAGTTCAATGGCCCATTGGTTCTCAAGTGGTCCTAGTAGCCTTTAGGGATGACATCTTAAGAGACTTCTATTTCACATTTTAGGCCCACTTGGATGCCAACAATATCACATCTGTCTTTTCCCTTCCCTTCCAAAACTGGTAACTCTTCTCTCTACCTTCTGTATTTCCACATTGGTCAGAATAATTCTTCTAAATAGGACTTTGATCTTATCAATCCCTCATTCATTAGTTGCCCACAGCTTACGTTTATATTTAGTTTGGTATTAAAAGCCCTTCATAATCTGTCACCAGTCGTCCTTGTGCCTTTATTACCTGTTGATCCTTGACGCAAAAGCAGAAAACTCAAATACCTACAGGACTCAGGCAAGTAGCATGAAGGAGTGAAACAGACTTCCTGGAGAGAGGGAGCACATACTTAAGTTGCCAAGTCTACCGCCGAGCCCGCTTTCACTGTAAAGGGAAGTCACAAGTTTTGTGTGTGTGGAAATGTTGGCACCTACCTTAAATTTAAAACACAGCAGGATCCAGCCCCATGCAAGCCAACAAAACACGGCTGCAAACTGCATTAGGCTGGCTTTGATCTCAGCCCTAATCCCATCTGGCCCAGCTGAACAGATTTATTCAAATAGTGTTACTTAAACACATCTCATACTTTCTTACCTCTCTACATTTCTGCTGTCTCTTCTCTGACTTTCTGAATCTTACCCATTCTTTAAGACTCTGCTCAAACCCCACCTTTTCTATAAAGCTGTCCTTGACAACCTCAGTCTTATATCCCATTCTTGTCATTGCCTAAGTTTTCATTGGCACCATAAGTATTAAATGTTCGGACCCAGCCTTTCTGGCTTCTAAGGCTACACATCCTCTTGCATAAACTCTTCCAAGTCAAACTAGACCTATCTACCTGCCTGTTCCAAAGACACCTCAAGGTGAACATGACCCATGCTGATCTCCTCTCCCCCTCACAACCTGCCCTCCCTCCACTTCAGGTACCACTACTACTTTTGGCCCAACTATCCAAGGGAGAAACCTGGAAACCATCCTAGATTATGGATCCAGAAGTCACCGCCAAATTCTGGTAATTCTACCTCCTCTCTGTCTCAGACACACTTTCTTTGGTCTGTGTTCCCTGTGTTTTAGTTCAGGTTCCTATCACTCACTTAGAGGACAACAGACTTTTAGCATGTTTCTGACTTGAGCCCCCCACTCCTGCATCTCTATATTCTGAGACCACTAGATTAAGTTCAAAACTAAAAACACTTCTCTGCCTAAGATCCTTTGATGGTTCCCACAGCCTTCAGGGTAAAGCTCCCACTTAACAGAGAAAAGCTTGGCTGCTTTGCTACTGCAGCCTCACCTCCAGCTGCCTCCTTACACCGTGTTAACGCTGTGCTGTTCAAGATGGTAGCTACTAGCCACACGGGCTACTGAGCACTTAAGAAGTAGCCAGTTCAAATTGAGATGTGCTACAAGTGTGAAATACAGAAAATTTAGAAGACTTAGTGGAAAAACATGCAAAATATCTCAATAACTTTAAAATTGATTCCATGTTGAAATAATATTTTGGCTATATTAAATAAAATATATCATGAAACTCATTTGTTTTTAATTTTTTTTAATGCTTATTTATTTTTGAGAGAGAGAGAAACAGAGAACAAGCAGGGTAGGGGCAGAGAGAGGTGGAGATACAGGATTCGAAGCAGGCTCCAGGCTATGAGCTGTCAGCACAAAGCCCAACGCAGAGCCTTGAATTCACAAGCTGTGAGATCATGACTTGAGCTGAAGTCGACACTTAACCGACTGAGCCACCCGGGCGCCCATTTTTAACTCTTTTAAATATGGAAAGTAGAAGGGTCCTCACACTCTCAAAAATAAATGGACATTAAAAAATTTTTTTAATAAGGAAAGTAAAAAATTATAAATTACACATGTGGCTTACATTATATTCCTATCGAATAGTGCTGGCCTAAGAAATCCAATGGTGGCTGCAAAGATAAGACAGCTGTTGATAAAGGTGACCTCACACTGGCTTATTCCTGTAGGCCCTTGTCACTCCCGGTAAATGAAACTAGACAAAGTGGATAGATGGATTCCAGCTCAATTCCAAAGAAAATGAATAACCTGATTTAAGGCATGTAGGATATAATTATGTATATTCATCAGCTTTATTTAGAATTTAAACCCAGACTTAACGCATTAATCTACTTCAGTAAGTTCCCAAAGGATCTATTATAACTTTTTAAAAGACATTGTTCAGTATTAAAAAAAAAAAAAACTAAATTTACCAGTCATTCTTTTGATGAAACTAAGAACACTTCCCTGCCAAACTGCTATTTTCCTTTATTAATGGTTTATTTTCCCCCCTGCTCTACTTTATGATCTTTAAAAGGAATAATAAGGTGAATTGTTTTGGGTCTTTTGAAAGTGGGTGAGTTTGGTAAGTCCAAATTATGCTGAAGTGGGAACTTAGTTCTTCAACTCTAAGAGATGTTATTTTATTGAAATGTGTTGCCGTTGTTGCTGTTGAAATAAAACAAGAACTTCAGCTTCTAACATACCTCCTCACCCTTGGTCCAAATCTGCAAGCTCAAAAAAGGCTTCTTTGGTCAGTAAGTAAGGGAATCAAGGGGTGGGGGGTGGAGAACAGAGTCTCGGGATGCTGGATCCCTGGGTCCGAGAGGTCCTTCCTTGTTGAGGTGGCAGTTCCCAGGAGATCTGGGGTGTTCTGCTTGCATCCGGTGTCTCCCATCATCGCTGCAGGCCATTTCATGAATCTCTGCCAATGTCTCATCCTCTGGAGACCGGCATGCACTTTAGTTTAGCGGAAAGCATGAATATTCGGCAAAATTCCTATTTCTCAAAAAAGGTTACATGGATAAGGCCATGAAAATGTTGGATAGATGTTTCCTTATTAAACCTAACTTTATAAACGAACACAGAGCTCACAACAGAGGCCACTATCTACATAAGAAATAATATCATTTTGTAGAGCAGTTGTTTCAGGAAGACTACCTTCTTGAAACATGAAACCCTGGTTGTTTTCAGGGTAGGAATTGGTCTTTTATTTATGTCCTCAAACATTGGTTTACTCCAAGGCTGCACACTGGTCAGGGATTATCAAAACCTCGCCGACAACTTGAATGCTGCCTGCTCCTTAACATTTTTCATCATTCAAGCAACAACTTTTGCTACCCAGAGAAGCCATTTGTGGATTGTGTGAAACCCTTTTATTGTTTTGTTATCCAAGGACTCATATCCGAAAATATCTGTTCGTTCTACATCATGCATCAAAGTAAGAAAAAAAAAGTAGTTCACAGTTTCCCCTTCTTCCCAACCATCCCCACTTCAGGTAAACGATGATTCAACAGTTCATTCATCTATGGATGACATGTTTCTGACCAGCCAGCCAAAGGGAGAGGTTCCTCTCCCCTCACTAGAGCCTAGAGGCAGATCCCTTTTTGAGAGGTTGAGGTAGGAGCTTAAGAAAGTCATCTTGTGGGATGCCTGGGTGGCTCAGTCGGTTAAGCATCCGTCTCTTGATTCCAGCTCAGGTCATGACCTTACAGTTCATGGGTTCAAGACTCACACTGGACTCTGCACTCACAGCACAGAGCCCACTTGGGATGCTTTCTCTTTCCCTCTCTCTCTCTGCCCCTTCCCTGCTCACGCTCTCTCTCAAAAACAAACATTAAAAAAAAGGAAAAAGAAAGTCATCTTGCTGGGTTGGCTTCTCCCCTCTCTACCTCCTCCCCTGCAGAGGAGTGACAGTGCCAGACACAGGGAGACTCAGTGTTTTTCCATGGAGAACCCAGGCCGAGTCCCCTGGCTTTTAGTCAACCATGAAGGAAATTAAATGGGTGGCCACAGAATAAAGACAGCTCCAATAAAACTGATGTAAGTGTAGTAGAAACTCAAGCTTCTCCTTGACAAATAGATGCACAACAGAATACCCAATAGAAGGGAACCCTAAATCACTTTACTTACAGAAACGCTTAAAACCCAGTGGTGGTACATACCAGCAAAGCAAGGAGGTCACTGGTCAAAAAAGGTCCAATAACGATCTACAGTATTTTATAAAATTGTGTTATTCAGCCACTGCTTTGATGGTCTTCAGCCACAACTGCCCTTGCCTTCATGTTTTTAAGGGGATGGGTAGTTTTTAGCTTACGGTCTTTATAATATGTATATAATTTATTACATAAAGAATATGATAAAACTTTTGTAGAGGCTAAACTATGTATCTTTGGGGAATAATTAAACAAGAGGAACTACAGGATACTTAAAGATGTGGACTTGAATTAACAGCTGCTGACTCAAGTACTGAGTGCTTTAAAAAAAAAAAAAAAGGCACTAATTTCCGGAGGCCAGGAAAGCAAGACAAAAACAGCTTCACCAGAGCACTGCAGGCTCGGCACTGGTAGAACTTCAACTACCTTTGCAGCACTGAGCGGGAAAAAATCAACAACAGTTATCATGCATGGCTGTTGCAGTTCCTGTGCCCTTTGAGAGATAAACAGATCCCAGTAATGCAGGCATCAACTGTCCTTGCCCGTGCAGATTTGGATTCCCTGATCTCCTGCCCTTCCTCTTCAGATACACAGCGTCGAACTGGACACCAGGTAAACATTAGCACCCACTGTGTCGCTAGAAGAATCAACTCTTTTGGCCAGGTCAGCGGACCTGTAACTCTTACGTTCACATGGCTACATCCCAAAGTGGGGTAATAAATGCTACACAGTATTTTCAGTGGTTTTGCAATAAAGAATGATTTCTGCAGCTCCCTACTGCCTAGCAGGGCTATGGAGTTCAGAGCACTTTTACTCACTTGGTATTCACTCCAAAGATTAGCAGCTTCAGCCTGGTGCCTCTGACTCGCATGCAGGTTAGAGTAGTTTCTAAAACATCCGTTAGACATTTGAAAAGCTATTCCATCAATCTAAAAGACCATTCTGCTTAAAATACACTTTTTAAAAGATAAACTCAAAGAAAAGAGCCTGGCCCCTTTAACAATTAGATGTACACTTGAAAGGGAGTAGAAAGCTTGCTAGAGTAGTTAATGAATAATCTTAGAATTTGTTGCAAATCAAAACTTAACACTACCCTTTGACTTCAAAGTGAGATGAACAGAACTCTGAATGGAATGAGGGTTTGGTCTGGGTTTTTTTTTTTTTAATGTCTTTTTTAAACAACTATGTTTTCTCTATCTCTGTTTTTGCTAAGAAAAAAAGGGGAGTAATTTAAAACAAGCAGGTCATTCACCTAGAAAGTTTTTTCACAAGTGCATTGTACACCAGCAAGCCCGGTGAGGTGATCAAATGTGGAAGAAAACTAAACTCCTGATTTGGGAACATGAAAACTAAGCCCTTTACACCATATGATACTGAAATAGGACTTTATGGCTATTAAGATAGATATTCCTTGATTAGGTCAGCCTCAAATGTCATTTTAGCTTGTTAAATCTGATCAACTGTGCATTGAGAATAAAACAACTCTAAGATGTGCTTGAAATGAAAACATAAAATTCTTTGCCTACTAACATTTTTAAGCACATCTTCAAGCAGCCCAGTGTCTACCTACTAGTAGAGGAAGTGGAGCAGGCAGGTACCTCCTGCCTCCTCAGCGGCTGACCAGGCAGAGAGCAGACCATGGGCCTAACGGGACTGTAGGAGGTACAGGGAGCTGGCTCTGCTCAGTTTCTGAAATGGTCTTTCCATTCCACGAAGATGGGTCTCCGCGTTGTCGGTAATCACACATGGCACTGTTAAGACACGTAAAGGTTAGGACCGAGAAAAAAGAGGGAAGGGTTTCCAGAGTAAAGATTCCTTAAAGGCCACTAAGGGGCAGAAAAAGAAAAGTTCGGAAGAATGAAAGATGGCTGATGGCTCAAAAAACCTTGGTCTAATTTTGAAAAGATTTTCTAACTCTAAGATTTCTTTAAAGAATCTGTTATTTTTCCTTTTTTTTTTTTTTTTTAATGATTTCCCTTGGGCACTTGGGTGGCTCAGTCAGTTGAGCATCCTCTGGCTCAGGGCATGATCCCACAGTTCATAAGTTCAAGTCCCTGCCTCGGCCTTGCTGCTGCTGTCAGCTCAGAGCCTGGAGCCTGCTTTGAATTCTGTCTCCTTGCTCTCTGTCCCTCCCCCACTTGCACACATGCTGTCTCTCTCACTCTCAAAAATAAAAAAAAACATTTTTTCAAAAACTTCTGTTAGGGGCACCTGGGTGGCTCAGTAAGGTGAGCATCTGACTTCGGCTCAGGTCATGATCTCACAATTCATGAGTGCGAGCCTGGCATTGGACTTTATGCTGACAGCTCAGAGCCTGGAGCCTGCTTGGGATTTTGTGTCTCCCTCTCCCTCTGCCCCTCTCCTGTTCACACTCTGTCTCTCTCCCGCTCTCTTTCTCAAAAATAAACATTAAAAAAATCTTTCCATTAGGTTAAAAAAAAGGCAAAACAAAAAAAAAAGTCCATTCTTGACATAGCATTATTTTTATTGTTTAAATTAAAAAAAACTTTTTTAGGTTTATTAATTTTGAGATAGGGAACGGGCAGCAAGAGAGGGAGAGAGTGAATCGCAAGCAGGCTTCATACTGTCAATGCCAAGCCGGGCGCAGGACTTGAACCCACGAACCATGGAATGATGACCCCAGCCAAAATCAAGAGCTGGACACTGACTGACTGAGCCACCCAGGTACCCCAGCATTACTTTTTTCAAGCTTATTTATTATTTTGAAAGAAAGAGAGAGAAAGTCTGTGCAAGCAGAGGAGGGGCTAGAGAGGAGACAGAAAATCTCGAACAGGCTCCAAGGTGTCAGTGCAGAGCCCAACATCTGACGCAGGGCTCAATCTGACCAATTGTGAGATGACGACCTGAGCTGAAATCAAGAGTTGGATGCTTGAGGCACCTGCGTGGCTCAGTCAGTTAGGCATCCAACTTTGGCTCAGGTCACGATCACACAGTTCATGGACTCAAGCCCCGTGTTGGGCTCTGTGCTGACAGCTCAGAGCCTGGAGCCTGGTTCTAATTCTGTGTCTCCCTCTCTCTCTGTTCCTCCTCTGCTCACACTCTATGTGTCTCTCTCAAAAATGAACAAATAAAAAAATTTTTTAAAGAGTTGGATGCTTAACCAACTGAGCCACCCAACCCCTTGACAAAGCATTATTTAAATCAGATCTAGATTTGGCAAAATGTTCTAGAAGAATTATCAATCAAAACCAATTTAGATTTAGATGTCAGTTCAAATAATCCTGCATTTTAGAAGATGGACTTCAACTTAAAATAGAAAATAGGAACAGCTGGGTGGCTCAGTCAGTGAAGTGTCAGACTTCAACTCAGGTCATGATCTTGCGGTTCAAGAGTTCAAGCCCCGTGTTGGGTTCCATGCTGATGGTTCAGATCCTAGAGCCTGCTTAGAATTCTGTGCCTCCCTCTCTCTCTGTCCCTCTCCCACTCACCTTCTGTGTCTCTCTGAAAAATAAATAAACTTAAAACACTGGATTTTGGGGCAACTTGAAATTTAGTGACCCTAACAATTTCTATGCCAGATATTTCACAAACTACCAAAAATTGTTCTAGTCCTTCCTGAACAATGAAAGATGTTTAATCTTTTGGTTTATTTTAATTTTTATTCATTCTACCTAAATCCAAATTTGATTCTGAACAGTTTCCTGCTTGGAGTCTCCTTCTTGGCGTAGATTCGGCACTCTCTCAGACCCTTGGTTCCTGGCTAGTTGGGATGAACGCCATGCACTGTGAACTTAGATCTGTCTTTGAAGGAGTTAGACCACCACCTCCCTCCCCTCTGGTAAGATGGGTCCAGAGGGCTCAGTCACTGTCCACAGCCTGCAGGCGTAACTAATACCTGAAAGAGCACTCTGAAAATATACTGTGGCCACAAAAGCTCTGCAGATGTGGATCCTGCCTGTGACGAATGCTCCTTTTCAGGGCATCATGTTTCCACGTTTGCGTTTGTATAGAAAAGGGGATACGCCCCCTCCTCCAGTCTTTGTAAGGCATACAGTGATGAGTCTTTTCTGTCAATTCTAAGAGTTATTTAATTGCTAACCCTCTCCCTAGTATCACATCAGATTAAAAAAAAGTATCTGAATGATGATTAAGAATTGTTAGGATTGGGTCTAGATCGGTTTTCCTCCTGCTGTTGTCATTTCCATATATGTATTTCTGAGATTGTCTACCCCAATTTCTTTTTATTCTTTCTTAAGAAATAAGCCTGTTTCAGAGTTTTGGGGGTAGGTGGGGGGTGTGTGTGGTTATCAGTATTCATGTTCAGCTCTGTCTTGTGATTTTAAAGTGTTCAGAAAGAAAAAAAAGCACACCCCTGTAGGAGGACAGATAAGAAAACAGAGGCCCTGAGTGGTCGGGATTAAGGATGCTGGCAGAGCAGCGAGAAAACTTGTGTGACTGAGAGTTGGAAGGCCTAAGCATAGCAGGGGGGAAAAAAATCTTTGGAGTTGATTATGAGCACTACTCTGTACTGATTTTAAGATCTTGGGCATCAGTTTCCTGATCTGAAACGAATACTGCACACTGGTTCACATTTGGACAGGACCGGCCTCTCAGTGGTGTTCTAGAAACCGGTGGAGGACATTTTTATTTTTCTGATATGGTTGTGCCAGGTATTACCTTTTTAAAATTTTTTATTTTAATAAGATTTATATCACTTTATATTTACCATTTTAACCTTTTTTTTCCCATTTCTTTTCATTTAAATTCAAGTTAGTTAACATATAGTGTAGTACTGGTTTTAGGAATAGAACCTCGTGATTCATTACTTACATATAACACCCAGTGCTCATCCCAATACTTACCTTATTTTACTTAGCATAACACACTCTAGTTCCATCCATGTTGCTGCAAATGGCAAGATTTCATTCTTTTTCATCACTGAGTAATAGTCCATTGAGTATACATATACCACATCTTTATCCATTCATCAGTTGATGGACATTTGGGCTCTTTCCATAATTTGGCTATTGTTGGTAGCACTGCTATAAACACTGGGGTGCATATGCCCCTTCGAATCAGCATTTTGGTATCCTTTGGATAAATATACCTAGTAGTGCAATTGCTGGATCTAGGGTCATAGTTCTATTTTAGCCATTGTGACAAGTGTGAGGTGGTATCTCATTGTGGTTTTGATTTGTGTTTCCCTGATGATGAGTGATATTGAGCATCTTTTCATGTGTCTGTTTGCCATCTGGATGTCTTCTTTGGAAAACTGTCTGTTCATGTCTTCTGCCCATTTCTTCACTGGATTATTTGTGTTTTGGGTATTGAGTTTGATAAGTTCTTTACAGATTTTGGATACCAACCCTTTATCTGAAATGTCATTTGCAAATATCTTCTCTCATTCTGTTGGTTGCCTTTTAGTTTTGCTGATTGTTTCCTTTGTTGTGCAGAAGTATCTTGATGAGGTCCCAATAGTTCATTTTTTCTTTTGTTTCCCTTGCCTCTGGAGACATATCGAGTAAGAAGTTGCTGAGGCTGAGGTCAAAAAGGTTGCTGCCTATTTTCTCCTGTAGGATTTTGATGGTTTCCTTTCTCATATTTAGGTCTTCAATCCATTTTGAGTTTATTTTTGTGTATGGTGTAAGAAAGTGGTCCAGGTTCATTCTTCTGCATGTCGCTGTCCAGTTTTCCCAGCACTGTTTGCTGAAGAGACTGTCTTTTTTCTATTGGATACCCTTTCCTTCTTTGTCGAAGATTAGTTGTCCATTCATTTATGGGTTTTCTATTCTGTTCCACTAATCTATGTGTGTTTTTGTGCCAGTATCATACTGTCCTGATGATTACAGTTTTGTAATACAGCTTCAAGTCTGAAATTGTGATGTCTCCAGCTTTTGTTTTCTTTTTCAGGATTGCTTTGGCTATTTGGGGTCTTTTCTGGTTCCATACAAATTTTAGGATTGCTTATTGTAGCTCTGTGAAGAATGCCAGTATTACTTTGGTAGGGATTGTACTGAATGTGTAGATTGCTTTGGGTAGTATAGACATGTTAATAATATTTGTTCTTCCAATCCATGAGCATGGAGTGTTTCTCCATTTCTTTGTGTCTTCTTCAATTTCTTTCATAAGCTTTCCATGGTTTTCAGCGTACAGACCTTCTACCTCTTTGGCTAGGTTTATTCATAGCATCTTAGGGATTTTGGTGCAGTTGTAAATGGGACTGATTCCTTGGATTTCTCTTTCTTCTACTTCGTCATTGGTGTATAGAAATGCAACCAATTTCTGTATATTGATTTTACATCCTTTGACTTTGCTAAATTCATGGATCAGTTTTTTGGTGAAGTTTTTCAGGTTTTCTACATAGAATATCATATCATCTACAAAGAGTCAAAGATTGACTTCTTCCTTGCCAATTTGTATGCCTTTTATTTCTTTTTGTTGTCCGATTGCTAAGGCTAGGACTTCCAGTACTATGTTGAACAGTACCATTTTAATGACTTTTTAAGTGTACAGTTCAGTGGTATTAAATACATTCACCCTCTTCTGCAGCCATCACCACCATCCATTTCCAGAATTCCTCATTTTCCCGGACTGAAACACTGTACCCATTAAACACTAATTCCCCATTTTGCCAAACCCCTGGCAACCACTATTCTACTTTGTTTCCATGAATGTGACTATTCTAGGTACCTCCTCTAGGTGGAATCATACAGTGTTTGACCTTCTATGGCTTATTTCACTTAGCATAAGCTCTTCAAGTTTCATCCATGTTGTAGCATGTATCCTAAGTGTTAACAGTAGAGGCTGCTTAGAGGCAATAGGCTTGAAGCAATGGAAACTTGAGCAAGGCAAAAAGATCCACGGTGACCACCAAGCTGAATGCAAACAGGCTCATTAAGCAACCAACCCTGAAATAGTCATAGGCCCTAACTGACCAATTATAACGAGGCACAGTTTCTAAGATTACCAAAAAAGGGAAAATTCCAGAAGTCCCCATACTTCCTCACTCTGCCCTAGAACTGTGGTCCCTCACTACCACCTCATCACAGACAGTCTCTCCCTTTGCTGTCTTGCCTGCTGTTCCCTTACGGGGTAGTCAGTAAACTTCGTCTTTTTTGTTCTGCCTTGGATAAATTCTTTCACTGCCTGTCCCACCGACCTCCACCCAATTGGGATGCCCCACATTTGGTGGCCCCCCCATCTGATCAGAGCACCCCGCATTAAATTTTAAAATACATATGACTTTTTAAATTAATTCTTTTATTTCTTCTTTATGTTAAAGGTAACATATTATTTTTTTTAACTATGTGTATGGGTAGTTTTTATGGCCTAGATATTTTATTTCAGAAAAGGAGGTTGTAGGTCTGACACATTGCTCTCGATATGTGACAGGGTTGCTGTGAAGGTAAACATGATCCCGAGCTTAGAAAGCACCTCACAAGGAGGAGGTGGGGCAGGGACAGAGCAATCCTGATCCCAGGATTGAGAGTGTCCTGCAGGCTGAAGAGCATGAGCAAGAGGACATGTGGCAAGAACTGTGAAAACCCCCCCTGAGGCAGCTCCGGAGTAAGAAACATAAAAGAAAAAATCATTTGTTCACGTAAGTAGAGATACAATTAAGTAGGGACAGGAACACTTGACTTATGTTGAGGCTATTAAAATGCCTCATAAAACAAAAAAATAAAAAATAAATAAAATGCCTCATAAATCAATAGTCAATATATGGTGATATTTTAAACTTCACAGATGTTCGTGGGACCAAGAGTGACACGCCATCTGATAGCCTACTTATTGGGCTGTGGTCACCCTCAGTCATCCCAATCTTCTGGAAGCAGCTAGGAAAAGGTACAAGGCATAGGAGGTAACGTCTCACTCACCTCAAGACGGTTAACTATGTACTTCTTACCACCCATTTCCAGATCTTCAAATTACTCCACATTGAAACTAGATAAGGGTACTTTTCTATTATGTAAACCACATCCTGTCACTATATGTGTGTGATCAGAGAAAGTCTCTAAGCCAGCTAATGCCTTTCCATATAAGATGGAGATAAAACCATTCTCACCTTCAAGGTTTATATACTGAAGACCAAAAGAACGAACGAACTTAAAGAACATAAAGTGTTATTAGAATGAAAAGTAAGCACAAGTAGAGAAATTAGTAAAACTCATACTTCAGCCAATCTATAAGCTCAGGGTGGAAATGGCGAAAAAATATTTTAAGCGCCAGGCACAGGCAAGGTGCTGGGGATGGAGCAGTGAAGAGGGCGTTCTGTCCCTACCCTTATGAAGTATCCAGTTGACTTTACCCATTTATTCTTTACCATTTCCTGAGGTATCAGGACAATTCCCACATAAAACTCCCCAATGTATTTTGTAGGAAAACCCAGTTTTCACCAGCCTTCCCCATACTTACGTTAAATACATTATACAGTAAAAGGGGCTTGGCAAAAACCTACTACTGCTGGTTTTCAATTAAAGTTAAAATTAGGTATTTAAAAATGTCTATGGGGGCGCCTGGGTGGCTCAGTCGGTTAGGCCTCCGACTTCGGCTAAGGTCATGATCTCACGGTCTGTGAGTTCGAGCCTCGTATCGGGCTCTGTGCTGATGGCTCAGAGCCTGGAGCCTGCTTCCGATTCTGTGTCTCCCTCTCTCTCTGCCTTTCCCCAGCTCATGCTCTGTCTCTGTCTCTCAAAAATAAACATTTAAAAAAAAATGTCTATGGATTTCTTTCTCCCCCATAATTTCAAAAGCTCTTAGCAGTTTGGGACCTACATTCTAGGGATAATTTTCATGACTGAATATAAATTATGTATCACTCCTAAAAACTGATGCTGAATTACCTATAAACACTTATCTTTGTCTAAATATAAATTAGAATATATGTGACATCTTACGGTCTTACTAAAAGCAGCAGCTCTTCTTTAGCTTACTTCTTTGTAAATGATCAGTATTATGTCCTGTCCTGTCAAGTTCCTATGTTAGTATATTAGAGTTTGAAAGAGGGAGAGAAAAACAAACTAACTAAAACTAAAAAGCAAACAAACCAAACCCAACTAGCCTGTTTGGATGAGAATGTTCTATAGCTCTTTAACCTCCACCATTAATGACGTAGAAGTGGCCCCAAGTAAAGATCCTCATTCATCTTAAGTAGGAAACTACTGGTGAATACTGCCTAAGGCACAAACCTGATAGATGGGCAAACTGTTACTAACCTGAGTGGTCAAACTGCAGCAGATGTGGAGATCTGCAGGGAAATAAGTGTAAGGTTAGAAGGGCAAGAAAAGCGTAGACACCATTGGAAAAAATCTGAAAGAAGTGGGGATAAAGTGAAGGAGAGAAGATGTCTGATCATTAAAGTAATAACCACATACTTTACATAGTGAGTAAAGTATCTGAAGACAGAGCAATGCTTGGGCCAGAGCTATGCAAGGTCTCAAAATTTTTAACATGCAGATTTTAACATACTATACCAGATAAAAAGTTGGATTAAAAAATCATCAATCATTGGCTGGCCTTAAAGACAGAAATTAGAGAGATTCTATGTCCAAGGCTTCCCAAGGGCAATAGAAAGCCATCTTGTTTTTATATCCTCCACATACCTAATACTGCCCCTCATCCATAGAAGGCAACCGTCACCTCCTGAAAGCTGTCCCTGACCTCCCAAACTGAAGTGACCTTCCACCACCACCTTCCATCTCTTTTTATTTCCCTAAAGAAAACATCACTATTTGAAGAAAACTACTTAGTTTGTGTGCTTACTTATCTATCAAGCTCCTGTGAGGGCAGAGATTACATCTGTTCTCACCCCTGCATCTTCACACCTAGAATGCTAATGGCACCCAGCAGGTGCCCAGTGAATATTTGTCAAAATAATGAATGCTTGAATCTGTTCAACTGAGCTGTAATTAGAGGAAACCACACACAAGCAAGAAAAAGAAAAATAACAAAACTGGCAGAATAATGGGAAAAACCCATTCTAATTCTAGTAACATCCCTGCCACTACTGTGCTACCTTGAGCAAAGGAAACCTCTGATCCTTACAGTTCTAAACTATTCAGTATCAGTACTGCTTTCCTCCCAAAAGGTTGCTGTAAGAATTGAATCAAAAAACTAATGTTTGTGGGGTGCCTGGCTGCCTCAGTTGGTAGAGCTTACGACTCTTGATCTCAGGGTCATGAGTTCAAGCCCCATGTTGGGTGTAGAGATTGCTTAATAAATGGAAATTAAAAAAAAAAAAATTCCAAGAGAAAAAAATCTGTGTATAAGTGGACCCACACAGTTCAAACCCATGTTTTTCAAGGGTCAAATTTAATTTTTGTTTTGTTTATTTTTCATTTTAAAATAGGCCTATAAATTTGACGCAAGACTATTTCTTTATATAGTGTATTAATTTAAATATCAGGATTTATCCATTGAGATTCACTGTGGTGCTTATATACACATGTCCAATACATATATTTCTTGTGAGTTTTTTTGTTATGTGGTCTGTTATGTGGTCCTTCTCTTACAATTTTCTTAGTATTTTCTCTAGCTTATTTTATTGTAAGAATACAGTACATAATACATATAACATATACAGTATGTCTTAACTGGCTGCTTATTATCAGTAAGGCTTCGTGTTAACGGTAGGCTATTAGTAGTAAAGTTTTGGAGAAGCCAAAAGTTATCTGCTGATTTCTGACCACATGGGGGTCCAGTGCCCCTAACCCCTGCATTGGTCAAGTGTCAGTTGTACTTAAATTAGAAAATTTGGGAGCGCCTGCGTTGGCTCAGTCAGTTAAACATCCAACTTTGGTTCTCAGGTCATTATCTTGTGGTCTGTGAGTTTGAACCCTGCATCGGACTCTGTGCTGACAGCTCAGAGCCTGGAGCCTGCTTCCGATTCTGTGTCTCCCTCTCTGTCTGCCAGCCTCCACCCACCCACCTCTCTCTCTCACACACACACACACACAAAATAAACATTAAAGTTTGTTTTTTTTTAAAGAAAATTTGGTGAAAAAACAATGTGATTACTTTTTATTCTTCAAAGTACCAAAACATTCTGCATAGCTAATAAATGTCAAAGTAACAATCAACATAATCAAAATAAACCGAAACCAAGAATAAAAAGGGAGAAAATGAAAATGTTACCCCTTAGTATTTAGTCTCTATTGTTTTAGCCTCTAGACTAAAAACAAAATTCAAATATTAACTGCATATCAGTAATCTGATTATAGTGTAAGCAAGACTTACAAGGAAACTTCAGATTGTACAATTCCATCGTAAACCAGTTTTAAAAAGTTTCCAGAGCGCAGCAACCATCATCCCCATGGTTGTAATGAGCTCCAAGGCTTCTCTCCTGTCAGAACCTTACTGTGATCAGTGATCAGTGCAGCAGGAGAGATCAGCCCGGCAGCCCAGCCCCAGCCCAAAGCACAAGAGCCTCTGGTTTACAAGAATCCTACTATGAGGTCTGCATTCTCTGGGCTCTGGCACACAACAGCTTGGACCCTGAGCTCCAAATAGATCAGCAAAAGAAAAAAAACAAAACCAGGATGACTGCTATCGGCAACTTTGAAGAACTGGAATGTGTCGAGATGGCAAAGGAGCCCCTGACTAGGAAATGAATCCTATGAGTTGACCATGGTTATGTTTCGTAAGAAAACTGTCATTCCTCTAATAATTCTGTTTCTACTATGTACACCTTTATATTTTAGGCTACTATAAGCATCCATTTATTTTCCATGGATATTTCTGGATGTTACGCTGGTTCTGCAGCTTTATAATGATGTAACTTTTGGCAAGCAACTAAACTTTTCTGTGCCTTAGTTCCTTTACCAGCCTTGTTAAAAAAGCGCAACTAAATCACTCATACAATCCCTTTCAACTTGTAAATGACTGTTATATCTTTGCAGGTACATAAATATCTTATTTAAAAAGCCACACTCTTCTGAGAAACCAGGCTCAAGCCCTGACCATACCAGCTACCAGCCTTGCATCATTGTCTATCTCACAGTGTGGCCCTAAGACTCCAATGAAAGATAACATTGGTAGAAGCTGCTTGTATGTCAGACATCAATAAAAATGTGGGAAATCAAAAAATGTTACATTTGTTTAAGAAACTCATGGTTTTAGGGGCCCCTGGGTGGCTCAGTCGGTTGAGTGTCTGACTTCGGCTCAGGTCATGATTATGTGGTTGACGAGTTCGAGCCCCGCACTGGGCTCTGTGCTGACAGCTAAGAGCCTGGAGCCTGCTTCAGATTCTGTATCTCCCTCTCTCTCTCTGTCCTCCCCCACTCATGCTCTGTCTCTCTCTCTCTCAAAAATAAATAAACATTAAAAAAAAAAAAAGAAAGAAAGACACTCGTGGTTTTAAACAAACCCTCCCATGGCTGTGAGGACTGGACACGCAGAATCCGAAACCACATGCTCGGGAGCTCTGGACGTGGCAGCTGTTCCTGCCATGTTACTCCAAGAATGAATCCATTCAACCGGACATGAGAGCAGACACAGCTGCGGGCCTGCACACCAGCTGTCCGTGTTTGCAGTTCTGCCTCCACATGGCAGCCGCTGTCTACCAGTAAATGGGCTTTTCTCCAGTTTGTTACAAAGGAATATAAACTTCCTGATTACAAGTGAGCTGCCAATGGGTAGAGGAAGGTAAAAGGTGAGATACACATAATGGGACAGAAAGCAGGAAAAGCAAAGGGAAAATGGACAGTGGCATGGGCAATCTGGGGGCTAATCCATAAGAGATGTGCAGCTCTCAAACTTGCTTTGGGCACTAAAGACTCTTCCCTTCAGGACAAATATATAACTAAGGCCTATTCTGCTCTGTAATCCTGGAGTTACTGTCTACAAGGGCTTCTGCAAAAGAGATGCTCCAGAATTTGGAGATAAGGTGAAATTAGCAGAAATGGATCTCAATGGATCAGACAGCTCTGTCCACCTGCCAGAATCGCCCGACAAATACGGGGTAAAGCCAATGTCCGAGTACAGCCTCACAAAGGGAAGGTTCTTCAAATTAAGATTTCTATTTGTATTCATCCTCTAATTGATATAAAAATCACAATAGGACCCTTACTAACTAATTTAGGTCCTTCACACTTCAACAAACTTCAATTTGTACTAATCCAAACAATTGAGGGATAAGCAAATATCCACATAATGGTTAAATTTTGAAATTATTCAAAAGTATATTTTAACAAATAAAACCTGAGATATTTAAAAACAAAACAGAAACCCTGCTGAAATTTACACATTAACAGGAGAGAAGGAACAGTTTTCCAAAAATAGGGCTTCTCAGGACACTAATGATCTACAGTAACAGATAGATAGCTTATAACTAAAATATAAGCAATTTATTTTTTCCCATTTTCCTATAATAGTACTTATGTTAACCAAAGAGGTTGGATCTTGCTATAAATTTTTACATCTGTCCATTTTTTTTTCTTCTGCTATGCTTAATGTTTATCGTAGAACTCAAAACCTAATGTAAAACTGTATATTCCCTACTCTGCTTGTCACAGGTTGTGAAAAGCGATTCGGTTTTCTCATATTGACAATGTAGTAGAGATGAGAAGAGTTGACGGAGGGCTGGAAATATGGTTACATGACATCCTCTGTTTTATATCATATCAGAACAGAAGCCCGTTTCCTCCACAGTCTGTCCGCCACTGCGCAGCAGGCTCTGAGAGCTGCGCTGGCCCAGCGCTGCCTCCGTTCTTAGTTCTGAACAGAAGGGAAACTTCCAAGGCAAAGAAAACTTTGCCTGATAACAGGCAGCACTCCATCTGAGGGGTGACTTGATGAAGGAACAGAAGACTCTTCCATAAAAATAACATGAGACTCCAACACTTGTGTTCAAATCCCAGCTCTGCGCATAACTCAGTGAGTGACCTTGAACAAGCATAACTTAGCATAGTCATTTCCTTAGCCCTAACTTTGTAATTATTTATTACACTTCACACACTCATCCTTGTGATGGTTACGTGACATTTTGTGAAAATGCTTGGTTCATTATGGATTCTTGACGGTTGTTACCTGAATCCCCCTCTGAAGAAGCCTCAAACTGACAAAAGCATGTATGCTGTTCCTGTTTGCATGGCTCAGCGCCCTGGCGTCTGGCTTAGAGAATTCCTGCTTTCACGATATGAAGAGAAGGACCCCAGCCAGTGGAGTCTAACGGTGACATTTGTGTACTGAGCCATGTGAGCATCTGGCATTCATCAAAGCTATAAAATGTCTCCTGCGGTACTACATGCCCTATTTATTGGCAGGTTGGTCTCAAAATTTCATTCTAATTTAAAAATATAAATTGTTTGCCCCCAATTACCACGGGACTTTGTGTCCACTTAATTGTCCTGTCAGCATGTAAATGACTGTGTCTTTGATCATAGCATCAGACACATAGGTCTTTCTACCAGATCAAAGTTTCTTTTGAGAACAATTCCTGACACAAAACTGACACATTCCTATCTTATCAAGAAGTTTTTGAAAACAGGCTAACTAACACATACATTGCGGATTACGACATGAGTCGGTCATCTCCCTGATAGAGAACTATGTGGGTCTAAAGCTTAAAAACAAACTCGACCCGACGACCACATGTTCTAGAGCTGAAGAACACACGTACTAAACAGCTGACTTTCAAGGTGAGTAGAGGTGGAGAGATGTGAAAGTAATTAAAACTAAATCATCATCCTCCTACTGAGGATGGAGTACTTCATGTCACCTAGAAAAATTACATTATCATTGTCATTCTTAGGCATTAATCAGTCACCTGACTGATGTGGCCCGGTGTCTTACCAAAGCTATGTAGACTTGTGGTCAGGCTGTGGCTCCTGCATCCCACACCCTGTTCCAACACACGCCACCCAAGGCTCTTTAGGTTTTCAGTTGCTACACAGTAGGGTAGACACAAATTGTCTAGCTTTTCTAGTTAATGGGGATGGCTACCAAGCGTTCTAGTCCCTCCTCTCATATACTTACAGTAGTGACAAAGACACAGAAATTTCTGCTATTTATCAAGTTACAATTTCAACATATGCATATCAAGGTGTGGGACAGAGAAAAACACATAAATTATTTTCTCCAAAAAAAGATGGCACTAGAGGGGCACCTGGGTGGCTCAGTCAGTTGGGTGTCCAATTTTGGCTCAGGCCATGATCTCATGGTTCATGAGTTTGAGCTCCACATTGGGCTCTGTGCTGATAGCTCACAACCTAGAACCTGCTTTGGATTCTGTGTCTCCCTCTCTCTCTGTCCCTCCCCCTCTCACACTGTCCCTCTCTCTCTCTCTCAAAAATAAATAAAAACATTAAAAAAATTTTTAGTAAATAAAAGATGGCACTGGGTTGCCTGGGTGGCTTAGTCAGTTGAGCGTCCAACTCTTGATTTTGCAGTTTGTAGGTTCAAGCCCCACTTTGAGCTCTGTGCTGACAGTGTGGAGCCTGCTTGGGATTCTCTCTCTCTCCCTCTCTCTTCTCCTTCCCCCACTTGTTCTTTTTCTCTCTCAAATAAATAAACTTTAAAAAGAAGATGACATTAGTGTTAACTATTCTGAGATTTGCTGAGTTTGAGTTATTAACTTTTCAATGAATATGAATACTATCATATCCTATAAAATGAGAAAAATATATAAATGTATAAGATGTGAACAATCATTATGGCATCAAACAGAGAATTTTAAAGATCAAAATGGTGAGAAAATAAATTGCTTGTATAGTGTCACTTTATATTCAGTCATTGGACAAATAGTTAACCACCGAATGTGCTTTGTGCTAGGTGTTTGGGATCTATCACTGAACAAAAGAAAAGAGATCCTGGGGCACCTGGGTGGCTCAGTTGGTTAAGTGGCCGACTTCAGCTCAGGTCATGATCTCACCGGTCTGGGAGTCCGAGCCCCGCATTGGGCTCTGTGCTGACAGGCTCAGAGCCTGGAGCCTGTTTCGGATTCTGTATCTATCTCTGCCCTTCTCCTGTTCACGCTATGTCTCTATGTCTCTCAGAAATAAATAAAACTTAAAAAAAATTTTTTTAATTAAAAAAAAAAGAGATCCTTAGCTTCATGAGGTTTATATTCTAGCAGATATATATATATATACACAGATAGCCAACAATAACCATAGTAAGTGAATTATATAATATGTTAGAAGGTATTGGGTGCTATGGAAAAAGAAAAATAGCAGTGTGAGGGTGTCTGGAAATGCTGTGGAGGGGAGAAGAAAGGAGGGGGTTGTAACAAGGTGGTCAGGGTATGCCTCATTAACAGGTGAAGAGGGGGACACTGGCTGGCTCACTTGGAGGAGCGTGCATCTCCTGATCTCAGGGTCGTGGGTTCAAGCCCTATGTTCAGTACAGCTTACTTAAAATCTTTAAAAAAAAAAAAAAAAGCGTAAGTAACAAAAAGGCGAGTGTGGCAGGAGCCGAGTGAGCACGGGTGGCAAAGATACAAGATGAGATCAGAGAGGGAGGAGGAGCCAGATCATGGAGCACCCTGAAGGCCACTATAAGGACGTTAGTTTTTACTCCCAAAGATGGAGAGCCATTGGAGGATTTTGAGCACAGTGACTTATGTATTGCAAGAACACTGGTGGCTTCTATGTAGAAAACAGACTGAAGCAGGCAGGAAGGTAGCAGGGAGACCAGTTAGAAAAAACCACAGTGATCCAGGCTAGGGATGATGGTGGCCTGGTCTAAGGTTTGGTAGTGAGGATAACAAAAGGTGGTCATATCCTGGGTATATTTTGAAAGGAGAACCACCAGCATTTCCAGACCAGATCAGGAGTGTAATATGAAAGAAAGAAGAAGAGCCAACGATTGACTCCAAGGTTTGGGGCCTGATCACTTAGAAGGATGAAATTGCTATCTGCTGAGATGGACCTGCTGGGGGACAGAGCGGGTTTGTGAGGGGGTCAGATCAGGACTTCAGGGTTGGACATACTAAATCTCAAACCGCTAGCAGTCATTGAAGTCGAGATATTATAGGCAGTTGGTTTTCAAAGCCTGGTAGAGAATTCAGGAAAGAGGTCTGGGTAAGAAATACAAATTTAGAGTCATTGGTATATACATGATATTTGAACTCTGGAGACTGAAGAAACTCCAGTGGAATTAGGAGATAAAAAGATCAGGACAAGTTCTAGAACACACTGATATTAAGAGTCAGGGTGAAAAAGGAACCAGCAAAGAAACTAAGGAGTGATGGAGAAGTAGGCTGAGAACTAAGAGTGTTATACTTTCAGAAGCTGATGAAGAAGAACTGGATAAGGAGAAGCCATAAATATGTGGCCCAGAAAACAACATAAAACAACTTTCAGGCAAAAGGGGCAAATAATAAAAACCGAAGCAGCTGCCACTAAGAATGGTTATTTAGAAAGTTAGGCCTCACTTAAACTGATCTAGAAGATTTGTACCCTCACAATGGAGATTATAAGTGGGTAGGCCTAAAAGAGAAATCATTTGACAGCTTTCAGGAAGCAATAGGATTCTTCATCGTTAAAAGTCAACTACCAAAAGATAAAACCTCGAACCCTGCTTCAAGAGCAAGACTGACACAAAGCATGCACGTTCTCTCTCAAATCATCGTGTACGGTCTAGGAGGTAAAACTCTTATTAGAGTTTTTAACCTAACCACTTCACTGTACTTCTGAATCTTCAAAGAAGACCTAGATAAGTTAGTTCCCTGGTTGATTAGGGATCTGAATTTAACACCAACCTCCGGCTCAAGTCCCAGCTCCAATCCTGGGAAGCTGCACTTTCCCAAATGGATATCGCCTCTCTCCTTTGACTCTTCTATAGCCCTCACTTAAAGCCACTCAATCGGCAATCACACTGTCTTTAACTCTCATTTTTATACCAGAATTGGGCAGATGCTTTACATTCATTTTTTTCTAATCCTTACAACAACTCTACAAAATTGGGTTTATTCCTATTTTATAGATGAAGAAACTGATGCTCACAGAAGTTACTTGAGGTCATGCAACTAGTTAGGGACAAAACTCAGATCTGTCTTCCTGCCGAGTAAGTAAGTACCTTGACCCAATACACGGTACTGCCTCTGGAATAGAAATGCCACACCACTAATTACCAGTCACTATTTCTGTGACCCTGGGCAAGTTTTTAAATCTATCAGTGCCTCAGTCTTTACATCAATGAAATGAAGAAGTTACGTCACAAGTACTCCACTGTTGTGAAGATGAAATAAGATAATGTACGTAAAAGTAAAAACTATGTAACAGCTTTTATTATTACATTTACTGGAATTTATCCTCCTTCGAAAGGTTCTTATACCTCGTGTGTATTCCCTTCGACACACAATGAAGGTTTAATATGAATTGAACATCATCTACTTGTATTTGGAAAGATGTAAAACACCTTTTTCTCCTCTAAGAGGAAGGCTGGATATGAAGCCTGGATTAAGCAAGTATCCACAATCCATACCTTAATTTACAACACAGAGACAAACTTGGTGCACCCCTTCAGCACAAGACTTCAACAGCCCGCATGGCATTTAACTGTCTGGTGCTTCCCCTCCAACATGGCTTTTAATGTTATACAGTCTGACAATGAGAAAATCACAAATGAAAAATATCAACACATTTTCTAAGAAAACATGCCTGGAAGGAAGGAGAGCAGAAAAAAGACCTGATTGTTACCAGAGTTAACAGAAACCTTATTGTTCTGTCTATTATCTGATTCGCAGCCTCCTGATGACAATATCTAGAATACCATCTAACTCATCACTCGCTATGAAATTTGATTTAAGAAAAAGACCAGTAACATATTTATTAAATTTCCTTAGGCATACTCATTTCACTTAACATCTTTGAACGTGAAGAGGAAGTCACTTAACATCTTTGCTAATGATGGATCTGTTTTCCAACTTACATGATGTGGACTAATATTATTTGGCCTATGTCACAGGTTTTTTTGTGAAGGTCAGATGAAATGATATATGTGAAATTAATTTACAAATTATATATATGTTACAAGAATAACCAGATGGTCACCCACCACTTGTCCTTTGGTAAATGTCTGGTATTAACAAAACAGGGGCACCTGGGTGGCTTAGTCGGTTAAGCATCTGACTTCGGCTCAGGTCATGATCTCACAGCTTATATGTTTGAGCCCTGCATTGGGCTCTGTGCTGACAGCTCAGAGCCTGGAACCTGCTTCGGATTCTGTGTCTCCTTCTCTCTCTGCCCCTCCCCTTCTCACTCACGCTCTATGTCTCTCTCTCTCTCAAAAATAAACATTAAAAAAAAAAATTAGTCATGAGTGGCAGAAAACCTTATAAAAAAACAAACTGAGATACTGATTTCCCAATGTGAGAATCCTAAGAGAATTAAAAGAAATTTTTTAATGTTTATTTGAGAGAGAGAGAGAGAGAGAGAGAGAGAGAGAGAAAATCTCAAGCAGGGGAGAGGCAGAGACAGAAGGAAACACAGAATCTGAAGAAGATCCAGGCTCTGAGTGGTCAGCACAGAGTCTGATGTGGGGCTTGAACTCATGAACCACAAGGTCATTACCTGAGCTAAAGTTGGATGCTTAACTGACTGAGCCACTCATGCGCCCCCCAAAGAGAATTTTTTTTTAAAATCTACTCATCTTTGAAAAAAACACCACAAATGTTTTAACTATAGAAGCTACAGAAAAGATAGCTGGTAAAGTAGATCCTCCCACAATAGATCTATATTCCAACAAAAAATAGCTTCAGATGGTTCAGATATGGTTTCCTAAAAGGGTAAAAATGGACTGTAAGGTAAAGATGTAGCCATGCACTTAAAAAAAAAAAAAAGAAAAGAAAAGATGTAGTCACATAGTACGTAGGTGACAGGTGTCACGTACAAGGTCATTTTACCTAGTACCTCAGTCTCTGCAAAATGCTGAGTGACTCGGAGTACTAAAACCTAAACCTTCTCCCTGCCTCCCACTGGTCATCCCAGTTGCTTCTTCAACACCTCTGGCAAAACAAGAATGAGGAGAATTGAAAAATCAAAATTAGTCTTAGATCCAGAACAGCTTACCATTTCTCTTTCTGTTTCCTTGACTTAATTCTTTTCTGGACTAAGCATGGGAACCCACAAAGGGCTAATGACATAGTTTACTAGCTGACTCCTTGAGCCCAGAAATCCTTGAGCTGTGTTACCAACTTCCACCAAAACTTTTAAGAAAAATTACACAAATATCCAAAAGTAGACTAAAAGGTAGAAAAGATCCAAATTCATACACACAGCACACATACAACAGAAGAATGTATCCTAGCATCATATTGTCATTTATCAACTATGTTGAACTATAAATATATTTTTAGCCACAATAGCAAGAAAAAGGAAGGAATGCAATAAGCACTTAAGAGCAAATTTTGCAAGGGGCAAATACTTTAGATACTGCTTATTCTTGTTTCAGTATAAAGAGGCTTAAATTTGCCTTTGAGATAGAAATAAGCAAAATAAATTGCTTGAGCACTTGAATTCTTAATTTTCTATGCAATCCTTGCTCTCTCATCTGGAACTTGCTGACTAACATTTCTCAAATAACCCTCGGAGTAGAATTCCTACTTTCCCAGAAGTATCCCACAAGTAGGTATAACGTTTCTTTGTGTCAAGGCCGTTTGGCTTTTACACCTTACCTAATTTCTGTACCATTGATGTTGGCAAAATCATTACCCCATCTTTGTCCCTGATTATGATTTGTAACCTACTTAAAGAAAAAGCAACCAACTAAGTTTTTTGTATTGATGACATTTGTTCCGGTATTTTAGCCTCACCCCCCTCCTCCTTTTTTTAAGTTTTTTTTCCTGTTCTTTAAGGTTGGGCAAGTTTTAAGATACCAAAGGACACCATGAAACCTATCTATTTAATGATCTGATGGATGTGTTGAGCTTGCCTTAAGGGACCCTGAATTTCAGGATAATGTTTAAGGCCAACTTCAGTGTGATCTATCTTGCTCTTCTACGAAGTTTTCCTGTGTGAAATCATCATATGCATTACCAGCAAGCCAGAGGAGCATACTCACCAAGTGAACATAAGGCACGAAGTATCCAAAAAGTGCAAGTGGTATTCCAACTGCCCAAACTGCATAAGCTGTCACCTTGAAGAGGGCAAAATTGAAAATTTTTTTTGGAGGACTAAACTTCCTCCTGGAAAAGAGGGAGACTCTGCTGTTGCCTCCTTTGGTTCCACCCTCTTTATCTTTGGCACTTGGAACAAGAGGTCGGTAGGTAAAGCCAGCCAGAAAGAGAACAAACATGAAGATGCAGAGGACCCTCAGTGTGTGAAAGAGGCCCACGGTGTCGGTCAGAGCCCTTAAAAGGAAAGGTAGCAAAATTGTGAAGATGCTGCTGCCAGCGGTGACAATGCCATTCACCAGTCCAAGGCGCTTCTTGAAATAGTGTCCCAAAATGACCAGCGAAGGCTGGTATGCAAAGGAGCAGCCACACGCAAATATGATTCCATAGGTAAGGTACAGAGGCTCGATGGAGCTGTGGGAAGATGAAACAGATGGAAAGCAGCTTTCGTTATTTTTACCAAGTGCTTGGTAGAATAAAACCTTCTAGTAAAAGTGGGTTTCAGCTCTTCAACAGATTTTACACAAATGAAAATTTAACAGAAAGAGGTGAAAAACTTAAGAATATGATATAGAAACTATTTCAATGTAATCTGATGGATACTAAAATGCCTCGCGTATGTGAAAAATGACCATTAAGGCCTTCGATGTCTTTGTCCCTCTTCCTCTTTCCGTGGATTTCAGGTGAACCATGCAGTACTCGGTCATAACTGTTGTGCTCTCCACAGCTCAGAAAGAACAGTGCCAGAAGGGGCCTCAGTAAAATGGCAGTGATTAAACTAATGAACAAAAAAACTGAGTCTCAATAAAGGCTTTTGAAAATTATAATTTACTATAACAACTCATTATTTTATTGAGACTTCCCAGGCACTTACTAAGCAATCTATTAGAAGGAAAAGCTGCATTTGATATTTTCTCCCCAAAGTTATGTCAGAAACATTTGCAGAGAAGCAGTTATGTCTCATTTTTGCTGGCCTAAGGGCTGTAGACCAACCTTCGCCCCTGTATTGCACTGCTCTCAGCATTGTGCAAGACAACAAGAGATCATGTTCTGACTGCAGAAAGACGAAGTGAAGTGTGTTACTAGCGATCCCACCTTGTAAGTTTTAAGGCCACGTATGCCTCAAAACAATAATAAAGGATTAAGGATTACATAGTTTAACCAAATAACTTAATTACACATCTCTTATGAACATAAAGGATATTATTACATTCTTTGAAACAATTAAGGTAAAGAGAAAAAGAATACTAAATTTTTTTCTTTTGAAAAGCCCCATTCAAAAGGCTGTATATCAGTAGTAAAGGCAAATTATTTATTAGAAACTAAGATAGATAAAGTTGGTTAATAATTAAATTTTGAACAATAACACTAGTCTAGCAATATGCTAAGGTAATCATAAGGAACTCTAGAATCTGATAAAATCAAGGCATGCTGGCAATCCTGTCTGAGATGCCCTTCCCCCTTTATTAGTCCACAGCAAGCACAATCTCCGAATGAGGCCCAACAGTCACTCCTAGGTTTTCCCAGATTAATTTTACCTCACTCTGATCACCCTTTACTGAATCTCCACTGTATTCCATAAACATGTATTTAGCAGCTATAGGTTCCAGGTACTTGATGAAAAATACATCAAAAATGTGACAAACACCCTACTCATAATCTTAAGTGAAACAAGACATCTACCCAAATAATACAAACAAATTACTTCATTCATTCTGCCTCAGTGTCTCAGTTTTCCACATAAGCAGTTTTCAAGATAACTGTGACTTACTACTTAAGGTGCTATTTTTAGTTAACAATTGTAAAGGAAAAATCTAAATCTATTACACATTTCTCTGCGTTTTCCAAAGCATATATCAAAAACAGTATTGACAACACAGTATCATCATGAACACCTGTATCTATACAATATTCCACAGTATTGTAAATCTGTCAGGTTGGAAAACCAGAGAGCTTGTGGATATAAATCGGAAACAAAATACTAAGTGCCGGGTGATACTAAGCTTCCTGATACTTATTCCTACAGAGTAAAGCACATAAGCACAAATGATGGCATGTTCAGTGCTGCTCAGCATCTTTCACTTCTAAAGTTTCAGCTCAGTAAGAGCTGGTTCAAGCTATTGAAGTTTGACAACTGAGTAAGTGCAGTGTAAATCAGTAAATATCAACCATGTGTGTAAAAAGGATTCCGAGAAGGGACACTGATGTGACCTGGAGTTTCTAGAGAAGGCTTTCCTAAAAAAGCAAAACTTGAACTATAGGAAAGTGGGTCCAATGTTCAACACCTGGAATTTATACCACATGTCCCGGTGCTCCCCTGAAAGCTTGACAGCTTTTGATCAGTGGGTTGAAAAAATGAAATTGAACAAAAAATATGAGAGAGTGGCAAACAAAAGCATTCAAATCATGAAGCTCTGACTTGCTGCCATGGATAACACCAGGGTAAGTCATACCGCTTAAAGCTCATGCAATGAAAAGGAGGATTTTTTTCCCTTGTAAAGTTTCTGAAAGCACAACTTTATGGTATCTAACAGTTCTTGACAAGCAGCATGAAGAACCAAGCCTTACCTTACAAAAGAACTGGACAGGAGCCCAACGAATCCAACAGCAGCACCCACGACAGCTGTCTTCTGACAACCAAACATGTCTGTGAAGACGCTGGCTATTGGGCAGCAAAAGAAAATCATCCCCATGGACAGAGAACTTACCCATGCTGTAAGAGAGGGACAAGAGGGACATTATGATATGGCAAACTGCATCTGTAGTAAGCCCACAGATGTAACACGTATTTAGAATGATATTAGTGCAAAAAAGCTATCACTTTTTTGGAATGGGAGGAAACTGGAATAAACCACAAACAAATCTGAATCACAGTCCAAACGACTGGCCAAACTAACTATAACTGGTACAGCAATTATTTGTGTTTAACTGAATTCTTGAAGTTTGTCTTCGTAATCAAATCAAACACTCTCCTATGACCCAAATACTATTAATCTCTAATCTGATATCTATGGTTTTAAGCCGTATGGAAAGAAAGTAAAAAAAAAAATTATGTAAATGAGATACGTTTACTAATGCATGCCTAGGAGGTCAAGCTGCAAAGAAATGATGACCACTGGAAGTCAGGATAGTGGTTAACTCTTAGGGGGAGGAAACAATTATAATCATTTGGAACCAATGTTAAGAACTGAACATCTCCCGAGAGTCCGGGCTTAGTTCTTGTGCAGGGAATCAAGTCGTACACAAGTAGACAATTTGCTGACCTGGATAACAGTTACTGGGTATTCCTTTATTTATGAAGCCATGCATACATTTTTATCTTCTTTTCTGAAAGTAGGCTATCTTTCACAATTAAAAAAAAAAAAAAAACTTAAGAATCAGAAGTCATGGGGCACCTGGGTGGCTCAGTCAGTTAAGCATCCAACTTTTGATTTTGGCTCGGGTCGTGATCTCGTGGTTTGTGGGTTTGAGCCCCGCCTCAGGCTCTGCACTGATGGTGTGCAACCCGCTGGGATTCTCTCTCTCCCTCTGTCTCTCTCCCACTTGCGCACACATACTCTCTCTCTCTCTCAACTTTAACTTTAAAAAAAAGTTTAAATAAATAATTTAATCAGAAGTCAATTTCCTGTTCTGATTCTATAAAAGCCAAACCAAAAGCCAACCAAAAAAAGAGAAATACTGAATATAAATTATCATAATTTTGTGCCAAAGAAATGAGTGACCTCACAAGATACTAAGTCTATAAACTCCAATTAAAAAGTATAATAAACTAGTGGGACAAAGTGAATGGGCTAAAAAAAACAAACAGATTTGGGTCCAAATCCCTTGGCCCTGTAACTACAATATATCCTTAGGCAAGTCACATCTGCTTAGTCTGTATTCTTATCTCAAAAGGGGATCTAACATGTACCATTCCAGAACTGTTAAGGATTAGGGAAAATGTATCTAAATCTCAATACCTATCACAGAAGCACTTGATGCTTTAGAGTCTTAACATCAACAAACTGTCTGTCTCACACACTGGAACAGATGGTCTCTAAAGCTCCATCCACCTCTAGAAGTTTACTAGTTAGTGTGTTTTCTCAGCAAAGGAAGTAAGTCCAACCCTATGCAAATGATCACTTCTTTTTTCATAATAATTTATTATCAAATTGGTTTCCATACAACACCCAGTGCTCAACCCCACAAGTGCCCTCCTCTGTGCCCATCACCCACTCTTCCCCCTCCACACCCCCCTCTCCCCTCAGTTTGTTCTTATTCTTTGAGAGTCTCTCATGTCATGTCTTCCTTCCCCTCTGTGGTTTTTTTTTTTCCCTTCCCCTCTTCCCCTCCCCCCTGGTTTTCTGCTAGGTCTCCCAAAGCCTACCTATGCGTGGGAACATATGGCATCTGTCTTTCTCTGCCTGACTTATTTCACTCAGCATAATATCCTCCAGTTCCATCCATGTTGCCACATATGGCCAGATTCCGTTCTTTCTCATTGTTGTGTAGTATTCCATTGTATATATATACCACAGCTTCTTTATCCATTCATCAGTTGATGGACACTTAGTCTCTTTCCATGATTTGGCTATTGTTGAAAGTGCTGCTATGAACATCGGGGTACATGGGCCCCTATGCATCAGTAGTCCTGGATCTCTTGGGTAGATTCCTAACAGTGCTGTTGCTGGGTCATAGGGTAAGTCTATTTTCATTTTTTTGAGGAACCTCCACACAGTTTTCCAGAGTGGTTGCACCAGTTTGCATTCCCACCAACAGTACAAGAGGGTGTCTGTTTCTCCACATCCTCGCCAGCATCTATAGTTTCCTATTTGTTCATTTTAGCCACTCTGACTGGTGTGAGGTGGTATCTCAGTGTGGTTTTGATTTGTATTTCCCTGATGATGAGTGACATTGAGCATCGTTTCATGTGTCTGCTTGCCATTTGAATGTCTTCTTTGGAGAAGTGTCTATTCATATCTTCCGCCCATTTCTTCACTGGGTTATTCGTTTTTCGGATGTGGAGCTTGGAATCACTTCTTAATAATGGGGTCCAAAAAGAAGACTTTATCAAGCTAACAATTTAATTCTTTGCCTTCTTACATCTTAAATTATGCATATTTTAATAAACCATATTTCTATCTCCTTCCTTCCCTTACCAGAAAGGAGACTATGTTCTTAAAACACAATGAAGAGACTGTACAAACAATGCAATATTTTTTTAAATTTAAGTATAATTAAATAGTGTCATATTAATTTTAGGTGTACAACATAATGATTCAATAATTCATTATGGTAACTGTATTCTTAATGTCCTTTATTTCACCTATCCCTCCACCCACCTCCTCTCTGGCAACTACCACTTTGTTTTCTGTGTTTAAAAGTCTGGTGTTTTGTCTCTTTTTCTTTATCTGTTCGTTGTTTTTTTTTTGTTTCTTAAATTCCACACATGCACGAAATCATATGGTATTTGTCTTTCTCTATCAGACTTATTTCACTTAGCATAATACCCTCTAGTTCCATTTGTGTTGTTGCATATGGCAAGATCTTATTCTTTTTTATGGCTGAGTAATATCTCATTGTGTGTGCACACATGTTGCATATATATGTATACATGTATGTGTATATATGTTTACACACATACCCTACATCTTCTCTATCCATTCATCTATGGATGGACACTTGTGTTGCTTCCATTAACTCAAATAATGCAATCATGAATTAGCTGTTGGTAGCGGGGAATTCAGAAGTGGAGAATACAAGGAGGAGACTGGCCAGATTAGTTAGTACAACCCTAGCCCAGATGGGCAGAGCTGTTCAGTATGGGTTTACTTACAGAGAATTAAGAATTTTTTAGTCTACTATCTTATATAAAAATGTCACTGATTTATAATAATTTAATCTAACTTAATAAGTTCAGTTATCTATCATGTTTTTCATGAAATAATCTAAACAATCTAGGTAAAATAAAAATCACATCCTAACATTTATTTTTGGATAAAGGCGCTTTTACAATGAAGTAAAATGCCAACACTAAAGATCACGTTAAGAAATCTAAGAGCATACACTTATACTATGTGTAATGTTCATATAAATCAAAGTGTTTTAAAGAATAAAAACAAGTCTTCGGGCATCTGGGTAGCTCAGTCAGTTAAGTGTCTTGATTTCAGTTCAGGTCATGATCTCATAGTTCATGAGATCGAGCCCCACTTCCGGCTCCACACTGACAGCATGGATCCTGCTTGAGAGTCTCTCTCCCTCTCTCTCTGCCCCTCCCGAGCTCATACTCTCTCACTTAAAATAAATAAACTAACTTTAAAAAAATACAAGTCTTTACACATTAAAAAACAGTCTTTATGCATCACTGTTTAGATATTTATGCTATACCAAACATGAAAAATTTCCAGATTTTGATGTCCACTGAACAAGCATTAACTGCAGGATATAATCAAAAACAACTTTATTTTTGTCTCAACTATCCTCTTAAAACTTACGGGGGGGAGAAATATTCTCTTGCAACTGGATGACCACTTCAATAGGTCCATATGATTCTTCTAGCCAATGTTAAATAACAGAAAGGCCTAGGGCCACTTTCCGTAACAAACCCATCTTCATTTGGTTATCAAATCTCTTTCCCTAGCTCCAGCTCTGTCTCTTTTCCATGACCTCTTCTCCCCTTCCCGAGCTGTCATACTCTCTAAAGTAGGCATGGGAAAGAGGGAAGCTGGGACAAGGAAGGCAAGGAGATTTTTCTCCCTTCCGATTAAAAGTGCCTATTATGTTTGAGGCACTACCCTAGGCTGTTGAGAATACAAAAACAACTAAGAGATTTCTCTACCTTCGGATAATTTTCAGTCTAGTAACATGTATGCAAATCCAGGTCCAACCAGACCACCACATAGAAGGTGATAAATGCCTGAAGAGATACAGATGTCAAAAAATGTATAATAAACTCTTTAGAATGTGTTTATATACTTATTAGAATATATGTATGTGTATGTGATATTACAGAAAGAGACGTCCAAGAAAGGCCATGTTGGGGATCTTTGTCTAAAAATACCAAGAAGCTTTCCAATTTCCCCATCCAGATCCTTTGCTTCCTTCTCCATATGGTGAACAAATCCTCAGCTCCCAGTATATGGCCAAAGGAGAATACAAACCACTGAAAGGAAGTGGTTAGGTTTAATATATAAGAAGATTTTTCTGCACATTAGTAAAGGTGTTATAAAAATGCAGACATAAATGATTGCAAGGGCAAAGTGTTTTCAAATGAAAATACTCAAAGAGAGAACTACTGTAGTTAGTTTAAGGTTGATAAATATTCTTTTGCCCTTTTTTGGTTGTTCCAACCCTCATTTTCACTTGATCTTGGCCTCTTTTCAAGACATCTTTGCTTTGTAATATCTCAACATTGTTCTAATAGCTTCAAATAAAATGAAACCATACAGAACTAAGATTAGAATGTGAAATATTATTCAACAAAGTCCAATGACTCTTGGGGCATAGAGCTATCTGGCAACTACACAAAAATTCAAGAATGAGTAGACTGTACTTGAGTTGACCATTTCCTTGCCACCCTAAATGTTATTTCGGAGTTATATTTCCACTAAGGAGGGGTTTTTTAATTATTTGCTCTCAACTGTTAATAGCATCAGAGTGAAGTGATCAAGCAAATCCTCCTTCAGAGAACAATGATAACATGTGTGCACTGGATTAAAAAAAAGTATTTAATCACACTGGAAAATGCCTAAAGCAGACAGAAGGTGGAGGAGAATTTATCCTTGAAAAGCTGTAACCGAAAATAAAAACTTTAAGTCTGCGGACTTTTTTGAGGATCAAGACACAATAAAAGTGCTGGATAGACTAGTTAGGGGCCAGACTAAAGACAAGTAACAGTTAGAGAAAAAAGAAAAGGAGCTGAAGGCTGTAAGAACTGAGCAGAGATTATTATCACATCACAGAGTGACAGTTTGCAGGAGTCCAGTCAACATAACTGCTGCTGGGAACAAAAACTCAATAACCCTTGGAAGAATACAATAGAATCAGAGTTACTTCAAAATAGTATCTACAATATCCATGTTTCAACCTAAGATTATTAGACATTCAAAGAAATAAGTAATATTAATTGACTCTGGGTGGGCTCAGATATTGCATTCAGCAAAGATTTCAAAAACCTATGATAGGGGAGCCTGGGTGGCTCAGTCGGTTAAGCGTCCGACTTCGGCTCAGGTCATGATCTCACAGTCTGTGAGTTTGAGCCCCGCGTCGGGCTCTGTGCTGACAGCTCAGAGCCTGGAGCCTGCTTCATTCTGTGTCTCCCTCTCTCTCTCTCTGACCCTCCCCTACTCATGCTTTGTCTCTCCTGCTCTCAAAAATAAATAAAAACATTAAAAAAAATCTTAAAAAAAAAAACCTATTATAAATACATTAGAAGTATTAAAGGATAACATTTTCAAATAATTAACTGTAAAGCAGGACACCTGGGTGGCTCAGTCAGTTGAGCGTCCAACTTCGGCTCAGGTCATGATCTCGCATTCTGTGGGTTCGAGCCCTGCTCTGACAGCTCAGAGTCCGGAGCCTGCTTCAGATTCTGTGTCTCCCTCTCCCTCCCTCTCTCTCTCTCTCTGCTCCTCTCCCGCTCACACTCTCTCTCTCAAAAATAAAATAAAAACCTTTAAAAAATTAATAAAAATAATTAACTGTAAAGTATTATTCAGTGTGCAGATAGGTAATCTCAACAGTGAAATGGAAACTACGAAAAATGGAAAACTCTAGTGATGAAAACAGCACTATAACTGAAGAATGCATTCATAGGCTCACTAGATTGATAACAAAAGATACAAAAGCATATGGAAATCTGAAGATAGGAAATACCCAATCTCAAGAACAGACAGAAAAATAGTATTTTAAAAAATGTACAAAGTCTTAGAGGTCTGTGACAAAAATCAAAAGGCCCAACATATATACAACTGAAGTCCTAGGAGGGAGAAACAGAAAGGGACAGAAAATTTATATGAGGAAATAATTAATGGAATCACAAAATCACAAATTTTGTGAAAAACATTAACTTACAGATCTAAGAAACTCAAAGAACCTCCTTAAGCAAATCACTCCTGAGCACATCATAGACTTCAGAATGTCAAAGATAAAGAGAAAAAGCAGAAATCAGACAGAGAAAAAAGATGACCTATAATATACAAGGAAAACCATGATATGATTATCAGCTGGCTGCTCATAAGAAATAATGAAGGACAGAAAACACTGGACCAGTCATATTCAATGGGCTGAAAGAGGAAAAAACTGTCAACCATGGATTCTATATCCAACTAAACTGCCCTTCAAAAAATTAAGGCAAAATAAAAACATTTTTAGATAATAAAAACAGAATTTGTCACTAGCAGATTTCCACTACAAGAAATATTAAAGAAAGTATTTCAAGCTAAAGAGAAATGATACCAGCTGGCAACTTGGGTCCAAAGGACCAAAGCAAGAACTGAAATACACATACACATGCTTTTTCTTTATACTTTCTTTACAAGAATTTATATGACTGTTTAAAGCAAATTATAACACTGTACATAGGTGTAGTCTATAAAAAAGAATAAAAATGGAGATAAATGTTACAAACTATTGTAAGTTTCCTATATTTCACCTGAAGCAATTTTATATTAACTTAAGATGCAGTTGGACAGCTTAAAGATGCAGATTATAATCCCTAGAGAAAATATTTAAAAATAATGCAAAGAGATGTAGGTAAAAAGCCAACACAGAAACTAAAATTCATTATGAAAATTCTTTGATTAATGCAAAGAAAGGCATAAGAGAAGGAACAGAAGAACAAAAAACGGATGAGACAGATAGAAAATAACAAAATGTCAGACCTGAATATGACCGTATCAGTAATTACATTAAATAAAAGCAGACTAAAGACTCTAATCAAATGGCAAAGATTTTCTGACTAGATTAAAAAATCAAGAACCAATTATATCCTGTTTAAAGAGATGCACTTTAAATACAAGTACACAAGTTGAAAAGAAAAAGATGGAAAAAGATATGCCATGTAAATAACCCTAAGAAGAATAGAGTTGCTCTACTCATTTTAGACAAAACAGACTGAAGACAAAAAGTATTTAGATATTTAGATTTGTAATCTGGAATATAAAGTTTTCTATATCTGTTGAATGTTTTTATTTCAGTGACTATTTTTTCATATCCAGGATTTCTAATTAATATTCTTTTTTAAATGCACTTGCCCTTGTTTTATTTTTGCTTGTTTCATAGTTTTGGGTTTTTTTTAATGAAAGTATTCTTACATTTATTTCTTTGAAAGTTCTAATATACTCATTTTGGAGTGGTAGTCACACTGATCTACAGAATTAATTTCATCTGGAGTGACTATATTTGCTAATTGGTGATTTGTTGGCTGTCTTTGTTAGCATTGGACTGGCTTCCATTTTTTGGAATTTGAGTTTACAGAATCATTCTGAGTGGGAGGTATATTGTTTTGTTTTCTCCTTCTTCACCCTCCTTCCTTAATGGGTCTTCTATTAGGCTCCCTGAATTCCCAGTTTTAGAACAAGGTCTTTTAAGCTTCTTGTTCCCCAGTAACACTAAAAATCTCACAGACCAGCCAGAGAGCCAATGAGGACCTTGTGTCAGGCCTAGGGATAAGGCTAAACCTGTATTCTCCTTCCCTTAGAGGTTTGTAGGGTTCTAAATCTTTAATCTGGCTAGAAATCACTAAAATCCCTTAATAACTAGAATTTAAATAAAAATTTAAAAAGAAAACATCACTAAAATCCCATCTAGCTCACTCTTGCCTCCAGTCTCCTTTTGCAAGGTGTATGGGGGGAGTTCCAGCTTGGGGCCCGGTGAGCTTGGCTTTCTTCTGTCTCACGGGGAATACTTTTAGTCGTCTTAAGAATGCCCAGTGTCTGCTTCCAGACCTGGACTCCAGAAGGCAGGCCCAACTTAGATCATTCCTTTTTGCAGGTAAATCTATGATCAGATTTGTTTGGTATCTTTTGAAAAATCTATATGTATATTCTAATTGTATCATTATTTTGTGTTTGGAACAGAGGATGATACATGGAACTGTGAATTCATTGTGCCACCTTGATTGAGGTTTGGATTTTATGAGCTTCTCCAGGAAGGGATAACTTTAAAAAAAAAAAAACAACATTTTTTTTTTTTTTTTTTAAGAAAGAGAGAGAGTGTGCAAGCCCGATCTGCGGAGGGACAGAGCGGGAGAGAGAGAGAATCTTAAGCAGGCTGCATGTCCGATGCAGAGCCCCGTATGGAGCCCGATCTCACAACTGTGAGACCGTGACCGGAGTCGAAATCCCGATGGCATCCAACTGCCTGAGCCACCCAGGCATCCCAGGAAGGGCAAACTTTTTAGCAACAACATCCAACATGGTGCCTAGCCGTGGGTGCCTAGTGGCTGCTTTTTAATGATGGATTCTTGGGCGTGTCTTCTTATTTTTATTTCCACCCTGGATATTTTGTTTGAATCCCACCAATGTTGCATAACCTTGGCAAGTTGCCTAGGACCTCTAATCTCTTTTTCCCCATGTTTAAAATGAAGATAATTCTTCACAGGATTGCCTGAGGAGCTAATGACAATTCTGTGCAGGTCCTTTCCATGGATTAGGCGACATTCCAAAAATGTTCTCTTTCCCGTCTGTCCCCACCCCACCCTCATCAGTGATTAATACTTTTCCTGGCAGAGCTAACAATTCTTTGCCATCATTGTTGAATATAGCGTTCTGTAAATGTCAGGTTAAAATGGTTTATAATGTCATCCAGACTTATATTTTAATGCTTTTTTTGGTCTTATTTCTATAAATTACTGAGACAGATGTTCTAAATGTACAGCTGTGATTATGGATTAGTCTAGTTCTGTTAGCTTTGTTTTGTGTATTTGTTTTTTCATAAAAAAATAATCTCGAAATCTTCCATATAGGTTCATTTCTTAATCAGTGTTTTGAGGTATAATTGACATGTAATAAGCTGCATGTTTAAAGTATGTAATTTTGATGAGTTTTGTCTTATGTATGTACCAGTGAAACCACTACTACAAACTAATGAACATAACCATCACCTTCATAGGTTTCTTCGTCCCTTGGTAATCTCTCTTTCCAGCTCCTTCCCACCCTCTAGGTAAACACTGATGTGCTTCCTGTCACTATAGATTAATTTGTATTTTTTAAATTTTAGAGAGTGTGTGTGACTGGGGTGGCGGGGGCGGGGGGGAGGGAGAGAAAAAGAGAGAGAGAATATCTTAAGCAGTTTCCACGTCAGCATGGAGCCTGATGTGGGGCTCAATTCCATGACCCTGGGATCATGACCTGAGCCAAAATCAAGAGTTTGATGTTCAACTGACTGAGCCACCCAGGTGCCCCTAATTTGTATTTTTTAGAATTTTGTATAAATGGAACCATACTTTATGAGCCTAATAGAAGACCCATTAGGGAGGGAGGGTGAAGAAGGAGAAAACAAAACAATATACCTTCCACTCAGAATGATTCTGTAAACTCAAATTCCAAAAAAATTGAAGCCAGTCCAATGCTAACAAAGACAGCCAACGAATCACCAATATATATATGCCACATTTTCTTTATCCATTCTTTGGTCGATGGACATTTGGGCTCTTTCCATACTTTGGCTATTGTTGATAGTGCTCCTATAAACACAGGGGTGCATGTGCCCCTTCAGCACTCCTGTATCCCTTGGATAAATACATAGTAGTGCAATTGCTGGGTCGTTAGGGTGGTTCTATTTTTAATTTTTTTGAGGAACCTTCACACTGTTCTCTAGAGTGGCTGCACCAGTTTGCATTCCTACCAGCAATGCAAAAGGGTTCTTCAAACCCTTTCTCTTCATTCTCTAATACTCTGTGTTTTTGTTAAAAAGAAAATATTAGAATCTGAGTACTGAGTAGTAGTTATATAGACCATGCATTTGTTATTTTATTCTCCACATTTTTTTGTTTTTTGAAATATTGAATTAAAAAAAGATAGAGTAAGTTTTCAGATCCTCAAAAAGGTTCCTCGAAAATATTCCCCTAGAATACTGGAGGAGACAGAATAACCTTATTTTAAAAAAGGACTAAAATAGGGAAAACAATTTCAAGCTCCTTCCATTTATATAGCTCACTATAAAAATGAGAAAGAGATTATATCGGCAAAATTGAAATTTTCAAATCCCATGTATGCATTGCTCTGGAATTAAAGCTTCTCTTCACATTATATTATTAATAGTTCTTTTAAAACATCAAATACATATTTAAATATATAAAATACTGAATAAAAAATATTGAGTAATGACAGAAGAGCTGTCTATTATTCCCCCTCTCCCATCACTTCTATATAGCATTTCATGATGCTTACAGATGAAAAAGACTTATTTTTCATTTATTTATTTATTTAGGCTATAAGTGCACAGGCAGTGCTGGCAATTACTCTAACACTTGCTGTGGCATAGATCTGCCTTAAAACTACAGGTAGTTTAAGGTTGTATTTTATGGTTTCACTGATGCTAATTCCTTGGCTAACTTGTATCTACAATTCTCGGAAACCTCATTCTCAGATAAAAATACTCCAGTCTTAGCTCAACAGTAAGATAAAAACTTGAGACTTCTCTCCTTTTTTAAAAGTAAACTTTTGGGGCGCCTGGGTGACTCAGTCAGTTAATCATCTGCCTGGCTCAGGTCATGATCAAGCCCAGCGTCGGGCTCTGTGCTGACAGCTCAGAGCCTGGAGTCAGCTTCAGATTCTGTGTCTCCCTCTTCCCTCTCTCTCTGTCCCTCCCCCACTTGCAGTCTGCCTCCCTCTCTCTCTCTCGCAAAATTAAATAAACATTAAAAAAATTTTTAAGTAAACTTTTATTTCAGAATAGTGTTATATTTATAGAAAAATTGTGAAAACAGTAGAGAGAGCGAGCCCATAGACTCCACATCCAGTGTCCCCTATTATTAACATCTTACATCGCTAGTTTGGTAGATTTGTTACAATTAATGAACCAATATTAATACATTATTCAGTCTATACTAAAGTCTGTACTTTGTTCATCTTTCATTAGTTTTTACCTGATGTCCTCTTTCTGTTGTAGGATACCGTGTATATTTAGGCATCATGTCTCCTTAGGCTCCTCATGACTGTGATAGTTTGTCTAACTTTTCCTGTTTTTGATGACCTTGACAGTATCAAGGAGTACTGATCAGGTATTTTATTGACTGTCTCTCAAGTGAGATTTGTCTGATATTTCTCTCATGGTCAGACTGCGGTTACGAGTTTTTTGGAAGGAAGACCTCAGCAGTGAAGTGCCATTGTATCCCATCATGTAAGGATACATAGTATCACAACGTGACATCACTTTTTTTTTTTTTTTTTTTTTTAAGAGACAGAGAGAAGACAGAGCATGAGTGGGGGAGGAACAGAGAGAGCAGGAGACACAGAATCCGAAGCAGGCTCCAGGCTCTGAGCTGTCAGCACAGAGTCCGATGTAGGGCCCGAAGTCACAAACCACAAGATCATGACCTGAGTTGCAGTTAGTCATTTAACTGACCAAGCCATCCAGGTGCCCCTGTAAACAAAGAACTTTAAAGCAACACTAAGTTCATCCAAATGTAAAGTGAACTAAAGCTTTACTTCCCAGTATCTCCAGGTCATGGCATACATAACAATACAGGCTCTAATGGTTTATGTATTAATTAGTAGGCACTGTTTTCCCATACTATTCACCACATACCATATATTTTCAGTGGTTCCCAATTTCTTATTTTCTGCTCCTATCTTACCATTTTATTTGTGCAGCGTTCCATGCTTCTGAAACCCACCTCAAATCCTTTATGGTATGAGGTAGCATAAATTAATACACATATAATCCTATTATTACTACTATAGTTATTTAAACTCTACAGTAATGACAGGATTAATGGCCTATAGTGGGCAACTTAGTTAAGAGGAAAATTTTTTACAACATTCTTATAGAAGATATTGAAAAATATTCTCCAAAACAAAATAAACAACTGTTCTTTCCTTGAATATCATTTTCTTATAAGACCTTATGACATAATTCTAGGCCATCAAGAAAATAATTTTCTAATTAGATCCCCTTCAAACATCCTTCTTTCTATACCCATTTCTGTGTTCCTTTTCTCCACCATGGCGAACTTTTATGTTTTTTAACTGCAAGAACCATACAAGTCACAGCTATTAAATCCTAATCATACCTAATAGCGGTCAGTAGGAACACTAAAAAATTACTCATGACGAGCATCTTACCTTTGTAAGGAGAAAGGAAAACTAACGCTCAGTGAGCACTACCGTGTGGCAGACAACACGTGGGGCACTTTATACACACCACTTTATTCAGTCTTTGAAACAACCGGGGATTTGGACAATATCCCTGTATTACAGTGTCTGAAATAGCCAAAGCACAGAGATTAAGTGATTTGCCTGAAAGTGCTCAGCTATGTGGAAGCCTCTAGATTTATACCCCATACTGTCTGGTCTAAAGCTCTGCTCTGTCCATTCCTTCATCCCTTATGAACATACTGCTTTTATAAACTCTTGTCAGTGCACTTAAGCTAGGAAATATTTTAAAGGTGGGGGAACAAGTTAGAAACCTTCAACAGGATGATAAGGACCCACAAAAGCTACTTAAAATGCTTCTATGGAGGAATAGGTCAGAACCAAGCTCTTCCAGTTGGCCTTCGGTGTTCTCTCCCTCCTCTGCTCTTCTGCAGCACTTAGAGTTGGTGCCACTCACTGTCACTGACCCAAGGTTCTTTACCCTGTGCATTGTCTTTACACACGCACGCATGCATGCGCGCACTGCGCGCACACACACACACACGCTGCTGTCTCTCCAAATCTCAATTCCTTAAATGCCACCACCAGGGGTGTTGGGTGGCTCAGTCAGTTAATCATACAACTTTAGCTCAGGTCATGATCTCATGGTTCATGGGTTCGAGAACCACGTCGGGCTCTGTGCTGACAGCTCAGAGTCTGGAGCCTGCTTCGGATTTGTGTCTCCCTCTCTCTCCACCCCTGCCCTGCTTGCCCTCTCTCTCTCAAAAATGAAAATAAATAAACACTAAAAACAAACAAACAAAAAGCCACCACCATACCTTACATATGCTTTCCCCTTCCATTCTCCATATTACAGGTAATCAAATAGTTATCAAATGAATGAATGGGAACATTCAGTCCACGAGGGGGAAGTTATTGCTGGATATATAATGTTAGATTACTTGACCTTTCTCAAAGAAGGCTGGATCCAAACCTACCTCCTTTGTCCACAGTAAGATGTTCCTCCCTTACTACAGCAGCATGTTGAGAAGCCAGAAAAGAGTTCTTACAAGTACAGCTAAAACTACTTACAGTCTAGTATCAACAATTTCTATACTACTTTACTTCTCCCACAGTGAAACAGTCCTGACTCATTAAGACTTCTCTGGACTTTCTCAGTACAGCCTGTTGTGCTATAAGATCCACACAACTAAGTCCTATGTAATAATGAAAGAATTTTTTTTAAGTTACCTCTAATAAAAACGTTGGAAAGAACATAGTCGAGGTAAGGGCCAAGACATGAAAGGAAACATAAGTTCCATTAATCAGATCTGTTTGTGACACATTCATCCATTCAATATTTATTGAATGCCTATTAACATTTATATACTGCTGCTGTTTTAGGTGCTAAGGAGATAGAGCAATGAACAAAACAGACACAGACCCCTGTCCTCAGAGCTGCTCTTCTACTGGGGGACAAAAAGCTAGGGAGAAAATGGTTGATGTACTGGTTGGCAAAATCAGGACTGGTATCAATATAAAGAGAAGACTGAAAGCAACAAAATCAAGTTTAATAGAGAAAAAATACATAGCATTTTACATGTAGAGTCCAGGAAATTAAATGGACAAACACAGATGCGAAGAGAATATACGACTTTATACTGGGCTCTGGAGATCTCAAGTCCCTAATCTCCAGAAGCTCATAATCAGGAGAGACAGATAGACAAGGACTGAGCAGTGTACAGTGTGATAACTGACCAAGGTATGAACCACGTATTGTGGGACAGCTTAGGAGAGGTACCTACCCAGGAGGGAAGGAGCTGTCTGACACTCTTTCCTCGGGGTAACACCCAAACTGTCTTAAAGGATGAATAGGCCTTAATCAGACAAGAGATGGGGAAAAGAAACAGGAAGACTCCATGCAGAAACAGCATGTATAAAATTAATATCTATAAGTGGTTGTCTAAAGGTACAGCCAGAATCAGTGTACAGCCTTGTCTGTCGTTCTAAGAAATACACAGACATCAGACAGTAGATGTTAAGGAGTCATTGTTAGGTTTTAACCTGAGAATTACATGATCAGACTGTATTTTAGAAACTTCACTCTGTGAACAGAGTGGACTATTGATGGTGGACATTGGGAGGGAGGCAGCTGGATGCTGCTACAAGTAGCAAATGACAATGATCCGAACTCAGAAGTGGCAAGGTAGCCAAAGGGACAGATCGGAGATGTGAGTGGTAGAATCAACAGAACTTATGATTCATTAGTTATAAATAAATGAAGGGAGTAGCAACAAGGTCTATTCTCAAGAGACTTGGCTAGGCGACAAAGTGAAGGGGGAAGCAGAGGCAGAGTCTAAGAATAAGGAAAATGAGCAGGTTGGGGGAGCAGGGGAAGGGGAAGAGCAGTCGGCTTGCAGATGCCAGCAACTAACTCAATATGCAAGTTTCTTCTCCCAAAATTGTTCCTCAGGAATAACTGAAATAATTGCTTTATATTAAAGCAATAATTGCTTTATACTAAATTCTTTCAAAAGTTTCCACATCATGAAGCACTTTCTCAATCTCTATTTTGAACAAATTATTGTTAGGGAAGTTACAAATAAGCCTTAAACTACCTCAACTACCTACTCTTGTTGGTTTTGGATACTACTCTGAATCACCTGAAGGACAAAACTGGTTAAAAAGAAATTAAAAAGTACCTGGGTGGCTCAGTTGAGTGTCTGACTCGATTTTAGCTCAGGTCATGATCCCAGGGTCGTGGGATCTGCACTGAGCTCTGCACTGAGTGTGGAGTCAGCTTGAGATTCCCTCTCTCTCTCTCTCTCTCTCTTCCCCCCACCGCCCCTCTCCCCCACTCACACACACTATCTCTCTTAAAAAAAAAAAAAGAATAAAAAAATTAACACACATTTATGTATTTTCCTGGGAGCATACTTAACATTTGCATGTTTGGATGTTACAAATTTCCAAAAGCAACACAGTGAGTAAGAGGTTATGCTGTGGGATCACAAATACGCACCCACAGGACAAAACATCTGTCCTAATAAAGCTCCAGTAGAGACTTGCCACAAGGAACCTTCCGCATTCTCTGGCCTCTTTTTCCATTTAGGGAATTCCCAGTGGAGGCAACTCAAGGCCTGTCTCCACCTCCTCAGCAACTCCTCCTGGGGAAGATGACTGTTTGCTAGGTGCCTTTGGTGGGAGGAACTGAGCATGCTCAGTCAGCCCTTTCTGGGGTTCAATCCTCAGGCTTGGCCTGTCCTCAAGAGGTCCAAATTCTCTGATCATCCATGATCTAGGCTTACAGGGCAAGGCCAGAAGGAAAGACTTACAGCTGACCTATAACTACCATGCCAACCCCATCCTTTAAATGCAGGGAGAGATAGCAGGTGGCCATAGATCATAATGATATTGATGAGGATGATAGCTAGAATTTACTTAAAATTCACCATGTGCCAGATGCTCTACATGCTTCACATACTAGGTCATTTAATATCCACAGCAATCCCATGAGTAGGTTATTCCTGAGAAAGCTGAGACACACAAATCAGGAGGTGGAAAGGCTGGAATTTAAGCCCAAAGCCCTTACTCTTAGCTGCTATGCCATATTGCCTTTGAAATGATTTAACCAAAAATCATAATATTAAGAGAATAAGAAAAAGGGATAGTATAAAAGAGTCATATCTCCAGCCTCCACAGAAGGAAGTCTGCAGATAAGTTTGAAAATTCAAAATATAGCCATGTAAGTGAGCATTTTGTTTAGAAATATGAAGATAACCATAAGACACTGTTAAGAAAGTTAAAAGCAATGCCTTTGGAACAGGGTACTCAGGGTAAGGGGAGTGGGACGGGGAACACTACTTTTTATTATAAGACTTACAAAAGTCTTTTATATTGTATACATACGTAACTGATCATCATAAAAATTAATTTTAGAAAACTGATACCAAAGTTTGTTAGAATTAATCAGGGCATACATCTAGGCTGCTTTTAAAAATCGTATGACCCCATTATGATGGAATAACTTAACAAAACTACCCCGCAAACACCCTAAGCTGAGCAGATGCCACTGGGATTAGGAGGGTCATAATGGCGGTGTGGCCTGGCTCAATATTTGAGAACTCTGATACAAATTCCAAGAAAGAGATGAAATCTGTGGGTCAGATATCAAAGATAAAGGTAGATTCTCTACACCCAGTCAAAACACAGCTTGTCTTGATTGGGGGTGAGAGGGGTAACAAGAAATAGTCTCATGCTTGTAACTAGTTTTATCTGAGCTAAAAACCTAGTTCAGTCACTAACTTGCTAAAACATCTACCCCTGGAAAGCATAAAGTCAACCATCCTTCTGTTAACAACAAGAATATTTGTCATGTGAAGGGGAAATGGAGGGTGAAAGTGATTGTCACGAAGCAAATCAGAGAAGAGTCCTGACTATGAATAGGCTGCCTTGCCAGGCAATGTCAGTTCTGCAAAGGAAGGTAAGAGTAGAGACAATTATTTAAAAAAAAAAAAAAATTGGGGGGACAATTTGACATCGTAAAGCTTTATCTTGCTATTTAATACTTAATAGCAGCATGTGTCATTTTAAAAAGTAAAAGGATTATTATACCTCACAGAACTGAATAACAAAGGACACTGTAGACAGCTACAGTATCTCCATTCCCTTCAAGAGGGAAGAAAGACCTGTTTACCCTTTCAAAGGGGTTTCTCTGAGTACAAGTAGTTTAGGTAGGTCGACAACAAACTCCTAGGTAAAATTTCCAGTTAATCTCACATCATCAGCCCTTCAGTACCAGAACTTTATATACATTTCCTATGGAGTTTTGCTCTAAGTAACATTTATTAAGTGCTTACTATGTACCAGGAACCTGTACATGCTTTACGTGCAGAACTCGTTTAGTCCTTACAACAGCACTGACTGAAGTCATACTATCCCTGTATGACAGAGGAAACTGAGACCACGGATGGTTAAACAACTTGCCCAAGGCCACGAAGATAGAGAGTGCAGGAAGGGAACCCAGACAGTCTGGATGCCGTGTTCTTAGCCTCCCCCCACTACCCACTAAGAATCCAAAAAGAGTTATAACGAACCTTCTGAAAACACAGGGAAGCACCTCCTCCAGTAACTGTCATCTACAAACAAGTCTTGATATTCTAAGAAAGCATCACCCACACAAGTAAGTTTGCACCCAACAGATAGATTTCTGTCTTGGTGAATCGAATGCCTCCTTGCCCTGCCCTAAGTACTAACTAAACAAAGATGCTCTGATAAGAGCATTCCTCCCTAGAGTAACCCTGCCAGGGAGTTATTTACTACTGAAGAGCAGGAAATCAAGAGAGAAGTTAAACTGCCAAGATAAACCACAAACTGCATATAGAGGCTGGGTTGCAAGCCAAACTTCTCACATTCCTCCCTGACTAGATTTAGGACTTAGATCATCTTTTATATAAAGAATTTATACACAAGTCGAATTGATAAATGATTGAAGAAAAAAAAATAGCTTAGAAGGATACCAAAACCATTCAGACTTTGCTCTGTTCTACTATGTTTAGAAATCTAGATCTTGCATAAAAGGAAAGATTAGTCTTAGCCAAGCCAAAATTATCTCTGCCATTCTGTTTAATCTTAAAATCAAATTCAAATAATAAGTTTCTACTGAAAGTATAACAGTGAAACAGTAGACTCGTGATCAAGTAAGGCCCAAAGAAGGGTACAAGAAGATCAGAAGCAGTCCCTTAGAGCCCCACAAGAGGGTCCCCTGCCCTAGACCCCCGCAGACCACAGACTCACATGTGCATACAAATCTCATTAAAGCACACACGGATGCTCAATCCTGACCCGGTGAGACTTGTAACTCTAAACACGTGCTCTTGTTCAGGCCTCAGAGAAGCGCATCTCCGGATCTGTTGTTCTGTGTCCACGTAACAAAAGGGGACCTCATCTAAATGCCATGAAGTTGAACCAGTGCCACTGCAAAAGCCCTTAGGTAAGAGAAAAACAAATTAACTTATCAAATGCTTCTTCTGAAGAGAACGTGAATGCAGTGAATTCTTTTTTTTTTTTTTTTAATTTTTTTTTAACGTTTATTTATTTTTGAGAGACAGAGCGTGAGCAGGGGAAGGGCAGAGAGAGAGAGGCAGACACAGACTCCGAAGCAGGCTCCAGGCTCTGAGCTGTCAGCACATAGCCCGACGCGGGGCTCGAACCCACAGACCGTGAGATCATGACCTGAGCTGAAGTCGGCCGCTTAACCGACTGAGCCACCCAGGCGCCCCAAGTGAATTCTTGCATAATGAAGTTTCACTTCCAAGTAGAGGAAGGTGTTCATTTTCTTGCTTTTCTTCCTGTTCCAATTCATGGTTCTGGTGGTACTCATTAATTACCATGAAATCCACAGCCATTACACATGGAGAGAAACATTTTGCGGCATTCAACAATTCATATTATTCCTAAATACCATACATATGTTAGTGGATCTATTATGAGTGAAACATGACCCTGATTATTTATACTGGAATTAATAGACACTAAAGGTTAGAACAATTTTGATCTTAGAAAACTATTTAGTAAGACTATTTAATTTCAAATATAAATCAAATTCAACTATAAAAACTTTGTATTTAAAATTAAGACTTGTGGGGTGCCTGGGTGGCTCAGTTGGTTGAGCGTCCAACTTCAGCTCAGGTCGTGATCTTATAGCTCATGAGTTCAAGCCCCGTGTCAGGCTCTCTGCTGTCAGCACAGAGCCCATTTCGGATCCTCTGTCCCCTCTCTCTCTCTGCATCTCTCCCACTCACTCTCTCTCTAAAATAAATAAACATTAGGAGAAAATTAAAACTCGACTTGTATTCTGTATTTTGTCTTTTGGTTTTTCTCACGTAACTATTTTAATAAGATATAACTCACATACCATAAAATTTGACACTTTAAAATATACAACTCAGTGGTGTTTGGTATATTCACAAAGTTGCACAATCATCATTATCTTATTACAGAACATTTTCCTCACCCTAAAAAGAAACCCTGTACCCATTAGTAGTCACTCCTATTTCTTCCTCTACTCAGCCGTCTTTGTGGAATTGCCTATTCGGCACATTTTATGTAAATGGAAGCACAAAATACGCTTCCATTTTGTGTCCAGCTTCTTTCATTTAGTATGTTTTCAAAGCTCATCCTTGGAGCATATGTGAGTACTTTGTTCCTTTTTGTGGCTAAGTAATATTCCATTTATGCACATATCACATTTTGTTTATCCATTCATTCATTGATGGACATTTGGGTCATTTCCACTTTTTGGTTGTTATGAATAAAGCTATGCTGAATGTTTCTACACAAAGTTTTTCATTCTCATAGCTTTTCCATTCTCCTGGGTAGAATGGCTGTTTCATTTGGTAACTTTTTGAGGACATGCCAGACTGTTTTCCCAGGTGGCTGCACTATTTTCCATTCTCACCAGTAATGTATGAAGGTTCTAATTTTTCTACATCCTTCCCAACATTTGTTATTATTCATGTTATTTTTTACTATAGTTAGCCTAATGGGAATGAAATGGTATTTCACTGTGATTTCCATTTGCATGTCCCTAATCACTAAGATGTTAAGCATCTTTTCATATGCTCACTGGCCATCTAAAGATTTTTTTTTTTTTGAAGAAATGCCCATTCAAATACATTGCCCATTTTTATTTTTTTTTAATGTCTATTTATTTTGACAGAGAGAGAGAGGGCACCCATGCGCATGTGTGCACATGAGCAGGGGAGGGGCAGAGAGAGAGAGAGACAGACAGAGAGAGAGAATCTAAGCAGGCTCCACGCTGTCAGCACAGAGCTCAATGCAGGGCTCAATCCCACAAACTGTAAGATCATGACCTGAGTCAAAATCAAGAGTCAGACACTTAACCAACTGAACCACCCAGGTGCCCCCACTGCCCACTTTTAAATTGTGTTCCTTGTCTTTTCATTGTTGACTTGTAAGAGTTCTTTATAAGGGCGCCCGGGTGGCTCAATCGGTTGAGCGTCCCACTTCAGCTTAGGCCATGATCTCGCGGTCTATGAGTTCGAGCCCCGTGTCCGGCTCTGGCTCAGAGCCTGGAGCCTGCTTCGGATTCTGTGTGTCCCTCTCTCTCTCTGCCCTTGCCCCACTTGTGCTCTGTCTCTCCCTGTCTCGAAAATAAATAAAACATAAAAAAAAAAAAAAAGAGTTCTTTATATATTCTGGACACAGGTCCTTTAACATATGATTTGTAAAACATTTTCTCCCATTCTGTGGGTTGATTTTTTTCACTGTCTTGATGGTTTCCTTTGAAAAGAAGTTTTTAATTTTGATGAAACTCAATGTATCTATTTTTTCTTTTTGTTGTTTGTGTTTCTCATCTCATGTCTAAGAAACCACTGCTAATCTGAGGTCATGAAGATGTATACCTATGCTTATTTCTGGGAGTTTTACAATTTTAGCTCTTATATTTAGGTCTTTGATCCATTTTTAATTAACTTTTGTATATGGTGTGAGACAAAAATCCAACTTCATTCTTCCTCATGTGGTTATCTAGTTGTCCCAACATCTTTAGTTAAAAAGACTATTCTGTCTTGGCTTGCTTTTTTATCTCAATAAATTTTACTATTTAGGAGAAAACGAATAACGTTTTAAAAACAAAATTTTCAATTTTTATAATTTTACAGATGAATTGTTATGCAATATATTGCACATAAAGTGCTCAATAAAAAGCTTTGGCAGGTGTGCACACCACTGCTACAATTAAGATAATGAATATTTCTATTCCTTCAAAAGTTTCCTCATGCCCCACTGTAATTCCTCACTCCAGCCCCTTCCCAAACAACTGCTGATTCATTTTCTGTCACTATAGATTAGTCTGCGTTTTCTAGACTTTTCCATAAGTGGAATAGTATATATTTTGTTTCTTACTTTTACATTTACTTTAATTTATACCTTTGTTGAAAAGTATTCAAATATTGTGGTTCAAATACAATTACCTTATTTTTTAATCCTTAAATCATTACTGTGACTACATCTTGTTGCTAATACACCAAAATATCTTGATTATAATAGCATGCAATTCTGCTGAAATAAAGGTAAATAATTTTATAGAATTATAGTAATTTGTGAATATATTTTACTTTATTAATTTTATTATTCAACCAAACATTACAGACCTAGCAAAAGTATACAAAATATATGAAATAATAATGGAATTCAGCCATCTTTGGTATTTTGCTAACATTCAATTAAAACCATAACTTTACAGGTGCACCTGGCCCCTTTACAGGTGGCTCAGTTGGTTAAGCAACTGAGTTCAGTTCAGGTCACGATCTCATGGTTCATAAGTTTAGCACAGAGCCCGCTTCCTCTCTCAAAAATAAATAAATAAACTGAAAAAAACATAACTTTACATATTTCCTAATTTTTTTACTAGGAAGTTTTATTTTTCAAGATTCGGACAATATTTCAAGGTTCTTTTAGACATTAGGTATATAGGATTCCATCTATACTTTAGAAGCAGGCTGGGCTGGCAATATTCTGTTTCTTCGTAAGGGTGTTCCTAATTATCCTTTATAGGTATGTTTTATCCCACTTTATATATAGGTTATATTTCACAGCAAAAGGATGAGAAAAAGGAACAGGAAAAAGCATCTCAGAAGGTCACCTGAGACCCTGATATGTGACCCCGATAGATGCTATAAATCTGCTAACCAACTTAGTATAAAGTATGGGTGAAGTGGAGTCAGTCTGCTCACTTTGTTCTTAAATGAATTCAACTTTTGGAGGATTTGAGTCAAGCCATACAACTCTCCAGGATCCTTGCTCCCTCAGGCAACTAGGGACCTTCTACATGCGTCACCTCCAATATGGTCAGAAGAACTGGGAAGGAATCAAGAGAAAAGAACATCCAAATGATACTCCGGTAGGCCAGGCATAGGGCCAAGGGCTTTCCATACTCATGTATTTAATCCTCGCAGTAACTCTACCAGACGGGGAGTACGGACTCCATTTCACTGAGGAAAGTTGAGGCTTACAAAGATTAAGTAATTCTCCAAAAGTCACACAGCTAGTTAGTAAGGCATGGGCTCAAGGTCATTTTGCTGAAAATTCATTCATCAAATATACCAAATTTATTAATTCGTCAAAGGTGGAAGAAAGATCTAGCAATCAGAGAAACAAGTAAACCATCATAATGAATAAGACCACCAGTCTAGGAGTTCAAAGACCAGATCGACGCTTCCCTGCCTGATGCGCGCCTGTCATCCTGACTATCCCATTTATTTGGATTTCAACTCTTACTAAGTAATACAAAATTCTCCAAGTTTTCTATGTTAATGTATTACTTTTATAATTAGAAAAAAAGTACAGGGGTGCCTGGGTAGTTCAGTCAGTTAGGCAGTTAGGCCCCCAACTCTTGACTTCAGCTCAGGTCATGAAATCACAGTTCACGAGATCAGGCCCCAAGTCCAGCTCTGTGCTGCTTGGGATTCTCTTTCTCCCTCTCTCTCTGCCTGTCCCCAACCCTTGCACATTCATGTACTCTCTCTCAAATAAACTTAAAAAAAAAAAAAAAGAGTACCGGGGCGCCTGGGTGGCTCAGTCAGTTAAGCATCCGACTTTAGCTCAGGTCATGATCTCGCAGTTCATGAGTTCGAACCCTCCATCAGGCTCTGTGCTGACAGCTCAGAGCCTGGGACCTGCTTCGGATTCTGTGTCTCCCTCTCTCTGCCCCTCCCCTACTAGCACTCTGTCTCCCTCTCTCTCAAGAATGAATAAACAGGGGCGCCTGGGTGGCTCAGTCGGTTAAGTGGCCGACTTCAGCTCAGGTCATGATCTTACGGTCTGTGAGTTCGAGCCCCGCATCGGGCTCTGTGCTGATGGCTCAGAGCCTGGAGCCTGTTTCGGATTCTTTGTCTGCCTCTCTCTCTGCCCTTCCCTTGCTCATGCTCTGTCTCTCTGTCTCTCAAAAATAAATAAATGTTAAAAAAATTAAAAAAAAAAAAAAAAGAATGAATAAACATAAAAAAAAGGTATTTCTTTTACTTTATGTTCATATAATGTTTACCATATGCTAGACACAGTACTGTTTTATAAATATTAACTCCTTTAATCTTCATAACAACCCCATGAGGAGAGCATTATTAGTATATCCTTTTTACCTAAGGAAACCAAGTAACTTACTTGAGATTACATAGCTAGTAAGAATTCAAATACCCCAGCCAGGATTCAAATACAGTTTGGATCATGCTCTTAACTACTATACATTGCTGCCTATTAAAAAACAAACAAATAGGTTATTCTTTTAGGAAAAAGCTATTTTATTATCCTAACGAATTCTGTCAGAGCAGAGATGGGCAGGTGGAAGCAAGGATGATGGCCAAATGGAACCCAAGTCTGGGCCCAGGGAGGGGAGTGGGGAGTGTGTGCACTCACAGAAACAGAGGTACCTAGTAAACAGCAGCAGCAAAATGGAAGTGGCCTTTCTTCCTGGGAAGAAGGCCTCCCTGAGGGCAGATGTAATGTTTACCAGCTCTACCACACACAACAGGATGTCCTGTGCTGAGAGTACAACAGCGGTCATTCAACTACAGCACCCAGAAAAAGGTAAAGACAACCAAAGAACAGCTCATGAAAAGATGCTTTTTTCTAGGCACTGTTTAAATGTAAACACAAAGGAAATGGCCTTATGCCAGTGAACAGGTTCACTGAAGACTGTCGCCTGAGTAAGTTCCTGTAGTAGAGAAGAAAGCCTTTATGTGAATTTAACAGGAAGACCTGCTCCCCCAGAAATCAAACTGTGCTGACCCAGCTGTAGTGGCATTTTATTTGAAATGCACCCCCCACCAAACTATATAGTGCTGCAGTACCCGCCCTTGCCTCAAATTCGTGTTATGACAGAAGGGGGAGGGATGTCTTAGAGAATATACGAAGTGTTTCAAAGCAAACTATATATTCTGATAAAATGATGTGTCCCATTATTAAATATTCCAGTTCATAACTCAAATATAGGCATCCTTACATTGTAATGGCATTAATTTAACATAAAGCCTGACTTTGGAATTCTTGTTTGGATAAATTTTTTTCCCAGGGATTTGCTGTGTGAGATGACTTCAATCAGATTAAATCGAAACGTGCCAAAGCCCAAAAATCATAATAATACTTTGAATTTTACTTATTTTACAAAGGAGAAAAGTGGAAACAAGTAGCTCTATCAATTGTCTCAGGCCTTGTCCAAACAGCTTTAACAGGATTTCTGCTTTGTCCCATTGCCTTTCACTCAAGTTACCTCTTATCACATCCAGAGGCACAAGAGAAAAAGGCCAATCTGCATTTTTGGTTAAGTTTATTCCTAAGTATTTTATGGGTTTTGGTGCAATTGTGAATGGGAAGAGCCTAAATGCTCATCAACTGACGAAGGGATAAGGAAGATGTGGTCTATATATACAATGGAATACTCCTTGGCAATGAGAAAGAATGAAATCTGGGCATTTGCAGCAACGTGGATGGAACTGGAGGGTATATGCTGAGTGAAGTAAGTCAGTCAGAGAAAGATACCATATGTTTTCACTCATATGTGGATCCTGAGAATTAACAGAAGACCATGGGGGAGGGGAAGGGGGAAAAAAAAGTTACAGATAGGGAGGGAGGCAAACTATAAGAGACTCTTAAATACTGAGAACTGAGGGGAGAGGGGGGTGTGGGAGAAGGGAAAGTGGGTGATGGGCACTGAGGAGGGCACTTGTTGGGATGAGCACTGGGTGTTGTATGGAAACCAATTTGACAATAAATTATACTAAAAAAAGAAAAAGAAAGGGAAAAAAAGGCCAATTTGGATAGGGGAGCTTTCAGTAAGATCCTGAATATGGGATTCCATCCTTCAGGGCATCTGGAGTTTGAACATGCAGGCCTCTGAATGCATGTGGCCAGTCTACAGTTACACAAGTTTAAAAGTTGAAAACCACTTTGAATTAAACTGAGTTTAAATCCAGAATAACAGCTTTATCACTAAAATAGCACTTACCAATAACTGTTCTTCCATTCTAATGAAACTAGATTTGTAACCAATAAGTAACTATTAAAGCCACTGAAAATTCGGAGCAAAATACTGATAACTTTGACAAACCATAACACATTCCCTATCCATCAAAGTTTTGCCATCATTTAAAGTACCGTATCAAGAAGGGACTGTTTTTCCTCTTTCCCGACATTGAACTCAACCAGCTTGTGAGTTTCACATGGGCTCCAAATCCCTGTATTTTTCCGTCCCCCCCCACCTCCCTGGCTTTCTTGGAAGCCTGACAGACTACACGGAAAGATGAAGACTTTCCAAGATGCACAGTTGCTCCTTCCAAGGCCAGCTCTGGAACTGACGTTGTCGGCTTAGTAGGCAGGACCCCAATCGATCACTAATGCCTTGCAGCCTTTCCTGTTCCAATCTTTTCCTTTTTACTCGAGAGACTTAGTGCCTAACTTAATAACCCGTTATAAGATAATGTTAAATGACAAGTATTCTAGAACTATGTACAAATTATATACAAATAAACAAGAGCTAGAAGTGCATGTGAAAAGACAAAAACAGTTAATCTGTTGAGGTAAAGATTTTTCTTGATTTACAAGCTATTTTTTATTATATTGTTTGTGCCATTAAAAACCACTAAAGAGGTAATAATCACCATCTGTCACGGGTAAGCCCCCTTCTATAAGGGACAACAGAAGAAACAGAGGTACTAGTTCCTTCTTCAATAAACAGCCTTCCTAAATGCATGTCATTTCATGTGGGTGGTATACAGGTGAAATTCTTCAGAATAGAAAGGCTGGTGCTATGGAATTAACTCCCATATTTCTTCCTAAAACCAACTGGTACTGTCTTCATCAAGTAGGCTACATTTTCCAGTAGAAGAGCATCACCCACCTCCCTTTCAGACCACTAAATAATCAATAAGTAACTATTAAATATGTAACAGTGTGCACAAGCAACTAAGAGTATCATGTCTACTCTAAAATTAAGCATAGGTTTGAGCCCTGGGCTTCAACGACCTGCTCTGGGACCACATGAAGATAATTAACCTCTCTGTGCCTCATTTTCCTTATCAGTAACAATGGAAGGTTAGTAACACCTACCTCAGAGGATTTAAGGGTTAGCAGAATAAAGTAGGTAAAAGAGCTTAAAACTAACTCTCGGGGCACCTGCGTGGCTCAGCCAGTTAAGTGGCCGACTTCAGCTCAGGTCATGATCTTATGGTCTGTGAGTTCGAGCTCCGCATCGGGCTTTGTGCTGATGGCTCAGAGCCTGGAGCCTGCTTCGGATCCTGTGTCTGCCTCTCTCTCTCTGCTCTTTCCCTGCTCATGCTCTGTCTCTCTGTCTCTCAAAAATAAATAAATGTTTAAAAAAAAAAACTAACTCTCAGTAAGTACTCAATAAATGTTAGTCACTGTAAAAATTACATATGACCATTAATTTACTTGATAAATTATCATAGCTAAACTGACAGAATGACTCAAGGGAGGAGAACCTTGTTCTAAGAAGAAACACAAGGGTATTGCTGCCCCTTTTGGCCTCAATGGGGATGAGAAAAACTACTAACAATCTCAGGATACAAAACCAAAGTGGCAGCATCTGGGCTGCCCTGTCTGGATTCATGATGAACCTGGGAGAGTCATGGCCCAGCCCGTACAGATTCACACGTGGTACCTCAGGAAGTCACAGGTTAAACAGCATCTCTCCTCTCCATGCTTTTGCCTTCACTCCCTACTTCCTAATCTCTATTTCATACCCATTGTTCAGAAAGTCTTTTTACCATTTTCCCCCACTTCGTCGCAACCCTCTGTGCCCTTCAGACTTAGAGAAACAGATTCGCTGATAGATAACACAAACGATAATGTCACTTGAGAGATGACTGCTGTGAGAACACATGACAAACAGCATCGCTTATCAGATTAGGAGTACACCAGCAGGAACACTGTGCGGTGCTCTAACTGCTCATCTGCCCTGTGCTAGCTTTACGACACAAACGACTCTAAAGGACAACAAAAATGTTTTATGTACATCTTTCTTTCACAGCACCTCCATAGTGCTTGCTCTAAATTGAACATATCCCTCCCCTGCTCAAAAACCCAACACCTGGAAGAAACCCAAGCTCTTTTCCCTGGCATACAAACCCTACACAATCCGGCCCTCCACCTCTCCACAGGACAGTGTCTCTGCTCTGTGCCGCCCTGCCCCTGCCTCTCAGCCTTTGCACTGTTTTCCGCCCCCTAGAATGCTATTTCCCCAGATGTGCACACAACTATGGCCACTTGGGTCTCAGATCCAATGCCACTTTCTCCAACAAGACCACCCGACTAAGAATGCCCCTTTCAAGAACTGTCCATTTTACTTTCCTCAAATTTCGTGTTGCTCGATTAAGTTCTCATTGGCTCATTTACCATTTCTGCTACTAAAACAAATTCTACCGGAGTAAGGACCATATCTATCTAGTTCTCCATCATGTACCTGATGCCTAGCCCAGTGATTGGCACAGAGAATGGACTCTCAATTTTTGTTGAGTTAAATAAATAATAACCTCTGAAGATGATAGTGTTACCTAATATTTATTGATTCTATCTATTGATTTTAAATAGTGTCTACCCATTATCTCATTTAAACCCTTTAGCACGCTTACAAGGTCCCCCATTTTACAGATTAGAAACGAAGGCTTAGAAAGAATAACTTGCTGCAGGGTCACTCAGGTAGCAATTAGCAGATCCAGGATTCTCTGATCCATAAAAAAATATATAAAAATACGAAAACATATACTCCTAACCATGGTGCTATACTATCTTTAAGTCCTATTTCTTCACATGTAATATGATAATAACCATGTCATCTCACTTGACTTATTAACAGGTTTATTGTGGGGAGTAAATATATAAAAACAGATTAAAAAGTATAAAGTGCTATGCAAAATATTACAGTAGCCTAAAATAATCACAGACGGCCTAACATGAATCTAATTAGCTCAAAAATGAGTAAGCAACAAAATTCTTTAAGCTCACACATCATTGCTAGTGCAGCTGGCAGTAGTAGCATGAATCTGACACTTCTAGATACATTTTTTAACCTTTTTTTTAAGTTTGGTTATTTGAGAGAGTGACAGAGAGAGCACGCACGCAAGCACGCACGCACACACACACAAGTGGGGAAGGGGCGGAGAGAGAGGGAGACAGAGAGAATCCCAAGCAGGCTCCACACTGTAAGAGCAAAGCCCAATCCGGGGCCCAAACTGATGAACCTTGAGATCATGACCTGAGCCGAAATTAAGAGTCAGACACTTAACAGACTGAGCCATCCAGGTGCCCTTAAATAAATTTAATATAAGTCAGTTCATGTTCTGTCCACCTCTCCTTCAACTGCAACTGCATAAATATGAAATATGGGAACCACAAGATTGGCATCAGAAAGAGGACATACAAATACCAAGATAATACTTATCATTACAACCAAACGCCAACACATTGGCTCCTCATTCATCACACACACACACACAAATGAGAGAATACCCAATCTGGAACACTCCTTTGAACAGTCTTCGAAATCTTAATATCTTTTATTCTAAGAGTTTCACATAATTCCCACTAAAATAGTAAGTGGTTCTCAACTATAAATCTAAAAATAAGGCACTATTGATTATAATTCTGACACTTACGACAAATATTACATACATATAAACATCTACCATAAAATATGCATGTGCCTGTGTCTGAACAAAGCCACTATTGAGTCAAGTTACTAATTGCCATGACTGTCTTCACTAAGAATTTATAATGTAAATCAGTGTACAACAGGATCCAGTATAGAAACATGGAGTTTGGAGTCCAAAGATCCAGGTTTCAGGTACCTCCAGTTTGATCTAGTTAATCTGAGCCTCAGGTCTGTAACCATGAGGATAATAATAATACTATTGTTAGTTTTGTAAAAATATATTAGAAAGTGTAAAGCAGTAAACAGATTTCCATTTGTCATAAATCAACTGACTGCAACTCTAATGGCAAGTACGCAGTATACATATAAAGCTTTACTGATACTCAGGTTAAAGAGAGTTGTAGGAAATACTAATTTAACCACAGAAATATCTAATAAATTACATTCCCTTATTCAGACGGTCTAGAAAAACTTAACAGAGGCAAAGAGATTTCAAGGACAGTTTGATGAGATATGGAGAGAATCGTCTTTGGAGAACTCGAGTCAGATGGCTTTTCAATAAGTCTTAACCATAACATCCTACTGTAAATGTAAGTGTCCCAGTTTCCCAGAAATTTCTTAGGAGGTAAGTGATAACCACTCCATGCCCATATATATTTATCAAAACATACCACCATTTCTAGAAAGATTTGCCCCAAACTACTCCCATTAGCCCTGAAGATGATCTAATAAATTATCTATAATTTAATAACACTGCTTTTAATGCTGATAATGTGATCTTTAGTGTGGTTAATTATAGAAGCAAAAAGATCTTTGAACTAAAGTCTGCAGATTTCACGATCTACTTAGGTCCAGTTGAGGAATTTAGAAAGAAATGAAACTAAGGGTTAAAATTAGACTAATAAAATTTAAGATACTTTCATAAAATATTTTTCTAATTGTATATCATCTTCCCAGTATAACAGTAGTAAGGGGTAAAGTAGGACTATCTTTAATGAATTGTGCCATTTACCCATCAGCACTTATGATTCAAAGTCTTACTAATTAGCAGTGAGGAAAATTTCCAGATAATGTGCAATGAACTAAATTTGAACTCTGACAGTCATTAAATGGATAAAATCACAGAGGTAGGAAAAACAAACAGTTGATAAGCAGAGTTTATAAACATTTGTTTTTCCTAGAGTCTATAAAGAACATTTTCTACCTCATGTTTCCAGAGATTTATCTTTATATCATACTAAAGATCGCACTTGCATTCCCACTCAATAATCTAAGCCAGAATGAAATTTTAGGGATTCAGTGAAGGAAAAGCACTCTGTTGGAGAAAACAATACGCTTGAAAATAGTTTTTCAGGGGTGGCCTGGGTGGCTCAGTCAGTTAAGCATGACTCTTGATTTTGGCTCAGGTCATGATCTCATGGTCTGTGACATCGAATCCCACATCGGGCTCTGTGCTGACAGTGCAGAGCTTGCTTGGGATTCTCTCTCTCTCTCCCTCTCTCTATCCCTCCCCAACTTGTGATCACTCTCTCTCTCTCTCTCTCTCTCTCCCAAAATAAATAAATAAACCTAAAGAAAATATATTTTCCAAACTGTAAGTACAAAATAAAATCTACTTCTTAGGCGTCAACCAACCCCAAATAATTAGGTTCAGAATGAGAAGATAAAAGGCCCTAACTTAAGAAGAGTTGAAAGCATAGGGCCCTTTGTATTCTATGGCCAATCTCATCACCCAAAGTTTACTTACTCTGTGGCAACTAAAAAGCCCACTGTTAATCAAGAATCCATCCATCTTGGGGTACCTGAGTGGCTCAATCAGTTAAGCATCCGAGTTTGGCTCAGGTCATGATCTCATGGTTCATGAGTTCGAGCCCCGTATCAGGGCTCTGTGCTGACAGCTCAGAGCCTGGAGCCTGCTTCAGATTCTGTGCCTCCCTTTCTCCCTGACCCTCCCCTCTCTCAAAAATAAATAAATATTAAAAAAAACCTCCATCTTATGTCTTAGAATGAAATTATAGGGCAATTTTCTCTTAGGACCTCAGAGTGTTTGGTTTGCTCTTAATGCAGCCTCTGAACACACCCTGAAGTAGATACCAGAGCCTGTGGCCCCTTGCCACCTCTGACTGGCCTACTTTCCTGCTTCTTCCAATCTAGCCCTCACCTCCCAATTCTGGGACTTCCTGGAGATTTGAAAGGGAAAAAAGGGGGAGACGGCGGGATGTAAGCCAGTGTCACTGTGATGGTAACGTTATGTAAACCCTACTGCTTTTTTGCTGGATGAACATCAGTGACCCCTTTAGGAGGGCATTTAGGTAAGAAAAGACCCCTTGAGCTGAGTGAGGGTCACGAAAGTCAATATGAAGGACAAAGACTCAAATCCAGGCCCCCTGGGAAACTATCTCTGATGAGGGGCTCCAATTCAGACTTGCATTTGTCCCTTAGACCTACATCAGAATATTCAGGACCTTTTACTAGTTATTAGTCTACTGGAACACAACGGAAGCAAACAACGATTACATCCTGGCTCTAAGGCTCAGACAGGGAAGACTATTTAACTGAGGGAGTAGTGCATCTCAACCAGCAGGTCTCCCTTGTTTAGGCACTAAATCAGACACTGTGGAGGAGGCTAACTTTAGGAGGCACTGATCCTTGTCCAGAGGGGGCCACGGTCTCGGAGCTACACGAACACATACTTGAGCATGGACATGAACTACACAAGAAAATAAATAACTGATCCAGCAAGCTAGGAGAGGCTGAAATGGAAAGGATTCTTTTACAGTGTAGTAATCTGAAGAGACGTCCTTGCAAGCATTAAAACATCCTGGGCCATGGCCTTGACACCAGGATTATCAGGCACAGTTGCTCATGAGAGGATTATATTTGACAGGGAAAAGAAGAGTAGGCAGGATGAAGAAATTAAACTCCAAAAGCAGAGTTACTAGGGAACCGGGCAGAATCAGCCTGACAGGATGATGACACGTAAGAGGTATGGGCTAGTGTCCAAAGAAGCACCTGATGATAAAAACATACACGAGGAGTAATAAGATCCAGATCACACCAGGCTCCACGATCACGCTGATCTTCTCAGAAGGAAAGTTAATACGCGACATGTGAGTGAAAAGCAAGTGTAAAATATTATGCCATGAACAGGTGAGCCAATGTCTATTTTCCAAATGGAATGATTCTCTGTAATGATGAACTGGCAGTAAATAAAACACCAACAGCAATATCTAGCGATCACACTCAGCACCCCTCTCCCAGGAGATGGGTGACAGCGGCAACTGAGGGTGAACTCCAGCCACACAGAACAGCCTGAAAGAGAACCCACCAGTTCTCTCTGGGGAAGCAGGAAGCAGGAGCTGTACTGAGTGTGATAAGAACTTGATAAAAGCTGGGTAACAAGAGCCCTTACTTATGAACCAGGTGCTAAGTCTGCATGGAAAATCCGCGCCTAGATGATGTCAATCGGACCCTGGACACTTTAAAGGGCACAGTGAGAAAAATGCCAGAGTCTCTCCCTAGCCGGCCCACTGTGGAGGAAGAAGTTCTCAACTGCAGGCAGTCCAAGAATGAAAGCTTCTCTTGCCTGGAAAATCAGGCACCCAGTCCTGCCAGAATCTGAACTCCTTTGTGATGGCATATTGGTTCCATGTTTAAAATCCCAAAGCATCTCATTGTCTAGGCAGTCAAGGTGAGTTTCTAGGGCATGCTGAGAAGGAAAGAAACTAGATGAAAGCCAAAGGGCAGAGTCAGGTCCAAGTTCAGGACACACAAGAGCAAGGCAAAGGAGGCTGTCACTCAGGAGAAGGAATGAATGAAGGGCCATATCTTCAAGGCCAGGGGGCTCACAGGCAAAACTAAGGGCAAGCCAGAGTAAAAAAAAAAAACAAACCCACGAGCTTCCAAAGTCAGAAACTAGGAGACTGACAGGCACAGGGACAGGAAAGAAACTCAGTTCAGAGCAGAAATCATTCCTGGCATTACATGCTCACATAAAAACCACACGCTTAATGACAGATGTGTTCTGTCAGAATTTACAATATATAGTAAAAATACAGTAAATTGAGTAGGAATACTCTTCTGACCAAAAAGCCTCACAGGTCCAGTTTATCACACATCAGATTTCATGTATGTTTGTATAATCCAACTTGAAGAGGGCTTATGTTTCTATTTGGAACATATTAAGAGAGGCCACTGATGCTGTGTAGTCATAATAAAGAAAAATAAAAATGTGTCATTATTAGCATGAATTTTATCATTTTTATGCTATGCATAAAAATTATTTTTATGCAATGCTAGTCTTTTTTTTAATTTTTTTTAATGTTTATTTTTGAGAGAGAGAGAAAAAGAGCATGAGCAGGGGAGGAGCAGAGAGAGAGGGAGACACAGAATCCAAAGCAGGCTCCAGGCTCTGAGCTGTCAGCACAGACCCCAACGTGGGGCTTGAACTCATGAACTGCAAGATCGTGACCTGAGCTGAAGTCGATGCTTAACCAACTGAACCACCCAGGCGCCCCAGCAATCCTAGTCTTAAATACAAACATATGAGCATTTAACTCATATGCAGAATCACTGAAATTCCAAAACTTATATTTCATGGCTTGTTCCCAGAGGGTACCTCGAGCCAGGCAGAAGAGACCAACTCAAGCCGGACTCAAGAAGGTTGGAAGGAGGAAGAAACGGTGCCGCAGGCAACCGAAAGGAGCACTTCTCCAGGGACAAAAATATTCAAGGAGAAAGTACAGACCTCTAAGGGGCTGGGGAGGGGGACTGAAAGTAAATGCTTAGGCCTGAGGGCTGTTGGGTTTTTCCTTCTGACCACCCACCAGACTGAGGGGAAGTAGAGCCAGGCATCTCCCCTGCCCATTGGCTGGCCACCAGAATCCATGGCAAGTGATGCCCACGGGTTTTTAAACCTCTGCTCCCGGACATACTAGCTACCCAGACTGGGGGTGAGCTAGAGACTGACCCACTAAATGTGCCAATGGGCTGCCAGCCTGGGGCAGGGATGGCTACCACCACTCCCCACAACACCAGGAGATACAAGTAACCAACTCCAACCCTCCCTAAGCCTGCACCCAGGCCAAGCAGAAGCTGGAGAGTAACAGCAGAACATGAGCCTCCTCCTCCCTAACACGACCCACTTACCACCCCAGGTGAAGAGTGGCAGCAGACATGGGGCAGTGGCTGGGAAGGGGAAGCATAACAGGGTCTAGGGAGGTAGAAAGGCAGAACTGTAGAGCCAAGGTCCCAAATCCCCAGCATGGGCTCCACTCTCCCATCAGACTTCACGTACAAAACAAGATCAAATACAACAAGATGCTGAACAGCAAAGCATTAAACCGAACATGGGATCCTTCTGAGCATAGAGCCCTGTACGACTGCATAGGCTATACGCCCAGGAAGCTGAGGCTTGCCTGGTTCTCTACGAGAACAGGAAAATGAAAGGTAAAGGAGTTTAGTCTGTAGCTTTCTACAAATTGAAAGCTTCTTGGAATTATGCTTTAAATGAAAACAGAATAACACAGAATTTAATTATAGAATTTCTCTAAAACTATGTTCTTCCAAATACAACAAACTCTTATAATGCTGGTGTCAAAGAACTAATCCAGGTCTATGGGGTAAGCATGCTGCCTCAAATCCTCCAACAGGGGGTAGGAAGCATGTGTGCCATACTTACATGTCATTTTTTGACCCATAGCGCATTTAAACCATGTAAGAAGTTGATTGTATTGTATATTCCAAAATCTCTTGGCAATAAACATTCCAAATATACTTGAATGTATGAATTAAAAAAATAGATGAATGGAAATTATTTCACAGAACATTTTATATTTTTTTCATTAGAGAAATAAAATTCCTACCTCCCTCATATCCACATGCCACATTTTAACAATTATTCTCCACAAAATAAGCTTTATTTCAGAGTAGTTCAGTTTACACCAGAAGTTCTAAAGAGTAAAAATAACTCTGACACCTGTCAGACACCTATCAAATAAATTCTTTTTAAAAAATCACATTAGGGGCGCCTGGTGGCTCAGTTGGTTAAGTGCCCGACTTCTGCTCAGGTCATGATCTCAGTCTGTGAGTTCCAGCCCCGCATTGGGCTCTGTGCTGACAGCTCAGAGCCTGGAGCCTGCTTCAGATTCTGTGTCCTCCACTCTTTCTCTGCCCCTCTTCCACTCATGCTTTGTCTCTCCTGCTTTCAAAAATAAATAAAACATAAAAAAAAAAATTTTTTTTTTAAATCACATTAACCACTCTTTGGTGACTGAGACAACCCTAATCTCTTGTTCAAATACTAAAAATCAGCACTATAACATGATGCTCATCCTCTTTGTCAAAAGGCTGTCAAATTATCTATAGTACCTATCTATAGTACCTTAGTGCACAGCATAAGTCATTGAAACCGATGCTTGGATGGGTGCCAGTCCATAAACTAGTCACCAGTTCACAGCAAGAGTGGTGTAAACACTAAAGTAACAGAATGTTTAAAAATGTTTACAGCAATTCGGGGTGCCTAAGTGACTCAGTAGGTTAAGTGTCTGACTTCTGCTCAGGTCATGATCCCATGGTTCGTGGGTTCAAGCCCAGCATTAGGCTCTGTGCTGACAGCTCGGAGACTGGAGCCTGCTTCAGAGTCTGTGTCTCCCTCTCTCTCTGCCCCTCCCCCATTTGCCCCCCCTCAAAAATAAATAAACATTAAAAAATTTTTAATAAAAAATAAAAATGTTTACAGCAATTTGAAACGGTAATTTTATGTCTGATAAATCTAATATAAAATACAAATAAATCATTATGTCTTTTTCTTTTTAAATAATTCTAGACTGGAGATATGCATATAATAACAGATTCCAACTGGCATTTTACTCCATTTAAAGTGTGAAATTGTGTACAAACTATAGAAAAACATTTAGAAAAAGCAAAGGCTGGCAGATTTACCTGGCCCTTTACTAGACCATAAACTAAGTTAAACCTCTAAAACAATGACATGTAGGAAAACTGGCATTTATCAACTTCAACCTCTGATTTAGGGGCCCATTTTTGTGTGCTTATGTTTATTTTCAAACATTGGATGAGCACTTTTCACACTGGGCACATATATGCCTGTGATTTATAAGTAGATCCAGAGGAAAGTGTCTTGATCACTGATCCAAGAATCTGAGAAAGTATTACACACAGAAAAAAGAGAAATGGAAAAAATGCTTCATGGAATCCAAACTAGGGATGCTGGAAGAACAATGTCAGCATGTTGGTCTGAATGCCGATGTGATTCTGCAATGTGAAGACATGTGCAAACCAGCTTTTATGGAAACAGATGCAGGCCTTACATTTATGACCATATTTTCTCCATTTCTAAAATTTTAAATTATTATCTATTGGATGTCCCCATTAATACTACTTAATGGTTTAAGCCAACTCCATACTTAAAGACTGCGCCTGACCAGCTTTAAAAGAAATTCCTTTATCATAGAAATTATGTGTTTGGATACATAAAATATTTGAAAGAAACATCCAAAATTATCAAAGTAAAGAACAGAAATCCTTCCAGTACCAGAGTTTCCAAATCAGTAGGGTTATAGTGTTCCTCTGTAATGTTAGTGTCCAAAATTCCAAGTCCTAGGTAGGGCCTGGATATGATCAAGCTCTAGACAACAATAAACATATTCGCCAGAACTGGTTTTTGTGTTTTGTTTTTTGTTTCTTGTGGGTTTTTTGAGAGCCAGAGTTAACAGCCATGGCACAGGGAGGTCAGTAGCAATTATTTCAGTACAAAATAAATGTGTCCCATTTTATTTGGTTTACTCACCCCTTATCCTGAGATGAAAACCTGCCTCTTCCTTTTTTACACTGCTCTCCCAATACCCTGAGCACACTTGTGGATTTGATCATGCAATCTAAATATAATACAAAATAGTCACAGTTCATCCCACCAGTACATCATGCTTTCAAAATATCTCAAATACAAACAAATAGCACAATAACAAATACCATAAACAAAAACAAAAAACAAATGACGAATTGGCAAAGGTACTTGCAACTCATATCACTGACGAATGGCTGAGGTTCTCAACAAATCAGGAATTCCTACTAATCTATAAAAGGAAGCTAACATCCCAGTAGAAAAATAAACGATATAAAATACAGTTCACAAAAAAGAAATACAAGTAACACTTTTTACACAAGATCTTCAACTTTACTCATAAGAGAAATGCAAGTTATGACGTAGCACCATTCTTTCCCCAACAGACTGAAAATAATTGTGTTGGTGAAGTTGAGAGTACATCACACATTTTCGTGTACTACTTTAGGGAAAGTAAAGTGGCAATATGGAGACGATCTGGTAATTGTTACTAAAATTAGAAGTACAGACCAAAAGGACATTATTGGATCAAATGACAAAATTGGAATATGGATTATATATATTAGAGAAATATATTGTATCTGATAACTTATTGTAGTTATATAAGAGAATATCCTTATTTTGAGGAAATATACACGCAAGCATTTAGAAGGAAAAGGCCATAATATATTCAACTTTTTTTAACTTATTCTTAAATGGTTCAGAAAAAAAAATTTTCTCAAATATATGTGTATGTATGTGCGTACATGTACACAAACCCAACACCAGAAAGAGAAAGTGCACAGGTATACACAAATGATAAAGCAAACGGAATAAAATATTAGGAGGGGATAAAGGGTTTACAGGTATTTTGATACTATTCTTATTCTTATAACTTTATTACTAAATTAAAAGTTTTTAAAAGTGAAAAAAATGCACATATACTTTGACCCAGAACTTTCACTTATAGAAACGCCATCTACAAATGTACTAACATATGTTAATAATTTGTATGTATAAAAATATTCATTATGCCATTGTTTGTAAAAGGAAAAGACTGGAAACCACCTAGGATCCAGTCGGAACCAGTTAATTGTGGGACATCCATACAATGGAACACGGCAGAGAAGCATACAGAAAGAGTCACTGAGCACTTAAACCTAATACTCTAATTCAGTTACTGGAAAACTTTTAAGTATGTTTGGAACAAATTATGTATGCGAATCTGTTTCTCCCAACTGTACATTTTAAGAAACCTAAATACAAGATCAGTATCAAGCATCCAAACTGGAATGTGCTATAAATGTAAAGAACACAAAGAATTTCAAAGACTTATTATGGGAAAAAAAAAAATGCAAAATATCCCACTAATTTTAATAGATTACATATTAAAATAATAGCATTAAGATACATTAAAATATAATATTAATTTTACCTGTTTCTGCTTTTTAAAATATGGCTACTTGAAGATCTTGATTTACATAGATGGCTTGTGTCCTATTTCTACCGGCAGGGCTGCTACAGAGCAGCGGTAAACAGACTACTGCCTGAGGGCCAAATCTGGCTAGCTGCCTGTTTTTATACAACCCAAAAGCTAAAAATGGTTTTTACATATTCAAATGGTTGAAAAAAATGCAAGGAAGAATATGTCATAACAAATTATTATATAAAACTCAAATGTCAGTATCCAATAAAGCTTTACTGAAACACAGTCATACCCATTCATTGACATGTTGTGTATGGCTGCTTTTGTGCCACGACAGTAGCACAGCCAAGTAGTTGTGAGAGAAACTGTTTGGCCGAAGATATTTACCATACCGTCCTCTACAAAGACCATTTGCCCAGTCTTGCTGCAGAATGAAAAAGGATGAGGCATTTCTATGTGGTCTGACTGGGCCCGCCCTAAAATACATAATTTAGTTAAAAAGCAACACTGAATATGTATTACTTTTACCCTCCCTACTTCCAAATGGGATTTGAGGGGAGCTATTTTTGTGTCAATAATATTAAAATATTAAGTTCAGTCGTCTTATCAGAACTCCTGGGTTGGTTTAGCCCAGATGATAAGGTCTGTCAGAGATGTGGCCCATGGTTGCCAAGAACAGATAACCCACTCAGTCCCCTTCCTTGGCTGCAGAAAACCACACTCTGCCTCAGAGTTACAACACAGTCCAACCTCTGTCTTCAGCATGACATCCTCCAATAACTATACTTCAGTTCCTTTCCTATTTCGATGATTCTCTTTCCTTGGCTTTGTCTTCCTGGGGCCCTGCAGTCATCATCTCCTGAATGGGAAGGAGGACATTCCTTTAGTTGGATCTGCACCAGCTTCTCTATTTGTATAGGGCACAGAAGGAAAGGAAAATTAGGTGTGGATGCCTAGTCTCAACTGCTTTGAGCCCTCCACAGCTTCCTTCCTAGTGGTTCACTGTCTGCAAACGCCATCTGAGATTCATCTGCAGGTGCCAGACAGGATTGAATGAATGAGGAAAAAGAGATTTACAGCTACTACAACTTTCATGAAATTCATTGACCAGGTTGTCTCATCTTTTACCATTTACACTGCATTTTCTTCAATTTATTTCTTAAAATTAGAGTAAATTGTCAACAAAAAGCCCTGTAAGGCCAAGGATCTTTTTTTTGTTTGAGAGAGAGAGCACAGGAGCACAAGAGCACAAGAGCACAAGTGGGAGGGGCAGAAGGAGAGGAAGAGAGAGAATCCCAAGCAGGCTTCACACTCAACGCAGAGCCCGATCGATGCAGGGTTCAATCTTAAGACCGTGAGACATGACCTGAGCTGAAATCAAGAGTCAGCTGCTTGGGGCGCCTGGGTGGCTCAGTCGGTTAAGTACCGACTTCAGCTCATGTCACTATCTCATGGTTTGTGAGTTTGAGCCCCGCATCGGGCTCTGTGCTGACAGCTCAGGGCCTGGAGCCTGCTTCAGATTCTATGTCTCCCTCTTTCTCTGCCCCTCTCATGCTCACTCTCTGTCTCTCTGTCAAAAGTAAATTAACATTAAAAAAAAAAAAGTCAGATGCTTATTCAGGGGCTCTGCTAATAATCTCAATAATAAATTTTGTATGTAAATTTTTACCTTGAGGTAGCAATATGCATTTATTATTTATACTTTAATTATGCCACATATTTTTTCATTTTTATTATGCTCCTTCTTTGGTAAATTGTCTATTCATGTCTTTTACCCATTTTCATTTTGAGGTGTTTTTGTAAAAACTGTAACTTAAGATGATAATGACATCAAGTCCAATGTTCTTTCCTTCCTGGAAAAGTAGCCCCTAAAATGTTAATAATTTGGCTCTGCTCTCCTTTTCCCTCCTTCTCTCCTTGTACAATAGAAAAGGTACTAAGATAGATATGGAGTCCTAAGACATAGGTTCATTGCTGATTCCCTGGTACTTACTTAGCTGCAAATGATGCTTCTGAATTAATTGGTTAGCAAGGCACTGAAGGTCTAAAACTATTTCAGTCTGTTAATATTTTTCTATCCTCTCATCAGTCCCACAGGTCTAGTCTACTTATGATGGCAAGAGGATTTAACCATGCATTAATCATAGGACTTTTTTTTGGTAGCTATAAATCTATGGTTATGTAAAAATCAAAAACAAGAAGTATAGAGAAAAGGAATGATTCATCACATCCTCGAAAGGTTCAGTTTCTATATAAATGATAAAGTTAGTTAAGATTCTACCGTCTCAGGGTCAGACTATGGCTTTGTGAGGATGCTAATGGCATTATTGTCAACAAATAGCTTCAAAGCAAATAACCAAACATTGACTAAAGCAGACACAGTCCAAAAACTTGGTTTATTTGGTAGTGCAAAAGAATTAGCCAGTCACACTGGCTTTGATCCTCCCACTTCTTTTTGCCAATCCTCTGCAATATTCTGATTTCCCCACAATTGCACTAGGCCAACTTACTTCGAAAAGACAAAAATTAAATGATCAATATTTGCAAAAGCAAATCTAGTTTAAAATGTCTTAGTTTCATCTTCAAAAGGGCCACTACTTTTAGTTTCCTAGTATCCTCCAACCTACCATCTGCCGTTTTCTTAAGGAGAAATTTAAATTTTTCTTTAAAGGATCTGACTCCCCACACACACACAAAAAAAAATAAGTACAAATATTTTTACAAATGGTGATAGGAGAAATCCACTCAAACTTCTACCATTTTAATACGACTATGTTGTTGTTGTTTCCATATTCCCTTCATCTTTGCTCACGTTCATGTACACTTCTAGAGTCACATCATGATACATCTGCTCTGTTTTCACCACTGAACATTTTCTATGTTGCTACCTAGCAATCACTAGCATTTACAGTTGCAATATAATCCATAAAACAAGACTGTCATCATTTATGTAACCATGTCTATATTTAGAGACATTTAAACGAACTCTGAAGTTTCACTTTTTTACACTCATGGTATAGCGAACAGCTTAGTGCATATAGCTTTTTCTTTCTTAGGAGTAGTTGGGCAAGATCTTAGGGAACGAGATTCTGGGTATTTGGCACTTTTTTATAGAACTTGCCAAATTTTGCTTTAATCAAACAGTAAGGACTATTAAATACCTAAGTGTGATAGTAAAATAGTATTACGGAATATGAAAAATAGTCCTTCATGGAGGTAGAAGGCTGAGGACCCCTAAGGGTAATATGATAACACAATGCTCCTTTTGCCCCTACACTCCTCACTGCTGGGGAAAGAAGCAAACACCCTACTGCAGCCCTGTCAGCTGGGGGCAGCAGCACAAAACTGAAATACTTCTTCGGTTTCCGTAAAAGGATTAAAAAAGAGTTCGTAGGCTTCCTGACTCTGTTCTAAAAGTCTGTTTATCAGATCTCTAGGCATGATAGTATTTTTTTTTTTTTAAGTAACTTCTACATCCATCCTGGGGCTTGAACTCACAACCCTGAGATCAAGAGCGGCACACTCCACAGACTGAGTCAGCCAGGTGCCCTGATAGTACTAACTTTTTATGGACTTGTACAATTCTTATTCTCAAGACCTGACCTCGACAGATACCTTATGACTAAGAAAGAACAAGGAAGCAACTAGAAAAATGGTTTCAAAGGAACAAAAATTGGAAGCATTTTCTTGCTCCTTTTTAAAAGAAATAATGCCAGCCAATCCTACTCATTCTGTGACATTTTCATCATTAAAACTTTTGCCCTTTTTATCATTACTAAGACAATATATGATACGTCTTTTAATTCATACACAAAAATGAAAATGTAGAAAGCCCCAGTCTTCTCACAACAGCAGCAACAACAACAAGACCTGCTATGGTGTGACAGACGTAAGAAAAAGTCTGAAAGAACACAAAATCAAATACCGCTAGAAGGTACAATAGAATCCACTATATGTAGACTTTTGCAACTTGCTTTTTATGTAGTTTTTAAATATTATGAAATTTATATGTAGCTTTGTAAATATTAGGAAATATTTACAGCATACAGAAAATTACAGGAATTCACCAACCAGCTCTGTCTAATCTTAACTTTTTGCAATATTCGCTTTAGATTTTTAAAAATAAATTTTAAATTATAACTTAAAAATAAATTATAGCCACTGGGTGGCTCAGTTGGTTGCGTTGACTTCGGTTCAGGTCATAACCTTGGAGTTTGTGAGTTCAAGCCACATGTCAGGCTCTGTGCTGACAGCTGGGAGCCTGGAGCCTGCTTCAGATTCTGTATCTCCCTCTCTCTCTGTCCCTCCCTCACTTGCACTGTCTCTCTCTCTCTCACACACAAATAAATAAACATTAAAAAAGAAATTATAGCATCGAACCCCCTAGGTGGCCCTGTGCTCTCTACATCCCTCCCTCCCCTCATAGAGATCAATTAGAGATCCTAAATTGGCTATATATTGTGTCTACGCATGTTTTTATATTTTTATTATATAAGTACATTTCAATAAAGTATATCTATCTTACTTCTTCAATTTTAAGATGCTTTTTTTCATGTTAAACATCTATAAGTTGGGATGCATCTTATAATAAATTTAGTGTATATAAAATAGTGGTGCATCTTAGTATCGATAGTGTTTTATAGTCTATGAAATTTATTGTTTCACATGTCTTCAAATGAAATGTAAACAGTATTGTATTAAACACTTTACAACTTCATATTTTCACTCACTACTATCTTCTGGAGAGTTCACCAATGTTACTACATGTATGCCACATCTTTAAAAGTCTTAAGTCCCCATTACACGCCACAGGATTAGGAGTCAATCAGGTAAGGAGGAAGTCCTATGCTTGCTAGCGGAAATGGTAAGCACTATGTTTAAATGCCTGCGCTTGACTAACATAAAGCAGTAGCAGACAAGATGGAAATAAGAAAAAAAGGAAGGAAAGGGGAGCAACAGAAGAAGCTGCCTGCTTGATTTCTAAGTAACTAGCAATACTAGACATCTGAATAACTAAACATGATGATTCAGTAATAAAAATGATGACAGGAAAATTTGTTTCCTGGAAAGTTGTGCTGTTGCCACCCCAGAGCCCAGCCAGAGATGCGACCTGCTTATGTCTGTCTGCCCAGCAGGCACTGAGGCCGCACATCCCCTTCACGCAGCAGGCTTCTCTGGCCCCCGCAAAGCGGACAGAATGCCAGGACAGGGAAGGGTAGGCCTCAGTGATGAAGAGAAGGAGCGGCATTTACACAACCGAGACTGGAGCCTCAGTCTTTGTTTCCTCTGGTTCTGCTCCTCCCTCCTCACCCCTCCCCTCACTCCCTGCTCTATTACTTTAGTGGAGGAAGTCCATTTCAAAGCCCTAGGTCTCTTGTCTATCTGCATGCGCGCGCCGCACGCACGCACACACACACACACACGCACAATAAAAAGCCATAGTAATCTTCAGGACTAGATTTTGCAGTTGATACATAAGAAAATTTCCAATACTGTCCCTAAAACCAAACTCCAGTTTTAGCTCACAGAGAGTTATAAAGGGTAAAAAAATTATAGAGCTACAGCTCCTAATAGCTTTTCTATTCTCCTTCATTATGATCCAAAAAATACCTTGTTGGAGGCAGGTTCTGTTTTTTTAAAAGGGCCTCAGTGGTTTTTCTACACAGAGAGAGCCCTTACATTTTGGAATCAGAGGACATAGAGTGATTATTCTTACAAGGATGTCATTATATTGCTAATTAATTCTTATATGTTTATTTTGTGCCTTTATATCCATTTAAACATAGGCCAGTTGGAAAAAAAATATTTTAATACCAGTTAACAGAGAAATGCCCATATTTGTGCATATTTCTTAAAGTATAACTGAATCCACTAATAAATGGAACTATGAAAAAATACAATTCCTAATTTATTAATACATTAACTATATATTTTTATCTTTAACAAAGGGAATTATTTTAAACTCTAGTGTATTTTATTTAATACAAGGTAATAGTACCAAACAGTCCCAAACAATTTTATTGGTTTTCTTCCTCCAAAACATTACTATAAGCCATAAAATCCACACTGGTATTTTGCTGTTTTGCAGTATTCTGCAACTAAAGTTCCTGTTACCTGCTGATATATTTGAAGTGTGTGTGAACATAAATTATTGGAACATTCTTTCAACTCTCAAATTTGATTAACTCACTTTCTGTCAAGGTATCCTAATTAACCTACAGCCTTCAAGCTTTGTACAGAATTGGCAGCAATAATCCTAACCATTTGTTTAATGCGCAATCTGTTCTAATACCTCCAAGGTGAAACTGCAAACATAAACCTTTTTTGATTTCTACTAATTAACTAGACATTGGAATGTGGCATGCCCTATAATCTGTACTAATGTGTGAATACAAATTTTACTTACTTTATATGAAGCATGCAGAAAGAACTTATTAAACTAAAATAAATGCTTTCAGCGAAGGACTTTCAAGTGTTTAAAAACTTCACGGATGGGGCGCGCCTGGGTGGCTCAGTCAGTTAAGCATCTGACTTCGGCTCAGGTCGAAGTTCGTGGGTTTGAGCCCCGCGTCCAGCTCTGTGCTGCCGGCTCAGAGGCCGGAGCCTGCTTTGGAGTCTGTGTCTCCCTCTCTCTCTGCCCCTCTCCATGCTCTGTCTCTCTTTCTCAAAAATAAATAAACACTGAAAAAATTAAAACAAAACAAAAAAAAAAACCTTCACTGAATGCCTACTATGTGGCAAGCACTATGCCAGGCAGTACAGACAGAACTGTGAACAAGACAGACCCAGACAGCCTCTGCATGGACCTTACAAGCCTAGTAAGGCAGACAGACATTAACAAATAACTACAACTAAATATCGAGAAAGTTAATGTCAAATTTGAGTCTTGCACAGCACCTGCCAAAATTAAGCTCGGTACCTGTTATTAATATTTCAATCTCAAAAATACAAATCATGTATCCAGGAGAGGACTATGCTGAATTTGTAGACCAGGAGTAACAGAAGGGGAGGAAAAGAGATGACAGAGTCATGCCTCAAATTAAAACTGTAGGACAGTGATGGGTGCACAACATTGTGAATGCCACTCAAATGTACACTTGATAGTGGTTAAAATGGTAAATTTTATATTATACAGATTTTACCACAATTTCAAAAAATGTAAAAAACTGCATCTGGTTGTTGAATGTTTATTCAACTTTACCAAAAAGATGAGGTGTATAAAAGGTGGAGAGAAGAGGAAGCCACATAGCATGAAGCTGAAAACAGACAAAAAATGTAAAATTATTTTTCTTCAATTCTTCTCCAACCTTATATGAATTGTTCATTTCACCTTCGCTGTTCACTTATCAGGCTGCAGAGGACAGTGAGGGGGCGGCGGGGAAGCCACAATCTTGGAAACTGGTTTCACCACAAATTCATGTTTTCCTATCTTGGTGGAGTTCTCAGAGCGGTTATCAATCCTCCTCCTCACTGCTCAGCCCTCAAACCTCTGCCGCTCTCTTCGGAGCTGCTACTCCAGCCCACTACAGTACACTTAACAAGCACCTTCTCAGACAAAACGAAGGCCCCTCAGCTTCCTGAGCCTCAGCAATCCTACCTCCCTTTGCTCCTGTTCTTTCTTCTCTCCAGATCCTGAAGAGATGGCACCCCTGGCAAACTCCCCTCTCCCCGCCCCTGCCCCCAGCACTGCTCTGGGTTCCTTATCTGACTTGCTCATGAAACTTATTCTAGCACCTAACAGGCGCTTGGTGACTTCACCTTCTCCCTCTCTACAGGCTTCTCTCCTCAAGCTACTCCCGTCTTTTATAAAATTAATGATTACCCTCCCTTGATGCTGATCCTCCTCTAGCTACCACCATATTTCTCCTCTTGTCACTTCTTCACTTCTCAGCCTACACCCCCATCTCCACTCCCCATTCGTTGCTCCAAAAACTACTCAGGCCCCACTTATCTCCACCCACACCAACGATGTGACTGCCCACAGACTCATTTCAATGGACCCTCTTCGGTCTTTTTTAAAAATAGGAAACCTCAGCCGTATTTGACTCTCTTGGTCAGGAGTACCATTCGCCCAATCACCTAAGTGAAAAATCTGTCTTTCCAGAGTCCTCCACCTACTGCTTCACCTCCTCATTCAGTCACAATTTCTTTTAATGAAAAAAAAAAAAAAAATTACAGGGGTGCCTGGGCAGCTTGGTGGGTTAAGCATCCGACTCTTGATCTCAGCTCAGGTCTTGATCTCAAGGTCGTGAGTTCAAGCCCCGCTCTGGGCTCCACACTGGGCATGAAGCCTACTTAAAAAAAAAATACATATCATCCTCTTATGAAATTTAAAAACATAGATAGGCACATAGAATAAAATTCGCATTAAAATAAGGTGCACAGGAGACATGAAAACATAGGTAACTACACACAAATGTTCAAAGCAGCACTATTCATAACAGGCAAAAACTAGAAACAACTCAAATATCCATCAACATGTAAATAGATAAAAAAAACTGTAGTATAGGCAATAATGGAATATTATTCAGCAATAAAAAGGAATGAACTACTAATATAGAAACAACATGGGTGAATCTTCAAAATGATCAAGCTGAGTGAAAGCTAGAAACAAAGAAAAAATTCTGTATGATTCCATTCATACAAAATTTTAGAGCAAGCCAAACTATAGGGACAATGCTGATCGATGGTTGCCAGGGGCCAGGATATAGGGGAAGACTGATTGCAAAGAGACACAGAACATCCTGGGGTGACAGAAAGGCTCTATCACGATTGTGATGGTGGTTGCAAGACTGTGCATTTGTCAGAATTCATCAATTGTAGACTTAAAATTGGTGAATTTTATATGAAATTATCCCTCAATAGAGTTGGATTTTAAAAATTAATGAAATTGAGCTTTCTAAAATGTGTCCTAGTTAAGATTTCTAAACCTTCAACTGTTTTCTAAAGTCCAAATTTATATTTGGACTAAAGTCCCGTCCTAAAGTAAGTCAGTCCCACATACAGTATTATGTTTCTCATAATGACACAAACCTTTCTCTATTGATTGGAAACAATACTTAACAGAATTCTGCTTTGTTTCCAGAAACTTTACAAAACCAATAACTTGTAACATATGCAAGTGAATTTTATTATTGAAATGGCATTACTTTGATTGTGATAAATAAGTAATATGTCTCTGATTCCACCCACATAACAATCTCAATTACTCTTAAATATAATGATTCTTTGGGAATCTCATGAATGAGGACCTCAAACTCCAAAAGTGAATACTAGTCTGCATTTGAGACACTGTACCCATGCTGAAAACACAGGCTAGAACTTCCTCCTTTTTTATTCCTTTGGGATTGAAATATATACCTTTCTTTATTCCTATCCTCATCCCTAGCATCTAATAAGTATAATACTTAAACAATGTTGACTCCTTCAAAATATTTATTTAATGCACAAGTTAATGGAATTGCTGTCCCCAAAAGACTCGCTTCTTAACAATCTACATTCGAGCCAATTTTATAACATAATTAACTTACCTAATTCTAATAATCAAAACCACATACACAGGTCACAAGCCTTTACCTGTTATGGCAACTTTGTTAATCCTCAACTAACAGGCTTTGCAGGCCTGCCTGAAAACCACAAGGTAGCGTATCAATACAAATTCCGTGTTGTTCCATATACAATGTCCAGAGTTATAGAAGGATCATGCTACAATACAAGGGAGAAAGGGTTGCAGGCAACTAGTTTCTATTCACTTATTATTAGACTTAGAAAAGCTGATCAATTTTGACAGTTCTACTAACTCACTGACTTGCTTTCCAAAAAACGAAAGATATTTCCAGTTAAATAGAGTAATTATCCAAAGATTAGTGACCAGTGATTAATTTATCCTCTTAAGTGACCATAAATAATGAGGATTACATTGCCTTGACATTTTTCCATAACCCATTCTCAGTTGCTACCAGACACCTGAAGTCATCGTGATGAATTAGAGGAAGATGAAAGATTAATTGGATTAAGCATTACTTTTACTAGTAAAAGTACTCTTTTCCAAAAAGAGTAATAGTCTGCCTTTTGATTTAAGTGGCCCATTATTTGTTTCCTAATCAAAGTTCCAAAAAACAACTACCACATACACACAAAACTGTAACAGCATACATATAACAACTGAACAATAAATTATAGAAAGTAGTGTGTTTTGAAGTCAATATCAAAAACTTACAGTGCTTTTTCGTGATTCCTGACCTTTGTTATTAGCAAGTCTTTTTCTGCCTGTAATGTTGGCATGGGATTTAAAAGATTACATAGCTTCTGTTTATCAAACTCTGAGGAAAAAATGCTTTGGTTGGACTTCCCCTTTCCTCCTCTCTCCATAACCATTAGATATCAAATTTACTGGTCAGCAAGCCAGTACTTCAATTCATCCCAGCGAGCACAACAGGAGACAAGCATGATCAAAATACTGCCTTAAACCCTAACATATGCTTTAATACAGACCTTGTAAATGAAGCCAAATGATATTAAAAAAGATAAAACAGTTACTGGAAAGGTAAGAGTATCTTACCAAAAAAAAAAAAAAAAAAAAAGGAGATACACTCCTCTTACACAACTATCAATTCCCTTTCATCCACCCCCTGCTTTTTACAGGTTCTTCCTCCAGGGTCACTGCACTTCCAACACCTAAAACCGGGCTTCGATCACAAGAGAGCAATTCAGGACCCAAGTTCTAAAAGATTACAGCACAGCACGTGAGTCAACACACACGCCCGCATATAGGCACTGTGCCAAGCTGCTCAATAACAATATTGTTTGACATATCTGTGCTGTTTTATGCATTCAAAAGCACTCTGACATTCTATTATCTTGGTTGAGTCTCACTGTTATGCTAGGTGACAAGAAACTAAGGCAAAATACACCTATGCATAGCCAGACAGCCAGTTATTATCTGAATTAGGACCAACTCCATTCCCAGGCAGCAAGCACTTCAGGACACCTCCTCCTCCCACTGCCAAACCTCAGGTGTCTAATGGGATGGACTTGCAGAAGTCACTCATGTTTCTTTTTTTTTTCCTATAATTTATTTTTTATCATTTACATCCAAGTTAGTTAGCACATGGTGCAACAATGATTTCAGGAGTAGATTCCTTAATGCCCCTTACCGTTTAGCCCATCCCGCCTCCCACAAACCCTCCAACAACCCTCTGTTTGTTCTCTATATTTAAGAGTCTCTTATGCTTTTTTTTTTTGCATCCCGTCCCTGATGTTTATCTGTTTTGTATCTTAAAGGCCTCATATGAGTGAAGTCATGAGATATCTGTCTTTCTCTGACTGACTTATTTCACTTCGCATAATACCCTCTAGTTCCATCCACGTAGTTGCAAATGGCAAGACTTCATTCCTTTTGAGTCAATCATGTTTCTTAACAAACCGTGCAATATTCCACCCTAGTGCTAGTCAGAGAACTTATATTCACTTATTCTGGTTTCCTAGTTTTCCTAGGTAACTTTTTAAAAAGTGACCCTACACTAAAGAGTTAGCTATTTTCATCATGAATTGTAAATGAAGTAGTTGACTCAGTTACTACTCCCTGAAAACTGATCTACGAGATAACATTTGCCTGTTGAACAGGTTTTCCACCACTGTCAATACTTTACATTTAAATTTGAAATACACAAATTAACTAAAACTATTCTAAGCTATTGATCCAAAACATCATGAAAATAAAACTTACAGACTGGCTTAATTACATCATGGATGAAAGAGGAGCAATGTTAACAGCTTTAGAAATTATGTTAAACTACAGGGAAAAAATAAGTCTTAGGACTAGTGTTGGAAATACGTAAGACAATGATAGTAACAATACAATTCTGACCTTTGGGAAGTTGCAGATCTGAATTAGAGAAATCTAAATGCTAGGAAGACTTTTTAAGGAATGAAGTTTTGTTACTTTTAAATAAGATGATTTCAAGGGACACTAACTAAACTGCCTGGGAGCAGCCCCTAGGTCAGCTTGAGACGGAATTTCTGGGTTTCTATTATCAACATCACGTTCCTCTCAGATACACACGGTCTTTCCAAAGCTCTACCTCTGGCTTCAGCTTCATTCTCAGGCTCCAGGTTTACGTTTCCAGTTATCTGACATCCATCCCCTGATGTCCTGCTGGCATTTAACACTCAAATGTCTAACATGTGAATCAGTTTTTCCCTGTCAATTCTTCCCCGCAGTATCCCTGGTCCTGACGATGGCACCATCCAAAACTCTCTACATCATGTGTAGCACCAGGACAGAATGAAAGTGTGGGGCTCCCAGGTAAAAAATGTATTAAGACACAGACTCCAGACGCAGGCATCGTCCTGCTTCCATGTCACAGTCTACGCCCATCATTTGCTAAAGTTCCCTCAGGCTATCCTTTAAAATGTCTCCCATCAGCCCCTTCCTTCCCATTTCAACAACTGTGCCTCGAATCTCACCCAGCTCTCAACCAACAATTCTGTAATTGCCGTGCCTCCTAGGTCTTTCCCTCTGCTACCCAGTCACATCTTTTTAAGGCACAACTTCAGACATCTTCAATATCCCCCATTGCCTATTATCCAAACTTCTTAACCTCGCATTCAAACACGCCATGCCCCAGCTCCATCATTCTCTTCCAGCCTTATCTTCTGCAGCTTTCCTTACATATGGACCCTGGCTCTAGGCAAACCAAACATCTTGCATTCACTTAATAAGTCTCATATGTACTCAGGTATAAAGAACCTGGGTCTTAATGTGAGAGATTTAAGTTCAAATGCAGCCCCACCGCTCACTAGCCTCAGCTGCCCATCTAAAACAGGATGCTCAAAATAGCAGTTATATCATATGATTACTGATTGGATAGATAAAACAAGATAAAAATATGGAGTAAAGCACAAGAAAACATCCATTATTAGGCTGCCTCCTAGCCCTTGCCCAGATCTTGCACTCCACCTGAAATACCTTTTTCTGCTAAATCTGCTGAGGAAAAGTCTACCAATTCTTTAAAGCCTAACTCAAAAGCTACCTCCGTGAAGCTTTCCCTGATCAGCTCAGATAGAAAACACTCTGCCTTCCCTTAAAATCCTGTATCTTATTTATACTGCATTTAACATGTGTAGCATATTGCTTTAGAGTTATTTATATATATGGCATTTTGCTTGCCTCATAACCTCTCATGCATGTGGAAGATGTCAAATTTGTTTGTTTCTTGCATGACCCTTAGTACATAGTTTGTGCTCAATAAAGGATTTCTAGATCTTTTTAAAGATAAATAAAAGCAAAAAAATTTTTTAACACACATACACCCAAATTAATGAATTAAACTTATTTTTAACCAAATTGGCTGGGTCTGGTGGAGGTAGAGGCAAGATGATAGCACCTAGAAGGAGACAGGGCTGCTCTCGCAGACTTGATCCTCTGAAGGATTAGGTGTCACCTGGAAGAGTCAGGAAGTTCTTCTGGCCAAGTCTCCAGGTGGTTAGTTTCCACCCCCACTTCCAAGCCCAAGGAAAGCTCTGATCAACACCTGTGCTGAGAACAGATGAATAGGAACCAGGGTGTGCCCCACCTGCCAAGGTGTGTCAGGTGAGAATAAAAACAAGAATCATCTCAGGCCTTGCTAGTATTCCCACCCGTGGTAACTAAGTTTCACTCTAAGATACTGGTATGGGCCTCCTTGTATTTCCAGATATTACATATAACTGCCAAGTCATGTCGCTACCTCTAAAGGGCTCAAAAACTGGGAAAACACATAGCCCTAAAAGCAATGAAATTTAAAGCTACTTGTTAAAAATAGCATTAGCACTTATCAAATTAGCAAATATTAGTAAAAATAAAACCTAACATTGGTAGGGTTTTCGGGTAGCCTATACATTGCTGGTGCACAGTACACTGGCTCAAGTTCGCCAGAGAACAATCTGGCAATGTGTAACAAGTGTTATAAAGTTGTTCATAGCCTTTGAACCAGTGCTCTCACTTTTACACATATACCCCAAGGAAGCAAGCCACGGGAGAAAAAACTATTTGTTCAAAGATGAATACAGACATGACCCTTACACTGCAGAACGCCCACAACTCAAACGTCCAGCTGAGGGGCTGGCTAGTAAGCTAGGATAGACCGGTGTGGCAGAACAACACACCTCCTGGAAACCTTAAGTAGGTGCACTACATGATACAGAAAAACGTACCTTAAAAAGAATTGTTTACTGAGAAACCAAAAACAAAAGTAAATATTTTTTTAATGTTTATTTAATTTTGAGAGAGAGAGCATGAGCGAGAGAGAGGCAGAGAAACAGGGAGACACAGAATCCGAAGCAGGCTCCAGGCCCTGAGCTGTCAGCACAGAGCCTGACGCAGGGCTTGAACTCACAAACCATGAGATGATGACCTGAGCCGAAGTCAATCACCCAACTGACTGAGCCACCCAGGCACCCCCAAGAAAAGTAAATATTTACAGATAAACTTACAATTCCGTTTTAGCAACTCTTAAATCTCAAACCCAAAGTTTTTTGTAAGATGGTATCAACACTCACCTGGAAGCAAAATATAATCTGAAATGACATAAGACTATTTATGGTCTTTATTTGTCCCATTTGCTCTGGATACTCATTGCTGCAGAAATATCAATGTATGTCATTACGGGGTCCTGCCTCAAACTTCCCTGTAGGGATTGTGGCTCTGTACTAATGGCATTTAAACACATGCAAGAGCATATAATGGATATATGCATCCATTATAAATTCGAAGAGTTAAAGTTTAGTATTCCTTGACTTTCCATTTCCAGCCTATTCCATAATTAACATATTTCTCTTGAGTAGAAGGAGACAAAACATAATACCTAAAACTAAAACTCCATACATACAGGGGCACCTGGGTGGCTCAGTTGGTTAAGCAGCTGACTCCTAGTTTTGGTTCAGGTCATGATCTCACAGTTTGTGAGTTCAAGCTCCTTGTGGGGCTCCTTGCTGACAGTATAGAGACTGCTTAGGATTTTCTCTCCTCCCTCTCGCTCTGCCCCTCCCCTGCTTGCTCTCTCTCACTCTCCTCAAAATGAATAAATAAACTTAAAAACAAACAAAACCAAAAACAAAAAACAGGGCACCTGGGTGGGTCAGTCGATTGAGCATCCGGCTTCCGCTCAGGTCATGATCTCATGGCTCATGGGTTTGAGACCCGCATCATACTCTGTGCTGACAGCTCAGAGCCTGAGCCTGCTTCAGATTCTGTGTCTCCCTCTCTCTCTGCCCTTCCCCCTCGCTCATGTTCTCTCTCAAAAGTAAATAAAAACATTTTTAAAAATTAAAAATACCTCCATACATGTATCATTTATTCCTACAGAGCAGCTTATTGTTAGGGCAAGTTTAGTTTTATAGTCATGAAAGTTACTATTTCTAATGCTAATGGTGATTATTTTTAATATTAATAATTTTTTTAATGCTTGGCCCTCGAATTCCTTTTATTTTATTTTTTTAATGTTTGTTTATTTTTGAGAGAGAGAGAGAGACAGAGTATGAGCAGAGGAGGGTCAGAGAGAGAGGAGACACAGAATCTGAAGCTGGCTCCAGGCTCTGAGCCGTCAGCGCAGAGCCCGATGCGGGGCTCGAACTCACGAACCCTAAGATCATGACCTGAGCCGATGTCGGACGCTCAACCGACTGAGCCACCAGGCGCCCCGAATATTTTGATTATTATAAAAGTAACACTTGTTCAACATGGAAAAATTAGAAGCCACAGGTAAACTAACAGAAATAAAGAAATCCAAAAACCACTGAGGGAGAGGTATGAAGTTGGGGGTGTTGCTGCCAAAGTCTGAGGGTTGCATTAGTATAGAACAACAATGGCAACTTTCAGCCCCCGAGTGCACTAAAACATCAATTAACTTTGTGGAATGTCGTTTAAACAACTATTGACAAATGTGAATCCTTTGAGATGCTGCCATTTGAAAAAAATGGAACATGAGGTCAAAACTAATAAAAAGGATAATTAGGCAAGATGAAAGAGTTTTTACTATTAAAAGGTCACCAGACTAACCCACTCGACTTGGCATTAATTCCAATCTACCCAGAAGAGTCAAGAAATACCTCCATTTAACGAGTAGTGGTTTACTGCTACTACTGAAACTAGTGTTTCATTTACTATGTGATAAAGCGTATCGCAGAATTGGTTTTGAATCCAGTCTAAATTTGTCAAAAGAATAAATTTTGGCTTTCTGAATACACACAGAACACTGTTGATGCAATTTACTTTAGCAAAGAAAAAAAAAAGAGTAATAGCTGAACAGACCAATGCATAAACTCTAGTCAGTGATTCTCGTCCATGTGGGGGAGCAGTGTTTCTGCCTAACTTCGTTCCCTCCTGATAAACACAGAAGTCCCGTAATCCTTGATGGACACCTCTAGGGGTAGTTTGCCTTTTCAGTGAGATACCCTAATATTCAGATGATAAAGCCATGCTTCTGTTTTTATCCACCAGCAAAGATTTTGTCACTTTTGGATGTACTATGGAAATAATTAGATTCTTTTGTTTCCCGCATACAAAACTATAATCTTGACTATGCTTTTGTAAACTAAATGTGCTTCTCCGGAACTTACGAATGCTCCTCGTGGTGGGGGGAATTGTGCTGCCGTCTCAGACTCCTATACCTTTCCAGAATTAATTTAAGCAGAAACACTGCTTTGGACCATATACATTATTTCACACCTGTATTTCATATGTATCCCTATAACTAAAAATTAGTGAAATGAAAATACTTGCAACGTGGAAATAAGGCACGTCACTGTCTTAGTTCTTTTAGCTCTAGTTCCTATATTCAAGGTAGGGAGTTATTTCTGCTGTCAATGAAGATACCGTAGCATTACCTTAGCATTTGGTACACGTACATGTACATCTAAAAGCATTGCTTTCCTCCATCACTACAGTCTCAGAGGAACTGGCTACGGTGTGGTGGGTTTGTACAGCTCCCAGGAGTGCTGGAGTTGCTCATTCTGAATCACCGCCAATAAAAACACCACGGTTCATGGGTGGCACTGAGCTAGGGTGATGCTCAGAGCCGTGGTGAGCCAACTGTTCAAGTAGTGTTTGGGGTTTCGTTTGTTTTTGTTAAAAGTTTGTTTGTTTAATCTGACTTTGAGATCAGATCTCTAATTGGACTGCAATAACTCTAAACAGAATTCTATTCCAAAAGCAACTTACCAGGATTTCTGACATCTTGGGTAGAAGACACTATTAAAGTTCGAGAGAATATATAGGTAAATAAGCAGAAAATAGTTGCAAGGGAGAAAAAAGGCAAGGTTCTACATTTCAGGACAACTTTAACAGAAGCACAAGCGTTTACCCAGCTGAAAAGATGCTCTTAAATTCAACTTGAAAGATACAAATACTGATATCATGTGCCCCAACCCTAAACTATGCAAGTTACAACTTTCTTATCTATAAATGGAGGTAAGAGCACATTGCAAGGCTACTCTAAAAAAATAATGTTAATGTATATGAAAGCTCTTTATTTAGGATAAGGGACTACGCAAATTATCACTTAACTATGGATTCTCTTTAAAAAGCCATTCACAGAATGCTAGATTAGAGTAGGTTGCAATTGGGTTCTCTGTCTTTCACTTTAAGTCTTTTTAAAAAGTAATCTCTCCTCAACACGGGGCTCAAACTCACCACCCAGAGATTTTCCCCTTCCCCTCCCCCTCCCCCTCTCCTCCCACTCCCGTCCTCTCTCGTTCTCCTGCTCTACTGAGTGAGCCAGCCAGGCACCTCCTCTGTCTTCCACTTTAAATTTAATTCATAACTCATTTGAATTCATGTTACTCCCAGAACATTTCAATTGCATCAAAAATGTAACAATACTTGCATAAAATCATTGTCTTCTCCCACGGCTGTGACAAAAGGAATAAAATGGCTAACCATTTCATCAGAATCTTACAAGGACTAACAACCACACTGAAGAGAGGAGAGGCACACATAAAGGCATAAAGACAAAAGATAGCAGGATAAATCTGGAAAAGCACAAGGCTTTCAGCTTGGCCAAAGCACAAAGAACAAGAAGGAAGAGAGGTGAGAGGCAAGGCTAACAGGTCAGGAAAGAGCCAGAACTTGAAGTCCTTGAAGCCAGAACGTTGGAGTTCAACGTTTTCCTAGAAGTAATGAGTTTCACTGATGGCTTTTAAACAGAAAAATGATAGGGCCATAAGTTTTAGAGGAGTCACTCAAGTGTGTAACTGAGGGCAGGGAGACCAGTTAAAGCATTATGACAATAACTGAGGCCACAATTAATGAAGGCATGAATTAAGACCGTACTAAAGGAAAAGAAGGGGATTGATTTATGAGGCATGAAGGAAATAAATGCAAAAGGACTGTGTCTGATTTAACAAAATAGTAAAGGAAAAGGGAGAAATAAGAAATTAAGATGAATTCCAGGTTTCTGACTCAAGCAACCAAGGGCGTCACGCATGGAGAATTCAGAAGAAAGGATACGTCTATTTGCAAGGGGGCTGTTCTTTTTGGTGGCCATATACATATTACACGGGTTGGCTAAAGAATTAGTTCATTTTAGTTCATTGAGTATGATATACCTGTGCATCCAAATGGAACTGTCTAGATATAATATGAGTGATAAACACAGAAAAGAAATTTGGAAATAACAACCCCAAGATAGTGTCTGGAGCCATAGGGCATGAGAGACGCGCAGGAAGGAAGGAAAAGTGAAGTACATGGCCTAGGATGACGCCTCAAGAAAGTGCACTACAGATTCAACAAGAACCCATACCAAAAGATACAGCAAATCACATCAGGAGCACAGAGTATAATTTATTCAAAAAGATACCTCAAACCCCCTCCTGACATAATTCTGCTATCCTTTTATTTCTGATTGATTTTGTTATTTTGAGCAGTTAATGTTATTTTTAAGTTTATTTATTTTGAGAGAGAAAGAGAGCACAGGCAAGCAAAGGTTGGGAGGTGGGGAATGTGGTGGGGAGGGGGTGCGGGGGGGGTGCCTTAAACTCACAAACCCTGAGATATCATGACCTGAGCTAAAGTCAGTCGCTTAACTGACTGAGCCATCCAGGCACCTGGGAAACTTTTTTTTTTTTTTTTTTTTAAACCTTCAGGAGCATGAACTGACCTGAAGTTTCAGGGGTGCTAGCAGGACTATACTGAAAGATGTAACAAGATGCATTGCTCCTTAAGTGCTACTGAAAATCCTACTTTGTGATTTTAACTTTTTTAACTGTCTAAAGAGCAATCCACCTCCATGCAGAGAAGGAAGAGTTGCATTAAAGACTGTAGACAGGGGGGCGCCTGGGTGGCTCAGTTGGGTAAGTGGCCGACTTAGGCTCAGGTCATGATCTCACGGTCTGTGAGTTCGAGCCCCATGTCAGGCTCTGTGCTGATGGCTCAGAGCCTGGAGCCTGCTTCAGATTCTGTATCTCTCTCTCTCTCTGCCCTTCCCCTGCTCATACTCTGTCTCTATGTCTCTCAAAAATAAATAAACGTTAAAAAAATTAAAAAAAAAAAAAAAAGATTGTAGACAGGGCACCTGGGTGGCTCAGTCGGTTGAGCCAACTTCAGCTCAGGTCGTGATCTCATAGTCTGTGAGTTCAAGCCCCGTGTCAGGCTCTGTGCTGACAGCTCAGAGCCTGGAGCCTGCTTCACATTCTGTGTCTCCCTCTCTCTCTCTCTCTCAAAAATAATAAACATTAAAAAATTAAAAAAAAAAAAAGATTGTAGACAAAGAGCCTCCCTTTAGAACCTTTTAGATAATCCACTTTTCTTTAAAACTACTGAATTTTTAATACCTTGATTTGTACTTTAAATATCCAAGAAAAGAGGATAATGGGTCATGTTTCCCAAACTTATTTAACCACAGACTCCACTTTGAAGAAAGGCTACTAAAGAGCACATTTTGGGAATTACAGAAAGAAGCCTCTGGAATTCCCAAAGAAGCCTTTGGAATTTACTTGACCAAGCCTCCGGACCACAAAGCTATCCGATCTTCAAGCGGATATCTTTAATTACCCTAAATACTGATTCTGAAAACATACTTGTTTTAAATAAATGTATTTAAAAAGTGAATATACCATTAAAATATTTCTTTCTCCAGGAAGAAAGCAGGTAAGTAAACTTGATTAATACCCTAGTAAGATCCCAGAGAGTCCACAGCACTGTATCTGAAAAGTACCCTTAACTCTATCAATTCCATGAGGGAACTAAAAATGGGTTTTCCAATATCCAATGAAGTAGTGACTTCTAAGAGAAAACAATGTTCCAGTTAGTGTAGTAATGATTTTAGTTTTCCCCAAAGCATCGGATTTACCTGTGCACATGTGAACAGGTCAAAGTTTAACTGAGAAGAGGCAACTCGAGTCCAGCTTCCTCCCTCTGATGCAGCAGTACGTGTGAGGCAGGTATCTGAGGACCACGGCATTAGCAGCCCGGATAACACAGAGGGGCTGGGGCGCAGTCAACATTTTCATTAGTTCTACTGCCTATCTCGCAGTTCAGCTTGAGTGCCCTTTCCAAAGTCTTAAATTAATAAGGTAAGATTTATTACCATAGAGAAAGAGGCCCTTCCCAGCCCTCACCATTCACCGGAATTTCCTTAGAATTTCAGCTTTTTAAAATAAGACTGAGCACGGATAGATCGCAAATGCCTCAGGGAAGTATTCTGTTTACTCATTTGTTTCCCACAGCCCATCACGAAATCCTGGGGAACAGCTGACCGTGTTTCCCTCAATTACCATCGACTGCCCAGCACAGAGAGTGTCAGAAACTTGGTAAACATTTGTAGAATGAATAAGGAGTAACATTAAGATGTATAAACTAACCTATATCTTAGTGTGAATGAATTTCTTCGGGGCCTTTCCTGAGAAATTTTGGGTGAATCATCAGTTGCACAGGAAGAGTCAAGATAGCCTGGAAAGAAGTAAGCCTGAGAAAGGCTCCTTTTCAGCTCTGTCTGGAAACATCGTCCTACCATGGATCGGTTAAAGGAACATGGTTCTTCAAAGGAAACCCCAGATTTGCTTGAGTGCCAAATGAAATTTTTGTTTCTCCATGGACGTCCCTCTACAAAAATCTATTTCAAGGAGACATTAACAATTGGCAATCGTTTATTGACAGCGAAGTAAAATCAAGAAACGCTAATCTTTCAGACTTGTTAATTTTTTTATTTATTTTGAAAGAGAGAGAGAGGAATTGCCCCGGTGCACACACGGGAGAAGGGCAGAGAGAGAGAGAATCCCAAGCAGGCCCTGAGCTGTCAGCATGGAGCCGGACTCGGGGCTTGAACTCACAAACTGTGAGATCACGACCTTTCAGACTTCTTTTCTAACCCTAGAATACCTGGTACAGTGCCCAGTCAATTGTTCATGCTTGAGTTAATCTATAACGTAAAGAACACTGAATTAGCAGAAGTTATCTAGTCAATGCAATATGATCAGTCATAACAAACCCCGTTTCTAGAGACATAAACCTGAGGCTGAATCCTGGGTCTACTGCTTACTTAAACCCTGAAAGCCTAAGTTTCACATCTGAAAAGATATTCCATTAGGCCAATATCCTGGACTTGCATTAAGGTTTAAAGAGGAATGCAGGCACTGGGCCTGGCACAGAGTTAGTTCTCAAGAAAAGTGAGCTATCATTTAGAAACCTAGATTTGCATTCCACTACTACCTCCCTATGTACCTTTGGGTTCATTACTATGAAGAAGCCAATGAAAACATGGAGACAGAATTAAGTGCTCTTTAATGCTGGGATTATCAATCATGAATAAGAGTAACAGAAAATGGACCACGACTTTGAAAAATAAAAGCCTTAAACAAGGTGTTTAAATTCAGGTGTTTTTTGTATTGTACTTGAAGCTTGCATCTGTTTGATCACAGATGACTCAGCATTAGAATATCAAAATAAAGAAGCCTGAATGGTCAAACTTCAGGTATTCTCAAATACTTCAGTGCCTGTTGTGAAGGATGGACTATGAAACACCTGCGGGGGGGGGGGGGGGGGGGGAGGCTGGGGCAGGGAGTAGGTAGGTCTCAGTATCAAATGGCTTAAAGAGTATCTTGTTACCATTTTTTCACAGATGAAGTTAAATCTTTTTTCTTCCTCAGACCTTAAATTTTATCCGTTATCAGCTCTGTATCACACGGCATCCAAGTAAAGGTTCAATGTAGCTGCTATGTTTTACAGGGCCATTACAAGTGTACAGGCGGGCACCCAGAGCACAGGCTGGTGTTCAGATACCCTGAGTTGGGCACCTTTATGCAAGGGCACGACCATACACGGAGTCATGTGCTTAAGTACAAAGGTTTTCAGTATTTAACTGGCATACCCATATAACTACTTATACGATATACACCCACGTATACACGAACATGAAAATCATCAAGAATTCAGCTGAGTAAATGGAGAAGGATATTCATCAAAACTGAAAATACAGAGCTTAAACGAGTTCAAAAGAGCAGGTTCCTGTCCCCTCCCTCGCCCTCAGGTGGCCTGTATTGGGATACTGTAGCCAACAGGAACTCTGGGGATGGAAGACAGGTAGAGGCTTCGACACTGCAAAACCCTGACCCCCAGCAAAACTACGGTCGTTCCTCAGCAGCTGCTCACCCACACACCCTCACCCTCATAAAATGAAGGAGAAAAAATCCACAGATCGCAAAGGACCTACTCACCTGAGTTTGCAGAAACACTGGTAAACAAAAGACTGCTATCTTGACTGCATTATAAATCTGTAATCCCAGTCAAGAATATGCTAAATGCTGAAGGAATCAGTCTTAAAATGTTGACTCTGCCAATTCTGCCTTCTTGAGTTTTTCCCTACCAGATACCCAATGCTCATATAGAAAAAAAATTTTTGTTCAATATTGCATATGCATATCAATCCTGCCAGACTTTACAACAGTTGCCTTCCATAAAAACAAGTATAGGATATTACATTAGCCTATTACTAGCCCTGTGACCTGCATTAACAGTAGTTCAAGAGCTACTGTTTAAGGAACAGAAACTCCAGATTAAATATGGTATATTATCACATATGCAAAGAGACAACGTACAAGAATATTCACTGCAGCATTGTTTATATTAAGTTTGGAAGTAACCTCAATGTTTATTAAGGGGAGAATGCATTAGTAAAGTATAATATATTCATACGATGGAAAACCCGGAGTTAAAATGTAAAGAATTTAAGCTGCCAGCTTAAGTTGAGGAATTACGGGGATAAATTGCAAACAATGCAGAGTAGAAAAGCATGCTGCAGAATGATACAGAGTACAACACTATTTATAAAAGGTTTTAAAACTCCCAACATTACCTCTGCCTTAGAATTTGTTAGAACAGTCTCTTGCATGTTCTTTGTATGCACACTAAAGTCCTAAGGAACAGTCACTCTAAAACTAGAAAATTAAGGTTTAAAAAAAGACTATTAATCATATAATGTTCCTCAAATGGCAGGGAGGAGCCTTATTTAGTCATGGAAATCCCTTAGCCCTTTAAGTCATAAGATGTGTGTTCTATATTCTGCTACTCAGGAAACCACTATTTTACCAAGCTTCAGTTTTCTCTCCTAAATAAGGCTGATAACACCTGCCTTGCAGGTTGAAGTGCAATAATGTATGTAAAAGTTATATACAAAAGGACTTGGACTTGTTTTTTGCCTGTCAGTCAAGAGATCACACTATAACTCTCTACAGGAAAAAAAAAAATGTTGAGTCTGCACTTTTTCATCGGGTCTAGTATATGGTTAAGTATGACAAAGAACACAACAGGAAAGGGCAACCCTTCACCTTCCTCCTCCCAGTCCCTGATCTGGCTGTCTCTAATGCTTTCTATATTTAGCACACAGCGGCCCCTCCAAAAAAACAAACAAACAAACAAAACACTAAACCGGGGCTCTTGGCCGGGCTCCTTTGGGGAGCTCCCCTTGACCTTGGAATAAATTTCTTTAATCTCGTCAACCGTGCCTCCCCTCAGCACACACACCCCTCTGCAGCCCCGGAGGCACAAGAACGAAAACCCAACGGTCATGGTCTCCTAAGAGACTGCAAAAATCACAGTGCGGTGTTGTTGGGTCTGGAAGGTTCTGTTTGTTCTCAAAAATCAAGAGGAAAGTATACCGTAGACTCTTAAACCCTACTCTTTAGCAAGAAGATTCGGGTAAATAAGTTGTGCGACTTGTTTCCAAACACACCGTGCCCACATCTGGATTCACTACAAAGCCAGGCACGCCGTGGCCCCCGGAGCGGCAGGCTGCGTTTGCAATGGGACAGACCCACCTGTCTCTCGCCCTCCCGCACACAGGGACCCACCGAGACGCACACGCCGGCGCGGACACACTCAGCACGCGGGATGCGCTCAGGGGCCCCATGCCCGTTCTCCCCCTACCCCGGGCTGGCCCCGGCGGGCTCCACGCCTCACCCGTCTTGAAGACCATCTTGTCATCGTCCTTGGACCCGAAGGTCTTCAGCATGGACACGAAGAGCACCCCGCAGGCGTTCTGGATGCCGAACACCGACCCGTTGCACCACATGGCCGCCAGCATCACCAGCCAGCCCCAGCCGCCCTCGGGAGGCTGAGGGGGCTCAGCGCCCGCCGGCCCCACCAGCTCTACCTCCACCTTCTCGACGACCGCCTCGGGGCCGTCCGAGGGTCCCGGGCCCGGCAGCGGAGCTGCCCCGGTGGGCGCGGGGCCCGGCGGCTGCGCCTCGCTCGTCCCCCGCGCGGCGGCGGGCTCCTCGGGGAAGGGCACCATGGCCCGAGGCGGCCCCCTCGGGCGCCAGGGGAGCGCGAGGAGTGCGAGTTCCCGGCGGGCTCACGGAGGAGTCGCCAAGCGCCGGGCCGGCGGGCTAGTGAGGCCGAGGAGAGGGCGGTGGAGCCCCCGGTGGGCCGGCGGCGCAGGGCACAGACGCTGCCGCGAGGAGGAATCAGCAGGCGAGCGAGCACCTCTGAGCACAGGACTCAGGCCTCCAGCCCACAGCCCACAGCCCCGCACCCCCCCACTGCGTCGGGGGCCAGCCGGCCGGCTCTTAAAGATGCCCCCCGCCCCGCCGGCTGGGGGCGTGGCCGGAGCGGGACGTGCCCCAGACTCTCCAAATGATTGGGCTTCAGGAGAGCGGAGGCGGGACCCATCCGCCTGGCTGAGCCCGGAGCCAGGTGTCCGCGGGTGGCCGGCTCTGCGCGCGCGCCTGCGGCAAGGCCTCCTCCAACCCAGTGGGGGTCACAGATGTGTAGGTTACCTCGCCTCCAAGTACTAAAGGAAGGGGCGCGAATCTTCCTAGGTACGGGCTGGGTGTGTCATCACACAGCAGTATGGGATCTTCTTCAGCCCCAGCTCACTGACGGCTTCACAACCAAACCCACATTGCCTCTTTGTTTTTGTTTTCCTTTTTGACATGTACCTCTTATTACTAAATATAATATTTAAGATACATAATGCCCCCTGCTTACATAAAAGAAAATCAGAGGTAAAGGCGCCTTATGTAATCATTTCATTTCTCCTGCTTTCATATACGATTTCCTATAAATAAATACTTGGCACGTTAAAATGCCCATTTTGTAAGACACTATAATACCAAAGCCTTCCAATAGCATTTTTGACAGACAGCTGGAAAACATTACATTTAAACTACAGCACAGTTATTTGCACTTTAAACAAAAACTAGCACCTATATTCAACTCCCTAAAGCATGGAGCAACAATGCATGTGAAAGAAAGGAAGACTAGTCATGAAATTGAGCACAGTTAATTTGCCAGTTACTCAGATTCTTCACTTCGAAGTCAAAGTATACTAGTTATTTTATGTGCCCATCACTGCAATGGAGTACACAGATGAGTGTAACTGATCACACTTCTTCCTCTACCCATTAATAAACTGGTAGGAAAAAGTCCTGGGATAAAACAGGAAGCTCAGATGCTGAGTATTATAATCATACGCAACAAAGAAAAGCGGGATGGAACCATAAAATTCTCTTCAAAACACTACAGAAGAGCTTCTACAGCAAAATGCCTTGGAGCTGAGCTCTGAATGAAACAGAGAAATTGAGTGGGCAAAGAAAGGGGAAGAGCATTATTAGGTAGAGAAGATCGCCTAAGCTACAGAAAGCAGGGTATACTTGAAGAACAGGGAACACAGCTCAAGTAAAATGCATGTGTCTTAGGGATGGGATTAGAATATTACACTAAGAATAGTCACCCGAGTGCACAAAAATGAATGCACAAAGATGTTATTCCAGCATTGCTGGAATAAAGGAAAAAGTGGCAGGTTGCTTAAATACATACTGCATAATCTCTAAAATTATGTTGTTCACCTCTGTTAACTTTGAAAGTTATCCACATTTTACTTAGCCATGGAAGTACATTTTTAAAAAGGCATTATAACACAAAATATAAAGTAAATATAAAGTAAATATCCATGAGTCAACACCATTATAGGTAAATGATTAAGTTTATTAAGTCTTCCTCTCAAGACCCATAATCCCAGTCTAATCATTTAGAAAGAAAGAAAGAAGAGAAAGAAAGAAAGAAAGAAAGAAAGAAAGAAAGAAAGAAAGAAAGAAAGAAAGAAAGAAAGAAAGAAAGAAAAAGAAACTAGACAGGGGCGCCTGGATGCTCAGTCAGTTAAGCATCTGACTTCGGCTCAGGTCGTGATCTCCCGGTTTGAGCCCCGACTCTCTGCTGTCAGCACAGAGCCCACTTCAGATCCTCTGCCCCCACCCTGCCCTGCCCCTCCCCCACTCACTCTCTCTGTGTCTCTCAAAATAAATTAATTTTTTTAAAAATTTGAAAAAAAAAAAACAAAAACAAAGAAACAACTAGACAAATCCCAGTTGAGGGACATTCTACAAAACACCTGACAAGTACTTCTCAATACTGTTAAAGTCATCAAAAACTAGGTAGGTCTGAGAAACTGTCACATCCAAGAGGTACTGAAGGCAGCTGAATCACTAAATGTAATGTGGCATCCTAGATGGGCTCCAGGAACAGAAAAGGGACATTAGGAAAGAACTGGGGAAATCTAGGGGAACCTGGGTGGCTCAGCTGGTTGAGTGGCCGACTCTTGGACCGATCTCACAATTCATAAGATCGACCCCCATGTCTAGCTCCACACTGTGCATAGAGTCTGCTTGGGATTCTCTCTCTCCCTCTCCCTCTGCCCCTCCCCCACTCGGGTGCCCTTGCTCTCTCTCCATCTAAAAAAATAATAATAAATAAATAAATAAGGAAATCTGAATAAAAGATGGACTTTAGTTAATTATTAACATTGGCTTATTTATTGTAATGAGTGTGGAATGTGAATTAAGATGTTAATAATAGGAGAAACTGGGTGAAGACGGTGAAGAGGGATGGGAACTCTATAGTATCATTGCAATTTTTCTATAAATCTAAAACTGTTCTAAATATAAAATTTATTTTAAAAAAAAATGTTTAAGTAAGCTCTAGGCCCAGTGTGGAGCTTGACTTCACGACCCTGAGATCAAGAGTCACATGCTGGGGCGCCTGGATGGCTCAGTTGGTTGAGTGGCCGACTTCGGCTCAGGTCATGATCTCGCGGTCTGTGAGTTCGAGCCCCACGTCGGGCTCTGTGCTGACAGCTCAGAGCCTGGAGCCTGCTTCGGATTCTGTGCCTCCCTCTCTCTCTGCCCTTCTCCTGCTCACGCTCTGTCTCTATGCCTCAAAAATAAATAAACATAAAAAAATAATAAAAATAATTTAAAAATTTAAAAAAAAAAAGAGTCACATGCTATACTGGCTGAACCAGCCAGGCACCCCTAAAGTTTATTTTTAAAAGTTTATGTATCATGATCCCATTCTTGTAAGAATATGTACATGAGTACATAGCAATGTATTAAACATGATACAGTTTATTTTTAAGTTTTCCCTTATATATAATTGTTACATATAACATATATAACATTATTTCTTTTTTTTTATTTTTTATTTTTTGAGAGACATGTTAGCAGTTACTACCATTATTATTACCATTGATGACATCAGTGTTTCTTTCTGGTGACTTGGAATCGACCAATTTGAATGGATGTTTACATTTTTATAAACACAACCTTTATTTAATCACAAATATATCAGGTTAGGAAATTAGAATATGAAAATATTTAAATTTAGGAGCTTAGACACCCTCGTTCTCAACTATTATGTTATCTATTCCTTAAAGAGAAATTTATTTTCCACCACTCACTCTTCCCCAACTCACAAAAGGGACCCCTTACAAAATTCGATACAAAGTCTATAACACAAATAAATGGGAAGATATTCCATACTGTACGATGAAAGTATTAATATTGTTAAAATGTCCATGCTATCCAAAACAACCTATAGATTCAATGCAATCTTCATCAAAATACCAATGGCATTTTTCGAAGAACTAGAATAAATACTCTTAAGATTTGTATAGAACTAAAAACATGCTGAATAGCCAAAGCAACCTTGAGAAAGAAGCACAAAGCTCCCTAATTTCAAACTATACTACAAAGCTATAGTAATCAAAACAGTAGGATACTGACACAAAAACAGACACATAGATCAATAGAATAGAATAGAAAGCTCAAAAAGGTCACATAAGTTCAATTAACCTATGACAAAGGAGGCAAGAATATACGATAGGAAAAGACAGTCTCTTCAATAAATGGTGTTGGGAAAACTGAACAGCTACATACAAAAGAATAAAACTGGACCACTATCTTACATTGTATACAAAAATAAGTCAATATGGATCAAAGACCCAAATATAGGACCTGAAATCATAAAAATCCTAGAAGAAAATGTAGGGAAAAAGCTCTTTGACATTAGTTTTAGCAATATATTTTGACCCATCTCCTCAGGCAAGGCAACAAAGGCTAAAATAAACAAATAGAATTACCTCAAACTGGGGCGCCTGTGTGGCTCAGTCAGTTGAGCATCTGACTCTTGATTTCAGCTCAGGTCATGATCCCAGAGTCATGGGAACAAGCCCCATATGAGGCTCTGCACTAAGCATGGAGCCTGCTTAAGATTCTCTCTGTCTGTCTGTCTCTCTCTCTCCTTCTGCCCCTCTACCCCACTACCTCCCTCTCTCTGTAAAATGAAAACAAAAAAAAGAAAGTAAAAAGAATTACATCAAACTGAAAACCTTTTGCACAATGAAGTAAACCATCAACAAAATTAAAAGGGAACCTGCTGATTGGGACAAGATATTTGCAAATCATACATTCACTAAGGGGTTAATATCCAAAATACATAAAGAATTTGTACGAGTTAATATCAAAAAAAGCCCAAATAACCCAATTTAAAAAATGGGCAGAGGACTTGAATATACATTTTTCCAGTGAAGATACACAGATGGCCAACAGACACATGAAAAGACGGTCAACATCACTAATCACTAATCAAGGTAATGCAAATCAAAACCCCAATGAGATGCCACCTCACATCTATCAGATTGTCTATTATCAAAAAGACAAATAGTAAGTGTTGGCAAGGATGTGGAGAAAAGGGAAGCCTCATACACTGTTGGTTAGAATGTAAATTGGTGCAGACACTATGGAAAACGGTATGGAGATTCCTCAAAAAATTAAAAATAGAATTACCATACAATCCAGCAACTCCACATCCAAGTATTTATCCAAAGAAAACAAAAACATTGATTCAAAGAGATATATGCTGCCCTATGTGATGCAGCATCACTTACAAGAACCAAGATATGGAAGCAGCCTAAGTGTCCATCAAGAGTTGAATGGGTAAAAAAGATGTAATATATAAATGTGATGGAATATTACTCAACCATGAAAACTGAATCTTACCATTTGCAACAACATAAATGGACCTAGAGGGTATTATGCTAGGTGAAATAAGCCATAGAGAGAAATAAAAATACTATATTATTTCCCTTACATGTGGAACCTAGGAACAAGTGAACAAAACACAAACACACTCATAGACAGGAAAACCAAATTGTTGATTACCAGAGTGGGGAGCAGTTGGGGATTGGAGAATGGCAGAAATAGGTGAAGGGAATTAAGTGGTGCAAACTTCCAGTTAAAATAGAAATAAGTCATGATGATGTAATGTATAGCATAGAGAAGATAGTAATAGTATAATAACTGCATGGTGACAGATGGTAACAAGACTTATGGTGGAGGTCATTCATAATGTATAATAATATTGAATCATTATGATGCACACCTGGAACCAGTAGGATACAGTATGTCAATGATACTTCAATTAAAAAAATAATCTGATATGGGGCACCTGGGTGGCTCCGTCAGTTAAGCGTCTGACTTCAGCTCAGGTCACGATCTCATGGTTCGTAAGTTCGAGCCCCGCGTCGGGCTCTGTGCTGAGAGCTCAGAGCCTGGAGCCTGCTTCAGATTCCATGTCTCCCTCTCTCTGCCCCTTCCCTGCTCACGCTTTCTCTCCCTCTCAAAAATAAACATTAAAAAAATTTTTTAAATAATAATCGGTACAAAATCTCTCTCATTACTAACTTGATCTGTTTGGAACCATGGGTTCATTACCTCAAAGCAAAGTATTCTTCTAGACTATGGTCTGAGTGAAGGGCCTATACTGAAGTTTACCAATAAAAACAGAAGCCCCAGTCTAGTTAAGCCCCAGGTTGGCTTTGCCTTCATCTTCACTGCTTTCCTTGGCCTTTCTCAAATTTCTAAGTTAGTGAAAGAAAAGATGTCATGATGTGAAATGAAATAATAAAATAAAACACTTTAAAAATAATAAATGTCCTTAAACATTAAAAATTAAGAGTTATTTTAGGTTTCTATGCTCTTTGGGAAAGATATTCTAGACCCCAAATTGGAATCTGGGCTGAAATCTTATTATTAGATCAGGCAAGTTTGTGTTTCACATTTTGTTTTGTTATATCAAAGGGGGAAACAAATCAGATTTTCCTGTTTGAATGTTTTTTACAAGTTTATTGGCATTTACAAGCTTTTAACTTCTAAATGCCAATAAACTGCCTACTGAAGCCAAGTTTTGGGAGCGAAGAGAAACTACATTCTATTTCTGTATCCACACCTGCCACTAACTTACATTGTGTGCATCGACTTCTTGCCTCACCTTCTCCATCTGAAAAAGAACTACCTCATAATAATGGTATATTCCTTAATGAGTTCCTATTTATTATTAAGCACTTTGTGATCATGAGATAGAGGATTAATAAAACATAAAACACAGGGCACCTGGGTGGCTCAATTGGTTGAACATCGGACTCTTGATTTCAGCTCACGTCATGATCCCAGAGTCAGGAGATAGAGCCCCTTATTAGGCTCTGTGCTGAGCCTGCTTAAGCTTCTCTCTGTGTCCCTCTGCTCTGCTTCCCTCTTACACACACTCTCTCTAATATGTACATATATATATTGAACAACATATAAAGAAAAATACGATTGCTCTTTAACTCTAAATGCCAGCAGCGACTTCACAGTAAGGCCTTTTCATCCGTGGTTTGTATTAAACCTATTATTTAAAAACTAACTAACTTGTTAAAATATCCTTACTTGACTCCTCACTCTATCCAGAAATGCCATTCTTTTCTTGTAGGAGAGTCTCATTTTTAAGCTAAATATTAACCCTTTCCACTCTCCAAGAAATGTTCTCCATCTGGTCCAGCTCAGCATAAATGCTCTTTAAACACCTGAGTTGAACTGAATATACTAAATACTAAATTACTAAATTATGTGGTCACGGATGTCCAGCTATGCTCTATGTAATCCAGTACATAATACCTGCTTTGATACCATTTTAATTACTGATTTAAATCTAGCGGCCAACAGTAGCTTTGTACTGCTTTTGTGGCTATGGACAAATTCTAATACCTAATCTTTCTGAGTTGTCTATTCTCCAAATCACAGAATAGGAATAGTATCATGGTGATTATTTGGTAAAAGTTGGAGTATTCCTGAACTGCTACAATAAAATCAAATTTAAACACACACACACACACACACACACACACAGGACCTAGAAATTTTCTGGCGAATACTTTGATTAAAAACACATGCATAGAGATTCTTCAGCATTGACTTGTACAAGTGATAAATGAGGATTCTGATGCTTAAAACTGCACTTTCTAAATGGCACTGGATTAACTCTCTGACCTCCACTTTCTTACCTCTTTTAAAAATCCCTTCGATCTGCTCCTCCCATAGAATCCCCCTAATCTTCCCCAAACCAGGCTGATAAGCTGGGGTTCCTCCTTTAAATCCCTCTTCCCTAGGTAGGGGCCCAGGGGGGCTGTCCCCAGATGTAACCCCATGGCATATTGATTTTTTTTAATTGGAGCTACTTGGGAAACAGCTGGTGCAAGAACACTCGGACCCTCCTCCCTGTCTCTGAAAGCGGGAAATAAATCTCCCATATGAAAAATACCCTCCCCTGGGGCACCTGGGTGGCTCAGTCGGTTAAGCGTCCAACTTCGGCTCAGGTCATGATCTCACAGTTCATGAGTTCAAGCCCCACGTCGAGCTCTGTGCTGACGGCTCAGAGCCTGGAGCCTGCTTCGGATTCTGTGTCTCCCTCTCTCTCTGTCCCTCCCCTGCTCACGTGCTGTCTCTCTCTCAAAAATAAACATTAAAAAAAAATTTTTTTTTAAAAGAAGAAAAATACCCTCTCTATACTAAGAGGTAAAACAACAACAACAAAAATCCTTATCACCAGAGATAGGGACTTTAAAGTTTAGAAGCCCAAGAAGCAAACCTTGTTACTTTTTACTAATCTACTGCCTCAGCCCAAATTCCACTTAGAATTACTTACTAACAGGGGTGCGTGGGTGGCTCAGTTGGTTAAGCGCCGACTTTGGCTCGGGTCATGATCTCACGGTCTGTGAGTTTGAGCTCCGCGTCGGGCTCTGTGCTGATGGCTCAGAGCCTGGAGCCTGCTTTGGATTCTGTGTATCCCTCTCTCTCTGCCCTTCCCCTGCTCACTCTATGTCTCTCAAAAATAAATAAAAATGTTAAAAAAAAATTAAAAAAAAAAAAGAATTACTTACTAACTAAAGATCCCAAACATCTGTTTTCCTTATCCTGTAAATTCCTCACAAAACAAACTACCTGACCTGGTCATTTCTTTGGGTCTCATTTTCATTACTGGGCCTCCATGTGCACATAATAAAACTTTGCTTTTTTTTTCCCTCCTATTAATCTGTCTCATGTAAATTTAATTCTTACTCCAGTTAGAAGAACACCCAGTTCCCTGAAACATAATCCAGCCAATTCCAACTCCAGAAGGTCTTCTGACTGGCCCCCTGCCCTCCATCTAGCTGCTGGTTCCCTAATGATTCCTTCCTATTTCACGTGGACCATCACAATGACCTCCTGACTAGTCTTGCTGCCGGAATCTGCCTCCACCAATTCATCCTCTACCCTATCTCTGCCCAAACTCTATTCTCCAGGCTTCAGACCAGCTCCTTGTTTCAAGAACAGATATAAATAGCTCTATGCCTGCCGCCCTACAGACGCTGCTTTTGAAATGACTTCCTTTCTCCTTTTCCTGAGTGGTGAGATCTTACTCTACATTCAAGGCTCAACTTTAAAATGAAAGTCGCCTCTGGGCAGCCTTTATCGATTCTTCTTCCAAGCTTCCATATTTGATCCATAACAGTTTTCCCAGTCAGCAGAGGGGTTTTCAGTCTCCTTCCCTAGAGTAAGAATCTTCAGACAGGTCAGATCAGCTCATGAAGCTTTGACCTGTGCACAGCACCAAGCGCACAACAAATATTCTTTGAACCAAATTGAATAGAATTCAAAAAACATTTGTTTTAAAGAATCACAAAGTGTGAAATTGAGGACATCAAGTCTGGTCCCATATTTTCAGATGGAAATTTTTAAACATTTTTTAAACAACATGGATCTGTTTCCTGATTATAAAAGTAATACCTGCTCATTGTAGCAAACACCTTAAAAATAATAAAATAACATCAAGATAGTTTATTACTGCATCACTCAAATAACCTCTCTTAACTTTTAATGTTTTTTATAGTTGATGTATTTATGGGAGCTAGTTTTGCAAATTCCTTTGTAGCTTATTTCCCCTATATAATATAGGTTTGGTATAAACAAACCCACAAAAAAAATTAAGTGATTTTTTTTTTCATCTGTTTGGCTCAGTCGGTTAAACGTCTGACTCTTGATCTCAGCTCAGGTCTTGATCTCAGGGTCTGGAGTTCAAGCCCCAAGCTGAGCTCCACTCTGGGCATGGAGACTATTAATAATATATATATTTAAAAAAAATTACTGACTCTTTTAACCTTTAATGAAAACTGCTGCATCCCAAATAATGAGTAAAATATCAGTAAAACCTGATGAGGTGAGGATGCCCAAAGGCATGAGAGTGTGCACAAGAGCATGAGCGGGGGAGGGCAGAGAGAGAGAGAAAGAGAGAGAGAGAGACCCAAACAGGCTCCAGGCACCGTCAGCACAGAGCCCAGTGCAAAGCTGGATCTCAGGAACCCTGAGATCACGACCTGAGTCAAACCAAGAGTCAGACACTTAACTGACTGAGCCATCCATGGACCCTATGACTCAGATTTGTACGTCAGCAAAGTTATTTACCAATTACCACATATTACGAATTTTCAGCATTGCTCACAAAGCCACAGGTCAGGTCTATTGGATGTCCTTCCAGTCTTTTTCTATACTTTTTTTTTTTTTGAGAGAGAGAGGGAGTGCACGAGTGGGGCATAGGGGCAGAGAGAGAGAGAGAGAGTCTTAAGCAGACTCAGTGCAGAGCCCCATGTGGGACTTGATCCCAAGACTTCGAGGTCATGACCTGAGCTAAAATCAAGAGTAGGATGCTCAGGGTGCCTAGGTGCTCAGTTGGTTGAGCATCCAACTTCGGCTCAGGTCATGATCTCCTAGTTCATGGGTTTGAGCCCCATGTCAGGCTCTGTGCTGACAGCTCAGAACCTGGAACCTGCTTCTGATTCTGTGTCTCCCTCTCTCTCTGCCCCTCCCCTACTCGCACTCTGTCTCCCTTTCTCTCTCAAAAATAAATAAACATTAAAAAATATATTTTTAAAAGAGTAGGATGCTCAACTGACTGAGCCACCCAGGCACCCTTTTTCTGTGCATTTTAAACAAAATCAGAATCACAGTCGTTGTGGACTAAATTGGGTCCCTCAAAATTCGTATGTTGAAGCTCTAATCCCTAATACCTTGGAACATGACTGTGTTTGGAGACAGGATTTATAAAAAGGAAATAAAGTTAGAATGAAGTCATTAGAGTAGACCCAGATATGACCTAACTGGTGTTTTTATAAGGAAAGATCAGGACGTACAGTGAAAGACACCAGGGAAAGCCATGTGAAGATAGAGGAGGAAGGTGGCTATTTGCAAGCCAAAGAGAATGACCTCAGAAGAAACCAAACCTGATGACACCGTCATTTTGGACCTCTATTCTCCAGAGCTGTAAGAAAATACTGTGTTGTTCGGACAACCCCAATTGTGGTATTTTGTTATGGCAGTCCCAGGAAGTTAATATACATCATAAAGCACAAGTTTTACCCCTGCCCTTTCTTCCTTTAACCCTTATATCACAAAGAAGTTCCCATATTATTAAATATTCTTCAAAAGCATGATATTTAGTGGCTATAAAGGGTTCTCCTATAGAGAGGAACCACAACTTATTTATTTCCTATCCCTGTACATATCAGATATTTCAGGTTTTCACTGTTTCAAATAACACTGCGATAAATATGCATCTCTGATCATTTTTAGGATAGAGTTCTAGATGTGGGATTACTGGCAAAAAGCATATGAATATTCTTTTTTTTATTAAGAAAAATTTTTTAACATTTATTTATTTTTGAGAGACAGAGAGAAACAGAGCACAGGTGGGGGAGGGGCAGAGAGCGAGGGAGACACAGAATCCACAGCAGGCTCCGGGCTCTGAGCTGTCAACGCAGAGCCTGATGAGGGGCTGGTACACCACACCAACAAACAATTCTCAGACACCAGCTAGGGGTCCTACAATCCAACTTGTTGATGTTTATGGATCTTTCTCCAGGTAGGTCGCATGCATCTCTTGCTAGGGTTAGTGTCAGGTGTTTCATTTTCATGTTGTTGTCCCTGCTTTTGTGAATGAGTGTTTTCCATGAGAACTTCTAACTGGTTACTGCTAATATCAAAAACAAATTAATTTTTTATTTTTTTATTATTAAAAAAATTTTTTTAATGTTTATTTATTTTTGAGAGATAGAGAGACAGAGCACAACTGAGGGAGGGGCAGAGAGAGAGGGAGATACGGAACCTGAAGCAGGCACCAGGCTCTGAGCTGTCAGCACAGAGCCCAATGTAGGGCTCGAACTCACGAACCAGGAGATCATGACCTGAGCCAAAGTCGGACACTTAACCGACTGCCACCCAGGCACCTCAGCAATTAATGTTTTAAATAGTTATCTGATCTCACCCATTACCTTTTTTTGAAACCTGGATAAATTTACGTATAGTGTTTCAATTAGAATTAATTGGTTATTTTTACTTTGGTCTGACTTTGACAGTAAAGCATGCTCTACTAGATTAAGACAATTAATACAAGCTTAATAAAAAACTTTCATCATCTCATGTCAGCCTATGTTAGATCCTAATTCTGCAACTTAAGTGGATAAGTTTTAACCGTGTGTGTTCATTTACCCATTTTACATTTCTAATTGAAAATAACTTCAACATTTCCCTTTTTTCTAAAGCAACAAATTTTTTGTTTACTTATTTGTTGAGAGAGAGAGAGAGTTAACGAGTATGAGCAGGGGAGGGGCAGAGAGAGAGGGAGAGAGAGAGAATCCCAAGCAGGCTCCATGCTGCAAGTGTGGAGCCCCACAAGGGGCTCGATCCCACAAACCACAAAATCATGACCTAAGCCAAAACCAAGAGTAGGCCGCTCAACCGACTAGGCCACCCAGGCGCCCCTAATGCAACAAATTTTAATACAACGATTTGTCTTCAAATATTTTTTGGCTTTTACATAAAGTGTTTTTAAAACCAAAATATTTTGCATCAATGTTTATACTGTTAACTGTTCTATCAGCCTTCTCAAACTCTGTGCTGTGGTGTTCTGTAGGACAGGGCAGAGACTGGCCTGGGGCTCGCTGGACACTCAGGCCAGAGTGTGAACACCTGCACTTTGGGGATGCAGTGTAGGTCCAGGGTCTGGTCTTCAACTCTTTGTGTTCCAGAATTCAATTATTTCCCCTCACCAGGGTCATTTGTCTTTTAGAGAGTGAGTCAGACCAAGTAAATCCACAATAAACTAATTAAGAACCTAGGATATAGTTTTTAAATGTAATTTCACATACTTTCAGGCCAACTTGGATATTCTTATGGTTTGCACAGTGCCTTGCTTTCCCAGAGGGAAAAATCTGCATGACAAAACCTTTTACTATCCAAAGGCTGTTAGGAGATCCTAAGCCAGGTTAAGAAGGTTGAATAATCTTCAGAGAAAATGTGTCCAAGCCTATGCTACCCTGATGCCCTCTAAGTCCACTGCAGAACACACAGGCTAGCATAGCAAGACCACTTGGAATCAGAAAATGAGCTTCTGTCACTTCACCATCTGAATGGCCTTGTTCCAGTCATCTGCTTTCAAGAGCTCATCTGCAGGTCAGTGCTGGGGCCCAAACACAATTCCCCAGCATCTAACCCAATTCACCCAGCCAACACACTCCATCCTTCCAGTAAGACAGCATTACCTCAGTCATGCTACAGCTTATCAGAGGTATATTTTAGTATCACTAAAGATGTTTAGGGAAAACCATTCTTCCTCCCCTCCACCCTTCCTTCCTTCCTTCCTTCCTTCCTTCCTTCCTTCCTTCCTTCCTTCCTTCCCTCCCTCCCTCCTTCCTTCCTCCCTCCCTCCCTCCCTCCCTCCCCTTCCTTCCTTCCTTCCTTCCTTCCTTCCTTCCTTCCTTCCTTCCTTCCCTAAATTTTAGGAGTATGCCCTATTGGTGGCCTGTGGCTCCCCATGCCTAGTTCATCTACACCAAGTATCCCCAAAGTATGACTGCTCTACAAAAACCTCTTGAGTCCAGCATCCCACCTTTAGTACAGGCCCTGCTAATGTCTGTTGAATTGTACTCAGTAGAATTACATTTACTGACATGAGAAGAAAAAACATACTTGATTATTTAAATCTGGTAACAATAATCCCTCTCCAGGTGGTACAGTGGAATTCTAGAGAGTTTTGGAGGAAAGAGATTTGAACTCAAACCAGGGCTTGACCTCTCAAAAGCTGCCAAGCTAAGACCCCAGGATTGTTGAGATGGAGTGGGATAATAAGCTCTGTGACCTGTGGCTCATTGTGGAGGGGCAGATGTCATATTGATGTTAGAAAAATGTCCTTAGTTATGAGTATTTATTGAAATTTTGTATTCCTGGAATCACATAATATTACCTCTAGAGAGGGGATCCAATTATTTTGTACAACTTCCTGCTTAAACAAGAATCTATTTTTTTATGTTTTATTTATTTATTTTGAGAGAGAGATAGAGAGCAAGCAGGGAAGGGGCAGAGAGAGAGGGAGAGAGATAATCCCAAGCAGGCTCTGCACTGTCAGCACAGAGCCCAATGTGGAGCTCAAACTCATGAACCGTGAGATCACTACCTGAGCCAAAACCAAGAGTCAGAAGCTTAACTGACTGAGCCACCCACACACCCCAAGAAAGAATCTCTTCTAAGCATCATAGTGAAACCAAAGGGGCTACAATGTGCAAGAAGTCCTGTCCGTGTACACAAAAACCCACAAGATGTCATGGAATCAGCATTGCTTAATGACATGGCTCCCAGTTACACCTCAGTCTCTTCTCACCTCTGAGTTGTCTGTGCCGGTCACAGTCTCAATGCAGAGACTGCTTGCTTGGGTTGAAGGTATGGGATGGCATCATGGAAATGTAGTCTCCGACCTCACCATTAAGGTAAAGTCCCAAGGAATACCTTTTGCAGACACAGAGAAACCAAAGATTCCAAGCTAAAGAAACCTCAGCAGTCATGAATTCCTATCTTTCTAAAACATCTTTTACTACGATCCATAGTTAGAAACACATTTGATGTAATAACCCAGTACATACACACACACACACACACACACACTGGAACAAAAGTTTAACAAAACAATATTTACTTTACAAAGTACAACAGCCTATTCTCATCTCTTTTATTTCTTTTAAAAAACCTTGCTAATCTTAAAAATAAAACAGTCAGTTATCTTACCAGCAAATGGCTTTACTCAGGGATAGGAGAGAATTTGCCATTTGGGACACACAAGCTATGGCAAAACCATTGGCAAGTCCAGGAAACAAAGAAGAGAAACGCTTTTCTAAAGGAAAGGGGGGAGTTGGGAGGGGCCGTTATAAACAAAGAGTCCATTCAAGTAAACTGGGAGTTTTTCACTGGTTGAGTTGGGGCAGTCTCTCATTGACTGGGCTGTTGGCAGGCAAGGGGAGAAACTTCCTCCGTCCTGCTGGGGTAGTTAAGTATGGGCTTCTTCCTCTGGGATCTGCAAGGAGGTGAGGAGAAGTGGTGGGACAGGAGAGTTTCTCCTGCTGGTCTCCTGACTCCATTTTAAATGAGGTTCCCCTTTATTAATTTTCACAACCTGCTGGTGAAAATTCTAAATTGATTTTACAACCTACTAATGAATTCAGATTTGAGGTTCGATTGATCCAATCCAATGCTCTCATCTTACAAAAAGGATAGGAAAAAGGATACGACTGTGTTTTGACTATTCCATGAACACACACACATCAGTGGCATGGTAGTGACAAGACTCCAGCCCTTGTGAGTCTCATCGTGGCCTTCCCTCAGAACTTCCTATTACTTCTCCCGTCGTTATGTATAGAGATGAATTTCCTACTTCTATTTTAAGAGCCATTTAAGCCTAAAATACTAAAAGCTAAATAAAATTTAAAATTCAGTTCCTCGTTCTCATTAATCACAGTTCAGATGCCCAATAACTACATGTGGCTAGGGATTACTGTATTGAACAGCACAAAAATAGGACATTTTTTCCATCACAACAGAAAGTTCTGTTGGACAGCACTGATCTAATGAGCAAAGTGATAGTACGCCTCCTCTCTGATGCTTTCAGTCAGTCCTGGGCATTCCTCTTCATTTTTTTCTTCTTCTGGGCATCCCTCTTCAAATGAAACAGAGACAAAGAGGAAAAAGAAAAAAATCAGGAAAAGATAACCACAAAGCTAAAAGACATCATTTGGCAAATAATTCAAGAAACAGAGAAATTTAGTCGGAGAAGAGGAAAACCCAGTGTAAATGTGAAGATTATCTTCAAATATTAAAGGAGTGTCCTATGAAAAAGTTGATATTGTTCCATGACTTGAGGAATGGAATTAAACCCATGGGTCAGAGTTAGAGGAGAAAAGTTTCTGGCTCAACAGAAGGAGAAACTTCTTCCATGTCAGAGCTTCCCTGCCAGTCCATCCCAAGGGCAGAACGGACTGCCTCATAGAGGAGTGAGCTCTCCATCCTGGGGGTGTCCAAGCAAAGGTTGAGTATATGCCTGCCACGCAAATATTTAAAAAAAAAAAAAAAAAAAAAAACTTATGGAAGGAAGTTGTCAAGTACATCAGGGAGAAGGTATGAATTAAAATACATAAATAGGTAGTTGGAATTGATGATCTTTGAGATCTTTAAACTCTGACTCCTCTGATTGGTTTTCAGCCTCTGGGTGAGAAATTCTGGAGAGCATGGGTAAAGTAGGGAGTTGTTGGGAGCCGTTTTGGGCTCACAGGTTGAGACCCTTCCCTGTGTAGAAAAGTGGTTAAAGCAAAGCTCCCGCTAGCCAAAATGGCAGGCTTGGATTTCTTGAGCTACTCTCCTTGGCCCCAAGGAATGTAAAGGGGAAGGACCTGGAGCAGGATGCCTTGATGGATTTATAAGACCTTAAGGAAACACCATGCTCTCTCCCCACCCTAAATCTATCCTGAAACCAACATACAGGATTAAGGTTTGCCACCTTGCTGGTAGAAATGGATTATTGTTAAAGAGATCAAACTACCTTTTAAATAAAGACACAGACCAGCAGGGCAAGAACACCAGAGGACGCCAGAATTGAGAAGACCCCAGAGATTGCCAGAATTGAAAATCGCCAGAATTGAAGAATGCCAGAATTGATGAACACCAGAGGACGCCAGAATTGAGAAGACCCCAGAGGATGCCAGAATTAAGGACGCCAGAATCGAGAAGACGCCAGAATTGCAGAGACTCCAGAAGACAACTTCTGTCCTTCGACACGGTGAGGGGCCGCCTGGCTGGCTCAGTCAGTAGAGCACGCAACTCTTGATCTCAGGGTCACAAGTTTGAGCCACACACTGGGCTTAAAAAAAAGAATATGACAGAGAAACAGAGAGGAAGAAAGGGTATGAGTAAGCAATTTAACTACAATTAAATGGAGTAGGGGGACAGAAAAGAATGCATGAGGAAAAGGGGATTGTGAGACAAAGAAAGAAAAGAAAGAACTGGGATGGGGAGAAAGAATGAGGTATTTGTAAGAGGTCTGTGATAAAAGGCACAAATAGAAGCTTCGATTTTGACTCTCCCTGACTCAGTAAGTGACCTAATGAGTTTGCTTAAATAGGATTAGAAAAAATATGACTGGGATATGTAATCAGAAAGCTTGATAAAACGAAAGACAAAAACAGATGACTGTAATAAATATAAAACATTGCTTTTTGAAACACCAGAGTGGAAACCACTCACAGAGCCAAAAGAATTTCTTCCACTGCTACCTATCCACCCTACAGCTCTTCAAAAGTGCGATAAAAAAATAATAAGGGGCGCCGGGGTGGCTCAGTCGGTTGAGCGTCCGACTTTGGCTCAGGTCATGATCTCACCATTCCCGAGTTCGAGCCCTGAGTCGGGCTCTGTGCTGACAGCTCAGAGCCTGGAGCCTGTCTCAGATTCTGTGTCTCCCTCTCTGTCTGTGCCCCTCTCCTGCTCATGCTCATGCTCTCTCTCTCTCTCTCTCTCTCTCAAAAATAAACATTAAAAAAAATTTTAAATAATAATAATACGACTATTGTGAAATTAAGACTGTACTAGTGTTCTGTTACTACCACAACAAATTACCACAAATTTGGTGGCTTAAAATACTAGCGACTTAAACAAATTGATTCTCTCACATCTTTGGAGATCAGAAGACTGAAATGAATCTTACTGACCTAAAATCAAGATATCAGGGTTAAAATCTATTCCTTTCCTCTTCCAACTTCTAGAAGATGCCTGCATTCCTTGGCTTATAGTGACATCACTCCAATCCTTGGCTTCTGCGATCATATCTCCTTTTCTAACACTGACATTCCTGACTCCTCTAATAAGCACTCTTGTGATTACTTTGGACCCTCCAGATAATGTAGGATAATCTAATCTCCCCATCTCAAAATAATCACACTTGCAAAAGCCTTTCTACCACATAAGGTAGCATATCCACAGGTTCTTAGGATCAGGAGGCGGACTCCTTGGGAGGCCATTAGTCTGTCTACCCTAAGGATGGTAAGCCTTTGCATTTCATAGTTAGAAATATTATGTGAAAGTATTCAAAATTAAGGTCGCTGACCCAGCATTTGTAGCACATATGGCATTAGGGAGCATGGTGGCAGAAAATGCCATGAATCAGGATCCAAGGGTCCCAGGTTCTAGTCCTACCTCTGCCATTAGCTAGCTTTATGACATTGAGCAAGTCTTCCCTTGTCTCTGGAATTCCCCTTGCTTATGAAATAAATTACCATTCTCTTCTGCGGAACTGTCAAATTAGTACCCTTGGCCTATTTTTTTCTTCATTGTGAAACAGGGCATAAATCTTTCCTAAAAGTTATCAGTTCATTCATTGTCACCATAAAGCAAATTCTTCTCCTCGTAACCAAACGGTCTGGGCTTCTAGACAAGCTCTAGCCCACTTTATGAAGTGGGTCACTTAGTCTCTGCCATAGTGTCAGTCTGTACATTGTATGTGTCCATTAGATCTCTTAAGAAATCAATGTTCTGAAGTTTGTTAAGGTAAGACCTATGAATTCCATGTGAGTTCAGCATCCTAGGCTTGTCCTCTCAAATAGTGATCGAAACTATTATTTAAATGCATATATTCACTTAGTCAACAGACAATCATTGAATACACAGAGTACTGCAAAGCATTGTGCCAGGCTGATTGCTAGCAAACTTGGTTCTTGGTTATAATAAAGACTACTATAACCTAATAGATGAAGAGGAACACTTGAACATTACTACTCGGCAAACAATTCAATAAACATTTATAAGGACGAAGCACAGGAAATAAGGAACTCAAGTCCTCTGACCTCAAGTAATACCATACAAATATAATATGAAGCAATATATTTTTTTTTAAAGTTACCAGGTCTTTTCATTTTTTTTTCTTTTTAACATTTATTTTATTTTTGAGAGACATAGAGACAGAGCGTGAACAGGGGAAGGGCAGAGAGAGAGGGAGACACAGAATCCGAAGCAGGCTCCAAGCTCTGAGCTGTCAGCACAGAGCCCGATGTGGGGCTTGAACTCACAGACCGTGAGATCATGACCTGAGCTGAAGTTGGCCGTTCAACCAAGTGAGCCGTCCAGGCACCCCTGTGAAGCAATATATTAAACAGGCCTTAATATCAGTGTTTTTTCCCCAAAGTTTTCTTTTTCCTTTATATTTATAATATATATTTTTTTAAGTCAGCCTCTACCTTCACTCCTTTCAGGTGCCGCTTCTCCTAGAACAGGAAGGTGAATGTAGACTTCTGATCTTAGGTTCTGAGTATTTTTCCAGTTACAAATAGTTTAATCCCATTTTTTTAATTTTAAAAAGGATGCATGAGGGCGCCTGGGTGGCTCAGTCGGTTGAGCGTCTGACTCTTGGTTTCCGCTCAGGTCATGATCTCACAGTTTTGTGGGGTTCGAGGCCCACATCAGGCTCTGCACTGACAGCAGGGAGGCTGCTTGGGATTATCTGTCTCTCTTTCTCTCTGCTCCTCCCCCCTTGCACGCACTCTCCCTCTCGCTCTCTCTCTTTTAAAAATAAACATTTTTTTAAGAAAAAGTATGTGTGTGTTTTTCCCTTCAGGATAGGAATTTGAGGGTTTTTTCCCCCTGTCTTGTTTATCCACATTTTCTTACTTTTCAGTAGTGGACATTTATTAATCAGATAATGAAATACATCATAATGTTTTAATAGAAAATAGATCATTACCACTTATGATAAACTTACTGCCAAAATGATCTCTGTTGGAAAACTTAAAAGTACTACTCAATTTCCACAATGGTAGTTAGTGCATGTCTATACCATCTGATAGCTTCAAGTAATAAGTATAGTCATAAAGCATTTAGGAGATCGTAAGATTAAGTTTTGACTCCTCTCTGACTCATTCTGGAACTCAGAGGACTGTTAAACTTCTGTGCACTGTGGTTGCTGGTCACATTTCACTCTGGGAGTTCTTCTCTAACCTGGCACAAATGAAGAATGATATGGGCTTTGATGGTCAAACAGCCTTTGAAAGCTTTCTATTTATTATATTTAGATCTGCTAATGATCACTTAATGATACACAAAATTGAGGGAGTTAATTTGGCACAAATTATAAATCTCTCAAAACTAGAAAGTCTCAAAATTGCCCAGCTAATTAATTTCCAAATTAGATACTAAATCCTCATTGCGGCTTCCTGAAGGTCAACAGGTGAAAGACAGAAGCTAACGTAAGCACCAGCGTAAGGTTATAATTTAACCAGTGACTCCCATTTGAGATGACCACATTCCTACACAGAAAAGGAAATGTTTGTTCAACAGTTTTATCTGTTTTCTTCCATGGGATTTGAAGGGATTTACAACAGAGAATCAGTAACTTTTTATTCAAGCTCCAGCTACTTTCTTTAACAAACTTCAGGATGGAGCTCAATTCACAAATAAAGCACATCAAAGGTGGCAGTCCGATATTTGATTGTACTCCTTGACTCGACCCCAGAAAGATTAAGTCACCCAAGGTCACACAGTTATGAGAAGAGGAGGGATTAGAACACTGAGTTCCCAGTTTCTGGAATAATCAAGGATGTTTGGTGTTTTACTGAAACACGCAATTCCTGGTTTAGGGTCCAACCCCAACAGCCTCCAGTTCTCACATATCACAGCTCGTTGTGTCAGCCCCTCACCTTACTCCTTCGCTCAACAGCCATGTCTGAGCCCTTGCTCCGTGCCGGTCGCTGTATTAAGCATTGACAGGATAACCAATACCTTGTAGTGCTGTGCCATTTACAAGCCACTTTCACCGACACCATAACATTTGGTCATGCAATTTGACCTATCCCAAGTCCAAAACCAAGACTCATTCATTCTTGTATCATCTGGGACTTAGTTTAGTGCCTGCACAATGCACCAAACATTCATTGAATAGATGAATAAATGCAGGAGACAATGAAGGAAGGCCTCATATCTCTGGTCTATGCTACTTTTTTTGTTTTCATAGGATTGGCGAACATTAACTTTTCTCCTTTAACTCTTAAAAACCCTTTGGAAAAGCTATCTCTTCCCTACTCATTTCTTTCTCTCCTGTAGAGCAACACCTCCTAATTATGCTCAGAGGCAAACCTCAGGTCCCCAGAAGTCCCTAAAACTCCTACCTTTATCCCTTGGCCAGGACCCTTGCCATTAGCTGCTATAAATCTCTAGGTGAGGAGTCACCCTGGGTCAGTTCCATTCTAGCCTGTTTTTATTTTATTTTATTAAAAATAATTTTTTATGTTTATTTATATTTTAGAGTTAGTGCAAGAAGGGGAGGGGCAGAGAGAGGGGGACAAAGGATCCAAAGCGGGTTCCGTGTTGACAGCAGTGAGCCCGATGTGGGGCTTGAATCCACAAACCTCGAGATCATGACCTGAGCTGAAGTCAGAAGCTCAACCAACTGAGCCACCCAGACGCCCCTCTAGCCTGTTTGTTTTTTTTAACTTTATTTATTTTGAGAGAGAGAGAAAGCATGAGCAGGGGAGGGGCAGAGAGAGAGAGAGAATCTCAAGCAGGTTCCACACTATCAGTGAAGAGCCCGATGGGAGGCTTGAACTCACGAACACTGAGATCAAGACTTGAGCTGAAATCAGGAGTCAGACACTTAACTGACTGTAACCATCCAGGCACCCTCTAGTTTGTTTTTAAAAGTGACCAACTTCTATAAAGAGTTTGGCAATTGAATTATAATACAAATTCCTGTCACTTGTCTTACTACCGTAGAATTATTTTAATTGGGATAAAAATCTAGTGTAACCAGATTTTCCTTATAAGATTTAGAAACTTGGAAAGCAACAATTCAAGGAACCTAGAAAGTAATGGCGTGGCTGCCTGGGTGGCTCAGTCAATTGAGCATCTGGCTCTTGACTTTGGTTCAGGTCATGATCTCATAGTTTGTGAGTTTGAGTCCCACATTGGGCTCTCTGTTGACAGTGTGGACCCTGTTTAGGTTTCTCTCTCTCCCTCTCTCTGCCCCTCTCCTGCTTGTGCTGTCTCTATCTCTTTCAAAATGAATAAATAAACTTAAAAAGAAAGAAAGAAAGCAATGATGGAAACCACAAGCTAAGCTGATGTCTAGTTAGTGCTCAGGGTGAGGTCAACAGACAGAATCAGGAAATGGATTGTGCCCAGCGAGTGCTAAGAAGAGTTCAAGCAATTATCTACTAATCTCACTAACAGAAACTCCTTTTTTTTCTATGCTTTTTACATGCTTTCCAGATCACCCCAACATTTTAGAACTTTTCAGAGCATCATCTTGAAAACAGCTCTGAAGACAAATAAAGATCCCAAGAAAATCAAGTGCATCTTTACTATCTAAAGTGGCAATGGTCAACTTCCAGGGAAGATGGCAGAGTAGGAGGATCCTAGACTCACCTCATCCCATGGATACACCTAGATAACACCCACGTCAGTGTAAATGGCGCCATAAAATGGCTCACAGACTGACAGAACACACTCTTCACAGCTAAATGGAGAGAAAAGGCCCATTGAAGAGAGCAGGGTAGAGACAAGATCAGGAGCCTAACAGAGCCACAGGACTGTCCACAGGAGGGAGGAACCCACTAGCCGCAGAGAGGGGAGAGGAGTAGATCCCACCCCAAGCATGGGGCACCCACACTGGGAAGACAAATTGCCATAACATTTGACTTTGAAAACCAGAGGGGTCTAATTTCATGAGTTCTTACAGTCAGTGGGGCTTAACACTTGGAAATTTAAAAATCAGTGGGTTCAGCTCTGGGAGAGCCAGGGGGCAATAGGAAACTGAGTCCCCACCCTTAAAGAGATAGGACAACGAACAACCCCACTGAGATACAGCACAGAAGCAGCAGTTTGAAAGATACCTTGGGTATATGGGAGGGATATTTATTTCCTAGTCTAGAGGCCTGTGGGGAAGGGGCAGGGATCTTTAGGAGACTTCTCCAAGAACACAAAAGCTGGCAGGCATCATTTCCCTCCTCACATCCAGCTTAGATACACGGACACCTGTGGGAATGAGCAGAACACAGCACCAACACTCTCCACCTAACTTGCTAACAGTGTGTTCCATCCCCTGGAAGAGGACTGGTTCCTCCAGCCAGCCTCTTCCCATAGCAGACATGCAACCTTTTCTTGCTAACACTGCATGTCTCACCCCCTCATTCGCCTGTGGATTTGCTCCCTCCAGTATACCCTTGGTAGGAGTCCATCCAAAGTTGCACCACAGCTGTCAGCAAGCAGCCCCGATTGACTCCGCCTACCCAGGGAGAGAGGAAGAGAACCATACATACCAGTTTGACTGTGGTCCCAGCAGTGGACTGAGGACAGACAACTGGTCTGACTGCAGACCTCAGCAACCAACAAAAGCTTCTCAGGAGACAAAACAGGGTGAGCACAATACAGTTCAGTGCTACCACAGTTCTGGCAAAAGCCTGATATGACCCAACTCAGGCACAAGGTGACCCCAGACTGGCCCATTAACAACACAGGAACCAAACCCTGCCCACAACAGGCAAAGAGAGTCATTGCAGATGACTGGACTGAAGGCAAACGCAACTCAGCCATAATAATAGGATGCACACAACACACACACAAGACCCCCGCGAAGCACCAGGTTCTGGTGAACAGGGGAGATGGCAATGCAGGGCACTATAAGACCTCTTCTTCATAGCCCACTACTTGGAAGAGCAGAAGGCACAGCTGACTTCCCTGAGACATAGAAACAGACACAGAAAGTTAGACAAAATGAAGAGACAGAGAAATATGTCTCAAATGAGAGAACAGGACAAAATCACAGAAAGAGAGCAAAAGGAAAGGAAGATACATAATATACCAGGAGTCATAAAACTAGTCATTAGAGACTTTAGAATAGAATGGAGGACCTCAGTGAGACCCTGAACAAAGAGATAGAAAATATAAAAAAAGAACCAATCAAAGATGAAGAACTCAATAACTAAAATTAAAAATACACTAGAGGGAGGGAACGCCTGGCTGGCTCAGATGGTTGAGCTTCCAAATCTTGATTTTGGCTCGGGTCATGATTCCAAGGTTGTGGGATTGAGCTCCACATCACTTGGGATTCTCTTTCTCTCTCTCCTCTTGCCTCTCCTCCTCTGCCCTCTGTCGGAAAAAAAAAAATACACTAGAGGGAATAAATAGTAGACTAGAGAAAGCAGAAGAATGGATCAGCAACCTGAAGAATACAGTAATGGAAAGTAATCAAGTTGAATCAGAGAGAGAAAAATGAAAATAGAAAAAGAAAATTCAGTGACACCATCAAGAGTAATAACATTTGTGGGGCACCTGGGTGGCTCAGTTGGTTAAGCATCCAACTCTTGATCTCAGCTCAAGTCATGATCTCACAGTTTGTGAGTTCGAGTACCACATCTGGCTCTTCGCTGACAGTGCAGAGCCTGCTTGGAATTCTCTGTCTCCCTCTTTCTCTGCCGCTTCCTCCACTCACGCACTCTCTTTCTCTCAGTATAAATAAATAAACATTAAAAAAAGAGAGTGATAGTATTTGCATATAAAAATTCTAGAAGGAGAAGAGAAAGAAAAGGAGGCAGAAAATTTATTTGAAGAAATAATAGCTGAAAGCTTCCTGAATCTGGGGAAGGAAACAGATATCCAAATCCAGGAGGCACAGAGAGCTCCCAACAAAATCAACCCAAGGAGGTCCACGCCAAGGCACATAGTAATTGAAATGGCAAAAAGAAGTGATAAAGAGAATTTTTAAAGCATTAAGAGAAAAAGGAAACAGTTACATACAAGGGAAACTCCTTAAGGTTATCAGCTGATTTTTCAGCAGAAACTTTGCAGGCCAAAAGGGAGGGCGATGGTATATACAATGTGCTGAAAGAAAATAAAACCTGCAACCAAGAATACTCTATCCAGCAAGAATACTCCATCATTCAGAATAGAAGAGAGATAAAGAGTTTCCCAGGCAAACTAAAGTTAAAGGAATTCATCATCATTAAATCAGCTCTACAAGAAATGTTAAAGAGGATTCTTTGAGCAGAAAGGAAAGACTTTAAGCAGGAACAAAAAAAAAGTAAGAAGCACAAAAGCAGTAAAATTAAGTGTATCTATAAAAATCAAAGGATTTACAAATTAAAAGGATGTAAAATATGACACCATATACCTAAAACATGGGGGAGAGGAGTAAAAATTTAGTGCTTTTAGAATGGGTTCAGACTTAAGCAACCATCAACTTAATATACACTGCTATATATATATAAGATGATATATATAAATCTAAAGGCAAATTAAAAAAAAAATAAAAAAAGTCAACCATGCAAAGAAAAAAAAGGAGAGAGGGAGAGAAAGGAATCCAAGTATATTATTAAAGAAACCTAACAAACTGTGAGAAAAGAGAGCAAAAGAAGAAAGGAACAGAGAAGAACTACAAAAGCAACCATAAAACAAGTAACAAAATGGCAGTAAGTACAGACCTACTATCAGTAATTACTGTGAATAAATGGACTAAGTGCTCCAACCAAAGACACAGGGGGATGGAATGGATAAAAAAACAAAACAGAAGAAAACAAAAAACCACCTATCTATATGCTGCCTACAAGAGACTCATTTCAAACCTAAAGACACATGCAGACTGAAGGTGAAGGAATGGAAAAGTATTTATCATGCATTTGCAATCAAAAGAAAGCCAGGGTAACAATACTTATATCAGACTTTTTTCTATTTAGATAAGTTTTTTTTTTTAATTTTATATATAGAGAGTAAGTGGGGAAGGGGGGAGAGAGAGAAAATCTCACACAGGCTCCATACTGAGGACAGAGCCCAACACGGAACTCGATCCCACAACCCTGAGATCATGACCTAAGCTGAAATCAAGAGTTAGACACTCAACCAACTGAACCACCAGGCACTCCTTGGACAAAATATACTTTAAAACAAACACTGTAAAAAAGAAATAAAGATGGGCCGCCTGGGCGGCTCTGTCAGTTAAGTGTCCAACTTTGGCTCAGGTCATGATCTCATGGTTCGTGGGTTCAGGCCCCACGTCGGGCTCTGTGCTGACAGCTCAGAGCCTGAAGCCTGCTTTGGATTCTGTGTCTCCCTCTTTCTGCCCTTCCTCTGCTCATGCTCTGTCTCTGTCTCTCAAAAGTAAATAAACGTTAAAAAAATTTTTTAAAAAAGAGACAAAGAAAGACACTATTATAATCATAAAGGGAACAACCTAACAAGAATATATAACAATTACAAATATTTATGCACCCAACATGGAAGCATCCAAATACATAAAGCAACTAATAACAAACATAAAGAAAGTAACTAACAGTAATACAATAATAGCAGGGGACTTTAATACCCCACTTATGTCAATGGATAGATCATCCAAACAGAAAATCAATAAGGAAACAGTGGCTGTGAATGGAACATTGGACCAGATAGATATAATAAATATATATTTCAGAACATTCCATCATAAAACATCAGAACACATATTCTTTCGAATGCACATGGGACATTCTCCAGGATAGATCCCATTTTCATCCACAAAACAAGTCTCAACATATTCAAAAAGACTGAAGTCATAGCATCTCTCTTGTCCAACCACAATACTATGTAACTAGAAATCGACCACAAGAAAAAATCTGGAAAGAACACAAATATATGGAGGTTAAATAACATGCTACTAAACAATGGATTGGTCAACCAAGAAATCAAAGCGCAAATCAAAAAATACAATGGAGAAAAATGAAGCTGAAAACACAATGGTTCAAAATCATTAGGATGCAGCAAAAGCTGCTCTAAGATGGAAGTTTATGACAATACAAGCCTACCCCAAGAAGCAAGAAAAATCTCAAATAAACAACCTAACCTTACACCTAAGGGAGTTAGAAAAAGAAGAACAAACAAAACCCAAAACTGTAGAAAGAAAGAAATAATAAAGATTAGAGCAGAAGTAAATTAAATAGAAATCAACAACAACAACAACAACAAAAAAAGAAATCAACAAAAACAACATCAACAAAAAACAATAGAACAAATCAATAAAACCAAGAGCTGGTTCTTTGAAAAGATCAACAAAATTGATAAACCTTTAGCCAGACTCATTAAAAGAAAGAGAGAGAGAGAGGATTCAAATAAAATCAAAAATGAAAGAGGAGAAATAACAAGTGACACCACAGAAATAAAAGGATTATAAGAGAATATATTAAAAATTATATCCCAACAAATTAGACAACCTAGAAGAAATGGATAAATCCTAGAAACATAAAACCTCCCAAAATTGAATCAGGAAGAAATAGAAAATTTTATCATATCGATTATAAGCAATGAAATTGAAGCAGTGACCAAAAAAACTCCCAAGAAATAAGAGTCTGGGATAAATGGCTTCACAGGTGAACTCTACCAAACATTTACAGAAGAGTTAAGTGCACGGTGATGGACTGATGACAGCCCTTCGCTGTGGGCCTTTCATACTGTGCCAGTGCCAGAGGTGCATGCAGCCCTGAACCATTGCCCGGCCTCCTCACCAGTGGGCTGTGAGCACTGAAGGGGGCTGTACAGTGTGAAAAAACAATGACAACAAAAATAAAATAAAGAAGAATAAATATGTATTCTTCTTAAACTATTCCAAAAAGTAGAAGAGGAAGGAAAGCTTCCGAATTCATTCTATGAGACCAGCACTACCCTGATACCAAAACCAGATAAAGATACTACCAAAGACAACTACAGGCCAATATCTCTGATGAACATAACTAAAAAATCCTCAATGAAGTATTAGCAAACCAAATTCAACAATATATTAAAAATCATTCACTATGCTCAAGTGAGATTTATTCTTAGGACCCAAGGGTGGTTCAATATTCATAAATCAATCAACATGATACATCATATCAAAACAAGAAAGGATAGGGGCACCTGGGTGGCTCGGTCAATTGAGCATCTGACTCTCAATTTCAGCTCAGGTCATGGTCTCACAGTTTGTCGGTTCGAGCTCTGCATAGGGCTCCACGTTGACGGTGTGGAGTCTGCTTGAGATTCTCCCTCTCTCTGTGCCCTTCCCCAGCTTATGCTCTCTTGGTCTCTCTCACAATAAATAAATAAACTTAATTTTTTTGATTTAATAAGAGAAAAGATAAAAACCATATGATCATTTCAGTAGATTCAAGAAAAGCATTTGACAAAGTACAACATCCTTCATAATAAAAATCCTTCAACATGGTAGTTTTTAGATGGTACATATCTCAACATAATAAAGGCTACATATGAAAAACCCACAGCTAACATCATACTCAATGGTGACAAACTGAAAGCTTTTGCCATAAGATCAGGAACAAGGCAGATGTCCACTCTCACCACTTTTATTCAACATACTACTGGAATTCCTAGCTATAGCAATCAGACAAGAAAAAGAAATAAAAGGCACCCAAACTGGTAAAAGAATTAAAACTTTCTTTGTTTGCAGATGACAAGATGCTATATATAGAAACTCTAAAGACCCCACCAAAAAAACTACTGGAACTGATAAATAAATTTGGTAAGGTTGCAGGATACAAAATCAATATACAGAAATCTATTGCATTTCTATACACTAATAATGAAAGGGTAGAAAGAGAAATTGAGAAAACAATCCCATTTAAAATTGCACCAGAAAATAACAAAATACCCAGGAATAAACTTAACCAAGTAGATGAAAGACTTGTACTCTGAAAACTATAAAACACTGATGAAAGAAACTGAAGATGACACAAACAAATGGAAAGATATTCCATGCTCATGGATTGGAAGAACAAATATTGTTAAAATGCCCATACTACTCAAAGCAATCTATAGATTTAATGCAGTCCCTATCAAAATACCAACAGTGTTCTTTCACATAACTAGAACAAATAATCCTAAAATTTGAATAGAACCACAAGACTCCCCATAGCCAAAGAAATCTTGAAAAAGAAGATAAAAACTGGAGGTATCACAGGCGCATCTGGCTAGCTCAGTCAGTAGATCACGCAACTCTCGATCTTGGGGTTGTGAGTTCCGTCTCCATGTTGGGCATAGAATTTACTTAAAACAAAACAAAACAAAACAAAACAAAGATTTAACCTGGAGGTAACACAATGCCATGTTTCAAGACATACTACAAAGCTATAGTAATCAAAACAATATAGTACTGGCACAAAAATAGACACATAGATCAATAGAACAGAATAGAGAGCCCAGATAAATCTTTGATCATATGGTCAATTAATCTTCAAGGAAGGAGGCAAGACTATGCAATGGGAAAAGGACAGTCTCTTCAACAAATGGTGCTGAGAAAACTGGACATCTACATGCAAAAGAATGAAACTGGACCACTTTCTTACGCCATATACAAAATAAACTCAAAATGAATTAAAGATCTAAATGCGAGACCTGAAACAATAAAAATCTTAGAAGAGAGCACAGGCAGTAATTTCTCTGATATCAGATGTAGCAACAGTTTTCTAGATATGTCTCCTGAGGCAAGGGAAAGAAGAGCAAAAATAAACTATTAGAACTACATCAAAAGAAAAAATTTCTGCACAGCAAAGAAAACAACAGGAAAAGACAACCGAGTGAATGGGGAGAAGATATTTGCAAATGACATATCCAATGAAGGGTTAATATCCCAAATAGATACAGAACTTTTACAACTCAACACCAATAAAACCAAACAATCCAATTAAAAAATGAGCAGAGGAGGGGAGCCTGGATGGCTTAGTCGATGGAGCATCCGACTCAATATCAGCTGGAGCCATCATCTCACGGTTCATGGGACTGAGCCCTGTGTCGGGCTCTGCACTGGCAGCACAGAGCAAGCTTAGGATTCTCTCTATCCCTCTCTCTGCTCCTTCCCAGTTCTCTCTCTCTCAAAATAAATGAATGAACATTTAAGAAAAAAATAGACAGAAGACATAAATAGGCATTTCTCCAAAGAAGACATTCAGATGGCTAACAGACACATGAAAAGATGCTCAACATCACTCATCACCAGGGAAATGCAAATCAAAACTACAATTAAATAACCACCTCACCTGTCAGAATGGCTAAAATCAACAACACAAGAAACAGTAAGTGTTAACAAGGGTGTGGAGAAAAAGGAACCTTCAGGCACTGTTGGTGGCAAACTGGTGCAGCCACCATGGAAAACAATATGGAGGCTCCTGAAAAAAATCAAAAATAGAATTACGATATGACCTAGTAATTCCACTACTGTGAATTTACCCAAAGAATACAAAAACACTAATTTGAAAAGATATGTGTACCCCTATGTTTATTGCAGTATTATTTACAATAGGCAAGTTATGAAAGCAACCCAAGTGTTGTCCATTGATAGATGACTGGATAAAGATGTGAGATATATATATATATATATAAAGAGAGAGAGAGAGAAGTGGGGGAATCCAGGCTTGCAGCCTGGGCAGGTGTCTAGCTGCATGCATATATGTATATATTCATATTCGATGGAGTATTATTCAGCCATAAAAAAGAATGATATCTTGGTATTTGCAGCAACATGGATGGATCTAGAGGGTATAATGCTAAGTGAAATAAGTCAATCAGACAAAGACAAATATATGATTTCATTCATATGTGGAATTTAAGAAACAAAACAAAGAAAAAAGAGGAAAAGAAAAGACTTCACTATAGAGAACAAACTGATGGTTACCAGAGGGGAGGTGGGTGGGGGATGGGTGAAATAGTTGAAGAAGATTAAGAGTACACTTAAGGGGATGAGCACTGGGTAATGTACAGAATTGCTAAATCACTATATTGTACACCTGAAATGAATATAACACTATGTTAATTAGACCGGAAATTTTAAAAATAAATAAAAATTAAAAATAACCAAAAAACGAAGTGGCAACGGTCCAGTTCCTTCATGCACTGTTGGTGGGACTGGACCCACTGTTCAACAACAGTCTATGGAACATCTATTTGTCAAATAGTCTTAGGGACATATTGCTTAAAACAAAACAAAACAAAACAGATAAATGAGGACCCTGCTGGGTGGTCAGGGAAGGAAATGACACTTCAACTCAGACCTGAAGCACATGCAGAGCTCCTAAGACAAAAGGTTCTAGCCTGCTCCTCCAGCCAGAGACCAGAGAGGGAGAAGGTACGAGACAAGAATCTATAATGGAGGCACATGAAGAAGGGCCTGAAGTTAGCGGAGGCAGCTGAGTTTATTCTGAGTACGATGGAGAGCCATAAGAGAGGAGAAATGGCAGGTTGTGATGTGTTTTCATCTGTACCACATTCGGTGGCAAGAGCTTTAAGGTAAAATGGCCATCCAAAGTGGCACGGAAGGTTTTGACTATCCCTTTGCCTCATTTATTTGGATACCACTGTAGAGGACTGGCTATGTCAATACGTTTTGGTACTTTACTAAACACTTCCCTTTTAATAAAGATTGTGCCAGGTTTTATTCAAATTATCACATTAAATCTTCATGAAAACTCACTCCATGTCAAAACCATCTGCCAGTCTTTGATAATAGCTCTAAGACTTCCACACCTCGGAGCACCTACCGGGCTGTGCCTCCTTGACATGACATTCCAATAATGCAGGGGAAGAGAGTCCAGATGAGGATCTGCTTCTGCGATAACTTTCACCACCAGGGCAAATACATCTGCTTATAGAGTTCGATCAGGAGCAAATGTTTATTTCCTCACTCAGCACATAGTTATGGCCACTAGAGATATGCAAACGGGGAAAACAGAAGCCCGATCCCGTCCTGAGGAGGACAGGGTCTAGGAAGAGCTCATATCTGTTGCCCTCCTTTTAATCACTGCCCTCTCCACCTACACCCCTCATGCATTTCCATGGTAGATAATAGAAGAGGGCTCCTGGACAAGCCACAGGGGAAGAGGGAGAATTGTGTCCCTTGGGCAGCTTGTACCTCATAAATGGACCGCAGAAACATCAGGCCCGAGGTCCGGTGAAAATGGAGATCAAGGTTGACCTTTGGAGAAAAGAAGGCAGGCTGGTGGAGTCACTACAAGCATGGACTCTGGCAACTTCCAGGCCAGGGCTTGGGAAGTGTTCTGCCACTAACGGCAGGACTCTATGAAAGTTCCTTAACCTCTTTATGTCTTCATTTCTCACCTGGAAAATGGGAAACAATAGTGCCTACCTCACTGTGTGGTCTAATCTGGATAGAAAAGTCAACAGAAGGCGGACACACTTGGACAAGGTAGGGAGACCGTGACCCCGGAGGGCTCAATGAGGAGAAAGAGAAAGGGTCGGTGGAGGGAGATTCTGAGAGCTGGAAAAACTGTGTACTGGGTTGAACAGTGTCCTCCAAAAGTCCATGTCCACTAGATGCTCAGGACGTGACCTTATTTGGAAATACAGTCTTTGCAGATGTAATTAGTTAAGATGAAGTTGGGCCCTAAGTCCAACGACTGTTGTCTTTGTAAGAAAACAGAAACAGAGCCATATGCACACACAGAGGAGAATGTCCTAGAAAGACAGAGGTGGAGACTGGAGTGTTGCACCCACAATCCAAGGAATGCCCAGGATTGCTGGAAACTCGCAGAAGCTAGGAAAACTACATGAAACAGATCCTCCTGAAGAGCCTCTAGAAGAAAACTACCCTGCCCACACCTTAATTTTTGACTTCTAGCCTTCAGAACTATGAGACAATAACTTTCTGTTGTTTTGAGGCACTAGGTTCATGATACTTGTTATAGCAGCTCTAGGACATTACGACAGACAGGAAGAAGGTCATGGTTTGACAGTTGGAATTGATAGATATCAGCATCCCCACTCCCACTTTTGTGCTCCGTCACGGCAGTGAGGATAAAGAGGGCTGGTAGATGCTAGAGAGATCCTACAGAGGTGAACTCGGTGACCCTGGCAACTCATTAGATGACAGGCAGGGGAGGGGGACAGGATGTGCACGAAAGGAGCAAAGGTGACCAAGGTTTCACAGCCAGTAAATGAGAGACCACCTTCTCCTGCTCTCCTTGTTCTGTGAAAGGCACTACTGTTCTTCCAGAAAAAAACAGGATGTGGTCTGAGAAGCTTAAGGAGTCTTGGTGTCTTCCCAGGAAAGAGGTGGAGGAGGGGGCCACATTGCAAAGTGATGCGGAAGTTTGTGATGAGGAAATGGAGGTGGTTAGAAGGGATGAAGTTGGCAGATGTATAGGAATGAAAGAGGAAGCTCAAGTAGCACTGGTCTTTCCTGGGATAGAAAGATATGTTCTTTGGACATCAATGTGGTCTGTCTGCTAAAGCGTTGTCCTGCGCTAAGAAAAATTAATATTGCTCTCATATTTTCTCTCCCACTCCATATAAATGCATAGGTATAGACACAGAATACATATTAAACTGGTCCACAACTGCATCATAGTCCTGTGGCTATTACATCAGCCACAGACGATGAAACACAATTAAAAGGAGACTCAAAGAGGGCATGCCAATGATCATGTTGTCGGCAGGTAAAGATTGAGGACACAGGGAGTGATTAGAGGCAGCGCCCTTTGGTACACTGGTGTTGCTCTCTTCTGAGATGGTGGCTCTCACCCCCACAGTCCCTACTTTACCTACATGGTGGTATCCCTCTGGAGGAGAGGTGATAGTGGCAGCCTTTAAAAAGTTCTGGGCCTGGGGCACGTTGGTGGCTCAGTGGGTTAAGTGTTTGACTCTTAATTTCAGTTGAGGTCATGATCTCGGGGTTTGAGGGTTCAAGCCCCACATCGGGCTCTGCATTGATGGCGCAAAGCCTGGTTGGAATTCTCTCTCTCCCTCTCTATGCCCGTCCCCTGATCATGCTTGCTCTCTCTCTCTCTCTCTCTCTCTCTCTCTCTCTCTCAAAAATAAATAAATTAAAAATTAAAAAAAAAAAAAGTCCCGAGTCTCCTGGTCAGCAAAGGCTGTGGCTCCAGGGGACATTCAGGAATTACCTCCTCCCCTGTTTCTAGATCACGGCTAAGGTTGCTCCTGCCTCTTATTTCAGCCAGATAAAGGCCCATCTCCTAAGGTTATGATATGTCTGACTCTGACAGCAATTTGTTGTTGTTATTCTTTATTGCTTCTAAGTAGGAACCCTTGGCATCCATTCCTGGCATAGAAACAAAGAGCTGGTTAAAGCTAATACCATGTTCTAATGGAGCCATGCAGATCAAAGCCAGAGGACGGGGTGGGCATCTCTCTTCCAGTGCAATTTTCAGTTTTCATGCTCCCCTTTCCTCTGTTTGCTCAGATGATTCTTCACCGTAATATAGTTCTCTTGCTCCACTTGTAGTCCAATGCCAACGGGAATTCACACTTATTTACTAAACTTGACAAAGAACAGAGTTGAGTAGGATGCAAATTAAAAACAGAATCAAATCAAAGGTGTAGGTGTTTTATTATGCATACCACCACCCACACTTCGTCTGCTGATTGAGAGATAAGGGGGAAAGAGGCAGAGCCAGGAAAATTGGCGAAGGAAAGTTTTCCTTAGAATAGCTCCTCTAGGCCACAGCTCTGTGTGACCCAGTGATATGACCACATTGAGGGCCAGAAAAACATCGCAGAACCATGGAAGAAGTGCAAACCTTTGATTAATTCATTCAAGGTTTTGAGCACCTAATGTGTGCTAGGCATTTTGCAAGAAAGACTCGGGAGATATAAAAAATAATGACACACAATCCTTGTTCTTGTGTAGCTGCGAGGATTAAGGATTAAGGCCCAGGCACAGCGCACAGAAAAGGGAGTTGCAGATACTGCCTAGGGAAGTTGGGAAGGCTTCAGGGAGGAGGTGATCATTCAGGTAATTCTGTGAGGATGAGTAAGAGATTAGCTAAATTAGAAACAGCATGTACTAAAGTACAGAGTTATGGAGAATATATTTTGTTCAAGGAATATTAAGAAGCTGAAGGCAATGGTAGGGAATGTGGCCAGAGGGGCAAGCTAGGAACATCCTCTGAAGAACCCGTTCTACCACACAAGAACGTGGATTTTATGTGAATGGAGCTCTGCCAGGAGTATATAAGTAGGAGAGCTGCTTGGTGACACTTTCATTTTAAACTGATAGACTGACCAAAAGCAATGAGATACCTAGGAAAAAACCTAACTAAAGAGATGAGAGATCTGTAGTCTGAAAACCATAAAAAAACACTTATGAAAGGAATTGAAGACACAAAGAAAGGAAAGAGCATTCCATGCTCATGGCTTGGAAGAACAAACCTTATTAAAATATTATACTACCCAAAGTAATCTACACATTTAATGCAATCCCTATCAAAATACCATCAGCATTTTTCACAAAGCTAGAACAAACAATCCTAAAATTTGTATGGACCACAAAAGACCCCAAATAGTCAAAGAAATCCTGAAAAAGAAAAATAAAACTGTTTTGGAGGCATCACGATTCCAGATTTCAAGCTGTATTACAAAGCTGTAGTCATCAAGGTAGTATGGTACTGGCACAAAAACGAACACATAGATCAGTGGAACAGAATAGAAAACCCAGAAATGGACCCACAACTATATGGTCAACTAATCTTCAACAAAGCAGGAAGGAATATCCAATGGAAAAAAAGACAGTCTCTTCAACAAATGGAAAACTGGATGGCGACATGCAGAACTGGACCACTGCCTTACCCACACGCAAAAATAAATTCATAATGGATGAAAGACCTAAATGTGAGACAGGAAACCATCAAAATCCTAGGGGAGAAAACAGGTAGCAACCTCTCTGAGCTTGGCCACAGAAACTTCTTACTAGACACGTCTCCGGAGGCAAGGGAAACCAAAGCAAATATAAACTACTGGGACTTCATCAAGAAAAAAAATCTTCTGCACAGTGAAGCAAGCAATCAACAAAACTAAAGGGCAACCAATGGAATGGGAGAAGATATTTGCAAATGACATATTCGATGAAGGGTTAGTATCCAAAATCTACAAAGAACTTATCAAACTCAACACCCAAAACATAAATAACCCAGTGAAGAAATGGGTAGAAGACATGCATAGACACTTTTTTAAAGAAGATATCCAGATGGCTGACACATGAATAAATGCTCAACATCACTCATCATCAGGGAAAGAAAAATCAAAACCGCAATAAGATACCATCTAACACCTGTCAGAATGGCTAAAATGAACAACACAAAAACAACAGGTGTTGGCAAGGATGTGGAGACAGAGGAACCCCCTTCCACTGTTGATGGGAATGCAAACTGGTGTAGTCACTCTGGAGAACAGTGTGGAGGTTCCTCAAAAAACTAAAAATAGAACTACCCTACAATCCAGTCATTGCACTGGTAGGTGTTTCCTCAAATACAAAAATACAGATTTGAAGAGGTCCATGTATACCAATATTTATAGCAGCACTATCAACAACAGCCAAACTACGGAGAGAACCCAAATGTTCATCAACTGATTAATGGATAAAGAAGATGTGGTAACACATATGATGGAATGTTATTCAACCATCAAAAAGAATGAAATTTTGCTGTTTGCAATGATGTGGATGGAGCTAGAGTGTATTATGCTAAGCAAGATAAGTCAAACAAAGAAAGACAAATATCATATGATTTCACTCATGTGGAATTTAAAAAACAAAACAGATGAACATATGGGAAGGGAGGGTGGAGAGGAGAGAGGGAAACAAGCCACAAGAGACTCTTTACCATAGAGAACAAGCTGAGGGTTGATGGAGGGAGGTGGGTGAGGGATGAGCCAAATGAGTGATGGGTAGTAAGGAGGGCACTTATGATGAGCACTGGGTGTTGTATGTAAGTAATAAATCACTGAATTCTACTCCTAAAACCAATACTGCTCTGTATTTTGACTAGCTAAATTTTAAATAAAAAAATAAAATAAAATAAAATGATAGATTAGACGGGGCACCTGGCTATCTCAGTGGGTAGAACACGCAATTCTTGATCTCGGGGTTGTGAGTTCAAGCCCCACGCTGGGAAGACAGCTTACTTAAAGACTAAATATTAAAAATTAAATGATAGTTTGGACTACAGGCTGGGAGAGTTAATGGCCGGTGGGCCATGAGACCCCTGGGCAGTTGATCTTCTCGGGTATACGATTTGCTTATTTTTTCACCATGATGAAATAAAGATACAATGAAAGAAAATTTGGAAATAATGAAAAAAGAATACCTATACTTTCAGAAACCACCTTTTAAACTTATCGTGTATCTCCTTCCAGTCTTTTTCTATATACACGGGACTTTGCTTATTGTTATTTTCGTTTGTATTATACATACCTAGAATGATTCATTTAAAATAATATTTTGTATGTGTTCTCATACATGTTTCATAAATATCACTTTTAGGGGCTGCACAGATTGCTTTGATTGGAAATAATAATTTATTTCAACAGGTTAAAACACGTACATGGTAAACATTTCAAAATGCAGAAGGGGTACACATGAAAAGTCAGTCTCTCCCATCCCTATCTCCCAGTCATCTAGTCTCCTCAAACATAATCAGTTCTAGTCTGTTGTGTGTTCTTCCAGAGATATTCTACATATACACATAAATATTCTTCTATCTTCTCCCCCTGAGGGTAGCTAACATATTATATGCACTGTCTATACTTTGTTTTTTTACTTATCGGTGTATCTTGGAGCCTACTCCAGATTGCCAAAATAAAGCTGCCTCTTCTTTTCATTAGAAAAGCAATTTCTTAGCTGGCAACAAATGGTGCCTCTCCCAAGAGCTGCCGGACCCTCCCTTGAGCCAAAGTGACAGGAGCCTGCCTGCCAGGTCTGCTCATGTGAGCCAGGAAAGTCAAGTCTGAGATTTCCATTTCCCACCCACAGCGTGGCGGCACTCAGAAGCCAAGGAGACAGTAATGTCTCCTGTTAATAAATGAAGACAGCAACTACAAAGAAAACAAGACAGGAAGAGTGAACTTTGCTCAAGAAATAGGTTGTTTTCTGTCTCCTGTTCACTAGCTCGTGCAAGAACTCCTGTTCCAGGAAACCCCAGACCTCCATGGCCTTCGGCCTCTCCTGTGCTGCAAACACAGATGGGCTGCTCCAAGATGGGTGTGATAACCTGGCCCACAGACGTCCCCCCATCTCCTTACTGTGGCCCTTTTCTCTTACTTTTCTTCAAATCTCCCAGTTAGAGGAACAGCCTTCTCTCCTGGCTTTATCCTGCTAGCATTTTAGGGTGTGTTACCTTACCAAATCAACTAGTCTATGCATTAAATACCCAGAAAGGTAACAAAAATCTAAGGTTTGATATAATAATAATATTGAGTTCTAAAAAGGAGATGACTTAAGAGAAGTGGACAGCAGCCTGAGGCAGTCCTTCCTATTTTCCTGAACTTCTATGACCTACCCAACCACAGACAAATGGAAAGAATGGTTTATCATGTTTATAGTATCAAGGAGACCCAAAATTCCATATTACATGGCTCTTGATCTCAAAGAGTGTATAATCCACCATATGCCAAGTGCAGGGCCAGGCGCTGTGGACAGACACAAAAGGTGGGGAGAGGATCATGCTCCAGATGGTTAAGACAAGACACTGACAGGAAAAGTCAAGTATCAATGCAAGAGATATCACTGGGTGGTAAAGAATAAATGTCAAAACAATAATTTAATCTTTTAAATGTTTATTTTTCTGAGAGAGAGAGAGAGCAAGTGAGTACTACTGAGAGAGGGGCAGAGAGAGGGGGACAAAGGATCAGAAGCGGGCTCTGAGCTGACAGCCGAGAGCTTGATGAAGGCCTTGACTCATGAACTGTAAGATCATGACCTGAGCCGAAGTCAGACGCTTAACCAACTGAGCCACCCAGGTGCCCCAAAACAGTAATTTAAATCAAGTGTTCAAACTATAGTTCTTAATTCCTCATGGGATCATGAGAGCAAATTTAGTAGGTAGTGTATGTGACCAGAATCTTTTTTTTAATGGAGTGGAATAGAATATGTGGCACATATTTTGAATACTGCTTTGTAATACTTGTTTTTCAGCTATATATCTGTACGTATGTATATGTGCGGATATATCTATATATCTGCCTCTGTCTGTCTACCTACCTACCTACCTACCTATATCTGCATAGATCTTTTTTTCCAGTTACATGTGTTCTGGCTATGATACAAAATATATTTATTACTGTGGATTATAGAATAAAGTTTGAAAACAACTGACTTCACAGGAAGAATTGATCAGAGTACATTTGAGTAGCCAGGGAAACATTCCTCAAAACTACAAGAGCTAGCACAAAGTAGGTATATCAAAAATGTTTATCAAGGCTGTACATGCTACAAGACTTTAAGAAAAGGCCAAATAAAGCAAGTTTGGGTTCAATGGCCCTGGATAAGTAAGGGAAAATTCTTGGTGTCCACATGGGGGCTGCTCAGGCAAAGCACCTTGTTTCTGGAATTCGTCCACTCTGCTCCAAGTCCATTGCTGCCATTTTAGTCCAGGTCCTTGTTATCTCTGGTCCGAACTTTGGCAAAGCCTCCGACTGGCATTCCTTCTTCTGGTCCAGACTTCCATATCAGTAAGGAATGCATTCAGCTATAACAGGAGTCTCTGCTTCAGTGGTTTAAACAAGCCGGAGACTATTCTCATGTAACAAAAAGCGTGGGTGTAGGCTAACCAGAGCTCATATAGCTGCACAAAAGTGTCATCTGAAAACCAAGCTCCTTTTATGTGCCAGCTCTATATTCTTGGCCTAAAACCTTCATCTTGATGTGTGTGAGATGGCTGCAGAATCTACAGGCATTGTAACCTTTCCCCAGATAGGAAAAAGAAGAAACGGCGTAGGGCAAAGGGACATGCCTTTACATCAGTAAAACAAACCTTTCCTGAGACTACTGAATCCCACTCAGTAGACCTCCAAATTGTATCCATCAGCCGCTCGTAACACTGTCACATGGCCACCGTCGTGCCAAACGAACCAGTCGATTTGCATTTTTGGCTGAACACATCACTGCCTTGAGCAAAAAACAAGGTTTGGTTGGCAAAAAATTAATATCTAAAAGCATTTGCTACATCTCCTTCACCATACTCTTCCTCATACTCCTTCCTCAAACTCTTCAATGGTTTTCCACTGCTCTAAAGTGCAAATGTGAGGGGCACCTGGGTGGCTCAGTCGGTTAAATGTCCGACTTTGGCTCAGGTCATGATCTCACGGTTCATGGGTTTGAGCTCCGCGTCGGGCTCTGTGCTGTCAGCACAGAGCCCAGAGCCTGCTTTGGATTCTGTGTCTCCCTGCCCACTTCTGCTCCCCTGTCTCTCTGTCGTCCTCTGCTAGTGCTCTGTCTCTCTCAAAAATAAGTAAACCTTTAAAAAAACAAATTAAATAAAAGAAGAGCAAATCTGAAATCCTTAAAGTTAGGCTGTTATGGACTGAATTATGTCCCTGAAAACTCATACGTGGAAGCACTATCTCCCTGTGAAAAGATAAACTGAGGCATATTCTAATTTGCAAGAGTTTATTTAAGCAAAAGGCAACTCCAATTGGGCAGAACTCCGTCTAGCAAATAGAGACTCTAAGGAGCTGTACAAAATCACAGACTTTCATAGCCAGAAGGGAGCAGGAACAAGGAAGTTACACTAGGCAAAAAGGCGGTTGTTTGTTACAAGGCAACTTTCCTTTAAGGGGATGGCAGCGGCCTATCGGACGGATCACCTAACTAGCACTGACCAGGCGATTCCTGATTGGTTTAAGTTTCCATTTCTGGGAGAAGTGAAACTGTATTAAGTCTTAATTTGGTGATGGGAGGCTTAGCACAAGCAATTCCATTTGGGGCCTGTTGTCTTGGTTTTAAGACCCCAGTATTTCAGAATATAACTGTATTTGGAGATGGTCCTTTAAAGAGGCAATTAAGTCAAAATGATGCCAGTGGCCAGTGATTCTATCAATCATGCCTAAGTAATGAAGCCTACATAAAACCTCGAAAGGATCGCGTTCAGAGAGCCTCCAGGCTGATGAATACGTGGAGATTTGGGAAGAGTGGTGCACCCAGACAGCATGGGATCTCCGTGCCCTTGCCCCATAACTTCCTTATGCATCTCTTCCATATGGCTGTTTCTGATTGTATTCTTTTATAGTAAACCAGTGATCTAGTAAGTAAAACGTTTCTCGGAGTTCTATGAGCCACTCTAAATTAATCAAACCTAAGGAGGGGGTTGTTGGAACCTCCAATCTGTAGCCAAGGTGGCCAGAGCACCGGTGACAACTTGGAATTGGCCATTGGCATCCGAAGGATGAAGAGATGGGACAGTCTTATAGGACCAAGCCCTTAACCTATAGGTTCTGATGCTGTCTCCAGGCAAACAGTGTCAGAACTGAGTTGATTGTGTAGTGGTGTGGGGAACGAAACACATATCCTATAGCCCTAGCAAACTAATACGGTGGCTTAAAAGAGCTGAGCATAATCTGGATTCCCACTAACATTGGGCTCCCTCCAATGCCATTCTCCTTAATTGCTGCCTTCCATCCAGGCCGCCCTTCTCTACTTACCAGAACAGGGGAGCCTTGTTCCAGACTCTGCACCTTTGCATGTACTGTTCCTTCTTCCCAGAGCTCTCTACACCCTGCTTTTTTTTTAATGTTTATTCATTTTTGAGACAGAGAGAGACAGAGCATGAGCGGGGGAGGGGCAGAGAGAGAGGGAGACACAGAATCTGAAGCAGGCTCCAGGCTCCGAGCTGTCAGCACAGAGCCCAATGTGGGGCTTGAACTCTGAGAATTCATGACCTGAGCCGAAGTCGGACGCTCAACCGACTGAGCCACCCAGGCGCCCCCACCCTGCTTTTTAAATGACTAACCCCTGGGGCGCCTGGGTGGCTCAGTCGGTTGAGCATCTGACTTCGGCTCAGGTCATGATCTCATGGTTCGTGAGTCACATCGGTCTCTGTGCTGACAGCTCAGAGCCTAGAGCCTCTGCTTCTGATTCTGTGTCTCCCTCTCTCTGCCCCTTCCCTGCTTGTGCTCTCTCTTTCTCTCTCTCTCTCTCTCAAAAATAAACATTAAAAAAATTTTTAAATAAATAAATAAATGACTAACTCCTCGTCCCACAGATCTCAGCTAACATATCGCTTCCTCAGAGATGCCTCCTTGACCACCTCGTATAATAAAGGTGGTTCATTGATATTCTCTATCCTAGACCTTGGTATATTTCTTTCATAGATCTTATGAGAGATTACTGTGATTTGTAACAATTTCACTTGTTTACTTTTGTCATCATGTCTTTTATTTTTCTTTTCCAATAAAATACCTCAAACTCTATTAGGGCAGGAACACGTCTAGTTCATAGATGTGTCCTTGTAGCCTAGCCCATCCTATGCCTCCAATAAATAATTTCTGAAAGAGTGAACAGGATGTATGCTATCTGCTATTTCCTGTTGGTTAAATTTATTTTCAACTATGTCTGAACAAGAAGAGGAAGAGCAAGGCCGGCCTTTCTGAATGGAAGGTGGGTGGCAGCTGGACCCAATCACCACCCACAGATGTGCCTTTGGGGTTTGGGAGAAGCCTCCTGCTTCCTTTGAGCCACTTACTGCTTTTTACTGACCTCACTGGCACGGGGTGAAGTTGATCTTCCTAAAGGGTTGCTTGTTAGTGATGCTAGTAACTGCTGGTGAAGAAGAAGTTTGGAAGTAATTGTGTGTCTTAAAATTGGTCCAAATTTCATGAACTGTAGCAAGTCCTCCTCAACGCTGCCCTAAACTCTACCTAGCTCACTAAATGAGTGCTTCCAAATATATTCAAACCCTGGGATGCCTGGGTGGCTCAGTTGGTTAAGCGTCTGACTTTGGCTCAGGTCACTGTATTGCAGTTCATGAGTTCAAGCCCCACATTGGGATCTGCACTGACTGACAGCTCAGAGCCTGGAGCCTGCTTCCAACTTTGTGTCTCAGTCTCCCTCTCTGCCCCCCTCCCCTGCTTGTGGGCATGTGCTCAAAAATAAACATTAAAAAATAATATATATATAATGTGCTCTCTTGGCAACAATCTAGCAACCAAAAACAAAACCCAAGCTATTTTAAAAGTTTTGTAGAAGGGAAGATTATTCCATCCATCACACATTACAAAGGTTGAACTGTTCAACAAAAGACTACCAGTGGAAATTGGAATCTGCTCCAAGTCTTTAGCCCTGAGCCAGGAGTAAAAAGAGTCTGTTATAGTCTCTAACGTCTAACTTGAAACCTCAAGATTTAGAACAGTGATTGCCCTGCCTCAGCTGGTCATAAATGTCTCCTTGTCTGAAATTTCCGCGCCTGCCAGATTGTTGGGACAATGCGATATTATTTCAAAACATCTCACTTTGTGCAAAAAGCAGAAGGACTAACTAACCAAAAATAAGGATCTAGGATCTAATAAAAGTCACTGGAGTTCCATGAATAAAATTTATTTCAAAAAGTGTTTATAGTTCCTGGCCCAAAGGTTTCTGGGCCTCTGAACACGGCTGAAGGAAACAAAAATATTACCTCTGCATGTTTCTGCAATGAATAAAATATGCGCCAAGTTGGTTAATCGTCAATAATTAGATCAGGGTTTTACCTCTAAAAGAAACCCAAATATTAGCTGTCCCGTTTTTCTCATTTTATAACCATAGGTGTGCCTTATTTGAAAGGACTATTGTGTTCCTGGAAGGTTATGTGCAAATAATATTTTTTGGAAATGGAATCATCTAATATCTAAAGAAGCCAATCTTTATTCAATACTGAATTTTGCTTGAAATATTAATGACTTAATGTCATTAATATTAACTAAGTTTGTAATGAGAATATTCACTTCTCAATTCTTCCATCTTTGAAAAGCAGATTTGTCTTGTAGGATCATACATGATGACCAAATAGTATTTATCCCACGAATGCAAGATTGGCTTAATGTACAAAACACCCAAAACATATCACATTAATAGAATAAAGGTCAGACCCCCAGGATCCTTTAATAGATGCAGAAAAGCATTTGACAAAATTCAAGACCGGTTCTTGATAAAGACACTCAACAAACTAGGAATAGAAGGGAATTTAGTCAACCAGATAGAAGGCGCCTACAAAAAACCCATAGCTAACATCATACTTAAAGTGAAAGACTGGGTGCTCTTCCCCTAAGATGAGGATCTAGACTCCACTTCTATTTGACATTGTGCAGGACATTATAGCCAAGGAAGTCAGACAAGAGTAAGAAGAGAAGGCATCCAGATTAGAAAAGAAGAAATATAACTATACTATTAACTGATTTTGTGATTTTGCATAAAGAAATCCTAAAAAAAAAAAAGAAAGAAAGAAAAGGAAAGGAAAGGAAAGGAAAGGAAAGGAAAGGAAAGGAAAGGAAAGAAAAAAAAAGAAAAGAAAAGAAAAGAAAAAGAAATCCCAAGGAAAAGGTGGCTCAGTTGGTTAAACTTTCGACTCTTGATTTCGGCTCAGGTCATGATATCACAGTTTGTGGTTTCAAGCCCTGCACCAGGCTCTGCCCTGACAGCATGGAGCCTGCTTGGGATTCTTTCTCTCCCTTTTTCTCTCTGCCCCTCCACTGCTCACACTTGCATGCTCGCTCGCTCGTTCTCTCTCTCCTCTCTCTCTCTCTCCAAATAAAGAAATAAACATTAAAAAGAAAAAAAAAGAAAACCTAAGGAAGCCACAAAAAACCTACTGGAACTAATAAACAGGTTTAGCGAGCTTTCGGAATACAAGATTAATATGCAAATATAAATTGCATTTCTACACAATAGTTACAATGAGCAACCAAAAATGAAATAAAGACTTCTACTTACAATGCGGTGCCTGGGTGACTTAGTCCATTGAGTGTCGACTTCAGCTCAGGTCATGATCTCACGCTTCGTGGGTTCGAGCCCTGCGACAGGCTCTGTGCTAGCCACTCAGAGCCTAGAGCCTCTTCAGATTGTGTGTCTCCCTGGCTCTCTGCCTCTTCCCTGCTTGCACTGTCTCTCTCTAAAATAAATACACATTAAAAAAAAATTTTTTTTAAAGAATTCTACTGACAATAGCATCAAAAATAACAAAATAATTAGGACTAACTTTAACAAAAGAAATACAAAACTTGTACAATGAAAACTACAAAGTACATCACTGAAAGAAATTAAAGAAGACCTACGTAGGGGCTCCTGGGTGGCTCAGTCGGCTAAGCGTTCAACTTCAGCTCAGGTCATGATCTCACGATTCATGGGTTCAAGCCCCACATCGGGCTCTGTGCTGATAGCTCAGAGCCTGGAGCTTACTTGGGATTCTGTGTCTCCCTCTCTCTCTGCCACTCCCCTGCTCGCACTCTGTCTCTCTCTCTCAAAAATAAATAAACATTAAATAAATAATATAAAAATAAATTTTAAAAAATTTTTAAAAAGAAGACCTACATAAACGAAAAGACGTCATATGTTCATGAATTTAAAATTTAAAATTGTCGAAAACTTGCCATTTGAAATGATGTGGATAGAGCTACATACAGAGTGTTATGCTAAGGAAAATAAGTTAGCCAGAAAAAAACAAAATACCATATGATTTCACCCATGTGGACTTTAAGAAAGAAAACAAATGAATATGGGGGGTAGGGCAAAAAAAGGAAAAGCAAGAAACAAGACTATTTTTTTTAAGACTTTATTTTATTTTTATTTTTTTGAGGCAGGGAGGAGCAGAGGGAGAGGGAGAGAGCAGCTCCATGCCCAGCACAGAGCCCGATGCAGTCTCATGACTGTGAGATCATGACCTGAGCTGAAATCAAGAATTGGGTGCTTAACTGACTGAACCACCCAGGCGCCCTCAGGAAACAGACTCTTAACTATAGACAACAAATTGATGGTTACTAGAGGAGAAATGGGGGGGGCGGTGTTAAATAAGGGATGGAGATTAAAGAGGGCACTTACTGTGATAAGCACCCAGTGCTGTATGTAAGTATTGAATCACTAAATTCTGCACCTGAAACTAATATTACACTGTATGTTAACTACCTGCAATTTAAATAAAATCTTGGAGAAACAAGCAAACAAAACAAAACCCTTAAAATTGTTAAGATGGAAATATACTTCAAACTAATGTACAGATTCAAAACAGACCCTATCAAAATCACAGCTGAGTTCTTTCCGGAAATTGGCAAGCTGATTCTAAAGTTCATATAAAAATTAGGGGCGCCTGGGTGGCTCAGTTGGTTCAGCAGCCAACCGGCTCAGGTCATGATCTTGCGGTCTGTGAGTTCGAGCCCCGCATCGGGCTCTGTGGTGACGGCTCAGAGCCTGGAGCCTGCTTCAGATTCTGTGTCTGCCTCTCTCTCTGCCCTTCCCCTGCTCACTCTCTGTTTCTCTGTCTCTCAAAAATCAATAAACGTTAAAAAAATTTTTTTAAAAATTCAAAAGACCCAGAATAACCAAAATAATCCTGAAAAAGAATAAAGTTGGAAGACTCACATTTCTCCATTTCAAAACTCATTACAAAACTATAGTAGTCAAAACATTTATGGTACTGGCATAAGGAAAGACATAAAGGCCAATGGAATAGGATCAAGAGTCTAGAAATAAACCTTCGTACTTACTGCCAATTGATTTTTTACTAGACTGAAAGACCATTCAACTGGAAAGGAGTAATCTTTTCAATAAATGGTGCTGGGTATCCATATGCAAAAGAATGAAGTTGGACGCCCTTCCTCACACCATACAAAAATTAACTCAAATGGATCAAAGACCTAAATGTAAGAGTTAAAACTCTAAAAGTCTTCAAAGAAAACATAGGAGTAGGTCTTTGTGACACTGGAATAGGCAATGGTTTCTTAGATACGACACCAAAACACAGTAAAAGAAAAAGCTGACAAATTGGACTTTATCAAAATTTAAACTTTTGGGGCACCTAGGTGGCTCAGTCGGTTGGGCATCTGACTTCAGCTGAGGTCATGATCTTGAGGTTCAAGCCCTGCGTCAGGCTCTATGCTGACAGCTCAGAGCCTGGAGTCTGCTTCAGATTCTGTGTTTTCCTCCCTCTCTGCCTCTCCTCCACTCACACTGTCTCCAAAAAATAAACAAACATTAAAAATTTTTTTTAAGAAAAAGAAAAAAATTTAAACTTTTAGTACTTTGAAGGATATCATAAGGAAACTGAAAAGACAACTCACAGAATATGAGAAAATATTTGCAAGTCATATATCTCATAAAGGACTTGTGTATCTAGGATATATTTTTTAAAACTTTACATCTCAGTAAAAAAAAAAAAGGCAAATAACCCAATTTAAAGTGTATGAAATAAAAAGCATCCAAAAAAACCGCACAATAGACATTTCTCTAAGGAAGATATACAAATAGCCAATAAGTGCATGAAAAGATGCTTAACATCACTGGACATCAGGGAAACGCAAATCAGAACAAAAATGAAAAGCAAATCTTCCTGAAAACAGCATATGACAATGTGTTATTTATTTACTGACAAAGAAGTATCCCTTTTCATTGGTAGATGAAATAAGAAGCACCCAAAACACACAATGAAATAGCATTTCCCATCTGTTAGGATGGCTATAACGAAAAAGTAAGATAATGAGTGTTGGCGAGAAGGTGGGAAATTGGAACGCTAGTACATTGCTGGTGAGGATGTAAAATAGTACAACGGCTGTGGAAATAGTGTGGAGATGTCTCAAAACGTTAAACAGAGAATTAGCCACACAATCAAGGATTCATTTGTCCCATGCCCAGTTATATACCCAGAAGAAGTAAAAACAGGTATTCAAACAAATACAGTACATGAATATTCATAGCCGCATTGTTCACAATAGCTGAGCAGTTAAAATAATTCAAATGTTCATCAACAGATGCGTAGATAAATAAAATGGGGGTAAATCCATACGATGGAATATTTGGCAATAAAAATTAATGAAGTACTGATACATTGCACAGAATGGATGAACCTCAGAAACATTATGCTATGGTCCCTGTGTGTGATGACATGCAAATTCATAAAGCATTCCATATATTTACAAAACTAAGTTCAAGGGGTGCCTGGGTGGCTCAGTCAGTTGAATATCCGACTTCAGCTCAGGTCATGATTTCCCAGTTTGTGGATTTGAGCCCCGCATTGGGCTCTGTGCTGACAGCTCAGAGCCTGGAGCCTGCTTTGGGTTCTGTGTCTCACTCTCTCTTTCTGCCCCTTCCCTGCTCACACTCTGTCTTTCTGTCTCTCAAAAATATATAAGTGTTTAAAAAGATTTAAAAAACAACTAAGTTCAAAATGAATGAAAGACCTAAAGGTAAGACAGGAAATTATCAAAATCCTAGAGGAAAACACGGGTAGCGACCTCTTAGACCTTGGCTGCAGCAACTTCTTACTAAATGTGTCTCAGGAGGCAAAGGAAATAAAAATGAAAATGAACTATTGCACCTCATCAAGATAAAAATCTTCTGCACAGCGAAGGAAACAATCAACAAATCTAAAAGGCAACCAACAGAATGGGAGAAGATATTTACAAATGACATCCGATAAAGGATTAGTATCCAAAATCTATAAAGAATTTATCAATCTCAACACCAAAAAAACAAATAATCCAGTGAAGAAATGGGCAGAAGACCTGAATAGATACTTTTCTAAAGAAGACATCGAGATGTATAACAGACACATGAAAAGATGCTCAACATCATTCATCATCAGGGAAATAGTAATCAAAACACAATGAGATAGCACCTCACACTGTCAGAATGGCTAACATTAACAACTCAGGCAACAGCAGATGTTGGCAAGGATGCAGAGGAAGGGGAACCGAACCCTTTTACACTGTCAGTGGGAATGCAAACTGGAAAACAGTAAGGAGCTTCCTCAAAAAATTAAAACTAGAACTACCCTATGACCTAGCAATTGCACTAGTAGGTATTTATCCGAAAGATACAAAAATGCTGATTTGAATGGGCACATGCACTCCGATGTTTACAGCAGCGCTATCAACGACAGCCAAATTATGAAAAGAGCCCAAATGTCCATCAACTGATGAATGGATAAAGAAAATATGGTGGGTGTGTGCGTGTGTGTGTATAATGGAGTACCACTTGGCAACCAAAAAGTAGAAATCTTGCCATTTGTAACAGTGTGGATGGAACTAGAGTATATAATGCTAAGCAAAATAAGTCAGCAGAGAAAGACAAATATATTATTTCACTCATATGTGGAATTTAAGAAACACAACAGATAAACATAGAGGAAGGGCAGGAAAAATAATATAAAATTAGAGAGGGAGGCAAACCATAAAGACTCTTAAATACAGAGAACAGACTGGGGGCGAGATGGGTGAGGGGGTGGCTAGGTGAGTGATGGGTATTAACAAGGGCACTTGTTGGGATGAGCACTGGGTGTTGTGTGTAAGTGAACCACTGGGTTCTATTCCTGGAACCAATACTACACTGTATGTTGACTAACTTGAATTTAAATTAAAAAACAAACAAACAAAAACATTATGCTTAGTCCAGTCACAAAGGATCACATGTTATATCACTTCATTATATGAAATGTCCAGCTTAGGCAAATTCACAGAGAACAAATTGATTAGTAGTGTCTCAAACCGGTGAAGGAGAGAGAAATTGGAGGATGGGGACTCAGAGGAGGATCTTTCTTTTGGGATAATGAAAATATTGTGAAATTGATTATAGTTGTAGTTACACAACACCGTGAATATTCTAAAAGCCATTGAATAATACACTTTAAATGTCTGAATTGGGGGCGCCTGGGTGGCTCAGTCGGTTAAGCGTCCGACTTCAGCTCAGGTCATGATCTCACAGTCTGTGAGTTTGAGCCCCGAGTCGGGCTCTGTGCTGACAGCTCAGAGCCTGGAGCCTGCTTCATTCCGTGTCTCCCTCTCTCTCTCTCTGACCCTCCCCCATTCATGCTTTGTCTCTCCTGCTCTGAAAAATAAATAAAAACATTAAAAAAAATCTTTAAATGTCTGAATTGCATGATATATGATTTACATTTCGATAAGGCTTCTTAAAAAATTAACATTAAAAAAAGCAAACTACTTCCTTGGGGAACATGCTACTACTCTTCCTGGGTTCCTGGTACTGAGACCAAAGAGCTGTTTCTTCCACAGACGTTTATAAAGAGGATCCTGTAAAATGCAGTAAATGACAGTCCCATGGATATCCTTCAATAAATGCAGCAACAACTTAAACGAAGACATTCACAGGTTAGGGCACCAAAGCAAATGCAACCCACCTCTGGCTTAATCGAAGAATGCACTCTGGACTCTAGGGATATGGACAGACTGCACGTCTTGCAGAACTGCTGTAACAGTTTCTCTCAGCCTTTTTCTTTTTCTTTCCTCCTCCTCTTATTCGCAAATACAAAGTATGTCTGTTGAGGGAAGTAGAGACAAATGAAAAGAGGAAATGAAAATCACCCATAATCTCACCACCTAGAAATGATCACTGCTAGCATTTGGGTCCTTGAAGCTAGAGATAACTAGTATCGGAAAAAAGTTGTTGGAGTTTGCCTGGGTGGCTCAGTAGGTTGTGTCCAACTTTGGCTCAGGTCATGATCTCGTGGTTCATGAGTTCAAGCCCCATGTCCAGCTCTATGCTGACAGCTCAGAGCCTGGAACCTGCTTCGGATTCTGTGTCTCCCTCTCTCTCTGCCTTTTCCCTGCTCATGCTCTGTCTCTCTCTCAAAAATAAATAAATAAACATTATAAAAAAATTTTTTAAAGAAAAAAGCTATTGAAAGGAAATCCACTTAAAACAAGAACCAGTATTTCATAATGAATAGTGTTTGGGGTAGGGAGGAGAAGGTTTGATTTGGATTCTACCTGGAAAAATAAAACTAAAATTTATGAAATGTATGTGATTTATATTGTTTTTGCAAGTGTGAGTGAATCAAACTTTAAGAGATGTGGGATTTTATGACTATATGTAAACGTTTAATAGCCTGATTGGATAGCCTTCATTTCATCGTTTGACATTTGCAGTACAATTCCATAAAGAGTGTTGTTTTTACAAATATATTTGAGAATTTTGTCCATTTTCCAAGGGCCTGGCTTATCTTTGCTAAATACAGAGTGACAGTGAGTTCAAGATTACATTCGCTAGTGTATCCATACAATGGAATATTATTCAGCCATAAAAAGGAGTAAGGTATTGGGGCAACTGGGTGGCTCATTAAGTTAGGTGTCCGACTCTTGATTTTGGCTCAGGTCTTTTTTTTTTTTTAATTTTTTTTAATGTTTATTTATTTTTGAGAGAGAGAGATGGAGCATGAACAGGGGAGGGGCAGAGAGAGAGAGAGGGAGACACAGAATCCGAAGCAGGTTCCAAGGTGCAGGTTCCAAGGCTCTGAGCTATCAGCACAGAGCCCAACGGGGGGCTCAAACTCATGAACCCGAAAGATCATGACCTGAGCGGGAGTCAGTTGTTTAACTGACTGAGCCACCCAAGTGCCCCTAATGTTTTTTATTTTCAGAGAGAGAGAAAGCACAAGTGGGGGAGGGATAGAGAGAGAGAGAGAGAAAGAAGCAGAGAGAAAATGCCAAGCAGGCTCCGTGCTGTCAGCACAGAGCCCTACACGGGGCTCAATCTCACGGACCATGAGATCATGACCTGAGCCAAAATTGAGTCAGACACCTAACTGACTGAGCCAACCAAGCAGCCCTTGGCTCAGGTCTTGATCTCACTGTGGTGAGTTCAACCCCCACATTGGGTTCTGTGCAGGCTGTGAAACCTACTTAAAAAAATTAAAAAAAAGAGTAAAGTACTGACACAAGTTACAACACAGATGAACCTTGAAAACATTAAGCTAAGTGAAAGGCCAAACACTCCACTTGTGTGAAATTTCCAGAATAGACAAATCCATAGAGACAGAAAGTCGATTAGTTCAAGAAGTAAAGATGAGCAGTGACTGCTGACGGGTACGGGATTTCTTCTTGGGTAACTAAAATGTTCTGGAACCAGAGGATGGTGATGATTGCACAACTCTGTGAATATACTAAAACCACTGAATTGTATACTTTGAAAGGGTGAACTTTCTGGTATATGAATGATAGCTCAATAAAGATTATACTCCCTGATAAGCTCATGGAGAACAGCTATTCTTTGTCGCTAGTAAATGATCTGTCTTTTTGTACAAATTGAAGACCCTGAGGATGACAAGGGCTAGAAAGTAGCCCTTACCCCATTCCCTGGAGGGGACAGGGGACCACAGACCATAGCTTAAGGAGCCCTGCTTGGGGAGCTGTAGCTTACTCCTCTCCGTTATGCATCCCTCCCATGGAAGAGAAACTACCAATAAGTTCCTTCGGCAAAAGACTCTAAATATACTGCTCTTTCATGTAAGAAATTGATAATTAATGATATGCTTTATTGAATTAAAATTATACAAAGTTATATAGTACTAAAATTATGTCTGTACTCTTTCCTGACAATTCCAGAAGCGTATAGGCAAGGACTGAAGGAGATCATGGAAGAATGAAAGCAGCAGTTTCTTGACAGCGGGATGTTTAGCCCTTTACCCGTCTCTTTCTCTCTCCTCTTCTTTCACTTCCTCCTCCACCTCCCTCTTCTTCTGTTCCTTTATTGTTCTGAAGTTTGCACGATCATAATTAATTATATAACTTTCTCCTCTAATACATTTTCCGATTGTATAATTGTATCTTTTATTTATTTTTTTAAGTTTATTTTACTTATTTTGAGAATAAGAGAGTGGGGGAGGGGCAGAGAGCTTGGAAGAGAGGGAGAGAGAGTCCCAAGCAGGCTTTGTGATGTCAACAGAGCCGCACACGGGGCTCAACCTTGAACTGTGAGAACATGACCTGAGCCGAAATTAAGAGTCAGATGCTTAACAACTGACTCACCTAGCTGCACCATTATTACTTTTAAACGGACAGTTGTAGGGGCGCCTGGGTGGCTCAGTCGGTTAAACATCCAGCTTCAGCTCAGGTCATGAACTTGAGGTTTGTGAGTTCCAGCCCCATGTCCCCATGTCCCCATGTCGGGCTCTGTACTGACAGCTCAGAGCCTGGAGCCCACTTCAGATGCTGTGTCTCACTCTCTCTTCCCCCTCCCCTGCTTGTGCTCTGTCTGTCTCTCAAAAATAAGCATTAAAAATTTTTTTAAAATAAACAGACAGTTGTAGTTAAATGCCGAAGAATCCCTCTCATGTTTATTACTAACATGTGCTCACACTTCCTATACACCAAACACAGAAGATGTCATTTGACCGAAGGAAGATAACACATCCTTCCTTTCCCAGGCTTTCAGGGCACACTCGAATGTTTTCTAAGTGCCTATTGTTAAACTCAGACTTAGTAGGAAAAAGAAATATTTCTTCTATCAGTGGCCTTACAAAGTAGTGCAAATTACTGCAGTTGGTTTATAAGCTAGATTTCTATTTTGCTCAATAATGCACATTGAGGGACCAAAGTCACAAGTTCAGTTTCAGGTCCTTCTAGTTGTAGTCGTTATTCACATTAGTAGGAAATGTGGTTTTTAAAAAAGGAAAAAACTCGGGCACCTGGGTGGCTTAGTCGGTTAGGAGTCGGACTTCAGCTCAGGTCATGATCTTGTGGTCAGTGAGTTTGAGCCCCGCATCGGGCTTTGGGCTGACAGCTCAGAGCCTGGAGTCTGCTTCAGATTCTGTGTCTCCCTCTCTCTCTCTGCCCCTTTCCTACTCATGCTCTGTCCCTTTAGGTCTCTCAAAGATGAATAAACATTAAAAAATTTTTGTTTTAAATAAAATGAAAAAAAGAAAGAAAGCAAAACCTCAACAGCAACAAAAAAGAACTTAGAACTTGGTCATTTTCCTATCCCTCCATGTCGCATTATTAAAGGTTGGACTAAACCAAAACTTTTCTCCATCTAACTTCCAAACTCGTTGGTCATATTTATGACTCAGACACTTCACAAAGTAAGTGTAATCCCTTTTCTTCCTGATTATTTTTCAAGTACCTGGAGATAACTATTACACCCTGAATTCATCCATCTTTCACTTCACAAAGACTCCGCACCGGCAGTTCCCAGTTCCTGGAGTGCACACCCCCAAATCTCCATACACTGCTTCCTTCTCAACACTCCGAACTCAGTTCAACTCCTGTGTCACCGTCACAGAGATCTTTCCTTGTCATTCTAGTTAAAGCATATCCTTCTTAGTCACTCTTCACCTATTTTGCATTACTGTCCTTTTATCACGTACCATTTTCTAAACTTACCCTATTTGTTCGCATGTTTCACTGCTTCCTTCCCTCAACTAGAATGTGAGCTTCATGGCATCTGGGAGCCTCTCTGTCATTCATTCAGTTCCCAAAGGAACTGTATGTGCAATACAACCCGGCCATTCCACTCCTAGGTATTTAACCAAAAGAAATGACAACATCTGTCCACAGGAACTTGTAATGTCAGTGTTCACAGCAGCGTTTTCCATAATAGCCCCAAACTGGGAACAATGCACATGATGAATGGAAAGCAAATCAGGTGGTACCTACAAGGGAAAGCTACTCAGCAATGAACTGCTTTCCTATCTCATGTATACTAGGTCAGTCAACCTGAAGGTTCTACTTCTGTCAGTGCAGCTTATATTTCTGTGGAACTTTCTGGAAGTCTACTTACACCGATGACTGACGATGGGTTTGTTCCCTTCGTTGCTTCCCAACTATAGAACCACGTCCCCCTTATCTTATGTTTTTTCATTTGTTTTTAACTCAAGTAATCTCTATGCCCAACGTGGGGCTGGAATTCATGACCCCAAGATCAAGAGTTGATGGGGCACCTGGGAGGCTCGGTCAGTTAAGCGTCCAACTTCGGCTCAGATCATCATCTCGCAGTTCGTGAGTTCAAGCCCCGTGTCGGTTGGGCTCTGCACTGACAGTGCAGAGCCTGCTTGGGATTCTTTCTCTTTGCCCCTCCCCTGCTTGCACAGGTGCTCTCTTTCTCAAAAATAAATAAATAACACATTTTTAAAAATTAAAAAAAAAAGTTGCATGCTCTACCAACCAAGCCAGCCAGGCACCCCTATCCTATGTTTATATTTCCCCCCCTTGGTACTGAATTTCTCACTTATCTTACTAAATTTCTCCTTTTGGCTTCAAGTCCACCTTCCCGCCATGCCAATATATCTTAGAAGCCCAAGATACTTCACGATTATGTCATCTAATATTCTCATTGCTTTACGTCATCCGCAAATGTAATAAGTGTGTCATCTTTGTCATCATTCAAGTGGAAAGTAAAATTGTGTTAGGAGACAAAGGCCAAAGACAAGGCCCTGTGGCTTGCCAATAAAGGCATCTTTGCAGATGCCACTGCGATTGTTTAATTGATGATTAATTCATCATTCATCAATACTCTTTGTATAGAGTAGCCCTTCAAATTGCTATGAGCTGCCCTAAATGTTTTAGTTATATCACATTACTCCATTTGATTCACAAGAATAGATGTTTTGTTGAGAACCCACTAGACTAGAAATTAGAAGACAGAAGATCCAGGGCCAGCTTTACTCCTTTCAGCTCTGTAACTTCACACAGGTTACTTAATTTCTCTGAGCCTGTTTCCTCAACTGGAAATTATGAGTAATACCACCTGCACTATACATCTTACAGGATACTTTAAATGGCAAATGAACATATGAAAATGCTTTCTAAAAATATTTCTGTGCAAAGATAGAGATCACGCTGTATGTAACAATGCCAAAAGGAAATGACATTAATACGTAATAAAATGACTAAATAAAATGTAACATATCCATATTAATCAGATATTGTGTAGATACCAAAAAAGTATTTAAAAAAATTAATGACAGGAAAATGCTTATAGCAGAACATTGATTTTAAAGAGCCGGCACCCTACTAGTGTGGGCTAATGACTGAAGGGGGTACAAAGGGCTACTGTGGGTGTTGACAGTATTTCTTTTTCTTGATCTGGATAATGGTTACACAGCGTGTTTACTTTGTAAAAATTCACTAAATTTACTCAGTTGAGCACTTCCATGTATGTGGATATTAAAGAAAAATTTACTTTAAAATTTTACTTTTTGGGGGGCACCTGAGTGGCTCAGTTGGTTAAGCATCTGATTTCAGCTCAGGTCATGATCTCACTGTTCATGAGTTCCAGCCCCGTTAGGATCTGTGCTTACAGCTCAGAGACTGGAGCCTGGTTTGGTTTCTGTGCCTCCCTCTCTCTCTGGCCCTCCCCCGCTCATGCTCTGTCTCTCTGTCTCTCTCTCTCTCTCTCAAAAATAAACATTAACAATTTTTTTTAAAAAGAAACAAATTTACTTTTTTAAAAAAGTAGAACTCCAAGTAATATTGTAAGATCGTATTCTTATTTTAAAACCTATATTTTTAGGGGCGCCTGGGTGGCTCAGTTGGTTGGGCGGCCAACTTCGGCTCAGGTCATGATCTCGAGGTCTGTGAGTTCGAGCCCGCGTCGGGCTCTGTGCTGACAGCTCAGAGCCTGCAGCCTGCTTCAGATTCTGTATCTCCCTCTCTCTCGTTGCCCCTCCCCTGCTCATACTCTGTCTCTATGTCTCTCAAAAATAAATAAATGTTAAAAAAAATTAAAAAAAATAAATAAAACCTATATTTTTAAGAAATGGCAAGAAATACAGCAAAATGCTGAGAGTAGTATCTCTGGATGCTGAGATTATAGGTGACTTCTATTTTCTTTTCTGTAGCTTTTGCTTTGATAATCAGAAAAATGACTTGTTTTTATAATTAGGGGAAAAAATCAAAGCTGTATTTTAAGGAAAATGGTCTTTAAAGTCTAACTATATATGATGAAGGCAGCCTGAAACATAATCCTACCTGATAAATATGGAGTGAATGACTACTCCTCTATCTACCAGGCGAGGGCAGCTGACCCTTGAACAACACGGTTCTGAACTGCACGGGTCCACTTATGCATGGATTTTTTCTTTTATAAACACAGGATAGTGCTATAAATATATTTTCTCTTACGATTTTAATGTTTTCTTTTTTCCACCTACTTAAGAATACGGCATATAACACATACAACATACAAAATATGTGTTACTACTGTTACCAGTAAGGCTTCTGGTCAACAGTAGCTATTAGTAGCTAAGTTTGAGGGAAGTCAAACGCTAGAGGCTAGACGTGGATTTCTTACTGCACAGGAGGGGGGTTGCCCAAACCCCTGTGTTGTTCAAGAGTCAACTCTTTTCAAAAAAGAAAGGGGATTAGGCACCTGGGCGGCTCAGTGTTGAGCTTCTGACTTCAGCTAAGGTCATGATCTGGCATTTGGTGACTTGGGATCCTTTGTCTCCCTCTCTTTGCCCCTCCCCTGCTTGCACTCTCAAAAATAAATAAACATTAAAAAAAAAAAAGAGGTCAGGGGGGACCAGCTGACACTCTTAGCCCCCAAGGAACCCAGGCTGGCTCCCAGCATTGACTATCTCCATTTCTGCATAAGGGCTCACAAGCCACCCACACGATTCTTCCTCAAATGTTGCCAAGGTCAGATCTAGATGATAACTACCTCTACCCAACTCTCCTTCCCCACAATTCCTTTGAGATTAACTGTCTGTCTGTCTGGGATGGAGATGCCAAATCATTTCAATCAGCCAGGTGCTTTCCATACCACACTTGCCCCACCTCGATGTCACAAAGATTACTCTCTGGAACCCTGCCTCTCAACCATGATGGCTCCACTCCTCTGATATTCAAGCATGGAAATAGCATAAGAATTCTGTCAGCCAGTATGCTACCACCTGCCTTATTAGGCACTTAAAAATTCTTTCATAATACCACCACGACAAAACAAAACCTCATTTGTTTCCTTTGTATTTCTGGAAAAATGCTGGGAACTAGCCACTCTAACATTACTCTTAGAAAACGATACTACTAAATGGTGTTGCCCATCATTTTATGCTGTCTTTACTAGGATCCTTGTCCTTTTTATTTTTTAAAGTTTATTTATTTTGGGAGAAAGAGAGAGAACGAGTGGGGAAGGGGCAGAGAGAGGAGAGAGACTATCAAGCAGGCTCTGCACTGTCAGCACAGAGCCCAACACAAGGCTCGAACTCACCAATCATGCGATTGCGACCTGAACAGAAACCAAGAGTCAGACGCTTAACTGACTGAGCCACCCAGGCACCCCAGATCCCTGTGCTTTGAAAGCTCAGCTGAGCTCCCAGAGAGCATCAGGAAACGGGTCAGTTTCTTGTAATGCCACAACTTTCCCCAAGCCCCACAGGGCACTACCTGCTGTCCCTCCCTCCCACGTATTCCAGTCAGAACTCTTTTAAAGAGCTCCCAAGCCATTTGGGCTTTACTGATTTTTCAAGATTCCATCTAATCCTCTAAAGTCTCCCCATATGGAGGAAGGTGCTGGGGGTAAAACTCCAACACACTTGTGACCTGGGCTAACTTTAAGTGATGAGCCACATGGATGGAAATGGGGCCTAATAGGGACAACAGTGAATTCTCATGCTCTTTCCCCCAGTGTCATAAACCCGAAAGCTGCCTCTGAGAGGCTGAACCAGAGGTGCTGTCACAGGTTGTCACCTAAAGTGATGTCTGTTAGGTCCCCCTGCCGTCTGCCTTGTCAGAGGACTCTGGGGAACTAGCTAAGGGACTGAGGTAGTAAGTTCCTGAAGCTGATGAATGTCAATCTTCCAAGTCTATTTCAAACGCACCAATTAGTTTGCACTTTGCTTCCGGGAAACTCTGCGTTCACTTGCAGCCTTCTGAGACAGACAGAGGGGTTGCCTGAACACAGCCTGGTTTCAAGTTCCTTACCCTGATCGGGCGCCTAGACGTGGTGCCTCTGTAGCTGAGTGGGAGGGCATGCCTCCCAGAGCCAACATCCACCACTCTGCTTCTTGCTGAGCCCTCAAACACCCAGCTCTGAGTTTGAAGAACCAATCCAAACCCAGTAAAGTTCGGGGGCTTTGATCTTTGCTTGGCAAAAATGCTAACTGCTGAGTTCTACAAGGTTTGCCGTTTCCCCATTATCTGCCTTCTTGCATAGAGGCCCCAGCCCTGCTCAGCAGGAACCTGCGGTGCCAGACCTTCCTCCCATGTTTGGAGAAGTGGGGGCGGGACGGGGGGGATCAATTGGGGGAGGAGGAGGGAAAGTTGTTTAAAAGAATAATAGATTGAAATGCTTATTGGTTATCTAAAAGAAAAGGCCTTACATTTATCCCTCATTTTAAAACTCTTTCCCAAAGGGTTTTGAAATGGAAAAAGTGCAAATGGCTCTAATTCAATCTAAGCACAGTTAAAATTCCTAACATGCGCCACAAGAAACAGTGATAGCTTTCCTATTTTTAAACTTGAACTCAGGTTGTTGGTTTAAGAGAAAAACAATATACATTTAAAAGCAAGTTGACTCTGTCACAGCTAGTAGCTTAAACCTCAAGCCAGTGAGCCCATTTTCTCTCTCAGTTCATAGTAACTTATTTCAATGGATGTGTAGAATATTATTCATATATATTTCATTATATAATATGAAATTGTATAAAATAGTATTCAATTGTGTAGAATATATGGTAGGATATATTTGCCTTTAATGCAGTTATGGGACCATGTTAATGATCTATTAAAAATACTGCTAAGGATATAATTAAGACTATTTATTTGTAGGCTCAATTTTATGACGGCCAAAGTACTAATAACTGAAATTCAGTTTATTATCTAAAAAAATTTTTTTTAATGTTTATTTTTGAGAAAGACAGAGAGTAAGCGGAGGAAAGGCAGAGAGAGAGAGAGACACACAGAATCCAAAGCAGGCTCCAGGCTTTGAGCTGTCAGCACAGAGCCTGACATGGGGCTTGAACCATGAACCACAAGATCATGACCTGAGCCAAAGTCCAACATTCAACCGACTGAGCCACCCAGGCGCCCCTGAAATTCAGTTTAAAAATAAGCTTTCCCTCTTTGGTCAAATGTTAGCAATGGTTTTAACTTCTTCCAATATAAAGCTTTTCTCCTGACGCCACCTGGGGGTTAGGGGACAGGAAATGGCTAAAAGTATAAACAAAAGGAATGAAAGCAATCAGAAGAAGCTAGGTAATCAGATAACTGAAAACTGACTTGGGATGAATTCTTTTTTTCTTCCTTTCCTGAGTAATAACATCTCTACTTTGGATTATGTTCAATATTAAGAAAGCAAATAGCATTTAGGTTATAAAAAGGAACCAAATTTCATGAAATTATATATAGGTTGGTATCAGTATTAACGACCTAGAAAAAAACAAAAGAAATTTGATATTAAAAAAAGAATTCTTTCTTCGTCTACCAAAATCCAAAGTGTTAAGTAAAACTTGGTTAAGTAAAAACAAAGTATGTTCTGTCCTAAGTTCAAAAACAAGTGGAAATTAAAATGTGCTTTCCACAGAAATGGTGATAGAAATGGTGGATCAAGGGTTCCAGATGGCTCGACAACTACGACAAAGATTTCTAAAAAAATAGAGAGAGAAAGGCTTCCAACTGGATTTCAGTAATACTATAACTTCTCTTACTGAAGAGGATGCAAATACTTATTAGACACTCTATAATCTGCGAAAAAAATGACATACGAGGGACACCTAGGTGGCTAAGTCATTAAGCATCCAACTTCAGCTCAGGTCATGATCTCGCGGTCCATAGGTTCAAGCCCCACATCGGGCTTTGTGCTGACATCTCAGAGCCTGGAGCCTGCTTTGGATTCTGTGTCTCCCCCTCTCTCTGTGCCTCCCTGCTCATGCTTTCTCTCAAAACTAAACATTAAAAGAAAAATTACATAGGAAACAAAAGGATGCATTACCAAACCTCAAAAAGGCTTAAAACAAACACTCCTCGACAATGACCAACGTACCAAAAATGTGGCCATCTGTAGGTTAAAATCAGCTGAATTGCTGGGATAGAGGTCAAGGTATGCCAGGGTCCTTCCTGTCGGTGCTAATGTGACTCACTGCTCTGCTGCATCACTATTTCCCTAAGCGTCAGCTGGAAGTCAGGGGTCAGGCCCTGCGGAAGGGCTCTGCATTCAGTATTTCTGATGACGCCCCTTTCATGGCTCCCCTTCCCCCCACTATTATTCATTTACTTATAGATGGCTTGATATGGATTAACTTTTTCTCCCCATTCAGACATAAAATATAAAATGTAAACACCTGCTTCAGATCTAAAACTCTATGGTCTTTGGTTAATGTATAATCAAGCAACAAGTGTAAATGAATAATACCAGCTCCCTTTTTATGAGGAGAGGTATTAGCCATCTGGAAAGGGATGGGGTGAGGGAAGGCCAAGGAATGGGTTCACAAGGGAAAAGATGTGGGAGGTAAAACTTCGGCTCTAGCTTTTGCTTAGTGTCAGCAAACTCTCATAAATGTGCACACAGGCCCCAGACACGGAATCAAAAACAAAACATTTCCACTTCCTAGAACAATGATAGTTTATAGAGGTTTGTGTTTTTACAACACGGTTGGTTTGCACTTGCGTGAAGGAGCTTCTTTACCAGGAACCTAAATTCGACATTTAAGGAAAACAAGTATGCAACACGAGGAGGAGGAAGGAGACAGTTTCTTCCCATTTCCCAGGCACGAGGCCCATCATGAAGAAAATTTCAAAACAAGCTGTTTGGCTTTGGCTTATTCCCACTTGCTGTGCTAACACCCAGGGCCTTCAGTGACCTTTAGCTACCTAGGGCCACTCAGTACCCGAAACTGCCCTCTGTCTCAAAACTTACCCATTCTCTCCTCTCACTTCTAATCCTACCAAAACTGCCTATCTCTCACAGGAGTGCGGACAGGGCTTAGTGGCAGAATCTCTTAAGATAACCAATAGAACCTAAAATTAATATTATAGTGTATGTAAACTAACTGGAATTTAAATAAAAATGTAAAACAAAACAAAAAACCCAACAGGATGGTAATATGTCAATCATCAGGTAGCTGACATGCTCTTAAGAAATGTTTTAAGGGGCGCCTGGGTGGCTCAGTCGGTTGAGCGGCCAACTTCGGCTCAGGTCATCATCTCGCGGTCTGTGAGTTCAAGCCCCGCGTCAGGCACTGTGCTGACAGCTCAGAGCCTGGAGCCTGCTTCGGATTCTGTGTCTCCTGCTCTCTCTGCCCCTCCCCCACTCATGCTCTGTCTCTCTCTGTCTCAAAAGTAAATAAACATTAAAAAAAAATTTTTTTTTAATAAAAAAAAAAAAAGAAATGTTTTAAGACGCAAAGTTAAAAATCTCAAATGAGGGGTGCCTGGGTGGCTCAGTCGGTTAAGCATCCGACTTTGGCTCAGGTCATGATCTCACGGTCTGTGAGTTCGAGCTCCGCGTCAGGCTCTGTGCTGCCAGCTCAGAGCCTGGAGCCTGCTTTGGATTCTGTATCTCCCTCTCTCTCTCTCCCCTTCTCCTGCTCATACACTGTCTCTGTCTCTCAAAAATAAATAAACGTTAAAAAAAATTTAAAAAAAAAATCTCAAATGAATCTCTAACTGGCAAAATTTTAGGCAAAATAAAAGAAAGGTAAAAAACAAGTCGGGTTGTAGGTATATGCTGGGAGATGGAGTTAACTTTCCAGGTAGTTCATACTGAGTGTGTATACAGTTCCTTTGGGGCAATTCTACTTTCTGTGGCTTCCTCCCTTTATCAAAAGCTTAACCCAGAAATTCTTTAAAATACCAATCGTTGTTCTGGAGATCCCTCCTCACCTACCAATCCAATGAAATAGGAGACTTTGCAGGGGGGAAGAAGGGGGCAGAGGGAATACCACAACATAGAGAGACAACGGCCCACCAGGGTATGTCTCAATTAAGAGGCTTAGGATGCTTGGGTGGCTCAGTTGGTTGCACGTCCAACTCTTTTTCAGCTTGGGTCATGATCTCGCAGTTTGTGGGTTTGAGCACCACATGGGGTTCTGTGCTGCAGCGCAGGGCCTGCTTGGGATTCTGTTTCCCTCTCTCTGCCCTTCCCCATGTAAATGTTTTCTATCTCAAAAATAAACAAACATTAAAAAAATATTTAAAAAGGGGTACCTGGATGGCTCAGTTGGTTGAGCGTCTGACTCTTGATTTTGGCTCAGGTCATGATCTCACAGTTCGTGGGTTCAAGCCCCGCATCTGCACTGACAGTGCAGAGCCTGCTTGGAATTCTCTCTCTCTCTCTCTGCCCCTTCCCCACTTGTGCTCTCTCAAAATAAATAAATTTAAAAAAATTTTTTAAACATATTAAAAAAAAGAGGCCTACTTTCAATTTACTATATGTATATGTATAATATAGTATATGTATGTATAATATAGTATATTACTATATTACTATTCATAATATATTTAACATATAGTTTAGGTAAGTTACCACATTATAAAAATATACAAGAAAATCTTGTAAGAAATTCTGAAATGACTGATGCTTGATAACTCTCTTAGGTAAACAGACTATAATAACACTGTAGTTACTGGCTAAGTTCCATCAATTATTTTTAATTCTCTTTGATTTTTCCTCCTGGTCTTCTGTTATCCTTTCTGCGGGTCGCTTCTTCAACCCCTTCATTTTCCTGGTTTGCAGTTTGCTTAGGTCTTGCTTCTGCATATGAATCCTTCCATAAGTTGTGCCAAAAGTATCATGGGAGACATTTTTCTTCTTCTTTGGCTATGAAACAAGAAAATATATATATGTATATATATATTTAATGGTCTCTACTACCATAAACTGGTTAAAATCTAGTGTAGAACAAAGGTCTTACTAACAATTTCCATGAGTGAGCACCTACTCAATAATACAGTCTATAACCCTAAAGACCTTTCTTCTCAAACTTAAGTAAATACAAATCATGTAAGGGCCTTGTTGAAATGCATATTATATAATTCAATATATATTCTAACAATTCCGAGGTAAACTGTCAGATCACATTTAAAAAGCAACACTATAGACTACAGTAACCATTGTTATCCAGTGAGAGAATTTCCTATGTTTAGCTTAAGAAATAGTGACTATCTAGTCAATCTTTATTGGCATTCCAGAGAAGCCATTTCTACTTGTTTTTCAAAACCATTCAAAAGTCAAAACACATTTTATACAAGTATGAGTTACACATCCTGTGCTCTAACTCCTCAATCTCCACAATGCCCAAAACAATTCTCTTTCTTGCTGAAAACTGACAGTCTTGGCCACCAGAAAGCTCTCAGCCATAGGTGATGCATGGCTTCTACAACTCTTTTATGGTTAGCATATTTGCTTCTTCCTTCTTTTCTTTGTTTTGAGAGTCTAATTTTATCTATTTTATCGATCTCTTTCTGGATGTTAATGTACGATGTTGCCAAACTCTTTTGGAAGAAAGAATGGAAAATGCAAACAAATATGGCACCAAACCTTGAGGGCTTTTGGCATTTTCATAGATAATTTATAAAGATCATCTGATGCCAGATGTGTCCTCCTGAGAACCAGATCCAGCGAGGGCCCCATCTCCTCCAACTCAATTCTTGGGGTTTTACAACCAGACTTCTTCAACAGCAACCTTTGTGAAAAAGAAAAAAAAAAAAAAAGGGAAAAGAAATGTTGCTTTGACTTTGATGGAATCCTTATCCCCTCAAATATTTGTGTTCAAGAGAACTACAGTTCCAAAAAATGACCCCGTCTCTAGGAGGCTAAACTTCTTACATGCTTCACACAGGCAGGCCAAGTATATTCTTTGGTTCACTGCTTTTTAAAAATCAAACACAGGGGCACCTGGGTGGCTCAGTCGGTTGAGCGCCCGACTTCGGCTCAGGTCATGATCTCGCGGTTTGCGAGTTCAAGCCCCACGTCAGGCTCTCTGCTGTCAATGCAGAGCCTGCTTCATACCCTCTGTCTCCCTCATTCTACTCCTCTTCCAGCCTCTCTCTGTCTCTCAAAAAGAAATATACATTTAAAAAAATTTTTTTTTAATCAAACACAAAAGTATGCAATATTTTTGAGAAACAGCAAGTGAGACAGACAACTGTTTTAAGAAATGGAATCCTTTGATTTGCCTTTTTCATCTTACTTATAGATTAACATAATTATAAAAACAATTTCAGTTGGGCCTTTGAAACGTTATGTTTACATGATTAACAATTCTTATTTCTTTTTTTCTTTTTTTTTTTCCTATTTCTTTAAAGATCCATTTAGAATCCACTTTTGTCCATAGTACAGCCATTTACTGGTCTCTCTAGATTGGAATGAACTTTAAAAACTTAATATAACAAAACCACGACTTTCTAGATAACGTATGTCCAAATAGCTCTGATTTGGAAACAGATAAGGGACACAGTCAGGAGGGAGACTAACAAATTCTTTTTGTGAGTCATAACCACAAGAACAGCTCAAAGACCTGATGATTATTTGAGCTGACTCAATTTGTTATAGTGGCCAGATCTCCACAGGGACTAAAAGAATTGAATGAAAACAGTATTTATAAAAGATCAAACTTTTCACACCAAGGGTGGAATGGGAGAGAGGGAACAAATGACATGAGAGAAGAGAAAGAACGTAAGAGTAGAGCACAGTAAGGAACACCCAAGAGCAGCAAACACCGGGAAGCAGAAGTGAATGTGCATAATAAGCTCATTAGCAGCCCTCTGGGCCCTAAGTGCGTCACATGCAGACAGTCCACCCATGGGAGGTACATCCACTAGCTGCAAGACTCATAATGACAGATATGCTGTATCAGACGCAGTTATTTATACCCAACTGAACAAGACAAAAACAAACACCAGCCTAGGATATGTGAAAAGTAGAAGTGTTAAATGAAAAAAAGGGGCCAAAAACAGCACAAGGTAACATGAACATTTGTATGGGACTTGAAGGGAGCAAGCAGAGGAAAACAAAAAACAAGAGCCTTCAGGTCACTCTCTGCATAGTGGTTCCAGTAGAACAGAGTTGAGAGAACACTTGCCTCAGGCCCACTGTGGGGAAAATACTTTTAGAAGCTAAAGCTGGTGATATCAGGGCATGTTCCGTAAAAGCTAATTCAAAGCATATGGCGGCAGTGACCTACTTGACTCGGTTCTAACACATGTACTTCTGCTTTTGCATCCACACTTTCAGTGCCTCCAATAAAGGATGTTTAAAGCTGAACTCATATCAAAATTAATATCTTGATTAACATCTTGTGTTCAGTAGACTACTTAAGAAATCAGGGAAATTGTATATATAAAAATGTCGAACTAAAAATGTTTCTACCACTTAAAATGCTGATTTTCAGCTAACTGGAAGAGTTGCAGATCTAGAACAGCTCCTGGCATGCCTGATGGATTTGCATTACCCAAGTACCTTTTAATTTATGCAAGTGTCCGCCTAACAGAGTAACCTTTAGTTAAGATTATTTCCACATAACTACTTGTGTGTGTGTGTGTGTGTGTTTGTGTGTGTGTGTGTGTAACTACACATGTTGTCATTTACCAAAGAATTAAGTTACAGTGTCATACTGTCTCTATAGATGATCTTATCTGAGTTACTTCAATGAGCAGGTTTACTGGCAGATCAAATGAATAGAAATAGAAGACAACTTTCTCCAGATACCAGTTTTCTACATATGGTTGCTGGGGATAGACCTATAATCCTTTCTCTTTGTTAAATGTTTTTTTTTAAATATTTTTTATAGTTTATTTATTTATTTTGAGAGAGAGAGAGCATGAGTGGGAGAGGGGCAGAGACAGAGGGACAGAGAGAGAATCTCAAGCAGGCTCCACACGGTCAGCATGGAGCCTGATGCGGGGCTTGAAATCACAAACCATGAGATCACGACCTGAGCTGAAGTCAGACACTTAACTGGCTGAGCCACCCAGGCGCCCCAACTTGATTGAATTTTTAACAGTGAAATCTAGAATCTGAAGTGATTGAGGGACTGTATTAACAGAAATTTATAAATGATTTTTGTAATCACGCCAAGTGAAAAGAAGAGACTGACACTAACGCATTAAAAACGAAATTGAGGGGCGCCTGGGTGGCTCAGTTGGTTAAGCGTCTGACTTCAGCTCAGGTCATGATCTCATGGTCTGTGATTTCGAGCCCCGTGTCAGGCTCTTGGAGTCTGCTCAGATTCTGTATCTCCCTCTCTCTCTGCCCTTCCCTTGCTCACGCTCTGTCTCTATGTGTCTCAAAAATAAAATAAAAACGTTAAAAAAAATTAAAACAAAACAAAACAAAATGAAATTGAAACCCTTTTCCTTCACCCCCATTCTATCATTCACATCACACTTTTGTTTTTAAAGACAGACATTTCAATACCGGGCCATCATGTCTTCAGCCAAATACCTAGGCTAAGACATGTTACACCAATGCCTATTAATCTCCATCTCAGATCCTAACCTCAAGCTTTGTTTTGTTTTGGCTCCCTGTAATTAAAGGTGACATTCAATTCCGCAACGTTATATAGTATAAGACACAAAGACAACCCAGCTCCTTTGTTTTCAAATGAGCTCAGGCTATTAGATATGTTGATGGGTAATTCCTGTATATTTTAAAATACTGTTTGCCTATTTCTTGAGAAAGACTGCATTACCACTCTTGTTCAAGTTTAATTTCCTTACTTTTCTCCCTTCCATATCCCTCTCTTCTGCTGATACTCTGTTTTCATTACTTAAAGTCCTTGCCTATCATGTAGTTTGCTTTTAAGGTATGCTAATACTTCTTGTTTTGCATGTGTCTCCCCCATAAAACCTCACTGATGCCATTGTAAAGGCAAATGTGGCAGTTACTAAAAATTTTCCTATTCACGGGACGCCTGGGTGGCTCAGTCGGTTAAGCGTCTGACTTCGGCCCAGGTCATGATCTCACAGTTCGTGAGTTTGAGCCCCACGTCGGGCTCCGTGCTGACAGCTCGGAGCCTGGAGCCTGCTTTGGATTCTGTGTCTCCCGCTCTCTCTGCTCCTCCCCCACTCATGCTCTCTCTGTCTCTCAAAAATAAATAAAAATTAAAAAAAAAATTTCCTATTCAGGACTTTAACTTTTGAAGTGAATAAAATTCTCCAAGGAATACAAATGATCACTCACACATGAGGCATTAATTATTATACGATATACAGGAAGAGGTCGGTAACAATATGACTTATTCCCCCAAAGGTCAGATCAAAAGTTATATTAACATAATTTCATGTTTACACTTCCTTTCATCCAAGAAACTCAAAATCATTTTAGAAGATTAAGCTTATTATAATCTTCACAAATAATGTGTATCAATGTTAACTATTACCTTGTACCAGCTGTTTAAGGGCTGGTTCCAGGTAAAAGAAAGGGCAGGACATGAAGTGTAGCCTGCAAGAATGCCTAAGGATTCTCTGACACTAAGTCAGACACACTTCTCTGGAATATTCCCACCTCTATCTGGAACCCTCTCCCTCTTATAAAGGAGTTACTGTTGATCTCAGAGGGGCTGCAGAATTACCTAAATAGCATCGCTACATTTTGCAAAGGAAAAAACGGAGGCCCTGAGAAGTGACCGGCCTAAGTCATGTGGCTAAGCCTGGCTCTGAGTCAAGTCACTAGGCTCAGAGGTAATATTCATTCCTCGGACTACCTCTTTCTTCCTCTCCCAAGTGTGGCATAGCCCCTGCAGGCTAAGCTAATCTAGTGACTTTTTTCCCCACTAGCAGCTTGCTCTCACACAATACGTTTTCTTTCTTCCTTTTTTTTAAAGATCTTATTTTTAAGCAATCTCTACACCCAACGTGGGGCCTGAACTGATAACTATGAGATCAAGAGTTGTATGGGGTGTCTGGGTGGCTCAGTTGATTAAGCGTCCGACTTCGGCTCAGAGCATGATCTCACGGTTTATGAGTTCGAGCCCCGAGTCGCTGTGCTGACAGCTCAGAGCCTGGAGCCTCCTTCAGATTCCGTGTCTCCCCCTCTCTCTGCCCCTCCCATGCTCATGCTCTCTCTCTCTCTGTCTCTCAATAATAAATAAAAACATTTTAAAAATTAAAAAAAAAAAAAAAAAGACTTGTATGCTCCACTGACTCAGCCAGGCAGGCGCCCACAGTCTATTTTCTACTTTAAGTCAACAGCTAACATGTATTACAGGGCCTATACAAAATACTTGGGATTAAAATTTTACTCTAGGAAGGACACTTGGGTGGCTCAGTCAGTTAAGCATCCGACTTCAGCTCAGGTCATGATCTCACATTCATGGATTCGAGCCTTGTGTTGGGCTCTGTGCTGACGGCTCAGAGCCTAGAGCCTGCTAGAGCCTTCTAGAGCCTGCTTCAGATTCTGTGTCCCTCTCTCTCTGCCCCTCCCCCACTTGTGCACATGCACATGCTCTTTCTCTCTCTCATAAATGAATAAACATTGAAAAAAATCTTTTTTTAATTCTACTCTAGGGTCTCTGACCTGAAAAATTCAAACCTTCTTTGTTTTTCCATTATGGGATGGAAATGGTTATGCCATGTTAATCAAACAGTGATTCCAGTCAATTCTTCCTAAAGTAAGTGGATGGGTGGATATATGTAGGTACACTGCTAATTTATCCATGTTCTGAGCCTGACTTACTAATTTCCTGACCATTTTATTTTCTCTGCATTTCTTTTTTTTACAAATAATTTTTCTTCTCACTGAATATAAGTTCTGATACAAGTGAATACTTTCTTTAAAACTATTTACAATGAAAGAGTTTTAGATTACTGTTACTCATTTTTCATTCTCAAAGACTTTGATCTTTATATTTTTAGCTCCTTTATATCCCTAGGGCCTGCTTAACACAAGTTTTTAAAAAGATTTTTTTTATGTAGTGATTTTTCATCTTTCTTAGTCTATAAATTGGAGTCCTCTACCTTATAATAATATATTCTTCACAGCCCCAAAGTTAAATTGGGAAATTCAAACAGATTTAAGGGGCTTTCAATCTCAACAAGCTAAAAATGATTATAAAATCCCTAACTACATCTTGCAATCATATGGATATTTCATTGCATCTTCCCTATTATTACTATTACTATCTAAACAAAAGGAAAATAGAAAAACAGAAGTGATGATATCAATCATATAGCGAGAAGAATGGAGTATCTCTGACTCAATACAGTTGAGACAAAAATGTAAATTATTAACAAAACCGGTGAATATTTACTTTCATTTGGACATTCATTGATATAAGTCAACCAGGTATTCCATCATGAAGGAAAAAAAACAAAATGAGGGGTGCCTGGCTGGCTCAGTCAGTAGAGCATATGACTCTTGCTTTCAGGGATCATGAGTTCAAGCCCCATGTTGTAGGTACAGTTTACTTAAAAAAAAAAATTAACCCATGGCTGAAATGCTGACATCCACATGTCCATGTATAGCACTAATGCACACAAGTCAAGGTCAACACTGACCTGTCAGTGGCTCTCAGGCTGCACTTTCATGCCGTAGCTTGAAAACTGACATTAGTCTGAATTTCATGTACAAAGGAAGGCAGCCTGTGGGAGTCAATATATTCTCTAAGCAAGTGTGGGCTTGGTCGGCCAGGGCCAACACTTTATTCTAAATAAGAAAACAAAATCATGCTTATCTCAAAAGGCACAATTGTACCATGTCATTAAGCTTTTCAATGAAAATAAAATCAGAGTGTTACGATTTATATTTATATTGTGGTAGGGGTAGAAGGGCTAGGCTAAAGAGGGTAAAATGAATCTAGCCACTGAATCTGCTCATTCCATTCAGACTCCCACGTTTAGGCGCAGAAGGCTCAGAGTTTTGAGATTTGCTTTGGCTGGCCTAAGACTTGTGACTCGGTACTCTAAATCTTGTCAAGAAAAAGGAGGAGATGTTGCACAATGAATTAATGTTCTCAGCTCGGAGGGCTGCAGCATCAGACGCTCTGGGGCCCTGGAAAAGTAGGGTTTCAGAGGCAGACATGAGCAGGGGAATGACAGATCTGAGGATCAGCACAGAGCCGCTGTGCCGGCACTGCTCATCTGCCAGCTCTCCAGGAAACTTCTGACGAGATGCCAATTCTAACTTTGAGCTCTATAAAAGTCACACTAAAATGCTAGCCTTGAATTCAAAAATATGTTAACAAATGCACTTACTTGTAGCTTCGAAAGTAAATCTTCCCCTTCAGTGCAGTGAAGTGCAGAACATACTCTAAACCAGCCAGGCGGATATTTGGTACTGTGGGGCCTCTGAAGAAATCTAAAAACAAATTTTAGGTTGTTAAAAAAAAAAAAAGACTAACCTGTTTTTAAGTTCAGTTACAGAGAGCCTGACTGTCAATGCTCCATTCTGTACCACTGCTCACCTAAAAAGATAAAAAGGAGGCACCAAAACTGGTCCCTGAAGACTGAGACTCTCATCCCTCTACCATTTAAGCTCATGACTGTGATTAAGCTCCTGTGTTTAGGTCACCAAGCCGTGTAACTTTTCAGTTGTGAAGTCCTCCTTCTAGGCCAATGCTCGGCACAAGAGTCCATCACACTCATCACGCATGTTCACTTTTTTAAAAATGTAAATCAAAGCATAAATTTTTTATCTATGAGACAGGTAGGTTAAGATGGTAAATTCCAATAAAAACAGCTGTTCAAACTTTGACTGTTAAATCAAATCGGCCTTTGTTTTATGGCAGAAGCCAAGACACAAGAAAATTCTGACGAGAAATCTCAATTAAATGAGCAAAGATAACAAACTAATTTGTTAAAGCCGGAAAAGAACCATTGAGATCCATGGATAGGCTGTTTCCCCTCTGGTGGCACACGAAGTGATCTTAAATGATACGCAGGCAGAATAATCTACTATGTAATATTTATTTTTTTATCAGATACCATTTGCCATTCACGGTAGAGACATAAAGTTTCCTTGTAAAAAGAGGAGTTAGTGCAAAGAAACATCTTTGATGAACAACACTATGAATACTATATGGACTTGGCTGAAGGTCTGAAGGCAGCACAAGAACGAAAGAAATTGAAAAAACAACAACCAAGTTTGGTCCCCTCATTGTACAGCTAAGAAGACTGAATCCCGAGAAAGCTTAATGAAACTACACAAATAATATTTAGGTAAGAAAAAGGTATACATAAAAGTTTATCCAACTTAATTAGGAAGAGCTGCCCCAAGGCAAGTGATGTCGTAAACAGAAAAGTCAATCAGTCCCAATCCGTAGCCACCCAGCGTTGTTCTTCCCTCCCCCTGATTAGCGCAGATGAGAAACATGTCCTGTGCATGGATATACACATCCTTTGTTGTTTGCTTTTTCTTTCTCATGGTTTACTAAAAGCAAATCACTAACGTGTGTAAAAGAGGCACACAAGTGTGTATGCACATGTATATACCGCACTTCCCTACTCCCCCAAACAAAATTCCCTCAGGGATATTTTTAGAAGCCAAGAGTACTTTTTCAAAGTAGTCTGATCTAAATTTACATCATAAGTAACAAACCGGTTTCTCATGATTTTGTCAAAATCTAAGTCTCCTTCAGTGGCCAAGCTAATAAAGCTGGTAGCATTAGTGAAGTCAGTCTTTCTGGGGAACAAGATATGTACATTTCAGTTTCCCTGAAGCAGCTTTTGTAATGCAAATCTTACAGCAGGAATGTGTGTTTTTTCCATAAACTTTTAAGAATGCAAAGGAAAAGATTGATGGTAGAAAGGTTTTTTCTTTTTAATGTTTATTTTTGAGAGAGAGGGAGAAATAGGGGCAGAGAGAGATAGGGAGACACAGAATCCGAAGCAGGATTAGCTCAGCACAGAGTTAATGTGTCATCAGAGTCTGATGATGGACTCGAACCCATGAATTGTGACATCATGACCTGAGCTGAAGTTGGATGCTTGACCGAGGGAGTCGCCCAAGTGCCCTGAAGTAGAAAGTTTTAAGAACACTGGCCCTTTCCTCACCCCACACACAAAAAGTATCTCATGATCAAAACTAAATGCAAAATGTAAAACTCTAAGATTTCAACAAGAAAATACCAGAAAAGTCTTTGTAATCTTGGCATAAGCAAGATTCTTAAACAAAATACAGGAAGAACATATCATTACAGAAAAAAAATGGGAAACAGACTTCACAAAAATTAAAAACTTTTGCTTGGGGCACCTGGGTGGCACAGTCAGTTAAGTGTCCGTCTTTGGTTCAGGTTACTCACGGTTTGTGACTGGAAGCCCTGCTTTGGGTTGTCTGCTGTCAGCACAGAGCCCACTTTGGATCCTCTGTCCTCCTCTCTTTCTGACTCTCCCCTGCTCACATTCTCTCTCTCTCTTTCTCTCTCTCAAAAATAAACAAACATTAAAAAAATTAAAAGGGAAAGCTTCTTTTAAAACAAAACAAAACAAAAAACTCTGTTCTTTGAAAGACATCACTGAAAGAAAAAGGCAAGACACAGAATAGGAGGAAACATTCAAAGACTACCTATCAGACAAAGAGACAAAGGACCTCCCTCCCTCTCTGCCCCCCCCACATACCCCTACCTTATTACTCAAGAAGACAAATAACCTCCAAAAAAACAGAAGGAAAAGATTTGAATAGATACTTCACCAAATACATATGAATGGCCAATAAGCACACAAAAAGATGCTCAAAATCATTAATAATCAGAAAATGCAAATTACAACTTCGATAATAGCACTGCTTTATTTTATAGATTTGACTTTGGAAACACTTTACTATCAGCATATAATATTCATTAGAATAACTAAAATTAAAAAGAATGGTCTACCAAGTTTTGGCAAGACAGTAGAACTGGAGTTCTTCATCCGCTATTGGTGGGAATGTAAAATGGTACAACCATATGGGAGTACAGATTCTTAAAATGTTAAACATACACTATTCAAATGGCCCTACCATTCCATTCCCAGCTAGGTATTTGCCCCAAGAAATGAAAACATATGCCCTCACAAAAATCTGTATATAAATGCTCGTAGCAGCTCTACTGATCAAAAAACTTTTTTTTAAGAGCGAGCACAAGTGAGGAGGTACAGAGGGAGTGGGAGAGAGAGAATCTCAAGCAGTCTCCACACCCAGCCCAGAGCCCAACGTGGGGCTCGATCTAACCACCCTGGGATCATGACCTGAGCTGATATCAAGAGTAGAATGCTTGGGGTGCCTGGGTGGCTCAGTCGGTTGGGCAGCCGACTTCAGCTCAAGTCATGATCTCACTGTCTGTGGGTTCGAGCCCCGCGCCGGGCTCTGTGCTGATGGCTCAGAGCCTGGAGCCTGCTTCAGATTCTGCATCTGCCTCTCTCTCTCTCTGCCCTTCCCCTGCTCACGCTCTGTCTCAAAAATAAACAAACGTTAAAAAAAAAAAAAAAAAAGTAGAATGCTTAATCAACTGAGCCATCCAGGTGCCCCAAGAGTTGAAAACATATGCCCTCACAAAAATTTGAATATAATTTTTTATAATTTTTTAAATGTTTATTTACTTTTGAGAGAGAGAAACATAGCATGAGCAGGGGAGGGGCAGAGACAGAGTGAGACACAGAATTGGAAGCAGGCTCCAGGCTCTGAGCCGTCAGCACAGAGCCCAAAGCAGGGCTCGAATTCACGAACCATGAGATCATAACCTGAGCTAATGTCAAACATTTAACCCAGTGAGCCACTCAGGCGCCCCCTGTATATAAGTGTTTATATCAGCTCTACTCCTCAAAATTTTTGACCTAATCAAAAGCTGGAATCAACCCTAAATGTCCACTGACAGATGACAAAAAAAACAGTGTGAAATAGCTATAAATGAAATACTGTTCAGCAATAAAAATAAATGAACTATTGATAGTATGAAATCTCATAACGAGCTGAGTGAAAGAAGCCAGAACAAAAAAAAGCACACACTGTAATGTACACACTGTGCTATTTATCTAAAGCTCTATAAAATGCAAACTAGTCCATAATGACAGCAGACTAATGTTTGCTTAGAATACAGAAGTAGGATAGATTGCACAGGGACACAGGCTAATTTTTGGGTGTAACAGGTTCTGTACCTTGACTGCAGTGGTGTTTTCACAGGTGTTATCACACATCTCAAAAACCATCAAATTTTAAATCTTTAAGTATGTAGACTTGCTTGTAAGTAAATTATATCTCAAAAGTTATTTAACATACAATTGAAAATGCAAAAATTTAAAGTAATCCCTAAAAACTGAAAACAAACAAACCTGTATACTGAGCTGAAAGCAAAATCATATCGAAAAGAACTATTTCAAGTGACTTCAAAACAGTGATTTGACCATGCGTTCTTAACAGGACATATTTTATAGACAAAAAGAACTGAAAAACAAACAAACAAACGAAACGACAGAACCTTCAACTGCACTCAATATTCATATTATCAATAGTAACACTGAATGGTAGTACAGTATGAAAGAATTGCATAACTGTGTTGGATCATTGAGAACCTGGATTTTTGTCATGGATGAAAGAAGGTACGTACGTGAGGTCAATGAAGTTAAGATCCTTTTGTCCTAAATTTGAGTTAGAAGACGTCTCAGTATGAACTCAGGATACGTTTTATCTTAACAAACGAATCTTGTTTCACAGCTCCGTTCTCTAAAAAAGCCTAACATGACCAACCACAAAACAATCCCTAGCACCCAGACTGCGGTTTCTAAAATAATTTCTCCTTTTAAAACTGTTCAGGGTTGGGGTGCCTGGGTGGCGCAGTCAGTTAAGCATCTGACTCTTGATTTCGGCTCAGGTTTGTGAGTTCAAGCCCCACATCAGTCGGGCTCCGCACTGACAACCTAGAGCCTGCTTGGGATTCCCTCTCTCTCTTTCTCTCTCTCTCTCTCTCTCTCCCCCCCCCGGCCCCCCCCCGTCTTCCCTTCTGCATGGGTGCACGCTGTCTCTCTAAATAAATAAATAAACACTAAAAAATAAAAGTTCAGGGCTGCTTAGAGAAACAGGTGATACCAGGACGGGAGCAATGAACAGGTAAGAGGAGTCTGAAACATGGAAACACCGAAAGGGCAATGAATTAAAATGTGTCGAAACTTAGAACACTGCCAAAAAGGCTGACTGACCCAAAATTGGGCAGGAATGAAGGCTAAGGTAAAAAGAGAGATACTAGTGAGTAATGATAAAGATAAAAACCTCGTTAAATACAAGTAAGGGGGTGGAGAAGAGGTAGAAATTAGTTATGGTCAGAAGGAAAGCCCCAACTTGGGACCTTTTTTCCAGTGGGCCAATTCCAAGTAAAAATAAGATCTCGCGTGTAGCTGTGTCCACGAGGAAGCACACTGAGAAAGGGCACAGGAGGTTTGCTGCGTGTTGACAGGAAAGACCAGGGGATCCGCAGTGAGAGAAGAGAGCAGATCCCGATTCTGCCACTTACTAGCTCTTCAATTGGCCTCAACTTCTTCATCCACAATATGGGAATAATATTGTCAAAACATACTGAATCGACCCCTGTCGCTCTAAATTCATAAGTCAAAGTCCTAACTCCTAATGTGGTAGTACTTGGAGATGGGGCCTCTAAGGAAGAAATTAAGGTTAAATGAAGCATGTCATAAGGGTGGAGCCCTGGTCCCACAGAATTAGTGTCCTTATAAGAAGAGACTCTAGCAAGCTGACACACACACCCCCACCTCTCTTCCCCTCCCTTCCTTCCTCCCTGAAGGAAAAGCCAGGTGAACACAAAGCAAGAGCCAGCAAGAGTCTTCATTGAAAACTGTGATCTTGAACTTTCAACCACCAGAACTGTGAGAAAATAAATTTCTGGTTTTTTAAAAAAAAAATTTTTTTTTAATGTTTATTTAGTCCTGAGACAGAGACAGAGCATGAGCGGGGGAGGGGCAGAGAGAGAGGGAGACACAGAATGTGAAGCAGGCTCCAGGCTCTGAGCTGACAGCACAGAGCCCGACTCGGGGCTCGAACTCACAGACCGCGAGATCATGACCTGAGCCGAAGTCGGACGCCCAACCGACTGAGCCACCCAGGCGCCCCAAATTTCTGGTTTTTAAGCCACCCAGTGTATGGTATTTTTTACAGCAGCCCAAGCAGACTAATATGATTGCCTTTGTAAAGCTACAGAAAGAATCAAATTTAATAAATTACCTGACCTACATGATCTCAGTTTGTGGGATTGAGCCTTGTGTCGGGCTCTGTGCTGACAGTGAGGGGCCTGCTTGGGATTCTCTCTTTCCCTCTCCCCCTTCTCTCAAAATAAATTTAAAAAAAATTAGGATGCACTGAATCTAAAAATAGATATTTACTGATTTTCTATACAGAAAAGAGAGACCACTAAGATTAACTACAAATCTAGACAGTATTTAAGAAAGCAAAACAGAAAACAAAATTCAGAATGAGCTAAATGGTACCTGGCATAAAAACTCCAAAGTTAATAAGTTAACTTTTCTTTCTGGCCAACTACCAAAAAAGAGAGAACTTCCAAAAAGGACGGAAGCCCTTAATAACATTCTCTCCCCACCGCTCGACTTTACTTCTATGAACACAAAACACACACCAAGGAGTCTGCAGCTGGCTCACTTCACATTTACACGAAAAACTCAACTTCCCCAGGGCCTGACAGTCTCACTTCATTCCTCTACGTTTCTTCTTTCCCCCAGATTCCTTTTGGTTTTCACTCCACTCCCGTCACCACTGCATTATGTGGTCACTCCTGCCCTCTAGTGGAAGCACAAAATAATAAAGGTTTTATAAAAACCAATTACACAGAGGCATATGAAACCCTCCTGTTTAACGAATATGTATTGACAATGAACAATTATTACAGAAGAACTGGGGGGGGGAAAGGCAGAAAATCCGGGCCAATGGAGTATAAGTACAAGAAATCTTAGCCGAAAACCATCCTTGATATTTTGGGGTGTGTAACTTTGAAAGAAGGAAATGCTGGTCATTGTCTTTCATGCATGATTTTTTTTTTAATTCATCAAAAGCTCAGGTAAGAACCTACAGCAAAGACCGCACTGAGTCAGTTGTTCACTACGGCCAAGACAGACAGCAGAGGCAGAAAAGCTCAGGCTTCGGTTTTCATTCTGGCCCACCTAATTAATAGCTCTTAACCTCTCTGAGCTTTTGTTTTCCTATCTATAAAATGGAATATCCCTAAACTCGAGAGCATCAGTAAGGATTAAACAGGTAACAGTGGAACTCAGTTTTCTAAAAATAGCCATTGTTTAAAAACTCCGAAATGGAGAGTCGTATGTTCTACCCACTGAGCCACACGGGTGCCCCCAAAATAGCCATTATTAATAAGAAAATGAAAGGTCTTAAAAATTGCAATCCTAACAATAAGACCATAAGTAATAACAAGGAAAAAATGAAAGCAACGTGTCTGTCCACAACTGTTTTTCAGTAGGCTCAGATTTGTAAAGAACATGTATTCAATTTAATTTATTTATAGCATATACCCCACCTCATCAACTTTTCAAAAGTGATCTAGGGCAAAGTATATAAAAATCCAAAACACTGTAGCAAAGCTTGTAAGAATGGTGTAAGAAAAGCTCGAATGGAATAAATGATTTAAACTTAAAAAAATGCTACTGAGTGCCAGAAGAGTTCGTATCTCTAGGAACAAACTAAATTACTTTCCAGAGTTAGGAATGAGCTAGCAAATGTGATCACAAAATATTAGGTAGGATTAATATTAAGAACCTTTAAAAAAAAATCACAGAGAAGAATAATGCCAGCATTTCGAGAAAGTGGAAAAGAGTGATTTAGAAAATGTAAATTTAACATCAATCCCAGACAGTGACCATAACTGTACACTGGATTTTAAGAAGATGACTTATGGGGTGCCTGGGTGGCTCAGTCGGTTAAGTGTCCGACTTCGGCTCAAGTCATGATCTCACCATTTGTGAGTTCGAGCCCCGCGTCGGGCTCTGGGCTGACAGCTCAGAGTCTGGAGCCTGCTTCGGATTCTGTGTCTCCCTCTCTCTCTCTGACCCTCCTGTGCTCTTACTCTCTCTCTCTAAAAAATAAATAAACATTAAAAAAAAAAAAGACAACTTATGAGAGACAGAGCATGCGACCCTTGATCTTGGGGTTGAGTCTGAACCCCACATTGGATGTAGAACTTACTTTAAAAAAAAACTTAAAAAAATTGTTACCCCTTTGGGTCTGAGTTCAATCTCCCCATGTTGGATGTAGAGATTACTTAAAAATAAAATCTTTAGGGGCACCTGGGTGGTTCAGTTGGTTAAGTGTCAACATCAGCTCCTGGACTTCAGCTCAAGTCATGATCTCACGGTTTGTGAGTTCAAGCCCCAAATCAGGCTCTGTGCTTTCAGCGCTTTGAATCCTCCGTCTCCCTCTCTCTCTGCTCCTCCATCCCTCATTCTCTATCTCTCTCAAAATAAACAAACATTAAAAAAATAATACGGGCGCCTGGGCGGCTCAGTTAGTTAAGGGTCCGACTTTGGCTCAAGTCATGATCTCACGGTTCGTGATTTGAGCCCTGCACTGGGCTCTGTGCTGACAGCTTGGAGCCTGGAGCCTGCTTCCAAATTCTGTGTCTCCTTTCTCTGCCTCTCCCCCCGACATACACTCTCTCATTTACTCTGTCTCTCTCTTTCTCAAAAATAAACATTAAAAAATTAATTTAAAAAAAGAAGGGGACTTGTGAACACATAGGAACGGATGTAGTCATTATGTAAATCTTTAGAACTAGTGTAGTCGACTAAGAATAAGTCATCTATAAGACAACCTTACGAGGTTGGGAGAATAAAGCAATACATATAAAACACCTAGTATATGCTTGGCACTTAGGATTGACCATAAGGGTAATAAATAAAGGAGCTGGGAAGTCACTGAAAGTTTCCTGGGAAAGAAACTTGATCTCAAACTTGCAAGAATGGAAGAAACTAGGTAAACAAGAATGAAATCAGAAAAGACGATAGGAATGTGCACAATGTATTTTTAATACACCACTTTAAATAGAAAAAAGAGGGGGCGCCTGGGTGGCTCAGTCGGTTAAGCGGCCGACTTCGGCTCAGGTCATGATCTCGCGGTCTGCGAGTTCGAGCCCCGCGTCGGGCTCTGTGCTGACGGCTCATCAGAGCCTGGAGCCTGCTTCGGATTCTGTGTCTCCCTCTCTCTCTGCCCTTCCCCTGTTCATGCTCTGTTTCTATGTCTCTCAAAAATAAATAAACGTTAAAAAAAAAAAAAATAAAAAAAAAAAATAAATAAATAGAAAAAAGAGGAAGGAAATTAGGAGAGAGAAAAAAAATTATAAGGGGTTCAAGTCTAAAATACCTTGCCTATCAGACTAAGAAAAATAGAGGTTTTTGAGTTGGAAGGGGATAATGTACGAAAATATTGAAAATTTAACTTTTTAATTTTCTAAATTTAATGATGCCAATAATGACAGAAAATGGGTGCCAACATTTCATAAAGTGTAAAGTGTTTTATAAATAAGGTTGACAATGAAGTAACTATAGCATCAAAAAACATGATCTATGCAGTAAAACATCCCTTTAACTCTCCCTTGCTGCTAGTGGGGAATAAAGAAAATAATAAAAAGGTAGCAAAAAAGAAAAGAGATCAAAAAGAAAAATATGGGCATCTACGGTGAAGTGGCAAAGTGCCACCAATGACCGTCTGAGGTCGCCTACTTGAGCAACCATGTGGAGAAGTATAAAAATACTTACCAATAAGAAGATTTTTTAGCCTTCTGTAGTCTTCTGTTACATCGAAATCATCACCAGCAAATATTAACATGGGTTTTGTTCCCTCAGGACATTTGCTATTCTATGAAACAGGAAAAAAATTATAATGGTATAATTATCAATTCTAAACTGTTTATAAGTTGATTGTAAAGTAGTCAATACTTACAGCGATTAGTTTTCATATTTTTAACTGTTAAACTAATAGTTTATTCATAAACATAAAGTTATGGTTATGAACACTGATTAAACTCTAAAGATTTAAAACTATAGTTGCAACTTTTAAACTAAAAAATTATTTTTTTTCCATTCCCTTTACATTGCCAAATTTAATAAGCAAAGAATGATGTAAGCTACTTTTTAAAGTTATTCTATACAAACAATAAAATAAAAACCTAAAATTGCTGCAAAACATACACAGCCCTTTAACGCCCAACATCCCAGAGTCTAAACGAATTTAACTTCTTTGAATCATTTACTACCATTGTGCCTTTCCTATTGTGTCACATAAACAGTATTTAAATGAAAGCTAGACTAAACTACCAACCACACGTTGACATGGAAAACGAGAATTTTATACAAGCTATAGAAAGTGTGGGCAATCCTTACTCAGCATGGTTGGGGCTCTTACTATAAAAAGTATTTTGTCCAGTTCTGGATGTTCCATACAAAGAAGAATGTGATGTGAATAATAAGAACCTTTAAAAGCCACCAAAACAAAAGAAAACAATCTAACAGAAAGAACTCTAACTCTAACTCCAATGAATGATTAATTTATGAGGGTGAACAAGTGTTAGTCTGGGCTTGCCATTGAGTCCAGCGCCTCTACTCTGATATCATTCAAGGACTGTACACATCTAGAAATAAACAAACACACAAACAAAAAACAGGACAAGAAAACAAACATCCTCGGCCCTAGGACCAGAGGTCACCTGTTGCCTCTCCCTGTTCACTCCCTGTTGACATTCTCTGCTTCCAAACCCTGAAACCTTAACTGTCTCTGCTTAGGAGGTGTCCCTAAGATCTGTGTGACCTAGGGCCTGAATGGACCTTCCAGACCCCATGACTCTCCCATGTTCCATCTGTGCCTACCTGACCCTGCTACTGCTACCCCTAGGTCTATGGAGGCTAGTTAAGTGTACAGAAGGTAATGAGGCACTAGGTGGCTCAGTTGGTTACACACCAGACTTCAGTTCAGGTCATGATCTCACGGTTTGTGGGTTTGAGCCCCGTACTGGGCTCTGCGGACAGCTCAGAGCCTGGAGCCTGCTTCAGATTCTGTCTCTCTCTCTCTCTCTCTCTCTCTCTCTCTCTCAGCTCCTTCCCTGCTAACGCTCTGTCTCTCCCTCTCTCTCAAAAAAAATAAATAAATATTAATAAAAGTACACAGAAGGTAAGAGAAAGTGAAGCAACATCCTGACCACAACGCATAATAAAAAATATCATGTTACATCATGACCTAGTACACACATCATAAAAATATAACTGAGCAAGTCTTGCGAAACAGTATTTAACATGTAGGTCACGGATATTTTTCACAATGTGTAAACCCAGAACTAGAAGAAACTACAACAGATGAGCTTTATTTGAATAGTGTAAAAGGCACTAAAAATTCAAACTATTATGTAAGTACTGTGATATGGTATACTAAAAACATCATAATTATGTGATATCCTTGAACTAAATTTCTGAATTAATTTTTTTAAACAAAACAAAAGAAAGGAAATAATTCTTTTTTAAAAAATTTATTTATTTTTGAGAGAGAGAGAGGGAGAGATGGGATGGGGGTGGGGCAGTGAAAGACAGGGACAGAGGGTGTGAAGCAGGCTCTGTGCTGACAGCAGGGAACCCGATGCGGGGCTCAAACTCATGAACCGTGAGATCATGATATGAGCTGAAGGCAGACACTTAACCAATGGAGCCACACAGGCTCCCCAGAAATGTCTTCTAAATCATACACAAACTTTCCAAATAAAATATTCCCAGGCACCTGCAATGTATCTTATCCTACCTAAAATAAAACCACTGGCCTTAAATTTTAATCACTTCTTCCATTAAGGTTTATATTATTTAAAATAATCATCCCTAAAAGTTTGGCCACATCTTAGAAAACATGCTCCCAGAATAATCACTCAATTTCCTGGTAGAATCAAATTACCTCTCACTTAAAGAGTAAACAGGAGGATGAGGCTTGGCTTGGCAATAAAAGTAGGCAAGGGAGAAGCGAAATACCTGGGAAAGAGGTCTTAAAAACAAGGAGGTAGACACAGAAAAGAAATAAATATGAAGAGAAAGTGTAACAAACATGCAATTCCAAAACAAATTTAATAATATAAGCTGTAATGGAATAATGAGGTAAAAGCGGAGCTCCGGGGAGTAGCCTAGGCAGGGACTGCCAATGTAAGCATAGCGCCGGCCAATCAGTGACTGTTACAGCCGTGGGTGTGCTGCATGAGTGAAAATTCAGTATTCAATTTAAGTGGTTCTTGTTAAGAATGAGACCTGACAAACAGTAACGGTCTTGGGACCTGGTATAGAAGCTACACAATAATGCAAGTACTGCTTTGCTTTGGAAGTGAGATGGAAAGCGCGGAGGGGCTGGCAGGCACGCATCAGCCAGTGCTCACACCCACTAACTGGAGACCAAGCCACGTACGCTGCTCCTCTCCAAGGCTTCACACACTGCCCTAAAGATAAACTGTAATAAAATGATAGCTTCCACCATAGCAAGGCATCACAGTTCATATACTTTACCAAACACCTTCCAAAACGTTATCTTCACTGATAAACATTTTCACATATATTATCTATCTCACTTGATATTGTTATAACTATTTAATATTTGATTGCAATCAAAGGTCAGAGAAGTAATTTATCAGGTCACAAAAGTCATCTAAATGGCCAAGACAGCCCCTCAATCCAATTGTTCTGTCTCGAAATCCAATCTCAGGCCAATGTTCTACCTTGTACCTGAAGAAGTTGGTGTAGCCAAGTAACAGCTAAGAGCCTTTTCTCAAACCCGCAGAAAACTTGGAAGGCACGTCCTCTTTTTAGAGGAGACTAGGAAAAGGAATCATGATACATTTTACAATTCTTTCAACTATTATCATGACCCTCAAAGACCCATAAACTGAGAACAATTATGTAACTTTTCATTACAAACTTGAACATCCTTTTTTTTCCAAAGTACTCCATGTACGACTCCAGGTCACCAATGGAATTCCCCTGGGCCTCAATCTCCAACTCTATCCAATAGGGAAAGTAATTTCAGCCTTACAAAGGGTAGCTATGAGGTCTAAACAAAATAATTATTTGATGGAATATTTGATGGAACAGATTAAGCCAGAGCAGAACTCTGAGGCAAGAGAAGCCCAATTTAGACCCAGGAACTAAATTAAGACAGTTTTCTTGCCTTTCTAAGACTATTTACCACTTTCTATTTAATAATCCCATGCAACCAAAGGAGACACAAAGATGCGAGTCCTAAAGGGAAAGACTGAACTAGCATTTTGGTGGCCAGCAGCCAAAATACTACAGGACCAGCCAAAGCATCATAGGTTTAGAACAGGGCTCGCTTCGAAACTTCGGCATTTCTTGAAAAAAATATTTTTTTAATGTTTAATATTTTTGAGAAAGCGATAGAGTGCCAGTGGGGGAGGAGCAGAGAGAGGGAGACACAGAATCCGAAGCAGGCTCCAGGCTCTGAGCTGTCAGCACAGAGCCCGGCACGGGGCTCAAACTCACAGACTGTGAGACCATGACCTGAGCCGAAGTCAGATGCTTAACCAACTGAGCCACCCAGGCGGCCCAGAAAGCTCAGGTATTTCTGAGGTTACATAAAATAGGTGCTGTGACAACTGAGAGAGAGGACAGCATTTAAACTATGAGCCTAGACAAGAGTTAATAACCATTCTGAATCAAACTGCTAGAAGATCCAAATATATATTATATGTTGCTAACATATATCTCCTTTTAAATTAAAAATAAAATGAAGGAGTTTCCACAGCGTGAAAGGGAACAAAAAATTTTAAATATAGTGTATTTTCCAGCTTCCTGTCTTTACACAAAAATAAAATAGTGACACTCAAAAAATAAAGATAAAATGAAATTTATCTCAGAGCACACTAGAAAACAAAGTTTTTTCTTATTTAAGCTACAAAACTGTAATACTATTCTTCACCACAAGATGTCACTATTGCCCAAGAGCAACATTACAAATGGCCTTTTATTTTTATGATTAGTATCTTACCTTGATATCTTTTAGAGAGACAAACTTCTCGATACCTAATTCGATCATATCTAGCACATGGTAGTCATACATACGACCTAGAAGGAAAATATATTTTCTTTTAAACATTTAATTTTTCCAGACACCTTATGTACCCACTTAATTTGCATGTTCAAAATGTTAATATCTCCCTTTCTTTTTTTTCCTAATACTCGATCAAACATGTCCCCTCCTTCTTTAACTTTCAACCCTACCTAGAATAGATTGTTGCAATCTTGGCCCTACAAAGATCCTGGAAATCATTTAGCCAAACTCCCTTATTTTATAGGAGAGCAAATAAAGACCCACAAGAAGTACAAGGGCTTGCCTAAGCCAATGACAATACCAGACCAAATGTCAATACTTAACAGTGAAGGGTTAATTTATGTGGGTAGGTATGCTACTTTCTGTTTTTTCTCTAACACTGATTTAAAATACATACATTTTATATTAGAAAAATATCAGCAACTTTCGGTAATGTGGTATTTACATGCCTATTCCTTACCTGCAGTCTGGTAGACAAAAAATTTCATTCAAAGTCACAGGAAAATTTTTAAAAACTAGCTTAGAGCTTACTTGTTACTCCTGAAATCTCAACACCATCAATTATTCTGAGTCACAACACAGACTCTGTAAATAAAAATATTAGAAAGTAAATGATATTTACCTATTACTAGATTATTTGGCCGCTTCTTATTATGGGAGCCAAACATAAATAAAGAGCAATCTGACTTCTTTGAAAAGAATTCCTATAAAACCAAAGAAATCCCAATTAATGCATAAATATAAGAACTTTTTTTTATTATTTTTTTTTTATTTATTTTTTTTTATAAGAACTTTAAGAACTGTACTTCGGGGGGCGCCTGGGTGGCTCGGTTGGCTACATGTTCAACTCTTGATTTTGGCTCAGGTCATGATCTCACATTTCACAGGACTGAGCCCCACATCGGGCACAGCACTGACAGCAAGGAGCCTGCTTGGGATTCTCTCTCCCCCTCTCTCTCTGCCCCTCCCTTGCTCGTGCATACATGCATGTGCTCTCTCACTCTCTCTCAAAATAAATAAACTTTAAACTTTAGTCATAGTTTTAAAAATATAAAAGTCTTACTTCAAAAATAAATAAATAGGGGGGCGCCTGGGTGGTTCAGCTGGTTAAGCATCTGACTTTGGTTCAGGTCATGACCTCATGGTTCGTGAGTCTGAGCCCCTCATCGGACTCTGTGCTGATGGTGGGGAGCCTGCTTCGGATTCTCTCTCTCCCCGGCTCACTCTGCCCTTCCCCCCACAAAATAAATAAATAAACTTTAAAAATTAAGTAAATAAATAATTAAGTCTTAATTCCCTTCCACTTTACATCAAAATTCCCTCATACAGGATGATTTCTTATTCAAAAAATCACAAGTTTACTAAAGGAATACTAATTACGGTCATTTATATCCTGTCTTACATCAGAGATTCTTGTACTCACCAATGATGTCTGATCCTCAAATGGTCTTGTAATGTTTTTCCTAAGAATATTTTTAAAAGGTTACTTTAATTTTAATAATCTTAATAAGCAATTCATTAACAATTAAATAATATATTAAATAAAGATAATTTTATATTTGGATGATCAAAAATAAAGCTAGAAGGATAGTCATTCATTCAAATATGTATTTAGTTCCTATTATGTGCCAGGCACTGTTGTAAGAGCTAAGGATACTAGAAAACAATCAAGATCCTTATTTTCACGGAGCTCACATTCTATTTTTTTGAAAAATCAAAATTTCAAAAAAGTAGTAACTGTAGTGGCAAAAATGAAATAGGATATTGTGTTAGTCATGAAAAGTGGAAAATGACTATATGAGCTGAGATGTGATAGATAAGGAGTAAGCCAGTGAAAAGTTCTGAGGCTGAGGCGCCTGGGTAGCTCAGTTGGTTAAGCGTCTGACTCTTGATTTTGGCTCAGGTGATGATCTCCTGGTTCGTGGGTTTGAGCCCCACTCAGCATGGAGCCTGCTTGGGATTCTCTCTCTCTATCTTCTCTCTCTTCTTCAGCCCCTCCCCTACTCACACTCTCACTCTCTCTCAAAATAAATAAACATTTTTTAAAAGAAAAGTTTTGAGGCTAAGGGTATTCTGAGAAGAAGTAACACAATAAACAAAGATTCTGAGATAGAAACAAGCTTAGACTATTCAAGAAACGGAAAGAAGGGAAGTATCACCAAAGTTTAACATGCAAAGGGAAAATGGTAGCGCATGAGGTCAAAGAGGTAGACATGGACCAGATTATGCAAGGTCTTGTTGGTCAAGGTAAGGAATACAGACATTAATACTGTAACAGAAAGCACTGAAGAGTTTCAGACAGGAGAGTGACATGATTGAACTCAAATTTTCTTTTTACTTTAATCATAATCATTTTTCAATTTTTTTTATTTTAGAGGGAAAGAGTATAAACGGGCAGGTTAGAGGGGCAGAAGGAGAGAGAGAATCTCTACCAGGGTCCACACTCAGCACAGAGCCTGATGTGGGGCTCAATACCATGACTCTGGGATCATGATCTGAGTCGAAATCAAGAGCTGGATGCTCAACTAACTGAGCCACCCAGGCCCCCCTCGAGTTTTTTTTTTAAAGGACTGTTCTGTCCACTATGTGAGAAGGAAGGTAGTTATGGCAAGAGTGAAAACAATCAGCAAGAAGCTATTGCAGTAATCCAGGACAGAAAGAAAAAACGGTGTTTTGGACCAGGAGCACTAGTACTGGAGCTGGAGCAGTAGAACATACTACCTTTCATGCAAAAGGGAGAGAAATACAAATATTTATTTTTCTTCGCTTAAATATGCATAAAGAAATTCTGGTAAAATATATAAGAAACTATATATTTTCACTTATAATTTCTGATTTCTCATCATGTAAATGAAGTTTCCATAAAATAGTTCATAATTTTTATAAAGCAAAATCTATATACAACACGATCTTAATTTTGTTTAAAGAATAAAATAAATGTAGAGATATGAAAATATCTGTACAAATGTGAAGATAGGTGAAGGGGAGTGGGAGATACAGGCTTCCAGTCCTGGAATTAGTAAATCATGGGAAGAAAAGACGCAGCATAAGGAATACAGTCAACAACATAACAGTGACAGCTGGCAGCTACACTGGTGGTGAGCACAGCATAATGCAGACACTTGTCAGATCACTACGCTTTACATCTGAAACTAATGTAACATTGTGTGTCAACTATACTCAAAACAAATTAAAAAATATACATATATGGGAAAACATGTCAGAATGTACATAGTGCTATGGGTGATTATTTATTCTATTATCCAGATTATATAAGAGTAGCATGTATTACTTTAATAATCAGTAAAAAAAAAAAAAAAAAGAGTATTAGTTTTAAAGATGAAAGACAAACAAACCAAGAAAAATCGCTGTAGCATTTATGATTAACAATAGTCATTAACAATAATCAGCTAACTATAATTCACATACAAGCAAATATGACCTGTTGGAAACATGGAAAATGCAAGTTAAAGTATGATTTTGACTTCTTACCTTAAAAACATAAACTAAAAGTAGGTAATGGCCCACGAAACTTGTATATTGCACTCTGCCAAAAGGACAATCTTTTCAAAAAGCAGTATAATTAATATGCTCTATTGGGCATGAAGCTGTACCCAGTAATCTCATGTCTAGAAGTCTCACACAGGAACCAATTCAAAGGATAATTCATTTGTGTAAAATGGGCATTTTAGCATAATTTATAAGAATGGCAAAAAAGAAAAACCTAGATTCCCTGAAATTAAGGTAAGTTATAAATAAATTTTAGTATAATCGTTTAATAGGGATTATACTGGCAATGACAATACCTAGGGCACCAGGGTGGCTCAGTCCATTAAGCACCCAACTTTGGCTCAGGTTATGATCTTACAGTTCATGAGTTTGAACCCTGCATTCAGGCTCTGTGCTGACAGCACAAAGCCTGCTTTGGATCCTCCGTTCCCCTCTCTCTCTGTCCCTCCCGTTTGTGCTCTCTCTCTCTCAAAAGTAAATATTAAAAAAAAAGAAAAAGAAAAGAATACCTAAAGGATCACCTATCAACAGAAAAATGTTTAGAGGTGACTGGGTGGCTCAGTGAGTTAAGCATTCGACTTCGGCTCAGGTCATGATCTCATGGTTTGTGAGTTCAAGCCCCATGTCGGGGGCTCTGTGCAGACAGCTCAGAGTCTGGAGCCTGTTTCGGATTCTGTGTCTCCCTCTCTCTCTGCCCCTCCCCTGCTAGTGCTCTCTGTCCATCTCTCTCAAAAATGAACATTAAAAAAAATTTTTTTTTAATTTTTTTTTAAATGTTTATTTATTAGAGAGAGAGAGAGAGACAGAGCATGAGTCGGGGAGGGTCAGAGAAAAAGAGGGAGACACAGATTCCGAAGCAGGCTCCAGGCTCTGAGCCGTCAGCACAGAGCCTGACGCGGGACTCGAACTCAAGAACCATGAGATCATGACCTGAGCCGAAGTCGGACGCTTAACCGACTGAGCCACCCAGGCGCCCCTAAAAAAATTTTTTTTAAGAAAAGTGTTTATAATATAAATGAAAAAAGACTTGTTATAAAATGTAATGTATGGCAACAACACAGATAATATTTTATTATTTTGCTAAGGGAAGAAGATAGTCTCCAAGGCTACATGTTGTATGATTCCATACATGTAACATTCGAAAAAAGGAAAAACTATAAGGACAGGAAACAGTTCACCGGTTACAGGGGGGACGGTGAGGGGCTGGGTGTTCTAAAAGAGCACTGCACAAAGGAATTTTTAGGATGATGGAACTGTTCCTGTATCATGACTGTAGTGGCAGACACAGCTCAATGCATTTTTAAAAACCCACAAAACTGTACCCCAAAAAGAGTAAAATTTACATATGCAAATTCAAACAACAACCAGGAGAAAGGTGGAGAAAAACTCAAAATAGAATACAAACTAATAAAAAAATAAATAAAATAAATTAAAAAAAGAATACAAACTAATAAATGACCCAAATTGTAGTTTAAAGTAATAACACAATCACATTAAAGAGGCAAAAAAAAAAAACCTACGTTACATTTGAAAACAGTATTTGAACTGGACAGTTCAAGGCTAAAGACAAAGAACAGTACATACATTCTATACTTTAGTTAGTAATTTTGTTTCTTATAGGGTTAGAAATTCTGAAAGTATGCACCTACTAGAATTCTACAAATAAGTAAATATATTATCAATAATGCAAGCCAGGTTTCTTACTGTTAGAAGAAGCAAAGTTACTAGTAAGAAAAGAAGAAAGGCTGGAATGAAGTCTGTGGCCCTGGACTAGAACTGAAGTATTAGTACAAACTCATATGATTTTTTTAGGAAGTATCGGTATGAACCAGAGTTCTTTAAATATGTAAAATTAGGGAGATGGGGGGGGGAGAGGGGGTGATGGGCATTAAAAAAGGGCACATGTTGGGATGAACACTGGGTGTTTTATGTAAACCAATTTGAAAATAAACTATTTTAAATTAAAAAAAATAATAATAAATAAATTAAATAAATATGTAAAATTAAATTAGATGTGCATGTGTGCAAGGGTTAACATGAATAATACTTATTTTCAAGCTCTGTCTGCTGAGAGGATCTGGAGACAATGCCACTTCCATAGCAACTGAGCATACTTTGTGCCCAGATCTTTGTTTCTAAATTACCAGCCCCCAATTTATGGAAACAGGGCTCCACAGAGAAGGGATTGATGCCGGGGCTTTTGCAAGGAAAAGTAAAAGATGAGCCTGGAGCATCGTGTGTCACCAAAAAGGAAGGAGGACTTGAACACAAGGGGTACGTTGAAAGAACCCAGAAGTCACCCTGAAAGAGATCTGAACGGCCGAAGGTAGAAGAATTTGAGCAACAAAATGATAGCCTTGGATTATAACTCCAAAGAATATAATAAATATCTGTAAGTCCACACTAATATAAATGAGTAATTCAACAGAGAAGGGTAAGATTTTCTTTACAAAATTCCAATTAATCAACGTAGAAGGAATGAGGGAGATAGAAAACCACCATTAGAACACCAAGAGTAATCTCCTATGTAGACAAGAGCCACTGATGGATGCTAAAACGAGCGGAAGTGTGAGGAGAAAGAGAAGTATTTGCACAGTCTCCAAATATTTCCTCCAAACATTTCTTAATTACAAAAGGAAAAAGAGTAAATTTACAGTGGAAACCAAGCAGACATCACTTTAAGCGAGGTTAATGCTACCAACATAAGACATCCTGTAGTCCTTGCTAGGACTTACTGAGAAGAGCACAACCCTTTTGTGGTATTCTTGCCAAAAACACGTAAAGCTCAACCTATTCATGAGAAATGTAAGACAAATCTGAACTGACGGATATTTTACAAAGTAACTAACAAGTACTCATCGAAAGTGTCAAAGTCATCAAACAGGGAAAGGCTGAGGAACTGTCACAAATGGGAGAGTGTGGAGACATACAACTAAATGCAATATAGGATTCTGGAAGAGAAAAAGGATATTACTGGAAAAACTGGTGCAAACCAAGTCAGGTATATGATGCAGTCAACATTATTGTACCAATGTTCATTTCTTACCTTTGATAATTGTACCATGGTTACGTAAAACATAACATTAAGAGAAGCTGGGTGGGGATGCCTGGGTGGCTCAATTGGTTAAGCAACCGACTTCGGCTCAGGTCATGATCTCACGGTTCGTGAGTTCAAGCCCCATGTCAGGCTCTGTGCCAAAAGCTCAGAGCCTGGAGCCTGCTTCAGATTCTGTGTCTCCTACTCTTTCTGTTCCTCCCCTGCTCACACTCTGTCTCTCTTTCTCTCAAAAATTAAAAAAGATCTAAAAAAAAAAGAAGCTGGGTGAAGGGTATATGAGAATTCTACTATTTCCACAACTTTTCTTTAAGTCTACAATCATTCAAAATAATATACATATGCTAAAATTACAACTATGTTAAGAATACTCAATACAAATGAAAACACAAACTGGAAAAAAATAAATTTTTAAAACACTAACGATAAAAAATAAAATAAAACAGGGGCTCCTGGGTGGCTCAATTAGGTATCCGACTCTTGAGTTTGGCTCAGGTCATGATCTCACAATTGATGAGTTCAACCCCCGAGTCAGGCCATGCTGATAGTGAGGAGCCTGCTTGGGATCCCCCCTTTCCCTCTCTCTCCGCCCCTCTCCTGCTCATGCACGTGTGCACACATGCACGCACTCTCTCAAATAACAAATGTTTAAAAATTTAAATAAGAACATAAATAAGTAAAATAAATGAATAATATTAGTAGTTGTATTAAGGAACTGTCATTTTCTTTTCTTTTTTGTTTTAACGTTTATTCATTTATTTTGAGACAGGGAGAGAGTGCGCATGAGTGGGGAGGGGCAGAAAGACAGAGAGGGAAGAGAGAAAATCCCAAACAAGCTCAAATCCTGAGATCATGGCCTGAGCTGAAATCAAGAGCTGGTTACTTAACTAAAAATGAGCCACCCAGGTGCCCCTGTCATGTTTTTTAAACAAAGTATTTTTCTAAATCTCCCAATAAAATAATTGTTACTTTTATAACAGAACAATAGAAGTTAAAATAAATCATTACTTACTTTTTATACAGAATGCCATATGGTTTTTTCAATGCATACTGTAAAATATAATATAATAGATTAAATTCTGAGAAGCTGAGGTAAAAATTAAATTGCATTGTATCAGCCATTATACAAGACAACCTGGTCCCTGAATCCTGTTCTGAGATTCTGCTTGGCTCCCTTTTGATTACTTATATAAACCTATAACATAAGCTTGATACTCTAACTTAGACTAACTACTTTCCCAATTAAAAGTTTCTATGCCCTGAGCACCTGGGTGGCTCAGTCAATTAAGCATCTGATTTTGACTCAGAAGTCACAATCTTACAGTGTGTGAGTTCCAGTCCAGCATTGAGTGAGCTCAAGCTCCACTTCAGGTAAAAACATGCGTCCCACTTCTCTTTCTCTCTTTCCCTCTCTCTGCCTTCCCATTCTCTCCCTCTACCCACCCCCCCCCCCTGCCCCGTCCTTCACTCACTTGCACCTTCTCTCTAAAAAAAAAAAAAAAAAAGTTTCTATGCCCTTTCAAAAATCTATCCAACTTAAATGATTTCTTTCATTTCTTTAAATTCTACCTATTCTATTCTTTCCAGGCAAACAATTTGAGAGTAGAAAGAAAAGCAAAAGAAAACAGATAAAAACAAATCCTATCGGGGCTCCTAAGTGGCTCCGTCAGTTAAGCGTCTGACATCGGCTCAGGTCATGATCTCACAGTTCATGGGTTCAAGCCTCGCATCAGGCTCTGTGCTGACAGTTCAGAGCCTGGATCCTGCTTCAGATTCTGTGTCTCCCTCTCTCTTTCTGCCCCTCCCCTGCCTGAGTTCTATCTCTCTCTCTCTCTAAAATAAATAAACATTAAAAAAAAAGTTTTTTAATAAATAAATAGATAAAATTTATCAAGAAAAGCTGATGGAACTGAAATAATGTTGTCTGGAGATAAGAGAGCTGAGAAACAGTAACAATGATGACAATAAGAATTAGAGTTTTTTAAACTCAGCCCTTTAAAATATTCCTGTCAGGGTGCCTAGGTGGCTCCATTGGTTGAGTGTCCGACTTCGGCTCAGGTCATGATCTCACGGTTGATGAGTTCGAGCCCTACATCGGGCTCTGTGCTGACAGCTCAGAGCCTGGAGCCTGCAGGAGTCTGGAGTCTCCCTCTCTGCCCCTCCCTAGCTTACACTGTGTCTCTCTCTCAAAAATAAATAAATATTAAAAAAAAATTTTTTTTTACTTATTGGGATGAGCACTGGGTGTTGTATGGAAACCAATTTGACAAGAAATTATTAAAAAAATTTTTTTTTAATTCCTGTCATTCAACCCTCTTTTCATTTTCTTACTTCTTTCCACTCATCCACTAATAATCAGTTGTTACCAGCATGGTCAGTTCTGCTCTACCATAAGGAATAACAGAGGTCTAAGGCATTACCTTACATTAGGGAAAGGAGTAAATAAGGGAAACAATGAAAAGGAAAATGACTGACTATCAGAGCTGATAAACAAAGGAAATTCAGCAGTAAAACCTATCTTTTAAGTACTAAGACTTTTTTTTCTTTCTTTAAATTTATTTGTTTTAGTAATCTCTACACCCAACATGGGGCTTGAACTCATGACCCTGAGATCAAGAGTCACATGCTCTTCTGACTGAGCCTGCCAGGCACCCCTTCAGTAGGAAAACTTTTTGATAATTCTTGACCAAACGCTTCCCTGCCTTGATGTAATGCACAGCAGCACAGGGACAACTCAAGAATCATCAATATGTTAACTGCTGTAATAACCCGTAATACTGTGCAATTCTTGGAGCTTACTTACATACAGGGCCAGTATCCTATCAACGCAATGACACTGAGAACGATGAGCATGTATTATTCAGCTATGTGAACTGACTATTGTGTTTAACAAGCACGGACAGTTTAGTCAAGTTTCAAAATCAATTATTTCGTTGATTTAACTCAAAGAATCTATCTGCTGGATTCAAGGCCTAAATAATCAGCCACTTACTAGGTATCTCCGTGGACTATGCCTTTCATTCACTGATTAAATATTTACTGAGCACCTACTACGTGCCACAAAAAGCGCTACACATCAGGCTACCGAGGTAGAAAAAACATAAAGCTTTTAACTTCATCACCTATATTTTAGGTCCGGACTGAACATATCCCTTCCCTCTTCAAACCTGCTCCGCCTGACATATTCTCTAATTGCAGTATCGCTCATCAAGAATCCAACCCAGAAACCTGGTAAGCTCAGGCTTCTTACTCATGCCCAAACTCTTCTACCCTCCTCATCTAGGTCCTCTGATGATCTCTCCGTTTCACTGGCACCGCCGCATTCCAGATACTCATTGCCTGGCTGACAGCAGCGGCTGAATTAGTTTCCTACATTTGCTCTCAATTTTCTCTGGTCAAACTGATTAAAAGGACTGACCATATCTGTCACCTCCAATCTTTCGATGGTTCCTCAGATCTTTTAGAACAAAGCTCAAACTCCACGTTACTATCTGATCCCTGCACGTTCTTCTAGCTCCATCGAGCCCACTTTCCTCCAGCCATCCCCAAATGTATATGCTCCTGCACATTCCCTCTTGTACGAGTTTTTCCCTCAGCCTTGGAAGACTTTCTGTTCCTCTTGTTCTCCTCCTCCTTCAAAATGAAGTTGAAGTGTCTCCTCTGGGAAGCCCGTTCTGTGTATGGCTACCCCTAGGGGATTATAACTGCCTCCCATCCTACCCTCTACAAGCCTCCAGCACAGCAATTAATTCACAATGTTATAATTTCTTACTAGCCTGTCGCCCTCATTAAGCTCACTGAATGGACAGAGGTGTTATGTAACTATTAATCCTCAGCACCTAGCACAGCGCTTGGTGTTGCTGAAGGAAAAAACAGACAGTAATATGCAGATATTTCACTTTACAAACCAGAGATGTCCCTTAAATGTGGGTGAACCAAAGTCTAGTCATTGAAATCAGTTCAAATTTGCTAAAGGAACGACAGTAGTTGCTTTAAGGAAAACCAGTGGTTAGTGTCTTGCCACGGCAAATAATCTTCTACTTGAGCTGTTCTCTAAGGCACGGCAAACTTATCCATGTATTTATCCAGCAACCCAAATTTATACGCTGAAAACTTCCTAAAATGATTTCGATACCATTTAAAAAATAAGTGTATATGGGCATCTGACTAGCTCGATCAGTAGAGTGTACAACTCTTGATCTCAGGGTTGTAAGTTCAAGCCCCACGTTGGGTGTAGAGATTACTTAAAAAATAAAATCTTTCAAAAATAAAAATTAAAAAAATTATTACATATACATACCACATCTCTAAGTACTTGTGTCACCAATGAATTTGCATTTCCCCCTTTAATCAGCATAGCATTTTTAACATTTTCACTGAGTTTCGGTTCTCTCTTCTCAAGGAATCTCTTGGCCCGTTTCGTTTTTGGCTTTCTGTTTGGAAAAATCACAATTCATAACAACTTGAAACATTTTCCTCAGAGTACAAAACCATGACTTTACTAACATGCAAATTCTTAAAAACTAACCAATCCTACGTAACATTTATCAGTTGGGGATTCCCCAACTAAACAAAAATCTCACTTTTTAGGTAGATATTAACGAAAGGTATTCGGCTATTACTATTAAGGAAGTGTTAATTTTATTAGCTTTAGCTTTTGATCTTTTTAAAGACTTTCATATTTTTTCTATCACCAACATTCCTTTATTAGTGTTTTTCTTCTAAACATTTTATTTAGGAAAAAAAAAGACTCGATAAATACTGTTGCTAATTTTACTCCATCATTTTTCCTTTAGTCTTAATGCAAATAGTACTCTTACCCTAACACAAAGCATTGCATCCCCAACTAGTGAGCAATCTGTGGGGAGTTACCAAACACAGGGAGGCTACTAATTGCCTTTCTTTCCTCCAGGCTGTAAGCCACAGCGCCTACACGAAGGTGTACACTATCCCACTCCAACATCACAGCTGAGAAAGCAAACATTATTGCCGCCAACGGAAAAATAGCGACTGACACTTTTTTAGAGTTACTTCACCGAAACCCTACCACAGAGGTAAAATTATTATCTTCCTTTTACAGATGAGGCAATTGAAGCCAGAGAGGTCATTTGGCCAAGGTCACACAACTTGCAAGTGTAAGCCAATCTTCGAACTGAGCAAAATTTAAAAACTCATCTAGACCACTGTACAACCTATGAAGGGAAAACAAATTCATTATTCTGATTCTACGATGTGACAGCAGGAGTAGAATGGTTTTACACAATTCTGCTCAGAGAAAAGGCTTGACCTCTGCTTCCACTCTATCTTGCTTTTCTGAAGCTTCTCGGCCATCTCATGAAAGAGTATCTCCTCTCTTAAATAACTACAACCCACCATCCTCCTTTCAAGTCAGTCCCGTGGACACTTTGTGCAGGAAAGAAAAATGGAATATACACACAATTTATCAAGCAGAGTTTAAAAATCTTCCTGCAGATAAAATGTTAAGCAATATAAAGCTTCCAATTATTTACTGTTTGATAAAGAGACACATTATTTATTAAACCAAGAAATATTTAGTATGTCTTCTGGCAAAAAAACAGTGCTCTATAGTCTATATTTCCATGTGGTTTATTACTTCTCACTAACCAGCAACTAATGCAAATAACATCTTCTATGTTGTATCAGCTGTTTGTTCCCCAATCGGATTACAGTCTTACTCATCTTTGCAGTCCCCATACCTAGAGGAATACATAGCAGATGCGCAAAATTCCCTGAATTAATGACTAAAAGAAGAATTTGTTTTGATTAGATGTTAATCCAGGCTAATACCAAGAAATAACAGCAAGACTATTTAGGAGATCAATAAACACTTTCTGAACGCATTTAAAACAAACATCAACTCATGACGGGAAAAGAAAAACCTAACGAACACTTCTACGTGCTGTGGCAAAGGCTTTACGTACAATCTCGCCAGTAATCTTCACAGTTTCATGAAGTACGATCATTATGAACGCTATTATACAAAGTAAACTGAGGTTTAGGGGGATGAAATGAACTAAAGTCACAAAGTTTTGTGAACGCGCCCAGGCTGGCACTTACATCTGTCAGATTCCGAGGCCTTGTGCTCGTAATCATTCATTCGACCACCTTTCTCACGCTTCTTGGGAAACCAGGATGTTTCTAACTGGCTAGGAGAAAAGCGGCCAACACCTCCGTGCTACCGCCTGGCAGCTGCCACCAGTGGACTTCCCGGCTCTCCATCGCCCAGCGAGCGGCACTAACTGGGAGACCCAGGTTAGCGGATGGACCCACCCACCGCAAGCCTGAGAGCGGCAAGAAAGAAAGAAGTGGCCAGGAGGAGCGGAGGTTTTTCCACTCGTCCCCACATCAGAAGTCCCCTTTCCCAAAGTCCCCCAAAGAACGGACCCAGCGCACTTACACGACTCGATCCAAAGCGTCCATGGCTACCGCAACACGAACCCGACGAACACACGTGCCCCGCGCGGTTACGCGAGATACGCCAGTGCCCCGGAACAGGCGGAACCGGAACTTGCGTGTGACGTCACTTCCTGGGACCGCCCCATCATGGATGCCTAGGCTTCTTTTTTTTTCTTTAATGAAATTGCGCCCAGTTCCCTTGGTTACAGAATTTTGCCTTGGCTCTCAGCCAGAAATTAACACTCTAGGTAACATCGCCTCTAGCAGCTTGATGTAGGCGACTGTGTGTATACCTGGAACAATGTTTTCGGGGACCAGATGTTATTCTTATGGGAATCTCCCAGAATGCCAGAAAGGTTCACATGGTAGATACTCACATAGTGGCTAAAATATCAACGTGAAATGTGCACCATTGACCGAACTGTAAGATCGATGAGGCAGAATTTATAAATACAGCAGTGCCGGACACATAACAGGTGTGCAGAAAGTTAACACTACTGATCTTCATTTATAACCCCAATTTTTAAATTGCTATATACTACATGTGCCATAAATTGTACCCCTATAAAGAGTACATTTCACTGGTTTTTAGTATATTCGCAAAGGTGCAACTATCACCACATCTAATATCAGCACATCTTTATCATCCCAAAAGGAAACACCCACCTTTTCAACCCAGTAGTAGTCACTGCCCATTTTCCTGTGTGGTAGCACACAGGCTGCCAGCCAAGTAAGCTTGAGGTCAAGCATGCCATGCCCTCTTTGGCCTCCTACAGAAGTGCTGCAAACTTGGTGGTAAGAAATCCCAAGCCTAGGCAAATCATCGTCTGTGGCCCAGCCTCTGCCATCACACTGACTTGCTGACTTCCTCTAGCCAAGCCAGACCATTACCCTACACCTTATCTTCTTCAAAGAGTTTTATAATTTCAGCTCCTACGCTTAGGCCTCTGGTCCATTTTGAATTAATCTTTGTATATTGTATAAGATAGGAGATTTAATATCATTCTTTTGTATATGGATATCCAGTTATCCTAGCATCATTTGTTGAATAGATTATCTTTGGGGTGCCTGGGAAACTCAGTGGGTTAAGCATGGGACTCTTGATTTCAGCTCAGGTCGTGGTCTCACAGTTTGTGGGTTTGAGCCCCGCATTAGCATGGATCCTGCTTGGGATTCTCTCTCCCTCTCTCTCTGTCCTCCCCTGCATGTGCATGCTCTCGCTCTCTCTCGCTCTCTCAAAACTAATTAATAATTAATTTTCTTAAAGAAGATTATCTTTGCTCCATTGTACTGCCTTTGCTCCTGAGTCTTAAATCAGTTGACTGTATTTAGGTGGATTTATTTCTGGGCTCTGTATTCTATTATATGTTCTCTATTCTTTTGCCAATTCTCACTGTCTCTATTATAGTAGCTTTATAGCAAGTCTTGAAGTTAGGTAGTGTCAGTTTCCTACTTTGTTTTTCAGTATTGTGTTAGCTATTCTAGGCCTTTTGCCTCTCCATATAAACTTTATTTTTGTTACGATTGATTCTTTTTTGTAAAAGTTTTATGCACAAAAGATCTAAGACAACACTTGATTCTAGCTATAGGTGGCAACAGATACTATGACAAGGAATCCAAATGTTTGAACAGGAATAGAATTAAGGATCACATTGTCTGAGACACAAGAAACAGCTTACTTTTTATCAGATTTCTTAACTCCACCTGTGGCCAGGAGCCCTGTCCTCATAGCCTTTGCTTTTAGTTCCTCAAGTTTCTTCTGCTCCTCTTTATGTTTCTGCTTAAATGCCTCATCTTACTCATCTGTGTCCTTGGCCTGCTTCAGACGCTGCTTCAGGGGCTTTTTCTTGCCACCTTTGTGGCCAGTCATGGCACCTGACACCCTTCCTCCAGACCCTGCCACCAAAAGCTTCTCCATATAAGTTTTAGAATCAGTTTGCCAATATCCACACAATAACTTACTAGGATTTTGATTGAGATTGCACTGAATCTATAGAGCAAGCTGGGAAGAACTGATATCTAGACAATGTTGAGTCTTCCTTTCCATGAATATGGAATATCTTTCCATTTAGTTCTTTGGTTTCTTTCATCAGATTTTTTATGGTTTTCTTCACATATATCTTGTGTGTTTTGTTAGATTATTACCTAAACTCTCCATTTTGGGAATGCTAATATAAATAGTATTGTGTTTTGTTATGATGAGCACTGGGTGTTGTATGTAAGTGATGAATCACTGAATTGTACTCCTGAAACCAGTATTGCACTGTATGTTAACTAACTAGAATTTGAATAAAAATTTTAAAAGAAAAAATAAAGCTTGGATTATTTAAAATATTAATAGTATTGTGTTTTAAATTTCAAATTCTATTTATTCATTGCTGGTATATAGAAAAGCAATTGCTTTTTTGTGCATTAACTTTTACCCTGCATCCCTGCTATAATTGCTAATTAGTTCCAGGAGTTTTTGTTTGTTTCTTTGTAGATGCTTTCAAATTTTCCACATAGATGATCATGTTATCTGAGAACAAGCAGTTTTTATTTCCCTTTCTTTTTTTTAATGTTTATATACTTTTGAGAGAGAGAAAGAGAGAGAGAGAGAGAGAGAGAGAGGGAGGGAGAGGGAGAGACTGTGAGCAGGGGAGGGGCAGAGGGAGAGGAAGACACAGAATCCGAAATAGGCTCCAGGCGCTGAGCTGTCAGCACGGAGCTCGACGTGGGGCTCAAACTCACCAACTGTGAGATCATGACCTGAGCCGAAGTCGGAGCTTAACCCACTGAACCACCCACGTGCCCCTCCCTTTCTTGTTTATTTGCATTAGCCAGGACTTCCAGTGTAATGTTAAAAAGCTGTGGTGAGAGGGACATTCTTGCCTTGTTCCTGATCTTAGTGGGAAAGCTTCAAGTTTCTCACCATTAAAAAGATGTTAACAGTAGGATTTTGGTGGAAAGATTTTATCAAGTTGAGGAAGTCCCCCTCTTTCATTCCTGATATTAATACTCTGTTTCCTGGGGCACCTGAGTGGCTCAGTTGGTTAAGCATCTGACTTCAGCTCAGGTCATGATCTCATGGTCTGTGAGTTTGAGCCCCATGTTGGGCTCTGTGCTGACGGCTCAGAGCCTGCAGCCTCCTTTGGATTCTGTGCCTCCCTCTCTCTCTGCCCTTCCCCTGCTCACTCTATGTCTCTCAAAAATAAATGTTAAAAATTAAAAAAAAATAATCTGTCTCCTGTCTTTTTAATTAGTTAGCCAAGCTTGAGGCTTATCAATTTAATTGATCTTTTCAAAGAACCAGCTTTTGGCTTCATTAATTTTCTCAATTGATTTCCTGTTCTCAGTTTCATTGGCTTTTGTGCTAATTTATATTGTTTCTTTCTTCTGCCTACTTTGGTTTTGATTAGCTCTTTTTTTTTCTAGTTTCCTAACATGGAAACTTAGATGATTGATTTTAAATCTTTCTTATTTTCTAATATATGCATTCCATGCTATAAATTTCCCTCTAAGCGCTGCTTTCACTGTATCCCACAACTTTTGACAAATTGCGTTTTCATTTAGTTCAAAATATTTTTAAATTTATTTTGAGAGTTCTTGCCTGTGTGATATTTAGAAGGGCATTTTAGGGGCACTTGGGTGGCTCAGTTGGTTAAGTGTCCAAATTTGGCTCAGGTCATTATCTCACAGTTCATGGGTTCAAGCCACACCGATAGCTCAGAGCCTGGAGCCTGCTTTGAATTCTGTGTCTCCTTCTCTTTCTGCCCCTCCGCCACTCGTGCTCTGTTTCTCTTTTTCTCTCTCAAAAATAAACATCAATAAAGTTAAAAAAAAAAAAGAAGGATGTTGTTTAATCTCTGAGCATTTTGGAATTTTCCAACTGTTTATTGATTTCTGGTTTCATTGTGCTCTGAGAGCAGACATTGTATGATTTCTATTTTTTTAATTTGATAAAGTGTTTTTGTCCCCAAATGTGGTCTATCTTGATGAATGTTCCATGTGAGCTTGAGAAGAATGTATGTTCTATTGTGATATGAAGTAGTTTATAGATGTCCCTTATGTCCAGTTGACGGATGGAATTGTTGAGTTCAACCATGTCCTTACTGATTTTCGACATGCTTGATCTGCCCATTTCTGACAGAGCTGTTGAAGTCTCCACCTCTGTTAGTGGATTCATCTATTTCTCCTAAAAGTTCTATCAGTTTTTGCCTCATGTATTTTGATGCTCTTTTGTTAAACACATACATGTTAATGATCATTATGTCTTCTAGGAGAATCAACCAACTTATCAATATGTAATGCCCCTCTTTATCCTTGATAACTTTCCTTGGTCTGAAGTTAACTACTCATACGTTGTTTTGATTAGTGTTAGAATGATGTATTTCGCATCCATTTACTTTTAATCTTTAGGTGTCTTTACATATAAAGTAGGTTCCAGGTAGACAACATTTAGTTGGGTCTTGTTTCTTGATCCAATCTGACAATCGCTGTTTTAATTGGTGTATGTAGAGCATTGACATTCAAAATTATTGTTTATATAGTTGGATTCATATCTATTATATTTATTACTGTTTTCTATTTGTCTTTGTTCTATGTTCCTATTTTTATCTTCCTTTTTTTTTTGTCTTTTGTGGGTCTTTTTTTTAAGAGATTTTATTTTATTTTATTCTAACGTTTATTTTTGAGAGACAGAGAGAGAGACAGACAGAGCATGAGCAGGGAAGGAGCAGAGAGAGAGGGAGACACAGAATCTGAAGCAGGGTCTAGGCTCTGGGCTGTCCACACAGAACCTGATGCAGGGCTCGAACTCATGAACTGTGAGATCATGACCTGAATTGAAGTTGGATACTTAACCAACTGAGCCAACCAGGTGCCCCTTAAGATTTTATTTTTAAGTAATCTCTACACCCAATATGGGACTCGAACTCACAACCCCAAGATCAAAAGTTGCACACTTGTAGACTCTGGATCTGTAGTTCTCTCTTGTCCAGCAAGAAACTGGACACAGGACTAAAAATGCAAAAGAAGCTAATGTTTGGAAGGCGACAAGAACCCTGAGTAAGGGTCCTTGCTCTGTTTTTATTAGGATCAGAGGTTTACAAGTGATGGACGTGCACAGAGACAATGAAACCATGAACATTAACTCATGGGTGTGAGGGAAAGGGGGTTTTGAAGATATGTGGTGTTAGGGAGTTGGGTCAATACAAAACAAAATCCTGGCACTGGGCGGAACGTTGTTTAGGCAGACATAAGGCTGTAAACTCTGTTTACCTAAACTGGCCTAGGAGACAAGAAAGACAGAGCATGCTACCTCATGGTCAACAGGCACCTTTCTTTTACTAATTACCTCCTCTCCGGGCAACTTTGCTCTGCTGCAGTCTATAGCCCTGTTTACCTGTTTTTGTCCTTCCTTCCAGTGAATGCAGCTTTCTGCATTCTGCTATTGTACTAAGTTGGGGAGTGCTTCTGCCTTGAATACCTAATCTTGTTTACCTAATCTTGGATGTTTTCATCCTGAGATTTCCTATCCTATACCTTTGTCCTATACCCTGGGCCTTTGCCCTGTTTACCTAATCTTGTTTATCTAATCTTGGATGTTTTCATCCTGAGATTTCCTATTCCTATACCTTTGTCCTATAGTGGGGGCCTTTGCCCTGTTTACCTAATCTTGTTTACCTAATCTTGGATGTGTTCATCCTGTGGGTTTCTATTTCTTTATGCCTTGTTACTCATTGATGTAAGCTCAGGGAATTCCTAAGCTTATTCCCCGCACACGCTTTACTGACTGAGCCAGCCAGATGCCCCTGTATTTTGTGGGTTTTTAAAAAGTTTTTATTTCTTTATTTTTGAGAGAGAGAGAGAGAGAGAGCGAGCAGGGGAGGGGCAGAGAGGGAGAGAGAGAATCCCAAGCAGGCTCTGCACTATCAGTGCAGATCCCAATGCATAGCTGGATCCCATGAACCATGAGATCCTAACCTAAGCTGAGATCGAGAGTTGTATGCATAATTGACTGAGCCACCCAGGTCCCCCTGTATTCTGTGATTTTAATTTACCATTTTATATGATTCCATTTTCTCTCTTTTCTTAGTATAGTTGGTTAAACTTCTTTAAGATTTTAAAGTAACCTCTGCACCCAACGTATGCTCAAACTCACAACCCTGAGATCAATAGTCACATTCTCTACCAACTGAATCAGCCAGGAGCCCGTACACTTTTTTTCTTTACGTTTATTTATTTATTTTGAGAGAGAGAGAAAGAGAAAGAGAGGGAGAGAATCCCAAGCAGGCTCCTTGCTGTCAGCATGAAGCCCAACGCAGGGCTCAATCCCACAAACCAAGAGATCATGACCTGACCTGAGACCACGAGTCAGACACAACCAACTGAGACCCTCAGACACCCCCGTACACTTCTTTATAAACACTTTTTAGTAGTTTCCCTAGAGTTTGCAATATACATTTAAAACTAATCCACAATCATTTTCAAATAACAATATACTACTTTATGGGATATACAAGTATAAAAAAAAAAACCTAATTCCTCCTTCCTGTCCCTTGCTTGTATCACTTCTGTTATTCATTTCACTTATACATAAGCACACATTTCTTAGTCCATTCAATGGGCTATATACCAGAATGCCATATACTGGGTGGCTTATAAATAACAGAAATGTATTTCCCACAGTTCCAGAAGCTGTAAAGTCTAAGATCATGGCATCAGCAGATATGCTGTCTGATGAAGGTCCATTTCCTGATTCGTAGACAGCCATTTTTTCACTGTGTCATCAAGTGAGACAAAGGAGCAAAGGTGCTCTCTAGGGTCTCTTTTATAAGGGCACTAACACTATTCAAGAGGGCTCTACCCTCATGACCTAATCACCTTCCAAAGGCCCAACCTTATAATACCATCACATTGGGGGGGTTAAGATTTCCACACATGAATTTTGGAGGGACACACTCTGTCTATAGTAATTCATATATACAAAGGCATATATAATCAAATATATTGTTGTTATTATTAGAACAAATTTCTCTGGTAGGTCAATTAAAAATAAAAATAGGGGCACCTGGGTGGCTCCATTGGTTAAGTGTCCAACTCTTGATTTTAGTTCAGGTCATGATCTTACAGTTCATGAATTTGAGCCCCATGTCAGGCTCTGTGCCTACACTGCAGAGACTGCTTGGGATTTTCTCTCTCTCCCTCTTCCTCCCTCACTTATGCTCTCTCTTCAAAATAAATTTTAAAAATAAAAATAGGAAATTTTTCTTTTACCTTCACATATTCCTTCTCTGATGATCATCCTTTCTTCATGCAGATCTGTTTCTGACTCACATGTCTACTGGCAACAAATTCCCTCAATTTTTGTCTTTATGTACTTTTTGAAAGTCTTTCTCTCTCACTTTTAAACGACAATTTTGTAGGGTACTCAATGCTACCTTGGTGTGTTTTTTCTTTCCACATTTTAAATATTTCATTCTGGGGCACCTGGAGGGCTCAGTCAGTTAAGCATCCGACTCTTGATTTCAGCTCAGGTAATGATCTCAGAGTTCATGGGTTTGAGCCCCTTGTCGGACTCTGGGTTGACAGTGTGGAGCCTGCTTGGGATCCTCTCTTCTGCCTCTCTTTCTGCCCCTCTGCCTCTCATGCGCCGGCTCTCTCTCTCTCCCTCAAAATAAATAAACTTAAAAAATAATAATAATAAAGAAATAATTCCATCTGGTTTCTTGCCTTCAGAGTTATTAAAGAGAAATTAGATGTAATTCTTATCTTTGCTCTTCCATAGGTATTGTGGTTTTCCCCCCTCTGGTTCCTTTCAGGATTTTAAATTAATTGTTGAATTTATGTAGTATGAAAATGATATCCTGGAGTGCCTGGGTGGCTCAGTCAGTTAAGCTAGAGATTCTTGATTTCGGCTCCGGTCATGGTCTCACAGTTCTTGAGTTTGAGCCCTGTGTCAGGTTCTGTGCTGACAGCATGGAGCCTACTTGGGATTCTCTCTCTCTGCCCCTTCCCAACTGGCATGCTCTCTAAATAAATAAATAAATAAATAAATAAATAAATAAATAAATAAATAAATAAATAAAATTTTATCCCTAGATTTAGGGATTTTTTGGCATTTATCCAACTTGTTCTCTGAGCTTCCAGGATCTGTGGTTTGGTGCCTGATATCAATTTGGGGAAATTCTCAGTCATTACTGTTTCAAATTATTACTTCTGTTTTTTTTTTTTCTTTTTTTGTTTCTTGAATTTCCACTATACATATATTACATCTTTTGTATTTGTGCCATATATCCTGATACTGGTTTTTTTTTTTTTTCTTTCAGTCTTTTTTCTCTTTGCTTTTCCATTTTGGCAGTTCCTATTGAAATACCTTCAAGTTCACGGATTCTTTCCTCAGCATGTCCAGTCTACTAAGACTGGATTTTCTGTATGAGCCCAATCTAATTACAAGGGACCTTTTAAGAGGGACACAGTAGTGTAAGATGTGATGACAGAAGCAGGAGAAAAAGAGAGAGAGAGAGAGATTTAAAGATGTTACATTACTGGTTTTGAATACAGAGGAAGGGGCCTCAGGCCAAGGAATGCTAGCAGCCTCTAGTAGCTGCAAAAGACAAGAAAATGCATGCTCCAGTGGAGTGTCCAGAAGGAATACAGCCCTATCAACATCTTGATTTTATCCCCATAAGACTTACTCGTGGAACCTGACCTCCAGAACTAGAAGATAATAAATTTAATAGTGTTTTAAACTACTAAAATTGTGGTAATTTGTTACAGCAGGAGTAGCACCTAATGCAATCACCAAGGAGAGTATCGTATATGAATACAATAGTTTGTGAAGACAGGAGAATGAAAGGAATCTTATTTTGGATCAGAAAAAAGTAGGACCTTTGCTATCTTGACATCCTTATTCATATGTAAGTATGGCTATGTTAAACCTAAAACAAAGTACCAGTTGTCCCCCACACACATAACCCAAAAAGAATTTTTTTAAAGAAAAAAATATATATACATACATATATATATATATATATATATATACACACACACCAGTATCTAGAAACTACATATTGTCATTAACAAAGGTGTATATTCACTCTGTACTGAATCAATAAAATGTACTTCTAGACAATTTTAGATACAGGATTCTCTTATTCTATAAGGAAAGAATTGTGGGGGCACCTGGGTTGCTCGGTCGGTTGAGCGTCCAACACTTGGTTTCGGCTCAGGTCATGATCTTGCAGTTTTATGAGTTCAAGCCCCAGCATCAGGCTCTGTGTTGACAGCGTAGAGCCTGCTTAGGATTCTCTCTCCCCCTCCCCCACTCTGCCCCTCCCCTGGTTGTACAGGCACTCTCTCTCAAAATAAATAAAACCTAAAAAAAAATGAAAAAAAGATGGTGGAAGTCATAAAAGACAGTAAGTCCATTTCTAGAATCAATGATGTTTCTAGAAGAGAAGTGTATGCAAGCCTGACATATTAGGAAGTTTTTTCTACAAAAAACTTAGGAACAACAAAAGAAAATGAAAACCGCAGATTCAAAAAAAATTATTAGCTGCTGCTAAATAGCTAGCCACATAATATCAATAATTTATCTGACTCTGTCAACAAATTTGTTATGATCAACTATATAGTAAATAATGAACAAATGGGTGGATTTCCTGACATTTCCATAATGGCCCCAAGGAGGAATTCCCCGTGATGAACCTTAGCCATATAATCCTATTAAATAGAATATCACTGCGGCACCTGTGGCTCAGTCAGGCATCTGATTCTTGGCTTCAGCTCAGGCCATTATCTCACAGCTCCGTGGGCTTGACCCCCACATCGGGCTATGCACTGATGGTTGGAGCCTGCTTGGGGTTCTCTCTCCCTCTCTCTACCTGTCTCTGTCTCTCTCTCAAAAAACAACCAGAAAATAAAACACTTTAAATACCATTTTTTGTAAGCAAAAGCCACCCAGTGCATTCAGTGCCAGAAGCAGTACTGTGACAGCTACAAAGAACCTGTAGTTCCAAGATTAGTTCGTAAGTGATTGTAGTAAGTCAGTAAGGCAGAAATGGTGGAGAAATTCATTTGTGAAGTTCTAGTCTTACAAAATGTTTCACAGTTGAAAAATAAGATTTTACTAAATTCCAAACATTTATTCTCATTTACAGGCAAGGAACTAAAACATACTATATTCTCTTCAGAATATCAGACTTCATTATTCTCTTCAATTTAAGGTAGAACTACATCACAGACTAGATGAGTTTCTTTGCAAGATTACGTGCCTCAAGAATTTTCCGTTCTCCTTCCTTACCCTTTTCTGTTTTTAAATGCAGAATGTATTAAATAGGACTACACGTGGCTATTACAGAGTGACTGAAACAAGAGGAAAGTGATTTCGCTCTCACACGAATGGCCGGAGGTAGTTAGTCGCAGTGCCTTCCCTGCCTGAGCGGCAGCAGTATCACAGGGGCTGGAGTGACGTTCACACTCAGGACCCAACAGGCCTTGTGGGATGGAACCCAGCCCCAGGCTCACTTCACTTCATAGGAAACAGCACAGCAGCACGAGGTTTGTTTCAATAGGAGGCTTTAGTCTGGCACCCAAGTGTCAGATCAGGTGTAAGGGACCAAGACCACCTGGGTGCGAGCAGAAGCCATGCTGGCTTGGAAACTTCAGGCTCCCCAAGAACCAGGATCTCTTCAAACAGCCATGAGTGTAGCTTCCGGGGATCTTTGTAATAAGAACCACAGTGCTTGGGGCACCTGGCTGGCTCAGTCAGTAGAGCATGTGACTCTTGATCTCAGGGTCGTGAATTTAAGCTCCATATTGGGCATGGAGCCTACTTAAAAAAAAAAAAAGGAAAAAAGAAAAGGAAAAAAAAAAGAAACAGTGCTTCAGGAAGTCCAGTCCATATTTTCCAGTGAGCATTTACAGTTGTCATACAGTCTTCCTGGTCTAGATACAGTTTACCAATAAGGGTCATTTTTAACCATAAACAGTATTGCCTGACATCACAGTTGACATTCTATTATCTCATCTAGTAGATTTCCAGAGAAAACAATGCCAAAAGTTAAACTTGAAGTCATTCTACCAAGGAGAAGAAGAAAGGGTTCTATTATTAACCTTCTTTATTCTTGGCAGTCCAGGGCAGCGTATCAGGACCCAGTCTTCTATCTTGTTGCCCTGCCACTCATAGCTTCTATTTCCAAGGTTACTTTATAGTCCCAAAAGCCTGCTGAAGCTCTAGTCACTCCATCCATGTTCCAGCAGGAAAAAAGAGAAGATGAACTGGCCCCTTTCCCTTTATGCCTCAAAGTTTTCCAGAAACATCTATCTAGCACTCAACGCTTAAAATTCCATGTCACTGGCCAGAACTTAGTCGTACGGCTACATATATGCATATATATGGGCACACTGATAACCTGAATAATTCTGGAATTGTTACGAAATAAAAAAATAAAAAACAGATATTAGGTCAGGCAATTAGCAAGGTGAGTCGAGACAGTATGATGGAAGAAGCAGGAGAGACTCAAAGAGTGAGAGGGACTTGACGATTACTGGCGTTGAAGAGAAGAGGACTGTAGCCAAGCAATGTAGGCATTGGAAAGGTGGAAATGGCTCTCAGCCAGAAAATGGGACATTGATCCTTCAATTGTAAAGAACTGAAATCTGCCAATAACCGAATGAACAAGGAAATAAAAGTCCCCCACCCCCAAACTCCAGAAAAGAATGAGGTCCTGCCAACACTCTGATTTTAGCCCAGCCCATGTCAGATCGCTGACCTACACTTGTCATTTTAAGCCACTAAGTTTGGAGTCATTTGTGATCGTTGCAATAAAAAATATATACACTTACCTTAATAAAACTTCCAATTTAAAAGACTTACCAGAGAAAGGTTCCTATAGTCATTTATACCATATTTTTAAAAATTCAATTCATTCTGGTCCTTAATTGCTCTGGTATATTAAACTGTACTGTAACTGGAAATGTATGTATAGTCAACTAAACTAGTAAAATAGTGAACTGAAAAGCTACATAGTCACTTATTTTATATACAAAAACTCCAAAGAGTTTGTTACTAGTTATTATGAGAAACACTTCATCTAGGAGAGATTTCTAAGGCAGTATCTTGAGTTTCCATAAATACAGAACCTTCTGTCTCAGAAGAAGGGATATCAATAAGAGAACCAGAATTCTCTATCTCCAAGTTCAGTGGTTTCCCCTGTTCATAACTCAGGTTTGAATTATCTTTCATTTGAATCTCTTGCTCTTCCAACTCCAAAGGTTTCTCTGAGGCTGGAGTTACCACGTCATCATCTTCACTTTCATGCAGAAAGCTACAAATCATGTTGGGTCTATAGGAGAAATCATTGTCCTTGATCTGCAGCCATTCCACACCACCTAATAAGGGAGCATGAGGGATGGGAGGACAAACCAAGAAACATGAGAAAGGAACTTCAGTTACTGAAGTACATTTCCCTTTAATTTAAATTTTCATCCTATGAATACACGCCAAAGTAAAACCCAAGGTAAACCAATGAACGTGGTGCCCAACAGTACTGATAAATAATCATGGAATTTCCATCTTACCTGGAGATCTTGGAATGCCTATGGTGCATGCAACATCAAAATCACTAAAAATGGAATCAGTCAATAATATTACAGTAACTTTATATGGTGACCAATGGTAACTACACTTATGGTGAACACTTTGTAATGTGTATACTTATCAAATCACTATGTTGTACACCTGAAACTAATATAATATAATACTGTATATCAACTATACCCCAATTAAAAATTTTTTAAAAAGTAATTCGCACTGTAAAAATAAATCACTGAAAAAAAAAAATCACTAAAAGTAATCAACTTCAGTTACTATTCTAAGCCCCTTTTCCAGAGTCCAATTCCCAATTCATTCTAAGCGATCATTTGAGCTCTCACTGCCACCTCACGCCTTATAGAAAATTCTGTCACTTCTGTACAATTTTCTCCTCAGTTTTCATAATGGATGATACCACCCTAACATCTTTCAAGTCAACACTCACATGTCATTTTGAGTTGGAACATCCAATGATGAAATAAGACACCTCTCCAAAAAAAAAAACAAAAACCAAAAAACAAACAATAAAACAAAAAACAAAATCCTGAAAAAAATTGTTTTCCTTCTCATAATCAAAGCCCTAACCCATCGATGAACCCCCTGTAATCAAGAACTGCTTCAATAATACTAATCGTTTCTTCTTTTATCCTTATGACCCTTTCAGTCAAATATTTTCAACGGATCTTCATTAATTTCTATAGCAAGCCTCAGCTATATCTTCGAAATGCCATTAGCTATCTCTAAGAGACCACAACCTATTGTGCCACCCTGTTCACACTTCCATCTGCTATGCACCGCCATACGCTAACTCTTCTGTGACTATTTGTTGAACCATCCTTACAGCTGATGCCACGTCTTCTCACACATTATTACTATAAAATCTCCTTCTATCGAAAGTTGATTACTCCTTTTCCCTCCAGCCAGCTTCAACCACTCCTTCATATTTTTTTCCTGCAATACCATCATTCGCGTAGTCACCGGGTTCAAACCCTTGAAGCCACCCTATAGCCTATTCTGTCATTTAGCTTAATACTTGGCACATAACAGAAACTTGAAATAAGTCGAATGAAACGGGTGTTGAGTCCCATTCACACATGTCCATTTCAGTGTGATTTACTTTAGAGTGCAAACTCCCAGGAGGTAAGGGCCACAACTCCTATTCTTTTGTTCTGCCTGCAGCATATAGCCATGTTTGGCCTCCAAGACGGTCCCCAAAGATCGTCACCTTCCTGGTATTCATGCCCCTGTGCCGTCTCCTCTCATAATAAACAGGACATGGCAGAAATGACAGAATGTGACTTCTAAGGCTAGTTTATAAAAGATATTGTGGCTTCTCCCTTGTTCTCACAGATCACTTGATCTGGAAGAAGCCAGTTGCCATGTCAGGAGGGCACTTGAACAGAACTGTGGGTAGGCAAGGTCCTGAAGCATCCTGCTAACAACCGGCATAAACTTGCCAGGCATGTGAGTGACCAACTTATAGTCCTATGTTCCAGCATTACTCGAGCCGTCAGATCCCTGCAGCCCAGCCAACGTATTGATGGTAACCTCAAGAGAGACACTGAGCCAGAACCACCTGGCTAAGCTGATCCCAAATGCCTGATTCACAGAAATTGTGTAAAATATTTTTGTTGTTACTTTTTTAAACTATTAAGTTTGGAGGGAATTTTTTATGCAGCAATGCACAGCCAGTATAGCGCTGAGCTAACTAATGTATTCGATTAAACAAAACACCCAAATCTTCCCACGGGCGACCTGTTAGTTTATTAAAGACTATAGGAAAGGAAATTCTACAACTTCCTGCCTTAAAAAAGAATATCAAAATAATAGCGTAGCTGTCTGATATGTCCTTTCAAGTCCATTCTAGAACTTCAAGTACCTCTTCCTTCCTGTTATTTTTGCAGAATGCTAAAAATGGGAATCGTTTTGGGATATATGAAAGAACAAAGATTTTTTTATGTACTTACATGTAACTGGTATAATTAATTTCTACATGATTAATGTGCCTTCAAATGTTTATTCCTTAAATATAATAAATCAAGCCACAAATATTCATCAGTAGGATCGTGTTTACTAGAGTTTGAAATATGTCTTTGAGCAATGAGCTTTTTTTCATTAGTAAATTTTTTAAAATTGAAGTATAGTTGACACACAATGTGACATTAGTTTCAAGTGTACAACACAGTGATTTGAAAAGTCTATATGTTATGCTATGCTCACAACTGTAGCTACCATCTGTCACCATACACCAAACAACACGATTACAGTCCCACTGGCTATATTCCCCGTGCTGTGCCTTTTATTAACGTGACATATTCATTCCATAACTGGAAGCCGGTATCTCCCACTCCCCTTCACCCATTCTGCCCATCCCACCACCCCCCTCCCCTCTGGCAACCACCAATTTGTTCTCTGTATTTATGGACTGTCTCTGCTTTTTGTTTGTTTGTTTTTTTATATTCTGTATATCAATGAAATCATACATTTGTCTTTCTTTCTCTTACTTCACTTATGAGCAATGAGCTTTTAAACTACCAAGTAATTATTTGTTCATCTCCACAAATATGTGCCTGCTACGGGTACAAGAAGCACTAGTTTAAAGTCTCTACTCTGGGATGACCAGCAACTGGAGAAGGCTCGGCAGCTGCAAATTAAGAATGAGATTTAGGGGCGCCTGGGTGGCTCAGTCATTAAGCACCTGACTTTAGCTCAGGTCATGATCTCACCATTTGTGAGTTCAAGTCCCACACTGGGTGAGCCTGAGCCCTGCTTCGGGTGAACACAAACCCCACATGGGGTAAAACATGAGCTCTGGGTGAGCCCTGCTTCTCTCTCTCTCTCTCTCTGCCCCTTGCTCTCTTGCGCCCCACCCCGACTCCCCAAATAAAAAATGAGTCTTGGGTCAAAAACCTGTGAGTCCTTCCCTCACATGTAGAGCCAGCTTCTTCCAGCTGTGAGCCTCCTGGGGAAGGTCGCCGCCGCTGCCACAAGTTGCCAGGAGATCCTCTGGGGTTACACCTTGAGAATACTATCATCTCCACTTACTAAAGAGTTTTCATTAAGGGGATGGGGTGGGCAGCGGCTGCTGAATTTCCTAGGGGCTGGAAATCTATCAAGTTTCTTGACAAACTCCTCACAACTGTTTCCACGCAAAGCAGATAAGATATTTCTTATATGTCTCTAGTGCCCTCTGCCATGCCAGAGTTCAAATGAATTTTAAATCTTGTTTGGTACTTTTCACGGAGCACCCTCAATTTTCTCATTACACAGCTATTACTTCGAAGTACGGAATGTCCTGGCAGCAATGTGTCATTATCAAAGCTGATACTAAATCACCTACTTTCAGAGAACTAAGTGAACTAACCTATGTTTTCTTCTCCTTCCTTCTTTTCTGTCAGAAGAGTTCTTGTCATGCTGAGCTTCTTCATTGTATGGCACTTGTATTTTAACACTGTTTTATTACTGCCTTCTGTATCACCTACAACATAAAATGAACTCAATTATTTTACTGTTGACATCATCAAATAATCATGTTAAGCCTCGACAATTCCAGTTTAGGGTCACCTGCGTGGCTCAGTTGGTTGAGCGCCCAACTTCAGCCCAGGTCATGATCTCGTGGTTCGTGGACCTGAGCCCTACATCCAGCTCTGCGCTGGTGGTCCTGAGCCTGCCTGGGATTCTCTCTTTCTCTCTCTCTCTCTCTCTGCCCATTCCCCACTTGCACTCTCTCTCTCAATATAAATTAAGTAAACTTAAAATCATTTTCAAATACTAATTCTAGTTAAAGAGTTACAGTAAACTACTTCCTGTAGAAAGAGTGTAGTAAGTTCAAGGTCTAACTCATCTCTCCTGCTCCTGGCACGGAGAAATAACAGATAAAATACATAACATCTGAAGGCAAAACTGGACTCAAAAACAACACACATCTCCAGAGGACCGAAACACAAAGCTGTGAGTGAAATTAAAGCAATAGGCCTGTTAGCCTCTAGCCTGAAGTAGAGGAGTGGGGCTAGGAATCTGGCCTTACAGGGTTATGAGGTCTCAAATTCTACCACTCAAAATGAAGCACCAAAGTCAGACTTACTACTTGCAGCCAGAGACTGGAGTGAGGACATTCCAATCACGAAAGAAGGCTCAGAAAAAAAACCTGCTGTCAACTTGCTGCCTGAGGGTACAGCTTTGTAGGAAAGTACGGTTTTGTGGGTGCAGGCAAGAGGCAGGATGAGGCTATGAGGTACAGGCGTGAAGCACGATGAAAATTTGCACACGCTGCTACATGAGGGTAACTGATACTCCACTTTAGAAAGGATCATAGTCATACCTGTTTGACTGAACCACATGAAACTGTCCATATTCAGTCCAAATTGGTCACTTCTTATTGTTAAACCTAACACACACTCAGCAATCTATTAATTCCATTTCTAAGTGTATACTTTAGAGACATTTTTACATACATGCACAAGGAGACACCAACATACTCATGGGTGCATTTTTGCAGTGAGTTAATACGTATAATCAAGATCCAAGGCTCTGGACCAGACAACCCTGGGTTCAAATCCTGGCTGTCTCACTTTGTGTACGACTTTGGGAATGTTATCTACCTTTCTGTACTTCAGTGTCTTGAAATATAAAATGAAGACTGCAATGGATGTATCTACCTCATAGATGTGATGAGGATTAAATGAGTTCATATATGTGGCATTTAGAACAGTGCCTAACACATAAAAGGCATTCAATAAATTTTCAGAGTTATTAAAATTTAATGGTAAAAATACAAGTGATCAACATGTCCAGTAACTGGAGAATAAATTGTGGTATGGTCACAAATAGAATACTAAGGGGCACCTGGGTGGCTCAGTCGGTTAGGAGTCCGACTTCGGCTCGGGTCATGATCTCACAGTCTGTGGGTTCCAGCCCCGCATTGGGCTCTGTGCTGACAGCTCAGAGCCTGGAGTCGGCTTCAGATTCTGTGTCTCCCTCTCTCGCTCTGCCCCTCCCCCGCTCACACACTGTGTCTCTCTCTCAAAAAAAAAATAAATAAATAAATAGAATACTAAGCAATGGGGAAAACAGAATTATACATACCAATATGTATAAATCTCAAAACCTATCTATAACTGAAAAGACTTATAGAATATAGAAAGCTATAGAATGATAAATGTAATTTATATCAAGTTTGAAAAGATACCAAAAACAAACAAACAAACAAAAAACACACACACACACATATATATATAACAAAATCAGGTACAGGAAAGAAAAACATCAAATTCAGAAGAGTGATTCAAGACAGAGATAGGGTTTATACAAGAGGCTTCAAATGTGTCTGGAATGTTTTTTAACTATCTGGCAAAATGGTAGGAGTTCATACAGCCAGACGATGGATACACGAGATGTTTAAAGTTAACATTCACTGTACATAAGTTTGCAATATTTCATAGTAAAAAGATGTGAGCCAGCACTGCAAGCACTTACCATGTTCAACATTTTCTTCAAATATAACACAGGTCCCAAGAGTGTCTGCAGAAAAGTTGAAGACAACTTGTTGAAAAAGAAGAATGACTTTCTGTGAAAAGCATATAAAAAAAGCAGTTTCATCTACCTGACACCCTCCTACCTTCATACTCTCCAGCAAAGACATAACTGTCCACTTGCAGAATGGGCCTCTCGGTGTCAATTCCCTACAACGGAACACAGGATCATAAAAAAAATCATCATTAGAAAAAGCCTTGCAGAGCTGGGTGAAATGGGTGAAGGCAGACAAAAGACATATACTTGCAGTTATAAAATAAATAAGTCTGAGAATGCAAAGTACAGCGTGGTGACTACTTAATGATACCATATTGCATACTTGAAAGTTGCTGAGGGTAAATCTTAAAAGTTCTCATTATGATGGGGTGCCTGGCCGGCTTAGTCTGTAGAGGATGCAACTCTTGATCTCGGGGTCCTGAGTTCAAGCCCCACAATGGGCACAGAACTTACTTAAACAAACAAAAACTCATTATAAGAAAAAATGTTGTAACCGTGTGCAGTGACGGATGTTAACTAGACTTCTCGTGGTGATCGTTTCTCAGTACATACAACTATTAAATCATTGTGGTGTACTCCTGAAATATAATGACATATGCCAATTACATCTCAATTAAAGCCCAAAAAGAAAAAGCACTCAATATGTAATCTTGCTACCAAGGAGAGTGATCTCCACAACTGGGGAAGGCCTGGAGCTTGAACTATCAAGTACTAGATAAGCTAAAAATGCTATGATCACGGCAGCTACAATCTGAAGAACACTTCATTCACATCCAAGTACTAACGTGTACTTCAATCAATATCTTCCTCAAGTTAAGGAAAGAGCAGTTTTGTCCACAGTAGCTCAAAGATTTTAAAGTAATGAGATAAAACAGGTGGTAACTTATGACACCATAGCTCAAGTCAACAGCAGAGCTTGAGGTTTTTTAAGTCTTAGTAGGCATCTTTTCTCCCTTCTCCAGGTGGCGAACGCATGCATATCTGAATAGCCTCTCTTCACTGTGTTTTCTCTCTCCCAATCACTATCTGAAACAATGTGCTGTTTTTGTTTTTTTTGTTTTTTTTCCAAAATATAATGTTCCATATCAAAATGCTACCAGCTCTAAATCTTTAAGTTTCTCTAGCCACACAGACACTCAAGCAGAGTATGGCATTTTCTCCCATTTGCTCCCATAGTCCTTTTGTGCTTCTATGTAATTGTCCTTATATTTAACTGCTTTGTAACGAGGAATAGATCTTTGGGGATATGTATTTCATTCATTCTTGTTTAAATGTAAGAAAATCTACAAAAATCCTCTAATTCTAGAAGACTCACCAAAATCTTGCATTTATTTTCACATTTTGATAGAAAGTCTGAATCAATAATTCCGGACAATTCCACCAGAACCAACTGCTCCTGGTGGAAGAAAGAGGAGTTAATATGCTAGCACGGGAGTGTGCTGCAAGGGGTAGTTAACAAGAGAAGCCAAACATCCCCACTGCAATGATCCCAACCTTTGTAAACACTAAGTCCTGCCTTCGACAAGAGGAAGCAAACGGCGTTACCCAAGGTAACTTCCTCTACTTCCCCATTCTAACGACCGTGTGGCAGCCAAGGGCCGGGGCCCGCCCTCCTTGCTTCGCGCGCCGGGGACTCTTCCTCTCGCCCGCCGGATCCCTACTCCCTGCCCCACACGCCGCCTCCGCCGCACAGGCCACCGCAAGGCCACTCACTGCCTCCTCTTCTTCCTCTTCTTCCTCTTCTTCGTCCTCCCGGCTCCGCTCCTCGGTCGCCGCCATGATACCGCACCTTTTCGGAACCTCGGAGTCACAAGCCACGCCCTCCACGGCCGCCATCTTGAGTACGGGCGGCAGCTCCCGTCCGGCTGCTGCTCTGACCCCGCGGGCTGCTCCTGCCAGGACGCGAGATGGCCGCCCCCGTGCCCACGTGGAAGTCTGGCCCAGGCCTCCTCCTTGTTCCTTTCCCGAGAGCAGGCGCTCGGCTCTGGTGGCTGCTGTCCTGGGCGGGCCTGCGAGCGAAAATGCCCTCAGATTCCTGGCCCTGGGTTAGGGGAGGGAACTGGAGAGGGAGAGATGATAAGGCAGGTGCGAGCAAAGAAACCACTTTGTGGGAGGGAAATGGGGAGGCCTCGCTTTGACCCGAGCCTACATTTCTTGAAAACAAATTCTTAATAACGTGTGAGCACTACCCCTCAATTCAAGTTCTCCGTGAGCCGAGTTAAGGGCACATTTCAATGTAACACGTAACGAGCGTGCGCTGCGCGAAAAGCCCCGCTATAGAAAGTGGGCTTGGGTTTCAGGCATGCCAGCCGCATGGGATCTAAGGTAGAGAAAGGGACTCAGACAAATATACGCTAATCAGATCGCCATCGGTGCTACAAGACAAATTGTTCTGGGAATACGGAGACCTGGGGAACTGGAGTTTTGAACAGAATTTTCTTAAACTCATAGTTTCTCTGATTATAAAATAAACGGTCTTTGCACATGAGACAGGATGATCTAGCTCCAAAAAGCGTGAGCTTTGGGGTCTGGTACTTGTCCAGTTCGGCTGCATTTTTAGCAGCAAAATCTTAGGCAAGTTAGTTATTGTGAGGCTTAAATGAGACAAGACATGTAAAATAAATGTAGCCCAGTATTGGGCATATATTAAGCAGTGAACGTACGTTTTATCTGTCACTAGTGATATACAGAATTTTAGAGTATTGACTTTTTTTCCCCAATTTTTTAAAATGTTTATATTGAGAAGGGGAGAGAGGGAGACACAGAATCTGAAGTAGGCTCCAGAGCCTGGATGGGACCTAGGGCTGGAACTGACAAACCAGAGATCATGGCCTGAGCAGAAGTCTCACGCTTAAGGACTGAGCCCACCCAGGTGCCCTTAGAGTATTGACTTTTAAAAAACACTTTGGTGGGGGCAGGGGGAGTCTGGTCGGCTCAGTGGCTCAGTGGGTTGAGCGGCTGACTCTGGACTTTGGCTCAGGTCATGATCTCAAGGTTTGTGGGCTCAAGCCCTGCAATTGGGCTCTCTAGTGTCAATGTGGATGGTCTGTTTCCCTCTTTCTCTTTCTCTGCCCTTCTCTCATTTGCTATATATATACCTTATATATATATATATATGTGTATATATATATATATACATATATATATATACACACACACACACATTCACACATATCCTTTTAGTTTTTAATTGTAAACACTTTTTTTTAAGTGGTCAATTTTTATTTTAAACTTGTTTTCTCACCATATATAGTATCATGGATGTTTTTCCAACTTTTCCATGGTAAATACAGACCTACATCATAATTTTTAGTAACTGCATACTATTTATTGTGTAATATTGACATTACACAAGGCTTCTGGCTGGCTCAGTCGGTGGGGCATGCCGCTCTTGAGCTCTGAGTTGTAAATTTGAGCCCCACGTTGGGTTAGAGATTATTTACAATCTTTAAAAGTAATCGCTTCTCGGCCTTTGGGCTAAGATCAAGTGTAAAATCTTTAAAAAGTATATTACACAATACTTTAGTAAACATCTTTGTACCCTCTTACCTAGTTGCCCCATTAAAGAAATAGGATATCCTTGTTTAAGAAAAAAAAAAAGAGCACTCAGGCCTGTTAGAAGCTGTAGCTTTGGGGACACCTGGGTGGCACAGTTGTTAAGTGTCCAACTTCAGCTCGGGTCATGATCTCAGTTTGTGGGTTCAAGCCCACCGTTGGGCTCTGTGCTGACAACTCAGAGCTGGGAGCCTGCTTTGGATTCTGTGTCTTCCTCTCTCTGTCCCTCCCCTGCTCATGCTAGGTCTCAAAAATAAATAAAACCTCAAATTCATTTTTGATTGTAGATTTGGATTCTAGCTCTGAAATATAGTAATTGTGATCTGGGACCAGCTGCTACACTTGCTAAACCTCCGTGTTCTTATTTATTAAATGAAGATAAAAATATTCTATACTTACTGTATATTTTGTGTTTCAAGATTAGATCATGTCGTATCTAAAAGTGCTTTGGTGGAGTGCTTGGGTGTCTCATCCAGTTAAGCATCTGACTCTTGGTTTTGGCTCAGGTCGAGATCTCCTGGTTCATGGGTTTGAGCCCCGCATTGGGCTCTGCGTGGATATTCTCTGTCTCACTCTCTTTGCCCCTCCCCGGCTCAGGCTCTCCCTGTCTCTATCAAAATGAATAAATAAACTTAAAAAAACAAAACTGCCTTGTAAATTGGAAAATTACACAAATTGTCAGATTTTGTTAGGGTAAAAGGGAAGATAATGAGAAGGACCACCCAAGCTGAGGGAACAGCAGCCACGAAGGCTTGAGGAATAAGAAATGTGTGTTTTGCAAGGTCAGTGTAACAACTCAAGGTGTCCGTTTCCAGTAAACAGCCGCGTACTTCTAACCGAGGTCATTCCTGTTTACCATTTATGAAGTAATTATTATTTTTATTTATTCCGAGCAATTTTCAAAAGGATATGGAGAAGTTATCTTTCCATCGCTGTCACACCCTCTTTCTATAGGCGGCCATTTTTACCCGTTTGTTACATATCCTTCCAGATATATTCTGTGTATTTACAAAAACACGTATACGAAATCTGTGAAGTAATTTTAATATTCTAACAGAGCACGCAGACTAGAAAACCATTCCCTTGGGAGGAAAGGAGACATTATAGTATCGGCTTCATGGCCTAGAGCTCATGCCCTTAGATTAAATTAGATTAAAGTTTGAAACATCTTGGACAGTAAAACAATACTTATTAGGCAGAATAACCGATCAGCAGCAGCTTTGAAAGAGGGAGAAAAAAGAACCCTTTTGGTGATTGGGAGGAATTTCAATGGTTTGTAACTGCAGTCCCTTTTTTTTTTTTTTAAGATTTTTTCTTCAGTAACCTACATCTAACGGGAGGGGGTGGGGCTCGAATTTACAATCCTGGGATCAAGAGTCTCATGCTCTACTGGGGCACCTGGGTAGCTTAGTTGGTTAAGTGACTGACTTTGGCTCAGGTCATGATCTCACGGTTCACGACTTCAAGCCCCGCTTCAGTCTCCGTGCTGACAGCTCAGAGCCTGGAGCCTGCTTCGGATTCTGTGTTTTGGTCTCTCTCTGCCCCTCCCTTGCTCACTCTCTGCCCCTCCCTTTCTCATGCTGTCTCTCTCTGTCAAAGATAAGTTTAAAAAATTAAAAAAAAAGAGTCTTATGCTCTACTGATTGAGCCAGCCAGGTACCCCTGGAATACATTCTTCTTTTTCTTTTTTAAGCTTATTTATGTATTTTGAGAGAGAGAAGAAATTTTCAAGTGGGGGAGAGGCAGAGAGAGAGAGAGAGATTGAATCCCAAGCAGGCTCCGTGATGCCTTCACTGAGCCTGACTCAGGAACTGGAACCCATGAACCATGAGATCATGACCTGAGCCAAAATCAAGAGTCGGATGCTCAACCCAAGGAGCCACCCAGGCGTGCGCCCCTTACCCCACCCCTGCCCCTCAGAGTTCAGTCTTAATTCATTCTATTCTCAGGGTGCCTGGCTGGCTCAGTCAGTAGAGCATGTGACTCTTGATCTCTGGGTTTTATAGTTCAAGCCCTAGGTTGGGCATAGAGCTTACTTAAAAAAAAAAAAAAACATTCTATTCTCAATCCTAAAAAAGATAAAAAGTCTCAGATTGCACATAAAGAGACTAAATTATCTTTACTTAAAAATAGAAGCAATAAGGGTGCCTGGCTGGCTCAGTCAGTGGAGCTACGGCCTTCTATCTGACTCTTGATCCAGGGGTGGTGAACTCGAGCCCCACCTTGGTTGTAAAGATCGCTTTAAAAAAATGGAAGTGGGGCGCCTGGGTGGCTCAGTCAGTTGAGTGTCTGACTCTTGGTTCCGGCTCAGGTCTTGATCTGATGGTTTGCGGGATTGAGCCCCATGTCAGGCCTGCCTGCACTGTCAACATGGAGCCTACTTGGGATTCTCTCTTTCTTTCTCTCTGCCCCTCCTCCACTCATGTGCTCTCTCTCTCTCTCTTTCTCTCTCTCTCTCTCTCTGTCAAAAATAAATAAATTTTTTAAAAAATGGAAATAATAAATCGAAGGTGGCAGATCTATCTATATATGGTATCTTATTTGCCAATAAAAAGGAATGCAGTACGGATACATGCTACAACATGGATGAACTTGAAAGCATTACACCAAGAGGCAGACACGAAAAGCCACATACTGAATAAATCCATTTACTTATTTATTTTACTTAATTTAATTTTAAGTAATCTCTACAACCAACGTGGGGCTCTGAAACTCAGGACCCTGAGATAAAGACTCGCGCACTTCTCTGAGCCAGTCAGTCACCCTTTGAATACTTCCATTTATAGGAGATGTCCAGCTGGGCAAGCCGATGGAGAGAAAAAGTAAATTAGTGGTTGCCAAGGCCTGGGGGGAAAGGGAATGACTGCGGCTGGGTGTGTGGTTTGTTTGGGGGTGATGAAAATATGTGGGAATTGGTGGCGATGGGTGCACAACTCTGTGAATATACTAAAAACCACTGAGTTGTATATATACTTTAAAATAATGAATTTTATGGTCTGTGAATTATATCTTAATATAGCTGTTATTAAAAACAACAACGATAATAGAAGCCACTGGTTTTAAACGGAACAGGGAAGAGAAATTGCTTAGATGATCAAGGAAAAATCTTTGAAGGCCACCTCAGGGTCAAATACTATGCCAGCCCCAGAGCCAAAAAGATGGCTTAACGGCCTGTGCTGGAGGAGGTTGGGGGGAGTTGTCATTAGCTTGTCTTAACACTTTAAGCCTCATGACAGTCCCAAGAGGTAATTATTATCAAGGAGATATTCAAAATGTGTCACTTACTATTTAACAGGATGACAGGAAAATATAGTGTCTGTCCGTTTTCTTTCCTTTATACTTCAAGATATTACACACTATGTGGAGAGAACTTTCCAGACTTCGGCCCGCATTGGTTACCGCCAAAACGCCTATGGTTGACGTCACACGGATCCTTGAAATGCAGGGACTCTGTTCCCCAGAGCATGGGAATCCTTGCTGTGTTTGGAAACCTTGATCTTTGGAGGGCTAGCCTTTCTAAGCACCATGCAGATCTTGGCACCTGTCCAGGGCACTGCGAGGAGGAATGAGGACACACCAGTTTACACTCCTTCCCAGCCTCCCGCTTCAAACCAAGGCATTCTCTTGCCTTTTCTTTCTCTTCAGGGAGCTCAGACTCTAACAATGGACAGGAAAAGACATGGTCTTCAAGTAGCTTCAGCTTTACATCCGTTAGACATCTGAGACAATGGGCTACAAATGGCCTGGCTACCTGCTTGGAAGGGATACGGGGGAAACGTAGGGTGTTAGTATCTCCATACACTATCCTGTCGTATCAATAAAATCTCTTCGAAAAGAATTAAATCTCGTCTTGTTGGTTTTAAAAGTCAAAGAAAATTGCTCACATAATTATAACTTGTGAGCTTAAGAGCTCAAAGTGCTAACTGAAAAGAGATTTGGTGGCAGGATCTGTCCCAATACGGTGGTTACTGGGGCATTGCAAGAAAGTGGGGGTGGGGGTGGGGGTGGTAAAGGATAATAATGGATATCTTCGGTCTGATTTCCTTCAGTCCCATAAAGGGAGAAAGCGCCTTTCTAAGTGTTCTAAATAATGAGGTGCTACTGCTAAGAAGTAACAAAATGAGGGAAAATGTATATGTCGGTTTAAAAAGAGCCACGTTGGAGACAAATTACATGATTTTTCACAGAAACAGAGCAAATAAAGCAAGATCTATGGAATTTGGTGGGGATGGCCAATTGATTTTAATTACAATTAATAAGAGGAATCTTATGAAAAAAATCAGAAATATACTGTTTTAAGAAATAGAAGTAGGGCGTTGTGCTCAATATTTAAAAGCCTGCCACCAGGAGGAGACAAATGAATTCAAAATTGTTTCATTGGATCTTCTTCCTTCAGAACACATTTTCTTAATCGAGATGAGCCTGTATAAAAAATATATTTAGTAGCCGAATTCTACTACAAGAGACTTTAGTGGAGAATGAGCCTGGGGGTGGAGGGAGGAGGGGAGGCCTTTAGCGAGTATTAACATTTGTCTTCAAAACCAACAGGAGTACCTGACTAGCTGGCTCTATCAGTGGAGTGTGCTACTCTTGATCTCCGGGTTGTGAGTCCAGGCCCCATATTGCATGTAGGGATTACTTAAAAACAAAATCTTAAAGGGCGCCTGCGTGGCTTAGTCGATTGAGTGTCCAACTCTTGGTTTGGGCTTGGGTGGTAATCTCCCGGTTCATAAGTTTGAGCCCCACTTTGGGCTCTGTGCTGATAGCAGAGCCTACTCGGGATTCTCTCTCTCCTCTCTCTCTGCCCCTACCCCACTCGGGCTCTCTCTCTCTCTCAAACTTAAAAAAAATTTTTTTTAATGTTTTATTTATTTTTGAGAAACATAGAGGCACAGCATGAACAGGGGAAGGGTAGAGAGAGGAGACACAAAATCGGAAGCAGGCTCCAGGCTCTGAGCCGCCAGCACAGAGCCCGACGCGGGGCTCGAACTCACAGACTGCGAGATCATGACCTGAGCTGAAGTTGGCCCCCCAACCGACTGAGCCACCCAGAAAAATGTTTTTTAAATAAAAGTAAATTAAATTAAATTAAATCTTGGGGCACCTGGGTGGCTCAGTTGGTTAAGTATCTGACTCTTGGTTTTGGCTCAGATCATGATCTCATGGTTCGTGGGTTCAGCGTTGGACTTCAGCGTTGGACTCTGCAAGGGCAGCACCAATCCTGCTTGGGATTCTCTTTCTCTCCCTCTCTCTTTGCCCCTCCCCCACTCGCACTGTCTCTCAAAACAAACTTAAAACATATATATATATATATATATATATATATAAATAAAATCTTAAAAAAAGAACAATTTACACTTAAATAATAGTTTATATTCCATTAACTTCTTTTAAAAAAATCTACATCTTCCTTTGTTTTAGATCAGAAAACTAAATGCTAGGTCAGTGGTCCCCAGCTGCATCAGAATCACCTGGAGGGGTCGCCAGGGTGGCTCAGTCAGTTAAGCATCTGACTCTTGATTTCAGCTCAGGTCATGATCTCATGGTTCGTGAATTCGAGCCCTGCATCCGGCTCCACACAGGATTCTCTGCACTTGGGATTCTCTCTCCTTCCTTTCTGCCTCTCTCTCTCAAAATAAATGAACTTTAAAAAAAAAAAAAAAAGAATCATCTGGAGGGCTTGTTAAAATGCAAATTGCTCAGCCCCATGCTCAGAGTTCCTGACTCAGCCTGCCTGGTGTAGGACAGGACAGAATATATGCATTTCTTTCTTTCTTTCTTTTTTAATTTGAGAGAGAGAGAGAGAGAGAACATGAGTGGGAGAGAGAGAGAGAGAGAGAGAGAACATGAGTGGGAGAGAGAGAGAATGAGAGAGAGAGAGAATCTCCAGCAGGCTCCATGCTCAGCACAGAGCCTGAAGTGGGGCTGGATCCCACGACCCTGGGATCATGACCTGAGCCAAAAATAGAGACTTGGACACTCAACCGACTGAGCCACCCAGGTCCTCCTAAATATATGCATTTCCAGCAAGTTCCCAGGTGCTACTGGTTCTTCTGGGTGGGGGACACATTTTTGAGAACCGGTATGCCAGATGCCTATGGAAGGAAGCCATTTGCCAACAAACAGATTCAATTAAACATTGAGAACATACTAACTAAAGTACTTCAGTTTGAAAAAAAGTAAGTTAATATCAGAAATTAGATTTAAATTATCCTTTTTTGAGGGCTTTGAATTCTAAAGAAAGCAGTTTAAACTTAATTTGGTAGTCGTGTGGCACTTCTGGAAACTACCGAAGTGTGTTGTAGGCAGTAGTGAAGTGACATGGTGCATAGACTGAGGGCAGAGAGACCCGGTGGAGTCTGCCGAGGTCCTTCCCAAACCAGGACACAGGTCCCCACTGTGAAGCTCCTGATAACCAAAGATATTCTCAAAGTATCCATTTGGTTCACTGACAAATAACTAAAAGCTTCTTTTATTTTTTTTTTCTTTTGAGAAAGAGAGAGAGAACATGATCCAGGGGGGTCAGAAGGAGGGAGAGAGAGAGAGAGAGAGAGAGAGAGAGAGAGAGAGAGAGAGACTCTTAAGCAGGCTCCATGCCCAGCGCAAGGCCCAGTGCACAGCCCGACATGGGACTTGATCTCACAAACATGAAATCATGACGTGAGCCCAAATCAAAGGTCGGATGCTTAACCGACTGAGCCACCCAGATGCCCCAACCTGCCTAATTTTTTAAAGATAACAGGAGTCTACCAAGAAATTTCTCCGAAGTGGGTAGAGGAAGATTTAAAAGCTGCCAGGGGCTATAGTCCTGAAGGACACCCTCTTTCTCACCCTTTATATTTTCTCTGCTGTTAGAGGTACTTTTTGGAAAAGTTTGAGAAATACTGGTGTAGGTCAAAAATCAATGACAGTTTGGAACATCATGGTGCCATCTGTGGGTTGAGAGCCAGGTTCAGCAACCCCTGTGATGGGTGGCAGAATCTGTAGGATTTGGCTTCTAATTAGATGGATAGGATGAGGGGAAGGGAGAGAAGAACCAATAGAAACATCGAAATTAGTATGAGTAAGAGCCTGGGTGACTGGTTAAGTAGGAGTTGTTTTTTGTTTTGTCTCTGTTGTTAAGACCTCAGAAAAACGTGAGGCGGAGCTTGTAGAAGGGCCACACGTTGAGGTTGGCTTTAGACACTGTGCCCCTTGGACCGGTTAGGTAAAGCTAGTGCTGACAGTTGAGATGTAGTCACGGAACTCAAGAGGGTTTAGGGGGTAAATTCTAGAGGTATCTTTATTTATTCATTTATTCATTTTTAAAGATTTTCTTTTTAAGTAATCTTGTCACCCATCGTGGGGCTCTAACTCACAACCTTGACATCAAGAGTAACATGCTCCACGGACCTCCACAGACTGAGCCAACCAGGCACGCCTAGGGGTGTTTTCATTAAACAAACAAGCAAAAACAAACAAAAAAACAACATTGCAGCTTTTCCCTAAAATCTGGTCCTAAGAAGTTTCAGGTGGGTGGGTTCCTCAAGGGAAAGGGTAAGAGGTCATGATAGAAAGGAAACAGCAGGGGCACCTGGGTGGCTCAGTCGGTTGAGTGTCTGACTTAAGCTCAGGTCATGATCTCACGGTTTGTGAGTTCAGGGCCCCACGTCGGGCTCTGTGCTGACAGCTCAAAGCCTGTAGCCTGCTTCCGATACTGTGTTTCCATCTCTCTCTGCTCCCTCACTGCTCGTGCTCTGTCTCTCTCTCAAAAAAGTTAATAAATGTTAAAAAAGAAAGAAAGGAAACAGCAGTGTGGGAAAACAAGTGTTTAAATATTATTGGCTTAAGAGCACAAAGTTTAAATTTTTTTTAACGTTTATTTATTTTTAAGACAGAGAGACAGAGTATGAGCAGGGGAAGGGCACAGACAGAGAGGGAGACACAGAATCCGAAACAGGCTCCAGGCTCTGAGCTGTCAGCACAGAGCCTGATGCGGGGCTCGAACTCACAGACCGTGAGATCATGACCTGAGCCGAAGTCGGCCGCTTAACCAACTGAGCCACCCAGGTGCCCAGGAGCACAAAGTTTAAAGAAGGTAAAAAGGGCCAGGGACATAACAGGTGAAAAGCAATAGGACCCAAGAGACTGCCTAAATGAGGAGGCCAATAGGGGGAGGAAGTTTTGGTTTTTTTAAGTTTATTTATTTTGAGAGAGACAGAGACAGCACTAGTGGGGGAGGGGCAGAGAGAAGGAGAGAGAGAGAATCCTAAGCAGGCTCCGTGCTGCCAGCACAGATGTGGGGCTTGAACCCACAAAGCAGCAAGATCAAGACCTGAGCAGTTGGGGCGCCTGGGTGGCTCAGCTGGTTGAGTGTCCGACTTCAGCTCCGGTCATGATCTCACAGATTGTGAGTTTGAGCGCCACGTTGGGCTCTGTGCTGACAGCTCAGAGCCTGGGGCCTGCTTTGGATTCTGTGTCTCCCTCTCTCTCTGCCCCTCTCCCACTCACCTCTGTCTCTCTGTCTCACTCTCAAAAATAAGTAAATGTTAAAAAAAGTTTAAAAAGACCTGAGCAGAACTCAAGAGGCAGACGACTGCTATTGGTGACACAAGGCAGAGCCCCAACCACTCTGTCCAAACAGAAAAGGGTCAGTAACCAGGTCGGTGGTTTTCAAGAGTGGTCCCCAGACACATGTAGTCAGCATCACCTGGGATTCTGTTACAAATGTACATTCAAGAATTTGAAGTGAGATATACAGAGAGAATCAGTCCGTTGATTACCGGGAAAGAAGCTGGTTCCAGAAGGACTATGAGTCAGCTGGAATTATGAGTAAGCAGAAGCTATAACTAACCGAGGTAGTCAGCTGGTAGTCATAAAGACGGGAGGAATGGTATCACTCCTGTGGTTAGAGAACACTTCATTCCTGTTGCACCCAAGAGTGACAAGTGGGCCCAATCTCTGCATGTGTGTGCAGTTTTCCAGTTCCCTGTCCATTTTCCTTCCCAATTGAAGCCCAATCATATTGCTATTCTTAGGTCTCTCTGATATTCTTATCCCCTTTATAGTCCCATGTATCCTTAAAATAGTCAGGGTGCCTATTACTTTAGGTGACCCGAGTGAAACTGCATTCCTGAACCATGAAAAGCTGATATAACTCGAAAGTAGATGGAATGAAAGTTTAAATTAAGAAAAAAAAAAAAACTCATTAAAAAAAAGCTATCGGGGCACTTATTTTTTATTCTCTTTTAAAAGTAAAATTTATCATCTTAACTATCTTCTTTTTTTTTTTAATTTTTTAACGTTTATTTTTCGAGAGACATAGAGACAGAGTATGAGCAGGGGAAGGGCAGAGAGAGGGAGACACAGAATGCAAAGCAGGCTCCAGGCTCTGAGCCGTCAGCACAGAGCCCGACGCAGGGCTCGAACTCACAGACTGTGAAATCATGACCTGAGCCGAAGTCAGCCGCTTAACCAACTGAGCCACCCAGGCGCCCCTCATCTTTCTTAACTATCTTCTAAGTGGACACTGCAGTAAAGTGGATTCACGTATTTGTGCAAACAAAGTCCAGAATTGTTCATCTTCAAAGAAATAGTTTTTAAAAAAAGTTTGTTAATTTATTTTGAGAGAAAGAGGGAGGCAAGGAGAGAACAAGCGGGGGAGGGGCAGAGAGAGAGAATCCCAAGCAGGCTCACGCTGTCAGCACAGCGCCAGGCCAGAGACATTGGACTCAGTGTCACGAACTGTGAGACCATGACCTGAGCCGAAGCCGAGAGTCAGATGCTTAACCTCCTGAGCCACCCAGGTGCCTGAAACTGAATAACCTCTAAACTTCACCATCAAGTCTAATGCTCAGGTTCATATTTGGAGGTGTTTGTTTTGTATTATTAATCCTGTTCTTTTTTTTATTTTTAAGTTTTATTTATTTATGCAATCTCTACACCTGATAGGTTCAAACTCACAAATCAAGAGTTGCATGGTGTTCTGACTGAACCAGCCAGGTGCTGCTACTATTCTTATTCAGGCAGTCACTCTGAGTAAATACTGTCTGTTTTTCAGCTGGAATGTCTTTTGACCTCTCCTCTTACTCCCTCAGCTGTTGCCTAATCCACATCTAAACTTCCCACCCTTAGATTTCAACGTTTTCCTTGTATGGTGATTTATTTTTTCTATCCTGTAATTTAAAAAAAATTTTTTAATGTTTATTTGTTTTTGAAGGAGAGAGAGAGACAGAGCATGAGTGGGGGGGGAGGGGCAGAGAGAGAGGGAGACACAGAATCCCAAGCAGGCTCCAGGCTCTGAGCCATCAGCACAGAGCCCACCGTGGGGCTCGAGCTCATGACCCATGAGTTCATGACCTGAGCTGAAGTCAGACGCTTAACCGACTTCAGGCGCCCCTCTAAATGCATGATCAGGTAAAGCTATAAACAGTAAAGATTCCAGCAAACTGTTGCTTAGTGAGGCAGCAACCTAGCCTGGCATTGTCAATGAATTAGGACCCCACTCTGCCCGGATCTTTGATCCCTCTCATCTGGTAAAACAGGGGTGGGATTGCCATAGATAATCTCAAAATTTTTTCCATCCATGACATTGCCTATACCATTATATTTTGCTTTATCATCTTGATGGCATTTCCCTTTAACCTATCCACAAAATAATACTTATTTAAGTAGCTCGGTCTTGTAGAATTAATGTTTTACTATCAATACATTTCAAGAAAGGAAGTCAAAGTTCTAAGAACAAAACTGTTATACTTAGCGTGTTACCAATGTTTTAATTTGTCGTGACAGCTGGGTTGGTATCAGAACGTACCATACCTTATCAAACCTCACACTCTTCCTTACCGCCCACCAGCTAACCCTTTCGTTCCAACCAAGCCGATCTGTCGAAACTCTTACATCCTGCCCTTTTTTTTCTTTTTGCCACAGGGCCTTTGCTGCTGCCCATTTGCTCTGCCACGGTATCCATGGCACCTCAGTCCATGCCTATTACTCCTCTCACTTCAGGAAACTGGTCCTGACTAGCTAACTCTAATCTTCCATTCTTCCATTAAGCCCACATTTACTGAGCGCTTCATGTTTGCCGGGCCCTCCGTCCACTTTTCCTATGAGCTTCTGTATGCAACTGTTAAATTTAATTAAACAAGGAGCCCATTAGATTGAGGTGGCTCTAAGGAACCCGCAACAAGCAAACCGAAATCGAAGTCTGTAAATGCCTCAAGTGTACAAAGCTGAAACCTAAGGGCAAGGAAGCACAGAGAGCCAACCAGGCTTTAAGCTACAGCCAATCAGTGAGTTCCACCTTTTCTCTCTGTCTCTCCCCAGCTCCTCGGGGAGCACTCCTGTCCACTCATGGGTTGACATTGTTTGATTCAAATCGATTTTTGCTCAAATAAATGCCTAAAAACCTTAATATGCCTCAGTTTAATATCTTACGTTTATTTATTTTCGAGAGAGAGACAGAGCAAGTGGGGGAGGGGTAGAGTCAGAGAGAGAGAGAGAGAGAGAGAGAATCCCAAGCAGGATCCACACAGTCAGCACAGAGACTGACGTGGGGCCCAGACCTATGAACCATGAGATCATGACCTGAGCTGAAGTCAGGTGCTTAACCGACTGAGCCACCCAGGCGCCCATGAAGTGTCTACTTTTCTAAAACAGAACAGGGGCAAAGAAAGGAAGAACTCTGTGGGTTAGGTGTTCTTAAATAAGATGGGCTTTATACAGAAATGTACTATTTGTTGGAAAGTGGATACTTATAAGTCTGATAATGGCCAGCATATACACAGTATTTCTACTGTCAGGCTCTGTCCCAAGCACCTTCCATATATTGACTCATCTAATCCTTACAGCAGAGGTGCCCGGGTGGCTCAGTTGGTTAAGCGTCCAACTTCAGCTCAGGTCATGAGCTCATGGCTCCTGGATTGAGCCCCACATTGGGCTCTGAGAGCCCGGAGCCTCCTTCAGATTCTGCCTCTCTCTGCCTCTCCCCACCTCAAACTCTGTCTCTGTTTCTGTCTCTGTCTCTCGAAAATACAATATAAACATTAAAAAAAAATCCTCACAGAGATAATTATATGGTTCTTCCCATTTTGTAGATGGGGAGACTGATGCCCGGAAAGTTAAATAGCATGTGTAGAACATACACTTAGTAAGTGGTAGAGTTTGACGAGCTCGGGCAATCCGGCTCCAAGGTCCACGCTCTTAACTGCTGAGCAGCTACCTTCATGAGCCTTGTTTGTTAATCCTACCTTGTACTTAGGACAAAGGTCCTCAAACTTATGCCAGCATCAGACTCATCTGAGGCACTTGTTAAAAGTGCGTATTTATGGCCCTTACACCCATCCACCCAACATCACTCCCACAATATTCTGTTGCCAGTAAGTTTGTGTTGTGGCTGAAGAACTTATATGTGTGTGTGTGTGTATGTTTAAGTTTATTTAGTTTTTTGAAGGAGGTGTGGGGAGGGGCAACAAGAAGGAGAGACTCCCAAGCAGGCTCCGTGCTGTCAGCACAGAGCCTGACACAGGGCTCGATCTCATGAACTGTGAGTTCATGACCCGAACTGAAATCAAGAGTCAGATGCTTAACCAACTGAGGCACGCAGGCACCCCAAGAATTTAAATATGTAACTAGCATCCCAAGTGACTCTAGTATAGGAGGGGTCAGTATCACACCTTTCTTTGTCCTATTCTGTTTTAGAAAAGTAGACACTTCATGGGCACCTGGGCGGCTCGGTCGGTTAAGCACCTGACTTCAGCTCAGGTCATGATCTCATGGTTCATAGGTCTGGGCCCCACATCAGTCTCTGTGCTGACTGTGTGGATCCTGCTTGAGATTCTCTCTCTCCCTCTCTCTCCGCCCCTCCCCCACTCACACACACACACTCTCTCTCTCTCTCTCTCTCTCAAAGTAAATAAATTAACTTGAAAAAGAAAAGAAAAGTAGACCCTTCAAACCAGATTATCGCCTACTTGCAGGATAAACCTGGACAAAGGAAGCTTAGATCTTTTACCCCAGGCAGAGGGGCCGGAGGTCAGTACTCGGCCTTGTATAGCTTCCCCATAATTAAAATCACAAAGAAAGGGCAGGGATTCAAATGCGTCTAACACGTTTTCTCACTTACCAGAAAGCGTTTGGGTAGCTACACAGGGCAGCCAAACACAAAGCCTATTGTAGCAACAGCCCCGTGGCCAAATCACCTCCCGTCTCGGGTCTGTTTGGAGAGCACGTTGACTCCAAGGCTGTTTCTTCCGCTTGTCTCCAGGAGGCTTGCTAGCCTCTGAAAGATGGAAAGCACGCCCAAGACCGGAGCGGAGATTTTCTAATTCCCCATTCCCCTCCCTTTCTAGAGTGAGATGAGCTTTGGCAACTGACCCCTTGAGGATGGATCCTTGACAGCAGGTGTGTCTGGGAAGTTTCGGACAGCGCTCCACAATGGGCTCCTTGTTGGCGTGTGTTTCCAGACTGGGAACGATTAACCGACTCTTTTTCACTTAGGCTTCCTTTTTCTCATGTGACTTCTGGAAAGTTAGTTAAGTTTAGAATTTCTATTTTCCGATTTGGAAAAAGGAACTTTTTTTTTTTTTTAAGGAACTTACATTCGAATATTTGTGCTACAAGGAAACATTCTAAGATGACTTAATAGAACTTTTTAAATGTTTCTAAAAAAGCTAGATCCGGAGGGGTTGAGGGACTGCCTTAAGGTCAAAGAGCTTGTAAGTGGTTGGGTCAGGAAGAAAGCCTGTAGAATGTAGTTAATTTTGCTCTTGGCAAAGGGCTGAAATTGAGGAACCGCTGAAAGCTTTGCTTGAAGGCCAAAAATGTAAATACCATTGGTATTTTGTGTCCTTGGTATTAATTATTTCTGACAATTTAGCTCATGAATAAAAATGTAAAGAATTATTTTCTAATATATCTAATGAGAATATAACAGAAGCTTTGCTGTTAAACATAAGATATAGAATTTTCAGTGTCTGTAGATACATAATTTTCATAATAATTTGGGATCATAATTTTAATTGATGTTTTAATGAATCAATTAAAAAGAAATTATTTCGTTATGGGGTACCTGGCTGGCTCAGTCAGTATAGCGTGCTACTCCTGCTCTCCGGTTGTGAATTCAAGCCCCATTTGGGTGTAGAGCTTACTTAAAAAAAAAAAAAAGCATATTTAACTTCTATGAACCTCAACTCTACTTAAAGATTTTTTGATATAATTTCAGTTCTACAGCAAAGTTGCAAAGAATCCCCAGTCTTCACTATATATATTTCTATATTTCTATTCATACATACACTTTTTTCTTTCTGAGTCATTTAAGAATAAGTTGCAGACACGATGCCCTTCTAACCTTAATTCTTAAGTGGAAAAAAATATACCGCACCCAGCAACTGTGGAGTCATCCAGTATCGGTCTTTTCAGCAACACCCACTCAGATAGATAATAATCGTTGTTGATATAGCATCATTTTCAATTTGTAGCATCTTCTGACTTGAACAATGGTAGATAAAAATCTAGCCGTAAGAACAATTAATATAGTCTTCGCTCAGTAGAAATTTACTAAAGAGGACATTAGTGCCCTAGTGGAGGAAAGAATATAACATGTCATATTATGTTCATTTTAGAGATACTGAGCTCAACAAAGATTTCTCTCTCTCTCTGTCTCTCTGTTTCTGTCTCTCTGCTTTATTTTCCCCTTACACACCGAAGCATTTTCTCTCAGGGTGAGAAGACGATATAAAATAAAATTGTATTTGGTTATAGACGAAGGATCAAATCAGAAATCTAAAACGAGGGGCACCTGGATGGCTCAGTTGGTTAAGCGGCTTAATCCAGCTCAGGTCATGATCTCACAGTGTGAGTTAGAGCCCCGCGTCAGGCTCTGTGCTGATGGCTCAAAGCCTGGAGCCTGCTTTGGATTCTGTGTCTCCCTCTCTCTCTGCCCTTCCCCTGCTCACACCCTGTCTCTATGTCTCTCAAAAATAAATAAAAATGTTAAAAAAATGTAAAACGAGAAGTTCTGAACTCTCTAAAAAGGTGTTGTTTCGGCAGTTTCATTATTGTGTCGGCTGTTTCTGTTTTCTCTGAAGGTGAAATGAAATTGAAGGGCATCAAACAGGCCTTTAAGTTTCTCTTTCTTGCTTCTATTGCATTGTTTTCCGAATTATGTTAACATTCAGTGGATGCTTGTAGTGCTAAGGAAACCTTTTCACTAGTCACTTTGAATACACATTCTAGCCTCATCTCCATGTGAATCCCAAACCTCCCCCTCCTTCCCCCGCCCCCATCAATAGCCATAGAGTTTGTGAGATCCTATTAAGGGTACAATGGGCAATACAGGTGCCCTTATATTTAAAACTGCCACAAGAGCTCTGAGTAGCAAAAAGGGGCAGAGGGTCAATAATCATACTTGGCATTTATTTAAGCCCACTGAATTTCCAGGGCTATCCTTTGTGAAAAAAGCACCCTTGTTTTTTATTTTTATTCTTATTTTTTAATTTTTTTTAACATTTTAATTTATTGTTGAGACACAGAGAGAGACAGCATGAGCAGGGGAGGGGCAGAGAGAGAGGGAGACACAGAATCCAAAGCAGGCTCCAGGCTCTGAGCTGCCAGCATAGAGCCCAACGCGGGGCTCAAACTCACAAACTGAGAGATCATGACCTGAGTCAAAGTCAGGCACTTAACCAACTGAGCCACCCAGGCGCCCCAAAGTGCCCTCGTATAGGAAGTTAGTTATCATCGCGGTACAGATCTGCATAAATAAATAATCGGCATAAGTAACTGGCCTGCTATAAGGCAAGCTCACCTCTATGAGCAAGAGAATTTTGTAGGTGTTTTTCTGTTTGTTTGTTTTTTAGCAACACTAGACCCTTATTCCTGGTTTTAAGCACAAACCTTTGGAACACACTTATTTCTCATATGTAAGAGGACAAATTTGTGAAAGATGTCTAAGCCTTAATTAGAACCTCTTTTTTTTATTTTTATTTATTTTTAATTTTTTTTTATTTGTTTTTGAGAGAGAGACACACACACACACACGAAGTGACTGGGGGAGGGGCAGAGAGAGAGGGAGAGAGACAGATACAGAATCTGAAACAGGCTCCAGGCTCTGAGCTGTCAGCACAGAGCCCGATGCGGGGCTTGAACTCACGAGCTGTGAGATCATGACCGGAGCCGAAGTTGGATGCTAGAACCTCTTTATTCTGTGTACTTGATGTGAAACTACCCGCGCACCTGGGCGGCTCAGTTGGCTAAGCATCCGCGCTGAGAGCTCAGAGCCTGCAGCCTGCTTCAGATTCTGTGTCTCCCTCTCTCTCTACCCCTCTCTCGCTCATGCTCTGTCTCTCTATCTCTCTCCCTCTCAAAAATAAATAGACATTAAAAAAAATTGATGTGAAACTCGCTTACCATATTGTGACGGCACAGGCATCTTTCAGATTTTGTTAATTAAGGTGTGAAGAAAAATACTTTATAACACAAACACAATTAAATGCCCTTTAGTCTTGTACTGATAGTCAAGACAACTACTAAAAAATCCCAGCTAACCTCATCGCCTGCTGTAGAAACGTAGTGTCAGTGAATATTTATCAAGCCCTTTAATATATGATACTTCTTTATATATTCATGAGTCTGGAAATAAAAGATTGATGACGAAATTTGATCAGATGGCACTATAATTTATGATGCCGGGAGTGTCCCACTAAGACAATGTTTCCTTTCCTACTTTGAGTGACGTGGGACAGCAATTAGTTAAGGATAAGAGCATCCAACATTAAATAAAACTCTTTCAGTTTACTTTCAAAAAAGAACGCGATTAAGTAGTCGTCATTGGATCTTCCTCTTAACTTTGTTTCACTTCATTCTTTGTTTAAAATGACATCTTTAGGGGCACATGGCTGACTCCGTCAGAGCGTGTGAGCCTTGATCTCAGGGTCATGAGTTCAAGCCCTATACTGGGCATAGAGCTTACTTAAAAATCATAATAAATGGGGCGCCTGGGTGACTCTGTCAGTTAAGGGTCCTACTTCGGTTCAGGTCATGATCTCACAGTTTGTGAGTTCGAGCCCCGAATCAGGCTTGTTGACATCTCAGAGCCTGCAGCCTGCTTTATATTCTGTGTCTCCCTCTCCCTGCTTCCCCTCCCCCGCTGGCACTCTCTGAAAAACGAATAAACATTTAAACAAAATTTTTAATAAAAAATTAAAAAAACAAATAATAAACATATTTAAAAAAAATAAAATAGAGGCACCTGGGTGGCTCAGTCAGTTAAGCATCACACTTCAGCTCAGGTCATGATCTCATCATTCATGGGTTCGAGCCCCGAGTCAGGCTCTGTGCTGACAGCTCAGAGCCTGGAGCCTGCTTCAGATTCTGTGTCTCCCTCTCGCTCTCTGCCCCTCCCCCACTCACACTTTCTCTCTCTCTCTCTCTCTCTCAAAAATAAACATTAAAAAAATTAAAAACTATAATAAAAACTAATATCGAATTTCTTGTGTATGATTGTATTTGATATTATTGATGTTCTCCTGAAGAAATAACAAAGGTTCTTTTTTGACTGAAAGTATTGCACTACTTGTAGAGACCCGGGACGGAGGGCAGAGGTTGCTTAGAGTACTTAATCATATTGGTGCTAACTTCCTTTTTTCCTTTTTTTTTTTTTTTTTAGTGTTAACTTTCTGTCACAGATATCACATCCTGGGGAAACCATGAGATAGGAAATTTAAGTAATGTCCCAAAACGATAAATTGTCGTATAAAACTTAAATATAAGTGTCCCTGTCATTAAGGAAATGAATGAAAGAAAAAGCCTCAGGGCCTGTAAGCAGTTCTTTGGCAGATGGCAGCTCCCTCCTTTATAAAATGAGGAAACGGGGCTAGGGGGAGGCCAGGCCGCCTGGGTGGCGCGGTCGGTTAATCTTCTAACTCTTGATCTCAGCTCAGGTTGTATCTCACAGTTTGTGGGTTCGAGCCATACGTCGGGTTCTACACTGACCGTGTGAAGCCTTCTTGGGATTGTCTCTCCTTCTTTTTGTCCCCTCCCCTGCTTGCGTGCGCTCTCTCAAAATAAGTAAATTAATATTAAATAAAATAAAATGGTAAAATTGAGGGGCGCCTGGCTGGCTCAGTTGGAAGAGCATGTGACTCTCGATATCGGGGTCCGGGGCGGGAGTTCCAGCCCCACCCTGGGTGAAGAAATTACTAAAAAAATAAATTAACTTAAAAAAAAAAAAGGTTGGATAATATTAAGATCCCTTCTACACAGCTTGCTTAATGCTTTTTCAGGAACCAAAGTTCTCAAGTCTGAGACAAGGAACTGACAAAAAGCCGTTCACGATAAGAATAATGATGAGGATGATGACCCAGTAATACATAGGATGACGCTTCGGTAGTGCGAATCAGTGGACTTGGTAACACTGCGTCGGACGCTCTGGTATTCACCGGATGTTATCCATGATTATAACATTTTGCCAACAGTTAGCCTTAAAGGGGTTTGCTGTGTTCTAGAGATAGCCTCCCCAACAGTGTGGTGGTCAGGAAATCTTTGTTCCAGTCTTGTGGTTCCGGTTTTCTTTTTCTCTTTTTTTCCCTAAAGGATGGGATCCTTCATGGTTCCAATTTTCTGATCTTCCGTCACTCTGCAAGTTGTTAGGTGTTTACAAGCTGGTATTCTCCCTTGTACTGTAATCTCTCGCGGGGCAGGGATCACGCCCTATTCATGTCTATATCCCATTTTCCTTTGCATGTCCTTTGCAGAGAGTAAATACTTAATCAATGTCATTTGAAGGAACTGTCTACGAAGTAATTTTGAAGCTGAGTTTTTAAATGGCATTTCATATTAATGAATAGAATATTCACATAGCGTCTACCGCCTAAAATATTTGCTTTGCCTTATGCTCATTAAACGCAGGACCCTTTCTTCACGGGTTAGACAGGTTCATCTTTTTCTATGAAGCACTCATTGGTTGTTACAGCCCTTGACGATGGCTCCTTATTTTCTTGTACCACTCAGGCGGCTTAGCGTATTGTGTCTATATCACATTCGATTTTGAGCTTATCACAGAGAAGCATCATTCAGTGCCTCCTTGTATCCTGGAAGCATGGTACTGTCACAGCAAAAGTGCAAAATAAATATTTGATAATGATCGCAGTGATCATAACGACCAATAATAAGTGACTTACTGTTAAGGGCCCAGATCGGTTGCTTACAGCAAATCCAAGAGCACTTCAACAACGTGTTGTCTAGGAGGGGGGTGCTTTGGGAGGAGCGGCTTCGCCACGGTCTTCTTTAGCAGAGGCCTTCCTCCCAGACGCCTGCAGCCTGTCTCAACTCGTACCCAGGCATAGCCTTCTCTATATTTTATTGCTTTAGTTTTTCTGGAATCCAAGGGATATGGAGGAAGATCAGAAGTTTAAAAAGAGAAAGACAAAGAAAATAAAAATGCTTGTCCAGGAGTTCATTGTGAATATACCGCACAAAGGGTAACAAAGGAACAGACATTGTAGACGTTTGAATTCGCTGTAATCTAATGGGGTGATCTGGATACGCACTGAAAATATGTAAGAATGGGGGCGTCTGGGGGGCTCAGTCGGCTAAGCGTCTGACTCTTGGTTTCAGCTCAGGTCGTGATCTCACGGTTCATGGGTTCGAGCCCTGCACGGGCCTCAGTGCTGATGGCATGGAGCTTGCTTAGGATTCTCTCTCCCTCTCTCTCTGCCCCTCCACTGGTCGTGCTCTCTCTCTTGAAATAAATAAATACACTTAAAACAAAGAGAAATATGTAAGAATGTATAGTATAAAAGTATAAATGTACTATATCATACGTATACAATTAGATCTCTATATTCAGAGGCAGAACTAATCAAAGAAGGCCAGACAGAAGGAGAGAGACAAGAGGAGAGGAAGGAAAACAGGAAGAAAAGGCAAGACAAAAATGGCTCCGAGGAGGGAGGGCTGGCGCTAAGTGAGGCTTTGGGGCGAGTGTGCACTTCTCTGTAGTACATGTAGCTGACTGGGTTTCCGGAATGGAGCTCACACTCAGCAGGTTAAGAAGCTGGTTGAGGAAGGAGGAAAAGGTAAATTGAAAGGGTGCCTTAAGACAGTGTAAATAACAGTTTCTGAGATGTTCAGGATCATCCAAAGCATCACAATATAAACATGCTACATAATTTGCATGTATTCAAAACAGTGTTTGAGAAAGACAGATTGTGCTCTACTAATATTAGCGAACATTTATGGGACACTTACTGTAAGTCAGATGCACATATGTAAGTGCTTCACGTATTAGCCCATTTTATCTTACGACCACCCTATGAAGGAGGCACCGTTACCTCTATGGTACAGGCAAGGGAAGTGAGACAAAGATCTGTTAAAGTAACATATTCCCCAAGGTCCCACTGCTACTGAGTAGCAGACCTAGAATATTATCAACGTGGGCAGTCCTACTCAGAAACTGGCGTTCCCACCCATCCTGTGACATGGCCTCCTCCTTCCACAGAGCTGTTTATCTACCCAACAGACAGCTAGGGGTTCCTCAGGAGACTGTAATAGTGTGAAACATACAGTGAGCTTGTAACGTGGCCACAGAAAAGCAAGGAAGAGATGAAACTGAAAAAAAAAATCCCATTGGAGAACCAATTACGCTTCCTAGATAGATTTGAAAATGGAGAAGAGTGAGATTAAAGAGGCAAGGATACTTCAATGTCTGTGTTTATATGATTTCATTCCAAAAATATTTATTAACCACTTCCTGTGTGCCAGGGACTCTGCTGGAGAAGAAACGGTGAACCAAATAGGCAACGTCCTTGCGCTTTCGGAGCAAGATTGTGCTATTCGTAAAAACGAACAAACAAACAAAATAACCAACAACATAAAAGCAAAACAAAACCAAAAAACCAGTTACGGATGCATAGACCATACCTGGAAGGAAATACGACAAACTGGTAACAGGGGTTGTTCAGGAGGGAAACAAGATGGAAGTGGGGGCACGGATCCAGGAAAACCTCAGGATTATGCCTCTTGAAGTTTAACATGTGATCTATTTGAAAGTCATTATTTTTTAAAAACCGAGATAGTAAGACTGTGTGCTGTGTACCAAGACATATATGTAAATATGTATATAGGCGAATATATTGATGAATGCATATTTGCCTATATATGCATAGACTTTCTGGCAGTTCATACAAGAAACTGGCAAAACTGGATGCTTCTGGGGAGGCAAGTGGGTAGGTAGGGAACAGAAGAAGGAGAGTGACTTCCCCCTACATCCTCTTGTACCGTTTGCGTTTTTTGTAACTTCAGTTATTGGTTATGTACAAGTATTAACTAAAATCTGAGTTTTGCATAAGAGACTCTTACAGGTGGAGAACCAACAGAGGGTTGCCAGAGGGGTGGTGGGAGGGGGAGGGCTAAAGGGGTAAGGGGCATTAAGGAGTCTGTGCCTGAAATCATCGTTGCACTATATGCTACCTCGCTTGGATGTAAATTTAAAAAAATAAAATAAAAATGGAAAAATAAACAAACAAAATTTGAGTTTTGAAACTAAGCAGAACCCTAGGAAGAGAGGTTTTCTGTAGAAAGGAAATTGCAGAAGGTGTTTTTGTTTTTAGTATAGCTGACACACAATATCCCATTATTTCAGGTCCGCACATAGTTCATAGTTGAACACAGGTTCAACATCTCTGTACATTAGGCTGTGCTCACAAGTGTAGCTGCCATCTGTCACCGTGCAACCCGATTACAATCTCACCGGCTATATTCCCCATGCTGTGCCTTTTACCCCCACGACTTATTTCATAACTGGAAGCCCGTCTCTCCCACTCCCCGTCCCCCATTCTGCCCATCCCCGACCCCTAGCAATTGTACAAGTTTTTAATATGCCTTCTATACTAGTAGTGTGCTTTCTTTAAGTTGTAACTTTTACCAAACTTCACATTCAAAGAAAAACTATGCGTGTGTGTACCCACATGCAGTCTAGGGAAACCCCCCTCCCCCCACGAAAGTTGGTGTTTGTGAAAATAAGAGAATTGAAATATTTTGGCCTTCGGCTAATGTGGGAAAAACTCCTCAGCTATCAAAATTCTCTAGATAAGCTTTCAAAAAATGCCCAAGGCAGTTTCACTTCATACAATAGACACACTGTTGAAACAGGTTCAGCGGGTGGCCAACCTCCACCCATAGGCTTCAGGGTTTGGGGCTTTCTTCTAGAACTAACTAAGCCTGACAAGATAGTTTGTACTGACTTTAAATCTGAATGGATCCACTCGCTCTTCACCAAACTTTGGACCATGAAACTCCTTAATCTTTCACAGGAGTAGGATGGTGAATTTTGGTGAAGTCATCAATAGAAAATGTAGTTTTATTGCTGATATTATAACTGTCAGAGTTTCAACAGTTTTATTGTGGTGTCGTTGACATACAATAAATTGCACATACTGAACGTCTTCAACTTGATCCATTCTGATATGGGCACAGGTAGTACCACAATCGGGTAACATATGCACCACCTCTAAGAACTTCCTCCTGACCTTTTATAATCCTTCTCTCTGCCCTTCCCTTCCAGACCCTCTCCCCTCCTGGGGCAACCTCGGTCTGCTTTCTATCTAGAGTAGTTTGCATTTTATACAGAATTTTACGTAAATGGAATAATGTAGTCGGTACTCCTTTTTCTGTTTCTTACACTCAGCATAATTATTTAGGGATTCATCTATACCAAATGTACCCAGAATTCTTTTTTAAGTTTTACTTATGTATTTATTTTAGAGAGAGAGCAAGCAGGGGAGAGAGGCAGAGGGAGAGAGAGTAAGAGAGAATCTCAGGCAGGTTCCATCCATATCTAGCCTGGAGCCTGATGCCGGGCTCCATCCCACGACTTTGGGATCATGATCTGAACCAAAAACAAGAGTTGGATGCTCAACTGACTGAGCCACCCAGGCGCCCCTTTTTATTTTAAGTAGTCTCTACACACAATGTGGGGCTCAAACTTATGACCCCAAGATCTAAAGTTACATGCTCTCCTCACTGAGCCAGCCAGGCGCCCCTATGTACCAAGAATACTTTTTTTAAGTTTCCTTATTTATTTTTGAGAGAGAGAGAGAGAGAGAGAGAGAGAGAGAGAGAGAGAGAATCCCAAGGAGGCTCCGTGCTGTCAGCACATGGAGACCGGGGCTCAATCTCAGGAATCATGAGATCATGACCAGAGCTGAAATCAAGAGTTGGTTGCTTAACCAACTGAGCTACCCCGGCATCCCTATACCAAGAATTTTTTTTTTTTTAATGTTTATTTATTTTTGAGAGAAAGGCAGAGTGTGAGTGGGGGAGGGCAGAGAGAGAGGGAGACACAGAATCCAAAGCAGGCTCCAAGCTCTGAGCTGTCAGCACAGAGCCCGATGCAGGGCTCAAACTCACAAACTGTAAGATCATGACCTGAGTCTAAGTCAGATGCTTAACCGACTAAGCTATCTACCCAGGCACTCCTAGCAAGAATTTTTTAAATTAAAACTTGACACTATAGGTCCACATGTGGTTGTCAGAAACAATACAGAGAGGTCTTGTGTACCCTTGACAGTTTACCCCAACAGTAACATCTTGTAAAACTGTAGTATAACTGGGGAGTCGGGTGGCTCAGTCCAGTAAAACAGGCAACTCTTGATCTTGCGGTCAAGACGTGAGTTCGAGCCCACATTGGGCTTAGAGCTTACTTTAAAAACAAAACAAAACAAAAAAACATGGTGCGCCTGGGTGGCTCAGTCAGCTGTGTCCAACTTCAGCTCAGGTCATGGTCTCACGGTTTGTGAGTTCAAGCCCCACTTCAGGGTTCACTGCTGACAGTGCAGGGCCCATTTCTGATCTTCTGCCCCCTCTCTCTCTGCTCCTTCCCACCTTGTGCTCTCTCTCAAAGAGTAAATTAAGTCTTAAAATATGTATCTATCACAGCCAAGATATAGACATTGATACATTGTATTAATCTATTATTAGAGTGCCATTTAATTCTGTATAATTTTTTCACGTGTAGGTTCATGTTTCCAGCACCATCTGCAAGATACAAAAGAGTTTCATCACTGCAAGGTTCTCATGTTACCCTCCTATAACCTCACCAACCTCCCAACCACACTTCTCACACCAGCGTATTCCATTTTATTGCTGAGTAGCATTCTGTTGTATGCCATAGTTTATTTATTCATTTACTTATTGATAGACATTTTGGTTGCTTTCGGACTTTGACTATTACGACTATTCATATACAAGACTTTCTTTTAATTAAAATTTTTTAATGTTTATTTTTGAGAGAGAGAGACAGAGTGTGAGCAGGGGAGGGGCAGAGAGAGAGGGAGACACAGAATCTGAAGCAGGCTCCAGGCTCCGAGCTGTCACCACAGCCCGACGCGGGGCTCAAACTCGCAAACCATGAGATCATAACCTGAGCCAAAGTTGGACACTTAACGGACTGAGCTACCCAGGCGCCCCTAATTTTATTTTTTAGTAAGTTTTATGTGGGACTTGAACCCATGACCCCCCAGATCGAGTCGTGTGCTCCAGGGAATGAGCCAGCCAGGCGCCCCCATGTGCAAGTCTTTATACGAACATATGCTTTCACTTTTCTTGTTGAAATATAGAAGAATGGAGTAGCTGATTCTTTTGGTAGGTGTATCCCTAACTTTGTTTTTTTTTATGTCTGTTTATTTTAAAGGGGGGGGGGAGGGCAGAGAGAGGGAGACTGAGGATCCAAAGTGAGCTCAGCGAAGAGCCTGACACGGGGCTCACACTCATGAATGTGAGATCATGACCTGAGCTGAAGTCAGACACTCAACCCACTGAGCCACCCAGGCGCCCCTGGCAAACTTTTTCAAAGTGTTTATACCCATCAGCAGTGTACAGTAGTACCAGTTGCTACATATTCTCTCCAACACTCCAACCTTTTTTAAAAATACAGCTCTGATATATAATTCACATGCCATACAATTCACTCATTTAAAGTATACAATTACAGAGGCACCTGGCCGGCTTAGTTGGTGGAGCATGTGGCTCTTGATCTCAGAGCTGTGGGTTCAAGCCTCATGTTGGGAGTAGAAATTAAAAGTAAAATCCCTAAAAAGTAAAAAATAAAGTGTACAATTACACTGCTTTCTGCTAAGCGACAATAATCCTGACATTGATGAAAGTCCGGTCACTTCCGGCAGTTTTGTTCCTTCCTTTAATATTTATTAAGTGGCTACTAGGTGCCAAGTATATAGTTCCAGACACTGGGCACATTAGCTATCACCTACTATGTAACTAATCACACCAGAATTTAGTAGCTTAAAGCAATAAACTCTCTCTCTCACGATTTCAATAAATTTGAAATTTGGGGGGCACCTGGGTGGCTCAGTTGGTTGTGTCCGACTTCAGCTTAGGTCATGATCTTGTAGTTTGTGGGTTCGAGCCCTACGTCAGGTTCTGTGCTGACAGCTCGGAGCCTGGGGCCTGCTTCGGATTCTGTGTCCCTCTCTCTCCACCCCTCCCCCACTCATGCTCTGTATCTCTCTCTTTCAAAAATAAACATTAAAAAGATTTTTAAAAAAATTTAAGGGGCACCTGGGTGGCTCAGTTGGTTAAGCATCCGACTTAGGCCAGGTCATGATCTCACAGTTCGTGAGTTCAAGCCCCGCGTCAGGCTCCATGCTGACAGCTCAGAGCCTGGAGCCTGCTTTGGATTCTGTGTCTCCCTCTCTCTCTGCTCCTCTCCCACTCATGCTCTGTCTCTCTCTGTCTCTCAAAAATAAGTGTTAAAAAAAATTTTTTTTAAATAAAAAATTAAAAAAAAAATTTAAAATTTGGGAGCACCTTAACTCATTCTGAATTGGAACGTCAGAAGGTGGCAGAAAAGATGGTGGCCAGGACGGCAGTCATCGAAAGGCTTTGCTGGGTTTAGGGCATTTCTTTTCCGAGATGCCATTTAAAACCCTTCTTTTGAAGTCACCCTTGATAATGTCCATGCCATCCTGTTGGCTACTTAAGTCAGTTCTGTCAGTGTGAGAGCCTCTTGGAAGCTGGCCCCCACACTCCGGAAATAAAGAAATAAAACAGACATATTATCTCAGCCCTCAAATCTTACATTCTAGAGGAAGCAGCTGGACAATAAAGAATAAACATGACAAATTACTTAGCATCTGATGGAAAAAATGAATAAAGATTAAGGAACAAGGGCGCCTAACTGGCTCAGTTGTAGTGCATGTGACTCTTGATCTTGGGGCTGTAAGTTTGAGCCCCATGTTGGTGTAGAGATTACTTAAAAAGAGTAAGGAACGTTAAGACTGCTTTGGGATCAGGCCACAATTTAAAACAGGTTATCTGCAAACTTAAAAAAAAGAGAAAACATTAAGGGGGTGCCTAGGTGATTCATTCAGTTGAGTGTCTGACTCTTGATTTCGGCTCAGGTCACGATCTCACGGTTTGTGGGTTCAAGTCCCGTATGGAGCTCTGCTTGGATAGCACAGAGCTTGCTTCGGATTCTCTCTCCCTCTCTCTCTGTCCCTCCCCCACACATGCTCTCTCTCAAAAATAAATACACTTAAAAAAAAAAAAACGTTTAAAATAGGATGTTTGAAAAAAATAAAATAGGGGGTTTTGGGGCACCTGACTGACTCAGTTGGTATAGCATGCAACTCTTGATCTTGAGATTGTGAGTTTGAGCCTCACATTGTGAGTAGAGATTATTTTAAAATAAAATAAGAAAATAGGATGTTCCTGGTAGGTCTTATTGAGATGCTATTTAAACAAAATCTTTGGTTGAGGGAGTGACCTATGTTGATGTCTAAAGGAAGAACATTTCAGGGCAAAGTTGGTGCAAAGGATCTGGGACAGAATCATGCCTGGTGTGTTCTAGAAAAAGCAAGGAGCCAGTGTTCCCGGACAGGGGTGAGCAAGGGGAAAGGAGATGAGGTCAGACAGGAGGTAGGTAGTAAGTTTGGTTTGAAATGGAGTGAATTGGGGAAGTATTGGAAGGTTGTGAGCAGAGGGTTTTATATTTTTCATTCCCTCTCCCTATGTCTCGCACTTCTGTTCAGTAAATATTTGTGGATGGGTTTCAGTGGAAGCCTTATGTGAAAATGCCGAGTTAGTAGTTACTAATAGTGATAACCGTCGGGTTATCTGGCCCTGGGGCAGCCAGAGGGGGAGATGTTTTGAGGCAGACCAAACATAGCAGAACCTTCGGACTAGAACACATAGCTAAAACCAATTTAGAAATGCCAAGATAATTCACATACCTTCCAAAAAAAACATTTCCTGGCGATTTACTTAATCTTGACTGCAAGTTTTTGGCATCGAGATTCTCTTCACCAGTCGCCTCCCGTACTTAAAAATAGGTCCTCAGTCCTGCAGTCTCGCTCATTCTTTGGAATGGAAATAAAGGCTTCATTTTGATTACCGATAAAACTTGATGACTTTTTACATGATGACCAATGAATAGCACATCACTGAGTGCCATTCAGGGACAATGTACTGTTTTTAAAAGGAGAATCAACAATGATAACACATGATAATTTGCTAAGAATGGAATGAAATTTCCTTACAGAGTGTGGAACAGTTAGCTACTAGCTTAGGGATTTATTGATAATGATTGCCTGGTGCAAGAAAGGTTAGATTGTGAAGCAATAGCTTTAATTAGGTTCTACAACGTCCTTGAGCAAGTCTTGTCTCCTGGTACCGTAACAACAATAATGATTATTTGAAATGGGATGCTCGACTTTTCAGCTGTAGGAACTTTTTGTTTTTCTAGGAAAAGAGTGTTGGGTTTTATATGTATTTTAATACCATGTTCGAAACATGTCTGATAAAAAATTCTAAAAATTACCCAGAATTATTCTTTTAGTGTAAAGTTCATTTCCTCAGGACAGATAGTGCCAGCACTCAAAATGTTTTTTGTTTTTTTTTTTTATTTTTATTTTTTTGAGAGACAGAGTTGAGAGGGGAAGGGACAAAGGGAAAGAGAGGAAGACACAGAATCTGAAGCAGGCTCCAGACTCTGAGCTGTCAGCACGAGAGCCTGACAGGGGGCTTGAACCCACAAACCCTGAGATCATGACCTGGGCCGAAGTTAGATGCTCAACCAGCTGAGCCACCCAGGTGCCTCTCAAATGTTTTCTGAATGGACCTAATGAATGAATTGTGTGTGGGGGGTGGCCTATGTCCCCAAATGCCAGTTGAATGTTTGCTTCGTCTGGGTGGCATTGTGGTAGCGTCCCTCCCTAAAGAAAAGAAAAAAGACAAAGCAAAACGAAAAACAAATCTCACAGCCACCTGGCTATGCACAATCCCTCACCATCTTGTAACATGAGACCACTTAAGCAGACTGCATGTTTGTGTGTTACCACATATGGGAGACGAAGAAGTAGGAAATATATACAAATTACACCACGTGGCGTTCAGGGCTCAGTTCTTTCGCATGAACCCACCTGAGCCTGCATGAATAAATTTGCTTCCTGGAAAGAAAAGCCTCGGTGTCCCGGCTGTGTGTGTGAGAATCCTGCTACAGCATGACTTCCACAAAGACAGGAAAATGACCCTGGTGTCAGCTTTCTCCTTTCCCGTTCCTGAGTTTCCACATTCAGAAGTACACAAAGCTCCAGATCAGGGCTACAAAGGATGTGCTAACTGCTATCGGCCCCAAACTGTTAACCGTTTTGCAACCAGATAAATACAGAAACTGAGGGCAAGTATTCGGAGTTTTTGTAACTATCTGGCAGAGTGATCTTGTCTGCTAAATAATTATTTAAAAAAAAAAACAACAAAACACTGTACCTTTTAGGGGCACCTGGGTGGCTCAATCGGTTAAGTGTCTAACTTCGACTCAGGTTACCATCTTGAGGTTTGTGGGTTGGAGCCCGGCATCGGGCTCTGTGCTGACAGCTCAGAGCCTGGAGCCTGCTTGGGATGCTGTCTCTCCCTCTCTCTCTGACCCTCCCCCACTCAGGCTGTGTCTCTCTCAAAAATAAACATTAAAAAACCCCCCACACTGTATCTTTAAAAAAAATCCATTTTCATAGTATTTGGGTTTTTGCAGTGTAGTCTCTTAGTCTGTGAGAATTTGGAAATAAAAACTGGTCCTTTTAAGTAAGAAATCTGAAACTGTTCTTGATGATCCTTTACTTCTGGGGTCAATCAGAAAAACGCCGTTGATTCCTGCGTCGATCCAGCCTTGTCTTTGTGTGTGAATGCCAGTGGCCTCCATCTCTCAGCCTAGTCTTACTGTGACCTTGGCCTCCATTCCATTTCTGCATCAGTACTGAAAACCAGTATACTCCGTTCTGTAGACCTGCATGGTGTTGTGCTTGCCCAGCGGGTGCTTCTAACTCACACCACGATCCCTGCAGAGTGTCGATTATGGTAAGAGGCTCAAGGGAATTGGCAGCCAACAGCAGTTAAGTTTTTGTTGTTAGGTATTATTTACTACTCAAATGGTAAGCCAGTATACAGTTATGGGTTTTGACCAGGGCCCTACAGGTGCACGTTTGCCTATGTAAAACAGTTCTTTTAGGTCATAAATAAATTTAATAATTTTGGAGTAAAAGTTAGACATTCTTTATGAAAGTACATGGTCTCACAATCCCAGTGTAGCAAATTTGGGCTTATCCACCTTATGGCTCACTGGACATATCCAAAAGGAAACCTATTCCCTTCTAGCCCAATCCTCCTCACCCTCCTTGTCAGTAGGACCAAGCCAGAAAACTCCAGGTTTCTTATTTGGTGTCTTATTTATCATTTTCTGTTGCTGGGACTTCACCATGTTAGCAGTCATATTTACCTCTCCTCTTGCAGAAGCTAACTGGTCTCTGGACATTTAGCCTAACTTTCCTCAATCCATCTGGAAGCTCCTTACAGGACTATCTTCTTTGCCTCTGTAAACTCCCCTCACTCACGATAAGTTTCTTCAAGTATTTCCCTTATACAAGTCTTTGGATGAAACCCATTTCTTGAGAGGGGCTCAGGTGGGAGTGGTCAGCAGCCAACAGTCCTGTTGTTAAGGGAATGGATGTGTTGGTCTGGGAGCAGGGGATCAAGGGGAAATGAAATCTTTTACTACCAGAGCATCCACTATTCTTAACCACTTCCCCCCTGTTGATTCTGCTCCTTCACGTAAACGGAGACGCTTGCAATGTCTAGAGCAATTCACCTTGATCGCTCTGAAACAAGATCTTACAATGCTACATCCTTGCTTTTTAGAGGGTTCCTACAGTTGTTTGCTCAGATACAACTTCTATTACTTTTCCAACCTCCCCAGGGAAGAGGCGGACTCTCCTCTGTACTCTTGCAGCACATGCCTCGATCTATCAGTTTATCCACCTACTTCCTCTATGAGGAGATCCTTGAGGGAGCAATGATGGCGGCTCACTTATTTATATACTTTCAACATCCAGCACGAAGACCAGCTTTTCGTTTATACTTTGAAGACTTTCATTTATTAGCTCCATGCCTTTCTTTAATGTTTACTTGAGAAAGCACGTGCATGACCAGCACACGGGGCAAAGACAGGGAGACAGAATCTGAAGTAGGTTTTGCAGTTAGTGCTGAGCCCAACACGAGACCCCAAACCATGGACTGTGAGATCATGACCTGAGCTGGTCAGACCCTCAACTGAGCCACCAGGCATCCCTTTTAAGAATTTAATGTTGGGGGTGCCCGGGTGGCTCAGTCGGGCTTGGGTCATGAGATCCATCCCCCACGTTTGGGTGGTGACAGTGTAGATAGAGCCTGCTTGAGATTTGCTGCCACTCCCCTGCTTGTCCTCTCTCTCAAACTTATTTCTCCTTGAGAAACCTGCGGCAAAGTTAGTTTCTTTTAATGTTTATTTTGAGAAAGAAGAGAGAATTGGGCAGTTATCTGAACAGGACATTTCTGCTCCCAGTGTTTGGGAGCCTGTTTCAGTCCTAAAGTTCCATTACTAAACTCTCCCAAGGACAGGATTATCTTAACAGATAAAGGAGACAAACCATATGATCATTCCATGGGTACCAAAGCGGGGAGGGAAGGTCTGATACAATTCAGCACCTACTCCTGAGAAACCCATTAAACTATAAACAGATTATGTAAAAGGCATCTCAACAAAGAAACTAACAGCAAACATTTCTGATGGAATATGCAAGGTTTCCTTCCTCAAACTGAAAGGAGATGACTTTATCTAATGGAGGACCAGGATAAGACTCAGGAAGCAAAGCCCCTGGGGAGCAAAATGAAAGGATGCACTCATTCTCAGATGACCGCTTGCAACACCCTAGGAGTATCTCCTGAATTTTGCCCCCTAGTAGTCTGCCCTTACCACTTAAAATTCAACATGTATTAGAGGTCCGAACAAGTGCATTAATGAAGAACCTAGCAAGGTCCTATAATAAATGAGTTACAAATCAGAAATTCAACGGAGACCAGCATCAAGGGCTCATGAAAATCATACAAAACATCACACAGAACATTTCTGGAAAAAAAAAATTAAATGACAACAGATCCTATCCAATCCTAATTACTCAATCTCACCAGTCTCTTTAAAAGTAGAAATTGGGGGCACCTGGGTGGCTAAGTGGGTTAAGCACCGACTTCAGCTCAGGTCATGACCTCATGGTTTGTGAGTTTGAGCCCCGCACTGGGCGCTGTGCTGACAGCTCAGGGCCTGGAGCCTGCTTTGGATTCTGTGTCTCCCTCTTTCTCTGCCCCTCCCCTGCTCACACTCTGTCTCTGTCAAAAGTAAATAAATATTAAAAAAAAAAAAAAAGTAGAAATTGAAGGATGCCTGGCTAGCTGTCAGTAGAACATTCGACTCATCATATCTCGGGGTTGTGAGTTCAAGCCCCACCTTGGGCGTAGAGTATGCTTAAAAATAAATTGAGGAGTTTGTTTTAGTACAAATACAGGTAACCCATGGAATAGTCAAAGCATGGTCAAAAATCGGTCCGATAATTTAAAAGGAGAAAGCACAAGTGGTGCCAGAGTAACTACATAATCACGTAAACTTCAACAATACTACCACCACCACAATGTGAGGCTATGTAGATTTATGTAGGCAGGAAAAGACCCATTCAGAAAGTTGATAGAAGCCACAAAAACACTGGTATGCAAATGTTCATAGCAGCTTTATTTGTTTTCCAAAAACTGGAAACCGATGTGTAACAACGGATAAACAAATCACAGTACATTCATACAATGGATACTACTTGGCAAAAAGGAATACATGGTTCAACCTGTCAAAATCTTTATACCAAATGAAAGCACTGTGGAAGTATATACTTTGACTCAATATAAAGTTCCAGAGCAGGACAGGTGGGCTCCTATGTTAAGGTGAAAAAGTTGGAAAAGTGGTTAACTTGGGAGTGGAGCAGATTGCTAAGTTGCCTAAAAAGGGGTTAAGTGCACCTTTTCTCCCCACATGGCTGTAAGCTAAGAAGTGGGTCCATTTTCCACAACTGCAGTAAAGATCTGCATATTTCAACTTTTAAGTTATACCTACAAAGATGTGTAGATAGGTGGATGTATCACAGCCCAACTGAGGACTGTTTAAGGTAGGATATGAAGATTCACTGTGCTATTTTGTTTACTTTGTACATTTGAAAATTCTCCAATTAAAATGTTTATTTCAAATCTCATCTATTTTCTGGTGTCCTAGCTAATCCCTGCAGAGAGCTCGTTACAAAGTCTCTCAAAGGAGAAGGGACAGATTCCAAAGAACAGTTTCCATTTCGGATGAAAATGTCAAGTTCGAAGGTGGGAAGGCAGGCATTGGTGAAGGTTATCTGGCCAGGACAACGAAGTAAGGTTCTTTACTTTTCAGTGTTATACCATATCTGCAACTCCAGGTGTCTGACTCTCATTGCCACTTACCTGTTCTTGTGACAGAACCTGGTGTTGAAGGGACCTCAGATATGAAACATTTTAGTTTTCTAGGATCGACCCCCTTTTGACTCACATTTTAGAAACTATTCTCTAATATACTTTTTCTGAGGAAGATCTGAGTATACATTTTTGTAAGATTCCAATTTTCAGATTATAAACAAGACTGAAGAACTGAAATTTTCTAAATAAGCGATGAGACATGTACGTACTTGGCAAAAATGATCAAGCTTCTAACTTCGTTCCAGTTAAAAGTGTACAGCTTGTTCCTCCCTTGCCTATTAAGAGCCTATTCTATAAAATATGGAACATTTCACCTTCAAACTTAACTCCAACGTCATAAACACACTTTCTTATTCTTAACACTTACCTTTTCTACTCTTTGACATCCTGGCCTATGTATAGCCCAGCTATTTCTTTTAAGCTTCTAGTGGCTTCTTGAAGCCACTAATAAACGTTTAGATCTGAGTTTTAATTACTTATTCTCCCAGGAGCTTAAAGATCTTCTACTTTATGATTACTCAAACATTAGACAACAACCACCAATACCAATTTCCTCAAATTATAAAAATTGCAGGTGTCTAGTATTTGGTCATGTATATAATTTAAAAAATACATCAACAGAAAACTTTTTGAATGTCACCACACAATGAATTAAGCAAACTTTTATTGAAGCTTAAATTGTGGTACAGAAATACATTTCAATTGATTTAAGTCCAACACCACGAAGAGAGAAATTATGGCACCAAAATTTTCCCTCCTCTATCATATACACTAGGATTAATTTTGATTACTATTCAATCTACAGTTTTAATTTTCCTAGGCTTTATTCCATACAAATTTGTGCAGTTTTCAACATTAGATAGAAATCTTAAATCTATTAGGAAAAAAAAAAAAATCAGACCTCAAGCCAACAAATGTCATATCTACTGGGACACTGTTCAAGAACAAAATCCACTTTGAGCACTGGTCCTCAAAACAGTACAAAACATTAATTATGTACTGTGTGCTAATTACAGAATCAAACCGATCCATTGACTGAAAGTTTCTTCAATGAAACTTTGAATCAACATGCTTAAAATAAAAGTCAAAATTTGTGTTCCAACCACTTGATTTCAAACCAAGTAGATTTTATGTTTAGAAACACTAAAAAAAAGTGTTTCGTTTATAAATACGGAAGGAACAAAAACACATCACTGCAACAATCCAGAAAGAACCCAAAAAACTTGTGAGGACGAGAATACAAAATTTAGTCAACTTTGTTGTTTTCTCAGATGTTTATAATCTAAATATTTGCAAATATACCTAAAAGATGCCAACTCCTCAAAGCCTGTATTTTTAGTCATTTCCCAATGACATATGGAATTTTCTGTCTTATGGAGATGGAGAGCATCCTGCTTCACTGTAGGTCTGAATATCCCGAACAGTTCTCAGTCTGGGAAGTTTCACTTGATCCTATGAAACCATGGTGAAAGGAACACCAGGAAGCCAGAACACTATCACAATGCATCACACAAAGTCAAAGAACTTCAAGTTCTAAGATGGTAAAGACAGACTCCATTTTGAACCAAAGTTTACTGCATACTGTGAATGAAAATTACTGGAGATAGTTGCTAAAAGCAAAAGTGAAGGTAAATCTGAGCTGACTTACTAAATCCAACACAACCTTTATCTTAATTTCCTTGCTAATCAACTTAGTGATAAAAATTCTTTTATACAACTACTTAGCAAGTTAGTAAAGGCATGATACTCATGAGAAGCTAATCTCATTAATGGGAACACAGAATAGCATACAGCTCTGGAATAGTTCTGCCAGTATACCCTAATATAAGTTTATGTGTCTTCCTTGCTAATCATTATTATTTTGGTTACTATCTCCCAAAATAGTCCATGCCAATTAAAAAGGAGGACAAACTCCTTTGAGACCTTAAAATAAAATTAAGCCCAGGGTCCATTCCCCTTCCCCCTCCCGGGTATAAGATTAGTATAAACCCACAGTGTAACAGTATATTGCTTTATTGAGGGGGGGGGGAAGTCGGGAGGCAAGACACCATGGCAAAGAATGAAATCAATTAAAGGAAGTACAGGTACAGGAAGTAATAATGTTAAAACAGTAATACACAAAATGGATAACTGTAATCATTTTCTTAAGAGGACTCAACTCGTGTAAGATAAACTTTAATCGCTGTTGCAAAAAACATCTGTATGAAGTAGAAATTGGTTTCAGTAATATTAGTAGAGAATATGTTCTAGAAAGTGGAGGTAACTGGATGTAAAATCCTGGCAGCAATTTAATAGAACAGTCCCAGATGCTTAGGCTGAGGCCAACACCTAATGAGGACGGAAGCCTTGTCTGTGGGGAATTTTGGATGATACCTGGAGAAATATTACATTGTGCGTAAACCAAATTGAATTGTTTTCACAAGTGTTGTAAAGTTTCATATAGTAAAAGGTTTTTTCTACATGCACTTCAATTTCACAGCAAGAGTGGCATAGGATACCTAAACACAGAAGAGAGCATTCATGCAAGATATCTAACTCCTTGATATAATAATGCATACAATTCAAAATGATTACACTATCATTACATCTAGGGCTTTCTGCAGCTACAAGGTGGTGGTTATGGAAAGCACGGCCCCCGGTATCAATATCTAAAAAGCAGCCACCACCTCCTCCTATCTGTTTTCTCTTTTTGCGTTTTTTCTTCATTTTTATTAATCAACTCTGCTGTTGTTGCTGCTTCTTAGCAAAACTGGTAAAAACAAAATTGTAATCATTGAACATAGCGCTCTGGCAATCAAGACGTTTAAAACCTTCAATCTTCTGGGGTGAAGAAAGCACTGTGCGACATTTAGAACTCTGAGGAAAAAATTTAAATCGATCATTAGTTAGCTTCCAATCTGCAGAAGTATTTTCAAACACAACAGTCACTTTAAAAGTATTTAAGACTACTATCTTAATGAAACTGTGGCATTTTAATACTTTAGCTGTCCTGTGGGTGGATGGAGTGGGGTAGCGTCCTGTGTTGTCCCCCCCCCCCATGTGCCTACAGGGAAAACAGGACAGAAGGAACCCATCGATTGGGCTAGATATAAAACAAGGACCAAGTCTAATCAAAGACAAAGCATTGCTTCTACCAATAACCTCAATCAGTAGTACTTCTAGATATCTGCCGTTATACGCCATCTTAGAATACGTTTTATGACAGGATTCACTATCCTTATTTCCTGATTTTATTGTCAGTAATAAAACAAATTACCTGATTTACAAACAGGGTGGTCACAAATTTTCCTGGCTTGAAGACTTCCACAACTTTCCTGATCAGGTCATCATAGGAGGTCTGACTTAAGTTTGTTTCAAAGCTAACATAAGAAAATTCTGGTTCTGGAGTGATGTGAATAGTCCAATAAGTTCCCTTAGAGAAACAGTTTTATGTTTAGTAATGAAATGGGTACACTTAAATATTTAATAATTAAGCAAAAATATTACTTACATCCGATTTCATTCCATTCATCGAATACCCACAAGGATTGAACAGTGTGGCATCAATGACAGAACCTGGTATCAGGTCACGAATTCCACTCTCCTGGGAAAGCAAAGACTGAATTACATACAAATCTGAAAAATACACTTGCAGGCGCCTGGGTGGCTCAGTTAGCTAAGTGTCTGACTTCAGCTCAGGTCATCTCACAGTTTGTGAGTTTGGAGCCCTGGGTTGGCTGCTCTGCTGACAGTTTGAAGCCTGGAGCCTGCTTGAGATTCTGTCTCTCTCTCTCTCTGCCCCTCCCCCACTCACGTGCTGTCTCTCTCTCAAAAAACAAAACCAAACAAAACCAAACAAACATTTGAAGTGAGTTAAAATATTTAGTCCTAAAGAAGAATCCAGAATTATTTCTGAAAATGCTTACACGAGTGACATCCTTTGCAGTAACACCATCTTTCATGTAGAACTGGTCCATAACTGCTGGGTCAAGCTCACTCATCAGAATTTCCAGGGTTTGATCTGGCTGACTGATTACCCGAGTCTCTGGGAAATCCAAAGTATACAAGTACCTATACAAAAGTAAAAAAAAAGAAAAAGTTTCTAAAAATGACAAACGGCAATTTAAAATAAATCCTAGACACACAAAAAAAACACAAAACAAAAAACCCCATAAAACTGGGGCCAACATACCAACAGTCAGAATTCATACGTCCCATACAATATGCTGCTCCATCTGTTGAGGGAGGAGAATAAAATAAATTTAAAAGCTCCATTTGATAGGACAGTTTGCCTCCACCCTTCCAATAAATAGCTAGGGTGATAGTGCTTGCCTCCTAATAGCAGTATTACTAAGGAAGTGAATTTACAAGTAGGCAGGATGCTGTCACCCCGTTGAAAAAAACAAAAAAAACAAAACCAAAAAAACTGTCATTTAGAGATATACTTCAGCTAGTGAGTTAGTCTGAGTGCTGAGAAAAACCACAGCTCACCCTCTCCTCCTAAAACTCCAATAAAGAAATGGAATTTGTCACCCATTTCTCTACACTCCCAAGTAAATACAAGTCATTTCTATGTTATATTCTTTCCATATTGTTGTTCCAAAGCCTCATTCAACATAGTAAATTAACTGGGAGATGTTTACACTAAATTATACTCAGCACTGATATAGCCTTGTACAGTTTCATATCCGCAGATTAAGAACAGGATAGAAGTTGGACTTTCTTTTCAAATCATGCCTGTGAGGGAGGAGGAGGGAATCTTAAATTATGCCTGTGAAATGGTTTTGTGCCAAGTTAGTAAAATCATCCTAGGTTTTCAAGCCTCATCTAGGATATAAGCATGTTAGGTGTATAAGATTAGGTAACTTTTAGTTCTTTGACCTTGAAACTCAAAAAGGACAGCCTATAAATAAAAGGTTAATAAATGGAAGAAAATCTTCCCAATTTGGTTGAAGTGACAATGTGATCTCACGGTGCTGATCATTTTCAAGACAGTTCAATTCCTGAATAGAATGCCAGGTCCGAGTTTCTTACATGGACCAGCATCTTAGCATGGGTTTATGAAGTCACTTTACCTTTTTCTAAAGGAAGAGAGCACAGACTTCACAACTACTTTTTCAATATAAATTAGAGCAGCGGGCTAGACAAACATCATTTCTCCCTCTGGCAAGTGATCAGTTCATTTTTTTCTTCCATCCTTTCAACAACACCGAGCTGACATGCGCATACACTCCAAATTTGTAATCAATTTTATGGATTTATTTATCCTTAATTACTGATATAATTTATCCTTAACGCTTAATGTATATCCATATCCATATGCTTTCACAAATATAAAAAGATTTCTGAAAGGATATAACCTCTAAGGAAACAAGTTTCAATTGTATTTAAACTTACTTGGGAAAATTGCATTAAGAAATTCTATTTCTTCCTGGAAATTCCGGTGTGGGTACCCTTGGTGAGAAGGCTTCATGAAATTCTTACGAGAATAAAAGAAGCTCTGAAAAAGACAGATAACTTCATACATATTACCTTTCCTACTGAACTATTCTACAAATGCATAACAAAATCAAATCTATAAATATTTTCTTCAACGAAATTTAAAATGTTTTACCTTTAATAGGTTTAAAAGATAGGTGGTCTTTTGCTGGCCAACAAACAAAAATGAAGGCCCTGGCATAAGTGTAAGGTTTCAGACCAGTATCCATGAGTTACCGTCATACAGACCAATTTTATTTAAGCTGGAGAAGAGTCTTAACAATGTACTAAGAATGCAGATCACATCTCTGAATTTCTAGAAACTAAAAAATACCCAATCTACTTATGATGGGTCCTAACAACTGTACAGACAAGGTACATTATTATTTCTAAAGCAGTAGCTTTGAATCTGAGCTTTTAAACAGGCATGGAAGCAACGATTTTTGAGAACATGTGTACATTAGTTTTACAAAAGTCAGTGACTATCCATCACGACTAAGCAGTAAGTATACAAAAACTATTTACTAGGCATATTACAGAACCCTAACATCTGTCTAGAAAAAAGGTTTAAATGTTTGATTACTTACTTGAATTGAGTCAAACCCACTGTAATCCCTAGCAAGTTTCAACAGGGGAACCAGTGCTTTCAGTAAGAGGGTGGTACCACATGTCTTCAAAATGAAACGTCTCTTGGAGACAAACATGCTACTCTCACTGCATTTGAAAAAAGTCAAAATGTTATTTATAATGCTTATATATTACTGAGACGCAATTCATCTATTATTAGATTATCATTTACAATCTAAAATTTGGCTACTAATTTAAAAATGTGAGGATCTCGGGGCGCCTGGGTGGCTCAGTCGGTTGAGTGTCCGACTTCGGCTCAGGTCATGATCTCACGGTCTGTGAGTTCGAGCCCCGCGTTGGGCTCTGTGCTGACAGCTCAGAGCCTGGAGCCTGCTTCAGATTCTCTGTCTCCCTCTCTCTCTGCCCCTTCCCCGCTCATGCTCTGTCTCTCTCTGTCTCGAAAATAAATAAACATTAAAAAAAAATTTTAAAAAAATAAAAAATAAAAATGTGAGGATCTCAAGGAAGCAAAAAATGTACTACAGTATCCCGCCCTTTCTAGCATAAAAAAATGAGTTTAAGGTTCTAGAGAACCCCCCAGAAACGGTCTTGAATCAGTACAAAGATATTAGCTCATTACGCAAACCCCTCTTACTACTAAACTTTCCTCCTCACCTCACCTATCTTAGGATATTATTTACTAAATTCATATTTCACTTCACCTTGTACTACCCACTGTCACAAGTATTTCTGTAACCATCTCATTATTTCTTTTACTAGATAAAAAGCTCCATGAAGAAAAGGAATGTTTGCTTTTACTCACCATTATATTCCTAGCACATAATAACCATGTGATAAAGATGTGTACATGCTAAACACAAGCTTGGTAAAAACCAGGCACCTTATGTACCTTGTTCAATCCAGTAGCCCCAAGGTCCGCAATAACATGTATAAGAAATTAATATTTTTATTGAATAAATTAGCTTTGTTCCTATAAACATGTTGAATGGCTTTCTTCTATTATAGCAATTGTATTTACAGGGAGAAGCTAAGTTTTTACTTCGCTTAACGTTCTGATGTTGAGAGGCATATCCTAAACAGGAAGACCTCTCTCTGGGGCTGAGGGTAAAGGTATGCCATTTTAACACCTTCTTTTACAGATACTTTCTGCTAACTACAAGGAGGTAAAGATAGCAACCCTCTTGAAGAGCTATTAGGTAAAACTTCAAAACATACTGGGACATCTAAAGCAAACATTTTAGGGGTGCCTATGTGGCTCAGAGCTGACAGCATGGAGTCTGCTTGGGATTTTCTCTCTTCCTCACAAAATAAATAAACTTAAAAAACAAAACAAAAACAAAAAACATTTTATACTATATTTCTCAAAGTAAGGAAACATGACTACAGAGCTAAGATCCAGAGAAATGATTTGCTATTCCATGTAATGTATGGTTCAGACTGATATCAGGTAGCTAAAAAGCTTGTTTCTGCACAACTTACCTGAGTACATAAGCTTCCTGCTTGTCAGTTTTTGTCACACTTATGATTGAACATTGCACATCCTTCAAAAGTATGTCCCACTCGGATCTATTATTTAACAACAACAACAAAAAGAAATGATTAAGTCCTAACAGTAATTGACTACTATGAATAAAAATTGTAAAGCTCTCACACCTAAATGTTCTAAATTTATACAATGGATTTTTTATTTGTTGTCACATTCTTGTTCCAGCTTCTCTTATGAATATTTAGTTTTATTTCTAAAGTCTATCCATATTGACATATTCATTCGATAACAGAGTAAATTGGAAAACTGGAAATTATACACTATTTACACTTTAGTCAGAAAAAACACATGACAAAATGAATCAGTCGTGCACGGAGAAAATTCAAAAGGCCCATAAACCAAGGAAACCTTTCCACCAGCAAGCCAGTAAAGAAATTGCATTAAAATGAGGTTTTGTCTATCAAATTCTTAAGATTTTAAACCTTTCTCTTGGAATTACAATGTAAAGAGCTTCATTTCTTCACTAATTAGCCTGGCAAAAAGATTTAAAGGCCTGGTAATAAGTAAACTGGTACTTGGCATACAGATACTATTTTCTATCAAATTGGCAGGTGATGATCATAATACCTAGTGGTGTCTAAAGCCTAGAAGCACAAACAACTTGAAAAATGGCTTTTGCTGGCAATTTTGGGAATTCTATACAGCTCTTTAACAGGATCAGAAAATGTCCATTTCAACAAAGTCAAGTCTTTAAAATACAGGTAATAGCAAAACGGAAGTCAAATGGGCATAACTAAATAAAGTAGTTTTAATTTATCTGAGACCTAAGAAGTACTTCCTCTTAGGCGTGCCTGGGTGGCTCAGTCGGTAGGTGTCTGACTTTGGCTCAGGAAATAATCTCACGATTGGTGAGTTCAAGCCCTGTGTCGGGCTCTGTGCTGACAGCTGGAGCCTGGAGCCTGCTTCGGATTCTGTGTCTCCCTCTCTGCCTTTCCCCTGCTCATACTGTCTCTCAAAAGTAAATATTAAAGGGGCATGTGGGTGGCTCAGTCAGCTGATCGTCCGACTTTGGCTCAGGTCATGATCTCGTGGTTTGTGAGTTCAAGCCCCGCATTGAGCTCTGTGCTGACAGCTCAGAGCCTGGATACTTCTGCGGATTCTGTCTCCCTCTCTCTCTCTGACCCTCCCCTGCTCACACTCTGTCTCTCTCTCTCCCTCAAAATAAACATTAAAAAAAAAACATTAGAAAACAAAAAAACAACAACAAAGAAAAACAAGCACAGTGCCAATCAATCCTGCTTGCATTTTGTGCCTGTTTCATCATTTTTAGAAGAGAATATTACTGGCCCAATGGGCAATTATATGACCAATCACAGAAGGCAGTAATTAATACAATGGGTAAATTAGTTAAATTGAACAGTACTGACACCTATCTGAAAAAACTTAAATACATATTAGACTGAGCCATATCTTTGCAGCTTGTTTCAAAAATTTTAAATGGTACAATTTGTTATTTGGGGAAGAAAAAAAGTTGCAATTAAGACCCAGTTCTGAGCAATACAAACTGATAATTGGAATCCTCTTTTTCTAGGAAGCCAAGTAACGGCTTAGGCTTTCCCATTTCTAACACTCGAAATTCACCAATGTATGCATTTCAGAACCTGCTGTGTTTTTAAATTTTTTTAAAAATATTTTTGAGAGAGAGAGAGAGAGAGAGAGCCAGAATATGAGGGGGGCAGAGGCAGATAGAGGGAGACACAGAATCCGAAGCAGGCTCCAAGCTCTGAGCTGTCAGCACAGAGCGCGACATGGGGCACGAACCCGTGAACTGGGAGATCACCTGAGCTGAAGTCAGACACTTAACCAACTGAGCCACCCAGGCACCCGGACCCCGCTGTATTCCATAAATAGGCTTTTTTTTTTTTTTTTTTAAGGTAGGCTCCACACCTGGGCTTAAACCCACAATCCTAAAGATCAACCCTGAGATCAAGACAATTACATAATGCGTACAAAATTTACCTACTTGATAAAAATTCAAATATTGAATACAAGGGTAAATAATAAATACCAACTATAAATATATGAGGCTTTAAGTCAAATTTTGGAGCACAGGGGTCTCTAGAGTTTATCTAACTTAGATCTTACCTAAAGACTTCCCATTAAAATTCAGCTCATCCATTAGAATTCTCCACTCACTGGACATACTACTGAGTCCTATCACCCCTTCTCACTTTTATTCACTATCCATGCTGACTCCCTCACAGTTTTGTAAGTGACATACATCGCTGTATGTAAGTTTAAGGCATACAGCATAATGGCTTGATTTACCTATGAAATGATTACTGCAGTAAATTTAGCATCCATCTCAGATACAATAAAGAGAAAGCAAAAAAATTTTTTTTCCACTGTGAAAACTCTTAGGATTTATTCTCTTAACTTTCATATATCATACAGCAGTGTTCACAGTATGTTAAGACTTTTATAATTGTGCTCCATGAACTTTTTCTTTCTTGTATAACTTTGTTTTTCGCTGGATTTAAAAGATGTCTTGCTTTTTCATTTGCTTTGGTTTCTATGCATTAATTTATCCTTACATCTTCCCAACTGTGTCCTTTCAACAATTTCTTTTGAGTGATTCTTGGCCAAGAATAGGGTACTAACACTTAGGTAGTCAGAAGGTCTACACACACGGATGGGGTGTGTTCACTGTGGGACTTTATGCAGGGCATGGTGACTGGGTGATTTCACTGGGGAACTCCTTCCCCATCACTATTTTTTTTTTTTTAAGTTCTTTCCTGGGCAGGTCAGATTACCCAAATATTCCATTCTCTTGCCTAAAGAGCATTAAGATTTCTGGTAGGCAAAAGAGGGTAAGGAGCTAGGAATCTCAGCCAGTATAAGCTTATGTTCTTTATTTTCAGTATAGTCAATCTACCCCTCAACAGTACCTGGTTCCCTCATTTCAGAGTGATCCCTATAACGCCCAGAGAAAAGACTATTATCTAATCTTCAGATCTCTTGGCATCCCCCCCTGCTCATCTGACTCAGATTTTGCAATATAAAGACACTATATTAGAAGAACAGTTAAAATAAATAAAATGCACACTGACAAAATATACAGGGAACTAGCTCTATCCCCATTCCCGGTATTTCAGTCACACTGGGCTTTTCCAACAACCAATATCTCCCTAGAAATAGGGCACCATAAACTCAATCCACCCAAATCAAGCCACGTGGGAGTGAAAGACAGTATTATAATTATACTGAGACAACACATGTAAACTTTGTTCTGGGTACTGTTGGAATGGATTTCACAACCCCTGTCCTCAGCCCCCTTCAAATCACCTCACTGTTCCCACAAGACCAAATGTCATTAAAAGGTTTTATTTTTTACTTTACAGAGAGAGCACGTGAACACATGAGGGGTGGAGGCAGGGGCAGAGGGAGAGCACCTGACACAGGGTTTCATCCAATGACCCCACTGGGATCATGACCTGAATCAGACACTCAACTGACGGAGCCACCCAGGCGCCTCAAAAGGTTTTACAACTTAGAAAGCGTACCAAAGTATTTTGGTACTCATGCCAATCCCACTACAGTCGTTCCATGTAGTTACGGACTTTGTGTTGTATTGTTTTTATCTCCAGGGCCTAGTCCAGCTCATAGGAGGCCCAAGTATTTGCTGACTTTGGCAACAGTAATTATTCTGATGAGATCTTAGGGACATTTGGGGAAATCACAGCCTTAAAATTTTTATTTTTATTATTAAAAAAAAAAAAATCCCTATGCCCAATGTGGGGCTTGAACCCATGACCGGGATCAAAAGGTCACATGCTTCACCGACTGAGTCAAGTAGGCTCCCCCTACAGTCTTAAAATTTTTAATCTAAAATGGTTACACGATCCTTTACTGTTTAAATGTCACCCTAATAATTCTGGTATTTAGAGGGCAATTCTTGAAAAGTTTATCTTGTTAACTAACTATATAGATATACATTTCACTTGAAATGCCATCTTATTCTAATCTACATAAATGAAACTCATTACACTGCCAGATAGTTTAGTTATAGAATCTATTCATTATAATGAACATATATGTGAATTGTCTTCTTGGGTTTTTCCTGCAACATACTCTTCTCTTTTTGGGGAATCTGCTGATCCAAACATGTTAAACCTGAGGGACCTGTGGGACATTTCTTCCTATCTTCTCTCTACTTACCTATTTTCAAGTTCACACAACCTTCTGTCATCTCCATTCTACTAAAGCCAACCCAATAAACTTTTTATTCCAGTAGTTATTTTCCTGTTGTTGTTTTAAAACGTTTATTTTTGAGAGAGTACAAACAGGAGGGGGGGGGCGGAGAAAGGGGGACAGAGGATCCAAAGGCGGCTGTGTTAACATCAGTGAGCTCAAGGTGGGGCTTGAACTCGCGAGCTGAGGACCTGAGCCAAAGTTGGATGCTCAACCGACTGGGCCACCAAGATGCCCCTTTCGTGTTGTATTTTTAAGTTTTATCTTTTATGTCCCCAAGACTTTCTCTTTCCTTTTAAGAGTATTCATTCTTACTTCAAGGGGCACCTGAAGTAAGGGGCAGCTGGGCTGACAGCTCAGACAGAGCCTGGAGCCTGCTTTGGATTCTGTGTCTCCCTCTCTTTCTGCTCCTACTCCCCATGCATTCTGTCTCTCAAAAATAAACAAACATTAAAAATATTTTAAAAAAGAGTATTCACTCTTACTTCTCACGGAATGGTTATGATAGCTGTTTGTAAATCTTGATCTGTATCACCTTGAAGTTGCAGTCTTTTTCCTTTGAGAGATGCTGAAAATTTCCTCGTGGTTTGTTGAGTAAATTATGATTGCATCTTGAGCATTTTGATGTTACATAATTTTAAATCTTATTTAAATCCTACGGAGCATGTTGATTTTTAAAAACTGTTTTAGGGGCACCTGGGTTGCTTGGGTAAGCATCTGACTTCAGCTCAGGTCATGATCTCACTGCTTGGGAGTTTGAGCCCTATGTTGGGTTCTGTGCAGACAGCCTGGAGCCTGAAGCCTGCTTCTAATTCTGTGTGTCCCTCTCTTTGCCCCACCCTTGCTCGCACTCTGTGTGCATCTCTCTCTCAAAAAAAAAAAATCATTAAAAAAATAAATAAATAAAAATCGTTTTAGCAGGCAATTGAAATGGCTAAGTTCAGTCTTCAAGTTTTTACCCAACTTCTGTGGATTATATGTTATGGTTTCCGATTAGTTATGAAAGCCCCTGCCATGGTATTCAGATCTGTCCTGCTTACTTGTCGCCCAGTGGACTGGGACTGGGCGATGACCTATCAGTTTTCAAAGCCTTTAATTGTTTGTGATCATATCCCTACAGGAGCAGCTCAGTGGTATTCATATAAATCTTTATGGGATCACTTTCTTCACCTTTCTCCTCCCCATAATCTTGGTCCTCTACACTCTGCCTTGACTCTCTGTCCCTCTCTGGTCAAACAGGGAAAAGAAAAGAGAAAATAGCAACAGGGATATATTCATGATCCTCTTTACTCTTGGGATCACAGTTCTTCTAGTCAAAACATACAAAAAGCAAAGTGATACAAAAACAGAAAGGGGATTTTCCCCACTCTCTCGGACTCAATGGAGTCGGCCTTCTTTCCTTCCCTGTAGACCAGACAAAGAGGACCTCTCTCGAAGTTCTTTTTGTATGCACTTAGTGTGCAGTTACCAGCTTCTGGCAGCTTTTCAGACCACCCCAAGAGATAACCAAAGGAAATAAAAGAAACAGGAAATCATAGCTGTCTCAGTGCTATTTTGAGTTATGGTTTCCTTCTCCAATTCACCTGCTAGCATTTACTTTCGAGTCCTCAGCTATTCCATGCATTCTGTCCCAAGTTTTTAGTAAATACGAGACTCAGTGTGTTTATTCCACTTTGAGGGACACCAGAATGCTCTTGTACTCATTCATTATTAGTTAATAAATTTTGCAACCAAACTCTTTCTCACCTAATAGAAACCCTCAAGTATTTTTTCAAAGTCACAGTATGAAAGAACACAGTTGCTTTAAAACACTTTAGGGGTGTCTGGGTGGCTCAGTCAGTTGGGCATCTGACTCTTGGTTTTGGCTCAGGTCATGATCTCTTGGTTTGTGAGTTCAAGCCGGCATCAGGCTCTGTGCTGACAGCGCAGAGCCTTGGGATTCTCTCCCCTCTCTCTGCCCTGACCGGCCCCACTCATATGCATGTGCTCTCAAAATAAATAAAGACATAAAAAAAAACCCACTTTGGGGCACCTTGATGGCTCAGTTAAGCGTTCTCACTTTAGCTCAGGTCATGATCTCATTGTTACTGGGTTTGAGCCCCACATTGGGCTTTATGCTGCCTGCTTCAGATTCTATGTCTCCCTTTCTCTCTGCCCCTTCCCTGATCGTGCTGTCTCAAAAATAAACATTAAAAAAAAAAAAACAAAACCACAACACTTTAGCACAACTGGATGGTTTATCAACCAAAAAGACAATCTTAGAAGAGCCCATAGGCTTGAAAAAAAAAAAAAAAAGAATAAATCAAGGGGCAAGATGTGAGAAAAACAAAACCGAAAAAGTTAACACATATAAAGAGAAAGATGAAAAACCAACAATGTGGGGTTCAAACTCAATAACCATGAGATCATGACTTAAGCCAGAGTCAGATGCTCAACCGAGCCACCCAGGCGCCCCAAGCCTCCTTTTGTAAATAAAGCTTTATTTCATCCTAGCCACACACAGATCATGTATCACCCCAAAATAGGATGTTCTTTTAACAGTACATAGGTTGAATAATCTTAGATCACTATGCCAGAAAAGCAAAACATTAATGGTATATTTTATATTTATGTGAAAGTGTTTTTAGGGGCACCCTGGGTGCTTCAGTCAGTTAAATGTCTGACTTTGGCTCAGGTCATGAGCTCACAGCTCGTGAGTTTGAGCCCTGAGTCGGGCTCTTGCTTTTTTAATAAAAATTATTTGAGAGAGAGAGAATGAGAATAAGTTGTGTGCAGGGGAGGGACAGAGGGACAGGGAGAGAGAGAATCCCAAGCAGGCTCCACGCTGATAGCTCCCATAATAGGGACTTCATCTCACTAACCATGATATTATAACCTCAGCCAAAATCGAGAGCTGCTCAACCAACTGAGCCACCCAGGCACCTGTATATTTAGTTTTCTTAAAGAGTCTGTGGTTTAAGAAAAACAGAAAAAGCTGGAGTGTTTACAAGGGAAAAGAAACAACTAAAAATGACTTGTATGTTATCTGATTCAACAAGACCCCAAATAGACAACTGACCACATTTTTAAATGTAGTAAGTAAGAAGTAACTGCCTCAAGTCAAGTGACTTCAACAAAGGTGTCAAGACTACAAAATTGGGTGGGGGGGGGGTCATCTAACGGCACTAAAGAAAACTGGATATTCACACAAAATAATAAAGTTGGATCCTTACCTAAAACCATCTACAAAAATTAATTTAAGCTAGGTTAAAGATGAAAATTAAGACCTAAGACTATACAAGTCCTAGAAGACATGGGGAAAAGCTTCAGGAGACCAGATCTGTCAAAGCTTTCTTAGATACGACACAAAAAGCACAGACAACAAAGGCAAAAACAGAAACGGGACTATATCAAACTTAACTTTCACACATCATAAGAAAGCACTAAAAGTGAAAACACAATACAGAATTGGAAAAAATACTTGCAAATCACATAGGTAATAAAAAGTAAATATTCAGAACATAAGGAACTCCCACAAGAACAAAAATAAATAACCCAATGGGGCATGTGGCTGGCTCAATTGGTGGAGTGTGCAACCATTATCTCAGGGTTGAGTTCAAGCCCCATGGTGGGTGTAGAGATCACTTAAAAATATTTTTAAATGTTTATTTTTGAGAGAGCATGAGTGGGGAAGGGGCAGGGAACTAGGGGACAGGATCTGAAGCAGGCTATGTGCTGAGAGCAGAGCCCACTTGGGATCCTCTATCTTGCTCTCTGCAACCCCCTCACTCTCAAAAAAATATATATATAAAAAAATGGCTAAAATGGTGAGTTTAATGTTAGACGCTTAAAAAAATGAGCTGCCCCCAGTGCTCCATGTATTAGATGTTTTTTAATCTCAATTTTACAAAGTAAATGTCTGAAGGAACAGAATGCTGCTGGCAGGTGTATTCAGAGTATCACTGTGTCACCCAAAGAGTTGGATCCTACTAAGATCCAGCAGGTCAGACACTCTGCAGATGATGCCCCGGAATGTACATTTAAAAGGCCTCCATGTGAATAAAAAATTGCTGCTTCCAGGGTTATCAAGTTATTTACCCCAAAAGCCACACAACTATGTGAAGCTTCCCTGAACTGTGATCAACACCATCTTATAAAATATGAGATCGTTCTTCAGTGAAGCCTAACCTGATCAGAAGTTAAATTCTGAAGATGCCTTCCCCTTAGGGCAGTTAGTTCAGGTATCCAGAAAAATAAAAGCCTTCCCCTTTTGTTAAAACAAGTCAACCCAGACAACACTGCTAATTTTAATCACGGTACTAAATCCTCAATCTCAAACTTTACATATATATTTTTAAAGCCTGTTGAGAGTGAGCGCACGCACATGATTTGGGGAGGGGCAGACAGAGAGGAGAGAGAATCCCAAGCAGGCTCCTTGCTGGCTGCACAGAGCTCCATCTCGCAAAGTGGGAGATCATGACCTAAGCGATCAAAAGCCAGAGGCTTAACTGGCTGAGCCACCCAGGTGCCTTCAGTCTCAAACTTTAAAATTTAAATCACTATCAGCATAATTACTGCTGCATTCAGTTGATTACTTTCAACAGGTCTGCTTCTTTAAAAAGGGTGGCTTGGAGATAGCAGTCCAAACTTTTTCAAAACTTCTCTGAAAGATAATGTGAAGCTTAATTCAATAGGAAGCTTTTCTACTTCAAAACCTCCTTACACTAAAAGGTTTCTTGGCGAGGGATTGTAAATTCCTTCAATGTAAAATTACTGATTCTGCAATACTGTGCAATGATGTAGTCAAGTAAGGCATGAGTTTTGGGAAAGTTAATTTTGAGGTATGACTTAGAATCCTTGCAACCAGCCCAAATCCTTTACTAGAAGTTAAATTTATAAAATTTAAATAAATTTATAAATAATAAATAATTAAGTAAGTTTATAAATTTATAAAAGTTTAGTTTATAAAATTTGAAGGAGAGAAATAGCAGAACATCTCACTTCGTCCTAAATGTCGTTTCCAACATGACCATTGATTCTAGTTTTTATAGTTTCATATTAACTGTGCAAATAATACACCTCTAACCTTCCCATAATTTTTATTCTCTTCACCTCCACTAGTTTCCCATCTGAACCCACTTCATTATTAAGAATAGCTCAAGACTATGAATTCAAAAGCAAAAAATCCTTCCTCTCCCCAAATTTCTTATTTTCTAACAGACTTTCTCCCCATAGCTGCCATTTCCTATAATATAAAAAGGTTTTTGTTTGGTCCAGCAATCCTAAGACATTTTAATATATGACCACTGATTTCTGTTCACATCCTTTTGAAATCTGAAATACTGGTGGAGAAACTGCAGGTTGAATCTGATATACCACTCCTTCCTCCTACATTTCAACTTTAAATAATGTGTGAAACAAGTCAGTTTCAGAACACATCATCTATTCCATTATTCATATGGATACCCTTGGAGTACTGCTTTTCTTAAACATACTGTTAAGCTGGGCGCCTGGGTGGCTCAGTCGGTTAAGCAGCGGACTTCAGCTCAGGTCATGAACTCATGGGTTTGTGAATTCGAGCCTCATGTTGGGCTCTGTGCTGACAGCCTGGAGCCTGCTCCAGATTCTATGTATCCCTCTCTCTCTCCCTGCTCGTTCTGTCTCTCCCTCAAAAATAAATAGTGAACATTAGAAAGAAAATGATCCTCATTAAAAAACAAAAAAAAAGGGCACCTGGGTGGCTCAGCTGGTTGGGCGGCCGACTTCGGCTCAGATCAGAGCTCATGGTTTTTGAGTTCGAGCCCCACGTTGGGCTCTGTGCTGACAGCTCAGAGCCTGGAGCCTGCTTCGGATTCCGTGTCTCCCTCTCTCTCTGCCCTTTCCCCGCTCGTGCTCTCTCAAAAAGAAAGAAATGTTAAAAAAATAAAATAAAAAAACCCCCATATTGTCCATATTATTAACCAGTGTTCTTCAACCCAAGCCAGACAGGATTTTCCTTCATAAAATAACAAAAACTGTATAGTGTGCCCCATGTCTCCCTTGAGAAGTTAGTAAAAAGATTCTTTGTACCATGTAATTTGTTCAGATCACACTTAAGGTGAATTCTATCTACTAAATGGCCTATAGGAGAGTGGGACATGTTTAACAGGCAAGTTGTAGATGGACTTAGGAGTTAAAGCTTGGAAAGATGAGTCAATTGTTTCAAGTGCATTGTATTCCCTCATACTATATTAAAAATAAAATCAATTCCAGATGGAATGCACATCTAAATACGAAAAGCGAAACAAAGTTTTAGGAGGAAAAGAACATCTTCATTAACCTCTAGTGAGTAAAGATATCTTAAATAGGATACAAACCTGCTAACAGGGGCAAATGCCTAGCTCAGTCAGCAGAGAATGATCTAGGGGTCATGAGTTCAAATCCCATGCTGGGTGTATACATTACTAAAAACAAAACAAAAAAAAAAAATAGGGGTGCCTGGGTGGCTCATTAGGTTAGGTGTCCAACTTTGGCTCAGGTCATGATCTCATGTGAGTTGAGCCCCACAATGAGCTCTGTGCTGACAGCTCAGAGCCTGGAGCCTGCTTCAGATTCTGTGTCTCCCTCTCTCTCTGCCCCTCTCCTGCGCGTACTCTGTTTCTCTGAAAAAACAAAAACACACTGCAAACTATTAAGTGGAAAATATTGATAAGTTTGGACTACATTAAAACTATCAACTTCTGTTCCTAAAAATATCCCTACTAGAATGAAAGGGGAAGCCAGAGAGGGTGTAAGATATTTGTAATACATACATTAGACATTTATCCACAATATATAAAAGAATTTCTACAAACTTAAAAAATATCCCAAAAGAATAGGCAGCATTTCACAAAAGATATCTAAATGACGATTAAAGATATGAAAGGATGCTCAACCCCATTAGCCTGATGGGAAGTACATACTATTATACACCCATAATAGCTAGAATTAAAAAGATAATACCAAGTGTTGAAGATATGGTCACGAATATATGCACCACCTTATGACTTAACAATTCTACTCCTAGGTGTATATTAACAGAAAAGCGCACTGTTCACTAAATGACATATTAGTGTTCATAGCAACATACTTGTGCTATTAATACCTATTAATAGAATGAAAAATACCTATTAATAGAATGAAAAAATTGTATGTCGACACAAAACACTACACAATGTGTAGCATCTGTAGCAAGGCCCTCTTAGGACATTTGGGCTTCTCACTTTCACTCTCAATCCTTTCCATGTCCTTAGGTTTTTATTGGTTTTATAAACAGTGTAGTTAACTTATTTTAATCCAGTTTGTTAAGGTCTTCTAACTATAGTCTATCTGCATTTTAATGGACTTACTGAGAGTGGGGATGTGGAGGCAAGGACTTTGTCTTCCACATTTTTACCATTAAATAAAATTTTACCATTAAATAAAAATAAGGCTAAAAAGATAGAATACTTCTTAGAATATATTATAATGATGCAATCTAAAACTCCCCGGTGACACTATCTCCTCTACTGGAGTCAAAATACATCAAATCCTTAGGACATCCTTTAATATGTAGTCTTGTTGACTACATTCTGACATTTTCTTCTACAGCCTTGTTTGCTTAAAAAGGGGGAAAAAGAAAAAAAAAGGCCTTTAAAAGCAAAACAAAAACAAAATCCCATGCCCCCCACAACAAAAAAACCCCAAGGATGATAGTAACACTTAGAGTGGTTACTATGTGTCAGTTTTTAAAGTAATGTACATATAGAAACCTCCTTAATCCTCACAACTACCCAATAAATGTAGGTACCAGTACTGTCATCGTTTTAGAGATGAAGAGACGTCAAACGGCAAGCTAGTAAATGCTGTTTGAATTCAAATTTAGATATTTCAGGGGCAATTTACTTAACCATTTCACTATGCATTACTCTTCTAGATTATAATCCTCCCCTGGGGCCCAGAATACCAACTCAAGAGACCAGAGGCCAATGATCCTTCTGGCCAGGACACTGACTTTAGGTGATTTACCTAACATGTACTACTTTTTCCGCCTACTAAATAACCTAACCAGCGCATCCTTGATTGACGAGTCACAGAGAAAAGTTCCTACGAAGGTTTGCAAAGGACCTCTCAGTTAAATCAAATATATCTTCCAGTTCTTACTCGATCTACAACAGTTGAAGTGTGGCATAAACTCTCAAAATAGTGATTTAAAGAATGTTAAAGGTTTATAAAATTATGGCATCAAATCACGAACAAAACAATATCCTGTCCTTAAAGGTTTAACTTTTGCCATCATTTTAAGAGCCACACTGACGGAGCAAAACAATTTCTGCTGACCAAAGTACAAAGGAACAGCGGTTCTTACTTACAGAAAGCAAACTGCCCTTTTATAAGCCTTTCTCCCTCCTCCTTGACTCAGGAAACTTAACCAAAAAAGCCAAAGCTTAAATTCTGGCATTTCTGCCCAAGACCTTGGGAGAAAGAAAATCCCTCCTGCCTTTATAAAGAATGTGTGCTTACAAATAAAGCTTCAAAACACTTAAAGAGCCAGAGCAAAAACCAACACCATTTGTTAACCACCTATGAGACTTATTAGTTCTTCAATGACACGATTTTCTAGATCATCTGATCACAATTGTTTCACGAGACGCATACCACCACCAGGGAGTTTCCCTCTTTGTGAAATGGAGGAAATACTAAGCTTCTCCGTATTCGTAAGTAACTGCCTCCTATAAAATAGTGCTTAAAGCTGAACCTGGCACATAGTGAAGGGCTATGTTAGACATTTTAAGTGTCGCACAAAGCTTGAAAAATGAGAACTGTCACATTCTAGCTAAACGAGGCTTTTAGCAAGATAATCCTTCAAGATAGAGCTACTGCCTTAAAAGTCCCGGCAGCACGTGTCCGCCGAGGTTCCATTCTCCAGTCGCTTTTTGTCAGGGACTGCAGCGAGCGCAGCCTACATTCCTGAAACGCCCATTGGCCCACACCCTGGGGCCAGGCTCTCGGTCGGGCCCAGGAGCTCATTGGTCGTCGCCTCAATGAGGCAGCCGCGCCGGTTCCTCCGCCGCACCGCCACGCTCGCCGCACTTGTGCGCGGAAAGACAAGGGGTGCCTAGCGGTGTGGGCGCCACGGCAAAGGCCCAGGCACCTTCGGCACCGCCTGTGCTTTTCATTTGCACTCGGCTTTCAAGACCACGAGAAGACCTCTCCTTTCCTGCGCGATCTGCCCAGCGCTCTCGCGTGACTGCCGGGGTGGGAGGCTGGGGCCCCAGATTCCTTTGCAGGCTTAGGCATTAAAGGTATTATGTCCCGGCTCAGACGGGCTAGAGGCCCGTAAATTCAGACAAGCCTTCCTCCGCTCCGCACCTCGCCCGGAACCCGTCGACGCGGTAACAGGTTACACAGCCAAGGTCATGAGTATTGGGGGCAAGCCTCGGTGGGCTCCGCGGCCGTCTCCCGAGGCCGCCCCGAAAGCGATTTTGGTGCAGAGCACGTTAGGGCGGCGGTGGGGCCCAGCCACTGCGACACCACTGCTCCCGCCCAATCCCCGCCGCCCGGGCGCCACATGCTACCAGCGCCGACCGCGGGCGGGAGGCCTGCGCGCCAGACCCTCAGTCCGAGACCGAGAGAGTCCCCACCTCCCGAAACACGCGACGAGAACGAGCCCAGCTTCAGACTCCCTCCCTCCTCGCTCCCCGAGAAGGGCACGCCCGAAGTAGCGCCTGATTAAGCCCGCTGAGCCACACCTGCCGGGAGGCAGCCCGCGCGGTCCCAAGGCATCCCCACCCGGGGTTCCCGGACCTCCAACTCCGGAGGGTAAAGTCGGAAGGCGCGGGCCCACAAACCACCCCCAGTGGCGCCGCCCGCCGCCCCGCACGCCGCGCGGGAGACGTTACCTGAGCACGCGGCGCGCCGGCCTCCTCCCCTCCCCCCGGGCAGCGCCCGGTTCGGCAACGGTGGCGGGAGAAGCCGGCTCGGGCCCCACGAGGACGCGGCCGCTCCCCCCAGCACCGAGGCCCCCCTCCACGGCCGCCGAAACGAGCCCCGCCCGTGGACCCGCCCCCACCTGAAGGTTGCGGGAACTCGGGGCCCCGGACCCCAGCCCCTGGCTGGTGCCTTCCAGGCGGCGACAGCCCCCAGCACCCACCTTGGGATGGTGCGAAGATCCCCAGATCCTTGGTTTGCGTCGGGTTGCTGCCTGGAGAACCAAACCTCCAGCAGCTTCTCGGTGCCTTCGAAAAAATGTGCAGCTTCCATCACCGTGAGACTAGCGAACAACCAACAACCACAGAAAATCAACTAAATTAAATCTCTTCTCCCGCCGCTGCCGCCGCCGCTGCGGATTGTTCCAGCTGTGTTACTAAAGTTCAGGGTTTTTTTTTTTTTTTGGCTATAATTTTATATTAACTTTTTTTAAAAAAAGGATTAATAAAATTTTCCCGGCTTTTTTTTTTGTATGTGAGCGAAAGTTGAACGTGAGTCTGTTGGAAATAGAGGCAGATACAGTTCAGTCTCTTGTAGTCCGCGGTTTCCCCGTTAGAGAGAGTAGAGCGAGCGCTAGCTAATGTCGCCGGCCATACTGTGGAAGCGAGAGCGCTGCGTGAGCACCGCATTTATATACTCCGTCTCCCCCGAAAGGCCAGGAAGTGACGCATAGTCCCGCCCCTAAGGCTCATAGGTGCTCCCGCCTGTCAATCAGCAACCGCCGGGTTGCGGCTGGCTGGCGGCCCGCCTTCCAGGAGCGCGGAGAGCTACCCGCCTCGGTGCGGTTTGGGTTCGCGCTGTCCCCTGGGCGGGAGACGGCGCTGTGTTGTCCGGCTGGGGACTGGGAGCCTGGGGTCTAATGCAGAATGGGTGGGGAGAACGCGAATGGAGTGGGGATAGGGTGCGCCGCGCTGCGTTAAACAACTGGTTAGCAGAGAACATGGGTGGATCCTTAGGGTTGGCGGGGTTCGGCGGGGGCGGTGGCCAGTGCTGGGATGGCGTGGTGGTTTTGATCCTGTGCAGTTCACCGTGATTGCTGAGGTACTTGGCCATTCTCTAAAGTATGTGTTTCCTCAAGGCGAAAGAAGCCACGCATTAAAACTTAATATTTGCCCGTGACGCACATGTTGCCAAGGGTCGTATTGGAAGGCGCTTTTTAATTCTGCTCCTGCCTTAGCTGGTGTGCGAGGAAAAGCAGTTCTCGATCCGTTTACACAATAGCCCGAAGCGTTGTCTGCCTATTTATAAAGGGAAAAGCAACGTGGCGCCCAGCCTTGGAGGGCTCTACCTACCTCCGACCATGTGGCTCGCCCAGCCTTGGAGTTGGCCGAGCGCAGCGGCTGCCGTGAAGCACTGGCAACTCCGTGCTCGATTAGGTCAACCGGTGGGAATTTATTTTGCAGAACTATTTCTAGAAACTGGCTTATTAAATATAATCTGAAATTGTTTGATAATATGTTTTCGAATGTTATCAAACTGATGAGTTAGTTGAAAGGGGGCCCCCCCGCCTCCAGAATTTGCAGTGCTATCATTTCACATGCTTCAAAAGAATTGACATGGAAATTAAAATAACAGGGATTCTGCCCTATCACTAGCGGTGATTTAAAGAACCGTGAATTAAAAAAAAAAAAAAATAGAAACAAAGAACAGTATATTTAATACTTCAGGAATAACGTAGACTGTAAAATAGTTGTCAAGGTGTAGTCAAACAGTTTAACCCGAGATGGCAAAATTGGAATAACAAAGTTATGACTTTCACTCAAGAATATGGGAGAAAAAAACCCAGCCGGTCACAAAACTACCATTTACAACACAAAAGACTTTTCCCTACCCTCCTTAGAGAAAGACTTTTCTCAACCGAAAGTGAAGTGAGATCATGTTGTAACTGTGAAAAGCCTAATGAAAAAGATGTGGTTTGAGTTTGCACTCTAGATTCCCTCCAGGGTAGTACTCGTCTTACATGAACATGAATTTGTTCACATTTCTCCATGAAAGCTGTTGAAAGAATCTATGTTGTGCGGTAGGTACATAGACTACTCTTGCCATGTTTTTAAAAGCATCCAACTCAAACTGGGAATTGGGACAAAAGAGAAATGTTGCTTATTTTATGATAATAACAATTCAAAGTGAATGTGGTGGTTATACTTGGAATAAAGATAAAAGAAGTATTTATGTGTTTTACAAGCTATTCGGTTATTTGATGGTTGCTTATTGAAATGAAGAATCTGTCTACTAAACCACCTCAAACACTAATTGTGGTGTAAACATAATTTGACTTATAATTGCTTATAATTAGTTGCTTTTCAATTACTATTATGCTTTTTCCCAATGCAATTTAAGTTAATATAAAAGTACCAACAATCTTGGCAAGGTAAGTCCTTGTTAATTTGACATAGGATAATTTAAATAGTGTCTACCAATTGGATTCGTCCTTTGTAAAATACGTTATTTTTTTTAAGCATCATTACTATCTTGAGGCTCAAAGTCCTCTGTACTAATAACTAAGTTGGTCAGTTAATCTTATTTAAATATTTAGCTAAACTTAATATCTCCAAAACAATATCTTTGGCCCCCTCAGATGATTTACCAGAGAGCAGCTCGAGTGATTTTTCTAACCATAAATCTGCGGGGGGAGGGGGGTGCGGGGGGAGGGAATGGGAATGGGAAGGAGGAAAAAAAGAAAAACAAAAAACCATAAATCCAGTTATGACACTTCTCTTAATAATTAAAAATACTCTAGTGGTTTCCCCTCACACTTAAAATCAAAATTCCTTACTTTAGTCTTCAAACCCCTACATGACCTGTTCCTAATTCTTCTCCAAGTTCATCTCCCTATGCCCTAGCCATACTGAACTTTCTCTTTTTAGGTCCTTTTCATTTGTCTTAAATGCTCTCTCTCTCCACTTTGTATAGCTTTTTCATTCTTTTCACTTAGCTCTTAGTTTAAATGTCATGTCCCCACCTCTGAGAAGTCACCCATAGTAGTAGGGCATAGGCTAAAGCTACTATAACAGAGATTCTGAAATACACTAGCTCAAAAAATGATTAAAGTTTATTTCTCTCTCACATAACATCCAGAGGCAGGGAGGTGGTAAAGGATGAGTGGGCAGCTCTGTTCTGGAAGATCATTCAGGGGTCCCGGTTCCTTCTACTCCGTTCTTACCATAGGGTGCAATCTTCATTCACATAATTAAAGTTGGTCCACATATGTCTACATTCCAGCCTGGAAAAAGAAGAAAAATAGAGAGTGCAGAAAAAGCAATTTTCTTATGAAAATGAGACCTGGAAATTTCATTATCTGTTCTGCTCACTTAGACATGTGTTTATACCTAGCTGCAAGAGAGGCTGGAAAGTATGATTCCTACTTGGGGAGCTAGTTGCCTGGTCAATACTTTGAGGATTCTATGACTTAAGAGGAAGGAGGGAGAGAATGGATGTGAAGGCCATTCTACAGGCCTGCCATACCTTTCCTTCTACAGTAGCCAGTCGCTCCCTAACACATCATTCTGCTCTAATTCTCTGCAAAATTCTTTCTTGTTGTTGCTTATTTATTTTTGAGAGAGAGAGAGAGAGAGAAAGAGGGAGAAAGAATCCCAAGCAGGCTCCACGCTGTCAGCACAGACCCTGACATGGGGCTCAACCCTATAACCTTGAGATCATGACCCGAGCTGAAATCAGAAATTGGACGCTTCACTGACTGAGCTACCCAGGTGCCCCTAATTCTCTGTATATTTATTATTCTCTTGTAATAACTTACTTGTTGATTGTCAGGTATCTCTCGCCCTCAGATTTTAGGCCATGTAACAGCTTGTTTGTCTTTCATTGCTCCCAAAAAGTATTTGGCATAATATATTCAATCAGTATTAATTGAATACATGAATTTTTAAGTGCCCTTCTAATAGATCCTCCTCTTTCAAACTAGTCTTATCTCCCAACATTCCCTCAAAGCCAATTCTCAATTCTTTGCACTATAAAAATCTTATTCAATTTCCAATACTAGCTATAATTCCACATAACATTCTCCAGGACAGTACTCTAGCACACACCGACTGCATTGGTTTTCTCTTGGTGTGTAACAAATTACACAAACTTGGTTGCTTAAAACAGCACACATTTATCATCTCACTATTTGTGTGGGTCAGGAGTTTGCACATGGCTTAGCTAAGTCCTCTGTGTCAGGGTCTCTCAAGGCCATAATCAAGATATTGGCCTGTGCTGCGGTCTCATCTGAAAGTTTGACTAGGAAAAGAGCTGTTTCCATGTTGTCATGGTTGTTGGGAGAATTCAGTTCCTTACAAGCTATTGGACTGAAGGCCTCCATTCATGTGGGCCTCCCCATAGGTCAGCTCAGAACATAATAGCTTGCCTCATCAAACCCGGAAACAGTTCTAGTAAACTATAAGTGACAGTGTAATACAGCAGTTGCAGAGTGGCATTCCATCAGCTTTACACCATTGTCATATTCCACTGGTTAAGAAAATTAGAATAAAGTCACAAGATCTACAACACTGTAAAGGAGTGGATGCCATAAGGGTATGAATGCTGGGAGTCAGGGATCACTGAGTTTAGAACCCACCATCATCACACTCACTACTGTCTGGGAACTCCAAAAACATTTATAATATTTAAAAAAAAACATTTTTTTAACGTTTATTTATTTTTGAGAGACATAGAGACCGAGTGTGAGCAGGGGAAGGGCAGAGAGAGGGAGACACAGAATCTGAAGCAGGCTCCAGGCTCTGAGCTGTTAGCACAGAGCCCGACGTGGGGCTTGAACTCACAGACCGTGAGATCATGACCTGAGCTGAAGTTGGTCGCTTAACCGACTGAGCCACCCAGGCGCCCCCAAAAACATTTATAATTAAGACTACCTACTTTACCATTTAATAGCTTCATTGTTGGTTTAATATGCCAACTAAATTGGCACATCCATATCTTTTATTTTGATATCCCAATCTCAAAACAAGGCACGTATGTAAGCTTTTATATACCTTTGGATGGAATTGAAAGTGCCTGGGTGGGGGCACCTGGGTGGCTCAGTTGGTTGGGTGACCGAATTCGGCTCAGGTCATCATCTCATAGTTTGTGGGTTCGGCCCAGCGTCGGGCTCTGTGTGGACAGCTCAGAGCCTGGAGCCTCCTTCGGATTCTGTCTCCCTCTCTCTCTGCTCCTCCCCAGCTCATGCTCTGTCTCTCAAAAATTAAACAAACATTAAAAAAAATTAAAAAACAAAACTCCACAGTGTGGCTACTTCAAAGAAATATACTTCTGAGATTTGCAAAGCAAAAATAATTAAATATCACTTTCTTAAAAAAAAAAAAAAGTGCCTGGGTGGTGTGCTGGAGATGGCTTCTTCCTGTTTGCAAGAGCCATTTGTTAACTTTTCAGGACTTTGAGGAGCCAATTGACATACGTTGAATGAACCATAGGGGGAGTATTTATTTCAAGGGAATTGGTATACTCTACAGTTAGGGTCCTCCATACCTTCTAAGAGTCCATTGTTAAACATTTACCAGTATACCACTGGTTGTCACAAGGTGTTGAAAACATGGTTTTCTCTAATGTAAATGTGAATTCCATGACCCAGGGCTGTTGTGGGCTTCCTTTGGGATTACAAGTGATAAAAGTGGTTTGGAAACTGTAGAATGGCACACATGGCATTATCACTGCAAGTTACAGAAACAAAGGTACTGAGGGAAGGAACAACCTTGACATACCTGATGCGTTTTACATTAAATTGTGAAACAAAAGTACCCAGATATAATCTGTCCCAAAAGCTGTTTGACTTCTTTGGTGTGACTAATGTGAATAGAGAAGATATGCCAAAAAGTGAAAATGCAGTTTTATTTGGAATGATTCCCATTAATGTTGTGTGTTGATTTTCAATTTATCAGACATGGGGGAAAGACGAGGAACATAAAATGAAACTAATAAGAGAGAACAAGAATCTCAGTATATAACAAATTTAGTGATGGTGTTTCCTAGGTTGAATTAAATATTTAACAACAGATATAAAGTTAAAAATAAGAAAGACAGACAATGACATTAATGGAATTGGACACAGCCATTTATGAACAATGTATTGGCCATTGTCTGGACAAAATATGCTAATACAATTTTCTTACTTATTTTCATTAGTAATTAAATATTCAGTAAGCAAAGAATTTGTAAGGTGTTGCTTACAAATTTCGTGTGGTTCATCAACACCTTGTTTCAGTTTTCAAATGTTTAAGCAGATAGCTTCTTCAAAGGGTGTTTTATTTCCTTTTTCTTTTGAGGTTTTTTTTTTTAACTGGTTTTGAACTCCACTTTTATATTTTCTTTTTCTGTCATCATTTCAACTTGTATTCATTTGTCATCTAAAAGATTAAAAAAGTGTTTTGAATGTGTAGTAAGCATAAATTAAATGTAAAAAAATCACAAATTAAAATTCTTTCCAGATACTTCAAAAAGCTACTTTTTCCAAAATGTATAATTATCTGTTAAAATTAAAGACAATAAGTATATGAATTCTAATATATGAATTATAATGACAATTCCTAAATTTATAATTATGAAGATAAATTTTTAAAGTGAATTTTGACAAATTTATGAAACATTAAAGATTTTTATGAAAATTAAACTATTTGCAGTCTCATATAACATGTCCATTTTGCTACTAATGTAGAGTCTGTATCACACTTCATGTATGTTATGTCTATACCTACCTATACATAAATTTAAGAATAATATAAAAGCATTTTGTACTCCAAAACGTTCCTCATAGTCAACTGTTTGAATTTTCACTGTAATTTGTGAATATCTCTGGTGTCCTGAGACAAGCAAGGAAATGGATACTTGGCACCAGGAAAAGATACTTCATGAGGTCCAAAGCTATTGCATTCACAATTAGAGGAAGAATTTGACAATTATTTTGTCTTTTCTCTTATCCATTTCTGTTATTCAAATCCTCCCCATATTCCAAAGCAAAATCTTTCTTCTATGTCAACGGCACCATGAACCATAAACCTTTATGGCATTTGTCTTCAGTTGGCTTTTGCATGGGGAACATAAGGCAAGACATGTGGAGAAGTATTTCCCTGGGGTCTGATTGGTGTTATTTCCAGGAGTGTATGTTTATGTTTATAAGCCACACTATGCCAACAATGTGCCCTGGATTTCAAGTGACAGAGGTACCCGTATGTTATTTTATTAACTGCTTTTTGGGGTATGTTGGTAGCATGCAGGGTCCAAGACAGGGCCCTCCTTGCTGGGTGTAAGGTATTGATTCCAGAGTTCACAGAATTGTTATTTCTAGACTGCAGCTTCTAACAGCTTTTTATAGCTGTGGCTTAAAGCCCCAACCCTCCAACTCTTCCCTAGTGCTTTTATGCCACTAGACATAAAGTTTTCTTAGAGATTTTTAATGTTTTGGGTCCCACCAGTCACTGTATCTCAGAAAAAAACCTGTCAGATTGAAATAAAAATGCCCAGGGGCGCCTGGGTGGGTCAATCAGTTAAGCTACCATTCTTGATTTTGGCTCAGGTTATGATCGCAAGGTTCCTGAGTTCGAGCAAGCTGGTACTGGGGAACCTGCTTGGAAGTCTCTGTCTCTGCCCCTCCCCCACTCATGCTGTCTCTCTCTCTCTCTCTCTCTCCCCTTCTCTTTTTCTCCCTCTCTCAAAATAAATAAATAAACAAAAAATAAATTAAAAAGCCCACATTCACTGAGGGGAAATGTTTACAGAAATTAAGTTATTGTGTCTATTGCTTATAGTAAATTCTTAAGTATAATGGGAAGCGAGTTCTTTTGAATATGTAATTTTAAGTTCAATGGGAAAATTAGCCCTATTCTGCCTCTCTCAGGTCAAACATCTAATTTCAAGAAGCAAATCAAGATTTCTCAGAATTTGGAGGCTTCTACTCTGTAGAAGCTGAGTAGATCTATATCAAAGATCTCTATCAACATACTCACTTTTGAGGCTCATTTGAAGAGGAAAAAAACTCAATTTACTTGGTCTTTCTGTGGTGAAGCCTACAAGTTCAGGAGCCAAGAGCTTACAATCTTTTTGGAGTGCTTAAAAACTTACAGCCAAGGATCAGATATTTGAAGAGAGCCTTCACATTTAAAAAGAGATCAAAGTAAATAGGAAAGAAAGGAAACCAGAAGGAACAGAAATAATGTAGGCAGTAGAAGTAAACTTCCAAGAAAAAAAAGACCATCATTATACACAATGGGGATAAGAGAAATTGCTCTATCCGCAAAAACAAAACAAAACAGACAAAAACCAATGCTACATAAACAAGAAATGTTTAAAGACCAAAAGAGAGTGCTTGAAAAATAAAAAATAAGACAGCTGACATTAAAAAAAAAAGGTCAGAGATATATTTGAAGAAATCTCAGAAAGTAGGACAAGCTAGAGATGAAAGACAGGAGAGAAAAGATAACGAAAATTAGTTGATCAGTCCAAGAGTCCCCCTACCCAAGTAATAAGAAAGAAAGAAGAGAGGAAGTAAAAATCGAAGAAACAATATAATGCAATTTAATTTAAAACATTTCAAAACAATGAATTCTTTTGACGGAAAGTGCTCTCCGGTGCTCCACACAATGAATGAAAAAAAAAAAAAGACCCAAACCAAGGCACATATTTGTGTAATTTCAGAATACTTTGAATTAAGATATTTAGGGGCACCTGGGTGGCTCAGTTGCTTAAACTTCTGACTCTTGATTTCAAGTTGGGCCATGATCCCAGGATTGTGGGACTAAGCCCAGCGTTGGGCTCTGCCCTGAGTCCAGAGGCTGCTTAGGATTCTCTCTCTCACCCTCTGCCCCTCTTCCCCACTCATGCTCTCCCTCTCTCACTCTATCTCTCAAAATAAAAAGATAAAAATAAATAAATAAAAAGATTTTTAAAGCTCCCATAGAGAAACAAAAAAGGTCACAATCAAAGGATAAATGACCAGAAATCATTGGACTTTTCAACAGCAACATTGGAAACTTAAAGACAATGGCGAAATACCTTCAAAATTTTGAGGAAAAAGTATTTTTTAAAGTTTATTTGTTTTGAGAGAGAGAGAGCAAGAAGGACAGAGACAGAGGGAGAGAGAATCCCAAGTTGGCTCCATGCTCAGCAGGACACAGCGCTCATTCCACACAGGACTCGATCTCAGTACACTAGGATCATGACCTGAGCTGAATCAAGAGTTGGATGCTTAACTGACCGAGCCATCCAGGCACCCTTGGAAAAAGTTTTTTTTTTTTTAATGTTAATTTATTTTTGAGAGAGACAGAGCATGAGCGGGCGGAGGGATAGCAAGAGAGGGAGACACAGAACTTAAAGTGGGCTCCAGGCTTCACACTGTCACCACAGAGCCTGAGGCGTGGCTCGAACTCACAAACCACGAGACCATGTTCTGAGCCCAGGCCCTGAGCCCAAGTCGGATGTTTAACCAACTGAACCACCTAGAGCCCCTAGAAAGAGTATTTTAAACTAAGAACTCTATGCTATATGCAGTTTCAGGCAATACCTAGATTCCTTTCTTTAGTTTTTTTGTCAATTATTTACTTATTTTTAAATCGAGGTATAGCTGACATATATATTAGTTTCAAGTGTACAATATAATGATTTATAATATTTGTATACATTGCAAATTGATCACCACAAATTTAGTTACAACTTGTCACTACACGTAGTTACAAAAAATTTTTAACTTTTCTTATGATAAGGACTTTTAAGATTTACTCTTTCAGCAACTTTCAAATATGCAATATGGTATTAACTATAGCCATTGTGCTATTTATTAGTACCCATGTTACTTGATAGCCATGATGTAAACTGAATATATCATGTTTAATGCAAGGCATTTAGTAAAAGCAAATTATAAAAAGCAACTTATTATAACCTATTAACAATAAAAGCAAGTGATGTTACAAACTATTGAACATCAGAAGTAAAATGTTATTGTTCTGTTTTTATACACAGAATGGCATCACAATGAGAGCACTGGAATAAAGTATTAATGAAGTATTTAAGTTCTTTTCATGGTTTATTGTCTTGTACTCTCCTTGTTTTAGAAAGATGGTAACTGGAACAATTGAACGATTGGAGCAATAAACTATTACTATAAATGTCTTATCTCTTTTAGGGTATCTTTATTTGGAGCTGAAGAACAAAAGCTATTCTGGCACCTGGAAACAGGTTTTAGTGGGTCATTCAAAGCTTCCACTCATTCTGGAAGCTAGAGAGGTGGCTGGGAACAAGATACTTTGGTACCCACCCCCCACATTCTTTTTTTTTTTTTAAGATTTTAGTTTTAAGTAATGTTCACACCCAACATGGAGCTTGAACTCACAACTTGGAGATCAAGGGCTGCACGCTCTATAGACTCTGTAGTCAGTCAGGTGCTCCCCCTTCCCATTTTTATTTTATTTTATTTTATTTTTTTTGTTTTTGTTTTTGGTTTATGAGGGGGTGGAGGGGCAGAGAAAGGGAGAGAGAGAATCCTAAGCAGGCTCTATGCTCAGTGAGGAGCCAGATGCAGGGCTCAGTTCCATGACTTTGAGGTCATGACCTGAGCCAAAATCAAGAGTCAGATGCCCAACTGACTGAGCCAACCAGGCAACCCTAATGGACCCAACATCTGCCACATACCAGAAGCCTACCTTGTTTTGTAATAAGAAAAATATGCTGATACTATTTGACATTTCTGCCCATAGCCTGAACTTCCAACTTGAAAGAGACTTAAAAAATAAAAAAATAAAAAATAAAGCCAAAAAAAAACCCCTGACAAAGTTCAATTTCAACCTATCTGGTATCTGGTAACTTGAGATAGTAATTGTTTCATCCCCACTCACATCCCCTTCACAGAGAATCTGCCCTACCCACAGTCCTCAGAAGGGGCAGCCCTACTTCTATTAGACCTTGTCTCCTGAGCTGTGGCTGACTGGACAAGGGGAGAGATCACCTATCCAATCAGGTTCTTTTGGTTGTTTATGTGAACCCAGAGACCTAGACATTGAGTGAGTAACTCCATGGAGGACTCTAGAGCCATAGGGTCAGGTAGGCTCAGGAGTGGCAGCCATTTTTTTGCTGTATGCATGCAAATAAACTGAGAAATGTGCCTTCAGAGATAAGCCTTAAGCTGGATGTGCCAAAGGAAGCAGAAACCTTATAGCTCTAGAGAAAGATGGAGAAATAATGGTCTGACAACTTGGACCATGTCTATATTTGCGTTGGGAATAATGAAATTCCCCTCTGGGACTTCTAATCACCCCCTTTTTACTTGACTTAATTTGGAAAGCTTCCTTTTTTGGCTTGTAACCAGACAATCTCTGACTCAATGGTTTTTAAAGCTTGTTTTTAGCACCCCATGACTCTACCGTTTCATACCTCTCTGTAACCATCTGGATCCTACAGGTCCTCTGTACTCTGTTTTAAATTAGTTGGCAACAGGGGAAATATCAGAGAAAAGACATTTCCTTGCAATGTCCTACAAAAGGGATGCTTGGATCTTTCTAGTTACAGGGATTCAGTGGTGCTTAAAGGATCACCTCTTCAGCAGCTTTTTGTTTTGTTTTTGTTTTTGTTTTTTTAAGAGAGAGTGTGTAAGCCGGGGAGGGGCAGAGAGAGAGGAAGAGAGAGAATCCCAAGCAGGCTTTGTACTCTCAGCTCACAAACCATTAGTTCATGACCTGAGCTGAAGTCAAAAGTCTGACTTTTGCAAAAACCTAAATGAATTTGATTGAACCATCAACCTAGATAGGCTTTATCTGCTAGAGAGACCAGATTCTAAGACAATAATGGGGAATTTGAGATGACAAAAGTTATCGTTTAAAAGTATAACTAATATATTCAATAAAGTGTAAAAACAAGATAAAATTCTCCTCTGTACACTGACATAATGAATGGGACTGATATTGCTTTGTTGGACAGCAACACTCTTGCCATCAAGTGTTGAAAACATTTCTTCACATGACAATCAAGGTATTTCCCTTAAGTTATTTTCTTGTTTTAAAAAAATTTAAGATTACATTTTTTGAGTTTTCTCTTGGTCCCTTGTTGAACCTTTATTTTAACAAATACAGTATTGAGATCTCTATCTGAGAAAGTCTCTGCTGAGAAATTGTCAAAATAGAGAATTTTTTAACCATACAGTCAGAATGCGGAGAAACCCTCTCCAGGTAGATATTCTTAAACATACCTAATCTTCACATTTTTTAAGTTATTTATTTTGAGAGAGTGAGAGAGAGAGAAAGAGAGAGACAGAGAGACAGAGAGAGAGAGAAAGAGAATGGGGCAGGGGCAGAGAGAGAGAGGAAGAATCCCAAGCAGGCTCTGGCACCATCAGCACAGTGCCCGATGAGGGATTTGATCTCATGAACTGTGAGATCATGACCTGAACCAAAATCAAGAGTACAATGCTTAATCAATTGAGCTACCCAAGTGCCCCTTCACTTTTTTTTACAGAACCAGTTCAAAATTTACAATTGTAGTTTTCAACATAGCAAAATTTTGTTGTCTGCTGTGTACTTACTGCATGAAAGCATGAAATGAGAATCGTTCAAAGGATCAGCCATAAAAGGCATGAAACTAGGAATTTATACATCTCAGTGTGAACTCAACCAATGAATTTCATTCTGCAAAATGTAAGAATTACAAAAATTTGAAATAGGGAAGAAGAGTTAAGAATGGTAGATAACTTTTTGTATAGACAAATATCAGATAATTATGGGTACTCTAGTATCTGGTCATATCACAAAGTACGCACTTTTTTGTTGTTGTTGTTGTTGTTTTTAAGATAGGCTTCATTCCCAGGACAGGGCTTGAACTCACAACCCTGAGAGCAAGACCTGAGCTGAGATGAAGAATCGGAAGGTTAATAGACTGAGCCACTCAGGAATCCCTCAAAGTATGCACTTTTAAAGTATATTCCTCTTTAAAAAAAATTTTTTTTTAACGTTTATTTATTTTTGACAGACAGAGAGACAGAGCGTGAGCAGGGGAAGGGCAAAGAGAGAGGAAGACACAGAATCCGAAGCAGGCTCCAGGCTCTGAGCCATCAGCACAGAGCCCGATGTGGGGCTCAAACTCACAGACCAAGTAGATTCCTCTTTAAATGGCTTTCAAATTCTGAGATACTAAAACCATACATTTATATATAAGTCAGTCACACTGTTTACAATCATTAAATCCTTATGAAAGTAAGGTGGACCAAAAATGAAAATAGTCATCATCAGAGATGAAAGGAAGAAAATTGCTTCTACTTTTGGGTAATTAAAACATTGAATATTTTAGGAGTTTAACTACAGATGACAAGCTAATTCTTATCTACTTTGAATAGTTCAGTCACAGCATGGTTTTTTCAGTTTCATACCTAAATGAAATGTGAATGTTTTCCATTCATTGTGATATTTCTACAATCCATTTCATATCTAGCATTATGTTCACTAAGCCTTAAAAAAAACATAAGCTTTTTGAGGCTCCCAGGTGGCTCAGTTGGCTAAACATCCGACTTCTGTTCAGGTCATGATCTCACAGTTCAGGAGTTCAAGCCCCACGTCGGGCTCTGCTCTGACAGCTCGGAGCCCAGAGCCTGCTTCGAATTCTGTTTCTCCCTGTCTCTCTGCCCCTCCCCTAGTTGTGCATGCACGTGAGTGCATGTGCGCTCTCTCTCTCTCTCTCTCAAAACTAAATTTAAAAAATTTTTTAAATTAAAAAAAAAGAATGTAAGCTTTTTGATACTTATAAGCTTAGTTTTTCCTAAGACTATTCTTAAGAAAAACAATATTTAAGGAGGTAATTAATCACTTCAATTTATCTAATCATTTTTTTATTAATTTTCCAATGAGTATTTTAAAGCTTAATTTTTTTAAGGAAGCAATTATATGAATGAAGTATTACAGTAATTATAGCTTAGTTTTGTCCAAATAGGTTGGTATTGATGTATGCACTTCAGCCACTCGGAATTATAATTACACTGAAGGTATATTGCCTTTATCCACTCATGGTATACCCCCACCCAAGGAATTACATAGACAGGAGTGAGTCCTTTCTCCTTTGTACTCATTTATTTCCCTTTTCATGTACCTTGCTGACCTACATAAAAGTTAGTTGTAGCTCATTTAAATTCGGTCTCCAGTGTGAAGTAGCATATTGCTTAACTGCAACCCAAAGTGTGAGAAGTGGAGTGTCAGTGTTTCTCAACAGCAGTGTCTATAGCAATTAAGGTGTGGCATCACCACTGCTACTGAACCCTATTCCAGTCAAACATGTTTCTGTTCTGCATCTTCCATTATGGAGTAAACTTTCTAATACATAGCTTCTGATCCTTAAATAAAGAAAAAAAAAAGCTAGAAAGAAAAACAAAAATCACCATCCAAAACCAAGAGTCATCCATAGCCTCTGAAAATTCTTGGACATGAAGCATCAGTCACTGGATGTCCCTTCACCCCTGACAAGTTCCGCAGCCTCTGAGTAGGTTTCCAACAGGAGGTGAGAGAGGGCAGCAGGGAAATGCTGCTAAGTAACACAGCAGGTACAGTTGTTTGGTGGGCCTATCAGATGACACAACCTTGGCCTTATGCTGGTTCACAACCATTCCACAATATCATAAAAGAGCTGCAATATTACTCAGATATAGAGTGGCAAAATAGAGAATTCCTATCTTCAATTGTTAGCTCCAAAAGTCAGGTAGATTGAGAATGTCATGGTCACTTATACCTATGAATTTTTCTTGCCAGTCTTATTTTGTTTCCCAGAACACTTTTAGGTTTAGGTATCGTTTTTATGTATTCACGAATTAATTAACTAATTAATTCAATCGCTCCATTCATTCAACAACGATTCACTGAGTACCTATTATGGCAGTTTATTAGGTCTTAACTATTGAAATTGAGCCTCTTTCAATGATATTGTGAGGTTTCCATAAGAAGTTTGTTATAAAAATGAACAAGTAGAGAGATCAAAGTCAGCAAGTCCTTGCATCATTTATTATTGTTGCCTTTTATTTTTAATATAAAGTTAGCATAAGAGCCTTTATTTGATATACCTATGAGTTACAATACAGATATTTCCCAATTGTTAAGGGAGAGGGGGAAGGAAATCTAAACATGAATAGCAACATAATACATATTAGAAAATACACTATGTCACAGAAGAATTTACCAGAGTTTCCTTTTATTAAAAAAAATTTTTTTGGCACAAAGACAGACTCTCAGAATGGAATGAAACAGAATAGAGAACCCAGCAATGGACCCAAATACGTATGGCCAACAACAAATCTTTGACAAAGCAGGAAAGAATATCCAATGGAACAAAGACAGTGTCTTCGGCAAATGGTGTTGGTAAAACTGGACAGCGGCATGCAGAAAAATGAACCTGGACCACTTTCTTACACCATACACAAAAATAAACTCAAAGTGGATGAAAGACCTAACTGTAAGACAGGAAGCTGTCAAAATCCTAGAGGAGAAAGCAGGCAAATACGTCTTTGACCTCAGCCACAGCAAGTTCTTACTCAACACATCTCTGGAGGCAAGGAAAACCAAAGCAAAAATGAACAATTGGGACCTCATCAAAATAAATAGCTTCTGCACAGAGAAGGAAACAATCAGCAAAACTAAAAGGCAACCAATGGAATGGGAGAAGATATTTGCAAATTACATATCAGATAAAGTGTTAGCATCCAAAATCTATAAAGAACTTATCAAACTCAACACCCGAAAAACAACTAACCCAGTGAAGAAAAGGGTAAAAGACATGAATAGACACTTCTCCAAAAAGGCATCCAGATGGCGAACCAACACATGAAAAAATGCTCGACATCACTCATCATCAGGGAAATACAAATCAAAAGCCACCTGTCAGAATGGCTAATGTTAACAACTCAGGCAACAACAGATGTTGGCGAGGATGTGGAGAAAGAGGATGTCTTTTGTGCTGCTGGTGGGAATGCAAACTGGTGCAGCCACTCTGGAAGACAGTATGGAGGTTCCTCAAAAAAATTAAAAATAGAACTACCCTACGACCCAGCAATTGCACTATTAGGTATTTATCCAAGGGATACAGGTGTGCTGTTTCTTTTTTTTGTTTGTTTGTTTTAAACAGTTTATTTATTTATTTATTTATTTTTAACGTTTATTTATTTTTGAGAGACATAGAGACAGAGTATGAGCCGGGGAAGGGCAGAGAGAGAGGGAGATACAGAATCTGAAGCAGGCTCCAGGCTCTGAGCCATCAGCACAGAGCCCGACGTGGGGCTCAAACTCACAGACCGCGAGATCATGACCTGAGCCGAAGTCGGCCGCTTGACCGACTGAGCCACCCAGGCACCCCAGGTGTGCTGTTTCAAAGGGGACCATGCACCCCAATGTTTATAGCAGTGCTATCGACAATACCCAAAGTATGTAAAGAGCCCAAATGCCCGTTGATGGATGAATGGATAAAGAAGATGTGGTGTGTGTGTATATATATATATATACAATTCCACACACAATGGAATATTACTTGGCAACTGAAAAGAATGAAATCTTGTCATTTACATTACATGGATGGAACTAGAGGGTATTGTGCTAAGCAAAATTAGTCCGAGAAAAACAAATATCACATGACTTCACTCATAGGAGGAATTTAAGACACAAAACAGATGAACATAAGGGAAGGGAAGCAACAATATAAAAACAGAGAGGGGGACAAAACATAAGAGACTCTTAAATATGGAGAACAAACGGAGGGTTGCTACAGAGGTTGTGGGACGGGGGATGGGCTAAATGGGTAAGGCACTTAAGGAATCTACTTCTGAAATCATTGTTGCACCATGTGCTAACTAACTTAGATGTAAATTATAAAAAGTAAATTATTAGATAAAATTTTTTAAATGTTTATTTATTTTTGAGAGAGAGAGAGAGACAGCCAGAGTGCAAGGAGGGGAGGGGCAGAGAGAGAGGGAGACAACCCAAAGCAGGCTCCAGGCTCTGAGCTGTTAGCACAGAGCCGGAAACAGGGCTCAAACCACAAACCATCAGATCATGACTTGAGCCAAAGTCGGATGCTTACCCCACTGAGCCACCTAGGTATCCCCAGAGCTCCCTTTTAAACACAGCTCTCAGTTTGACTTTAACCAATTTATACACTTTTTAAAAAGCACATTGTGGTGTCTGGATGGCTCGGTTGGTAGAGTACGTGACTATTGATCTCGGGTTGGGGAGTTTGAGCCCCTGTTGAGCATAGGGATTATTTTTAAAAGGGCGGGGGGAGTGCCTTGCTGGCTCAGTCCATTATAGCATGAAACTCTTGATCTCAGGGTCATGAGTTTAACCCCACATTGGGTGTAGTAGAGCTCACTAAAAAGATAAATAAATTTAAAAAAGCACATTATTATCTAAAGTGAGCTATACCTGTTATTTGTTTTTGCATATCCACCCCATATTCTTTAGTATAACTTTCCTTTTTTTTTTCCTGGCAAACTTAATATGTCTAAAATATATGAATAATGCTAATATTTAGTGACCACTTAATTTACACAACCTGGAGTCATGTGAAACACCAAATGCTTTATCTCCTTTAATTTTAAAGAAGTAGGTACTGTCATGATCTCCACTTTACAAATAGTAAAACTAAGGTTACATAAACACCACTATGTTTATTGCAGCCTTATTTTCAATAGCTAAGATATGGAAGCAACCTAAGTGCCCATTGATAGATAAATGGATAAAGAAGATGTGGTATACAGACACACAATGGAATATTACTCAGCTACAGAAAGAATGAAATCTTGCAATTTGCAACAACATGGATGATCAAGAGGGCATAATGCTAAGTGAAAAACATCAGTCAGAGAAAGACGAATACCATACAATGTCACTTATTCACTTATAGGCAGAATTTAGAAACAAATACACAAGAGAAAAAAAGAGACAGACCAAAAAAAAAAAAAAAAAACAACAACAAAAAACCCACAAACAAACCCCAGACTCTTAACTATAGAGAACAAACTGGAGGTTGCCAGAGGGGAGGTGGATGGGGGAATGGGTGAAATAAGTGAAGGGAATTGAGTGCACTTACAGTGATGAGCTCTGAGTAATATATAGGATTGGTGAATCACTATATTGTAAACTGAGCCAAATATAACACTGTATGTATATTAATTATGCTGGAGTTAAAATTTTAAAAATTCCTACCACATACAAGAATAAAAAGAATTAAATCTTGCTATTTGTGACAGCATGGATGGATGTATTGGGTATTACGCTAAGTGAAATAAGTCATGCAGAGAAAGATAAATACCATACCATTTCACTTACATGTAGAATCTAAACAAAACAAAACAAAACAGAAACAGACTCATAAATACAGAGAACAAACTATGGTTGTCAGAGGGGAGCAGGGTAGGCGAATGGGTGAAATAGGTGAAAGGGATTAAGAAGTACAAACTTCCGGGGCGCCTGGGTGGCTCAGTTGGTTAAGTGGCCGACTTCAGCCCAGGTCATGATCTCACGGTCTGTGAGTTCGAGCCCCGCGTCAGGCTCTGTGCTGACAGCTCAGGGCCTGGAGCCTGCTTCAGATTCTGTATCTCCCTCTTTCTCTGCCCTTCCCCTGCTCACTCTCTGTCTCTATGTCTCTCAAAAATAAACATTAAAAAAAAAAGAAAAGAAGTACAAACTTCCAGTTATGAAATAAGCTTCACAGGGATGTAACCTAGAGCATAGGGAACATAGTTGATAATATCGTAAGAACCACATATAGTGACAGATAGTAACTAGACTTATTGTGGTGATCATTCTGTAATGTATATAAAAGAAGCATACCTGAAACTAATATAATATTGTGTATCAGCTACACTTCACTGAGAAAAAGGGGGAGATATGTGGGCAGACATGCAAGAAGCACACCACGCGAAGATGAAAAGAGATTGGGGTGGTGCTTTGACAAGCCAAGGAATGTAAAAGATTGCCAGCAAATTATCAAAAGTTAGGACAGAGGCATGGAACACATTCTTCCTCACAACCCTAAGAAGGATCCAATCCTACTGACCACCCTGAGCTTTCCAGGCTCCAGGCTCCAGAACTGAGACAATAAATTTCTGTTGTTTATAAATAATTAAGTTAGTAAGCAAAATAAAATTAAAATTAATTTTACAAAAGGCGGGGGAGCACCTGGCTGGCTCAGTTGGTAGAGCATGGGACTCTTCACCTTGGGGTTGTGAGTTCAAGTCCTACATTGGACATATAGTTAACTTAAAGAAAAAAAAAAAAGAAGGTTAAGTAAGCTGGCCAAAGTCATACAGCTATTGAACTGTTACAGAACCAAAGCAGGACAGTCTGTCCTCAGAACTCTCCCCATTAATCACTCTGCTCTACCACTTCCCATAAGCCTCAGTTGTATTCATCTGTACAAAAATTTTGTACAGCAAAATGTCTCTAACATTTAAAATGTTGAACTAAAGAACTACAGTTTACTAAATGTAGTTGGGCTTCTCATTTATTGGGAATAAAATCCACCCACATCCACAATGCATTAATCACAGAATAGTGCTTAAATATCTCTACTTAAAACCTTTTCTCTTATAGCATTTAGAAACAGAACACTGAGGGGCGCCTGGGTGGCTCAGTTGGTTAAGTGTCTGACTTCGGCTCAAGTCATGATCTTACAGTCTGTGAGTTCAAGCCCTGCATTGGGCTCTGTGATGACAGCTCAGAGCCTCAAGTCTGCTGTTATTTCAACAAAGCAGGAAAGAATATCCAATGGAAAAAAGAAAATCTCTTCAGCAAATGGTGCTGGGAAAACTGGACACTGACAAGCAGAAGAAAGAAACTGAACCACTGTCTTACACCATACTCGAAAATAAAATCGAAATGGATGAAAGACCTAAATGTGAGAGAGAAAACCATCAAAATCCTACAGGAGAAAATAGGCAGCTTTGACCTCAGGCGCAGCAACTTCTTACTAGATATGTCTCTGGAGGCAAGGAAACAAAAGCAAAAATGAACTATTGGGGCCTCATCAAGATAAAAAGCTTCTGCACAGCAAAGGAAACAATCAGCAAAACTGAAAGGCAACCAACGGAATGGGAGAAGATATTTATAAATGACATATCAGATAAAGGGTTAGCATCCAAAATCTATAAAGAACTTATCAAATTCAACACCCAAAAAATAAATAATCCAGTGAAGAAATAGGCAGAAGACATGAATAGATACTTTTCCGAAGACATCCAGGTGACCAACAGACACATGAAAAGATGCTCAACATCACTCATCATCAAGGAAACACAAATCAAAACCACAATGAGATACCACTTCACACCTGTCAGAATGGCTAAAATTAACAACACAGTAAACAACAGATGTTAGTGAGGATGTGGAGAAAGGGAAACCCTTCTGTACTGTTGGTGGGAATGCAAAGGGGTCCAACCACTCTGGAGAATAGTGTGGAGGTTCCTCCAAAAATTAAAAATAGGGGCGCCTGGGTGGCTCAGTCGGTTAAGCGGCCGACTTCGGCTCAGGTCACGATCTCCTCAAGGTCTGTGAGTTTGAGCCCCGCGTCGGGCTGTGTGCTGATAGCTCAGAGCCTGGAGCCTGCTTCGGATTCTGTGTCTCCCTCTCTCTCTGCCCTCCTCCTGCTCACGCTCTGTCTCTATGTCTCAAAAATAAATAAACATTAAAAAAAATTAAAAAAAAATTAAAAATAATTTTTTAAGAGGATACATTTAATTTTTTTTAATGTTTATCTATTTTTGAGACAGAGAGAGACAGAGCATGAGTGAGGGACGGGCAGAGAGAGAGAGGGAGACACAGAATCCGAAGCAGGCTCCAGGCTCTGAGCTGTCAGCACAGAGCCCGACGCGGGGCTCAAACTCACAGACTGAGATCATGACCTAAGCCGAAGTCGGACGCTCAACCGACTGAGCCACCCAGGCGCCCCTAAAAATAATTTTTTATTTTAAAATATGACCCTATGACCTAGCAATTGCACTATTAGATATTTATCCAAATTATACAAAAATGCTGATTCAAAGGTGTACATGCACCCCAATGTTTATAGCAGTGATGTGATTTTGGGGTGATGGTGGGGTTAGGAGCTGACGGCCAAGAAAGAATTCTTGAAGACCTCTTTGGTGCAAAAATGTGATTTTATCAAAGCATGGAGACAGGATCTGTGGGCAGAAAGAACTGCACTGGGGTTGTGAAGAATGACTGGTTATATACAATGAAGATGGGGGAGATAAAGTCAAGAGGAAGTTTCTTAAAGAGATTGTCATATTCTAAAGACTCACAGATTACTGAAGGCCTAACTATTGTCAAGATAAGTTTTTTCTCCCCCTCCAGCAAAGCATTAACATTAAGACAGTAGGGAGTTCCTGGAGAAATATCCTACTCTGTATTTGCCTCGAGTATTTGCCAACGGGCTGCAGTTTATGAGGAAATTTAACCTGCCATTTCCTTCTTGCTTTTGTTCCCCATATCACTATGGAGAGGTGATGTTGGGGCTCCAGGAAACTGAGTCTACAGGTTACTGGAGATTAGGCTATTGATAAGATTGCCTTTTTCTTGTAATTTACTAAGATATTTGTAAACTGATGGAGACCCATGTCCTGTACGACTGTGATCTCTATCAGTTAACCATTAGTTTTCTTTCCTTTCCTTTGTTCTTGGGCAGCCAGGAGTGCATGAGGAATATCACACACATCCCACCTGGGGTGGGAAATGTGCTAGCTTGTACTTTGACCTCAGGTTCATCAGCAGCGCAATCAAAAAGAATGAAATCCTGCCATTTGCAACAATGTGGATGGAACTAGAGTATATTTTGCTTAGTGAAATAAGTCAGTCAGAGAAAGACAAATATATGATTTCACTCATATGTGGAATTTAAGAAAAAAGCAGATGAACATAGGAGAAGGGAAGGAAAAATAAAATAAGATAAAAACAGAGAGGGAGGCACACCATAAGAGACTCAACTATAGAGAACAAACTGAGGGTTGCTGGAGGGGAGGTGGGTGGGGAAATGGGCTAAATGGGTGATGGGCATTAAGAAGGCACTTGCTGGGATGGGCACTGGGTGTTATACGTTAGTAATGAATCGCTAGATCCTACTCCTGAAACCAATACTACCCTTTTAATTAATTTGAATTTAAATGACAAAATAAAATCAGGGAAATCAGTTTCCTCAGGCAGAGAAGGAGGTTTTGTTTTCATGTGCAAGGAAGGTTGAGGGAAATTCGTGGGTACAAGATTCCGTTTTGCCTGGGGTTTGGGGGTGATGGCAGGGAATTTGGAGCTGATGGCCAAGAAAGAATTCTTGAAGATGTCTTTGGTGTAAAAAGGTGATTTTATTAAAGCATGGGGATAAGACCTGTGGCAGGAAGAGCTGAACTGGGGTTGTGATAGGTAACTGATCATGTACCTTCAAGTTGGTAGGGGGTTAGGAATAGAGTACGTCTCTAAGATATTTTGGAACCAAGGTTTCCAGGACCTTGAGGCGCTAGCTGCTGTTAGGAAAATGCCATTTATTATCATTTAGTAAAACCTCAGCCATGAGACCCTTCAGATGTACATCAGGGGGCCATAAGCTTGGAGTATGATTACTAGCATATATCTTGGGGGAGATGACATAAAGGAAGTTTTCAAAGGAATTTTTATATGTTAGAGTTCTTACAGGATCCTGGAGGGTCAGGATCTTGTTTATTTTTGCCCTTAGCAAAGTGTCATTAAGGAGGCAGCTGAGCTCCTAAGGGAGGTCACTCTTGTTTCAAGGACTTGTCGATGGGCTGTAAGGGAATTTAATTTTTCATTTGCCTTTATTTCCCACATCACCATGGCAAGCACTTAAACCCCCTTACATCATGACGAGGGTCATATTAGGGCTCCAAGAAACGGAGTCTACAGATTTCTGGAGATTAGGCTACGGATAAGATTGCTTTTTTCTTGCAGTTTACTAAGTTGTCCTTAAACCGAAGGAGCCTCCTGTCCTGTATGACTGTGATCTCTATCAGTCGACCATTTGCTTTCTTTTCTTTCCACTGTTCTTGGGCAGCCAGGAGTGTCTTAGGAATATCACACATATCTCACCTGGGGTGGAGGGTGCTGTTAGCCTGTACTTTGCCCTCAGCTTGCCCCCCACTCCCTCATCACATCCAAATATCTCCAACTCAAGTTTCAAGAGTTTCCCTCCTTCCCAACTAATATATTAATCTTAACATAAAAGACTTGGTGAGGTTGAGTGTTCTGCTGTAATAATGTCATCTACAAAATTAAATTGGGACCTTGTCTGCCAGGCACTTATAAGAGGTTAATTCTTTTAAGGTTCTCATGGAATTTCTGTGGTTTTCTACCTATTTCTTGAGCTCAGAACTCAATGTCCTGACATTTCTTTATTTTTACTTAACATTTTTTTATTGACTAACGTAACTGGAAGAAATCTCACCTCTAGTTCTTGAGTCCATCTATATCATCACACTAGGTGTCAGTACTTGAATTCTCAAAGCCTTGCCCTTTTCAGATCCTTCATCCCAAACAAATCACATTTTGAGAAATCATGATATCATCCCATGCTGTAATGGTTAGTTTCATGTGTTAACTTGGCTAGGCAATAGTACCTAGTTATCTAATCAAACGCTAATCCACAAATTCTGTAGGTCGGAATGAGATTAAGTTCTACAATTGTTGACTTTAAGTAAAGGAGATTATTCTCTATTATGATTACTTAATTGGATAATTATTCTCATCCAATCAGTTGAATGCCTTTAAGAGCAAAATACCTGAGGAAGAAATTTCACTGAATGGACTTTAGTTTCAGTTTCTGCCTGAATTTCTACCCAGAGGGCCTGCCTGTCTTAAAGATTCAGACTTGCCGAGCTAGCCTCCACAACTGCTTAAAGTAAAAATTCCTTGAAAAAAAATATATTTATGTGTGTATATATATGTATGTACTAGAGAAATAGATATAATAAATTCTGTATCTTTGGTACCTTAGAACTCTGGTACACATGTCACTGATTCAAAGCTAGCTACATAATTTGTTTGGCCCACTGCAAAATGAAAATATAGGGCCTCTTATAAAAACCAGCAAACAAGTACCATTAAAGATATTAAAACAGGAAAGTTTTTTCTTTAAAAATATTTTATTATTGGGGCACCTGGGTGGCTCAGTCGGTTGAGTGCCAACTACAGCTTGAGTCATGATCTCACGGTTTGTGGGTTTGAGCCCCGCGTCGGGCTCTGTGCTGACGGCTTGGCTTGGAGCCTGGGGCCTGGTTCAGATTCTTTGTCTACTCTCTCTGAACCTCTCACACTCTGTCTCTCTCTCTCAAAAATAAATAAGCATCAAAAAATTTATTATTTACGGGTGCCTGAGTGGTTCAGTTGGTTAAGCGTCTGACTTTTTTTTTTTAACATTTTTTTTTAACATTTTTATTTATTAACGAGAGACAGAGTAGGAGCATGGGAGGGGTAGAGAGAGGGGGAGACAAAGAATCCGAAGGAGGCTCCAGGCTCTGAGCTGCCAGCACAGAGCCCAACGTGGGGCTTGAACTCATAAACTGTGAGATTATGACCTGAGTCGAAGTCAGATGCTTAACCGACTGAGCCACCCAGGTGCCCTTTGAGAGAGAGAGGACAGAGTGTGAGCAGGGGAAGGGCAGAGAGAGAGAAGGATACACAGAATCCGAGGCAGGCTCCAGGCTCTGAGTTGTCAGCACAGAGCCCGACCCTGGGCTCGAACTCAGACTGTGAGTGAGCTGGGCCACTCAACCGACTGAGCCACCCAGGCGCCCTAAGCGTCTGACTCTTGATCTCAGCTCAGGTCATTAACTCATGGTTTATGAGTTTCAGCCTACCATCAGGCTTTGCACTGACAGTGGGGAGCCTGCTTAGAATTCTCTTTCCTTCTCTCTCTGCTCCTATCCCACTTGTGCTCTCTCTTTCTCTCTCTCACAAAATAAATAAACTTAAAAAAATTTTTATTATTTATAAAACATAAGAAGTCAATGATACCTGAGTAACTTCCTAATTACAAAAATGCATTTCTGGTGTCATAATTTTAAATAAATAATACTTTACTAATGTGATATCTTGGTTGATCATAAGATTTTTCTGCAAATTCATTTGCTAGATCATCAAAATTTATACTTTTAGCAACTTTATTTTTAATCTATATAATGGAAAGCAACATCAGTTGATCTTGGCAAATGCCAGATTGCAAATAATTTTTGATAATTTTAAATTTCAAGAAGGATCTTCCTGCTGATGCAACTGTTACCAGAGCTATTAAGAATATTTTATAGACTTTGGCAACCCCTATCAAAATAACACTAGTATTCTTCATAGAGCTAGAACAAATAATTCTAAAATTTGTATGGAACCAGTAAAGATCCCGAATAGCCAAAGCAATCTTGAAAAAGAAAACTAAGGCTGGGGGCATCAGAATCCTGGACTTCGAGCTGTATTACAAAGCTGTAATCATCAAGACAGTATGGTACTGGCATAAAAACAGACACTCAGAATGGAATGGAACAGTTAGAGAATCCAGAAATGGCCCCACAAATGTATGGCCAACTAATCTTTGACAAGGCAGGGAAGAATAGCCAAAGGAATAAAGACAGTCTCTTCAGCAAATGGTGCTGGGAAAACTGGACAGCGACATGCAGAAAAATGAACCTGGACCACATTCTTACACCATACATAAAAATAAACTCAAAGTGGATGAAAGACCTAACTGTAAGACAGGAGGCCATCAAAATCCTAGAGGAGAAAGCAGGCAAAAACCTCTTTGACCTCAGCCATAGCAACTTCTTACTCAACACATCTCTAGATGCAAGGGAAACCAAAGCAAAAATGAACAATTAGGACCTCATCAAAATAAATAGCTTCTGCACAGAGAAGGAAACAATCAGCAAAACTAAAAGGCAACCAACGGGATGGGAGAAGATGTTTGCAAATTACATATTAGATAGTGGGTCCAACATCTATAAAGAATTTATCAAACTCAACACCCAAAAAACAACTAATCCAGTGAAGAAATGGGCAAAGACATGAATAGACACTTCTCCAAAAAGGCATCCAGATGGCCAACCAACACATGAAAAAAATGCTCAACGTCAGTCATCATCAGGGAAATACAAATCAAAACCACAACGAGAAACCACCTCACACCTGTCAGAATGGCTAATGTTAACAACTCAGGCAACAACAGATGTTGGCGAGGATGTGGAGAAAGAGGATCTCTTTTGTGCTGCTGGTGGGAATGCAAACTGGTGCGGCCACTCTGGAAAACAGTATGGAGGTTCCTCAAAAAAATTAAAAATAGAACTACCCTATGACCCAGCAATTGCACTAGTAGGTATTTATCCAAGGGATACAGGTGTGCTGTTTCAAAGGGGCACATGCACCCCAATATTTATAGCAGAGCTATCGACAATATCCAAAATATGGAAAGAGCCCAAATGTCCATCAAGAGATGAATGGATAAAGATGTGGTATATATATATATATATATATGTATACCACACCATATATATATGTATACACACACATACATACACAATGTAGTATTACTCGGCAATCAAAAAATGAAATCTTGCCATTTGCAATTAGATGGATGGAACTAGGCAGTATTATGCTAAGTGAAATTAGAGAAAGACAAACATCATATGACTTCACTCATATGAGGAATTTAAGACACAAAACAGATGCACATAAGGGAAGGGAAGCAAAAAAATATATGAAAACAGAGAGGGAGACAAAACATAAGAGACTCTTAAATATAGAGAACAAACAGAGGGTTGCCAGAGGGGTTATGGGAAGGAGGATGGGCTAAATAGATAAGAGGCATTAAGGAACCTACTCCTGAAATCATTGTTGCACTATATGCTAACTTGGATGTAAAAAAAAAAAAAAAAAAGAGTATTTTATAGACTTTGACAACATTGGGGTAAATTTCTGATAATTTATGTTGAAAATATAACATATAACTTATGTTATATGTATTTGTTTACATATATAAGTATAAATATAAATAAATAGATATATATTTTTTAAGTTGGCTTGATGCCCAATGAGGGGCTTGAATTCATGACCCATGAAATGTCTATCTTAATTCATTTAGAGGTAATGATTCACATGAAATAAATGTTCTCTTCTTTTTTTTTTAAATTTTAATGTTTATTTATGTTTGAAAGAGGGGGGGTGCACAAGCAGGAGACGGAGAGAGAGGGGAACAGAGGATCCGAAGTGTTCTCTGTATTGACAGCAGAGAGCCCTATGTGAGGCCTGAATTCACCTGGAAGATCGTGACCTGAGCTGAAGTTGGAGGCTCAACCAACTTAGCCACCCAGGAACCCCTCACATGAAGTAATTTTTCTAAAAAGACTTAAGAGGCACCTGTCTCACTCAGTCAGAAGAGCATTTGACTCTTGATCTTTGGGTTGTGAGTTCAACCCCCACATTAGGTGCAGAGATTACTAAAAAAATAAATAAACTAAAAAAACCAGATTTAATTCTACATATATATCAATTTCATGTAAGTCTGAATTAATTGCAAATGTAAATTTATGCAATGGCATTTTAATGTTCTGACATAACTGGAATTTGTAATGGTCATACAAGAAATTGAAAGTGAGCTTGTGATTTGTATATAACCCAGGCTGATTGTTTATGCATTCTTTTTTTTTTTTTTAATGTTTATTAGTTTTGAGACAGAGAGAGACAGAGCATGAGTGGGGGAGGGGCAGAGAGAGAGGGAGACACAGAATCCGAAGCAGGATCCAAGCTCTGAGCTGTCAGCACAGAGCCCTACTCGGGGCTCGAACTCACGGACCGTGAGATCATGACCTGAGCCGAAGTTGGACGCTCAACCGACTGAGCCACCCAGGCACCCCTGTTTATGCATTCTATTATTGTGTATTCAATGAAAAGGAAAAAATTAATTTTCAAATTTTCTTCCTCCTTAATAACTTTTCATCTAAAGCTTCATATGAAAGTAGCATTCTTGGGGTACCTGGGTGGCTCAGTCAATTTAGTGTCCAACTTCAGCTCAGCTCGTGATCTCTCGGTTCGTGGGTTTGAGCTCCACAATAGGCTCTGTGCTGACAGTTCAGAACCTGGAGCCTGCTTCTGATCCTGTGTCTCCCTCTCTCTCTAACTCTCCCCTGCTCACAGTCTTGTCTCTCTCTCTCTCTCCAAAATAAATATGTATTAAAAAAAGAAAGTAGTGTTCTTTTCCATTAAATATGACAATCTTTAAATTTTAAATCAAGTTTTCATTTATAAACCTATGAATATTTGCTTTGTGATACTGTAGTTTTCAAACCTCTGAAATTTAGGCTCACTCGAGAACTGAATAACTCCATGAAATGCTTTATTATAATATCCACAGTTACATTTTTCATTTTGTAATAATTTGTTGAGAATACGGGCTTATTGCCAGAGTGCTGGCAGCTTCCGTCTGGGGGCTCAGGTCAGTATTTGTGCTGATGCTGTCACCTCACCTCTTGTGCTGCTGCCCACTATCACCAACACCAATCTGGGCCCAGACCTTGGCCCAGGCACAGCGTGTGTGCTGGGCTGCTAGGCCCATTGCTCAGTACACTGACTGCCTGCTGTGCCCATGGGTCTGAACCCTTGTCCGCATGTGTTGCCTCCTTCCCTCCCAGTGTTTTTTGGTTGTTCACAAAATGTTTCATTGCCCTACTGAACTTCACTTACAAAACCCAAGTTCAAAGATAAAATTAAGTATGAGGCGTTTCTGAATGTGAGGCCCATGAGCCCATGAAGCAGCGCTGCGTGGATTATTTCACTTCATTTATGCTGTACTAGCTGAGCAACCCAATGCTCAAATTCCCTTCTTGAGAGTCTGTTTACTATATAAGGAAAATATGGTCAGTGCTTGTGAAGACTGGGTCTTCCAGGAAGTAGCTGTCAAGAAGGAGTTAGGAATGCAATAGATTTATTGAAGGGCAAGATTTGCGAAAGATAAATTGAGGGGGCACAGGGGTGGAGGGAAAATCTTCACATTCAGTGATTCTGTGAGAAATCGGGTAGCTTTAATCTAGATATTATAGAAAAAATTAAACTAAAAACTATAAAAACCAAAAACAAAAACCCTTGCTGAGAGAAAATTGAAATTAGATTTTCAGCCCGTGTTTAATTTCAAAAAAACCTTCGGGCATAAACAGTCATGTTTCAAAGTAAATTTATAAAATCCAATTTCAGAACTTCCCATAAAACTTAAAAAAATCTTAGGTACAAATATAGAAGTAGAGGAATAACTTAGGAATTAAAAAAATGCCTCTTTGTATTTTGTACAGCTATTTTGAGAAGGCCATAATAACATTAAAAATTATCTTGTTATCCATAGGTTAAATGAATTGAAAGGTTTAATACCTAAGTATAGTTCATCTCAGATATATTCATTTAAAAAAAATCAATCGGGCGCCTGGGTGGCTCAGTTGGTTAAGTGTCTGACTTTGGCTCAGGTCATGATCTCATAGTTTGTGAGTTTTTGCCCTGAGTCGGGCTCTATGCTGACAACTTGGAGCCTGGAGCCTGCCTCTGATTCTGTGTCTTCCTCTCTCTGCCCCTCCCCTGCTCATGTTCTGTCTCTCTCTCTCTCTCAAAAATAAACATTAAAAAAAATAAAAAAATAATCAACCAGATTTCATGTTCTCCCTTTATCCCTCTTTCTTCCCTCCCTCCCTTAATGTGGTTAAAAGTGTTAAACTTTTACAAAGTACCTAATATGGGGCTCTTTGACAATTATGAATGCAATTGTAATTCATAATGGCAATTACAGTTGATATACAAATTTCTTTAGCAAAAACTTCTTGAACTGCCACTTAGTATTAGGTAAAGTACTAGCTACTAGAAATTCAACAGTAAATAAAGTATGCTCCTCCCATTTCCCAAAGTACTTATGATTTAGTGGGAGACACACACACACACACACACACACACACACACACACACACACACACTGGTAAATAATAGTTACTCCCAAAATGAGAGAAGAGCAAACCTGAGCCCAACCTGTAGCCTGAGGCATGGTGCAGAGCTAAGTCACCCTAGATCAACTGAGCCACAGTGGGCCGGCCGACCAGTAAGCATGAGAATAAATGCTTATTGTTGGTGAGCCATTGAGTTTTGGTGTGATTTGTTATGCAGCATATTGTAGTAAAAATGTGGCTAATGCATATTTTGCATTTCTTTGTTCATCATTCCTTCTTACATTTCAGATTGATGTGTGTGCTTTCTTACAGCCTAAAGTTTGCCCTTTAGAATGCCTGAGAATCTTTGAGTGGAAAATTCTCTGAGTTTACACTTAATTAGTAAATTTCTTCAATTATCACTTGTTCTTAAAGAACAGTTCTGGGCCATTAAGTGCAGGTCGACTATTAGTTTTTTTCAACAGATTGAAGATATTATGCTTCTTTCTTCTGACTTTTGCCATAGCTGTTCGGTCAATTATAGTTACTGTCGATTTGTAGGAAATCTCTCTTCTCTCTGGCTGTTTTCAGATTTTCTCCTTGTCGTTGGCATTCTGAAATTTCATTATGACACAAGTAGGTAGGAATTTTGACTAGATATGGTTTCTTTTTATTCTGCTTAAAATTGATTGGGATTCTTGTAGATTCTATGGTATTCTATGGGATTGATGTAGATTCTATGGTACTTGAACAATGGACCCTCAAATATGTCCATGTTCTAATCCCCAGAACCTGTGAATATGTTAGACTCAATTTCCACAGGGTGACACAAAGCAGGACATCTATATATGCAGTGGGTTGCATGACAGGAAAGGAATATTGAACTTACAGAGTATGCATATTTTATAATGGGCCATAAGCATGCCTACCTTCTTCTCCAGAGAAAGATTTTATGGCTATCTTACGAGGCTGTACACAAATCTGCCTTCTGGTCCAGAGGGAGACACCATCATTATCTTCCAAGACTGTTGACTACATAAACTGTTGACAAGAGAGTCTGAAACAAAGACAGTCAGCGCCTCTGCTCATAAAATGTGCAGAAACTTGAGCAACTCATGAAGAATTGTCTTCTAACAGTAGATAATTTGAATTGGGCCATGAACCCATGCTTGTATTTGGCAAATTATTAGGGTAGCTTTATCCTCCCTTCTATCTTCTATCAAGAACAAGACAGATAAGTTTTCTTGCTGTCCTCCAGTATAGGGCAGGTGTTTTTTGTTTGTTTGCTGAAAGTGTAGACCTTTGTGTTCTAGTTGGTGTGTATGTATGTGTGTGTGTGTGTGTGTGTGTGTGTAAGGATCTCCTATTAGACCCCCTATCTTGGTGGGAGTCTTGGGTTTGTCTCTTCATAGCCTTCATAGCCATTAACTAGAACTCTAGCCCACACTCACTAGAGTTCAGAAGACACCTCCCCCAAGTCCCATAAAATCTTTGTTTTGTGCTTGTTTACCTCTCCGGGTTCCTGCTTTCACTTGATTTTTGGCCTCTAAGTATTCCTTAACTTTTTGGTATCTCGGAAATGTATTTTAACAGATATTTTTTATGTTCTGTTGAGAATTAATTTTTTTTGTATGACAGGGTTATTCTGTGTCTCTAATCTCCTATACACTTCCAGGATGGCTGAAATGCACAGAGGTAATTAAACTAGAGTTTAGGTATCATGAGTCACCTGTATGAACACTGAATTCATCCAGAAAGCTGGCAGGTTTGAAATAATATACTTAAACCAATATGATAGGAAATGAGGTTTTTCAGTAAACTGGACTTTCCCCCAGCAGTTATTTAAAGAACCACCTGCTTTGGGAGTAATACCCCAAAGCTTAGTGTGTTTAGTAAGGCTGCTAAACACAGGCAGGAAGGCCTCAGGATTCTCTAAGTTGTATATGGTCACTGCACTGTTGCATTAGTTGATTATTTTGTTAGCAACTTTAGAAATATTGCACGCATTCAATTTCATTGCTTTGAAATAGTAACTACTTGGATGACTCTAGTGTAAACAGACTCTGAAACTTGCTACTCAAAGTGTGGTCCATGATCAACAGCATCAGCATTAGTACCACCTGGATGCAGCTGGAAATGCAGATTCTTAGGCCTCTCTCCAGTCCTACTGAATCAGAATCTGCCTTTTTAATGAGTCCCAGGTGGTTCCTTTGTGTATTAATGTTTGAGAAGCACTGCCCTAGAAAAATGCTTTGAAGAAGGTGCAGTTGTTGCTGATGACTCCAGCAGTCATAAAATTTGGAGGCTGTATAACACAATGTAGAAAGCATGGTTTTAAGAATCAGAATCAGGGGCACCTAGGTGACTCAGTCAGTTGGGTGTCTAACTTCAACTCAGGTCATGATCTCATGGTCTGTGGGTTTGAGCCTCATGTCGGGCTCTGTGCTGACAGCTTGGAGCCAGGAGCCTGCTTAGGATTCTATGTCTCTCTCTCTCTCTCTCTCTCTCTGCCCCTCCTCCACTCACGTGCTGTCTCTGTTTCTCAAAAGTGAATAAATGTTAAAAAAAATAAAAAAAATAAAAGAATCAGGATCAGGGGGGCCTGGATTGCTCAGTCAGTTTAGTGTCTGAGTCTTGATTTTGGCTTGGGTCATGATCTCATGGTTGGTGGGATCTAGTCCTCTACAGGGGTCCATGTTGACAGCCTACTTGGAATTCTCTCCTCCCCCCTTTGTTCCTTTCTGGCTCACACTCTCTCTCTCTCTCAAAATAAATAAATTTTAAAAAATAATTAAAAAAAAAAAAGAATTCAAAATCTGAGGTCCACTCCTGAAAAAGTGTGAGTTTCAATAGAGCACTTAACATTCCTAAATGTTGAATCGTATTTCATAAGATTGTTAAAGGAATCAAGAGATAATGAAGGGCACCTGGGTGGCTCAGTCAGTTAAGCATCTGACTCTTGATTTGGGCTCAGGTTACGATCTCACGGTGCATGAGTTTGTCCCATGTCTCACTCTTCTCTGGCAGGGCGGAGCCTGCTTGTGATTCTCTCTCTCTCCTTTTCTCTCTCTGCCCCTCTCTCACTCGTGCTCTCTCTCTTGCTTTCAAAAATAAATAAACTTTAAAAAAAACAACCAAAAAACAACCTTAATCAAAATTTTACAAAAAGTATATAGTTATATAGACTAAACATTAGTTATTAGTTAAAAATAATAAAGTCAATGAGAAGCATTAAAACTCAACTATTTCTAAAACTATTTAATCAGGCACATTCTAATTCTTTCTTGTGATTGACTACACAGACAGTGGTTCCCACCTTCAGTTTCAGTTTATAGTTCTTTTTTTTTAATTTTTTAAATGTTTATTTATTTTTGAGACAGAGAGAGACAGAGACAGAGTAAGCAGGTCTCACAGGTGTTACCAACGTGGAGGGGGGCCCCCAACCCAGTCTGGGGAGGCCAGAGAAGACTTCTCAAAGATGATCTTGGGTTGAGCCTTAAAACCATGAGGAAACAACTTGGTAAATCTCTTCAATAAATTTCTCTGACCTAGATTAGAGTGTGGGAAGAGAAATTTTATCTCCAAATTCAAATTCAACTTCCACATAGCTCATAAATGGTCATGACTAAGGGTATAAGCATTAAAAAATAGTCAGGATTTTGCTTACTGCTTCTATCACCTATGCATTGAACCTGATTTGCAAGACTTGCAGCTCAGGTCTCCTCATGACTAATCCATTGGAAGTGGGGCACACCTACCTTTCCTTCTGACTTGAACAAATGGTTGAAACTGTCACTTTTTTCTTTCATTGTGGTTTTCTACCTGTGTCAAATCAACTCAGTTTGTTTATTTAAAATGTTTATTTATTTTGAGAGGGAGAGCGAGTGCCTATGAGTGGGGGAGGGGCAGTGGGAGACGGGGGACAGAGGATCTGGACTGGGTTCTGCACTGTTAGCACAGAGCCGGACACCAGGCTCAAACACGCAAATTGTGAGGTCATGACCTGAGCCAAAGTCTGACACTTAACTGACTGAGCCACCCAGGCGCCCCTGAACTGTTTTTTTTTTTTTACTGTTTAGCCCAAACTTTTCAAATCCCTTACTGGCATGTGATTTAGGTCTTATTAATTTCTGTGTGATTATCATTTATTTGTTTTTGCTTAGAACCTAGGCCAGGCTACGTTCAGATGTCGGAGAATAATTCATGCTATATTGGGGGTAAGAAGTTTAAAGAATGAAAGTATAGCTGGCAAAGCCATACTTGTGGAGTTTCTATTTTTTGTTGTTGTTGTCCTGAAAACATAGGAAGCCAAAAAGACAAATAAGGTACACACGTAGTCTTGCTCCTACTTGGAAGGAATTTGATTTTTTCCTTTCCTGAATGAAAAATAAATGTTCCAGCTCTCTTTGAAATAAGCATCAGCTCAATAGTGGGACTGAAAACCTACTTCATTGTTATTTTACAGTATATTGTAGTTACTGTATATTTGAAGACATCCCATATTTTCCCATACTTGATCTACTAACAAATGACAATGAAAAGAAGATCTTGTAATCTGTCTATAAGACTAATTTTTTTTTTTAAGTAAGCTCCATACCCAACATGTGGCTTGAACTCACAACCCTGAGATCCTGAGATCAGAGTTGCATGCTCTACATACTGAGCCAGCCAGGTGCCCCTACGGAGGCTAAGTTTTAAGAATCAGATTTATTTACCATGACATATTTTTTTCATTAGAGCAGAGAAATATGGCTAAAAGATAGAGACGGAGTGTTTTAATAACATTCCTGTAGTTAGATTCTTCTTTATGAAAAGAAAAAAATAAATAAGAAAGCCCACACTGGGGATGCCAAAAATTCCCTCCCATTTCCACTGAATGTTGTGTGGGATGAGGGAAAAGATCATTTTATTCCTTTTTTTTTTCAGGATAGCCCCTCATTTGGTGACAGCCAAAACTGGGCATTGTTCCTGGTTGAATAGTGTTCTTCCCAAATTCATGCCCACCATGGACCCTGAGAGCGTGACCTTATTTAGAAATCAGATCTTTGCCGATGTATAAAAGTTACAGTGAGGTTGTAACTTGCACAATGAGAATTAGGGTGGGGCCTAAATCCAATATGACTAATGTCCTTTTAAGAAGAGGGGAATTTGGACACAGACACAGATGGAAGATGGCTATGTGGAAACAGAGGCAGAGATTGGAGTTATGTTGCCACAAGTCAAAGAAAGCCAAGGATTACTGGCAACCACCAGAAACTAGGAGGGAGGCATTTATCAGATTCTCTCAGAAGGAACCAACCTTGCCTACACCTTGATTTCTAGACTCCAGAACTGGAAGAGGACAAATTCCTATTGTTTTAAGCTAGTCTGTTATAGCAGCCCTAACCTGACAGAAGCATCCAGCTCTTCCCATGCCCTATCAGCAGCACGTGGGCATCCCTCCCTTAGCTCAGTCTATACCCTGATCTAGCAGGAAGAAGTCTGATTCTTTGCCTCCTATTCTTCTTCTTTAGCTTCCCTGACACTGCTGCGTCTGTACAAAAGAGACCAGAATCAGTTTCTTCACCAGCCTTTTAGCTTAGACCATCCTTATTAAAAAGCACTTTCAGGGGCACCTGGGTGGCTCAGTCGGTTAACTGTCCAACTTTGGCTTGGGTCATGATCTTGCAGTTTGTGAGTTCGAGCCCCACATCCACATCAGGCTCACTGCTGTCAGTGCAGAGCCTGTCTCGGATCCTCTGTCTCCCTCTCTCTCAAAAATAAGTAAACATAAAAACTTTTAAAAAAACTATTAAAAAAAAAAAGAGCTTTCAGGGTTCATGGGTGTCTCAGTCGGTTGAGCGCCAACTCTTGAGTTTGGCTCAGGTCATGATCCTATGGTTGTGGGATCCAGCTTCACATTGGGCTCTGTGATGAGCATGGAGCTTGTTTAAGATTTTCTCCCTCTCTCTCTCTGTCTCTTCTTTTGCTCCTCTCCCCTGCTTGAGTGTGTTCTCTCTCAAAAAAAAAAAATCTTAAAAAAAAAATAAAAAGAGCTTTCTTCTCGGACTTTTAATTAATGTTTAAATAATCTGAATATGGCTCCCAGGAGAGTAACAGGTATTTACGTGGCAGTTAATACTCTGAAATCTGATTGGCCAGAGAACTGCTGCTGTTTGGGTGGAAGATCAAAGGCAAGGAAAGGCTCTTTAACATAGTAAGACAATGGACATCTCCATGGCTGAGGCAATGCTACATTCTCTACATTTCGTAAGCCCTATGACTCTTCTGTGCACTGAGAAGCAGAAATAGATAAATGATACCAATCAAATATGAAGTAAAGGAAGCAGAGGTAGTAATTGTAACAGACACAGTAGAGTTTAAGATAAAGAGGATGGAATGTCTCAGTAGAACCATATGGTCTTGATAAATGGGACAGTTAATACTTGGTAGCATTGTCCTCTAGTGTCATAGAAACCTGGGGTTAAATCCTATCACTAATAGTAACACTATAAATTATCCTTTTAGAACTTCTGGTTTTTTTTTTTTATCTGTAAAATGGAGATAATACATATCTTCCTCATAGGACAGTTTTAAGGATCATATTAGCTAATGTATATAAAATGCCTAGGATTCAATAAACGTTAGCTTTCATTCTCACTCGGCTTACTTGCCAAAAAATATATCAAAACCATCATTCCTCCAACGCCCAACTACTTTTTTTTTTTTTAAAGTAGGCTTCACACCCAGCATAGAGCCCAAAGCAGGGCTTGAACTCACAACTCTGAGATCAAGACCTGAGCTGAGATCAAGAGTCAGAGGTTTAACCAACTGAGCTGCCCAAGTGCCACAAGGGCTGTTGCTTTTCCGCCTCTATATTTGATCATGCTTCCTATGTCATTATAGAAAGGTTTTTATTTTTATTATAATGAGGCTAGGAATCTCTCGGCTCTTTAATTTTCTCTTCCTCACGTGGGCCCAATCTTACTCTCCCCATTCACCTTCTGAAGATGATTCCTTCCTTTCTGTGTGAAGCTACCTCTGTTTGAATTTTGTCCTGTAGAAGCTCCATATTTAGCGCCAATATTTCCTATAGTTTTACCTTTTCTTTCTCTACCAGTTCTATCCCCCTGTATATGAAAAGTTACTTCTTCCTATTAAAAACAAACTAATAACAAAATGAAACTCTGAACCTCTCTTGACTATGGTAGGTAAAATCCTATCTTTCTCCTTTTTTAGCCAAGCTCGTACTTTTGTTTTCATTTATTTTTTTATAAAGTTTTTTTTTTTAATGTTTATTTATTTTTGAGGGAGAGACAGAGCACGAGCAGGGGAGGGGCAGAGAGAGAGGGAGACACAGAATTCAAAGCAGGCTCCAGGTTCTGAGCTGTCAGCATAGAGCCGAAGTGGGAGTTTGGACCCACCAACTATGAGATCATGACCTGAGCCAAAGTCAGAAGCTTAACTGAGCCAGACAGGCGCCTCTTTTTTTTCATTTAAATTTTATTCATTTACTTTTTGAAAAGGCAACATTTCATGGATCAAAATTCACGAAGGCAAACAGTACAAATTCTCTTTCCTATCCCTGATTCTCAAGCAGTTTCCCTTCCCTGAGCGAACTGTTTCCTGTGGTCTTTTTAGAGATCCGTGTATGCATATACAAGTAAATAAGTATTTTTCCTTCTGTATAAAAATTTCACCATGCTATAGACACGCTTCTCATTCACGCTTTTTTTCAGTTAAAAATATGTCTTGGAGGTCTTTTCATATCAGTGCCTAAACAATTTTCTCATTGTTTCAAGTCTTCTGTAAAGCAGGTGCCAAGATGGGATTAGACATGCAAGAAACTTACTGGAGGAAATGCCCCTGAGGGAGAAAAGGAGGGAGCCAGAGATGAATCAGATTGTGATGCTGATCTGAGCCCTGTGAAGGAGGGAGGGAAGGCATGAGGGGTGGGGTGGGCAATGACTCAGGCTGCACCATAGTCCTAAGAAAGTTTCAAATAGGCTTAAACCTGGGGATTCCTTAAGACAAAGTCACACATCGGGGGAATCCTGCATCCTGCAGGAATGGACGTGCGTGAGCATCCTGCTATGCTCAGTCATTGGCTGGGAGCAGTCCATGGGGAGTATGGCCTCCTTGCAAATGCGGTGCTAGATTCAGGGCTTAGACGCTGGAGCCTCCCTGCAGGGAAGACATCTGAAACCCTTCATGTTATTTTTAGGGCTGCATAATAATCCCCTGAAGGATGTGCTGTACTTTATCCATTATGAAAGTCACATTACAGTATCTACCACAGGAGTATAACCGTAGGAAACTACTATGTGATTTTGGTAGATGCTGCCAAGATCAAAATCTAATGTATATATTGCTACACATTTTGTGAATGTGTATTCCACTAGCAATGCAGGAGACTGTTTCCTCATATCCTTAGTAACAAAGGGTGTGGTCAAACTTTTTTTTTTTTAAGTTTCTTTATTTATTGTGTGTGTGTGAGAGAGAGAGAGAGAGAGAGAGAGAGGCAGAGAGAGGGAGAGAGAGAATCCCAAGCAGGCTCTTTGTTGTCAGCACAGGGTTCAAGCTCATGAACTGTGAGATTATGACCTGAGCCAAAACCAAAAGTCAGATGCATAACTGACCGAGTCACCCAGGTGCCCCAAACTTTTGACTTTTTCAGTTAATCTTTTCATCACCTATATTTGATTTTTTACTTAACATTTTCCCACCTTCCACTCATTCCCTAGTACTCATTCATTAAGCCCTGGCTCTGCAATTTACTAGTTGTCTCAGTTTGTTCATTCTATTCACGTAAAATAGAATAATGAATCAACATACCTAATAGGGATATTTTGAGGATAAAATGAATGCGGAACTCCATGTTTAAAAACAGGAACCAACCAATAAACATTCTCCACACTCCAACGTCATCCCCTGGTGATTTCCAAATCTATACATTTAGGCTAGACTTTTTGTTGGCAGATAAACTATTCATCTGCTTACTTGTTATTTCTTTTTTTTAATGTTTATTTATTTATTTTGCGAGCGTGAGTGAGCGCGCACGCTATCACAAAACATGAGATCATGACCTGAGCTGAAATCAAGAGTCAGATGCATAACTGACTGAGCCTCCAGGCGCCCCAATGCTTGTTTGTTATTTCTATCCCGATGCCCCACAAGCACTTCATATTCAACATGCCCCAATCAAAGCCATCATTTTTCTCTGAAACACTGCTCCTTTTCCTTTATGGACCTTATTGTTGAAGTCAAAACCCTAGAAGTCATTGTGGATTATTCTCTCTCCCTTAAGCCCACATTTAATTAATCGCCAGGTTCTGTTGAATTTGATTCATAAATAATTCTGGTATCTATCTTTTTCTCATGATCAGGACTGCCACTTTATGGTTCAGATCTCTGTATTTTGTAAGTATTAAGGCAAGAGCTTCTTTTCTTCTTTTTTCTTTTTAAATAGGCTCCATGCTGAATGTGGGACTTGAACTCAAGATCCTGAGATCAAGACTCACCTGCTCTCCCAATCGAGCCAGCCCGATGATCCAAGGCAATAGCTTCTTTACTGTTCTCACTTTCCTCCAATCTATCCTGAACACTGTTGTCAGGAGGAGTTTTTGAATAACAACACTGATTATATTACTCTTTAGCTCAAGAGTCTTTAATGGTTTCCCATGGCCAATGGAATGATGACATCTAAAACTTCCACTTGACATATATATATTGCTCTTCCTAATTTGACCTCTGCTTATGTGTCCAATCTCTTTTTAGATATTCCCTTTCCCTGCTTTAATCAGTTACATTCAAATTAGTTGCATTTCTCAGAATATATCATGTTCTCTCACGATATATGACGTAGTCATTCTGCCTTAAATAATTTCTGTTCCCTACTTGCCTTCTTGCCTTTCACATAAGGTACTTTAAATTTTGGTTCAAAACTTCCCTCTTTTGTGAAGCCTAGCCTGACTCCTCCAGAAGTCTTTCTATTCTACTATTGCTCTCTGTACCATATAGTTTATTTTTAATATGCTCACATGTTTATGTCTTCAATAGGTTTTAGTTCCCCGATGAAAAAAGACCAATTGTCATCTGGTATCTCCAGCACTTACCATAGTTCCTGGAAATAAGAGACACGCATATACTCAGATATTTTTGGTTGACTTCAAGTTTTGAGGAAGTTTCTCAGGAAATTTACTCTTGTAGTAAATAAATGATCTCCCCCCACACTCCAAGTTTTCCAGGTTTCTTCCAAAACCTAGCAGGCAATTCACTACTAACTTTCCTTACACTTTATTTTATTAATTTTTTTAATGTTTACTTATTTTTGAGAGAGAGACAGAGACAGAGTTGAGCAGGGAACGGGCAGAGAGAGAGGGAGACACAGAATCTGAAGCAGGTTCCAGGCTGGGAGCTGTCAACACAGAGCCCCATGTGGGGCTGGAACTCACCAACCATGAGAACATGACCTGAGCGGAAGTAGGAAGCTTAACCTTAACCCACTGAGCCACCTGGCGCCCCTCCTTACCACTTAGGTAAAAGTGACCATTTCCTCCTTTTTGCTCTCAGTAAATGTGGTATGTTAGTCCTATCCTAGCACCAATCATTTTTAAGATTGTATCCCAAACATCTGACACGTTAAGCATGCAATTATTAAATGAATCAAGGTTCACCTTGATGAAGGAGACTTTCTTAAACATTCTAGGAGAACGTCACCATTATGCATAGACCGTAAAAAACCTTTTACAATCCAACCCTGATGATTGTTTTTAAAACGATGCATCCTGGCACTTTAATTGTCCTCAGACAGATGGCCAAACCTTGGCTATGGGAACCGCTCACTGTAGGAGGAGACCATGACTAGAGCGCGAGAGAAAGGATGGTTGGCTGCTATGGTTCAGAAGTTCTCCTCAGATGGAAGCTAGAACTAGGAAACCGCTGATGGTTCAGCTTTTGAAATACGGTTTCTGCATCGTAAAGAAAAAAGATTAACCTATCAGGAGCAACCGAGCACATTGAATTACCAATCAAGAACGGGAAAGGAGCCAAAGCATGGGGATACCCACGCACCAACGAGGACGTCATTCTCTGGTCTCAGCCAATGAGAGATTGGGCGGAGGGGGCGGGGCAACAGGCGGACCAATTGCCACACACACAAAAAAACAATCTGCAGTACAACTGTCCTAACCACAGTCCTCGCCTCTCAAAACCACTGGAGAAAACTCCTGAGCAAAGCACTTGTTAAATACTTTCCACTCTCCTTCTCGCCCGGGGACGGTTATAGTGGAGTACCTTCCTCATACTAGAACAAGGGCCTTCTTTCCACCAGCTGCCACAGACTCGCAGAAAGAATACAGTAACTTTGAGCTTTCTACCTTCACAGGAACTGGCAGTCCGAAGCTACCTGAGGGGGAGGGGCGGCCCCCGTGCGCAGGCGTGCATGCCTTGTGGAGGCGGGGGTATAGCGGCCCAAAGCAAGCTGGGTGTTGTATTTCTTTTGCTGGCAAAACTGAACTGCTCCTGTAGCCTCTGGAACTACATTTCCCGGAAGCCCCCGCGACCTCGGGGTGGGCGGGATGGTTGGTTAATGAGCTCGAGGAAGCCGCGGCGCGGCCCACCAGGTTCCAAAACAAGGAAATGAAGGGGGGAGGCGGGACTGGGGCTGCCTGCGGGAGCCGCCGCCGCCGCCGCCGCGGAGGAGGAGGAGGAGGTGGAGTAGGTGGCTGTCGCGGCCGCCGAGGAGTCCCTTGCTGAAGGCGGACCGCAGGGCGGCTGGCGGCGCGCGCGCGCCCGAGAGGCGGCTGTTGGAGAAGTGGAGCGGCGGTCGCGGGGGGAGGAGGAGGAGGAGGAGGGACTGAGCGGCGGCGGCCCCCGCGTCCCGGTGCCTCTATGGGGAAAGCAGACAATGGATTATGATTTCAAGGCGAAGCTGGCGGCGGAGCGGGAGCGGGTGGAGGATTTGTTTGAGTACGAAGGGTGCAAAGTGGGACGCGGCACCTACGGGCACGTCTACAAGGCGAGGCGGAAAGATGGGTAAGAGCAGGGGCGGGGGGAGTAGGCTCGCTCGGGTCCTCGCCCTGCCCGCGACCGCGCGGGATGGGTGGGTTGGAGCCGGGTCGGGCCGTTCCCGAAGGGCGAGGCGGAGGTGGTCGCGGGGCCGAGTCTCAGCTCGGACTGAGGGACACGGGTTCTGCTTGCCCCCCGACCCCCCGCGCGGCCCCGTCGCGCCCCTCGAACTCCCGCGGCGCAGCCCAGTCGGGGGGCGTCGGTCCCGTCCCGGAGGGCGCCTTCCGCGTGCATGGAGCTGGCGGCGGGACTCGAGTTGGGACCTCAGCTGGAGGTGGAGTTTGTGGGGTCTGGTCTCTTGGGGAGATGCCGAGGGCTGGGAGAGCTTTGCCGAGTTGCCGCTCCGGCCCTGGTGACGGTCGTTGTGGAACTTCCAATCGGCTGAGCGCCTTGCCGGGGGCGGCGGTTTGAAACCTCGCAGAGGAGCCGGTCGGGTGGCGGAGCGCTGGGCTGGGGGGGGGGTCCTAGGCAGACTCTAGGGTCTGACCCACCGCGCATCTCTGCCCTTGGGGCCAGCCAGCCTATTGGCTTCTCAGAGCAGTCCCGCGTCCCTGTCGATACCCAGCGACTTATGGATCCCTCCTGATTCGCCCCCGATTTCGCTTTTTCACATTCTGAATTCCGCACTTTACCTCGAATGTAGGGCCTCCTCGGAGACTAACCGCGTTTTAGCCGCAGAACTTCAGAGTTCGCCTAGTTCTTTGGTAACTCCTTTCCCGCCCGGGTTGGATGTTCTTATGCCCTCCACTCCATCCCCTGGTTAAATTCGTGCTGGGGTTTATTCAGCACCTAGATGATCCGGAACAGAATGCAGAGTGACAGAGATGTGGGCCTGAATCTTTGTTTACCTGGGAGTAGAGAGAGAACCCTAGTAATCTCTTAGGAAGCCTTTATTGATTGTTCTGTTAGAAGAAGGCGAGCTGGATTATGTATTGAGAATGCCTGTCCTTCGTCGCGTAGGGCAGACGGGCTCTAGGACAGGTGGAACCAGCTGCCTGCGAAGGGTAGTTTTAAACCAATCACCTGCTCACCGCCCTTCCTGGGAGGAATTCTCCTCCCCCAGTGTTAGGGAGCCTAGGAACATCTACCTGTCCCGCTTAGATTTCAAAGACGGTCAAAAGCTATGTGAGAGAGTGTTTTTAGCATCGTAGCGGAACATTTTTGATTAAAGTTGAGTATCAGTCACAATGACATTAAGATTTGAAGTGCTGCCTCACGTTCTGCGCACTCTGTTGTAATTGATATAGTTGATTTATGAATTCTAGGACGAAAGTAGTTAAGGTGTGTGTGCTAATTTCATAGAGAATGAAAAAAGCACAACTTTACAAATTGTTTTATCGTAAAGTGTGGTGAAAATCACACGGTACTATACACGTGTAAAGGAATGTTACTGCAAATAGTTTTGGTCTTATAACCGAAGGGGCCCTAGGGGAGTCACTTGTAAATTTTTGTCATAATTCTTTTAGTTAATTGCCAGGCGTCTTCGAATGAGTATTTTGGAATGTCAGATACTATAATTAAATTGTATTTTGTTTTTGGAATATTTACTTGTTATACTAGTGTTCCTGTGGGAATATTAATCAGATATATTTGGGGAAAAGCACATCTAGTTTTCCTATTTGGACATTGGCATTACAAGACAAATTATCCGTGGTGTTTTTCATACTCCTCATGCCCACTTTATCATGTAGTTGATTTGAAATTTTTAAAATGTATTTTTGCTAAAATAACTTCCTTTTAGTAGGCAACTTTTGAGAAAAATCTGCTCCTGAATTGTATTTTGATAGCATGGGATAAAACAACACAATTTAATTCTTGCTTCTAATTGTTCTTTTTGAATATTTTCCCCTCTAATAAAGTTCTTGATTCGACTACACTTTCTTCTTGAGTGAAATTTGTTTGATTAGAATTAATAAAGGTTCTTCAATAGAGTAAGATCAGTTTGTGTACCTTCAAAATATACCTTTTAAAGAAAGTTTTAGAATCCGAAAGCATTAGTTGATATCACTATATTCTAAGAAAAATCATAAAGGTAGGTTTTCTTGGACTGAAGGTCTCGTTGAGATTTTAGGCTTTACGTTAATAACACATCTCTTGGGGGTGGGTAGGGTCATTTTATGTTCATTGATACCAGCGATTTTAAAGAACAAGAAGTTTTTAAAGTTTTTAGTGATGGTTCTAAATTGTGATGCAGATTTGCATAGTAAAGATTTTACACTCTGATCATGGTTAATTGTAGCTTAGCTCTTTCCAGAATTTATTTTGGTTAATTAAAAAAAAAAGTGTAATGCTATTTTAGGGAGCAAGAAAGAAATCACATGCGTGCATTTAAGAGAAATTATTCTGATGTATATAACATAGTATATAACCGAAAATCATTCAGGTCTTTTGAGGAAACACTGGAAGAAGCAATGTAACTTACAAAACAGTACAAAACATCACTAGAAAAGCTTCTGCTTATACTTTAATACTACAGTTTAAAAAATTCTTTGATATTTTCATTGAAATAATGATTTTAACTTAGGCTATGTTAATTATACTATATAAATTTATAACAGGGGAAATGAAAGATTACATTTGGGTTTTTCACCTTTAATAAAAATATCATTTGTTCTTTTCGTTTTGAAGGAAGAGAATCTTTTGACCCATCCATCCTTTTTAAATAAAATCAAGCTTAAATGTTACTCCTGAGAAACAAGTTCAGAATATTTCTAGACTTTTTATTATGAGCAAGAATTTGTGAGTTTTCCTTTTAACGTTTGTAAAAAATCATACATAACAGTTGATGGTTACAAATCTCAAGACCATATTCCTCAAATTTGAAAAACTTTTGATTGATAAAGGATTATGGTTAAAAGGTTCTTTTGTCCATAAGAGATTCAAACACATGATTCCATAGGATAATGTTAAGTCTGAAAACTGTTAGACCCAACAATACTACTATTCAAATTTGCAGACATTCATTTCGTCTTTTGAGTCACTCCAATAAAAGATTGCTCCTTTTTGAGATGTCTTTGAAAGAACTTCATAATTGAAAGTGAAATGGCGGACATCTTAACAGTTTCAGTTTTGCCTCAGGGTTTCAGATGAGTAGTTGGTGACTATACATCTTAGTGCATAATGTTTTAGATGAGTAATTGGTGATTACACGTCTTAATGTATGTCATAAATCGTTCACAAATGTAGGTACATATGGATACATACAGGTAAATAATAGGTATGGTCCTATCTGCCTGACTTTGATGGATTTTTCATACTTGGTTTGTAGTTAGAATAGACAATCGTATTTGCATTATTTTTTTGGGGGGGAGGAGAAGTCTACAAAGATTAAAGATGTAGCAGTATGATCAGAGCATTTTAGAACTTTCAAGAGTTTTAGATCATTTAGTCTCATTTCTTCTTCACAAATGAGAAAACCAGAGCTTTTAGAGGTTAACTGTCATGCCCATAGTCTTACAGCAAGGACAAACCTCACAGAAGTTTCAAGACCGTAATCCAGATCTTGTGACTGAGTTGTTGCATGTTCCAGTGTGTCTTCCTTTTTAATACCATAGGGGGAAAAACCAAAAAGGCTGTGTTACCTCTGGTTTTAACAATCTTACTGTATAGGCTTTTCCCATGCAAAGTGTATATCTATACCAACAAGTGTGGTAAAGGGAAAATGGCACAGGGATATTTAAAAAAAAGTAGTAGGAGTGCCGGTCTATAGATTCTACCATGTATAGTTGCTTCTCTTCACCAGGTTTCTCTTCATTCTCAGTATCATTACTTTTGGCCACCATCTCTCAAAAATGGCCACCATTTTTGCATAGTAGCTGATTTGGTCTCTGTTGTTAGTTTAGTCTCTCCTCGTGATAGTCCGAGATCCAAATTGCCCAGGGTCATTTTTGTGCAAAATAAAATCAATTATGAAACATCTTGGAAAACTGTATATTCTCTATGATTCATACCATCACATCCAATCTTAATTCCTTACTTTGGCATGTAAAGCCATTTGCATTAGGATCCTAAGGTCTTTCGTCTTTATAGCCTTTATACTTGCCACTGATTACCTTCTTGTTTCCAGAGTGTTTAAGCCATGTTTCTATAGCACTTTTTTAGGACTTACTAAGTCCTTTTCATGTCTTTTTTTTTATTTAAACCTTCAAAGTAGAATGTTATTGCCCTGCCGTTCCTCCCTCCCTTTTCTCCTCACTCCCATAAACTTGGCAAACTCTTCTTCATACTTCAGTACCGTATTCAGATAGCTTTTCTTCTAGAAGCCTTCCTTTATTCACTTTATTAGTTGTGCTTCTGCCCCTCTTTGTTCTTAGATGTATGATATCACTATAAGTAATAGTAATCTGCCCTATAAACTATTAGCTATAAATTGGTCATCATTTATTTTCAGTCTTGTAAAGAGGCATATAATGGACACTCAGAAATTTTATTATAAAAATAAGTCCACATTGGTAATACTGCCCTAATGTTTTCACTAATTGTTTTGAAAACCTGAAATGTAGTGATGTTTCATAAGTGGTTAAATGTAAATAATTTTCTTAAAAAAATTTTTTTAATGTTTTATTCATTTTTGGGAGAGGGAGAGAGTTTGAGTAGGGGAGCGCAGAGAGAGAGGGAGACAGAATCCACGAAGCAGGCTCAAGGCTCTGAGCTGTCTTCACCGAGCCCAACATGGAGCTCGAATCTGTGAACCACGAGCTCATGACCTGAGCCGAAGTCAGATGCTTAACCAGACTGAGCCACCCAGGTGCCCCAGATGTAAATAATTGTATAGCTCTAATTAGGTCTAGTGTAATTTTTTTCTAAGAAATTATATGCTGCTTTTTAAGACAGTTGATACATTTCTTTTAATAGATTGATAAGGAACATAAGTAATGTATGTATTTTTTTGAATTAAGCATTTTTCTCTTTTAGGCCCTCTCTTATAAATTATTAGATTATAGAAATCTGTGTTCTGTGCTTTTAGGAGCTATTTTATAGAGATGCTTAGAAAATGTCGGCATTTGGGGCACCTGGATGGCTCAGTGGGTTAAGCATCGACTTCAGCTCAGGGCATGATCTCCTGGTGTGTGAGTTGCAGCCCCGTGTTGGGCTCTGCGCTGACAGCTCAGAGCCTGCTTGGGATTCTCTTTCTCTCTGCTCCTCCCTTGCTCTCGCACTGTCTCTCTCTCAAGAATAAATAAGCATTAAAAAAAATGTAGGCATTCAAACATAGTTTAGGAAATTTATTGATCTTATGGGTTTATGTTAATAAACGTAGTATCTTTAGCACTTAGTAAATCAAATGGACATTGATTTGTGTTTAATTGGTTCCCCATTTATGTAGTGCAAGAACTTTTTGAAGCCCAAGGATAGGAAATATGTTCAACGAAATTTGATTGTTTAGAGCACTGGTCGACAAACTTTTTCTACAAAGTGGCAGATACTAAATCTTTTACGCTTTGGCGGTCATACCATATGTATTATAATTCCTCGAATCTGCTGTTGTAGTGCCAAAGTATCCACAGACCATGTATAAGTGAACACAAATTAGAATGGCTGTGTTTCAATAGAACTTTATTTACAAAAACGAGTGGTGAGCTGGCTTTGGCGAGCAGGCTGTAGTTTGCCCTGGTTAGTTTACCAGCCCTTAGTCTAGAGCAGTACGTCCAAGAGATCTTCATGCAATGATGAAAATGCATGTATGCTGTAAATAAAGTATGGTGGCCACTAGCCACCTGTGGCTCAAGGAATGTGATTACTGTGACTGAGAAACTGGCCAGTAGCTGTGATCTTGGACTCAGAAGGTTTAGGTTTAGGAACAAGGGGCTTGGTAACACATCATTTTCAAATCCATGCAGTGACCTTTTAATTTTTTTTAAATTTTAATTAAGTAATCTCTACATCCAGTGTGGGGCTGGAACTCAGGACCCTGAGATCAAGAGTTGTGTGCTCCACCGACAGAACCAGCCAGGCTCCCTTGAAGTGACTTTTTAATAAAAATGTGTAAATGATGGTGTGGATAAATGAAATAGGAAGGCACATGTCTTTTCTTTTCTTTTCTTTCTTTTTTTCTCTTTTCTGCCAAAACCTGGGAAAAGCTTATGTCTTTTAAGTTACCGGAGGAATTCTGAGGCTGAAACAGTTTGATAATGCAAACTGATACTGGAATTCAAAAACTGCCAATTTGTGAATGGAATCAAGGGTATTTGATCACTTTTTCAAAAAATTGTTTAAAAAAAGAATGTGTGTTCAGTGAGTAGTAAGTGCGTGCGCATAAAAGGATATACAGTGTGGTAGTAAGCCGTCCCTTCCCCAGTCCCCCTTTTCCCTTTCTAGAGACAGCCATTCTTGGTTTTCCGTTTTAGTGATTTTCTTGCGGTGTGTGTATTTAATGGTAAATAGTAGTTTACTGTACATTTTTCTATTTTTTTAACCTTACATGTAATTTGAAGATCATTAGGTAATTGATATGCAGAGATGCCTTGTTCCTCTTAATAACAGTTTCATTGTATTCCATTGTATTGACTTACATAATTTCCTTAACTCTCCATCTTGATGGACGTTTAGGCTGTTACCAGTCTTTTGCCAGTGCTAACACGGTAGTGAACTGTACTTAGTAGGTACAGTTTTTGTGCGTATTAGTATAGCTAATTTAAACTCCTATAAGTTATTTACCTTTGGAAGTACTAGCTTGAAATGATTTGCGAATATGGTGTTATATGAGATACAAATCATGAAAGATTGAAGACAGTGGGGGTGAGAATAAAGAAGACAAATGTTTAAGGCTTTAAAAATAATTATTCATACATAAAAACTAGTTCTAAATCATTAGTTTCCATAGGAAATGCAGGTTACTGTTTTTACAGCACGGGAAAAGCTTGCCTCTGAGTTTTATGTAGGTAAGAAGTAGATCTATGGAAAGGTTTTTTGATGTGAATGTCAGTATTGATGAATCAAGGAATTTTACTTTTGTGTACTATATGCCTGGACTGAAAATGCTGAGTAAAAAATTAATATGTGATGTTAAACCGTGTGCTTGGTTTGCAAAATGCTTACTAGTGTAGTGAGGTTTAGACATCAGTGTAGAAGACTTGAAGGCAATATATTTCAATTTGAAATTTTCTTGGTAAATGATGAGAGTAAGACTGCTTGGTTAATGTATATATAAAGATCAGCCTGTTATCTTGTGACGTTGAGACTGTATAATGTCTTTTGGATTCCAAAACAAAGGGACAAGATATGTTTTTTTCACGGAGGGTATTTTAATATTTTAAATCATTAACATGACTATTTCTTTAAAAAACAGGTAGTTTTTGAGGTTGAGAACCATGAAGAGGTAGCCGACAAAGCAATTTGAAGATTTGTGTCCATTTATAAATAGCTGATAGTTCAACACTTCCTGTAATAGCCCTTTTGAGCATGCACTGTGCAGGATAAAAGAGAGTCTCAAGAGAGAAGACAGGATGTAATTCAGGATACAAGTGTGCAGCGGTAGTTTTTTTATTGAGGGTTTGAATTCTTATCCAAAAGCGAGTGAGTGAGCAAAGAGAAGTAAAACCCCATAAAGTCCTTGAATAATTGGTGTCCTTATAAAATATCTTTAATTTCTGATATAATAAGTCTTTAAAGGAGAAGCACACCCCCCTTACAGAGGCTTTAAGCCTGTCGTGTGTTTTCTATGTAAAAATATTATTTTGTGAGATTTTGTGGCTGATGATCTCAGTTACAAGTGGGACGTGATTAAGAAATGGATTTAATTTTGTTTTTATTGTGACCACAGACCAAAACTGCGTCATGGCAAACTATTTTGCAGATATGTATAGATGTTTACATTTGGACAGAAAGGTGAGTCCATGACTGCTGAAAAAATAAGGTAAAACTTCTGCCTTATAGGTGGGCTAGTTGCATCTTTCTGTAGGAAAGTTATTTTCCTTATGATTATTAAGTAAGCTCACTTATGAAAGTACCAAGTTGGGGGGAAAAAAAAGTACCAAGTGATCTGAGGCACAAAAGTATGTTGCTTTTTACAAAAATCAGTTTCCTTTTTCTCTTTCTCTTTTGCAATGTAATTATTATAATTGCATTTTAAGAGTGACTTAGACACTGAGTGAATTCAATTGTTTTGGATTTAGGTGCAAAGGAAAAAAAAATGTGAGCTTCCTTTTTTTCTGAAAAATTATATGTAATATGAACTGGTGTAATATATAAAACCAGAGTTCTGTTAACTAATTTCTCAGCAATCTTTTGATCTATATGTTTGTGTGAGAGGAAATATTTTTATTTTTATGCTATTAAAATTTATCAGATAATAGTTGTACATGATTTAAAAAACTCTAACAGTAAATATGTATGTAAAATGAAAAGAAAAACTCTTCTTTCTTATTGTCCAGTCTCAAGCTTCCCTCATTTTTCAAAGATTCAGTGTTAACCATTTCTGTTTTAAGTTTTGCTGGTGCTTTCCAATATAACCTTAAGTGATATGCATATAAAAAATAATATGTATATAATTCTGTTCTGATTTATCAACTTTAGGCACTTTTTGTTGATTTTCCATTAGAAAAGCTAAGCAATTTTGTGACATCACTACCCTGTTTTCCGCTTTCCCGTCTCAACATTCAAATTTATTACCTTTGTTATTGTAAATTTTTTGTGGCAAATACTTTTATAACTTTAAATCATAAAGTTCATTTTTTTTCATCATTTTTTTTTTGTTTTTTTTATATTTTGAACATGGGGCTTGAACACAGAGCCCTGAGGTCAAGAGTCACATGCTCCACTGACTGAGCTAGCCAGGCACTCCATTAAATTTCTTTCTTTCTTTTTCTTTCTTTGTTAAAAATTTTTTTTATTCTTTTTTTTTTTTAACATTGTTTTCTTTTTTAAAAGTCATCTCTACACACAAGGTGAGGCTTAAACTCATGACCCTGACATGAAGAGTCACATGCTCTACCCAGCTGAACAACCAGCTGTTCCATTAAATTCCTTCCTTTCTTCTTCCTTCCTTCCTTCCTTTTGTTCTTTTTTTTAAAAAAAAAATAATTGATGTCCTTATAGAATATCTTTAATTTATAATATAGTAAGTCTTTTTAAAATTTTTTTTTTTTTTAACGTTTATTTATTTTTGAGAGACATAGAGACAGAGTGTGAGCAGGAGAAGGGCAGAGGAGTGAGGGAGATACAGAATCTGAAGCAGGCTCCAGGCTCTGGGCCGTCAGCACAGAGCCCGACGCGGGGCTTGAACTCACAGACCGTGAGATCATGACCTGAGCCGAAGTCGGCCGCTCAACCGACTGAGCCACCCAGGCGCCCCTAGTAAGTCTTTTTAAAGGAGAAACACACCCTCCTTATAGAGGTTTTTATTTAAAAAGAAATTTTTTTTAAAATTTTTTTTAATGTTTTATTTATTTTTGAGAGACAGAGAGACAGAGTGTGAGCAGGGGAAGGGCAGAGAGAGAGAGAGGGAGACACAGAATCCAAAGCAGGCTCCAGACTCTGAGCTGTCAGCACAGAGCCCGACGCGGGGCTCGAACTCACAGACCGTAAGATCATGACCTGAGCTGAAGTTGGTCGCTTAACCGACTGAGCCACTCAGGTGCCCCTAAGAAATTTTTTTTTAAGTAACCTCTACAGGCAGCATGGGGCTTGAACTCAGGACGCCGAGATCAGGAGTTGCATGTTCTATAGACTGAGCCAGCCGGGTGCCCAGATTTCTTTTACTTGATTTGTCAGTTTAGATACTATTTGTTATCTTCCTGATAGGGATATTAAGGAAAGTAATATATTTCTCTTACGCTGTTTCTCCATCTCCCAATTTTTAAAGTAGACTTTTATAGCATCCTGCTTTTTTGTCTGTGAGTTGATTCTAAAAAGCGAACACTGAAAACCATTTAACAGACTTAAAATATGGTTATGAAGGTATTTGTTGGGGATGAATTAGTATATTGAGACTCCTGGAGAAGGAAACGTAATCTGCATTAAATAACTTCTGCTTAAAGCAGTCTTCCAGGTATTCAGGTCTAATGGGTCTTCTTAAGTTCTTTTGCCCTTCAAGCATTCTGGTTCATACTTAGCTAATAGTGTTTCTTTATATCTCTTAGGTGTTTTGTCATGGGTTCTTTTTTTTTTTTTTTTGGTTCAGTTGAGGACATCTTTTTGAGTTGCTTTTTCAGTTTGGATTGTGTACATATTCATAGTTCTTATGTGTCTGATAATGTGTTTTGACCTCATGCTTGATTAATAGGTGGGCTGAATATAGAATTTTATATTAAGAATAATTGTTGAGGGGTCCCTGGGTGGCTAAGCTGGCTAATCGCCTGACTTGATTTCAGCTCATGTCATGACCTCATGGTTTGTGAGTTTGAACCCCCCATCAGGCTCAGTGCTGATGGCCTGGAGCCTGCTTGGAATTCTCTGTTTCACTCTCTCTCTGCCTGTCCTCTGCTTTCTCTCTCTGTCTCAAAATAAAAAAATAAACATTTAAAAAATAATAATTTTTGTCTCAGAACCCAAGACTATTGCTTCATTTCTTCTAGTATGTCTTGTTGCTTATGGGAAGTTTCTTTATTGGAAGCTTGTTTTTTCTTTTCTGGAATCTCAGGAGTTTTTACTGTATCTATGCATTCTAATATTTCACCAAAGTCTACCTGGAAAATATAGGTTGGGGCACCTGGGTGGCTCAGTCGGTTAAGCGTCCGACTTCAGCTCAGGTCATGATCTCGCAGTCAGTGAGTTTGAGCCCTGCATTGGGCTCTGTATTGACAGTTCAGAGCCTGGAGCCTGTTTCAAATTCTGTGTCTCCCTCTCTCTCTGCTCCTCCCCCACTCATGCTCTGTCTCTGTCTCTCAAAAATGAATAAATGTTAAAAAAAAATTAAACAAAAAATATAGGTCTTTTTTCCCCCTGATTTATGTGGCTCTGTTTCCTGCATCTTTAACCAAAGTGTTTATTTTTTTAATAGATAACTTGTTCATATAATTCAAACTTTACAAGTAAAAAGTGGTATTTAGTCCAGTTGGACTCTTCCTAACTCATCTCCTGCTGTTTCACTCCCCTTTTCCAATCCTGCCAGTTTCTTAGGGATCTTCTATTGAGCTTTCTCTTTTGTCTTTGGTTCAGGGAAATTTTTATTTCTTGTTATTTATTTATTTTTCCTTTCTTCTCTGTTACCTCTCTTGTTCTCTTTCCCAAATATACTTATTAGCAAATGTTGATCTTTTAGGCTCTGTCTTCCATGACTTTTAAATTCATTTTCAAAAATTGCAACTTTTTTCTCTGTATATTCTGAAAGATTTCCTTTATTGAATCTTAGGTTACCAATTTGGTCTTTAGTGGTGGTTACTGTTCTTTTATTCAGTGTATGCCTAACTGCCTGAGTTCAATAGGGCATTGGTTTAATAAAGTAAATAAATTCCCTACTAATATTTAGCTTGTTTCTAGTGTTTCTTAAATAACTTTTTTGTGTATGTACCATGTGTTCTTTTCAATTTTCCCTGCTTAATATTTTTCTTATAATCTGAGCGCTAGGCCAAGATAATGGAGACGTTTTTCTGTTTTCATATATAGAGAAATTATATTGGTTTTACTGTTACTTTAATAGAATAGTGAATTCTCAACATTCATCTATACACATATTCATCAACCTATCTCTATTCAAATTTCCATCTATCTATCCTCCATCTGTCTATTGTCTGTCCATCTGACCATTGTCTTTTTTCATCTGTTTTCATTTTTCTGGCTATTCATTCATTATTCCATTGCTTACTATTTATCATTTGATTCCTTTCCATGAGCCAAGTATTGTGCCGTAGTTACGAGGCTACAAGGACACATGAGATGTCATCTCAGACTGTAAAAACTGAGACTGGAAGTATTCACAACAGATTGCTAATAGCGATGGTCTGTAGGAAGGAACTTTGGGTTGAGAAGAAGACTTTCTGAAAGAAGTAAATACTCTTGTATTATTTAAAAAAATATACATATTATTTTACTATATATTATAGATATACTTATTACTTAAACTTTAGAGTATATACAACTTATGGAGAAAAGGCAAATATCTTAAAAATTTTTTTATTTTTAATTGTTTAAAAATATATTTATTCTTTTTAAGTAAGCTCCATGACCAAAGTGGGGTTCGAACTCATGACCCCGAGATCAAGAGTTGCATGTTCCACCGACTTGAGCCAGCCAGGTGCCCCCTATTTTTTGTTTTTTAATAAATATTTTATTTATTTATTTTTTAAGTAAACTCTATACCCAAAGAGGGCTTGAACTCACGAACCTGAGATCAAGAATTGCATTATCTACTGACTGAGCCAGGTAGGCGTAAAAACAGCAAATATCTTTAAAAAAAAAAATAGACTTTGTTATCTTATAAAAATCAGTGTGTTAACAAAAAGTCCAATATGTATTAATGAAAGAAAGGTTAGGAATTATAGAAATATAAAGAAGAAAACATAAATCACTCATAATAAGACCACTCAGAGATAAGCATTGATAATATTTTGGCATATTTATCTCCTGGTGTTTTTCTTTCAGTTCTGTTGACAAATAATTTACATACATTACTGTAGAAGTTTAAGGTGTATCGCCTAGGGTGCCTGGCTGGCTCAGTCGGGAGAGCATGTGACTTTTGATCTTGGGGTTGTGAGTTTGAGCCCCACATTGGGTATAGAGATTACTTAAATAAACACAACTTAAAAACATAAGGTATATAGCATAATGGTAAGGTGTATAGCATAATGGTTTGATTTTTATATATTGTGAAATGATTTACCACAATAGGTGTGTTTAACTCCGTCATCTCATAAAAGTACTATAGAAATTTCTCCTTGCGATGAGAGTGTTTAGGATCTTTTCTCTTAAGAACTTTCTTGTTTATCATCCAACAGTGTTAGCTATGGTCATGGTGTCGTCCCTGTTCTTATTTATCTTATAACTGGAAGTTTGTACCTTTTGACTACCTTTCTCCAATTCCTTCCATCCCCTCCTGGTGTTTTCTAGGGTTAAGTATGTGTAATTATTTTTTATTAGAGGTAAAATTGACAAAACATAAACTTCATCATTTTAAAGTCTTATGATTCAGTGAGTTTTAGTATATTTAAAGCATCGTGCAACCACCACCACAACTTAGTTCCTTACTGAGGAACTTAAGATAGTTCCAGAACATTTGTGTCATACCAAAAGGAAACCCATACCTGTTAAGCAGTCACTCTCCGATTTTCCCTCCCCTGGATCTTGGCAACCACTGTTGCTTTCTGCTATGGATTTGCCTAATGTGGGTATTTCGTGTAAATGGAATCATACAGTCTGTGGCTTTTTGTGGCTGGCTCCTTTCAATCAGTACTCTACTACTTTTTATATCGAAATAATCTACCATTGTATGGATATACCACATTTTGTTTATCCATTCATCCACTCAGAAATTTGGGTTTGTTTTCACTTTTTGGCTATTGTGAGTAATGCTGCTATGAACATTTGTGGACAAGTTTTCGTTTTCACATGTTTTCAGTTCTCTTGGAGTGTAACTGCTGGATCATATGGTAATTCTGTTTAACATTTTGAAGAACCACCAAATGTTTTCCACAGTGGCTGTGCTATTTTATATTCCCATCTACATTATAAAAGGGTTCTGTTTTCACCAAAACCTCACCAACACTTACTATTTTCTGGTTTAAAAAAATTTTTTTTTATTATAGCTATTCTAGTGGTTGTGAAGTAGTTATCTTACTGTGGATTTCTCTCCCCCACTCCCAGTTTTATTGAGATATAACTGACATATAACATTGTATTAATTTAAGGTATTTAGCATAATGCATAATGATTTGGTACATGTATATATTATGAAATGATTATTATAGTAAATTTAGTTAACATCCATTCATAGTTACACATTTTTTTCTTATAATGAGAACTTTTAGGATTTACTCTCTTAGCAGCTTTTAAGTATACAGTACAATATTGTTAAGTATCATCATGCTGTACATTATATCCTTAGAACTTATTTATTTATTTAAATAATTTTTTAAAAGTTTTATTTATTTAAGTTATCTCTATATCCAATGTGGGGCTCGAACTCACAACCCCAAGATCAAGACTTGCATGTTCTCCCATCTGAGCCAGCCAGGCACTGCTAGCTTATTTATCTTACAAATTTGCACCTTGTGACTACTTTTAACCTTCTTTTCAGTGCTGTGCTTCTGCCCTGAACCATCAATTTGTTCTCTTTATTTTAGTTTTTTTTTTTTAAATGGTACCTGTAATCACAGTTTAGTCTTTTTTCTTTCTTTTTAACATTTATTTATTTTTGAAAGACAGGGAGAGACAGAGCATGAACAGGGGAGGGGCAGAGAGAGAGGAGACACAGAATCCAAAGCAGGGTCCAGGCTCTGAGCTGTCAGCACAGAGCCCTATGTGGGGCTCGAACCCACGGACTGTGAGACCATGACCTGAGCCAAAGCTGGACGCTCAACCTACTGAGCCACCCAGGCGCCCCTCTTTATTTTAGTTTTTAAGAATTCAACATACATACAAGTGAGATTTTCTTTCTCTGACTTATTTTAGTAGGCATAATACCCTCAAAATTCATTTGTATTGTTACAAATGGCAGAATTCTTTCTCTTTTATCTCATTGTTCTACATCTTGGCCATTGTAAATAATGCTGCAGTGAAGATGGGAGCGTAGATATGTTTTTGAGATAGCAATTCATTTCCTTTGGCTATGTGCCAAGAAGTAGAATTGCTAGATTTTGTTGTTGTTCTACTTTTACCTTTTTGAGGAACCTCCAAACTGAAATTACGGTATCTTTTTTGACCTAGAGATGTCATGGACTTCTACTCACTGTGTAGAAGTTTGGGATCCTCTTACTTAAGATATGAAGAATGTTTATCCGTATTATAAAATTTCTTTCGAAAACTTGATTTTAATGATGTCTGTATTCTTCTATCATGTGAATATGTAATACTTTAGTTAACTCTTTCTAATTAGTGGACATTTAAGTTCTTTCCAGTGTTTTTTTTTTTTAATTTTTAAAAAATGTTTTATTTATTTTTGAGAAAAAGAGAGAGAGAGACAGAGAGTGGGAAAGCATTAGTAGGGGAGGGGCAGAGAGAGAGGGAAACATAGAAACCAAAACAGCTGTCAACACAGAGCCTGATGCAGGGCTCGAACCCATAAACCGAAATCATGACCTGAGCTGAAGTCAGATGCTTAACCAACTGAGCCACCCAGGTGCTTCTCCAGTATTTTGATAATACAAATAACTAACATGTTTTTGTATGTACATTTTGGTCTATATATCTGATTGTGTCTTACAGTAGTCTTATAAAGAAATTTACTGTGTCAAAATGTATTGTTTTAAGGCTCTTAATATATCCTAATTGCTTTTCACATGTAATTTTAATTCACCACCACAGACAGTATATATGTGCCCCTCTTATCTCATCCTCAGTAGCTTTGAATGTTCTTTTTTCTTTTTTTAAGTCATTTTATTTGTATTTTATTTATATTTTATTTTGTAAGTATTTAATTTTTTTTCATCATGATAAGTGTGCTCTTTGATCTCTATCTCCTATTTTCCCCATCCTCCCACTCACCTCCCTTCTGGCAAGTGTCAGTTTGTTCTCGGTAGTTCAGAGCCTCTTGCAGTAGGTGGTGGGGATTAGGCAGTGCACTTGTCCTTGATGAGCACCGGGTGATGTATGGAATTACTGAATCACTATATTGTACACTTGACTAATAGAACACTGTATGTTAACTAATTGGAATTAAAATAAAAAATTAAAAAGGTCTATTTCTTTGTCTGTCTTTTTCATTTTTCTTTGTTTGTTTGGTTTGTTTCTTAAATCCCAGATATGAATGAGATCATATGGTATTTGTCTTTCTCTGACTGACTTATTTTGCTTAGCGTTGTACTCCCTAGCTCATCCATGTTGTTGCAAATGGCGAGATTTTGTTCTTTTCTGTGGCTGAAAAACATTCTGTTGTATCTATGTAACTCATCGTCTTTTCCATGTATCTGTTCATGGACACGTGGGGTCGCTTCCATAGTTTGGCTGTTGTAAATAATGCTGCAATAAACAAATTGGTGCATGTATCCCTTTGAATTAGTGTTTTTATATTTTTTTGGGTAAATACCCAGTAGGGTGATCACTGGATTGTAGGGTAGTTTTATTTTTAATATTTTGAGGAAACTCCATACTGTTTTACACAGTAGCTGCACTAGTTTATGTTCCCAACAATACTGCAAGAGGGTTCCTTTTTCTCCTTATCCTCACCAACATCTGTTACTTGTGTTTTTGTTTTTAGCATTTCTGACAGGTGTGAGGTGTTATCTCATTGTAGTTTTGTATTTTATTTTATTTTATTTTGAGGAGGGGTAGGGGCAGAGAAGATCTTAAGCAGGCTCATGCCCAGTGCAGAGCCTTGCTTGGGGCTCAATCTCAACTGTGAGGTCATTACTTGAGCTGAAATCAAGAGTCAGATGCTTAACTGACTGAGCCACCCAGGTGTCCTTCTCATTGTAGTCTTGATATGCATTTCCCCGATGATGAGTGATGTTGAGCATCTTTTCGTGTGTCTATTGGCCATCTGTATGTCTTTTTTGTAGAAATGTCATTTCATGTCTTGTGTCCACTTTTTAATCAGGTTATTATTTTTTGGGGGGATATTGAGTTGTATCAGTTCTTTATATATTTTGGATACTAACCCTTTATTGGATATGTTTTTTCAATAGGTTGTCTTTTTGTTTTGCTGACTTTTTTCCTTCACTGTGTAGAAAATTTTTATTTTGATATAGTGCCAACAGTTTATTTTTGCTTTTATTTCTCTTGCATTAGGAGACACAACTAGGAAAATGTTGCTGTGACTTATGTCAGAGAGCTTACTGCCTGTGCTCTTTTCTAGGGTTTTAATGGTTTCAGGTCTCACATTTAGGTTTTTATTACTACGTTTTATTTTTGTGTATGGTGAAAGAAAGTGGTCCAGTTTCATTGTTTTCCATGTTGCTGTCCAGTTTTCCCAATACCATTTGTTGAAGAGACTGTCTTTTTCCTATTCTATATTTGTTCCTCCTTTGAGTTGAAGATTAATTGACTATATAATTGTGGATTTATTTCTGAGTTTTCTGTTCTATTGATCAGTGTGTCTAATTTTATGCCAATACCCTACTGTTTTAATTGCTGCAGCTTTGTAGCATAACTTGAATTCTGATTGTGACCCCTCTGGTTTCTTTTTTTCCAAGATTGATTTGGCTCTTTGAGGTGTTTTGTCGTGCCATACAAATTTTACAATTGTAGTCCTAGTTCTGTGAAAAATGGTGTTGGTATTTTGATAGGGATTGCATCAAATGTGTAGATTACTTTGGGTAGTATAGACCTTTTGAAAATATTTGTTCTTTCAACTCATGAGCATGAGTTTCAGTTTCCTTATGTCTTCTTGAATTTCTTTTATCAGTATTTATAGTTTTCAGAGTATAGGTCTTTCACACGTCTTCACACGTCTTCATTAAGTTTATTCTAGGCATTTTATTGTTTTTGTGCAGTTATAAATAGGGTTGTTTTCTTAATTTCACTTTCTGCTGCTTCATTATTAGTGTACAGATTTCTGTACATTGATTTTGTATTTTGTGACTTTATTGAATTCGGTTATCAGTTCTAGTAGTTTTTTGATGGAATCTTTAGGGTTTTCTCTATATAGTATTATGTCATCTACAAATAGAATTTTACTTCTTCCTTACCAATTTGGATGACTTATTTTTTGTTGTTGTTGTCTGATAGCTGTGGCTATCAGAACTTCCAGTAGTATGTTGAATAAAAGCGGTGAGAATGGACATCCTTGTCTTGTTCCTGATCTTATGGGAAAGGCTCTTAGTTTTTCGCCATTTGAATATGATTTTAGCTGTGGGTTTTTCATGTCTGTTCTTTATTATGTTGAAGTATGTTCCTTCTGGACCTACTTGCAGAGGGTTTTTATAATGAATGCATGTTGTACTTTGTCAGTCAAATACTTCTTTCTGCATCTATTGAAATGATCATATGGTTTTTATTCTTTTATTTAAAAAAACTTTTTTTTAAGTTTATTTATTTTGAGAGACAGAGAAAGTGAGTAGAGAAGGGACAGAGAGAGAGGGAGAGAGAGAATCCCAAGCAGGCTCTGAGATGCCAATGCAGAGCCCAATGTGGGGTTCAGTCTCACGAACTGTGAGATCCTGACCTGAGCCGAAGTCAAGAGTTGGTTGCTTAACTGAGTGAGCCACCCAGGAACCCCTATCCTTTTTTTTTTTTTTTTTTTCTATTGATGTGATGTATCACATTGATTGTTTTGTGAATATTGCACTACCTTGGGTCCTGGGAATAAATCTCACTTGATCGTGATGAATAAGGTTTAAAAATGTATTGTTGGATTCGATTTGCTAGTCTCTTATTGAGGATTTTTTGCATTTATGTTCATGAGAGAGATGAGCCTTTAGTTCCCTTTTTTTTTGGTGTGTGGTGTCTTTATCAGGTCTTGGTATCAAGGTGATACTGGAATAAAAGAATACATTTGGACATTTTCCTTCCTTTAGTAGTTTTTGAAATAGTTTGAGAATAGGTATTAACTTCAGTTATTTGGTCGAATTTGTCTGCAAAGCCATCTGGTCCTGGACTTTTGTTTTTTGATTGCTGATTCGATTTCATTGCTGGTAATAGGTCTGTTGAAATTTTCTGTTTCTTCATGCTTTAGTTTTGGTAGGTTCTATGTTTCTAGGAACTTTTCCATTTTTTTCTGAGTTGTCCAGTTTGTTGGTATATAGGTTTTTATTATACTCTGTTACAGTTGTTTGTACGTCTGTGATGTTATTTCTCCCTATCATTAGTGATTTTATTTATTTGAGTCCTCTCTTTTTTGATGAGTCTTACTAGAGGTTTATCAATTTCGTCGATGTTTTCGAAGAACCAGGTCCTGGTTTCTTTGATCTGTTCTATTGTTTTTTTTAGTTTCTATATCCTTTTTTTTTTTTTTTTTTTAATAGGCTCCACACCCAACACAGGGCTTGAACTCACAACCCTGAGATCAAGAATCACATGCTGTGCTGACTAAACCAGCCAAGCACTCCTAGTATCTATATCCTTAATTTCTGGTCTAATGTTTATTATTTCCTTCCTTTTGCTAGGTTTCAGTTTTATTTGTTTTTATTTTTCTAGGTCCTTTAAGTGAAGGTTACTTTATTTGATTTTTCTTGCTTCTTGAAGTAGGTCTGTATTGCTGTAAACTTCCCTCTTAGAACCACTTTTGCTGTATCCCAAAGATTTAGGCTGTTGTGGTTTCATTTTTATTTGTTTCCATGTAATTTTTGATTTCTTCATTGGCTTCTTGGTTGACCCGTTCATTGTTTAGTACCGTGTTATTTAACCTCCATGTATTTGTAGTCTTTCCAGATTTTTTCTTGTGGCTGATTACTGGTTTCATTACATTGTGGTCAGGAAAGATGCATGATGTAACTTTGATTTTTTAAAGTTTGTTGAGACTTGTTTTGTGGCTTAATATGTGATCTGTTCTGGAGAATGTTCCATGTGCACTTGGAAAGAATGTGTATTCTGCTGTTTTAGGATGGAATGTTCTGAATATGTCTGTTAAATCCATCTGGTCCAGTGTATCATTCATAGCCACTGTTTTCCTTGTTTATTTTCTGTCGGATGATCTGTTCATCGATGTAAGTGGGGTGTTAACGTCCCCTGATATTATTGTATTACTATGGATTATATCCTTTATGCTTGTTATTAACTGTTTTATGTGTTTGGCTGCTTTCATGTTGGGTGCATAAATATTTATTATTGCTAATATCCTCTTGTTGGATTGTCTTCTTTATTATTATAGTGTCCTTTGTCTCCTGTCACAGTCTTTTTTTTTAATTTTCATTTTGTTTTATTTAAAAAATTTCTTTACTGTTTTATTTATTTTTGAGAGAGAGAGAGAGAGACAGAGCACGAGCAGGGAGGGGCAGAGAGAGGGAGACACAGAATCCGAAGCAGGTTCTAGGCTCTGAATTGTCAGCACAGAGCCCAGTGTCGGTCTCGAATCCATGAACTGTGAGATCATGACCTGAGCTGAAGTTGGAAGTTCAACCAAGTGAGCCACCCAGGTGCCCGTATTTTTATTTTTTAATTTAAAACGAAGTTAGTTAACATATAGTGTAATAATGTTACACATATACCCAGTGCTCATTCCAACAAGTGCCCTCCTTAATGCCCATCTCCCCACCCAACCCTTCCAGGGACCTTTGGTTTGTTCTCTGTGTTTAAGAGCTTCTTATCGTTTGCCTCCCTCTTTATCTTTTTTTTTTTTTTTTTAGTTTATTTATTTTTGAGACAGAGAGAGACAGACATGAGTTCTGGGGGAGGGGAAGAGAGAGAGGGAGACAGAACATGAGTTCTGGGGGAGGGACAGAGAGAGAGGGAGACACAGAATCCGAAGCAGGCTCCAGGCTCTGAGCCCGATGCGGGGCTTGAACTCATGGACCGCGAGATCATGACCTGAGCCGAAGTCGGGATGCTCAACGACTGAGCCACCCAGGCGCCCCTCCCTCTTTATCTTTTATCTTCTTTTTCCTTCCCTTCCCCTATGTTCATCTATTTTGTTTCTTAAATTCTACATATGAGTGACATCATATATTTATCTTTCTCTGACTGACTTATTTCACTTAGTGTAATATGTTCTAGTTCCATCCACATTGTTGCAAATGGCAAGGTTTCATTCTTTTGATCACTGAGTAATATTCCATTGTGTGTGTACATATATACCTATATATCTATATATATCACATTTTTATCCATTCATCAGTCGATGGACATTTGGGCTTTTTCCATAATTTGGCTGTTGTTTACAGTCTTTGTTTTAAAGTCTATTTTGTCAGTTATAAATATTGCTATCCTGGCTTTGACATCCACTTGCATGATAAATCTTTCTTCACTCCCTTACTTTCAATCTGCAGGTGTCTTTCAGTCTGAAGTGTGTCTTTTGTAGGCAGCATATAGATGGGTCTTGCTTCTTTATGGTTTCTATCACCCTGAGTCTTTTGGTTGGGGCATTTAGTACATTTACATTCAAAGTAATTATTTGATAGATATATATTGCCATTTTGTTACTGCAGGGTTTTTTGTGTAGATTTTATACACGGTTGTTTGTATAGATTTTCTCTGATTCTTCTCTTGCTCTCATGGTTTGTTGACTTTCCTTAGTGATATACTTGGATTCCTTTCTCTTTAATCTTTGTATATCTATTACTGGTTTAATTTGTGGTTATCATTAGCTTTGTATATAACATCTTCCGTATGTAGTAGTCTGGATTAAATTGATGTTTGCTTAAAAAAAATTTAATGTTTATTTATATTTGAGAGACAGAGAAGACATAGTGTAAGCAGGGGAGGTACAGAGAGAGAGGGAGACACGGAATCTGATGTGGGTTCCAGGCTCTCAGCTGTCAGCACAGAGCCCGAAGTGGGGTTCAAACCCATGAACCGTGAGATCGTGATCTGAGCCGAAGTTGGACACTTAACTGACTGAATTACCCAGGTGCCCTGATGTTTGCTTAAATTTAAACCCATTCTTTACTCACCTTCCCATCCCATTTTAGGTATATGGTTTACATCTTTTTTTTTTTCTTTTTTTAAGTACAGTGAATACCCAATGTAGGACTCGAACTGACAATCTCAAGATCAAGAGCCACAAACTCTACTGACCGAGCCAGCCAGTTGCCCCTTATGACCTTTTATTTTATGAATCTCTTCACTGATTTTTATAGAAATATTTATTTTTACTACTTTTGTTGTTTTTACTTTTTGGACTCTCACTTATGGTCATTCCTTTCCACTCAAAGAGTCCCCTTTAATGTTTCTTGTAGGGCTGGTTTAGTGGTCACGAACTCCTTTAGTTTTTGTTTGTCTGGGAAACTCTATCTCTTCTATTCTGAATGAATACTGGATAGAGTATTCTTGGTTGCAGATTTTTCCCTTTCAGCACTTTGAATATGTCATGCCACTCACTTCTGGCCTGCAAAGTTTCTGTAGGAAAATCTAATGATAGCTTTATGACATTTCCCTTTTATGTAACGTCTTCTTTTCTCTGGTCGCTTTAAAAATTTTTCTTTTTCTATTTTTTTTTGCCATTTTAATTACTATATGTCTTGGTGTGGACTTCCTTGGGTTGAATCTTTGGGTGATCTCTGTGCCTCCTGCATCTGGATGTCTGTTTCCTTCCCCCAATTAGGAAAGTGTTGAGCTATAATTTCTTCAAATAAATTTTCTGCCCCCTTTTCTGCCTTTTCTGAGATCTTGATAATGTGAATGTTATTATTATGCTGGATGGAATCACTGAGTTCCCTAAGATTGTTCTCAATATGCATAATTTTTTTCTTGTGTTTTGCTCAACTTGGTTACTTTCCAGTAGTCTGTCTTCCAGGTCATTAATTTGTTCCTCCGGTTCATATAGCCTGCTATTTATTCCATCAAGTGTATTTTTTTTAAAAAGTTTATTTATTTATTTTGAGAGAGAGAGAGAAAGAGAGAGAACCAATGAGGCAGGGGCAGAGAAGGAGGGGGACAGAGGATCCAGAGTGGGCTCCATGCTGACAGCAGACAGCCTGATGTGGGCCTCGAACTCATGAACCGTGAGATCATGACCTGAGCTGAAATCTGACCCTTAACCGACTGATCTACCCAGGCACTCCTCCATCAAGTGTACTTTTAATTTATTATGTTCTTTTTTTTTTTTTTTTTTTTTATCTCTGTAGAAGGGTCTCACTGATGTCCTTCACTCTTTTTCTGAAGTCCAGCGAGTATCTTTATGATCTTTAAGTTCTCTATCAGGCATATTATATCTGTCTCACTTTGGTCTCTTTTTTTGCTTTGGTCCTGTTTTTTCATTTAGGAGATATTTCTCTGTCTCCTCATTTTGTCTGACTTTCTATTTCTGTTTTCGTTTTGTGTGTTAGGAATGTCAGCTACTTCTCTTGCTCTTAAGGATAATAGCCTTATGAAGAAGAGGTCTCGTCGTGTCCTGCAGTGCAGTGTACCCTGTTCCCCAGGGCCTGGCACTTCAGGGAGTGTCTTCTATGTGTGTTGCATATGCTTTGCTGTTGAGTCTTGGACTCTTTTTCCTTGAGTCTAGTTGTCTGCAGAGGCTCTCTTTACTTATTCTGGGCATTGTTTGGTCCCTAACGTGTATTGGGGAGCATTTTAACAAGGTATGTGATAGTCTGCTTGCGAAAGGACACCTGCCCCCACCAGAACTGAGATCTCACAATACGTGGGTATCAGGAGATGTGGCAGAGTGTGTGCTGGCTTTCTGGAGGAGGGGCCCCCAGCACTAGGTGTAAGGGGAGCATGGCCGGAAAGGGTGATCTGCCAAAGTGCAGTGGGCAGGGGTTAGGGGTTGGTGTTACTGAGTTTTAGGTAGTGACTGTCTGTACTGTACTGGTTCCTGCAGGTGGCTGTTGTTTATACTGGGAGTTGGGGAGGGAAGTGGCACCGGCCAGCTCCTGTTTCTGGAGGGGACTCCCTATGATCCTGTCTCTCCAGCCCATGCCTTGGGATGAGCAAATCACTGTCCCTCCTGTCTGCTCCCGGCAGTTTTCAAACTATTGGTTTTATACTGTATCTGCCTGGGCTATTTATCTGCTGTCTCTTTATGGGTGGGGACTCTGCTTCCTAACATCCTCCAGGCTCTGCAGAGCCAAGCCTGCAGATTTTAAAATTCCAGGCTCTTAAGTTCTACTGGTTGTGAGAACTCATGAAATTCAGCCCCTCTCACTTTTATATGGGGATTCATTCCCCTCATTTCTGTGAAAGTCTGCTTTGCACCCTTCTCTGTACCACTGGGTGCCTCCCCACCAAGGATGGCCAAGGTCTGTTTTGCTCCCAGACGGAGTCTTTGCCCTTCCCGTGTTCTTCCATGTGGCCTCTTCCCTAGCTTTAGTCGTGGAGTTTGTTCTGCTAGTCTTTCCATTGTTTTCTGGGTTATTTAAGCTGATATCAGTGTTATCTAGTTGTATCTGTGGGACGAGGGGAGCTTAGGGTTCTACTCCACCATCTTCCCAGCCAACTCAAGTACTTTTCATTTATATATATATGAATATAAAATATATATATTTTTAGTATTTTAATTTTTTTAACGTTTATTTATTTTTGAGAGGCAGAGAGACAGAGTGTGAGCAGGGGAAGGGCAGAAAGAGAGGCAGACACAGAATCTGAAGCAGGCTCTAGGCTCTGAGCCATCAGCATAGAACTTTTCATATTTTGAATGTTCTTTATCACAGTTCGATAGATGCAGTTTTTGTCTTAGGCTGATAGGAATTAGGGCTATTTTCTCTGTACATTGCCTGAAACTCAATTAAAGGTGTAGCCAGCTTTACAATTTACATCTTTCTTTAGTTCCTGCGGGATTATTGTTTATGGTTGAGATATTTCTTTTACCGGTGTCACCAATGTTTACCCAGTTTATAGTTGAGAAATATTTTTGGCTTATGAAGAAGAAGCATCTTTTCCTCTTGGAAAAACTATGTAATTAAGTAATCTTAGCATCCACGTTTTTCCTACTTGTGTGTTGAAGAAAATGACATGTGTTTTACATATAGAAATTACCAAAATGTTAAACTACCTGAAAGAGGAGCGAATCTACGCGTCCTTCATATTCTGGAAAGAACACATGCCAAGCTGTGTTTCTGTGTCACTGTAACTTCATGCGACAGAAAAACCAATCAATAATGGCTTAGACAAGTAAGGGGTTTATTTTCCTCTTGTATCAAAAAGTCCAGAGTTGGAGAGTGCTGTGCGGGTGCAGCTAGTCAAGAATATTACCAAAGATCCACCTCCTTCCCTCTGTTTTGTGATTTTTGTGCACATGGTCAATGACTGTTGTACCTCCAGGTATCGATTCCAAGTTCTAGGTAGGAAGCAGGGGAAGAGGCAAAGGGTGAAAGGCAGAAGTGGCTGCCAACCAAGTGGTAAGCAGGTGCCTTCTCGGGAGTAGAAGAAAGCAAAGGAAAAGCAGGTTGTGAATGACTTTTGGGAGGCTAGTTAATAATAACCTGTAACACTTTGTGGAACAGAGTTCACTTTGAAGGAGAAAGAAACCTTTGGATTAATTTTAAGCTGTTAAAAACCAAAATTAAACCAAGTTAATTTTAAAGATCTTATGGACTCTAATCAATAACTCATGAATTGGGCCGCATGCAATCTAGCAGGTAGGAGAGAGCTCTGAGGAGCTGTACAAAAGGAAAGACTTTATTTATTTATTTATTTATTTATTTATTTTTTTATTATAATAGTTTATTTTCAAATTGGTTTACATATAACACCCAGTGTTCATCCCAACACGTAGCCTCTTTAATGAGCGTCACCCCCTCTCCCCCCTCCCTCACCTCCCTCACCTCCCTCACCTCCCTCACCTCCCTCACCTCCTTCACCCTCAGATTGTTCTTAGTCTTTGAGAGTCTCTTATGTTTTATCTCCCTCCCTCTCTGTGTCTTTTTTTCCTTTCCCCTCTTCCCCTCCCCCTGGTTTTTGCTTAGTCTCACAAAGTCCACCTATTCGTGGAAACATACGGTATCTGTCTTTTTCCGACTGACTTATTTCACTTAACATAATACCCTCCAGTTCCATCCATGTTGCTACACATGGCCAGATTTCATTTTTAAAAGGAAAGACTTTTATAGGCAGAAGAGAGAGGGAACAAGAAAGTTATAGGAGAAAAAAAAGTGGGTTGGTTATGGCAAGGTTACTTTCCTTCAGGGGATGGCAGGTTTAGGAGGCAGACTACCTCTAACTAGTGCTGATTAGAAGATTTTTCATTGGTTTAAGATTCCATTTCTGGGAGAGCCTAAACTGTAATTAAATAAAGCTGGTTGGGTGATGTGAGGCATAGCATAAATGATTCTATTTTGGGCCTGTTGTCTTTGTTTTTAACAAAGCTTAGCTATCACCCATGAGTGCTTAATGATAAATACAATTTATGAACATGACGGTCTGCCACACTATGTAAAGACTTTACGTAATTAATCAAAACAAATTTTATAGACCCTCGAGTCCATATAAAGGTTTAAAATGTAGATGGGTAAAGATGGGGTCTTAAGTAAAGTCATATGACATTATAGGGGGTCCTTATCTTTTTAGATAAATGGTAGGAAAACACAGCTGAGAAATTTGGTACTTAAAAGAGAACAGAATTTAGTTATATTAAATTTTACATGTGACCTTTGCTCTAGGCCAACTAACTAAGCTTCTTTAGTTTATTAAGGTTGCAGATTCAATACTTTTATCAGGAAGACATTTTCTATTACAAAAGCATTTGAATAAACAAAGTACTTTTGAGTCCAAATGATTTAAATAAACCTTATTCCTTCTTAAGGAACAACTTGAATTTTCTTTTTTCCATGATGGGTTTTTACTTCTGAGTCTCAATAAATATACATATAAATAACAAGCACAACTGTGACGTCAGGAAATCTTGGAACTGGAATCTTCTAAATCTGAGCTAGTACTCTCTAACTGTAGGATTTTGGTAATAGCTCTGAACCTTAATTTCTCCAATTTCCCCCAAATTTGTATGATGATGAATTACTGTCTCAGGTGGTTGCTGAGGAGCAATTAAATCGTAATGTATAAAAGTCCCCAGCAAAGTACTTCGTTTTATTTATTCTCCAATTATATAAGGGGATTTCCAGGATAAATTTCCCTGAAGATTAAATTAGCAGATAAAAAAGGTGAGAACTGATAAAAATTATAGTCACCTTAGTTTTGAGAATGAAGATTAACCTTGTTGGCTTCAGTAGGAAGACAGAATTTTTGCCCCATTTATGATGTATTGTTACAAAAAACATTATCGTATTTGGAAAGAAAAATGGGTTCCGTGATGGGCTATTTTACCTTAAGCCTTCAAAATAAAACAGATGAAAGAGGAGAACCTTATTTTTTCTAGAATTAAAAATTTTTATGATAAATAGAACATGTTTAAGAAAAATTAGAAAGTAGAGATAAGCACACTCACATACAAATCGTAACTATGAGATGATAGATATAACTAACTTTACTGTGGCAATCATTTCCCAATGCATACATAAATCATCACATTATATACTTTAAGCTTATGCAGTGTTATATGTCAATTATGTCTCAAAGCTGGAAAAAATAAAGATAAGCAAAAAGAAGTAAAATAATTCATAGGTGAACACTATGAACGATATAGTATACATTTTTCTATATGTTTTTCTGGGCAACATATGCTTTTATTTTCTCAAGAATGTGATTGTATTCCACAAAATTTTGGTAACCTTAATTTTCTATTTAAGAATATATAAAATTATATCATGGAGGTTGGGTGGCTCAGTCAGTTAAGTGCAGACTTCAGCTCAGGTCATGATCTCATGAGTTCTAGCCCCACATTGGGCTCAATGCTATCAGCTGCTTTGGATCCTCTGTCTGCCTCTCTCTGCCCCTCCCCTGCTCACTCTGTCCCTCTCAAAGATAAACAAAACAAAACAAAATCTGTACAGTTCACATATACAACTCTTCCACCAATAATATTATTAATAAAATGTAGTTATTCTTGAGGGTATGGGTAAAAAAAGTCTGTTTTCTTATCTTCTTTCCCCAGAAAATCATTGTCTTTATTTTTGGTGATAGTATTCCACTGTATGTATGTGCCATTATTTGTTTACCGAGTAACTCTGGCTATGATGTTTGTAACTTTTTACTAGTTACATTAGTTATGATGATTATGTTGTTTGTAGTTTTTTATTAGTACAGACTACACTATGATCAACAGTTATTTAGTTAAAACTTTGGTTTTCTGAGAGGAAATTTTCTAAAGCGAAATGAAAGAATCCATAAATCAAAATGTGTTTAACTGACTTTCAAATGGAGATCACTATCAGGAAACTTCAAAGTAAACGGGTGTTTCCCAGTATTACTGTATTGATTTGCATAAAGTAGGGGTTTTAAGAACTTATATGATTAAAAACTTAAAAAACTTCTTCCTGGATGTACTTAGGGGTAACAATAAAAACACAACGTAAGCTTTTAGAACTTCATGGAATCTTTTTCTTTTTTAAAAATTTATTATTTTTAAAAGTATATTTCTTAAAGTTTATTTTATTTTGAGAGAGAGAGAGAGACAGAGAGAACGAGTCAGGGAGAGGTAAAGGGAGAGAGAATCTTAAGCGGACTCCATGCCTGGTGGGGAGCCTGACAGTGGGGCTTGATGTCACACCTGTGAGATCATGTCCTGAGCCCACATCAAGAGTTGGAGGCTTAACTGACTGAGCCAACCAAGCATCCTGAGTATCAGTAATCTTAAAAAAAAATTTTTTTAATGTTTATCTTTGAGAGAGACTCACACAGTGTAAGCAGGGGAGGGGCAGAGAGAGAGGGAGACACAGAATCCTAAGCAGGCTCCAGGCTCTGAGTTGTCAGCACAGAGCCCGATGCGGGGCTCAAACCCACAAACCATGAGATCATGATCCGAGCCCAAGTTGGATGCTTCACCCACTGAGCCACCCAGGTACCCCTCCTTTTTTTCTTCTAAGAGTGTTGTAGTTTCAGCTTTTACATTTAGGTCTAACAGTATTTTCTTTTTCATTGAAGGAGACATGTGACAAGGTTCCAACCTTTAAGGATTTATAGGGTATTTGGCTAAGTTAGATATATATGGTATAGATAGCAATACCATTCACTCATTTATTTGACACTTACTGAATAACCCTATGTAGGAATTAGTGGTGTAAGGATAAAAGACATAGTTCCTTTCCTTATAATCTAGAGAAAAAAAATCAAATACATTACCATACAGGCCTATGAATGTGTTATACAAGTATGCATAAAATGTTATGGAGGTAACTAGGAGGCACCCAGCTGACCGAGGAGTGTACAGGTGCTTTTGAAACCTTCCAAGTAGAGGGAAATCCCATGATAACTGAATTTTGAAAGCTAAGGAGTGAGCTGGAGAAGTGGTTTTTAGTTTAGTAAGATGAGTGGTAAATGCATAGAGTAGAGGTCAAAGACAAAATAACTTCAGAGATCTGGGGGGAGATTTCAGTTATTGTATGGGCTGGATAAATTCTAAATGTGTATAAAAAGTTTTTTTATATCTTGGGAGAGACTGGAAAGGATCAGGGTCTGAAAATAGAAATCTGTATAATGGGGATGGTGTCTTTTCCTTATGAGTTGTGAGGAATAAAGAAGATGATGCTTTCATATTATAAGTAATATGTGTGTTAATCCTGTTAGTAAGTTTTTAGCATGAAATTTTGATGATCATTTGTTTGTTAGTGTATTTTTATTTTTAGAGTATCATGAAGTCCTTAAGAACAAATTGTTCGGAATTTCTTTTAATTTTCTTCTGAATTTCTTGACTAAAAACATGCTGCATATTATAAACAAGGAACTGGTGATTATTGAGCTGTAAAAGGTGAATATTTTAAATTGAATATGGTTTTTAAAATAATTACAAGCAGTGCCTGGGTGGCTCAATTGGTTAATCATCCGATTCTTGATTTTGACTCAGGTCGTGATCTCACAGTTGTGAGATCGAGCCTTCCATTAGGCTCAGCATGGAACGCTGAGCCAACTTGGGATTCTCTCTCTCCATCTCTCTATGCCCCTCCCCCACTTGTGTGTGTGTTCTCTCTCTCTAAATAAGTAAACTTAAAAATTGTTTAAAAATAGTTATAAAAGTTATACCATCTGCAAAAGTAATTAGATAGTAAAGAAAGCTATGAGAAAGAAAGTAAGGAACACTCGAAATCCTTCCAGGTGATAATGAGTTAATATTTTGGTGCAATTCCTTATTGCTATCTTTTCATCCATTTGTGGTATGTACACAAACACACATATTTGTCTTTACAAAAACAACTTAAAAAATAAGATCATCTTACATATGTAATTTTAATCTTTTTTTAATTATTTTTTTTAATGTTTATTTTTGAGAAAGAGAGAAAGTGAACAAGGGTGGGGCAGAGAGAGATGGAGACACAGAATCCGAAGTAGGCTCCAGGCTCTGTGTTAGCAGTACAGAGCCTGATGCGGGGCTTGAACTCATGAGCCATGAGATCATGACTTGAGCTGAAGTCAGACACTCAACTGACTGAGCCACCCAGGTGCCTCAATTTTAGTCTTTTTTTAAAAAGAGTTTTTAGGTAATCTCTGCACCCAGCGTGGGGCTGAACTCACAGCCCCAAGATCCAGAGTCTCATGCTCTACTGACTGAGCCAGCCAGGTGCCCCTAATCTTATTTCATAAAATCTAAGTGCTACCTGAGGTTATCTTCCTGTGTTAGCAAATATAGATCATCATTTTGCTTTATGGTATTCCATTGTATGAGAATATTTTAATATGATTAATCCCCTACTAATAAATATGTTGGTTTCTAGATTTTTTACTGAGCTAAATAATGCTTAGTATGTTTGCCCACATGCGTCTCATTATTTCTTTATAATAAATTCCTAGAAGCAGAATTGTTGGATCACAGGGTGTGCCTGTTTAGGAATGTATTGCCAAACTCTTTCTCCAAGTAGGTTGAACCAACTTATACTACCCAAACGGTCTCAGTGCTAACTCTCTTTGTCCTTGCCCACGGTGGCTTTTCCTTGGTTACCTAAATTCATAGATAGATGATATTTTGCCTTTATTTATACTATTCTTGTTTTATTACCAGGGAAGTCAAATGTCTTCATTGTGTATTGGCTGTTTGTATTCATGCTTTGGGTAATTTGTGTTCATTTCCTTTGTGCTTTTTTCAGTAAGCAGTGTGTATGGCAATTAAGATTGGACTTTGAAGTTACATTGTCTGGATTCATAATCCCAGCTATACCACTTTTTAGCTGTTTAACTTGGGCAAGTAAACTGTGTCTTAGTTTTGTCATCCAAAAAGTGGGGATAATGGTAGTACTTACCTTGTAGGGTTGTTGTGAGGATCGCATGACAGGCGAAGTGGGTCTGGCAGAGAACGAGCAAGCACCGCCATTACTATTAGTCTTTGCGTGTGTGTATTTCTATAGGATAGATCCCTACTAGGATAGCTCTGTGTGAAAATAGATACCACTGATTGCTGTTTTGAAAAGTTGTTCCTTTTGCACTAAAACCTGCATAATAATTCTTTTCAGTATCATATCAGTATTATGATTGTGTCCAAGCTGTCTCAGTGATCCATTTCTGTATTTATCTGTATTTTTTCTTTCTTTATTTTTTTAAAGACTTTTTTTTAAAATAGAGAATGCAGACCTGCCTGTGCACATGCAGGGGTGAGGGGGAGGCAAAAGGAGAGGGAGAGAAAGAATCCCAAGCGGGTTCCACACTCAGCATGGAGCCTGTCACCGGGCTTGATCCCATGACTCTGGGATCATGACCTAAGCCGAAATCAAGAGTCAAACACTCAACCACTTGAGCCACCTAGGCACCCTTGTATTCATCTGTATTCATGAGAAATCAAAAGATTCATGTATAAAATTGTATGTATTTCCAATTTTTGATTATCAAAAATTTTAAACCTATAGGGAAGTTTAAAGACTGAGTCCTGTGATCATCTGTATATTCACTGCCTACATTAGGAAAGTGCAAATTTTTTTTTTTTCTGTAAAAGGCCAGATATTTTCTATATTTCTGTAAAGGGCCAGTGAATATTTTAGGTTATAGAGGCCAAACAGTCTCTGTCACAACTACTCAGTTCTGTAGTTGTAGTGAGTAGGCAGCCATAGGCAACAGGTGAATGAACGGGCATGGCAGTGTTCAACAGAACTTTATCTACAGAGACAGGCACAGCTGGATTCGGCCTGGGCTGTCGCTTACCATCCCCAGGTCCAGATTAAACAGTTAACAGATCTCTATATGCTTTCCCTGTACACGTGTTTATGTATGCATATATATATTTCTGAACCACTTGAAAGTTAAGTCGGAATCATATATACTTTAATATTTTAGTATGCATCTCATAAAGATAAACACATTTTTCTACATATTCATAATACCATCCTTACAGCTAAGAACATTATGATTTTGTCTTTTTAAAACTTTTTTTAATGTTTATTTATTTTTGAGAGACAGAGAGAGAGACAGAATGTGAGTGGGAGAGGGGCAGAGAGAGAGGGAGACACAGAATCTGAAGCAGGTTCTAGGCTCTGAGTTGTCAGCACAGAACCCAACACGGGGCTCAAACCCACGAACAGTGAGATCACGACTTGAGCTGAAGTTGGATGCTCAACTGACTGAGCCAAACAGGTGCCCCGATTTTGCTCTTTGTAATAGAACCAAGACTATAATGTAGCACAAAAAGTATGAAAATCCTTAGATTTTCTTCTCAACGAATGTAACCTGTTGAACTATCTTTATCCCTGTTCTTTTCCTATCTTTTTCTTTAGGTAGATACCTGTATTGGGTAACACTGTTTGCTTTCATTTGACCCAATTGCACAATCAAATGAAAGGAATGCTTTGGCCTTTTTTCATGTGTTTGGTTTGTGTTTTTAAAAATCTGGGTTTTGTTTCTGTATTTTACATGATTTGAAAGAGAGAATCAGGTAATTTATAATCAAAAGAAGAGATCTTACATAATCTCCAATTTCCTTTTGATTGTTGGTACTTATGTAGTGGAAGAAACTGAAGGAAGGGAAAGCCAATTATGTGCTTTTTTTCCCCCAATGTTTACTTAATTTTTGAAGGAGAGAGAGATAGAGCGTGAAGGGGGAGGGATAGAGAGAGAGGGAGACACAGAATCTGAAGCAGGCTCCAGGCTCTGGGCTGTCAGCATGGAGCCCAATGTGGGGCTCGAACCCATGCACCACGAGGTCATGACCTGAGCTGAAGTTGGACGATCAACTGACTGAGCCACCCAGGCGCCCCTAATTATGTGCTTTTGAAAAATGGTCGACTTTTGAATTTTCACACTAAAAGGAGGGAAAGTAATCTGGATATTCCCACTGTTTTCAAACTTTATTATACTTTTACTTGATAAGAAAATGTATAACACTTCTGAAAAAGCCCTGTACTCTGTGAAAAGTTATGCACATTTATCCAGGGTCCTTGCTTTAGTTTTCTCTACTCCGCTGGCATCCTCCTCCCAGATTTAACACTTTGCGTTGTCTTCCTCTTATATCATCTCTTAGGCTATAGATGCAAAGCATCATCTTATTTTATCCTTTTAAAAACATCAGCTTTCTTGATTAGAAGGAAAGAATTTGGTGTGTTGGTATAGCGTTGGGACTGTAGGCTACAGTTAGGAGTAGCTTGTGCAAAATGAGGTGAATGAGAGTTTTTTCTTCTGGATTACTGACTTGATCATAAATACCAGTGGGAGGCAGGTAGATTATTAGGAACAGACTTCAAGATTATTGTTACATCTCTGTATTCTACACAGAAGCAGCAAAATGTATCAAGTTATAAAAAGAAACACAACAGCAAGTAATTAATTCAGGATGGCTAGTGTAGGTACTTGGGATGGAGGTTGGAAATACTTTGAGAAAGGCAAAGCACGATCATCATCGTGTGCCTGGCTTCAGAATTTAGCCATTAGCCTGATGGAGAAGTGGAGCAATGGATTCCAAATGGAAGAGATTCTGATATTTCCCCAAATGGAAATAGTAAAATTTTTTTTCTGATTATGAAAGGAACAGCATACTGTTGTAAAATGCAGATTAATAATCCAAAATGTTGGTGTTCGTGAGAGTGAGTTCTCCAGTGCTAGCAGTTAGGTGTGTAGCCTCATGGTGGGGAATCGCATGATGAGTTTCACAGTGGTGTGAATGGTGGAGAAGACAAGAGGGTGAGAGTGGAGGTAGGAGGCTGTTAGGTCCAAGTGAGAAATGATGAAGACCTATTTCTTAGTAGCAGCTGTGGGAGTAGGAAAAGGGCAAGGCTAGGGTAACAGTTCAAGAGCTATTTAGGAGATAGATGGGATTCAATGACCAGTTGGGTGAATGGACTGAGAAGTGGCCGGGATGGTAGTTGAGTGGATTTCCCAGAACTTGGGACCAAATTGTGGGGTCACTTGAAGTGGCATAAAAAGGAAAAATAGCAGTTTTGCCAACGGTGTAATTCCGAGTGGGAAGTGTGTCTGTTGTTCTTATTTTCATCCTGTGTTTCTAGGCTTTTTTAGAAGAGGAGCTGAAAGTAAGAATTCAATTCTATTTTGACAAGATAAGAGCTATTATATCATGCATTTTTCTCTTACTGTTTCTCTCTTAAATTAGTTCAGGGTAGCAGTTTCCTTTGAGAAGTTGCTTCTGTTTTGTTGTGTAACTGTAGCATAACTTTTTTTTTTTTTAATGTTTATTTATTTTGAGAGTGGACAGGGGAGGGGCAGAGAGAGGGAGAGAGAGAATCTCAAGCAGGCTCTGCAGCAGGATTCGAATTCACGAACCCTGAGATCGTGACCTGAGCTGAAATTAAGAGTCAAACGCTTAACCGACTGAGCCACCCAGGCACCCCACTGTAGCATAACTTTTACATTTCACAAAATCTTTGTTCGGATCTTTTAGTTTTTATTTTGAGGAACAGGGATTGGAATGGGGTGAGGGAGGCTCTTGGGCAAGTTATTTGCAGACATTTTTTGACTCTGAGTTAAGGACCGTTTGAGTCTCTGAATAGGGTCTTGCTTTCACCAGATTCTGCTGTGTTTCTCATCATTGGAAAGAGGGCTGTAGAATTCATGGTATGACACTCTGCCTCAGTGTTATTGTCACAGTAATGCAGTATTAGCATAGACTCAGAGTTCTGGGACACAATGAAGGATCCTCAGTATCCAGGTAACTAAAAGGCGATTGGTTGGTTAATGGCTGGAGGTTATGAAACCAAGGCATTCATTCCCTGGTGAGAAAGACTTATAGGCCACCAATGCCAACCTCTCTTGCTTTTTCAGATAGAATTAACATGAACTTCCATACAGGTAAGAGTTTCTGAATTTTAAATGTTCCCATGGAAGGAAATTTCACTCCTTTTTTCTTTTGGTTATTCATCTTTGCATGGAACAGTCCTCACTGTTGGGACTTTTTTTTTTTTTTTTAATGTTTATTTGAGAGAGAGAGAGAGGGAGAGACAGAGTGTGAGCGGGGGAGGGGTAGAGAGAGAGGGAGACACAGAATCCGAAGCAGGCTCTAGGCTCTGAGCTGTCAGCACAGATCCCAGCTTGGGGCTCGAACTTACGAACCGTGAGGTCATGACCTGAGCTGAAGTCAGCTGCTTAACCAACTGAGCCACCCAGGCACCGCTGTTGGGACATGTTAAATCTAGCTGAAATGCCACCATTTCAGGACACTTCTTGTTCAGTTTTATGTTATATCCTTTCACGAATCTCTTATGAAGTGTTGCCTGGAATATACTTATACTGTCACAGTAATATATTACTTTCGAGGTTTGAGAAAATGTGAGTGAGGGTTATTGAAGTACAACGTAGTGTTAAATTCATCTTTTTCCCTGGAGTTATTTTCTTGCTTGATCTCTATTATTATTACTCTGTTTACTAACCTTTTAATGGATGTAGCTACTCACCTGAGGTATTATTCTAAATAGTATGTGTGAGAACAGGCAGGCTTTCCTTAGGGTCATGGGTTGGAATTGCCTAACAGATACATAGAATTTGGGAGAGACTTTGCCCCCTGCAATGTTTTCTTGTACTTATACTGGAAGGAATTAAAGGAGAAAGTAGTGAGAAGGCTACATTTCGAAATTTTGCTGTTGGTTTTTATTTATACCCTAAAGCTTATTTCAGAAACTTGAATTTTGGTTCTATCAGTTGTGCTGTTTATTTATTTACTTACGTATTTATTATTATTTTTTTTTAATTAAGTAGGCTCCACACCCAGTGTGGGCCTTGAACTCACAACCCTGAGGTCAAGAGTTGCCTGCCCTACTGGCTAAGCCAGCCAGCCACCTCCAGTTGTGCTCTTCAAAGTCAGTGTTTTCCTCATCATTTAAAAAGTGGCTTCCTTGCACCCAACCAAAATGTGATAAACAGCGATGAAACATATGGAAGCTTAGTTAACTGGCGGGTCATTTACTGATAACTTCCTCTTGGCTCCTATATTTTCTGTTTATGTCTAAGAATTTACGAGCTAGCATGTAATGGACAGCAGTTGTTAGAGGCAGGCATTTCTGAGTTCAGGTCCTCGGTGTTTAATTTCACAAATCATGTACTTCTTGAAGCTTTTAAAATGAGGTGGAGAACCATCTCACAGAACTTTTGCGAGGCTTAGTTGAAATTATGTATGTAAAGAGCCTGGTACAGTGCTACACAGTGGGCACTAAAAGACACTGGCTTCTTCTGTTTTACATAGAAACAAACTTGAGTTTAGTGGGAAACTAAAATCTCTTAAAAGTTTCATTTATTCCCTTAAAAATTAAAAAAAAAATCTAAAGGCCATCTCCTTTAGGCTTTCTCATCTTGTGGAGATGCGGATAGATGTACTCACAGCACCCTAGGGCCTTTTCTCTTTCAAAGAGCTCATTATTCTGTATTTTCATTGCTTAGTATGATGCTTGGCACAGAAATGGTCTTCCCTATTTGTCGGAGGGATGTCTTGGAAAGAGAGAAAATGTTCTCTATCGATTTCTTCTCTTGAACGCCTCAAAAGTTGTATTGAAAAAAAAAAGATTTATTTATCCTCTCAGGATAGTTGGTTTGTTTTGGAAGAGAAATGGTTATTTATAGTTAAGGAAATTAAATACAATATTACCAACTGGCTTAAAATTCTGATGTCTTCTGATATATTCCTTGTAATCAGAGTTTTCGTGATTTGAAATGAAGGCAATAGTGTGCTTTTAAATGTTTGAGAATAAGAAGTTATTGAAGGGCTCAAGAATAACTGTTTCTCTGAACTTGATTTATTCACTTAACATTTATTGAGTACTTCTGTGTACTCTAGACCTTGCGTGAAGGGCTATCAGAAGCCAAAGAATTACTGATGCTTTCTGTCCTCAGGGACTTTTACTTTAGTGACAAGGCAGACAAGAAAAGCAACCTTACATTATAATTGAGAAATACTGTAGTACCTGCCTAGAAAAGGTAAACATAGGAAGACTGTCTATTCACAGTTGGTACATGAATGTGTTGTCTGTGCCTATGTCAATGGTGGCCGCAGCAGGCAAATTTTTTTGGAGGAGCTGAGACTTGAAGGACAGGCGGGAAAGGTTTGGGAGAAGGCCATTGTAAGCACCTGTGCAAAGGCAGGGTGGTATGAGAAGCCTACAAGTTGTTCTTTGTATGATGAAGCTGGGGTCATTGAGGACCAAGTTCCTTCTGTTTGCTTCGCCATCCGTTGGCGTTGGTTCTATTACCTTGCAGTCCAAAATGGCTGCCAGAGTGCCATCCATCATGTCTCAATACCAGACACACTCTGAGCCAAATCTGTTCCCTTCAAGTAGCTGTTCTGGAAGGTCACATCCATGACTTCCACTAACAGCTCATTGGCCAGTCCTAGCAGCTGGGAAGGCTGGAAAGGGTACACTATCACCTGGGGGCATGGTGCCCAGAATAAAACCAGAGTCTATACCTGAGCAAAAGAGGAAGAATGGGTATATAAGGCAGCCAGCAGTGTCTGCCACAGAGAGGATTCAGAATGAGGTGGGGAGACCAATTTAGTACAACTGCTAAGTAGTAATAGCATGGTCTCTTACAGAAGAGATTTGGTTGTATGCAAGAATGTAACTGCTTGGTAACTAAGTCGAGAAACTATTCTGCTGGGAAACCTAGAGGGTTGAAGCCATGGTTTTGATACCATACTGTTCAAGTTCTGGGAGCAAAAATCGTGCTTGAATTATTTTAACCCTTGAGTTAAAAATCTTTCCAACTTTCCAAGCTTTTAGAAAAATTTAATATTTTGGTACTAAAGAGGAACATTGATAAGAATGGCATTGATAGGAATTACATGAAAAAAACCTATCTAGCTTGACTTTTTCAACTGGGTAATAATATACATGAAAAGGGATTTACAATGTATTTTTTCTAGAAGATGAAATAATGAATGATTTTATTTTTCTGCTTTATACTTTTATGTTTTATATACTTTGCACATACATATGGCTTTTTAAAAAATGGGGTAAAATCCATGTAAAATTTACCATCTTAATCATTTTTAAGTGTACAGTGGCATTAAGGACATTCATGTTTTTGTGTGCTGTCACCACCATCCACCCACAGAACTCTTTTCATCTTGCAAAACTGAAACTCTGTATCTTTAAAGAATAACTCCCCATTTCTCCCTTTCCCCCAGCCTCTGGCAACTTCCATCCTACTTTCTGTCTTTATGAATTTGCCCACTACCTCAGTAGAAGTAGAATCACACAGTATTTGTCCTTTTGTGACTTACTGATTGCATTTTGCATAATATCCTTAAGGTTAATCTATGTTGTAGTATGTGTCAGAAAGCATATACTACATTTAAACATTTTAAAATATTACTTATTTATTTTTTTAATGTTTATTTTTGAGAGCAAGGGTATGAGTGGGGGAGGGGGATGGGGGAGAGAGAGAGAGAGAGAGAGAGAGAGAGAGGGAGAGAGAGAATCTCAAGCAGGTTCCACGCCCACTGCGGAGCCTACATGGGGCTTGAGCTCACAACCGTGAGATCATGACGGGGTGGAAATCAAGAGTTCAGTGCTCAACCGACTGAGCCACCCAGGCGCCCCGAGTTTATACCACATTAAAAAATAATTTGAAGATCTAGTTGGCTTTATTAAATGATTCACGAACCAGGCAGCATCTCATCTAGCAAGTAGAGAGATGCTCTGAGGAGTTGAACAAAATGAAAGATTTTTATAGGAAAGAGGGTGGGGCAAGAATGTTACAAGCAAAAGAGAAGAAATGGCTGTTTCAGGCAAGATCATGTGCCTTTAAAGGAACGGGCAGGACGTTTTATGCAGATTACCTCATCTTCCTTTAGGGATGGAGAAGGCCCGGGGCACGCCTCATTGGTGATGATCAGAAAATTTTTGACCAACCAGTTAGGACTTAATTTCTAGGGAAGTTGAAACTACAATTAGATCTGGTGTTAAGCCTGGTTTACTGATTTGGGTCCTTAAACTAAGTGATACCATTTAGGACCTATGATTTTCTTTTTAACAGTTACCACCTTGGGATCAGACTCTCAGTTTAACTGAGAGACCTGCTCAAAATTTAAGGCATTGGCGCTACTCTCAGCTATTGCTCTGGAAAGTTCCCACAGTCATTGTTGTTTCTTTGTGCGGTATCCGTAGGTCATGTTTTTGGCCTAATCTCTGTAATAGTCACAGGTGACAGCTTCAGGTTTACAGTTTTTAAGTCAGTCATCCTCCTCATTCCTTTTCTGACATTCCCATCTTAGGGAGATCATTTGCTTAGTGGTTAGTGGCTGCGAACAGGCATTTAAAGTTTTCGTGAGAATACAATTTGCCGGCAAGATTATGATTACTATAAACAAGATAATTTCCAATGTTTGGAGCGCATGCCGTGGTCCCCAAGACCCAAACAAATTAAAATCATGTAGATCAAAGGAAGACCCGCTGAATGAGTCACCATTTTTTGGCCAAGTGGCCTGCTCGGTGACCTTATGTAGTTAAGTTTCAGCTTCCCCAGAAGTGTTAATCCAGGTTATAACTAGAGGTATTGGCCATAGAATAAACACCTCCTTGCTCAGTTAAAAGATAATTAAGAGCTATCCTGTTACCAAGAACAACTTTGGCTAGAAAGTCTAAGGATCTCTTTGGGGCAACTGTTGCTTTAGCAGTAGAATTTGCAATAATTTTAAGAATTAAAGAGAAGTTCTTGATCATAGCCTCATTACATTTATCCCTAAATAGGGAAACAGGGACCTGTCAAAGAAGTGAATCCTGAGTATGAATGCTTCCTTCTAGTTCCTTTTTAAATCAGCAGTGTAAGTATAGGGGTGCCTGCCAGTGAGATGTCTTATTTTGCTTAATAAAAGTTAGAGGCACAGTTAGATTTTCCCCTAGCCCGAAATGAAAGGTTGTTCTAGTTTCCAGAAGTTACCTCCTAAGTAACGAACGGCCTGGGAGGTAAAGATGAGTACGTTATCTTTTCAGGCCAATGCCAGAGGAAAGGAAAGGAAATGGAGAAAGAATTTCATGTTTAGCTAAAGTATGAAATCTTGATCCACGGTGTCAGCTGCTTCTCTTCCTCATCAAATTGATTTGGTGGGTCTCCCCTGTCTGTACAGCACTGGGTGTCAGGTGGAGCCTTTTGTGAGATGTGTATTCAAGGCTCAGTGCCTTTTAATTTTGCATCAGTTTCGGTGGTCAGGAGCACTTGGTAAGGTTAAGGTCCCTTGCAGCGAGATTTGAGGGCTGGGGTCCTCTGATGACGTTTCTGGAATATCCAATCACCAGGCTCTAGACTGTGACCAATGGGCTCCTTCGAATTGGGGTCTGGGATGGCTTCTTTAACCTGTTAATGATAGGCTAAAGCTTAGAGACTTATAGTAGCTGGTCATACTAGCCTGAAACATCAGGGGATCTGCAGAAGGTGATAGACGTTGGTCTCTTGGTGATTTTCTCATGTGGAATGAGTTTGTTTTCCAAAGGGGATACTGGGAACAGTCAAAGCAATACCTTAGCCAGGAAAGTCCAGTAGTTGAGGATCGCATTAGTTCTTTCAGCCTTGCCTGATGATTGAGGGTGATAAGGGCAATGACAGTTCAGAGAAGTTTGCAAGTCTTTCATTAAGGCTTGTATGATTTGCCCAGTGAAGTGGGTACCTCCATCACTGAAGATTATAGGAGGTATGCAGCTATACCACAATTTGTGTATCCATTCACCCATCAATGGTGACTTGGTTGACTTCCAGTTTTAGGCCATTATGAATAATGCTGCTCTGAATGTGGGCAGCATATCTCTTTGAGGGTCCCTGCTTTGGATCCTTTTGGCTATATACCCAGAAGTGGAATTGCTGGATAATATGGTAATTTTATTGTTAGGTTTTTGAGGCACTGCCATCCTGTTTTCTTCACAACTACACAATTTTGCATTCTTACCAACAGTACACAGAGGTTCCAATTTCTCCATATCCTCACCAACACTATTTTCCTCCTTAAAAAAAAAAATGATAGTAGCCATCTTAATGGGCGTGTGATAGTATCTCATTGTGTTGAATTTTTTTAAAGCTTATAAAATATTTAAGAGTGAGTTATATAATCACATGGCAGCAATTTTATTTAATTAATTAACTTGAAGCAGGCTCATTGCCCAACGTGGGCCTTGAACTCATGACCCTGAGATCAAGTTGCATACTCTACTGATTGAGCCAGCCGGGCACCCCCCATGGCAGCAATTTAAAAAAATGGAACAAAATCACTCAATCTTGCTACTCTAACACCAATATTATTTTAATGTTATTTGAATATGTATGACCATGTATATGGTCATGAATAGACTCATAAACTTTTCCCTTTTTATTTTTTACATATTTTGTACAACAATCATTTGAATTTTAAGTTCCCAGGAAAGTGTTACAAATGCTAAAATACAAATAGCATGATTGAATACTTAAGAACATTTATAATTGTTGGGTAAAGATAAGTGCCTAGTTTATATGATTTTAATTCCAGAGGCTAGGCAATACAATGACCAAGTAGTGTCTTTGAATTGCACATCTGCTACTTCTGGGTATGTGTGTTTAAGCAAGGTTCTTAAGGTCTTATGTCTCAGTTTCTTTATTTGTAGAATGAGGATAATATCTCAGAGTTGTGGAGACCAAATGACTTAATACCTGCGGAGCTCTCGGAATTATGCCCAGTGCATCATGCATCTCATAGTAGACTTTGCTGCCCTTATTGTTTTATGGGGAGGAGGGGGAAGATTTATCAGCTTGGTTTTTAGAAATATATCCAGTATGCAAATAAGTAACTCAGTGCCTTAGATCCTTAGCTTTGAATGCCACAAGCAGTGCTTTAGCGGAGGGCGCAGTCTGTAAGATTGTTTTGGGAATTAAGATAAATCTGAAGCAGATAGTGCTGGGCAAATAACTAAATTAGTAATATGATACAGCTATCTCTTGGGGACTGTGATCTTTCTGGCTGCCATTTAGCCCTGGCAACTACTCTGGGCTCTTTTGGTCAGCTTAGTCTTTTTGCTTTGGGCTTTCTTCCTGCCCAATTCCCCCAGATTCTTTGGTTTGGTGCTCTATAGTCCCTCTATCTAACAACTTCGAAAAAAATATTTTTACTTATTTTTGAGAGCGAGAGAGAGAGAATGAGAATGAGCAGAGGTGGGGCAGAAAGAGAGGGAGACAGAGGATTCGAAGTGGGCTCTGAGCTGACAGCAGACAGTCCGATGCAGGGCTCGAACTCATGAACCGTGAGATCATGGCCTGAGCTGAAGTCAGATGCTTAACTGACTGAGCCACCTAGGCACCCCTATAACGACTTATTAAGTTGGTGATTTAAGTCAAATGCGGTGTTTTAAATTTTACAAAATTTTGCATTCTGTGATTTTTAATATCTTATTTCATTTGATATTCAGTATAAGTCTGTGAGATGGTGAAGGAGTCCTCACTGCACAACTCTGGTTGTACTAAGATTAAGTGACCTGCTTGATATCATAAAACAATTGAAGGATTTATCTGGAACTTGAACTGAAGTCATCTGACTTTAGGGCCAATGTTTTATAATACTGTGTTTCTTCCTTGATATACCATGTGTAAGACATTTTGTTTCTTCTTTCCTAATTATTTGATGACATTAAAAAATTTTTTTTAACTTTTAATTTACTTTTATTTTTTATCGATGACACTTTTAAGGATTTCTAAATATTACACAAAGAAAATTTTCTTTTAAATTTCTTTTAAATTAAAAAGAAAAAATTTTTTAATGTTTATTTTTGAGAGACAGACAGAGTGTGAGCCAGGGAGGGGCAGAGAGAGGGAGATACAGAATCCAAAACAGCTCCAGGCTCTGAGCGGTCAGCACAGAATCCAACATGGGCCTTGAACCCACAAACCATGAGATCACAACCTGAGCTGAATTTGGACACTTAACTGACTGAGCCACCCAGGCGCCCTCCTCTTTTAAATTTAATAGCTAGTAAAATATATCTGATACCTGTCCTTCTCCATCAACTGCATCTTGTAGTCTCTTATCCTACAAAAGAAAAGAATGAGTGAAATCTGAGTTCTAAGTATCTTACCTGATTATATCCTTAATTTTTTTTAAATAAGGGTATTCTCTGAAAAGTGTTTCATGTTTCATGCTTATATATATTTTTATAATATTGGAAAAGGTAGATTTCCCCCTTACTGCCTAGCATATGTAGTACCTTGCTCATTTCAACATTATTATCAAACTTAAATTAAATCCTGGCATTAGAGTATCTTTCTGGTTCTACTTTTCCCTTTTTCTTCTGCCTTGTCTTCTTCCAGTTCTAATTGTTTTCCTCCTATAGCCCCAACAATGTCGGGTCCTAAGAAAGAATTTACCTTGAGCTGTAGGGTCTATCACATTTCATTATGTGAAGAATATTTTTCTACTTAATTTCTCTTATATTCTTTATGTATGTATTGGCTCTTCACATAATTTTATTAATTTATTTATTAATATTTATTTATTTATAAGTAAGCTCTACATCTAGCATGGGACTTAAATTCACGACTCTGAGATCCAGAGTTGCATGCTCTACCAATTGAACCAACCAGGCACCCCCTCTCACACATAATTTTTAAAATTAATTTGTTACTTTCAGGATATATGAAGTCATACCTTGTTGTTCTTTTAGTATCTCTAGTAGTACAAGTCACTTTTTTGGTGAGAATATAAATTAAATAAAGCTCCACTTTGTTTTTTTTTTCCATGTAATTAGCTGCATAAATATAATGAACTCTGAGTCTTATCAGGATATTATTGATTTGCTCATTGTCAAATCTGAAATCCGATTTCCTTGGCAGATATGTAGACTTGTGATAGGCATTTGGCATTTTATGTTTTAGGCAGTGTGACTTTAAATCTACATAAACTTCTCTGCCTTTTGCCTCTGCTGTGTTCATAGATTCCAGGAGGGCTTCGTGTATGGACCTCAAGCGTTGGAGGTAGCAGACTTTTCAGCAGAAGGTAAAGCAGAGTGTTGCCTTCTGGTGTCACTTGTGTGTGTGTGCTGGGGTGGGTATGTGACAGGTGAGAACTCTTCACAAATGTCGTCACAAAATAATTCACAATGATGCGTTAAATAATTCACGAAATTAAAGACCAGGTTATGTAATTTTATTCAGTACTCTTAAATCCGTACAAAATACAGAACTTTAGCTAGAACTAAAGACTAAATTTCACTCTCTGCTGTTAACTGAAGAGTAGGAGTGATCAAGAAAAGAGAGCATTAGTGTAATGCATGGTTTCTACTGCCTTGCTTTCTCAGACCTAGCTTCGGGATGATTTCTTCCTGGGAAGTTGTCCAAGTCATTATTCATATGTTGTATTCTTTCCTGCTGCTCCTTTTACTGAAAGATTGCTTCACAATAGAGGCAGCCGAGTCCATGACTCATGACTAGAGGATAGACATTCTTGCTGTAGGTCCCATGTGCCAAAAATGTTAGTTTCCAATATGTTAATTACTTCTCTCTTCAGAATGTGTTAATATGCTCTTCTCTCAAGTTAGTTCTTGTTTCAGTAGAGAAACAAACACATCCCACATATTTGTAAAATATGTTTTTATAGAGACCTTCTTAATGAGTTACTTTTAAAGAAAATAATGTGACACACCTTTCCTGGGTAATATTAGCTCCTTTGATTTTTTTTTTTTTAAACAATAGAAACATTTTGGCTTTTACGCGCCAGATATTATAGATACTACTTTCTGTAAATTTACAAAACCACTTAAGAACTTTCTTCAGATGATTCTTGAATAGAGGCTTTTCTGTTGTTTGTTTTGTTTTTAAAGATCTATACCAGCTGACAAAACGTTGTACTCTTAGACATAATGTTCGTAACGTAGCTAGTTTTTAGATAGATTCTGAATGGGGTTAGAGGAAGGTTTTTCTTCTCTCTCCTGGAAATTTCTTTTGTAGTAGTGGCTATACATTATACTTTAAATGCAGGTTGTACACCTTACGTGAAGTTAGGGTAGTACATACTTAGGAAATTTCTACTCTGTGCCCAACACAGAATCAGTGCATTTTACAATTAACCAAGTGTAACTCTTTCCTCCTGTTCAGAGAAGCTTCTTTTATTAACTAGAAGATAGTTAATGGGGAGATAGATGAGTTTCAGACTGTTTATTGTAGTTAGCTGCAATTTTACCTCTTAGGTCATTTCTCCTTTCTTTTACTCTTTTCAATGGCCAGTTGGAGGACATTTGCTATTTACCAACAATATTGGAAGTTGTTTCTTGAAGGCTTTTTCATGCTTCATTTTCAGGCTAGTTGGCTATACTCACTGCTGTTGAATGATGCAGCCTTATATTTGCTTAACTAATTTGAGTGTGGTATACTTTGTTACAAACTGAGAATCTCAATAGATTATCCTAAGCACTAGCATAAAAGATAAAAAGTTTTGCTTCTATCAAGGCAGAGAAAGACTCTTCTCCCCATGTCCTTATCCCCCAATTTCTATGAGATATGATGTGATGAAATGGATGGTTCTAAAAATGTTTTTTCAAAAATGATTGTCTTTATATTTTAGAGCAGTTTTAGGTTTATAGAAAAAATTGAGTGGAGAGTACAGAGGGTTCTAATATACCCTTTTACTCCCCCACCCATAATTACCATCTTGCTTTAGTGTGGTACATTTGCTATAATTGATGAGCAGTATTGTTAGATTATTATTAATTAAAGCCCACAGTTTACCTTAAGGTTCACTCTTTGGGTTGTATAATCTGTGGTTTCGACAAATGTACAATCACATGTATCTACCAATATAGTATCAAACAGAATAATTTTGTTGCCCTAAACACATCGTGGGCTCCCATTTATCCATGGCTTCTTTCCTTTGAGCCCCTGGCAACCACTGATCTTTTCCTGTCTCTGTAGTTTTACCTTTTTCAGAATGGCACGGTTGTGATCCTACTGCACGTAGCCTGAGATTAGCTTCTTTCATCTAGTAATAAGCATGTAAGTTTCCTCCATGCCTTTCTATGGCTTGTTAGCTGATTTCTTTTTAGTGCTGAATAACATTTCATTGTCTGGATGGACCACAATTTATCCATCCACCTACTGAAGGATATCTTGATTGCTTCGAAGTTTTGGCAATTATGAGTAAAGCTACTGTAAACATTCATTCATGTGCCAGTTTTTGTGTGGACATAGTTTTCAGTTCATTTGGGTAAATACCAAGGAGTGTAATCGCTGGATCATATGATAAGAGAATGTTTGGTTTTATAAGAAGCTGCCAAAGTCTTCCAAAGCGGCTATATCAGTTCACATTTCCACCAACGATAAAGTGGCTCTCCTATTGCTTCAGATCCTTGTCAGCATTTGATTTTCTGGGTTTCGGCCATTCCAATAGGTGTATCCTTTGTCCCATTGTCTGAGATCATTTGACTGTATTTAAGCGGGTCTGTCTCATTTTGTGTTTTAATTTGCAGCCCTGTAATGACACGTGATGTTGATCATCCTTTCATATGCGTATTTATCAACCGCAAATCTTATTTGGTGAAATGTCTGTGTAGATCTTTTGCCCATTAAAAAAAATGTTTTTTTAACGTTTATTCATTTTTGAGAGACAGAGACAGAGCATGATTTGGGGAGGGGCAGAGAGAGAGGGAGACACAGAATCTGAAGCAGGCTCCGGGCTCTGAGCTCTCAGCACAGAGCCGGACGCAGGGCTGAAACTCATGGACGGCGAGATCATGACCTGAGCTGAAGCCGGATGCTTAACTGACTGAGCCACCCCAGTGCCTGTCTTGTGCTCATTTTAAAATGGGGTCATTTAAACCCAATAAATTGGTTCCCTGATTGTTGAGTTTTAACAATATCGAATTGTATATTTTGAATACCAGTCTTTTAATTGATATGTATTTTGCAAATATTTTTTGCCCAATCCTTGACTTGTCTTTTTAGTCTCTTGAAACTGTCTTTTGCAGAGAATTTTTTAATTTTAGTCAAAAGTCATCTCCAAACTCAAGATCATCTGAATCTTCTCCTATATTGCCTTGTAGGAATTTTATTGTTTTATGTTTTACATTTAGATCTGTGTTCCATTTTGAGTTAATTTTTGTGAAGGGTGGAAGGCCTGTGTCTAGATTAGTTTTTTTGCATGTGGGTATCCATTTGTTCAAGCACCATTTGTTGAAAGACTATTTTTTCTCTAATGTTGTCCTTTGTCCCTTTGTCAGAGATCATTTGACTGTATTTGTGTGGGTCTATTTCTGGGCTTGCTATCCTATTAATCTGTTTCCTATCCTTTTGCCAATGCTACCCTGACTTTTTTTTTTTAATTTTTTTTTAACGTTTATTGTGTTTTGAGAGACAGAGAGAGTGTGAGCAGGGGAGGGGCAGAGAGAGAGGGAGACACAGAATCCGAAGCAGGCTCCAGGCTCTGAGCTGTCAGCACAGAGTTCGAAGCGGGGCTCGAACTCACGGACTGCGAGATCATGACGCGAGCCGAAGTCGGACGCTCAACCGACTGAGCCACCCAGGCGCCCCTGTAAACAGAGTTTTATTTCTTCCTTCTTAATCTGTATGCTTTTTATTTCCTTACTTTACTGTTTTAGCTAGGACTTCTAATATGATACTGAATAGGCGTGCCTTTTTCTGATTTTAGGGAAGCCATGCAGTTTCTTTTCATGAAGTATGGCAATCTCAATAGCTTATCCTAATCAGCAGTATAATAGATGTGATGTACTGCTCATATTAGGTCAGGAGGACTCCTTCGTCCCCTCGCTGAATCTTCTGTGAGAAAGAGAGGATTAAATCGATGGTTTTAAAAATATTTTAAATCATGAGATTCAGGCAGTTTTTTATATTTTATCTTATATTTAGTAACTGCACACATTCCCTAGTTCCTCCACTCTCCTGTGAACTTCTCTGTAGGACAAAGATGTTACTCCAATATATTTTATAATCCTTGTAGGGTACAGTATGCATTGCAATAGGCAAAACTATTTGTTGAATGCAAAACTTAATTTGAGACTCTGACTGTACACTTCCATTTTATTAGAGAAGGTAGATAATCAATAACATCATTCCTCTTATCAATTAATCCACAAAATTAATGACTGTTAGTTGCTAGGTATTGGGATGGCTACAAAGGCACACGTGATGACACTTCCACTCAGAAAAGTTAATATCTATGTAGAAAATGTTAATTTCAAATGTTATGTTTCATTTTTGCTGATATTTGCCAAAAACTCATATTCCTGTATCCCTTCCTAAGCATTCTAATTGAAATGTCTACTCATGGGCTTCTTTCATATTATCTTAAGGAAAGTTTACAATTTTTTTAATGTTTATTTATTTTTGAGAGAGAGAAACAGAGCATGAATGGGGCAGGGGCAGAGAGAGACAGAGATACAGAATCAGAAGCAGGCGCCAGGCTCTGAGCTGTCAGCACAGAGCCTGACAAAGGGCTCAAAATTGAGCTCACTAGCTGTGAGATCATGACCTGAGCCGAAGTCGGATGCTTAACGAATTGAGCCACCTAGGCGCCCCAAAAGTTTACAAATTCGATATAAGAACTGACATTTATTGAGCCTATAGCTGGACACAGTGCTAAGCACTTTACATATGTGACCTCAACTATCTTCAAAATAGTTATGCAGTGTTGTTACTATTATTCTCAATTTACAAATGCGAAAACTGGTAACCTGAGGGTATAAGTAACTTATTAGCTGTGTGGCTTAGTATAATAGGTGTATAATTCCATATCCCATCCTCTCTAAGTCACACACTGTGGAAAAGTACTATACAAAGTGGCTTGTGATGAATGTCAGTGTATAGTACAGAGATGCGCTTGGTGAAGGCAGAGAAGAGAGAGGCTAAAGTGTTCACAAAATTTCTGGAAAGCTTGACCTTGTCTTAATGGATAGGAATACTAAGGGGAAGGAGAGATCAGAGAGATTCATAACTGTGGAAAAGACAGGGCCACAAACAGGAAGTATTTTGTGATTTGACAGTATAATTCTAAAGTATAAGAAAAATTTCGGCTATAGTAGAAAAATGCAGTAGAACAAATTTTGTCTTTTATTTTGTTAAAAAATTTTTTAATGCTTATTTATTTTTGAGAGACAGAGCGTGAGCAGGGAAGGGGCAGAGAGAGGGAGACACAGAACCTGAAGCAGGGTCCAGGCTCTGAACTGTCAGCACAGAGCCCAACATAGGGCTCGAACTCACGGACTGTGAAATCATGACCTGAGCCAAAGTCAGATGCTTAACTGGCTGAGCCACTCAGGCACCCCAAGCCCCATGTCTTTTTTTTTTTTTTTTTTTAATTTATTTTCAAATTGGTTTCCATATAACACCCAGTGCTCATCCCAACACCATGTCTTTTGTTTTAAATGAGAACTCCTCTCCTCCGTTTTTCTCTTAAAATCATTTCAACTGGATTTGCCTATTAGGTTTTGAGGGAGTAGATCACAGAACCACTGCATGACTCCCATGTCATCAGTCCCCAAGCTTATCTTTGCTGGTTTAGAACAATCAGTGTAGCAAGTTGCAGAGGGAGCAAAAGCCTTGGGTGGGGGGGTGAGGACTGGAAGATCAAAGGAATCTTTTAAAAAGAATTTTCCCAAAATCAAGTAAAATCAAGTATTTATCCCTTTGCCTTATCTCATTTGGTTAAGTACTTCACAAATAGCCATTAATATGCTAAATGCTGTGGAGTTGCAAAGGCCTATAGGAGGTACACTGTTTTCAGTGAACTTAAATGTTTAGTTAGGAAGACCAGAGTAAAGTAAATAATTAGAAACCACTTAGCAGCGTTAAGCACCAAGTCATGTAGTTTACATTGTTAATACTGTAGGATCCTTTCCTTAAATGATGTTCTTCCTGGCTCTGTCTTCTATTCTCATGATTTCATTTTCTAAATGCTTTCACCTCTCCATCTCCAGTCCTGGTCTCCCTTCACTGGTTCATCCCAATGCCTTTTGGGCATCTCCATGTAGACAATACCCCAATCCTTTCAACTTCAGCCTATCTGAAACATGGGATCACAAACACATAGACAGATGGTTTAAAATCCTTTTCTTGGGATTAAGTCCAGTTTCCTTAATGTGGTTTACCTGCTGTGCTGGATCCGGCCCTACCTCTTTCTTCTTCAGCTTTGACTTGCTTTCGCCTATTCTAAACCAGCCTTACTGAACTTCAGATGCATCTTACTCTTTTGCCTCTGACACATGAAGTTGTTGTGATTAAAAGCACTAAAAGCACAGACTCTGGATACAGACTACCCAGATCCAGGTGAATCCTGAATCTGCTACTTACCTAGCTGTGTGATCTAGAGTGAGTTACTTAACCTTGCTGCTCTCGGTGTCCTCATCTGTACAGTGAGATGGGGATCGGGTCTGCTTCACAGCATATTGTGAGGATTAGAAGAGTCAATGTAGTTGAGACTCTTAAAGTGGTGCCTGCCTCGTACTAAGTACTATATAAATGTAGCTATTACTATAACTCTTATTATACATGTGCTGTGCTATTGGATTGTATTAATTTTTATGTTTTAAAGATGATGTAATGGTAACAGAAGAAATGCTGTTGTTTCCCTATAAACTATGAGTTGATTTGGCTGGTTCTTATTTTTGGTATTTATCTTTTTTCTTGGATGAGCAGCAGCTTTGTATTTCTGGCTTCTTGTTATTTTGACAAACTAATTATAGTTTGTATAAAAATTCAGGTAAACCTAACTTAATGGAAACTTTTAAAAGATAATTGGGGGGGCACCTGGGTGGCTCAGTTGGTTAAGCAGCCGACTTCAGCTCAGGTTATGATCTCACGGTCTGTGAATTCGAGCCCCACGTCGGGCTTTGTGCTGACGGCTCATCAGAGCCTGCAGCCTGCTTCAGATTCTGTATCTTCCTCTCTCTCTGCCCTTCCCCTGCTCACGCTCTGTCTCTATGTCTCTCAAAAATAAATAAATGTTAAAAAAAATAAAAAAAAATAAAAGATAATTGGGACGCCTGGGTGGCTCAGTCAGTTGAGCGTCTGACTTCGGTTCAGGTCATGATCTCACTCCTCGTGAGTTTGAGCCCCGCATCAGGCTCTGTGCTGACAGCTCAGAGCCTGGACTCTGGTTCAGATTCTGTGTCTCCCTCTCTCTCTGTCCCTCTGCCCCTCTGCCCCTCTCCCACTTACTCTGTCTCTCTCTCAAAAAGAAAAGAAAATTAATTCTTTTTTTATTTAAAAAAACTGAAAAAAAAAATTTTAGAGCAAGAACAAGGTGAGGGAAGAGGGGCAAAGGGAGGGGGAAGAATCTTAAGCGGGCTCCATACTTAGTGCAGAGCCCCATGAGGGGCTTGATCCTAAAACCCTGGGATCATGACCTGAGCCAAAATCAAGATTCAGACTCTCAACTGACCGAGCCACCCAGATGCTCCAGAAAGTTAAATCTTAACAGCTAAGAGCTGGCTTTTTACTTTATGATTTATGTGCCTTATTGGTTAAAGTTTCAAGTAAAGTCCTTTAAAAGATTTCACTTTTTTCTTCCAAATGTAGTTCAGAGATTGTGGATTATAATGGTTCGAATGGTTTGGGTTCTAGCAAGGATACTTACTATATTATTAAATAGACCGTCTGAAAGGAAAAACCCTCTTTCTCTTTCTATTCACAATTCTGCTTAAATCCAACACTTTCCAGGACACTTCTGATAAGATGTGTGAGTTTTGTCTCATCCTGACCAATTCTCCAACACCAGCCGGTTATCCTACAGTTTAACTCGATTTTGACACTAACTGCTTGAAGTTGGTGCAGACGTCACAGACTAAGGGCTCAGCCCCACAAGACTGCCCCCAGCTTCACACCCCAGTAGCAGGTGGTGGATTCCCACGTCACCCACAACTTCTGTCCAACTCAGCTACAAATCGGAGATTCCAAGGACCCTCTCCTCAGGTTCAGTCATTTGCTAGAATGGCTCATAGAACTCAGGAAAACAGTTTAATTACTAGATCACTGCTTTATTAAAAAGAATATATTAAAGAATACAAATGAACAGCCTAGTAAATAGAGCTAGGTCTGTGTCTGGAAGGTCAGGAGTACAGGAGCTTTTGTACCCATGGGGTGTGCCACCCTCCTGGCAAGCAGACATCTTCCCGTTCACCCATCCAGAGCTCTTGGAACTCTGTGCTTCAGGGATTTTTTTATGGAGGCTTCATTATGTAGGCATGATGGATACAATTATCGACCATTGGTTTTCCACCTCCAGCCAACTTCTTGGGGATGTGGGTGCCGTTGAGGGGTGGAGTGAAATTTCTCAACACTTAGTTTCCCCCATCAACCAGCCCCCACCCGGTGGTTATCCAGGGACTCTCTAAACATCCCCTCTCTAACACAGTGTACTTGAAAGGGGCTTGTTACGAAGAACAAAAGAGGTTCTTTCACTTTTATCCTTCTGATAACTATTCCAGGAACACAAACCAAATATTATAATAAAAGATGACTCTGTGCTCTAAACACTTAGGAAGTTGCAAGATTTTAGGAGCTATGAGCCAGGAATCCTGGAGAAAGACCAAAATATGTATTTCTTATATCATAATATCACATTTTCTATTATCACAGTAGTTAAGGTCAGCCAGGAAAACGTGCAAAACTTTTCTCAAATTTTCTCAAAAGAAGATCCCTCAGTGGTATAGGTTTGGGAGAAACTTAAGTAGTAGAGTGAAAAACATATATACTTCAATTTGAAGTGTTGATTTTCACATTTTATTTTATTTTATTTTATTTTTTTTTTTTTTTAAAGTTTTATTTATTTTTGAGAGACATAGAGACAGAGCGTGAGCAGGAGGAGGGCAGAGAGAGAGAGAGATGCAGAATCCGAAGCAGGCTCCAGGCTCCGAGCTGTCAGCACAGAGCCCGACGCGGGGCTCGAACTCACAGACCGCGAGATCATGACCCGAGCCGAAGTCGGCCGCTTAACCGACTGAGCCACCCAGGCGCCCCGATTTTCACATTTTAAAAGAGGGCTTCGGCTGCTTATGGTTTGACTTCAAACTTTCCAGTTGGGTTCTTTCCAGTTTGTTGGCTCAAGTGGAACACCCTGAGGGCGAAGCATCCCCTGATAGGAACTGAAACTTCCCACAGAAGCCATGAGTGCGGCCCTGAGCCTACAAGACCCCACCTGTGATTGACTCCAGGAGTGTGATTGATTTGACCTTCACTGCCTGCCTGCACTCCCCGCCCATCTTGGCCCCACATTGTCCTCATGTAAACATGGAAGTATTTTCAGCTTGTCGGAGACCGTCTTTGGGATGCTCGTCCGCTGTCTTCTGGGCATTGGCCTCATGGAATTGAATTCCTTTCTTGTGCACCACCACTTACTTCTCTGACTTTGGATTTTGTCAGCGGCGTGTGGTCTGATCCTGCTCTGTTTGGGATTCCCGGAGCCAGGTGCTCTTGCACCCCTGTGCCCCAGCTACAGTCTTGACTGTTAATTTGTCTTTTGAGTGTTTATTTTTCATTGAGACTTACGATCTGAGATGATCTCGTGAAGACAGAAATAGTAAAATGCACCTAAAAGGAGCAGGTTGTTGTTCTAGTTGTATCTGACCTGACAGTGCTAGATTTGAGAATGACAAAATATTTCTATTTTTCCCCTTTCCTCCTAGAAGGAGATAGTTTGCTTTCTGGTCAATTTTTAGATATGATTCCTTTTCCATTAAAAATATTGGTGTTTGTGGGGTACCCGGCTGGCTTAGTTGGCAGAGCATGCGCTTCTTGATCTTGGGGTTGTAAGTTCAAGCCCCACTCTGGGTATAGAGTTTACTTTAAAAAATAATTTAAGTGGCACCTGGATGGCTCAGTTTGTTAAGCATCTAACTCTTGATTTTGGCACAGGTCGGGATCCCAGGTTTTGTGAGATTGAGCCCCGCATCGGGCTCTGTGCTGACGGTGTGGAGCCTGCTTGATGCTCTCTCTCTGCCCCTCCCCTCTCATTCTCTCTCTTTCTCAAAATAAATAAACTTTTAAAGAAATAAAGTCTTCCAGATTTTCTGTTATGCTGAAAATATTTTTTAAGTTGATCGAGATTAATAAAAACATTTATTTCAGTGCAACAAATGTTTAGTTTCTACTATTTGCAAGGCAGTTTGTTAGCTTCTAAAAAATATAGAGAAATGAGTAAGATAGTCTCCTTCCTCATTTGGGGGTGGGGAAAAAAGACATGAGTCAATTCTAAGTAATTCTAATAACAAAGTAGAGTATGGTACAGGCCTGGAGAGAGTTTGAGCAAAGTGCATGGTCTACTGGGCCATGGTCTTATGAAACACCAGCAGCTGCCAGACCCGCTTTCCTCCATTCCCTCCTGTCTTTGCTTCTATATTTGAGGCTTTTGCCCAGCTACGTTTTAATACTTGTTTTTTGGCTTCCGTGTACCACTTCCTTATTTTTCTTTTAACTTGCTAACTGCTGCCTGTTACTTTCTTCTTCAGTTTTTTTTTAATTAAGAAAAGTTTTGTAAAAGCGGAGAAGTTTAAACTGTAGAACAATGGACGTCCACATACCCTCCATCTAGATTTCAGTCTTGTTACTTTTTTTCTATATTGTTTTTTTCTCTCACTTTATATAAATGTGTGTGTATGTGTCTTTTGTTGACTTGAACCATTTGAAATTGAGTTGCCGGGGTCATGACCTGCCACCCCAAAATACTTGAACGTGTATCTCCTGACAATGAGGATATCCGGCATAACCATCATACCATTATCCTCTACTTGAGAGAATTAATAAAATACGGGGCACCTGAGTGGCTTAGTAGTTAAGCATCTGACTCGATTTTGGCTCAGGTCATGATCTCACAGTTTGCGGGATTGAGCCCTGCATTGGGCTCTGTGCCGTCAGCATGGAGCCTGCTTGGGATTCTCTCTTTCCCTTTCTCTCTGCCCTCCCCTGCTCTCTCTCAAAATAAATAAATAGAAACTTAAAAAAAAAAAAGTAATAAACTAAAAATTAAAAAATTAAATTAGCCATGATAAAATAACACCTAGTCTATGAATTTTCACTGGTGTCCTACAAATAAACCTTTTTAGCTGTTTTTTTCCTTTTATTTAAATCCAAGTTAGTTAACATATGATGTAGTAATTGTTTCAGGAGTAGAAGTTACTGATTGATCGCTTAAATTTAACCGCCAGTGCTCATCCCCACAAGTGCCCTCTTTAATGGCCATCACCCATGTAGCCCATCCCCCTACCCAGCACCCCTCCAGTCACCCTCAGTTTCTTTTCTGTATTTAAGAGTCTTTTCTCGTTTGCCACCTTCTCTGTTTTTATCTTCTTTTTCCATCCCTTCTCCTATGTTCATCTGTTTTGCTTCTTAAATTCCACGTATGAGTGAAATCATATGATATTTGTCTTTCTCTGACTGACTTATTTTGCTTAGCATCATACACTTCCAGTTCTTCCACGTAGTTGCAAATGGCAGGATTTCATTCTTTTTGATTACTGGTATTACTCCATTGTATATATTTACCACATCTTCTTTATCCATTCATCAGTTGGTAGATTTTTGGGCTTTTTCCGTAATTTGGCTGTTGTTGATAGTGCCGTTAGAAACCTTGGGGTACATGTGCCCTTTTGAATCAGCATTTTTGTATCCTTTGGATACATACCTACTAATGCAATTGCTGGGTTGTAGGGTGGCTCTGTTTTTTAATTTTTTGAGGAACCTCCATACTGTTCTACAGAGTGGCTGCACCAGTTTGCATTCCTACCAGCCGTGCGAAAGGGTTCCCCTTTCTCTGCATCCTTGCCAACATCTGTTGTTGCCCGAGTTGTCCATTTTAGCCCTTCTGACAGGTGTGAGGTGGTATCACATGATGTTTTGATTTGTATTTCTCTGATGTTGAATTATGTTGAACATCTTTGCATGTGTCTCTTAGCCATCTGGATGTCTTCTTTGCAAAAGTGTCTATTCATGTCTTTTGCCCATTTGTTCACTGTATTATTTGTTTTTAGGGTGTTGAGTTTGGCAAGTTCTTTATAGATTTTGGATACTAACCCTTTATCTGATATGCCATTTGCAAATATCTTCTCCCATTCCGTCAGTTGCCTTTTAGTTTTGTTGATTGTTTCCTTCGCTGTGCAGAAGATTTTTATCTTGATGAGGCCCCAATTGTTCATTTTTGCTTTTGTTCCTCTTGCCTCCAGAGACATGTCTAGTAAGAAGTTGCTGCAACCAAAGTCAAAGAGGTTTTTACCTATTTTCTTGTGTAGGATTTTGATGGTCTACTGTCTTATATTTAGGTCTTTCATCCATTTTGAGTTCATTTTTGTGTGGGGTGTAAGAAAGTGGTCCAAGTCCATTCTTCTGCATGTTGCTATTCAGTTTTCCCATCATCATTTGCTGAACTGTCTTATTTGCTGCATATTCTTTCCTGCTTTGTTGAAGATTAGTTGGCCATATGTTTGTGGGTCCATTTCTTTTTTTTTAACTAAAAAATTTTTTTAATGTTTTTGAGAGAGAGAGAGAGAGAGACATACACACAGACCCTGAGTTGGAGAGGAGCTTAGAGAGATGGAGACACAGAATCCCAAGCATGCTTCAGGCTCTAAGCTGTCAGCACAGAGCCCGATATGGGACTCGAACATTTGTGGGTCCATTTTGGGGTTCTCTATTCTGTTCCATTGATCTGTGTGTCTGTTTTTGTGCCCGTACCATACTGTCATGATGATTACAGCTTTGTAATACAGCTTGAAGTCTGGAATTGTGATGCCTCCAGCTTTGGTTTTTTTTTTTTTTCACCATTACTTTGGCTATTGTGGGTAGCTGTTTTTATTTGAACCACAATCTAGTCGAGATTTTCATGCACAATATTTGGTTGTTACACGTCTTAAATAGACTCCTTCCCCATTTCACCTTTTTTTCTTTTTAGGAGCCAAGCCAATTTTCTTGTAGAGTGTCTCACATCTAGATTTGCCTAATATCAAGGTCTTTTGAAAGTTTCTCCTCCTGCAGCCTGTTGGAGGGTGGCATTTACTAGAGAAGGGCTTACCAACCCCAGTGGCATGGGTGCTGTCAGTGGGTTATGGGTCATATTATGAATTCTTTAAGTTCTTTGGCCACCAGTGGTTTTGCAGCAGGGGAAGCCTGTGTGTCCCTTCACCTCTGCTCGGAACACTGTCACTTTACCTTGCTAGTTAGATACCATGATGTGTAAGAGCACTGGTCACCATTTTCAGCTGTTTTCCTTCTGAGCACTTTCTCTTGTAATCTCATTTACTTCTTTTTTTTTTTTTTAATGTTTATTTAGTTTTGAGAGACAGAGAGAGACAGGGCACAAGCAGGGGAGGGGCAGATAGAGAGGGAGACACAGAAACCAAAGCAGACTTCAGACTCTGAGCCGTCAGCACCGAGCCCGACGTGGGGCTTCAACTCACAGACCGTGAGATCATGACCTGAGCCAAAGTCGGCCGCTCAACCAACTGAGCCACCCAGGGGCCCTGCCTTGTTATCCCATTTACATCTATAGTCTTAACAGTTACCTGTGTAGTAATATTTTCCTTTCCAAATTCCATTTCTGTTATTTCCTTTTGTTCATCTTCTTCTGGCTATCCAGTGGCCACTTCAGAATCACCATGTCCAAAATAAATTTGTTCTTTACTTGCAAACTGGCTCATTGTCGGTATTATTAATTGAGGTGGGGGAGCATAGAAGGTGTAGTGTAAATGGCCCTGTTTTCACTGAGACAACACTCTGGCCAGGAACGTCAGTGATCTTCAGTGCTTTTCTGGCTGTTCATCTCTCTCTCTTAATACATACACACATGCGCACACACATTTATTCATCAAATATTTCTTTAATGCCTACAGTGTGCCTATATATATTTGGCCACAGTAGATGAGTCTATCTCTGGAATGCCTCTAGCATGCGTTCCTTCCATTCTTAACTCTATTTGCTCTGATTTTGGTCCTTATCAGCCCTTTCCAGAACTTTTACAATGTTTTCCCAACCTCTGGTTTTAAATCTGCTGATGCATCTTGCACACTGTCTGCTGGTTGAGGATACCTGTTTGATCATATGTTTCTCTTTGCTTGAAAACCTCTGATGGCTTCCCCCTATACAGTAAAAATACCAGTTTACAAGCATACCATACAAGACCGCTAATTCGGTTCTGTTCTGTTTATTGTTATTTCATCTCTTTTGTCCTAGCTATGCAGGTCTCCTGCCGGTTTCTTGAATGTAGCATAGATTCTAATCTTTGGACTGTCCGTGCATTTCTGGTGTCCATAAGGCCCTGGCACCTCTTCTTTGTTTAATGAAATTCTGCTCAAGGTCCTCTCACACTTTCCCTCTTAAAATTTTTTAGCTGATAGCCCTCTATCTGTCCCCTCCACCAGAACCAAAGCCTTCTTTCCATTCATTATCTGATGTGCTTTGCATATGCATCTTCTATAGTGCTTATCAGATCGAGTCGCTTGCTTGTGTGTCTCTCAACGTAAAGGTTCATAAACGAAAGTATCATCTTGTGTTTCCTACCATTCCCAGAGCCCAGTGCAGTGCAATGCCCGGCACATAGCACATGCTTAGTAAAATATTTCTGGAAGGAGAGTCTGGCATTACTTGCCATATTAACCTCTGTAGCAAGTAAATATGACTTGAGATTCATGAATTCTCCCTAGGGAGATAATATTTTATATTAAAATTTTTGTTTACACTAAATATTTGCTAACAGTTCCTTTCTGTGTAATACAGTTCTTAATTATTTATGTTTTTATTATTATTGTTATTTTTTTTTTAGTAATCTCTACCCAACATGAGGCTCTAACTCACAATCCCCAGATAAAGAGTCACGCACTCTTCCAACTGAGCCAGCCAGGGGCCCCAGTTATTTATATTTTAAACTTACCACTTTGACGCCTTAAGACTTAAAGCATTGCTGTAGATATATTTTAATTAAAATCACTTCTGAGCAATAAGAATTTGCCGTAATAAGAGTTTCTGAAATTTTATCATTTTATAGCCTTTAAAATAGTAAATGTTTATTTGAATTGGAATTCTAAATGAAGGAAATAGTATACAATGAAGATTTTAAAAGTTTATTTATTTATTTTTTTAATTTACATCCAAGTTAGTTAGCATATAGTGCAACAATGATTTCAGGAGTAGATTCCTTAATGCCCCTTACCCAATTAGCCCATCCGCCCTCCCTTACCCCTCCAGCAACCCTCTGTTTGTTCTTCATATTTAGGAGTCTCTTATGTTTTTGTCCCCCTCCCTGTTTTTATATTATTTTTGCTTCCCTTCCCATATGTTTATCTGTTTTGCATCTTAAAGTCCTCATATGAGTGAAGTCATATGATATTTCTCTTTCTCTGACTTATTTCGCTTAGCATAATACCCTCTAGTTCCATCCACGTAGTTGCAAATGGCAAGATTTCATTTTTTTTGATTGCCGAGTAATACTCCATTGTATATATATACCACGTTGAAGATTGTTTTTTAGAAATACACTAATCAGTTTTTAAGAAAAGAACCTAAATAAAGGCAGTTTTCTAAAGAATGAAGGCAAAAAATAAACTCTTGTCAAATTTCTATGCTTCAGGGGAATCCCAAACTTGAATAAGGGGACTCTTACTGTATTTTGGTGGTATTTAGAGAATGATTAGGTGAAATGTTTGAGAGATGAAAGCATAAATAAGGTGCTAGTACTATTTGACATTTTGCATTAATAAGGGGAATACAAAATAATAAGAGTAACTTGTGTTAACAAGATTTTTAATATTTCAGACTTATTTTTAGAGTCTATTATTTAAACAAAAATATTCCTGATAAGTGAAAATATTATGGTGTTGAACTATTTAATGAGTGAAATGACGTGCTGGGTTTTGTTTCAAAATAATCAAGAAGAGGGGCGACAGGGGAAGTAAGACTGGCTGTGTGGTGATAATTGTTGAAGCTGTGTGAGAGATACATAGAATATTGCTGCCATTTATTTTCCATATTTGGAAAATTTCATGGTAAGAAATTTAAGAATATTATGGTATTATAAAGGAAAGAGTTTCCAAATAAGGAATTGTTACTGTTAGGCTGGCTGAATACTGAATCAATGATATTGAAGAACTCAGAATGAAACCAACATAAAACTAAATGATCTTTTTTGGTTTTTGTTTTTCCAAATTTTATTCTATATATCTGTTATTTTCCGTGTATGATGTGAAAGCCTCTCAGTCTGCTAAGCCAAATTACCATATATTAAAAGAAAGGGATAGGATACTGATTAATGTCAGCATTCTTGAAGAAAAATTTGTCGGCAAGACTCAGGTGTCATATTGTTCAAACAATGTCTTATTGATAGCACTTAACTATAAAAACTGGTAATACTGTACTGTCTTGGATACTGTATTTCTGATGATTTCATTATCTGAATTCTGTTTTTATTAAGATTTTTTATAATGTGTTTAAATTTATTTTTGAGAGACAGAGAGACAGTACACAAGCGGAGGAGGGGCAGAGAGAAAGGGAGACACAAAATCCGAAGCAGGCTCCAGGCTCTGAGTTGTCAGCACAGAGCCCAACATGGGGCTTGAACTCACGAACCATGCGATCATGATCTGAGCCAAAGTCAGATGCTTAACTGAGCCACCCAGGTGCCCCTATTAAAAAAATTTTTTTTTAAGTTTATTTATTTTGAGAGAGAGAGAGAGAGAGAGAGAGAGGGAGAGAATCCTAAGCAGGCTACTCACTGTCAGTGCAGAGCCAGATGTAGGGCTTGGGCTCATGAAACCGTGAGATCATGACCTGAGCTGAAATTGAATGGTTAACCGACTGAGCCACCCAGGCGCCCCACTGGAGTTTGTTTCTATCCGAAAGAATCCTTAATGAGCTGAAGAACCTTCTAAGGTCTTCCCAAGTCTTATTCTTAACGATATCATCAACTAAGCCCAGAACCTCAGACTTCTTGATTCAGCCTTCTTCATCTTCATTATTTATTAATTTGGTCCTGCCAATTCCTCTTTTAGAATGACTGTCACAGGGGGCACGTGGGTGGCTCGGTTGGTTAAGCATCGGCTTCAGCTCAGGTCATGATCTCACGGTTTATGGGTTTATGAGCCCCTCGTTGGATTCTATGCCTACAGCTCAGAGCCTCGAGCCTGTTTTGGGTTCTGTATCTCCCACTCTCTCTGCCCCTCCCCCACTCACATTCTGTCTCTGTCTCTCTCTTAAAAATAAATAAACATTAGATTTTCTCTTTTTTAGAACGACTGTCACAGGGCCACTGAGTGTCACAGCCACTGAGTGGCTCAGTCAGTCGAGTGTCCGACTCTTGATTTCAGCTTGGGTCATGATTCCAGGGTTGTGGGATCAAGCCCTATATTGGGCTCCGTGTGGAGTGTGGAGCCTGCATGGGATTCTTTCTCTCTCCCTCTGCCCCTTTCCCCCACTCATGGTTTTGCTCTCTAAAAAACAAAAACCAAAAACAAAAAATAGAATGACGGTCACAAGTATTCCTTCTTTCCGCTCTGTTATGGAGAGTATTGGACTTGGAACTGGAAGAATTCGTCTAACGTTGCTTCTGGCTGCTTGCCTAGCTTCTTCATCTTTAAATGGAGGAGGGTTTAACAGGATCATCTTAAACCCGTTTTGGAGCTAAGGTTCTAGTAAACTATTCCAGGTCCTTACCTGGTCACACTTACATGGCTGCAGTGTCCTAATTATTTTCCACACCTCTAATAGTCCTTCCTAATAAGATTAATCTTCATACATAACTTTCATTGCCTTTACAATAAAATCTTATATTCCCTGGTCTCCATTTATTCATGCCATCATTTTTTCTGGTTGGGGTGTTATCATTTACACAATTAGACAAATTGGAAACTTTATCCGTCTTCAGAGTCTTCCTTTCTTGCAGCTACAGAATGAAATTTGTTACTAAATTCTGTCAGTTCTGACTCAGAAATGTCTTTTGAGTCCATATTTGCTCTCCTCTGCTAGGGTCCTAATCTACTTCTTCATCTTTTCTTATCTGGACGTTTGACGCAAACTCCCAAATGTTTGCTCTCCCACCAGTTTGTAGTTACCACATTAGCTTTCTGAGCAAAGATCTGTTAACACGTACCTTTTCTGTTCTAGAAACATTTTGCTGCTCGCTGCCGACATACGAACCACAGGGTTTTTTGCAGGACTCACAGGGTTCCTTTCCTTTCCTTTTCTAACCTTCTAACCTTTCTCTTCTTCTTGGCATCATGCCCCAGCTTCCAGCCATACTGAAGAGTAGTAGTTTCCTCTGTTATTTTTCTCATGCTATACTTCTGCTTTCAATTCTCTGACTGCTTCATCCCTTCTCCGCTGGGGGAACTCCTCCCCTAAAGACATCACTCATGTAGTTACGTTACCTTCCCCAAAGCTCTGAAAGAAATACTGTCCTCATTCTCTCTGTGGCTGTCATGCCCACCTCTTGGATACAGTGAAGTTGTATCACAATTACTTGTTTATACTTCCTACCCACCCAGCATCTCTTTCCAGGGAGATTGTGAACTCCATGATGTCTGGGTAATCAGTCTCTAACGTTGTTCATCCTTAGAATTTGGCACAGTGTTGGGACATACAATATTTACTCAGGAGTTGTTTGTTGGGTGATGCAAAATAAAATAGTAAGCCTTTTCTTGTTTTTCTTCTTAAAAAAACAGGATTTAACTCTGTTTGAAGACTTGAATTTTTATCTCAGTCTTGCTTGAGTTTGAATTTCCTCATCTTATCTTAAAAGATGCTCCTAATTTTTTTTGTCTGTCATAGAGCCTTAGGACCAAAGATGATCCAGGGCTGATCTGGACACTTGGTGTTATTATTATTGTTATTTATTTTTTATTTTTTTAGAGAGTGAGAGAGAAGAGCACAGGTTGGAGAGAGGAACGGAGGGAGAGAGAGAGGGCGAAGGAGAGAGAATTTTAAGCAGACTGTATACTCAGTGTGGAGTCCGATGTGGGCTCAGTCCCACGGCCCTGAGATCATGGCCTGAGCTGAAATCAAGAGTTGGATTCTCAATCAGCTGAACCACCCAGGCGCCCCAGTAGTATTATTGATAGGAATCAAAAAACTTTGGGCCATGATTTGGGCCAACAAATAAGGGTTTGGCCAGACCTTAACTATACTTGTACGTATAGGCTGCCAAATGGTGCTTCACCTTGCTAAAAGTGATTAGACGCTGGTCACCAAATTGGGACATTATTGAAAGGTATAAGACGATCTTTTTTCATTAAACCAGTTTCTAATATTTTATTTAAGAGATGCTCCTGAACTTGCTTCTTTAAGCTGGAGAAATTCTTCCCTGAATTACATTTAAACTCTACTGAGCCTGGTTTTCTGCCTGGGAAAAAGCTTTCATTTTAAGACAACAGTTTCTACAATTTGCGCAAATCTATGCTTCTTATATTTTCTACTATCTATAGAATTGCTTGTATCACGAGTTTTCTAGAACATAGTGTCTCAGATGGAAAATTTAATAGAATTGCAGTCTGCCAAATTTATTTTTCTATTTTGTTATTACATAATGTTCCTGTTGAATAATTGTTTTTCTTTGTAACTGCTGAGAGTGAAGCCCACATGGTTTTGATATATATTACAGCCATATAGAAAAAATGTCTTTAAATTTAAAAAGTTACATTAAATATATTCATGTTTATGCTACAGATTTATATATTTTTGATTCTTCCTGGATTTACTTAGTAATCTTCTTTGATTATTTTCTTTTCTTTTTAAAAAAAATTTTTTTAACGATTTTTCATTTTTGAGAGACAGAGACTGAGCATGAGTGGGGGAGGGGCAGAGAGAGGGAGAGACACAGAATCTGAAGCAGGCTTCAGGCTCCAAGCTGCAGCACAGAGCCTGATGGAGGGCTCAAACTCACGGACTGGGAGATCATGACCTGAGCTGAAGTCAGATGCTTAACCGACTGAGATATCCAGGCACCGCCCCCCTCCTTTTTTTCCCTTTGATTATTTTCAATAAGCAGTTGCTCTAACCATAATATCTAATGTGCACTAAAATTTTGGAAGCAGTTTCTCTGAAGGCTTTGGAATTGCTTTGTCAGTCTTTATTACAGTAAATAATAAAGTATTTTATTTAAAGGTAAAAGTGACTTAGAAATAGTTTTAAGAAAGAAGTAAACTGCCTCTAAAAGCCAGGCTGTCATAGCAGTGTAGGGCAGGTTCACTAAGTTCACCTGCTTTTCAGCCTTGTCATGTAAAAGAACAAATTATTCCTTTATGATACTTAATATTATGTGTGCCTGAGATACATAAACTGTGAGGTATGAATTATCGCCACCGCTTGGAGAAAGTTCCCGTGAGGGGCAACACTCCCATCGGCTGAGAGCAATAAAGCATCCCTCTTCCATGTGCTAATCATTGAAGTATTTGCGGGCATTGTGGGAAAGGACGCATCTGTAGTTCTCACAACTAAGGCATTGGCAACTGACCAAAGACTGGCATTGACATAGTACAGTGGTGAACATGAGTCCCATATGCCTGCTGGGTCCTGCCACTTCTTCATATGGTGAACCTCAGAGGTGCCACAGTATTGCTTATTGTCTGACAGTTAATATACAAGAGAAGTGGTCAGGATACATGCACTTTCTTTCATTCTCAATTTGAAAGCTGCAGATAAATCTTAAGTTTGCAGGTCTTTGCGTATTTTGCTAATTTAGCAGATGGAAGTTATATTTAAACTTATTAAGTGAAATAATTACCAGGTTTGTTCCTAGGTCCCATCCATATAATTCATAGTGAAGGCCCATGCTTCGGTTTCTTCTGCTCAAGCTTTCAAATTCCTTTGACAGCCTGGATGTGAAACTCAAAAGTCATTAATGTGATGTGTTAATTTTGCACTTTTTGACTTACTGCAAAAAAAAAAAAAATCTTATAGTTTCCATAGCAACGATAACCTATCCAGATTGTGTAATATTCTTTACTGTATTAAAAATAAAACCATGCAATTACATGAGCTTCTGGAGCACTTCATTTAGGGAACTGAGGATTGAAACATTTTTGTTTCAAAAAATTATGATTTCGTTGAAAGTTTTGCCAGAAAGCTTATGTAATTTTGTTTTCAGAATTTAATAAATTTCTTAAATATTTAGCAATATATACTTGGTAGTTAAATTAATAACTGAATGTGAAATTGACATTGTAAGCATTGCGTTAAACATCTCAGGCATAAGTGCTCTCCACACGTGCCCACACATACATTTAAGGTGTTGGGGACATTTGGCTTTAATTACATTCTGTCACCTGCTGTTTGTACTTCTTAGTGGCTTCTGGGTGGTCTGAAAAAAGTCTGTTTTATGTTTGGAGGAAACAGGGTAGAGAAAAAGGAAAAAATGATCACTTGAGCTTTCCCTAGTTTTGACTTTGCTTTTTAAAACATGCCTAAGTTATTACTTTGAAAATACTAAGGATTATTTTAATAGGTGACTGTTTTCAAAGGGTCAAATTATTTTGGCTTTTGTCTTTTTCTCTCTAATTCTAATTTAAAGGACAATATAACATTAGCATTAAAGTTAATTAACTTAAGTTCCTACATTTCAACACAACTGATTTTCATTTTTTATATCATTTTCAGCATATGTCTAGAGATACGTATATTTTTATATGGTATAATGTGTATTTTTTCACTAATACATAGTAAGCATTTTCCATGTTTCCATTGACAGTCATGATTATCATTTTAATAATTGCATAACAGTCTATCCTGTTGATCTATCTGGTGTGTTTCTGTTTGTTAAAATGCAGCTTAATTATTTCCTGAACGACATATGTTGGAAGAAAAATGGGTATAATTTTCAAACAGATTATGGGAGAAAGTAATCTTCAAAAGGCATGTAAAATGATGTTTTACAATGCATGTTATCAGTAACCTCTTAAACTGCTTTATCTGCTGGTAAACACAGAATGGGGAAAATACGGAATAGGTGCGTAGGACAGCTGGGGCACCATTTAGGTGCTGTCATTTGAGAAAACCATCACGACGTGATAAAGCCTTTTGAGGCTCCAGTATAATCAAAGACAAAACTCAGAGGGCGCGGACAATATTCCTTTTATTAGAACAACCCACAATATGAACCACATTTTTGACATTTCACTGTGGACGGTTCTGTTGTCAGTACCCTGTGGAGATACTCTGTTGCTCTGGCCTCTGATGTGATACTATTTTTTATAGGGACAATATCACCATTATTGAACTGCTGTCTTCCCTGGGTTGAGTACCCTGGTAACTGCTGGGATTTTCCCAGAATTCCTAAATCTACCTACGTTATTTGGAAAATTCACTGTAACTATTAGGATTTCCTAGAGTTCTTGAGAATGAGATGTTGGTGGCTAGAGTTTTAAAGTCTTTCCAAGGCTTTTGGTTCAGATTTTATGGCTTCTGAATGTCCCCTACCCTAGGTCAGAACTAGGGTGTCCCAGTGGGTTAACACTCTTCTATAGCTCTTCCCTCCTATTTAAATGGATCGTATACTGTAAAGTTACTTTAAACAAATATAGAAGTTTACATCTGTCATTTATTTTTGTAGTTAATGTTTATAACAGAATGCTTTCATAGATTCCAGATAATTAAGACAGGAGTAGAATTATCTTGCAATATGCTTGAGTTTATATTTATGCTTATTTACTTTTTGAAACTACTGCTGTGTTTAGTATCCTGTTTTAATTCTGAATTTTGTGTTTTGGCTCTGTCTAGTGTTTTCATTGTGACATGATTTTTTTTGTTTTGGTATTTCATATTTCTGTAGTTAAAATATTATCAGAAGCAGTAAGCAGTGCATGCATAGTGAGAGGGTTTACATAACACTGAGAGACTAATGCATTTTTATTATTTTTGTAGTTATAATTTTGAATATGAAAATAATGTTTAGAAAAAATAATTTTTTTTGTTCATATGCAGAAAAGATGAAAAGGAATATGCATTGAAGCAAATTGAAGGCACAGGAATATCCATGTCGGCTTGTAGAGAGATTGCAGTAAGTGGATATCAATATGTTATTTATTTTGTTATGGGTATTGGATGATGAGTGATATTAATACACAATAGTTTCGTTGATGTATTCCATGCATAGTTATTTCAAAAATGTCAATTAGCTTAATGATATTTTATATAAGAAAAGCTACATGAACTTTTTAATTACTTGAGAGTCACCTTTAAACGTTCTCTTAATGATATTTAGGTTTATAACCTTAGGAATACTGAACTAAATGATTTAATGTAATTAATTTAAATTAATAATTTAATTAATGTCCATTTTTCTTATAATTTTAGGACTGATGTTGATAGGGAAAGGAATGATATTATTAGATATTATGCATATAAACTTTTTTCTGAAATACATGTTTTGGTACTAGATTTTACTAGTTGCTAGAAAAATAAGACTATCATAATAATAGGATAATTCCTTAAAGAAAGGTCATGTCTTTTTTTTTTGTCTTTATATGACATACTTGTATATTTAAGAAGTGATTGTCTGTAAGAATACCTAACATTTACTAAGTGTTCAGTAGGTACCAGGCTTACTAAGTGCTTTCAAGTATTAATTTTCATTACAATCATGAAATAAGTTACTTTTAATATGCTGATTTAACAGATCAGAAAACAGAGGAAAAACCATAATTATGACTTAGAAGGCTTACTATTATATTATGTTAGTTCTTGAGTTTCTTATTAGGGCTTTATCGTGATAACACATCTATTAGGGATTTTTGTCTCTAAATTGTTAAGTATTTATATTGTCTATATCCATTAGGTATTTCTGTCTCTAGTTTGGTAACTGTTGCATATATTGCCGACAGTTCCATGTTTCTGCATTACACAGATGGAAGTGCTCTATTATCACTCTTAGTCAAAGAAAAGTGTCGTGCAGAGAACACACGAGGCAGGAAATCTGTAGACCTAAGTGTCTGTTGGCCTGAGTGGCTAATTAGCTATGAGTGCCAGTTTCCTTATTTGTGAAATAAGGGAATTATAAGGTCTCTTCTAGTCATAAACTCTTTGCTTTCAGAATAGAAGGTTCTCACTAGACTGTGCACACTTTAAGGGGCAGAGACTTTCTCTTTTCATCCTCAGTTCCTACCATAGTGCCTGGCATATAGCAGGTGGTCCATAAATGTTTGTTGAATGAATAAATGAATAAATGAATAAACAAAATAAAAAATCCTATTAGCATTCCATGATCCTAAATTTTCTTTAGAATATATTGTTTAAAAAATTCCAATTTGGCAGTTTTCTATTAATTATAAAGTGGTATTTGTAATGCCCTATCAGAATAAGCATTTGGTAAGAGATTTTTAATTGTCCAAAATCCTAAACATTATTGTCTCAACCAATATGAATATGGTGTGCAGGTTTGCTATTTTATTGTACCATAATTGAGTATAACATTAATTCACTTCTTCTGAGTTAATTGGAAAAAAAAACCCCTGATATTTAAGGTATTAATTATTAGGAAATGAAAATCCAGTTGTAGATGTCCTTTTTGAAACAGAGACTTCTCCATGATGAGGAATCCATGGTTTACCTTTTCTCTGCATTCTCACTAGCCATTTGTTATCTCTTGTCTTTTTGATGGGAGTCATTATACAGGTGTGAAGTGGTATCTTATTGTGGTTTTGATTCGCATTTCCTTGATGATTAATGATATTGAGTACCTTTTCATATACCTGTTGGCCATTTATATGTTGTCTTTGGAAAAATGTCTGTTCAGTTCCTCTGCCTATTTTTTAATTGGGATTTTTTTTTTTTTTTTTTTTTTTTTTTTGCTATTGAGTTGTAGCAGTTTCTGATGTATTTTGAATATTAACTTTTTATTAAATATATGGTTTGCAAATATTTTCTATTCTGTAAGTTACCTTTTCATTTTGTAGGTTGTTTATTTTGCTGTGCAGAACCTGGAAAAGCTTGACCCATCACAGTCTTCATATTTTTATTGAGAATTTGCTTAGTAGACCTTTAGAAAGTATGTAGTTTCTAGATTGAATAGTATTTTATCACTATGTGAGTGACCTAGCTCCATATGATAGTGGTTTTGACACAAGTTTGGCATGGATGTTATTATGTAGTGGCTAAATGCATACATGCTTCTTTGTACATTATAAGCCAGCTAACACAGTTTATAACTATTACTTTATGTAGTTGTCTTTTAGGTCATACAGAAGAAAAAAAAGTTACAAACAAAAATACATTTATGCTTTCTTTTTTTAATCCTTGTTTTTCCCTTTATCAGAACTCTGTTTTTTGTGTAGATAAATTAATGTCTGTAGTCTTTTCATTTTTTTTTTAAATTTTTTAGCATTTATTTATTTGTGAAAGACACAGAGACAGAGTATGAGCAGGGGAAGGGCAGAGAGAGAGGGAGATACAGAAACCGAAGCAGGCTCCAGGCTCTGAGCCGACAGCACAGAGCCCGATGCGGGGCTCGAACTCACAGACCATGAGATCATGACCTGAGCCGAAGTTGGCTGATTAACCGACTGAGCCACCCAGGCGCCCCTGTAGTCTTTTCATTTTAACTAAAGGTCTCCATTTATTATATTTTATAAAACAAATCTGTTAGTGATGAATTCTCTCTCATTTTTGTATTTGGGAATGTCATAATTGCTTCTTCTGTTTTCCTTCCTCACCTGGTTCTCCTTTGATTTTGCAGGATAGTTTTGCTGGATATAAAATTCTTGTCTGACAGTCTTGTTCTCATCTCTTAGACTATATTAATCCACTGCACTCTAGTCTCCATAGTTTCTGATGAGAAGTCAGTGGTTAATTTTATGAGAGTATCTTGTACATGAGGAGTTATTTTTCCTGCAGCCTTCAAGCTTCTCTTTTTGTCTTTGTCTTTTGACAGTTTGACTATATGTGTGTAAGTGTGGATCCTATTTGGAGTTTGTGGAGTTCTTGGATGTGTAGACAACACCATAAATTAAAGTGTAGATAGAGCTTTTTTCTGCTTTTTTTCTTCTCTATCCCATGATATATATAACTCCTAGTATTTTCTAGTTCATATAGTCTCACATAGGGAAGAGGCTCTTCATGTCGAGAACATTAGGAACATTTCACTCATTACTCCAAAATTGGTGGAACTGTTGCCTATAGAAGAATTTCTGAGAGCAGGGTTGGAAGATGAGAAAAGCAGTCAAAGAACTTGCAGCCGTGGAGTGAACTTGGAAGAATGTGTATAGATTGGGAAGGTGTTTAAGAACTAAAATGTGTTGGGGTGCCTGGGTGGCTCAGTCAGTTAAGTGTCGGACTCCAGCTCAGGTCATGATCTCATGGCTTGTGGGTTCAAGTCCCATGTTGGGCTTTGTACTGAAAGCTCAGAACCTGGAGCCTGCTTCAGACTCTGTGTCTCCCTCTCCCTCTGCTCCTCCCCCACTCACGTTCTGTCTCTCTCTCAAAAATAAACAAACATTAAAAAATTAAAAAAAAAAGAAATAAAGTGTGTTATTACTTCAAGTCTCATTAATAAAGAATGCCATATCACATTTAAATTTCATTAGAACCTTATTTGTATTGTGCTTTCCAGTTTATGATATGCCATCACAGGAGTAATTCTGGGTGATGAACATATCAAGAACATGAGGACATTAATGTTTGTAGCCTGAGATTAAAGGGAAGTTCTAATGTAAAGTTTGTGACCTTTGTGTCCTATGTAATCATAGGTTGCTAGATTAGAAATGTGGTAAATGCCATTAATTCATATCTTATTAATTTGCTTCCTTATTATGAAATTCAAATATGTTCATTATAAAATTCTCAGACGGTGGCGGGGAGGGGGCGCCTAGCTGGCTCAGTCTAAGGAGCATGCAACTCTTGATTTCCAGGTCATATGTTTGAGCCCTGCATTGGGTGTAGAGATTACTTAAATAAAAAGACTTAAAAAAAAAAAAAAGAAAAAAAAATTCTCAGACAATATGGGAAAAGGATGTTAAAAGCATCTGTTATGCTAACTTAGAAATAGTCACTATTAATATTTTGTGTATTGTCTTCTAGACTTTTTTCTTTGCAAAAATACAGATGATTTTTTTCCTATAAGAGTGGAGATTACATTAATTTTATATAAAACGTAATTTTATCTGGAGTGATACAAAGGTAAATTTCAACTATCAAAATAAATTGGTAGAACATTTATTAATCATATTAGGTTCTGTGGGCTGTAAGAAAGATTTAAAAATCTAACTCCCGAGGGAGTGCCTGGCTGGCTCAGTCAATAGAGCATGTGACTCTTGATCTTGGGGTTGTAAATTCGAGCCCCACGTTGGATGTAGAGATAACTGAAAAATAAAATCTTCAGGTGCCTGGGTGGCTCACTCAGGTAAGATGTCAACTAGATTTTGGCTCAGGTCATGATCTTATGGTTTGTAAGATTGAGTCCTGTGTCAAGCTCAGCACTGACAGCATGGAGTCTGCTTGGGATTCTCTCTCTCCCTCTCTCTCTGCCCCTCCCCCACTTGAATACACACACTCTCTCAAAATAAATAAACACTAAAAAAAAATAAATAAACTCTTCAGAAAAAAACCTCATGAGTCCTCTTCAAAATATTGACATGTTCTGAAAGAAAGTGAAGACAGACTAAAAGGCAAATTAGTCAGGAGAAGTAGGGCAGAGGGCATAGGCTGAGGCAGGAAGAGAAACAGAAAAAACCTGACTTCCTGTCAGACTGCTGTCTTCTTGACTGCTTGTTTTCATTTGCCACTTCCTCATTGATTTCTGTACAGTTTTGTCCAGAGTGTGTGTAGCCACCAGCACCCCAGCATTGATGCTCCTGTGATGGCTGGTAACAGGTGTACTGTCCCTGCAGAGCCCAGAGCAGCCATGGCAGAGCGGCAGTTAAAAGATTTGCCACCATTTCTTCACCTCTCTTGCCACTGTGGCGGTGGAACAGGCCACTATGTAAACTTCAGTGGAATGCCTGGAACTTTCCCCTGTCATCAAGGAATAAGCTTTTGCTTTTTTAAATTTATGAAATAGAATTGATAAAATGTATGTTTGCTGTGGATTCCTTGAGAAGAACTTTAACATGTCTATGGGCAAGGCTGCACTTCTTATTAAAATATTTCTGTAAGAGTTGATACATTTAATTTTTGAAATGTATTGTTATAGAAAATACAAAATTATAAAATTTAACACAAATTTGGTAATTCTAGATTCAGAATAAGGGATCGAGGTTGGAAAACACAGTATTTTAAGAAATAGGCCTTTCGTTTCTGATTGTGAAGTGAGAGTATGGATTTTGGATTCAGGTAGTCTAAGAAGTCCTGTCTAGACTTCACCAATTACTCTTGAATGTCTTGGGCAAGTGGCTCTTAGTACAAGGGCCCATTTTCTAGGTAGCTATAGAAACGAAACCGTTTTAGTTAGTTATATTGAAGTATACTTGGGATTTTATTTTAACAGGGAATCAGCTTATATTTTGGTTTGTCTCTAGGGCTGGCCTTTCCCAGGAAGGAGGCCTTATAGCAGTCCTCAGGTTGCCCAGGTTTCTCAGATGCTCTGAGCTCCTTGCAATGTTCCAGGTCATTCTCAGCTCTACCTTGTAACAGGAATATCTGCTAAATTGCATGAAATATTTTGACAAAGTATTTCTTTCCAAATATGTTCAAGAATCTTAAAAATTCTGAGGATGGAGGAGTTGCCTTTGAGAGCGGAGAGTCTGACCCTTGTATGTATTTTAGTGATACACAATACATCCAAGCTTTTGGGTTAGAATAGGGGTAATTTATAATTTTAGTTCTAATTCATCCTTCAGACTGTTCTGATTTATTTGGATTGGGAATTAAACATCTAATCTCTCCTTTCTTTTTTGGCCTAATAAGAATTATTAATCCTATAAACCTAGCGTCCTGTATCTGATTTCTGTGAACCTTAGTTTCTTCATGTCTAAAATGGGATTAATGGTACCTAGTATCACAGAACTGTAGTAAGGATAAATTAAAGCATGTAAGCCTTTTAGTTCATAATCAGTTCTCAATGAAGGTTAGGTTTCCTCCTTTCTCTAAAGTTGAATTTGTTAATGTGATGGAAAGGGAAGTTGTTGGTGGCCTTAGCTTAGATCAATAATAATAAATAGGGGGTCAGTAAATATGCCCTTAAAAATTCAGTTACTTCATTGTGGTCTGTGAATGCTGAATTATAGTTACAATATACTTCATAGCAGCAGATACAGTCTCCCCCCCATTCCTTCCAATGTTTCAGTCAATTAACAGAAATTGATCACTGCTCTTTGTAACATACAGTGTTGCTTGCTGAGAGAATACAGAACTGGTGTTTTTGGCAAGGCGGAAGTCTTTATTTTTAAGCCAGTTGTTTGAAATGCCTTTTACCGCAGGGAACACTGATAAAAATCATGTCCAGGTTACCAGTCTGTCACACCAAAACCTGTTTCGCCTATGGATAACTGAGTTATGGTACTCTAGTACTGCAGTACCTGAGAACTACTTATTGTTTCGATGGAGAAACATGTTCAGAATTAAAATCTTATACATCAGGCTATGTCTTGCCTTGTCATAGTTTTCTAAATGGAAACAGGCTCTTCAGGTCCAAGTCACTGGCCAGTGGTCTGAGGCATTAGAAACTAGAGTAGGGATTGGGGAAGATTAGCCTTAGTGTCAGAGGTTACGGGGTTTTACAGAAGCCAGAGGCAAGAATAGAAATTGTATTATCCAAGCAGTGAGGACTGGGAACTAGGATTTTGCCTGGGAGGAAAAAAAGGAGGAAGGGGATAATGAGGGAGTCAAGGCAGGCCAGGGGACCTGGCAGTTGGTAGGGTTTCAGGTAGTAACCAGGTATATGAGGAACAGAGGTATTTGGCTAGTCAGTAGCTGTCTAGATTCAGCGGAGAGAGCTAGTGAACAGGATAATCTAAAGGGATAGGCATCAGAAACAGGGGAAAGCCCATAATTAAGGTTTCGATATTTACAATAACACATTATAGCAAAGAGGTTAGCACCATTAGGCAAAGGAGTTTAGTGACTTCAAGTACCACTACATTATCATAATGTCATAGTCTCACATTACTCTGTTACTTTGGCCTTGTATCTCTTTTTCTGGTGACATAAGCTGTTCACATTTTTAATATAGGTCTTTGACTTAAATAACAAAAAACCAATTACAACGGTGCAAAGTCAAGATGAAGTAGAACTTGAGCAGATACAAGCTAGAGTTAATAGACTGTATTCTGAAAGGATGACGAGTATTGTTCAAAAGCAGATAATTCTATTTTATTATAAAGGGCAGCATGTAAGGGAATGAGATAAACCGATAGAACGTAAGTGTGGGTTTACAAGCTTTGGAGCTTACTCAAGAGCAACTTTGAATCGGCTGTTTTTCTTAGAAGACATTTGTTCTGATTAATTGGAAATTCTACAGTTTATGGATTTTACGGATATTATTAGGCAATACAGCATTCAAATAGTTGAAAGCAAATTAGCATTTGAAACAAAATAATTGCCAGAGGATTAAATTTTGCCCAAGAACATGCTAGGTATTCTTTATGAGGAAAATTGTATCAAGAAAAGAAAAATATATTTGAAAATCTTACTTGCAGTGTAGTAAGCAACGGAGGTTTGAATGTAAGCTGTTTTACCACTTTTTTTTCCTCTATAAGTATGTCCTAACTTAAAAAAAGAAGACTTTTTCCTTTCCAGATTGTCTGCCTTTGTGATAAGTGTGCATACCACCTTATATTAAAGCGATCTGATTAATAAGCCTAATTTTACTTATGGTTTTGCTCTTTGGATATTGCTGGCATGGTGTTCACTTTAATTTATTCTCCCTCAGAAAGAATTCTTAAAGTTAGGTCTTTTTAATCCAATAGAGAAAGAGTCTAAAAAGTTAAATGAGAACTTAAAAAAAAAAAGCGAAACATTAATGGGCAATAAATAAAATGGATATTCTGAACAATTATATTGTCAGAGAAATAGAAACTAAAACCACACGAAGATATACATTTCGCCCACCAGATTGGTAATAGTATCCAATATTTGCAATGCTTTGGAATACTGGAACTGTCATACAGTGCTAGTGAAATTGTAAATTATTATGTTACAAAACTGGGGAAAACACTTTGTTTATCTAGTAAAATTAAGATACATATACCTTGTCCCCAGTAACTATAGCAGTGCTTCTTAGTCCCAGCTGACCTAATTCTTCCTTTATAAGAGTTATTCTATAGTTCCCTTTACTACCCTGAACTGAAATTCATAGATGATATAACCTATTTTCATGCATAATTTAAAAATGATTATATTCCTTTATTATAAAAAAAGCCAAAGAAAGTAATTGATAATGAAACGACATATTTACATATATAAGAAGCAGGCATTTTTACAATAGTATCTAAATGCTAATCAGATCTGAGATGTATACCTAATTGTGGAACATGTAATTGAGGTGATACACATGTGGTTTTGGGTACCTTTGAATTACCATTGTTTTTTGTTTTGTGCTAAATGTATATGGTGGTATGTGTAATTGGTAAACCTGTGGGCTTCACAATTCAGTAGGAGATCCTGAAAAGAAATTCTAATGGTTTCCCAGATTCTTACCTTGAATCCAGAATGTAAGTGTGAAGCTCATTCGTATGCTAAATAATATTTTTATCTCGTCTTTGATTTTTCATTTCACTTCTCTTTCTCCTATTGCTTCTCCTATTTGTTGTTCCTCTTTTTATTTCTGCCTTACTTCTTATGTGTTTTCTGTCCTTTTTTCTACCATTTGCCAATAGCAGGTCTGTTTCATGCCGGTAGCTGTTTGCCATTCCACAAAGACTGTTTGGACTTGTTTTATCTGTTTTTCTTCTTCTTATCTGAGACTGTCTTCATATCTGTTCAGTTATGTAAGGTATGTAGGTTCATACTCAGAATTTTCCCAGAATCATGAGGAAGTCCTTCATTACATAAACAATTGCTCAATTAAGTTATTAATAATTTGAAATACTTTTTTGAAAACAGAAATTTGGACTTTTTGGAATGGAGATTTTTGTTGTTGTGGGGTTTTTGTTGTTCATATATTAGCATTTTAAAGGTATTTTTAGTATAGATTCACTCTGCCTTCATAATATTTGGGTCAGAGATGGCATCAGATATATTCCCTTGTGAATCTTTGGAATCTGTCTAGTACAGTGCTTGGAACAAAGTGGGCTCTTAATAAATTATTGAATAAATGCAACAGTTTATTTGTTAATTTTTTTTTTTAATGTTTATTTCTGAGAGAGACAGAGCATAAGCAGGGAGGGGCAGAGAGAGAGGGAGACACAGAATCTGAAGCAGGCTCCAGGCTCCGAGCTGTCAGCACAGAGCCCGACACGGGGCTCAAACTCATGAACCATGAGATCATGACCTGAGCCAAAGTCGGACGTTTAACCGACTGAGGCACCCAGGCGCCCCTGCAGCAGTTTTTTTGAACTTGTTACTTTAACAGTATTAACAGTTGAAGGCTGTGGTGTTTGTTCTGATATTTTCCCAGTAGTACATTTTAAACTTTCTGCTTAGGCTAATTGTTATTTGAAATATAAAATTAAATTTTGTGGACAGTTTGTATTATCTAAAATTTGAGATCCATTCTTTTTTTTTAATGTTTATTTATTTATTTTGAGAGAGAGAGAGAGAGAGAGAGAGAGAGAGAGAGCATGAATGGGGGAGGGGCAGAGAGAGAGAATCGCAAGCAGGCGCCATGCTCTCCATGGCCTGGGGCTCGATCCCATGATTGCTAGACCACTACCTGAGCCAATATCAAGAGTCCCACGCTTAACCAACGGAGCCACCCAGGTGCCCGGTGGGATCCGTTTTGATTCTCCTTCCATAGACATGTGAGATTTAGTGGATAAGTAATATAAATAATATTTATATGAATAATTATTCAGATAAGTTCGATTTTTCACAAAATACTTGAGTATCTGTTGTAATCCAGGCATTGCACTAAGTATTGAGGAAAAAGTAGTGAACAAAAATTTTCCCTTTCTCTCAAGAAGTTTAGTTTTGGAGGAGACAAATAAGAAAACGCAGATTTCAGCACTATGTAATCAATGCTATGATAGTTAAATACAGAGTGCTGGAAGACCACTAGCCCATTCTTGGGGGCTCTAAGAGGGCTCCAGGGTGATTTTTGTGGTAATGTAAGTCTGAAAGACACATAGGAGCTGGATGGGTAAAGGAGAAAGGAGGGAGTGGGGAAGAGCGTTTGGCCTGAGGAAACAATACGTAGGAAGGCCCAGAAGAGAGACCGAGTGAACTTGCGTGCTCTTAGTTTTATTTATGAACAGCTGTGGAGAAGCATACTGTTTTAATTCTTTTAAGCCTGTCAAATTAATTAGTTAGTACAACAGCATTATATAAATTTCTGTTGTGTTAAGCAACCGAAATTTTGGGGTTTATTTTATTTCCTGCAGTAACTAGGGTCACCTTCAGGAATGTCTGAATAGTAAAGGTAGTATCCGAAGTTGAAGCAAAAAATTGTTGTTAAGGATAATTTTTTTTTAAGTTTATTTTTGGGAGAGAGAGCATGAGTGGGAGAGGGGCAGAGAGAGGGGAAGACACAGAATCTGAAGTGGGCTCCGGGCTGTCAGCACAGAGCCCGACATGGAGCTCGAACCCACGAACTGTGAGTTCATGACCTGAGCTGAAGTCAGACACTTAACCGACTGAGCCACCCAGGCGCCCCAAGGATAATTTTTTAAGTAAACAGTAGATGAACTAAATGGATCATCTGAGTATAAGAAGATGGAGAGGGAACAGGGAGATGGGAGGTGGTTAAATGAACTGTAGTTCCACCTATTTTATCAGAAAATCAATAATGCTTAAAGTTGGTACATCAATAATGGTGATAATAAATACTTAGAGATAGGAAATAATCAGGAGACCCCAAACCAGAAGGAGTTAAAAGTAGTTGTAGATAGGGAAGGGGAGAGATGGGTCAAAAGACTGTTTGATTATAGTCTCTGCTGTGTTGTTTTGTTTTTGAACAATATAAATATACTATTTTGATGAAAAAATTAGATTAAAGAATGGCTAAAACTAAGAAGAGTGATTATACCATTGTCAGGGAGATATTCTCCATATTAGAGTAACTGGTGCTGGGGGAAGCATAAAATGGTAGGGCCACTTTGGTAAAAAAAATTTGGCAGTTTCTGATGAGTTTATGCATAAACCTATTGTATGAGCCAGCAATTCCACTCATAGATGTGTATATCCAAGAAAAATAATGCATCTGAGTATAGAATACTTGTAAAGAATGTCCATAACAGCTTTATTCATAATAGCCCCAGTCGGAAAACAATTCAAATGTCCATCAGTTGGAAAACGAATAAACAGTTTATAGTATATCTGTAGGGAAGATTACTACTCAGCTCTAAAATAGAAAACTGATATAGTAACATGGATGAATCTCAGAAATGTTAAGTTGAATAAAAGAAGCCAGACTCAAGAGAACACATATGTGTATGATCTCATTTTATGAAATTCAGGAATGATAGAAATATTTATTGTGATAGAAATCAGAATTGTGGTTGCTTGGAGTTGAGGGAAGGGTTGAGTGGAAAAAGGCTCATGGGAACTTTATGGGGTGATGGAAATATTCTGTCTCGATCTGGTTGATGGTTAAATAGCTGTATATGTTTGTCAGAATTTAAGCTGATCGCTTAAGAGTTGTACATTTTACTGTAAGTAAATTATACCTCAATAAAATACTAGTAGTATAAAAAATACAAAATAAAAACTACCAGAGTTTGGTGCATTAAAGGAACAAAAGAAGTCTAATATGGTTGGGTTGAGAGGAAGAGTCGAGGGTTTGAATGTGAGTGTTACTCTGGGGCCATCTTGAATGACTTTGTAAATTACTAAGGCTTATCCTAAGAATATCAGGAAGCCATTGAAGGTGTTTAAGAGAGACCGTATTAAGTTCGATTTTAAAACCATCCTTGCCTTCTCAGTGGACTGGAGAGGGGCAAGAATGGATGTTGGAAGACTTGTTAAGATGAAAGATGATAGTGGTTTATACTGGAGGATAATAAAGGGGTTGGAGGAAGCAGACATTTAGTAATGGGGAATACAAGAGAAGACAAGGCTGACCACAGCCTTGATCAGCTCGATCGGCTAGGTGGTTGATGGCATGATATACTGAGCAAAAGAGCAGAGGTAGGCAAGAGGTGTGGAGGTTAGGGGAAGATGGTGACCTGAATTTCACAGACTTGATTGGTTAGTTTTTGGAGAGATACAGAAGATGATACGATAGTGATATAGTTAGAAATATAATAAGACTAAAATTTCAAGGAATTATTATAGTCTAAATTATTATATATTTCTGCTCATTAGCTGTTCATTATCCCTTCTCTTTCCTCTTTATGAAGACGTAGATGATTTGCCATTCATAGTCTATACAAAATGCAAAATACAACCACTGACCAAAGGATAGCTTATACAAATATAAAAGAGGAAGTTGAGTGATTTTATTCAAGAGAATAGTTTTCCAGGTAACTCTCCATATTTAATTTAAAATTTTTTAATGTTTATTTATTTTTGAGAGAGAGAGAGTGTGAGCAGGCACCCTCTGGGGGAGGGGCAGATGGAGAGGGAGACAGACCTCAAAGCGCGCTCCAGGCTCTGAGCTGTCAGCACAGAGCCCGATGTGGGACTCGAACTCGTGAACTGTGAGGTCATGACCTGAGCTGAAGTCAGATGCTTAACTGACTGAGCCCTCCAGGCACCCCTCCATATTTAGTTTTAATAGTCAATCATACAATATTGAAGTAATCAGACTCCCGTATGGGAGGGACTGCAAAGAGCCCAATGCTCTTACATTCTTTTTCTAAAAATTGAGATATAATTCACACACCGTAAAACACATCATGGTAAAGTGCACAATTCATTGATTTTTAGTATGTTCACACAGTTGTGCGACCATCACTATTGTCTCGTTCCAGAACATTTTCTTATACCATAAAGAAACATTGTACTTTCTTGGGAAGGGAAGTGGTAGTCATTTCCCTTCCCCCATTCCACTCAGCCCCTGGCAACCGCTAATCTACTTTCTGTCTTTGTGGATTTGCCTGTATTCTTTCTATATTCGTCTGTCTCCATTATCATCATAGCTCATCATTCTCTAGTCCAAAAATTCTCAGGCTTTATGGGCCTACGTATCACCTGGAGCTCCTGTTCAAAGACAGCAATATGTGACCTGGTTCTCTCTCTCACAGACCTTATATGCTGGTCATATGCTGGTAGGTGAGGTAGGTGAGATAAGACACATTTTTGAGTACAGTTAGTGTTACCAGGTTGTGAATGAATACATTCTGAAAGAATGGTAGAGTATGTGGATGAGGCACTTCGGACGTGGGGTTCTCAACGTTTCACAGATAAGGAAGTAGTTAAGATGGACTTTAAAGGATGAGGAGTGTGGGAAGCACAGGAAAGCATTCTAACCGTAAGTGGGGGAGAAAGGTAGTCAGTGGAAAGGAGGGGGTGGCAGGGGTCTGGGTGGTCCGCTACTTATTCTGAAAAAATAGTAGAGTAAGTGGAGTGAGGCTACTTTGGACATGGGGTTCTCAAAGTTTCATAGATAATATTAGTATTAGATTAGCATTAATCACAACTCAACCAAGTATCTTTTATATCTAAGTTGACTTTTATAATGTGTTTTGATATCCCTCATGAGAAATTTTCTTAAATAACATAAATCTATCTTATATGGTTCTGCCTTTCCTACCTATTTAAAAGTTTATATTATTTAAACTCAGTATTATATTGTTGACCTGTAATATGATTATCAATACTTTTCAGATATGCCATGTAGTAATGGTTATCCTTTCCAGCTTGATATTTTAGGGAAAAAATGGCATCTGATTTAATTTGTATCAGAGTACCTTGTAGACTTTATGGTTTTATGCTAATACTTTAGCATAAAATATTACTGTTATTAACACTTCCATATGTTCCATGTTACTATTTAGAACCTGGAAGTAAATATTGTTTGCTCTGTAGCAAAAAGATTGCCATCAGTAGGCTTTGTTTCCTCCTGAGTCTTTGTCTTAGGGGTCCAACGAGCCTCATTCCCTGTGGGCAAGATATAGTTTGGATGTATATAGTGCTCTTTCTTTCCCACTTAATTATAATATGTTTGCTATAAACAAATATATAGTTCTTTATTAACATAGATAAAACAAACTTAAGCCACTAGTTTAAAACATTTTCCTTGGGGAAGCGCCTGGCTGGCTCAGTCTTTTAAGCCTCTGACTCTTGGTTTCACCTCAGGTCATGACTTCTGACTCTTGGTTCCAGCTGAGGTCATGGTCTTGTGGTTGGTGGGTTCAAGCCCCGAGTCATGCTCTGCACTGACAGTGAGGAGCCTGCTTGGGATTTTCCGTCTCCCTCTCTTCCTGCACGCATCCTCCCCCCCCTCAAAAATAAACATTAAAAAAAGAAAACATTTTTCTCAATTACCCAATACAGGTAAGATGTAAGGAAAACACCGACTTCAATAGCTTTAATTAAGTAGAGAGCATATTCAGGTTTTACCTGTTACCACTTCCCCCAGCACCATTTTCATCAGGCTTGAGTTGAAAGACTACTTATACTTTGATTCTGAGGGCGCTCCAAAATTATGAATGGGGACGGCTCTTTAATAGTTTCCCCTCACATCTTCCTCCGTTTCTTCTTTAACTCTTGGAAGAAGGATCTGATTACAGCTGTTTACTCAAAACAGCTGGCATTAATTTGACTTCTCTAATACTCTCCTATTATCTCCTAAAATGTCTCCTACTACCTTCCCTACCATGTACAGAAAGAAGAAGGTATGTGAAGCTCTGTTGCAGCATGATTATAATGGTTGCATTGTGAAATATTAGGGTACTCTCCCCCACCCCGCTTTTCTTTACTTTTTCTTTACCTCATTGTTCTTTGAAGCTACTGGTGTTTTAAAATGATATTAAAATATTGTTCCCATAGCAACACCTTACCAATTTCTTATGGCAAACACTGTGTCTTTCACAAGTTGGGTTGAAAAAGAGAAATGCTTTCAGGAAGAGTTTATTTATAAAATCAAGCTAACAGAACATAACTGTTTAGTTTTAAAAAAGCATTTTAAGCAGTACTGTAACAGAGGATTTTACACATCGATGTAAAGTGAGCGTCCCAGTGGGTTTCTTGCTTATGTAAAAGTTCAGTTTCGAATTTGTATTAAATTGACATTTTCCCCTCATAATTAGACTTGAACAGCTTAAATAAAAAACGGAAATCCTTCCAAATTTCAGTTAAATAGTTTTTAAGTTCTTTTTAAATGCAATAGTTGTATCCAGAAATGTGTAGACTGCTTATAAGATTGTTTGAGCCAAGAGCAATGTCCGTAATACTCTTGTAATGATTTTCCAACCTCGTAGGCTACATGGTGGATTTTGTTCAGGATCTGTACCTCTGATTTCTTTTCTTTTCTTTTTTATTTTAATTGCGTGTGTGTGTGTGTGTCTGTCTGTCTGTCTCCCTATTTATAAAAGCGTGTCAAGTAATTTTAAATATTTTTTATTAAATTCTTTTTTAACGTTTATTTATTTTTGAGAGAGAGAGAGACTGAGAGACTGAATGGCAGTGGGGCAGGGGCAGAAAGAGAGGGAGACACAGAATCTGAAGCAGGCTCCAGGCTCCGAGCTGTCAGCACAGAGCCCGACGCGGGACTCAAACCCAGGAATGCTGAGATCATGACTTGAGCTGAAGTTGGACACGTAACTGAGACACCCAGGCGCCCCTTAAATATTTTTACGTTTAAATTTTATAAATTAGATCATCCAATTTTAAGCTGCTTCTTATTATCTGTTGACTGTTGGTAATACTCAGTTTCATTTCAGCATTTAATTCATTATTTTTTGAAAAAAGGTTGAGGGAAGACATTATATTTATAACTAAAATTAAATCCATGTTTTCCTCTTCTAGTTACTTTAGTTTTCTTTTTTTATTAAGTTTTTATTTAAATTCCAGTTAGTCAACATGCAGTGTATGTTTCAGATGTACAGTACAGTGATTCGTCACTTGCATACATCACCCAGTGCTCCTCACAAGTGTGCCCCTCAGTCCCCATGCCCTGTTCCCCCCACTACCCCCCAAACCTCCCGTCTGGTAACTTTTAGTTTGTTCTCTATAATTAAGAGTCTGTTTCTTGGTTTGCCTCCCTCTTTTTTTCCCCTTTGCTCATTTGTTTTGTTTGTTAAATTCCACATATGAGTGAAATCATATGGTATTTGTCTTTTTCTGACTGACTGTCTTAACACTATATTCTCTAATTACTTTAGTTTTCTTGCTGTAAATTTGGTTTAATTCCTATTAACCCAGACTTTTTGGCTTTTTCAAAATTCCAAAAGCATATGTTCTAGTTTGGCTCCCATTCTCTTTCCTTTCCATTCTCTTGCTGGAATTTTTGAAAGGTTTGGACCCATAAGAAATCCTTTGAAGCTACCATAGATTATATTTTTGGAGGTATAAATATATTTATGGAGGTTGCATTTAATGTACCTAAGTTACTGGTTCATTCATTAAATTCCATATGTGTAGATATAATAGTGGGAAAAAAACACTGACAGTAATAATTCTGTCCTGATGGAGTTTACAGAGTGGATTTCAGCTGGAGGCTTAACCATTTTGAATGCTTTTGTGAACGCCCTTTGCCTTTTCACTTGGCTCTCTATTCATCTCTGTATTCACATTGCCAGTTTGGAAGCCCCCACTGGCTGATACCTTCTCCATTTCTGTATCACTTAGAATCTGGGTGATTTCATCTATTTCATTTTCTAGCTAGATGTCTATATATTAATACTGTGTGGTGTTGCTCTATAGTTTCAGTCATATTTAATTCAGGCACAGAAACCAGAACTTAATCTTACCTAGCTATATATCTTCTCTGACACCTTTTTTGTAATAGCTCAAGATTTACCCAACTAGATTACCAAATCTTGTTAATTTTTCTCTCAAAAAGTTTTTCTTCTTTACCTTTTTAATTCTGTTTTTACTACCTTCATCCAAGTCCTCTTTGTGCCTAAACTTTAGCAGTATTCTCTCATTCTTGCCTGTTCTGGCCTAAACACAGCCACTGGATTAGTCTTAATCCTGAGATGTGATCGTATCCCTTCCCTGCTCCACAGTGTTTCTAGCTGGAACAAGAACCATACGTTGTGAAGATTTGGGGAGGTGGGGGGCGATGGGCAACCCAACTTTGGTGTTCCTGAGAATCAGTGGTATGGTGATTGGTCATTTTTTTTTAATGTTTATTTATTTTTGAGAGAGAGAGGTGGGGGAGGGGCAGAAAGAGGGACACACAGAATCTGAAGCAGGCTCCAAGCTCCAAACTGTCAGCATAGAGCCTGACTCGGGGCTTGAACCCATGAACCGTGAGATCATGACCTGGGCCAAAGTCAGAATCTCAACCAACTGAGCCAACCAGGCACCTCTGGCTAGCCATGCTTTTTCACCCCTCACCAGGTTATGTACTTGTTTTCTTTTTCTTTCTTTCTTTTTTTTCTTTAAGTTTGTTTATTTATTTTGAGAGAGAGAGAGAGAGAGAGGCAGGGACAAGGCAGAAAGAGAGGGAGAGAGAGAATTGCAAGGAGGCTCTGTGCTTTCAGTGCAGAGTCCATCACGGGGCTCTATCCCATAAACTGTGAGATAGATCATGACCTGAGCCAAACTCAAGAGTTGGATGCTTAACCGAGCCACCGAGGCGCCCCAGTACTCGTTTCTTTTGATAAGTGTTTTTTTTTTTTTTTCATTTTCTCTCTTTATTTCCAGACACTAGAACAGATAAAAGGAAACTTCTGAATAATCGTGCTAGACAGGTTATTTCAGAACCAGTTTCTATTGCCTTGAGTCCGTGGTTCCACTTTAGTAAGACTTCATTTACTTCATGGCTTTTATAATGGCTAGTGTTGATGATTCTCCTTTAAACCTAGTTTGTTTAGAATGTTTATATATTTTCCAGTCTTTTAGCTTGTGCAGTAAAAGATCACCATCAATTGTAGACTACATATAGAAGACATACTAGGTGTTGTTGGACTTTGTTAATCGTTCTTTCTAAATTGTGGGAAGAGAATATTCTTCCAATTCTCACAAGGGAAAAGAAATCACAATTTATATAAGTAATTTATCTAGCTTATGATCCTGTTCATATAATTTCTGTGAAACTTACTTAAGAGTTGAAGCATTAAAGATCTTTAATGTCATTTGTGAAAATCAGGAGTGGTTAATGTAAGTTTTGATTTATTTATTTAAAATTTTTGATGGTAGACACAAGAGAAAACCCAGGCATAATTTTATCATACATTTCTAGTCTTTTGTAGAAAGGAAGAATAACTTCGTTAAGATTAAAAAACATGCAAGTTTAGAAATGAGATTAACTCCCGTTCCCTGCCTTGAGATAGGTATTCCAGTTAGGATTGTTGCCTAACACCTATTACAAAATTAGTGGCATAGAACACACTTTTTATCATGATTCTGTGAGTTCGGAACTCCAAAAGGGCACAGTGGGGGTAGTTTTCTCAGCTCTTATGATGACAGGGGTTGCAGTTGGAAAAACCCAAAGGTTGGAATCGACTGACTGTTGGGGGCTGGAATACTCTGGATAATTATTTGATAATTTGATAGTTTGTCACTGCCATGTCTGGCACCTGGGCTGGGAAGACTTGAAGAGACTAGGGCCATTGACCAGAGTACATACGTGTGGCCTTGCTTCTGTGCAACATGGTGGCCACAGCATAGGCAGACCAAGCCTAAGTGTTAGTGTGAACAAGGAGAAGGCTGGATCGTTTTGTGTTTGGATAAAGCCTCACAAGCTATGCATTTCACAGCTGCTGCATTTGGTTGGTAACAAGTGAGGCATATGCACAACCAGATAGACTTCACCTCTTGCTGGGAGGGTGACAAGTTCTAGAAGAGCATTTGGAACCAGAGACACTGTTACGGCCATCTTTGGAAGATACATTCTGCCACAGTAGTCAAGTCCTATGTTCACTAGTCTTTTCAAATTTCAAAGTTTATAATAATTTTAGAGATAAAAGGCAAGGAATTCTTTACCTGTTTACATGAATGGAGTTTAGGACTTTAGGAGTCTGTGAACTGAAAGTTGAAAACATGAAAAAAAAGTTTTAAAAAGTATGTTTTTCTATTACTTTGATGATTGTCTTTAAAATTTTTTTATGTTTATTTTTTTTTTGAGAGAGAGAGAGACAGAGTGTGAATGGGAGAGAGGGAGGGAGAGGAGGAGACATAGAATCAGAAGCAGGTTCCAGGCTCTGAACTGTCAGCACAGAGCCCGACGTGGGGCTTGAAATCACAAATCACAGGATTATGACCTGAGCTAAAGTCGGCCACTCAACTGATTGAGCCACCCAGGCTCCCCTGATTACTGTCTTTTTAAAACCTTTTCCTTTCTTCTTCTTCTTCTTTTTTTTTTTTTTTTTTAAATTTTTCAATGTTTATTCTTGAGAGACAGAGCACAAATTGGGGAGGAACAGAGAGAGGAGAGACACAGAATCTGAAGCAGGCTCTAGGCTCTGAGCTGTCAGCACAGAGCCCGACGCGGGGCTTGAACCCATGAACAGTGAGGTCATGACCTGCGCCGAAGTTGGATGCTCAACTGACTGAGCCATCCAGGTGCCCCTGTCCCCCTTCTTAAAGTCAAAATTGCTTAGGTATTTTTTTTTTCTTCCCTTAACAAGTAGAGTGTGGTGGGTCCTCAGTGTGTCCAGTGAGATTATGTTCTGGTTTCATGGTTGCTGCATGTGGAGACAATGTCAAACAGTGTCCCATTGAGAAGAATCAATGAAAATTTACCATGCTATCTGCATTAATGCAGAGTCTACATAAAAAAAAAAAAATTGCAAAGACAAGAAAGAAAAAAAAAAAAGAAAAGTCAAAGTAGGACAAAACTTGTGCATCCTTCGATCTTACTCCAAAGACTGAATGTGCAGAGATACAAAGTCATGCTTCTTCTCTGGCAAGATTCTTGCTAATGGAAGCCTGAAGCCACCAAAGCTGAAGGAGCCTCTGTGTCTGCCCAGCCAGGAAACATGCAGGATAGTGTGAATTCTTTTGACAAGAAGGCGACTAATTTGGAAAAGGCTTGAACCTTACCTAAATTTGGATTTGCCCCAGCACAAAAAAGCCTTATCTTACGAAATCTTATAAGCAAAAGTAGTGAGATGATTGGACAGGCCTTAGTGGCACTTTCTGAACCTCTGATGGTTTGTGACGCGGAGCCAAACAAGTCTTTTTTCAGATGACATTATTCTAGAACAATCGACACATTTCCCTTGCTTTCTCTCAAATCAAGGTTTTAAAGGAATTGGCGGTTACGCCATTTTCTTGCAGCATGTAACCGAATGAAATTCCGGTGTTTCTTAGTAAAGCTCACTTCTCTTTTCCATTCTTTAAGAGCATGCTAATGCCATCAAGGCTCTTGTTTGGGGAACCTGTTCTGGAAACTGGAAAGACCATCGAGAGATAAAACAGTGAAAAGTGGCTTGCTCTCAAAACTGATGGAGTACCTGGTAACACATCTGGTTTTGCTGTTTGGATGAAGGAAGAAGCTCCATAGGTCTCCATGAATCGTGGCTTTTACATTCGCATCCAAGGCTCTGCCAAAGACCATGAAAGAAGTCTTGTCCAGTGTCTTGAAAGTCACACTTTATCCCAGTCCGGGCCTTGAATCACTGCCTTGTCAAGAGCTTCTCTTGAGAGATGGGAGCGGAATATAAGGTTGTTGTCTGTTGCAGAGAAGTCCATTGATTCTCCAGAGAACAAGTTTCAAAGCCCTGGGGAGTTCTGATTCCAATTGCTGTTACATAACTTTGTGAATCAGAGTTTTCAGAACACTTGTAAGAATTGACCGGATTGTTAAAAACCATTCTGCTTACTATTTTAGCTCTTTATTCAAGAGAAAATCTAGAACTCTTCTAATCGAAATTGATTTTTGTGGAATTGATTTTAATTTTCTTAAAAAAATTTTTTTTAATGTTTATTTTCGAGAGAGAGAGAGAGACAGAGTGTGAGTGGTGGTCGGGGGGGTGATTAGAGAAAGAGGGAGACACAGAATCTGAAGCAAGTCCCAGGCTCTGAGCTGTCAGCACACAGCCAGACAAGGGCTTGAACCCTCGGACCATGAGATCATGACCTGAGCCGAAGTAGGACACTCAATCGACTGAGCCACCCAGGTGCCCCTAATTTTAATTTTCTTTTAAACTTAATATCCTTTCTCATCGAAGCATCCTTTTTAAGTTGGGAGGGTTTACTCTGTTTATATTAATGTACTTATTCATATGTTTCAATTTATTTCTAATTTTCGTGGTTTCTATGTCACATGCTTTGATTTTTTTCCCCTTATTTTCTGACTTCTGAAGTATTGGTTGAGTTTCCTTTATTTCTTTTATTTTTCTAAACTTCTGGTTTGAAAACCATATCTTTTTTTTTCTAATTTAGCAATTACTCTAAAATGCATGCAGTTTTAAATGCATATTTGACTTAAATTCTCAAATGTACCCAGTTTCTTCCAAGTGCTAGAAAGACTTCAAAACTCTTTAACTCAGCTCTCTCCCTCCTCTTATTTCTATTATTGTTTTTACTTACCCTGTCTTCTCCGCACCCAAACTTTGTACATTGTAGGTTTCTTTACATTCAGGATTTATTTAGATTTACTTACTTGACTCATCTTCTTTTGCATACTCTCCTTATTGAGGTATATTTTTAGTGGTCCTTTCAGCAAGGGCTTGTTTAACCAATTTTTTTTAGTCTTTGGCTGAAAATGTCTCTCTTGCCCTCACTTTAAAAATATAATTTAGGGGGCGCCTGGGTGGCTCAGTTGGTTAAGTGGCCGACTTCAGCTCAGGTCATGATCTCACGGTCTGTGAGTTCAAGCCCCACGTCGGGCTTTGTGCTGACGGCTCAGAGCCTGGAGCCTGCTTCCTATTCTGTCTCCCTCTCTCTCTGCCCTTCCCTTGCTCACTCTCTGTCTCTATGTCTCTCAAAAATAAAATAAAAATGCTAAAAAAAAATAATAATAATAATTTAGGGGCACCTGGGTGGCTCAGTTGGTTAAGCGTCCGACTTCGGCTCAGGTCATGATCTCACAGTCTGTGAGTTCGAGCCCCGCGTCGGGCTCTGTGCTGACAGCTCAGAGCCTGGAGCCTGCTTTATTCTGTGTCTCCCTCTCTCTCTCTGACCCTCTCCTACTCATGCTTTGTCCTGCTCTCAAAAATAAATAAAAACATTAAAAATATAATTTAGATAGATATAGAATTAGAAATCGTTTTTTTCTAGCACTTTGAAGATTTCTCCATGGTCCTCTGGCCTTGGTTCGGGCTGATGTCATGTCTGCTCTCAGCGTAATGGTCTCGCCTTTCTGGGTTATCCATTTTCTCTCTGATTTTAAGGTTTCCCTTGGCCTCCGCCGTGTCCTGCACACTGCACAACACCAGGCCCAGGGCATTCAGCGTGGTCGTTTACCGCTTCCCCAGCTGGGGCACAGAGTTTCCGGTCCTCTTTTCCCTGACTTCTCACTGCAGTGCCTCCTGGGCTCTGGGCTCCGCGGGGGCGGTCATCCCACTACCCCAATCTTAGACACCTAAGATGTCATCTTCCCTTTTCCCGTGGCGATTTAGAACCCCAGCTCCTACCTGGGGCCTGTGTCCAGGTCTCAATTCAACGTGGGCTTTACGCCAGCTTGTTTTGGGCTCTGATTCGATTTTTCTCTTTGTTCCCGGCTCCTGGGAATATTCCGCTTTGTCTTTTCAGATTCACTGTTTAACATGTGTTTAACAGTAGGAAACAAAAAATCAGAGCATCTCAAACACAGGAAATTTATTTCTCTATCTCAGGAGGTTTCCCGAGTGCTATTTTACATGTTAGTTGGGAGTGTATAATAGGTCCAGAGCTCTGAGTTCTTATTGACTGATTGCTTTATTTAACCAAAAAGATTAAAAGTGCTATTTTGATAATACTTAACCCTCGTGGACTTATACCCGCGAGCCCCTCCTTCCTGTTTAACTTGAGAAGTCTATCAAAGCCTGCAAGTGTCCTAGGTATGTTCAAATAGTGGTTGACTAGCTATCCTAGAAAGATTCTTTACTACTTCTTTAAACGAATCTTTGTATAGAAAGGCCCTTTGCCCTGATCTAAGGTAGTGGTTCTCAGAGTGTGGTTCCTGAATCTTTAGTGCCAGCATTACCTGGGATTACACAGTGTACGTGGTTCCCTTGTTCGTTAGATATCTTCCTTTGTCATACTTTTTATTTATTTAAAAAAAATGTTCATTCTGAGAGAGAGAGAGCATGAGCAGGGGAGGGGCAGGAGAGAGAGAGAGACAGAGAGAGAGGGAATCCCTGTGCTGATAGCACAGAGCCCTACACAAGACTCGATCTTAGGAACTGTGAGATCATGACCTGAGCTGAAATCCGTAGTCGGTCGCTAAACTGACTGAGCCTCGCATGGCGTCCCTCCCCTGTCATGTTTTTTAAATTAAAGCTTGATAAAATGTTTGAACTCATAGGTTGTCCAGTGATGGATACTTTTTTTTTTTTAATTTTTTTTTAACATTTATTTATTTTTGAGAGACAGAGACAGAGTGCAGAGCGGGGGAGGGGCAGAGAGCGAGAGGGAGACACAGAATCCAAAGCAGGCTCCAGGCCCTGAGCTGTCAGCACAGAGCCTGACACGGGGCTCGAACTCATGAACCATGAGATCATGACCTGAGCCAAAGTCGGCCGCCCAACCGACTGAGCTACCCAGGCGGCCCCTGGATACTTTTTATAAATGGATGAAGTATGAATTTTATGGCTTGGTTTATTTTTTTATACAGAGTACTTATTAATTCTCTGGTATAATATCATGTTACACACTCTGATAAAAATGATAATATATGTTGGTATATCTGTGAGCATCCCTTATTTAAAAAAAACGTTCCTTAAGAAGAAAGAAAAGTTCTTAAAAGTTGAGTGTTGGGGCGCCTGGGTGGCTTAGTCGGTTGAACGTCTGACTTTTGGTTGTGGCTGAGATCATGATCTCTCCATTCCTGAGTTCCAGCCCCACATTGGGCTCTGCACTAACAGCTTGGAGCCAGCTTGGGATTCTCCGTCTCCCTCTTTCTTTGCCCCTCCCCCACTCACTCTCTATCTCAAAAATAAATAAAAAAACATTTAAAAAAAACAATAAAAGTGTTGAATGTTAGATGTGGAATTAAGGAAATGTTTTACATCTGTAAATTAATTACCTTATTTTGTTTTCATAATCTGCCTACCCCAAAGCTTAGAAAAGTTACAGTATTATTTATGTAACTCTTTTTAATGGTCCCCTTGGATTTAAAACACAATTAGCATTGTTGCACTTCCTTCCATAGAGAAAACGTATGCTTTTTAAATAAATATAATATGTTTTTGTTCACGAAGAATGTCATTGAGTAGTGCCAACTATTTTAGGATACTAAAAAAAAAATATTTACAATCCAAAAATACTTTAAGATTATTCTTAGGAAGATGTTCCATTGTTTTTAGTCTATTACTTAATCACATGAAAGTGCTGTGAAAAACAAACTACATGACATTTCAGGGTTCAGAGATTTGATTGGATCATTTAAATAAAGTTTTTGCCAAGGAATTGAACACATGAAATGAATGGTAGCACCATTGTGAAGACTTCCAATACTCATTAGACTTATAATTAATTACTTTACTTTTTAAATTTTTAGTTATTTTTTTAAAGTTTATTTATTTATTTATTTTTATTATTATTTTTTTTTAATGTTTATTTCAGAGAGACAGAGTGTGAGCAGGAAAGGGGCAGAAAAAGGAGACACAGAATCCAAAGCAGGCTCCAGGCCCTGAGCTGTCAGCACAAAGCCTGACACGGGGCTTGAACTCACAAACCGTGAGATCATGACCTGAGCCGAAGTCGGTACTTAACCGACTGAGCCACCCAGGTGCCCCTTAAAGTTTATTTTTGAGAGAGGGAGAGCAGGGAAGGGCAGAGAGAGAGAGAGAGAATCTCAGGCAGGCTCTGCGTCATTGGTGTGGAAACTGACTGAGGGCTCATGAAATGTAAGATCATGACCTAAGCCGAAACCAAGAGTTGGGCACTTAACTGAATGAGCCACCCAGGCACCCCTTAATTAAGTACTTTATAAGCCCACCCAGTGCCTTGTATGTAGGAATATTCAGAAAATATTGGCTGAGTTTAAATGACCAAGTTAATTTTGACCCCGTTAACCTAATAACATAATGTTGTCTTTTTTACTTATTTAGTAAGCAACTTTGAGACATGTTAGATACTGTGAACTGGTCCTCAGTGCCCTAGAAGGCATTCGTAAGATGTAAACTTGGAGGAGGGTGAAGAAAATATTAAATATTAGAGGAAAGCAGGAACTATCCTACCAAATTATTGATAAAACCAGTCTGTAGACCTGAAGAATTAAAGAAAAGATAGTTGCTTAATAGATTTAAAAATGAACATTCACCAAAAAAAGACAAGCTAATTTAAAAATGGACAAAGGACTTGAATAGGTATTTCTTCCAGGAAAGTATTTGGATGGCCAATAAGCACTTGAATAGATGTTCAACATCATTAGTTATTAAGGAGATTAAAGCCACAATGAGATACCACTTCTTATCCACTAGAATAGCAATAATAATAATAATAATAATAATAATAATAGAATAACAACTGTTGATGATGTTGCGGAGAATTGGGACCCTCGAATATTGCTGGTGGAAATGTAAAATAGCGTAGATGCTGTGAAAAACATTTTTGTGGTTCTTTAAGAAGCTAAACATCGAGGGGCGCCTGGGTGGCTCAGTCGGTAGAGCGTCCGACTTCGGCTCAGGTCATGATCTCACGGTCTGTGAGTTCGAGCCCCGCGTCGGGCTCTGTGCTGACAGCTCAGAGCCTGGAGCCTGCTTCACATTCTGTGTCTCCCTCTCTCTCTGCCCCTCCCCGCTCATGCTCTGTCTCTGTTTGTCTCAAAAATAAATAAATATTAAAAAAAAAAAAAAGTTAAACATCGAGTTACCATATGACCCAGCAACTCTACTCGTAGGTAAATGCCCAAGAGAACTGAAAACAGGTGTTCCACAACAACCTGTGTACAGATGTTTGTAGCAGCACTATTCATGCTAGCCAGAAAAGAGAAGCAATCCAGATGTCCATCAACTGATGAGTGGATAAATAAAATGGGGTTTATCCACACAATAGAATATATTTCAGCTCTGAGAAGGAGGAAAATACTGATACTCGCTACAATAAGGGTGAACCTTAATAATATATTAAGTGAAAGAAACCAGATACCAAAAGTTACATGTTATATGATTGCATTTATACGAAATAATAAGAAGAGGTGAATCTATAGAGACAGAAAGCAGATTAATGGTTGCCAGGGGCTGGGATGAGCAAGGACTGGGGAGTAGCAGCTCAGTGGGTATGGTGTTTCTTTTTGGGATGGCAAAAATTTTCTGGAATTAGTGGTGCTGTTTGCATATTATGAATGTACCGGAAGTCACTGAATTTAAACTTTAAACTGGTAAAGTTTATATTTCAGGAATTTTAACTCCGTAAAAAGGGAATATTCAGTGTGATTGTAATTCTTTTCTTAGTGAATATTACCAAAGTAAAAATTTTAAAATCAAAATAACGTTGTTATTTTGTGCTTAGAAAAATCACAAACCATTATGCTGGGCGAAAATATATGTGAAGTCAAATAAATATTCTTTAGAGCAGGTTTCAATAAAAGATATGCGTTGGGCCTCATTCAGAGGAGTGTTGCTAGGTAGAATAAAGCAGTACGAGGCCGCCTCATGCAGGGCACTGTGCCTAGTACGTTGCTTTTTAAATGGCTGGCTCTCTTTCCAGTCTTGTGCAGTGTGTCTCAACCTTGTACACTTCCCTTGCCATCTTGTTCTAGATCGGCTTGACTTCTTACTGTTGTGAGCTTCATGCATGCCTTTCTGACCAAAAACTATATTCTGCTCAGGTAGCATTCACAGGCGCTCTATCTTTTTAACCTGCTCCTTCAATGACACTGTTTACAGCCGTTTTATCTAACACCTTGTTTAACTCGCTCCCCACAGTCCCGTTTAGTTACCTAGGTCCTTTCACCTTTGGGCTTCCTCATGTCTTCGACCTTACCGAGGAAACCTGGACAGCAAGGACCCCAAAGACAGGAACAAGGTCAAAGGGTGAATGAGGGCTAATGAAGCAAAGGCCTTGTCTTCTTCTTTTTTTAATATTTACTTATTTTTGAGAGAGAGAGTGTGCAAGTGGCAGAGAGAGATGGAGACAGGGGATCTGAAGTGGGCTCAGCACTGACAGCACAGAGGCAAATGTGGGGCTTAAACTCAACGAACCGTGAGATCATGACCTGAACCGAAGTTGGACACTCAACCGACTAAGCCCTCCAGCGCCCCGCAAAGGTTCTATCTTTTTTGTGAAATCCGTTAGAAGAGAAACTGTCCATAGATGTGAGCTCTGTGGTTCCAGATTAGCCTGCCATTTCAAAAAAATCAAATGTTATTTACTGTTTATTACATAGCTTATCTAATAAATTTATGTTTCTCTTCAAAGTAGAATACGTAAGCTGTTTTTAAGTGTAGTATTTCTTTCCCAAAATATATTCCACAGAATCCTAGTTCCTGGAAATAATAATAGAATCTCTGCTTTGGAAGGGGGAGCATCCCCTGGTCAAATATACTTAGAAGAAGCTGTTTATACCCTCTGGGAGGTCCAGAGCGTACCTTAACCTGTCGAGTGCCCTGAAATGTAATAGTCAAGAAACTCATTTGACTCAGCATTTTCAAACTTATTTGAGCCCAGAACTTTTGGCGGGGAGGGAAGTGTCAGCATAGCTATTAATATCTTACATAATAACATCAGTTGGGAAGACACTGTCTTAGAGCATTGTAAATTTGTGCAACTGCAGTTTAAGAGAAAAGTAGCTATTTTTATATGTATGTATGTACATATTTTAATCTAGTTAACAGTAGTGTTCTATGATTTTTTTTTAGTTTTTATTTTAATTCCAAAAGGGAGCTACTTTTACCAGCTAGTACCAAACACTACCTGACATTCATATGTTCTGTTTAATATACATTATATGCATGTAGTTATCCTATAAATTCTCTATCAAGGTAGACCTCATTTTTCCCCCTTTACTTACAAGTGTCAGATTGTTGTCTTTTGCTGATTTTCTTGCTCCTTCTTATTTAATCAGATCAAAATATTGTTTTGAAGGATGACTAAAGTACTTAGAGCATTTTCAGTTTTATGTTTATTTATTTATTTATTTATTTTAACGTTTATTCACTTTTGAGAGAGAGAGAGAGTGGAAGCAGGGGAGGGGCAGAGGAGAGAGGGAGACACAGAATCTGAAGCAGGCTCCAGGCTCTGAGCTGTCAGCACAGAGCCCCATGCGAGGCTCAAATTCACGAACCATGAGATCATGACCTGCGCCCAAGTCTGATGCCACCCAGATGCCCCAGTTTTAAATGATAAAGAAATACCTCTGTTAAAACTGTAGTACAAATATTTGTTGAGCCTGGTATAAAATTTAAGACTTGTGTAATTCAAACACCCTTTGAAATCCAAGTCCTGTTTTCATTAACTAAGAATTTTTGTCAAGACAAGCCCTTTCTTAAAGAAGTAATTTGTCTTGGATATAGAAGTTATAATTAATAAATAAACAATTAATTCTTCTCTACAGAAAACAGCTGGCACTCAGTATTTATCCATTATTAACATGTAAATAGACACTAATATTATGTATCACAATATATTCCTAAGAAATATATAGTAGGTATCATTTCTTCTCTTTTTATTAGGTGTAATTAGTGTAGGATTTTAGCTTTAAAATGTTTTAGTCTTTTCATGTATTTGAATTTCTTTTATCGATAAAATGCCTCTCATTACATTGTCCTTCTCGTTTTTGAGAACTTTATAGTTTATAGTAGATATTGTTAATATTCATAAACAATTTGTGAGCTCTCCTTTATGGATGGGATAAGATTAGATTGTCGTGGCTTGCCCCATTTTTCTTGTTGTTGTTTCTTTTTTCTTTTTTTAGGCACAGTGCTTGAATCTAGTGAGGGAAATAAAGCCGATGGCACTGTGGATTGGATTCCTCTTGCATGTTTTAGGGGTGTGCTATATTTCCATTGCTCGGTCTTTTGACTGATGACCCAGGTTTCTGTTCAGAGTTGTTGTCATGTGGTTGGCTTCTGGTCCCATATGGGCGAGCCATGTATGGCGGCGCGAGAACACGGTGCTTTCAGAGCGCCTCCCAGATGAAATAAAGATGACTGCCGATGAGTTCTTCAAGGACCGAAACAGGTCTTCTCTCACCAAGATAGTCTTGGCAGTTCAAAGCATCAAGTGAAGGCTTTTTGTTTTTGTTTGAGCTGTCTTTGAGACTAATTTTGTATGCTTAGGAATTAATGTTTTTTCTGTTGTAGTTGCTTTCTCTAGGCAAGGGCATCCTTTCTTCTCAAATGGTGTCTTGTACTTCGCATGGTTATATGTGATCTGCTAGCTGTAGGTCTTAATGAAATTAGCTCGAGTGGGTTTGAGAGTGAAATTAGAATTGATACTGTAATCTTTTTTTGTGATGATGAATTCCTAAAGTCAAAACCCTATTTGTCTGTTTGGAAACATAACACATGATGTATATATCTGTATCTCCCTAGCAAGTAGATAATTTGCCCATAGGAAGTTTTATCTTTAATGTTGATTTTGGTCAGATTCTACTCTTACATGTATATTTTGTTGGTATGTAAAAATTTAAAGAGTAATACAGCTGCTTAAAAAAAGGCTTTCTAGCATAATCGTGAGTGAGACCTGTGAATTACAATTCTTGTTTTTTAGTCTTCGCTTTTTCATTCTGTAATTACATGTGGGTTGGTATTTATTTTCTTATGTAGAAAATTGGAAAATACCTCTTTCCTTTCTACCTCAAAGAAATTGCATTGCCATGAATAAAGTCTACACATGAAGTCCCATATAAAGTCTAGTTGCTGTTTATATAATAAATTAGTGACAATCTACTGCTTCTTGCTTAATATATTCTGACACTTTACTTAGGCAAACCTTTTCTAGGTTTTTCTTTCTCTCTTTCTGTGTTTGTTTATTTTTGAGAGAGAGAGAGAGCATGAGCAGGGGAGAGGCTGAAAGGGAGGAAGAGAGAGAATCCCTCTGTGGTCACAGTGCGGAGCCCCATGCAAGGCTTGATCTCAGGACCACGAGATCATGACCTGAGCCAAGATCAAGAGACTGAAGCTTAACTGACTGAGCCACCAAGACACCCTATAGGTACTTATTTCTTAAGCAGATTCTAATTTTTTTTAATGTTTATTCATTTTTGAGAGAGAAAGGGGGGGGCAGAGAGAGAGGGAGACACAGAATCCGAAGCAGGCTCCAGGCTCTGATTGGTCAGCACAGAGCCCGACACAGGGCTTGAACTCACGAACTGTGAGATCATAACCTGAGCTAAAGTCAGACACTTAACTGACTGAGCCACCCAGGTGCCCCTCTTAAGCGAATTCTAAATGGTAAGAGAGAGATTGTTGAGATATCAAGTTGTTATTTAAAACTGTTATAATATCTGTGAACTTTAAAAGCTTTAACTTCTGAGTCTTTGGTGATGATTATTTATTATTTTCACCCTCTTACCAATTTCCCTTTGAAACAACCCAAATGGTAGAATGCAGAGAAATTTTATTACCTTTGGAAAACTAACAAAGAGTCTCATTCCCGGTCTCCTCCTGTTGAAGAGCTTTGGTAGGAAACAGGTAAAGGTGAGAGCAGGGTGAGGGTACAGGTCAGCCTGCCAGTTGCCAGCCAGCACGCTCAGTGGAACTTTGCTAAGGGAGTTGGTCAGAAAGACTGTTTCTCCACTTAAGCCTAGTAACTGGGACCTAGGGCTGGAGACAAAAAACGGGAACAGTGAAATCAGTAGGTGAAATCTGTACCCTGCCCTGGGTGGGGCTGCAGGAGGGAGCTGAGTCTTCAGTGTACATCCTGTGCGCTAGCTGGAGGGTCGGAGCGGAAGTCACCGTGGAGTGCGGTCGTCAGTAGTAAGTGAATACAAAGCAGTTTCCTACCTCTACCTGCTCCAGGCTGAACGGGGAGACTGTGCCCTTATCAGATCCACATGATCTAGTATAATCTAGGCCAGTGCTGTCTGATAGAACCCTGCAATTAGGGAAATGTCTTTGCTGTCCAATTTGGAAGCCACTAGTTATAGAACTTCTAACACTTGAAATGGAGCTAAGAACTGAATGGCTACCAAAAGCTTTTAAAAAGGGCTTTCCTTGGGGCTCTGGGTGGCTCAGCGGGTTAAGCATCCAACTTTGGCTCAGGTCAGGATCTCGCAGTTTGTGAGTTCGACCCCTGTGTTGGGTCGGAGCCTGGAGCCTGCTTTAGATTCTGTGTTTCCCTCTCTCTCTGCGCCCCTCCCCTGGTCACACTCTGTCTCCCTCTCTCTCTCAAAAATAAATAAACATTTAAAAAAAAAATTTTTTTAAAGGGCTTTACTCTTTGGTTATTTTTATCTTAGGGAGTTGATCAGACAAAAGCTATTCATCACAGTGTTGTTTATAATATTAAAAAGCATATATAGAATGTTGGAGTAACATAAACATACTATTTAATTTTTTTTAACGTTTATTTATTTTTGAAAGACATAGAGACAGTGCATGAGCAGGGGAAGGACAGAGAGAGAGGGAGACACAGAATCCGAAGCAGGCTCCAGGCTCTGAACTGTCAGCACAGAGCCCGACGCGGGGCTCAAACTCACAGACTGTGAGATCATGACCTGAGCCAAAGTCGGCCGCTTAACCAACTGAGCCACCCATGCGCCCATAAACATACTATTTAAAGCAGTCTGTTTCATACTCGGACATTGGATAATATGCAGCCATTGAAACTGCTGATGTAGATAGACATTTATTGACAGAAAGGTTATTTCCATATGGTAAGTGAAAAGAGGCTGGTTACAAAACCATGTGGTTAGTGTGTTCCCATATAGTGTGTTCCCAAAATTGTGCGTGTGTGTGTGTGTGTGTGCGCACACACACGTACATAGATAAATGGATCTGGAATTTAGGCATCAAAAGATTTATCTTAATCCTTGTTCTGAAATTTATTAGCTGGGTGACATTGTGCGAGTTACTTAACCTCTCAGCCTCTTCAGGTTTTCCACTGTAAAAGAGGGATTAAAAATAGCACCTATCTCATTGGGTTGTTTTAAAGATTAAATGAAATAATATGACTGAATTGCTTAGCTGGGGGCCTGTATTACCCGTGATAAGATCACATCAAGCAGCAGCTTTTTCGTGGTCATGGTGACCATGTTACTGTTATCATATGTATGTGTGTGTAGGAGACAATTTACGAGTCCATAAAAAAATACTAAGAAGTTGTGTTTGGTAGGATTGCAGGTAGTCTACATTTTCTTCTTTGTACTTCTCTGGGTTTCCTGATTCTGGCATTGCATTTGAACATATAATACTTCTATAATTTAAAAATGTTTAAAACTTTCTGTGTGCCTAAGTAATTAACATAAGATAATACCAGCTATGCAAAAATGCCTCATGGTAAGTGGATGACCTCTAACACAGATTTCATCACTGTCTTTAGAGGTGCACAACTATTTTGTGGTTATAGAAAATCTGTAAAATTAAGCCTAATGGAAGTATAGTCGTGTAGTTGAAACACAGTTCTAAATGGAGAATTATAGTCTTAATCACATGTACATCTGGGAAGACTAAGACAGGTTATATTTTAACTCGTGTCTTTCATAATCTGGGCAAAAGAGTACGTCTAGTTAGGGTATTGCTTTGGTGAATAGTCTTGAATTTTGTATTTTTGAATTTTTTGGGGGAGCAATCTTTTATATTTCACTTTGCTTAGGATTTGCATTATGTGTCAGGTTCTGTTTTAGGCTCTGGGGAATGAGATCAATGAGAAAAAGGGGGTTCCAGCCCTCAGGTGGCAGTCAGGCCAGGTAGGCAATTAAACAACTAGAACAGTCAGATATTTTAAGTGGTACGATAGAAGTAGGTGGGCACAGTAGGGTGCCAATGAAGAAGTGGTCAGTTCTATTTTGAGGGAGGGTGAGCGGTGGGCAGAGAAAGGTGAAAAGGGGCCATTGAGAAAAGACTTTGCCGAGGACAGGATGTGGAGCCGAATCTTGAAGGGGAGGGTCTGAGTATTTGCAGGTCGGGGTCAAGGCCTTTCTGGAAGTGAAGCAGCTGTGGTCTGAGGCAGCAGGTTTGTTATGGCTTGAGGTACAATATGAGCAAGAGGCCAGCCAGTGGGAACGCCGGAGAATCAGTTCAAGGAACTTCAGTGTTGAGGCTTTCAGAAATATTTTTAGGGTAAGAGAAACTGCTGACCATTTTTTGTTTGTCTGTTTGATCAGACCTTTTAAAAAGTGCTCACATTTAGGGGCACCCGGATGGCTCAGTCGATGGAGCATCCGACCTCGGCTCAGGTCATGATCGCAGGGTTTGTGGGTTCCAGCCCCACATTGGGCTCGCTGCTGTCAGCACAGAGCCTGCTTCACATCCTCTGTCCCCTCTCTCTCTGCCCCTCTCCTGCTTGCATGCTTTCTCTCTCTCTCTCTCACAAATAAATAAGCCTTAAAAAAGTGCTCACATTTAATAGATACTATAGATTTAGATTTGAGGTGTTCTGAACCATGGAAGTTTCTATGAGATCATGATCTTCCTTCCTTCCTTCCTTTCCTTCCCTTCCTTCCCTTCCTTCCCTTCCTTCCCTTCCTTCCTTCCTTCCTTCCTTCCTTCCTTCCTTATTTCTTTGTTTCCTTTCTTTCTTTTCTTTCCTTTCTTTCTTTCCTTGATGATGTAGATCTTACCATGTCACTATATTGACAACCGAAATAGCCTACCTGAAAGATCTTTCATTTCCTTCTTCTTCTTTCTCTATCCCCTTAGTTCTGTCCCTCTTACCACCCTCCCTTTCCCAAGCTCTGAGTCCCACAAGGTCTTGTCGCCCCTACTTTAGGGACACCTTTAAAGAATTTGTGAGTTAGAAGTGAAGGAAGGGAGGAAGCTAGGGAAAAGATGTACTTGTGTCATAGCTGGTTTTGCCATGCTCACTCACTCCTAAGGAGGCAGTTCTGTTCTGTATCATAATCCTATGTTGCTTGATTTTTTTTTCTTACTCATTCAAACAGAATTTCAGATCTTCAACCAATTAGATATTCATTTGGGCTAAATTTAGCACATAACTCTGGGAACGGTCATATATGAAATCTGGGGAGATGTCTGCTTTTTCTTTCTTCCCCGTGGACTCTTCTCTCTCCATACTTAAAGTATGTTGAAAACTCTTCTACCATACAAAGGAAAACAATATAAAGCCACCTCCCTGAGCCCTTAGTGCCCCCATTCATACGTAGCCCGGCGGTTTCTCCTCACAGTTCACGGTCAAGGGCAGCCTTGTTGCCATTGCAATCTGACTTTGTTTCCACTTTCAGTTTAGTTTAAAAAATAGTTTTTGAGTGCCCACCCCATGACTGGCCTTGTTCTCCACGCAGTAAATAACAGTGAACAAGACAGGTGTGATACCCTTCCTTGTGGAATTTAAAGTTTCAGTGGAGAAAACTGTTCTTTCCAGGCTTCCTAAATACCACTGATAGAGGCTGACAAATCTAATAGACACTTTCCTCAACCCTCGAAATCGTTATGTGTCCTCCCTTCTGAGAGGCAGGAAACCCTTTGGTTTTCATTCCAGTGTCTTCTCCTGGGAGAAGAAGGCTTTTCTTCTGAGTACACATTCTGAGTCTTGAATGTTTCTTTTACAGACTCTTAAGGTTTTTATTTCCCAGAAGTGCTCTCTACTAATTGCCCTTTTCATCTTTTCATGCAAAACACTTCCAGGGCAATCTCTGTGCCAATGACCCCACCATTTTTGTTTTTGTTTTTGTTTTTGTTTTTGGCCTCCAATTGCACACTGTCTCCTCAGTTCCACATCCACACAGCCAAGACTGCTGTCAGTGTGCCCCACAGACATCTCAAACTCAGTCATGTCCGATACTAAAACGAGCATTTCTCCTCACCTCAAAGATATAATAGTTTCTCATTTGCTCCACTGTCTACTCAGTGGCTGTGCCATCCGGGATCATTTGCCCTTAGCCTATCGTATTAATTCTGTCCTGCCCGTTTTTTTTTGACCTTCTTCCTATCCTTATTGCCATTGTCCATGTCATCTCTCTCTCTCTCTTTTAGACTGACTGGACTCACTGCTTCCAAAATTAGTTTTGGCCTGTGGTACCACACTTCTGGGATGTAGGTGGATTACCAGAATGTATTTAGTTATGGAACCCATGCCCTGAACAACTTTTGACTTCTAGGTTATGCAGAGAACTTAAAAATATAACTGAAAGTATTTATTGATAATTACTCATTCATAATATGGAATGACCATATAGTTTACCAAACAGTTAACATAAGTATGTAACTATATGTAGCAATATTAAGATACGTATAAAAAAAGGCAAATAATACAAGAAGTCGTATGTTAAATTCCAAAAGAGTGGTATGTATAATTGCCATAGCGATTTGGAAGAGTGAGAGATCATTAATAGTAAAGCCCTGAATGAATGGAAAGGAACAAAGGGAGCAAAACGGTAAGCAAGGGTTAGTGAAGGATGGGCATGGCTGAAAGGTAGAAAAAGATGTAAGTAATAAAGATGCGTGAAATTCAAGTTTGTGAAATTAAAAAAAAGTTTTCTATGGATGCAGTGACTTGCATAATATACATGGTTTGGTTGCCCCGTTAGTGAAAACAAAGTCTTGATTTCATTCTCCTGTAGTTCTTTAGTTGTACTTAATTTAGTGACTGAACTCTGTTCCTAATCCTGGCTAATAATTTTTTAGTTATCTACTCTGATCAAACAGGTGATTGGGCAATGGGTTGTATTTGTAATCAGAACAAACACATCCTTTGACACCAAAAAGAACTTTAAAACGCATGACCTCACGATTATCTGTTGTCTATGTATTGAGCTCTGTGGTCTTTTGTCAATATTCTGAAATTCTCAGAGAGCCTAGCATTCTTAAAAAGTCTGTTATTTTGGTGACTTCTTTATAGATAAACAATCTTGACCAAACGTCTTTAATTTCATTTTGAAAAAAATGTTTATTTATTTATTTTGAGAGAGAGAGGAAGAGAGAGCACAAGCAGGGGAGGGATAGAGAGAACGGGAAAGAGAGAATCCTGAGCAGGGTCCACACTGTCAGCACAGAGCCTGACATGGGGCTCAATCTCATGAACCATGAGATCATGACCTGAGCCAAAATCAAGAGTTGATGCTCAACCGATGGAACCACCTAGGTGACCCTAACTTTTTAAATGTCAACCTTATCAATTCCAGAGATTATTAATATTTATAACTTATAATGTTGGGCTATTCCCAATATATGTGTGTAGATCCATTTTTTAAAAATTTACTTATTTTAAAAAACTTCACTCAAGTCTTCATGTATATTGTATAAGTGTCATATGAATAGATCTTTTAAGATTTTTCAGAAATCCTATTTTTCTTCATTATCACTTCAACTAATAGTATTTTTTTCAAGTTGGTCATACTAAGAATCGATGTACAAAAACTCAGTTTATATTTATTTATTTATTTATTTTTAATGTTCATTTATTTTGAGAGAGAGAGAGACAGAGGATGAGCGAGGGAGGGGCATAGAGAGAGAGAGAGAAGGAGATACAGGATCCGAAGCAGGCTCCAGACTCTGAGCCATCAGCACAGAGCCTGATGCAGGGCTCGAACTCACGAACTGTGAGATCATGACCTGAGCCGAAGTCGGATGCTTAACCGACTGAGCCACCCAGGCGCCCCAAAAACTCAGTTTAAAATAAAATGGTTCTTGGCTTTTTTTATGATTATAAGGTCATTAAGATTTTTCCTGAATCAAAATACCATTAACATAATATCCTGGAGCAGTGGTTTTCAAGCTTTTTTTGATGTGATCCGCTCTTGCTCTGGCTCTTACTTGTTCATAACCTCTGAGGTGCACTGGTGTTTTCAATGATTTCCAACTGTGGTCTGTTTGCAGTGACTTACCTTGGTCAGTGGCAAATGCTGGTTGCAGCTCACTAAACTGATCTCATAATCTGTTAATGGTTATAAGCTGCAGTTGAAAAACAGTATTTTAGAGTAGATTTTTACAAAAATTAATTTAAAAAATGCAGAGCAGTGTAAGGTAGCAAATTCAGATTATGCCTCATTTGTTCCTTCAGGTAACTCTTGTTGATATTTCAGAAATATTGAAGAAATACATGCATAATAAGAATTCAAAAAATATAGAAAAATTTAAAACGAAAAATTTTAAACCTCTGTCTTCCTCGGCCTAGTCCTTCTGCACAAAAGTAGTTACTGTAAATGACTACTTATGGCCTTATCAATATTTTTTATGCATATTCCAGCATATGTATACCTTTTAAAAGTATCAAGAGATATTATATATTCCGTTCCATCTTTATCACTTAATCTTATACCTTGATAATCTTTCCACACCAGCAATACAGATCTTTTTCTTACTGCATTATTTTAAACGACTATATAATATTCCACTGTAGGGATGAATCTTAATTTATTCAGTTTCCTATTGATACCATTTAGATACTATTCAGCTTTAAAAATTTCCCCAATCTGTTAGATGAAAAACATGTCCATTGCTTCAACTTGCATTCTTAAATTAAGCAAGACAATCATATTTTCATATAATTTTTGACTAGTTTGTATTTCTTTTTGTGAAATGTATTCATATTCTCTGTCCATTGTTTTATTGAAGTATGTTTTTCTTAATGATTTTTGTAAGCTCTATAAATCAAGCAAATTAGCCTTTTGATGTTAGTGTCTTACAATTTGGTGATGTTTTCCAAGTTTGTCATAAGCTTTTTTTGTATTTTCTGTACAAGATAGTTTTGTAGTCAAATTTATTGACCTTTTCCCTATGAATTTTATTTAACAGGAGATTTCCCTATAGCAGATGTTGGTTTTAAGTGTGACCAGAACTTATGTTGGAGAATTACATTTCAAAGAGGAGAGTCCAGTGAGATGTGACATTTTATATGTATTTTTTCAAAGCAGTCTTGAATCAAGACATTTCAAAGCTCCAATATTATTCAAAGAAAACTTACCTTAAAATGAATGCTGTCCTTTTTGCATATGTGCTCTGCTAAACATAATATTATTATTATTTTTAAAGTTTATTTATTGGGGTGCCTGCGTGGCTCAGTCAGTTAAGTGTCCAACTTTGGCTCAGGTCATGATCCCAGAGTTTGTGGGTTCGAGGTCCCTATTGGGCTCTGTGCTGACAGCTCAGGGCCTAGAGCCAGCTGCAGATTCTGTGTCTCCCTCTCTCTCTGCCCCTCCTCCACTCATGCGTGCGCATGCTTGTGTGTTCTCTCTCTCTCTCCCCCCTTTTCCCTCTCTCAGAAATAAACATTTAAAAAAAAAAACAGTTTTTTATTTTGAGAGAGAGCAAAAGAAAGTGCAGTAAGGGCAGAGAGAGAGAGAGAAGCCCATCAGGCCCTGTGCCATAAACTAAGGGTTTTGATTAATCATTGATAGCTAAAATACCAATACCAGTAAGTCAACATATTTCACGTCAGTATACGCTGCAGAGCCTGACGCGGGGCTCCAACTCAAGAACTGCCAGATCATGACTGAGCCAAAGTCAGATGCTTAACCGACTGAGCCACGCAGGCGCCCCAAACACAACATTAGTGAAAGTTATAGTGTTTTGAATTATTTTTCATTATTATAATACTGTAATTACTAGCTTTTCCCCCCCTCATCGTTGTTTTAACATATTTTTATAAAAGCCACATTGGTCACAATGTAGCTCTTTTAAAAATTAAAGTTAATACTCAGTGGAAATATTTAAGATTTATTAATTGTAGTAGGTGTTTAATATAAAGGAGTCATTTATTTCATTGTGGAAACTCACCCCCCTCTGTGTTTACTTATAATGCATACAAAGGTTTTTTAACAGAGTAGAAGGAAGTGGATTTTCTGTTTAATGGAAACAATACAGTAGACATTTCCTGGATTTGGTCAGATCGTTTAGTAGCTTTACTTATTCCTGCTGTGTAAATTCCTGTGAGGTGTCAGGAGCTATAAATGATTAATTTATTTGAGCCTCGACTTCACTGTGTTTATCTTCTCCAGAAGCCGAGTAACGTGAAATACGTTGAGTTACTGGTATTGGTATTTTAGCTATTAATAATTAATCAAAACCCTTAGCTGTAAATTGTAAACATTAGTGCAATTTCTTACAGTTTTATGGGAGGGGTGTCTGACCATTGATAATACCAGTCATTCCGAAAAGCAAAACATCCAACATGTATTAAACAAGTTTCTTCAGAAAGCAGACCCCCTCCCTCTTCCTGAAGATCCTCAGCCAGATGAGGCCCGTGAGGGGAGAGGGTGGAGGTCGTGCGTACCGGGGTGGGGGCTGGGTAGGAGAGGACTTTCAGGGCTACTTGGTTGCCTGCTTTTACTAAAGAAAATATTAACCATATATTTTATTTATTTATTTTTAGAGTTTATTTATTTGAGGTTGGGGGCAGAGAGAGAGAGAGAGAGAGAGAGAGAGAAAGGGGGAGAGAGAATCCCAAGCAGCCTCCATGCTTTTAGTGCAGAGCCTGACATGGGGCTCCATCTCATGAACCACACAATCATGACCCAAGCTGAAACCAAGAGCCGGATGCTTAACTAAGCCACCCAATCACCCTAAACCATATATTTTAGAAGTATAAGTTATAAAGGTATGGGTTAGGTATGAACCCAGATAGCTTGAGAGTACACTGAGATATAAATAAGATTTATTATGGCCATTTAGGATAAAATTATTACTTTATTTGCTTAATTAATCAGATGCCAGTTTCAATTTTCAGACTTAACTAAACTCCTTATTAGAAATTTTCTTCATTTTAAAAATCTTTTTTCAATGTGGAATAAATGTCATTTATTTGGTGTTTGAAACCCAATTCAGACATGTTCTATTGCTTTCATTTTTGCATTCAACAAAACTTGTCGAGTATCTACTTGGTGCTAGACTCAGCACTAGGTGGTTTATAAATATTCATCTGGATAAAAAAAAAAAAAGCAACATCTCTGTTACATAGTGATAAAAGTCCGCCATGGCAAATTTAGAGTAAAACAGAGATTTCATTTGATATTTGTTCCCAAAAGATGAAGAGCGAAGGAGTTCTTAGGACTGATGTCTTCGTGACGTAACGAGAATAGTTGCTAGTGTGCTGTCTTGCTGGCTGAGGCTCTGTACTTCCAGTTCTCTTTCCAACAAACATACTTCATTAGGAGCACCGTCTCAGACTTTCCAGAGCAGGTTAGGTTTGTTGTATATACAGCATATTCTGCCCATTCATGATGACGGTATAGGGAATATCCTTGAGGTGAAGGCCACAACATAGGGCAATTATGATACTCCCTTTATCAGGGAAAAGCTCACACCAGTCCTTAATTTGGGTCCTATCCTATCCACCTGCCTCATTTACAATGCAGTTTTATCTTGCGTCTCAGCTAACCCCACCCCCGGCACCCCCACCCCCACCGAAGAGATTATTTCTGGAAAAATAGATTTAGCCTTTGGGGTGGATTTTCTTTTTAACGTTTATTTGTGTTTAAGAGAGAGAGAGAGACAGATTGTGAGCGGCGGGGCGGCGGGGGGGGGGGGGACAGAGAGAAAGGGAGACACAGAATTTGAGGCAGGCTCCAGGCTTTTGAGCTGTGAACTCACGGATAGTGAGATCATGGCCTGAGCTGAAGTTGGACGCTCAACCAACTGAGCCACCCAGGTGTTCCTGGGGTGGATGGTTTTGAATATCCTATTTAGGAGTTTTCACTTTGAAGCCATTTAAGATTTTGGAGTGGGAGAGCTAACATTATCAGACTTTTTGTTTTAGGAAGATACTCTGATGTTAATACATAGGATGTATTAGAAGAAGAGGTAAGAGATAAATCATCCCTCATTAATTCAGCCAGCATTTGTGGAACACCTACCATGTGTCTGGCTTGTACAAGACAATAGAAATGTAGAGATGGAAGACATAGTCCTTGCACTCCAGAGCCTTACAATCTATTAAGGGAGATAGATAATTAAACTACATCATAATTTTATTTAATTAGTGGTATGTTAACAGAACTACAGTATGGATGGAAACAGAAGAGAGACACCCACTTCTGACTAGGAGTTTCAGAGAACGCTTCTTAAGCAGTGATAAATTACTCCTTTGTAAAAAAGCAAGTAGGCATTAATCAGACAGAGAGGATAGGGAAGATCTTTCCAGGCAGAGACAAGAGCACATGTGTAAATATTAGTTAAAGGTTTCTTTTAATTATCAAGGTGAGAATTCATGAGTGATATTTAAGAGGCAGAGTGTGTAGCACTTGTTCAGTGACTGAGCACTGACTGTAAGTTTTGAGCCTGCCTTGGCGATTAGGAAATATTAGTGTAATTGCAAGGATAGTGGACACACTAAAAAGTGGGCAAGCTATGTTCAGTCTTGGATCTGTGGATTTTAAGGTACAATCTGATTTTCGTATGGATGTATATATGCATAGTTGTAAATTGACGTCAGAGTTGAGGAGTGAGATTAGAGCTAGAGATTGAGATTTGGGATTCTCCATAAAAGTAGTAGCTAAGCTTCAGACACGTGTGTAAGATGTTAAGAGAGACAGCAGAATAGAGAAGGAGAAGAGGACTAGAATTAGGAGACTCAAACAATACTTTTATTTTTTTAAGCAAGATCTAAATAAGGCAGTTTTATTTTATTTATTTATTTTGAGAGAGAGAGCACGTGGAAGAGGCAGAGAAAGGGAGAGAATCGCAAGCAGGCTTCGCACCATCAGCCTGGAGCCTGACATGGGGTTAGAACTCGTAAACCTTGAGATCATGACCTGAGCTGAAGTTGGACTTTTGGAGCAACTGAGCCATCCAGGTGCCTCCTAAATAAGGAGTTTTAAATTAGCTTTTTTTCCTTCCTCATTTTATTTCTAGGAGATAAAAGGGATAGATGAGAAGGAAATAAACATTTGTTAGGAGTTTAACTACTGAAACCCCAAGGCACTAAAACGATGTCCAGAGTGAAAGACAAATTTAGTTTCAATAATTGTGAATGTAGGGAAGATTTTCAGCCAGGAGCACTGAAACATGAAAAGATTTTCTGATTACCCCTCAATGAATCATGAAGCCTCTGAGAATTCTAGTTCTCTAGGTTTTACCTTGTAAACTCTTCATTTTGATTTGCATCTGTTTCATTTTTCATATTTAAACCTTATATATTCAGAGTGCCATTGACTTATAAGAATATGTAGTTTTCTCCTATGGACTGTGTTACATGAAAGATTAAACACTCGTACTTTATTTATTTATTTAACTTTTTTTAAACTTTATTTTGAGAGAGAGAGAGAGCACAAGCAGGGGAGAGGCAGACAGAGAGAGGGGGAGAGATTATCATAAGAAGGCTCCGTGCAGTCAGCACAGAGCCAAATGCGGGGCTCGAACCCACGAACCATGAGATCATGACCTGAGCCAAAATGAAGAGTTGGATGCTTAACCGATTGAGGCACCCAGGCGCCCCAGACACTCATACTTTATTTATTTTTTTTTATTTTATTTATTTTATTTTTTTATTTTTTTTTTATTATAATAGTTTATTTTCAAATTGGTTTACATATAACACCCAGTGTTCATCCCAACACATGCCCTCTTTAATATCCGTCACCCCCTCTCCCCCCTCCCTCACCTCCCTCACCTCCCTCACCCTCAGATTGTTCTTAGTCTTTGAAAGTCTCTTATGTTTTATCTCCGTCCCTCTCTGTGTCTTTTTTTTCTTTCCCCTCTTCCCCTCCCCCTGGTTTTTGCTTAGTCTCACAAAGTCCACCTATTCGTGGAAACATATGGTATCTGTCTTTTTCTGACTGACTTATTTCACTTAACATAATACCCTCCAGTTCCATCCATGTTGCTACACATGGCCAGATTTCATTTTTTCTCATTGCCATGTAGTAGTCCATTGTATATATGTGCCACAACTTCTTTATCCATTCGTCAGTTGATGGGCACTTGGTTTGCTTCCATGATTTGGCTATTGTCGAAAGTGCTGCTATGAACATTGGGGTACACGTACCCCTATGCATCAGCATTCCTGTGTTGTGTCTCTTGGGTAGATTCCTAGCAGTGCTATTGCTGGGTCATAGGGTAGCTCTATTTTCATTTTTTTGAGGAACCTCCACACCGTTTTCCAGAGTGGCTGCACCAGTTTGCATTCCCACCAACAGTGTAGGAGGGTGCCTGCTTCTCCACTTCCCTGCCAGCATCTATAGTTTCCTGATTTACTCATTTTAGCCACTCGAACCGGTGTAAGGTGGTATCTCACTGTGGTTTTGATTTGTGTTTCCCTGATGATGAGTGACTTTGAGCATCATTTCATGTGTCTGTTGGCCATCTGAATGTCCTCTTTGGAGAAGTGTCTATTCATATCTTCCGCCCACTTTTTCACTGGATTATATGTTTTTCGGGTGTGGAGTTTGGTAAGTTCTTTATAGATTTTAGATACTAGTCCTTTATCTGATATGTCATTTGCGATTATCCTTTCCCAGTCCGTTGGTTGTCTATTAGTTTTGTTGGTTGTTTCCTTTGCCGTGCAGAAGCTTTTTATCTTGATGAGGTCCCAATAGTTCATTTTTGCTTTAAATTCCCTCGCCTTTGGAGGTGTGTCGCATAGGAAATTGCTGCGGCTCAGGTCAAAGAGGTTTTTTCCTGCTTTCTCCTCTAGGATTTTGATGGTTTCCTGTCTCACATTCAGATCCTTCATCCATTTAGAGTTTATTTTTGTGAGTGGTGTAAGGAAGTGGTCCAGTTTCATTCTTCTGCATGTTGCTGTCCAGTTCTCCCAGCACCATTTGTTAAAGAGGCTGTCTTTTTTCCATTGGATACTCTTTCCTGCTTTGTCAAAGATTAGATGGCCATATGCTTGTGGGTCCATCTCTGGGTTCTCTATTCTATTCCATTGGTCTATGTGTCTGTTCTTGTGCCAATACCATGCTGTCTTGATGACTACCGCTTTGTAGTAGAGGTTAAAATCTGGGATTGTGATGCCTCCTGCTTTGGTTTTATTATTCAGAATTACTTTGGCTATTCGGGGTCTTTTGTGGTTCCATACAAATTTTAAGATTGTTTGCTCTAGCTTTGAGAAGTATGCTGGTGCAATTTTGATTGGGATTGCATTGAATGTGTAGATTGCTTTAGGTAGTATTGCCATTTTAATGATATTTATTCTTCCGATCCATGAGCATGGGATGTTTTTCCATTTCCTTGTGTCTTCCTCAATTTCCTTCATAAGTTTTTTATAGTTTTCCACGTAAAGGTCTTTTACATCTTTGGTTAGGTTTATTCCTAGGTATTTGATGGGTTTTGGTGCAATTGTGAATGGGATTCGCTTCTTTATTTCTCTTTCTATTGCTTCATTGTTGGTGTAAAGGAAAGCAACCGATTTCTGTACGTTGATTTTGTATCCTGCAACTTTGCCAAATTCATGGATCAGTTCTAGTAGGCTTTTGGTGGATTCTTTTGGGTTTTCCATGTAAAGTATCATGTCGTCTGCAAAAAGTGAAAGTTTGACTTCGTCCTTGCCTATCCTGATGCCTTTTATTTTGCTTTCTTGTCTGATTGCTGATGCTAGGACCTCCAACACTATGTTAAATAGCAGTGGTGAGAGTGGACATCCCTGTCGTGTTCCTGATCTCAGGGGGAAGGCTCTCAGTTTTTCCCCATTGAGGATGATATGAGCTGTGGGCTTTTCATAAATGGCTTTTATGATGTCTAAGTATGTTCCTTCTATCCCGACTTTCTCGAGAGTTTTTATTAAGAAGGGATGCTGTATTTTGTCAAATGCTTTTTCTGCATCAATCGACAGGATCATATGGTTCTTATCTTTTCGTTTGTTAATGTGATGTATCATGTTGATTGATTTACGAATGTTGAACCATCCCTGCAACCCAGGGATGAATCCTACTTGATCGTGGTGGATAATTCTTTTTATATGCTGTTGGATTCTATTTGCTAATATCTTGTTAAGAATTTTTGCATCCATGTTCATCAAGGATATCGGCCTGTAGTTCTCTTTTTTTGCTGGGTCTCTATCTGGTTTGGGAATCAAAGTGATGCTGGCTTCATAGAATGAGTCCGGGAGTTTTCTTTCTGTCTCATTTTTTTGGAACAGCTTGAGGAGGATAGGTATTAACTCTGTTTTAAATGTCTGGTAAAATTACGCAGGGAAGCCATCTGGCCCTGGACTTTTATTTGCTGGGAGATTTTTGATAACTGATTCAATTTCTTCACTAGTTATGGGTCTGTTCAAGTTTTCTATTTCTTCCCGTTTGAGTTTTGGTAGCATGTGGCTGTTTAGGAATTTGTCCATTTCTTCCAGGTTGCTCAATTTGACGGCATAGAGTTTTTCATAATATTCTCTGATGATTGCTTGTATTTCTGAGGGATTGCTTGTAATCACTCCATTTTTGTTCATGATTTTATTGATATGGTTTCTCTCTCTTTTCTTTTTGAGGAGCCTGGCTAGAGGTTTATCAATTTTGTTTATTTTTTCAAAGAACCAACTCTTGGTTTCATTGATCTGTTCCACTACTTTTTCTGTTTCCATATGATTAATTTGTGCCCTAATCTTTGTTATTTCTCTCTTTATGCTAGGTTTGGGCTGTCTTAGCTGTTCTGCTTCTAGTTCCTTTAGGCGTGCTGTTAGAATTTGTGTTAGGAATTTTTCTTGTTTCTTGAGATGGGCCTGGATTGCAATATATTTCCCTCTCAGGACTGCCTTTGCCGCATCCCAAAGTGTTTGGATTGTCGTATTTTCATTTTCATTTGTTTCCATGTATTTTTTAATTTCTTTGATTGCTTGCTTGACCCATTCGTCTTTTAGTAGGTTGTTCTTTTGCCTCCATGTTTGTGGGGGCTTCCCAGACTTTTTCCTGTGGTTGATTTCAAGTTTCAAAGCATTGTGTTCTGAAATTGTGCATGGTATGATCTCAATTATTTTATACTTATTCAGCGCTTCCTTGTGCCCCAAAATGTGGTCTATCTTGGAAAATGTACCATGTGCATTTGAGAAGAATGTAAATTCCTTTGCTTCTGGATGAAGGGCCCTGAAGATATCTGTCAGGCCCATCTGTTCCAACGTGTCGTTCAGGTCCATTGTTTCCATGCTGATTCTCTGTTTAGTGGATCTATCCAGTGCTGTGAGTGGGGTAGTAAGGTCTCCTGCAACTAGCACATTTTTATCAATAAGATGGCTTACGTTTGTAATTAGTTGCTTGACAAATTTGGGTGCCCCAGAATTCGGCGCGTAGATATTTATAATTGTTAGCTCTTCCTGCTGGATAGTCCCTGTGATTATTATATAATGTCCTTCTTCATCTCTTATTACATCTTTTACTTTAAAGTCCAGTTTATCTGATATAAGTGTGGCTACTCCAGCTTTCTTCTGAGTTCCTGTAGCATGGTAGATAGTTCTCCATCCCCTCACTTTCAGTCTGAAGGTGTCCTCAGGTTTAAAATGTGTCTCTTGAAGACAGCAGATAGATGGGTCTTGTTTTCTAATCCATTCCGTTACCCTGTGTCTTTTAATTGGAGCATTTAGTCCGTTTACATTCAGTGTTAATATTGAAAAATGTGGGTTTAGAGTCAAGGTGTTGTCTGTAGGTTTCATGTTTGTAAGGATGTCTCTGGTGCTCTGTGTTCCTTGCAACCTTTCCTTCATAGAGTCCCCCTCAGGATCTCTTGTAAGATTGGTTTATTTGTGATGTATTCCTTCAGTTTTTGTTTGTTTGGGAAGACCTTTATTTCTCCATCCATTTTGAATGATAGCCTGGCTGGATAAAGGATTCTTGGCTGCATGTCCTTCCTGTTCATCACATTGAAGATTTCCTGCCATTCCTTTCTGGCTTTCCAAGTTTCTGTGGATAAGTCCGCTACTACCCGAATGTGTCTGCCTTTGTAAGTCAAGGCCTGTTTATCCCTAGCTGCTTTTAGGATTCTCTCTTTATCTTTGTATTTTCCCAGCTTCACTATGATGTGTCTTGCTGAAGGCCTATTTGGGTTACGTCTGAGGGGAGTACTCTGTGCTTCTTGGACTTCAATGCCCATTTCTTTCTTCATGTTGGGGAAGTTCTCATTGATGATTTGTTCAAATACCCCTTCGATTCCTTTCTCTCTCTCTTCTTCCTCTGGAATTCCTATAATACGGATGTTATTCCGTTTGATTGCATCGCTCGGCTCTCGAATTCTCCTTTCCTGTTCCTGAATCAATTTCTCTCTCTTTTTCTCTGCTTCATCCTTTTCTGTAATTTTGTCTTCTAATTCCCCTATTCTATCTTCTGCCTCTGCAATCCGCACTATGGCCGCCTCCAATTTGTTTTGCCCCTCATTTAAATCATTTTTTAATTCCTGTACATCGTTTTTTAGGACCTTGATCTCTGCCTCTAGGGTCCCCCTGATTTCTTCTATGTTTTTTTCAAGCCCTGCGAGTATTTTTATATTTATCGTTCTGTATTCTTGTTCTGTTAAGTTGCTTATGTCTGCTTTCATCATTTCTTGTGCTGTCACTATTTCCTGTACAGTCTTCTGAGGGGAGTTCTTCCGTTTGGTCATTTTGGCAATGTGTGTATTGGTTTATTTCCTATTTCTCCCTGGAAAGGAAAAGGGTCAGACCGACAAACAGGAAGCACAGACTCACAACCTTACTGACCAATGAGACAGACAAACAAATCACAACATAAAAAAGATTAACAAATGACAGTCTGGAGGCATGCAACCTGATGTACCAGCTACACGATAATGATGGGATGTGCACTCTGCTGATGGCAGAGCATACATAGAGTAGTGACAGGTGTGGGCAGAAGAAGAAATTGAACTTTGACCAGGTAGAGAGATTAGAAGACTTGATCCAGCAGGAGAGAAATCAGAATAAGGAAGGATGCGAGGAAAGAGAAATGAAGTTAGATGTTGTCCAGGTGCACTATGTGGTCTGACTGTTCCATAGAGAGAGATAGGAAATTAAAGAGGACACTCATACTTTAAAAAGAACATACATATTATCATAACTGAGAGGATATTTATTTATTACAGACCTCACTTGGTTTCAAAAATCTCTCAGTCATCAAGTACCTTGTTGTGCTTGAGGTCAGAGAGAAAAGGAAACCAGGTCATTGCAGAATGGAAAGGAAAGTAACTTTCCCATAGCTATGGTATTATTGTAGATTCTACAGGGGAGAGTTTCAGAAATTTGGTAAGAAAATGCTAGGACATTCCCACTGCAGTAATTCTCCCTCTCACAGGTGCCTCTAACAGGTGGAGTGGTCGGTCTCTCCCACTTACATGTAATGACAGTAACAGTTACTGTTCAGCAAGAACTTATAGTATGCCAGGCTTTCTGCATATATTATGTCATGTAGTCCTCATCACATTCTTTTTTTTTTTAAAGACACATTTATTCAGCGTCATGATCAGACTATTACATTTAGCAATCAACAGCATGGGTGCCAAAAAAAAAATTCTGCATTAAAACCCTTTGTTGAAATGCTTTACGCTTTTCACAGAACAGAAACTAAAATAACCTGTTATACAATTAGTCACAAATACCGTCCTTGAGTTTTTTTGCCCATACACATCAGTATTGTCTAAAACATGTCTTCTTTGTAGCAGCTAGGCCCTGCCACCACTGTGCTTGGCCGAGTTCACAAATCTGTTGTAACCTGTAGCTTTCCTGTCACTTCTCTGGCTCTCCTCTCCTGCTAAGCTTTGTTTCCTGGCAGTAATTAAAACCTTCTGCCATTTTCATAGCTACTGATGGTGCTGGAAGCACCATATTCACCTTGGTTTCGTGGTTTGGCAAAGTACTAGCCTCCACCACCATAGGGGCCAGAGCTTCTATCTCAAAAATTTCCTCCTTTCATGGGTCCAAAATTTCAAGATTGATTGTTATAATTGCCAAAATTGTCATAGCTTCTACCAGTTCCAAAGTTGCCTCCACTACCACCACCAAAGCTGTCTCCTCCTCCGTTGTTATAGCTGTCATAGCTGCCACTCCCACCATAGCCACTGGCCTGATTTCTATAACCCTGTCCACCACTTCCATAGCTTCTGCTTCCTCCAGAGTAACCAGGGCCTCCTCCTCCATAATCACCATTGTTGCCAAATCTGTTATTGTCATCCCCACTGCCACCATATCCACCACCACCCCGACTGCCACCAAAGCCACCACACCCTCTTAAGTTTCCTCCACAACCAAAGTCGTCATTCCCACCAAAACCATCTCCACGACCACCACCGAAGTTTCCAGAGCCACTTCGACCTCTCCGGCTGGAGGAAGCACTAGCCATCTCTTGCTTTGATAGAGCCTTCCTTACTTCACAGTTGTGGCCACTCACAGTATGGTATTTTTGACTGACAATCTTGTCTACAAAGTCACGGTCATCAAATGTTACAAAAGCAAAGGCTCTCTTTTTGCCACTGCCTTGGTCAGTCATGATTTCAATCACTTCAATTTTCCTACACTGTTCAAAATAATCTCTTAGATGATGTTCTTCAGTGACTTCTTTAATGCCACCGACAAAAATCTTTTTCACAGTTAAGTGGGCACCAGGTCTTTGAGAATCTTCTCTTGAGACAGCCCTCATTGGTTCTATAACTCTTCCACCCACTATGTGTGGCCTTGCATTCATGGCTGCATCCACCTCGTCCCCAGTGGCCTATGTGACAAACCCAAAGCCTCTGGAGCGCTTGGTGTTTGGATCCCTCATTACCACACAGTCTGTAAGCGTTCCCCATTGCTCGACATGGCTCCTCAGACTCTCATCCGTTGTTTCAAAGCTCAAACCTCCTATGAAAGCTTCTGCAACTGTTCAGGCTCTTTGGGAGACTCTGACTTAGACATGACGGTGGTGGGAGGGGAGAATTGAACGTTGCTTATACTTGGCAGCATCCACGAGCAGCAAGTCCTCATCACCTTCTTATTAATAAGAGTTAATTAATAAGAGTAATAACTATAATTTATCAAGTTCTTAATATGTCCTATGCATTATGTTACATAATGTACTTATATATGACTTAATTCTTATAGAAACTGTGTTTATGTTTGGCTGTAGATATTTATCATTCCATGAGGCCCAGAGGGGTTTTTAAATCAACTTGCTCTGTGTCATACAGTTAATAAGTCAGGACTCAAACTCAGATCTCAGAATTCTAAAACCTGTACTTTTTGTCTTGTGCCTGTTGCCTCACTGTCACTTCTTCTTTGTGGCAGTAGCAGCATTGACCTCCTTGAAGCTTATGACTGGTAACCTAAGCAGTATCCCTAAGATAAAATAAAGCAAGAAAATGTAGGGCCACCTTTAACCAGAACTGGGTTACTGTTTTATAGACCCCTTTTCAGAGTATGAGTGCCACCTGCTGGAAGGTTATAATGTATCTATGTGCTTGCAAAGAGCAGCTTCCAGAAGGGCTGCTGTCACAGATGTGCAAGTGTCTGGTTTCAAAATGCTAATCCCTAGATTCCAGTTTAGGAATACTGGGGCATTTTGGAGCTAGGTAATCCCGTTTGCCATAAAATAAATGGTTTCATTTGTCGTGTGTGTGTGTGTATGTGTGTGTGAGAGAGAGAGAGAGAGAGAGAGAGAGATAGACAGACAGACAGACAGACTTAAAAAAATGATACACTCAGTGCTTCCTAAAGGAAAGCCATTTTCAATCTGGGGAAAGATTGATAGTCAAACGAATCCTACAGTTGACTTTCAACAGATCAAATAAGAATAGAAAATTGACCTTACTTTGAGATAAGTGAGTTATTGAAGGATAATAGGACCCTTTCCATTCAGATACCCTAAAAGAGGAATCTGGAACCAGTAGAGGCATCAGAGACTTGGAGAACAGAAAGACGGGATAAGAGGGGGAGGAAGATGTGTGGATAAAAATAAAAAAATGAGTTCTGTAATTGTTAGTCTAGCCCAAGGCTCGCCATAGTGAGTCAGGATCCTAAGTAGTACCTGAGAGACAAAAGTTTAGGATTATGCCTTTGAATTATTATCTGTTCAGGACAGTGAAAACTGGAGACTGTTTATAGTCACTTATATGCCCTTGAAGAAAGATCGGATAAAACCTTGGCATGTTCATCGCACATTGTTTATTAGGCTCCTTTGAGATCCTTTTAGTACCTTGCATATCTGTCGCAGGAGATGTTATCAGTACGGATTGTAACAGGAAAATCATATTATATTTAACTGTTGTTTAGATATGATTAAAGCATATCCGTAGTTCCATAATGTCATGTTGAACAAATATTTGTGTGACAAGAGGTTCAAGTCCATTGGTAAAATCTGATATTTCCAAGAATTAAGGTTAAGTACAAGCACAACCATCTCCTTCTTTCTTTGTGTCCCTTTTCAGGTCAACCACATAAGAAGCTGTGATAGTTTGATAGTGTCTTATCTTAGCAGGTAGATTTCTGGAAAGAAAGAATTGTCTTTTGGGGTGTGTGTGTGTGGGCACACGCATATGTGTGAGTTTTTAAATTCTAAGAGTAATGTTCATAGAAAACCCATAAAATAGAAAAATAGAAAGAACTAAAAGTCACACATAATCTCATCCCCCAGACATAACCATGTTAATGTTTTGATGTATTCCTATTTTATAAACATTTAATATTTTGCAGCCTTTTCATGGTACATCCCAATATTAATGTATAAGTCTTTTCTCGCGTATTTAAAAACCCTAGGCATATGTGTATGAGGCAACAATATGTGGATGTACCAGAATTTACTCATCAGTCTTATTATCGGACATTTATGTTTACTGTTTCTGTTCACGTGTTTCTTCAGTAAGTAGAGGTTGAGAAATTTCCTTCTTTTCATTTTGTTCCCTTCAGTAAATAAGAGTAGAGAATACTCTCTTGAGTGGCAATTATTTTGGCATTTGGTTAGTAAACTCGCCTTGAGGCGAGTGATTGAGTGAATCTCTCTTTAGTTCCTCAGGTGTGTCCCCCTATGTCCCTTTTTTCTGTGTACATTTTCTTTAGAGTTTCGTAGTGCTTCCCTTTCCGGAAACACTCTCATCATACCCTTTGGCTTTTCATGTTCTACCCAGTTACATATTTCACCCCGAGCTATGAAGAGCCATGTTTCTGCTCTTTACAGTAAGGCCCCATACATGTATTTCTGGTAGTGTGGGCGCTGGTGGAGATGAAAAACAGTAAAGGCAAATGCACATCCTTCACAGTGTCACCACTTTAAAAAATAATACAACAAGTGTATCTCCTGAAGGTAAAATGAAGTTCAAGACTATGAGGTAGCAGTGATTTTCTCTATTCAAGAAGTCACCAGGCTAGGACCCTCCCCAGCTATTAAAATTGCCAAGACCTTGGTCAGGTTTGTGAGCTATTCCTGATCATTTGGGTCCATAGCAAACGAAAGGTCTGAGAGGGAAGGAGGAGCATGAGAGGAAATTACAAATAAGGGAACTTTTGATAACATTAACAAAGCTTACTATACCAAATTCATAATCTAAAAACACCCCTACCAAGCCCTGGGGACTTTGAATGTAGTGGCGCAGTGGCGGGGAGGCAGAGAAGAGACGGCAATGGTCATCCATGGTGACACACAGAAGTAGAAAGATACCCTCAGAGTTGAGCAGCATGTCACTGCGTTTTGTCCAGGATTCCCTTTTCCTTTCCAAGCCTAAAATAAATTAGCTTGAGGAAAGCCAGTATCCTTAGAAAAACTATTTTTAGACATAGTCTGTTCAGTTTATTAAAAACAAAATCATTGAAAACACCTTTCGAAAGGATAATATTCTAAGCTATTTACTGGTTTATTTTGTAATAACTGGGTAAGTTCAACAGATTTAATTCTTTTCACACTTGACATTTATCGAGTGCTTACTGTGTGCCAGGCACCATTTTAAGCATTGGGGGTACAAAACCAACAAAAATTTTGCCTTCACGGAGCTTATATGTTATTGGGGAGAGACAGACGATAAATTAGATAAAATAAATAAACAATACCTAGGTCCACAATTCCTTAAATAAAGCCCAGGAACAGATACAGTTTAGATTCAAAGATTTTAAAAAATTTTAGAAAGATAATAATCTTTGAGTCAATATTGTGTACATATTATGTTATCTAACCCCCAGGGAAGCAGTAATCGAACCTATTAATATTCTTTAGTGTAGAAGTATAAACATTCACACTTGGATGAATAAGGACTATAACAGCTTCATGTGAGTGCAAGTGAGATATTCTGCAAAATGAGTGTTAAAGGATCATTTTCAAAAAAAGGTAAAATTATAATGTGATACAGATAAAAGGTGAACACATTTTCAAGATTTTATTTAACTTCCTAAATGAAGGAACCAAGTAGATGGTTTAGCCCATTCAAAGGACAATCCCTAGAACAGGCGTATTTATAGATCAGGAAGATTAAATTTATATGCAAGTTGAAGCAAAACTGGCCTCTTCCATCGTGAGAGAGGGAAGTCAGTTAGCCTCTACTGGACAAGATAGTTTGCATGTGTAGAGACAAGAATTATTCTGCATTATTATCAGTTAGCTATAATGTACAGAGTTGTAAAATAGCTTCTGTACAGTCAGGATCCGATAACCTGAAAGGATGTGCCCTTGACAGTGCATTTATTTTTCCATTGAAGTTAAATTTTATTTTCCTACATGAGTTCCTAGAAAGCTTTTGGTTTTCCTCCTTCCCTCTCTCTTTCTTTCCTTTTTTCTTTCTTTCCTTCCTTCCTTGCTTCCTTCCTTCCTTTTTTAATGTTTATTTATTTTGAGAGAGAGAGAGAGTGAGCAGGAGAGGGGCAGAGAGAAAGAGGGAGAGAGAATCCCAACTGGTCTCCACACTTTGAGCACAGAGCCCCATGCAGGGCTCAAGTCTCATAAACTGTGGCATCTTGACCTGAGCCAAAATCAAGAGTTAGATCCTTAACCAACCGAGCCACCCAGGTGCCCTAAGCTTTTGGTTTTCTGAGCACTTTAGTATTATAGATTAGGGATAGAGAGCTATAATATGTTTGGTAGTGATAGTACTTTGCAGAAAAAATAAACATGGAGAGGGAGGTTATAAGTTCAAATAGAAGGTCTGGGAAGGACTCACTGGGGAGGTATATTGTAAATAGAGCTAAGTCTAAAGTTGTTTACCTGAGTAACTGGAATGAGGAAGTTGCTATCAACCGAGCCTGGGGAAGAGCAGTTGAGGCAGAGGTCAGGGGAGGTGGAGAGCATCACCTTAGTTTTGGCTCTTAGACATTCAAGGGGAGATGTTGATAAGATGTGTGAGCTAGAGATAAGCATGTGGGAGTTTGTGAAAATAGATGACATTTGAAGCCCTCAAACTAGATGAGATCACTAAGAACAGGGCTTCTTCTATGTTTCAAGGTCTGTGTTAGTCTCTGGGTGTATAGGTATAATTTTAAAATTGTCCTCAAGGTTTGAGGGGGGAGCAGTTGTAAACTGTTAAAGCAAAATAAAAATATGTGAATATAAATACACATAAAGTACGATGGTTCCATGAGACCAAATCTGAGAGTCATCTTAAAGTCACCCTCAAACTTGCTCGTTCAGCGGTCTGACCATGAGACACACACAGAAGATAGTCAAACTCTGGTACCTTTAATATTAGCTGGCTTCTCCATTAACCCCCTGTGCCCAGCAAGTTCCAGTGATATTAAAGAACCTTACTTGTCACTTATGCATGGCTTACAAGGCTCCTCATTATTTGGCCTTTGCCTTATCTCTCATTTTACTTCCTTAGACCCGTCCCTGGTGTTGGAGATGATCAGTTTTGTATTTTTGAAACATCACTTTGGCTGTAGAGTGAAAGACAAGTTTGAAGCAAGAACAGAATAGGCATAGGTAACATTGTCTTGCTATTTCTTTGCCTCATCTGCCTTCACATTGATGTGATGATGCCTTCACAACTTTTTAGAGACCTGTAGGGTAGGAGAGACTCAGCAAATATGCAGAAATACAAAGTATATATTGCTATATATTTTACCACCACAACAATAAAAAAAGAAGCTAGAAAGCAAAAGACCTAGAAATACATAGCTGCTGTAAGAAAGATAAAGATTTCTACATATTAACATTGTATTGATATTGAGGGATTTCTAAGATAAATTGAGCTAAGAAAAAGTGCTATCTTTTGAGTAAATAAGGACAGATAAAAATATATATTCTATTTGCTTTATTTCCATAAGGAAACACTGGAAGGATTAACTAATAAAAGTTATTAATTCCAGTAGGCAAGAGGGACTCGGGTCATAGGAGCAAGAGTGGTAATGAGATATCTTTTATGTACTTTTGATTTTTGGATTGTATTACCTATTCAAAATAATGTTTAAACATGGGAGTTAGAGTGGCTCCCTTGTAGAGGGATCACCAATTTGTAGTCACCGAAAACAGAATTTTTTAGAGATATCGATTAAATACTCCTACATGTGACATCCCCTCCCCCAGACAAGTCAGAGCCTGGTTTAGATGCAAAAGTGAGTTTCACTTTCCCTTCTACTGCAGGCAACAAAGGCAACATATTTTGGTGAGTGACGTAATAAAGCCAAACTTTCTAAGCTCACCAATACCAAGAGTCAGAAAGAGAGGGTAACAAGGCATTGCACCTGCAGTGTGGCCTCTTATCACTGTCCGAGTGCTTGAAGGGTGACCATGGCAAATGGGATCATTAAACGCATTAACCCCCTGAATCTGGAGCCTAAAACCTTCAAAAGCGGGAAACTATCTGGATATAGCTCTGCATCCCTTCAAAATGCCACTTTCTCTGATTCAGTTATTAATTAGGAGGATGTTATGTCTAATATTTGCATCTGAAGCAGGGAGCAGAGTTGTTTAACATTTCTTAGGCAGGGGGAGCAGATAGCAGCTGATAGCTGAGCACCCATTTACTCCCACCAAGGGAGTAGGACTTTTATCTCTTCCCTGGATATTTCCTTCCAGCTCCCTCCTTCCCACCTAGACCCAATAGGAAACACGGATAGAATCCTGAGGTAGACGGTGCAAAGGAGAAGGCTGTCTAGGGGCAGCCCAGCCCACCCTAACTCTCACCTCTTAGCTGTGTTTCAGGCCATGTGGGTTGAGGGAGAACGCAGGGACTCATATCCGGGAACCATGCCCAAATTAGAGCTGGTCGAGCACTTTCCAAGGAGGTAGTCAAGGTGCAGGTGAAGAGAAAGAGCGGAAGTACAGAGCCAAAATGAGAGAATTGAAGAACTGAGAAACCCAACATCGAAAGTAGTGAAGAATTAGTTAATTGGGAAGTAATTTATAAAAGTTCCAGAGATGGAGTCCACATGAGTTTTACAGGATTCCAGTACAGGCACACAAGGTATACTTTACTCATTTGAGGTTGTTAGAATGGGAAGGCAATTCATTTTTCTCTTGTCTCATTAATCTATTCGTAGGTCTGTCTTGCCCACTACACTGTAGGAATTGAAGACAAGGACTTCAGCCATAATGGAAAAAGCATGGACTTGGAATTAGGCAGATCTATTCTAAATCCGAACCCCTTCTCTTTCTAGGTGTTTGATTTTGCTCAAGTTATTTTTATTACACTGGACTTCAGGTTCCATGTACATCATAGGGTAGTCGTAAGGATTAAATGAGAGAAAAACATGTATGTATCGTCATCTTACATACAGAAAGTATTCAGTAGAAATTTTGTACTCTCTTCCTTTTTTTTTAATCTCCCATGGAGTTTTATATTCAAAAGGCATTCAGGGGCGCCTCTGTGGCTCTGTCAGTTGAGTGTCCAACTCTTGATTTCTGCTCAGGCAGGATCCCAGGGTCATGGGATCAAGCCCTGCGACAGGCTCAGCACTGAGTATGGAGCTTGCTTGGAATTCTCTCTCTCTGCCTCTGCCCCACTCCTCCGCTCACATATACCCTCTCTCTATCTCTCAAATGAAATACAAAATACAAAATAAATAAAAGATATTCAAAATATCAAATTGAATATGTTTGTATTAAATCTGAACCCTGGTTAAGGGCAGCCTGTGACAGGCATGTGTATAGGCTTTCCTTGGACAGCTCAAGTTATTGTTGCTAAATATTTCATCAAGCAACTGCCTCTTTTATGTGCCACAAGCACTGTGATGTGCCAGGTGCTAAGTTTTCACTTGCTGATCTGGTCTATCTTCTTATGATTTCCTTCTTATTATCATGGTCCAGCTTCTACTCTCTGAAGGCCTGTTCCTTTCTCTATTTATCGGACCTCTTCTCCACACCAGTTTTTTTTTTCTTTTTTTAATCAGTGGGCATGAGAGTCATTATCTTATACTCCATGCTTTCCTAAAAAATCCTCAACCACATACTCTAGGAATGGATTAATGTAGGGATTGTCAAATATCTTTCCTTCTTTTGTCAAATATTTATTGAGCACATACTGTGCTAGAGTAGATATAGATAGTATTGATACATGGTTCCTGTCTCGACAGTAAAAAAGATAGGCACATTCCAAAATATATTTAATCACTTAGTGATAAGATACTACTTTTGTTTACCATTTTACATATTACTACTTAAAACGATCTGTTTTACTTAATTTATTTTAAAATGCTTATTTACTTATTTTGACAGAGAAATCATGAGCATGAGCAGGGGAGGGGCAGAGAGAAAGGGAGAGAGAATCTCAAGTAGGTTCCCTGTGCAGGGCTTGATCTCATAACCTTGAGATCATGACTTGAGCTGAAATCAAAAGTCAGACGCTCAACCGACTGAGCCACCCAGGCAACCCAAAATGATCCCATTTAAAAACATTCACATACACATAGAAAAAGAATTGGAATGATATGCACCAAGATGTTGACAGAACTTATCTCTGAGTAGGGGTGTTTTTTTAAACATTTATTTATTTATTTTGAGAGAGAGGGCACACACAAGTGGGGAGCGCCAGGGAGAGAAGGAGAGAGAATCCCAACCAGGCTCTACACTGTCAGCACAAAGCCTGATGCGGGGCTCGAACCCACAAACAGTGAGATCATGACCTGAGCCAAAATCAAGAGTCAGGGACACTCAGCGCACTGAGCCACCCAGCACCCCAGTAGGGGTATTTTTTTTCCTTTTATTTTGCTTAAGTTTTCAAAGATTTCACTTTAAGGTTATAGAAAATTCATCATTCCCCCCTTCTTGCTAGCAGGAGAGTGACCTCTCTCTTTCTCTTGCATTCAGCTTTTGCGAGAATTGAAGCACCCGAATGTGATCGCATTGCAGAAGGTGTTCCTTTCTCACAGTGACAGGAAGGTGTGGCTGCTCTTTGATTATGCAGAACATGATTTGTGGGTAAGTTTAAACTCACTTTATTTTTAGGACTCTTTTCATCTAGGTATGGAGAAACAAATGTATGCACTGGATATTGCTAATGTGCATAAAACAACACTTGCTCTGTTCGCCAGAGTTCAAAATAAATATAATAAATGTAAATGCAGACTCAAAAGAATTTGAGCAATGAACATTATCGTGTTATTTTACTGAGAAGATAGTATTTGTAATATTCAGAAATCGTACTTCAGAAAGTGTTAATGTGTATGAGACTGTAATTTTATGCAGGTAATTCATGGCAGTTTGCTGATACGTATGTGAAAGCCATATGAAAGCCAGTGAAAATGGCTTTCTTTGGTGGTATACACCGTAGTTCAAGTTTCACCAGTGATCTACTTGTGAATAATTCCCTAAGTTAAGGTCAATCTCTTGCAACATTTTGGCATTTAAAACTGACTCCACCAAATAGAATTACATACGTGGGTCTACAAATATTAGCCAAAAATTCTAATTCCAAATTTTTTAAGTTAGGAATCAGGATGCTTAAACATTTTATCCACGGAGTTGCTAAAAGTAAAACAAAAATGAAACTTGGCAGGAAGTTCAAATTTTGGATAATTAAATTTTGACTTAATATAGTGTCATTTGTCATCTATATAAATTAATGCATCTGTTTAGGAATAGCTTTGACAGACTTCTTGGTCTTTAAGGAGCTTCCAGAGTTTATGCTATTACAGCATATTGATAAGAATGTCCAGTGAATTTTTCTCCATTCTTTTCATGGATATTCTTAAAAATTAGGTTTTCCCCATTTCTCTGGATGCTTCATATTTTACCAAGGTTTACTTGATAATGTACATACATCACTTTGAACATCAATGGTATGATGAAAGAGTGGGCAGTGCGTTAGCCTGGTCAGGTCCTGTAGGACCTGTGTTGTTTGTAACATGATGGCCCTTAGCCACGTGTGCCTAGTGAGCGCTTGAAGTGTAGCTGATCCAAGCTGAGGTGTCCTGTAAATATAAAATACACACTGACTTTTTATGACTTAGTCTGGAAAAAAAATGTAAAATATCTCATTTTTTATATTGATTCTGTGTTGAAATGATAATATTTTGAACATACCGGGTTAATTAAAATATATTACATTAATTTTACCTGTTTTTTTTTCTTTGATGTAACTATAAAATGTTGTAAGTTAAATAGGTGTAGCTCCTGTTATATATTTTTTGGATACTGCTGCTCCATATAAGCCCTAATTTTCTGTTATTTCCTTAAATAAAGTACATGTCGTTAAACAGCTTATAAAAAAGGAAGAAAGCTTTGTTAACAGCTTCAAATTTTTCCATGCCATTTGGCCATTTTAAAGTTAGTGGAGCATTGTTGACAGCTTTACCAATGTTGTTTAATGGGAGTGTAAATGACCTTTGATACTCATCATGTCATGTTTTGTGCAGGGGTGAGGTGAAAATCGAGGTGGAGGTTTGGGGGACAGATAGCATTTGTTCCCTACAGAACAACATGTGGACGTAGAAATTTGAATATAGTGATCCAGTTGTATTTATTTCAGTGAGATTGAATTCCACCTTTTTCTCTCCTTCCTCCTTTCTAATGATTTCCTATTTAATCTTAACTACTAGGAATATATCCTAATTTTGTTTTATGCCAGAAGAAGGTGGAACGTCACAATAACTTAAATGTACGCGTAGTCAGTGACATCATACAAATGTACTAAGTGCTAACTTTTTATAGAATAGTAAAGATTTAAGGGGGTGTGGCCAGCTCAGTTGGAAGAGCATGTGACTCTTGATCTCAGGGTCATGAGTTTGAGCCCCATGTATGGCATGGAGTGTACTTAAAATATTAAAGATATATAGTAAAGATTTACAGAGTATTTTTTCCTTTTAATCTTTCATTCTGTCAGTAGATAATACAACTAGTACTATTTTTTTTTCAACTAGTACTATTTTTATGCAGTCTTTTAAGTATCAGTGCTTTTTTCCTTTTGGTTCTATTTAGTGAAAATCTTAATTGTTTCAGTAAGTGTAGTTATTATATCCACAATAACATCGTCACATTCACCCCCAATATAGGTCCCATTTGGTCGAGGTTATTATTCAGATTATTTTTCTTTGTGTCATTAACCTTTAATTAATAATTTTTCAATGTAGAGAATTTTTTGCAGACTCGATTGTGTTTTATTGATATAAATATTAGCAGAGACTATATATTATAATAGTATTTTTTTTTAATATTTAGCACATTATTAAGTTTCACCGCGCATCAAAAGCAAATAAGAAGCCCATGCAGTTGCCAAGATCTATGGTCAAATCATTACTTTACCAGATTCTTGACGGTATCCATTACCTCCACGCAAATTGGGTGCTTCACAGAGATCTGGTAAGTATGTTTCTTTTAAATTGATCCATATGAGGTTTTTCTCTCTCTTAAAAAATGCTTTTTCTTCTTGGTACAATTATTATAAACATTGATTATAGAAAAATTCGAAAATAGATAAAAGCAAAAACGAAGGAAATAAAAATCACCCATAAGCCTACGATTAAAAGATTACCATTATTAACACTTGGTGTATGTTCTTCCATTATGTTTATGCATAGCTATAAAGTGTCAGTGTGGTTTTCAATAAATAATTGGTATAATATTAATAGAATAGTCAAAAGTGAAGTAAGTACCTTTCAGTCCTTTTTGTTCTTCATATTTTGCTCATTTTCAGTAAAAACACTAATAATTAGATTGAGTTCTTATTGTTTTTTTATCCTTGAGTTCTAAATGGAAATAAGGACATTGTATCCATAAATAGAATGTTATCAGTATTATCAATAAAGGTTGTTATCAGTATTATCAACAAATCAAATGTTTGATTTTACTTTTTTTCAGTCCACATGTAACAAACATTTGTTAATGTCAGTTTCTATGCCGATTACCTTTGCATTGTTGTTATTTTAGTTTATGTTGATGAGATTTTTTTATTTGTAAGAAAATATAGGTACTGAATAGTTTGTAATAACCACGAGTTTAAAATTGGAAGTTTTATTCCCAATTCGCCTTGAAAAAGTGGTTTCAAGATCATCATTTCCTAGGCTTTTGGAGATTCTAGGGCTATGGTAGGGATGAATCTAGGTCAACTCAGTTTTACTAATTGAGGAAAAGTACTTATTATAGAAAGGAATGAGTACACAGGAACATCTAGTTAGTATCCACGGCTACCCTGTCAGGCCTTGTCGTCCAGCTCGATCATCTCTTGATGTGGCATTGAAGATGTCATTGCAGCCAAATGACAGTGACCCTAAAGATGGACTTACCATTTCAACAGATGCATTTCATCTCATAATTTTGACCTGTAAGGTTCTCAAAGCCTTCTGCCTATCCACTTTACTATTAACCACGAATCAGCACATTTTTCTGTGGTTCCAGGAGGTTGTTCTAGATCAAAACCTCTCCTTATAAAAGGTTTTAGATATAATTTGCTATGTAATTAACGTAACCTATGTGGGTTATTTTTGAGGTCATGATCACCTTTGAATCATCGATCAGAATCTTTTATTGAAGACTGACTAATTTTAACTCTTCTCTTTTTCACAACAGTGTATATTTTATTCTAAATAGCATAGGTTAACAGATTTTATTTCTGATGTTGTCACCTGAGTGTCCACTGGGACTAAAACTCAGGATGACTAGGATTTGGTTTTCTCTTTGTTGGCTTCCTACTGCTTTAGTGTCTATTTTAGTTGTGGCATCCTCCTCCTTTCAGCCTAGAACGTTCTTTTACCCCTTACAAACCTTTGCACTGTACATCTAGACCTTGCCTAATCTTGTCAGTTTCACCTCAAAAATATCTCTTCCATTTGTCTGTTTCCATCGCTAGTGTCTCATTCCTAGTTCAGGCCTTTATTGTTTCTTTCTTGTGGTATGGTTCTAGCCTCGTAACTTATCTCCTTGCAAACAGTCTCTTTCCTTTCCATCCACTGTAGACCTTCTGGATAATTACACAGCTCCTGATCAAGAACTTTGAAATAGTTCCTCATTGCTTACAGACTAAAGCTCTACTCTAGTTCCTTATTGGGCTTTCAAAGTCGTAGCAGATATAGCTCCAACTGTCTTTAGATTTTTTCTTTATTCCAATCCTATAATCTTTCACTTACAGTATACCATTAAACTATTGATTGTTCCCTGTGTCATCCTGAGATTTACTGCTTCAGTGGCCTTTATTTATTTCCCCATCTGTACATATTCAAATACTACCTGTCTGTGAGGACTCGGACAAAGGTTAAAACTTATCCTCGTTCATTAAAAAAAAAAATTAAAAAAAAAAAAAAAAAAGGGGCGCCTGGGTGGCTCAGTTGGTTAAGCGGCCGACTTCGGCTCAGGTCATGATCTCACGGTCTGTGGGTTCGAGCCCCGCGTCGGGCTCTGTGCTGATGGCTCAGAGCCTGGAGCCTGCTTCGGATTCTGTGTCTCCCTCTCTCTCTCTGCCCTTCCCCTGTTCATACTCTGTCTCTGTGTCTCTCAAAAATAAATAAACATTAAAAAAAAAATTAAAAAAAAAAAAAAAACTTATCCTCGTATCCATTCCTGCTTAGAAATACCCTCTCCTTCCTGTTGGTTGCTGTTGTACTTCTTTACTTCTCTCACAGCATTTATCTGTTAGTATTATAGTAATTTACGTGGCTGTCTTAGATCATCTTCTAGACCATACACTTCTTGAGAGAGCGGGGTCTATGATTCATTTTGGCACACTGGTAGTACTCGAGTACACAACAGGTACTGAGTAAATATTTCCTCAGTGAATAAATATGAGTAAGAATAGATTATTATGGTATGCTTTTGGATCAAGTAACATGTTTATATATTTCAACACGCTGTCCTCAATAAACATTTATTATTACCTTGTATATTTAAAGCAAGGATGGATAGGGACAGTACACATATGATTGCATTAAAGACCTCCGGAGTTTACTCTGAGAGATGAAATATGAGATGTGCTAAACAATTATGCTGTAAGATAGGTAAGAAAGAACGTGATCGTGACTATGGGACAGGCACAGATTAAACACTACTCAGGGTTAGAAGAGGTTAGGAGGAGGGGATGAGGGAGAGCTTCAGAGAGGTGCCACTTGAGCTAGATATTGAAGGATAGTAGAATTTCAATCGAGATTGGAGGCAAAGTTTGAGTCTGGTACCTTAGACCACTCAGTCTTACTGATACCCTAAGCAGAGATTTGAGAGAGGAGGGCTAACCTAAGGGAGTGTTGGGTATAAAAACTTCTGAGGTGAGAAGCCACTTGCATTACCCCCAAAGGGAATGGAGTTCTGTCAGTCTCCAATTTGGATAAGCTAAATTGTGGTAGTGTGTGGTTAAGGCTAGAAAGATACTGGTTGGAGCCTGATCAAGGAAGGACCTACATTTCAGGCTGGTGGGGGAGGCGGGGGTGCGTTGTTTGTTTTTGGTAAAAAAAGTTTGTGAACCATTGGGGTGCTTGGCTGGCTCAGTTGCTAGAACATGCAACTCTTGATTTTAGGGTTGTGAGTTCAAGCCTAACATGTGGCATGGAGTTTACTTAATAGAAAAAAAATGGGGAGCAATAGAATGAAAATTGTTTGCCATTAAAGAAGCTGCCACTGATTATCATTACTTCATTGATAGCATGAGCACAGTGTTGAAAATATATTCTGAATGCAGTTCTGACCCTGTATAGCACATGTTCATATTTTACTCACGGTCATTGAATGCCTCTATTCTTCAAGTAAGTAACCTGTACTATTTGAAACTTTTTTTTTTTTTTTAATATTTGAAACTTTGAACCAGTAGGAATCTACCCTGTGAGAGCCTACTCAGTTCTTTTCATTGGTCGTGAGTGCCGTTAGCTGGACCACATCGTCATGGTTTTGCCAAAGTATTTTCAGGAGAAGATTTAAACTGTATGTTTTCTTGAGATATATTTTATAGTAGATCTAGAAATATAAAGCGTCTCACATATGAATGTGGTATTGAAAGCATGATGGGGATGTGCAAAAAATTATTTTTTTGTGTGAGCTTAATAGAGTTGCAGTTGCAGTCAGTGAGTGGCTTTTCTTAATGCTTCATTTCCTGTTGCTGTAAGAAATTTGGCTTTACACTATTTGTTAGTCACAGTTTCAGTTTCTCTGCAAGATCCATACAATTAAAGGTGTCAGAGTAAATGTAAATTTGCAATGTAATAGTATAACCCCCCAAATTTAAAAAATAAATAAAAATCCGTGTTTGAGACTTTGCAAAAGAAGCATTAGATCATCAAAGAAGGTTGGGGTTTTTCATTGTGATTGATTACATATCTGTAACAGTATTTAGCTATATTATTTGGATCCTAGGATTTTAATACCAGAAGTGGAGAATTTAAACAAAGTCACTAAAAAGATTACTTATATTGAGGAATTGCTTTAAAAAGAAAGGAGAAGAGGAACTAAATATATTCATCTTGGCTGAGAGACAGTGAAGTAGGGCCATAAGTCTATAAATATTTGGAACTTGTAAACACCAAGGGAAAAAAGATGTATTTTCATTTTATAGCAGGATATAGCTAAGAGTAAGAAGATGAAGTATAGGATGACTCACTTTTATGAGATTACTATTCTGGTAGGTTGGGAGGATGCCAAGATAGAGTTTATCCTGTTTTCAAAATTATGAGCTCCTGGGGAGTAAGGATCCTATCTTACTGATTTTTGTATTCTTAGTGTTGGCATGTTGTTTGTGTTCATAAGTTACCTGAATTTCAGCAAAGCACCTGGCAATAGCACTCTATTCTTTAGCTAAGAAAAATACTGGCTAAATGATAGTATTGTTAAGTAGATTTATGGCTTCTTAGTTAGGAGTTTTGCTACCGGATCAGTGGCATAAACTGAACTGTGCGTTAAACTATCTCTTCATCACTTTCATATCTCAGTACCTAAAACATGATAAATGCTAGGTCTTTATCAAACGAAAGATCTGAGTAAATGCTCTAGGGCCCTGATCTGCTCTGGCTTTTAAAAATATTTGTGGTGGTTCCATCACAAAACTCTAACTTTAGTTTCGAGTGGTAATTATTGTTCATAATAGTGGGCGAATTTGTACTCTTTTGAAGTCTATGGGCACAAATAACTATATCTTTTACAAACATGGTACATGGAGATTTAGTTGAGGGAGAAAATAATTTTGTATTCAGTAATCTTTTGGGTTTTGTTATTAGTTACCATCTACTGCACACTTTCGGGTTGTGAACAAATCACTTCTGTCACAGACCTAAAGACTTATTTATTCTATTAGAGGGTAATAGCAGTAATCATCATCATCATCATCATCATCATCATCATCATCATCATCATCTTGCCAATACTTAGAGTCAAATGTAATTCAGCTGGTTAAAGGAAATGATGTAATAGATATTCTAGCTATAGAGAAATGTGTAATATATGACCCTGGATACTTTGTCATACTAGCTAGTAAAGAGCTATTTTAGTTTTGGCTTATTATTTTTTTTTCCTCATGATACCTGCTCATTCAGGCAGAATACTTGATTTTTTACAGCATTCTGGGTTGTCTATGACATGCTGGCTATGTATGTTGTAAGTCTGTATTAGTTACCTATTGCCGTATGACAAATTGCCCCAAAACTCAGTGGCTTTAAAGATGTTTAAGCATTTATCATCTCACAGGTTCTATGGGTCAGGAATCTACGTGTGGCTTATCTGGATCCTGTTTCGCAGTCTCCTTAAAAGATTACAGTCACCTCGAGTCTTGACAAGGAAGCATCCGCTTCCTTATTCAGTCATGTGGGTGTTAGCAGGCTTCATTTCCTCATGAACTGATAGGTGGCAGGTGGAAGCTTTCCTTGGTTCTTTGCCACCTTGGCTTCTCCACAGAGCATCTTACAACATGGCAGCTTTCTTCACCAGAGTGAGCAAACAAGAAGGCAGAGAGTGTGTGTTAGCAAGATGGAAGTCACAGTCTTCTGTTAGCGAATCATGGAAGTGACATCCCATCACCAGAGGTCACTTACAGCCCACACTCAAGGAGAGTAATTATGCAAGGCTGTGTTTACTAGAAGCGGGGATTTTGGAAACCATGTCCGAAGCTGCCTACCACAAACTTACGAGGCTTTTAAATGGATCCTATTATTGTCCTTTTTATTTAGTAGAAATATAAGAAAGAAAATATAAGTGCCTCCCTTCCATATCGAAAAGTTGCATGGGTGGCAAGAGTTTGAAGATAGTTCTGGTTCTAAAGAGCTAAAAAAATATTATAATTTACCAACTATCCTTTCCCTTTTACAAACATTCTTTAGTGATTTATTTCCAGAATTCGGTATATGTTCCATGCATTTCCCTTCCTCTCCTGTCCCCTCCATTCCTTCCCCACCCACTATTGACCCACAGGTTTAATCTTCTTAAATCTAGAGGGTGTGTTCAATTGAGGTCCAGGATTTTTCACTTTGAACCTATCTAGGGATCCCATCTTAGGTATACTGTCTGAGGCCTATGCTTGTCACTACTACTTTCTTATTTGTCTTTTTCAGCATTTGTGTCAAAGGGAAGAATGCAAAGAAAAATTTAAGTTTCCCACGGTTGGTAGTACTGCTGAGTTGCAACAGAAAACTGACATGAAATGTTATAGTTCTTTAGCTGAGAGAGAGCATTTGAAGACTCTTTAGGAACATCGCCGTCCAACATCCAAAACTCAAAGATGGCCTTTGTTTCTAGTCAGCTGGAGAAAAAGGACTGTACTGTTAGTCTTTGTGGAAGTTTGGTTATGTGCTTGGCAGTTGGAGAAGGTCTAGAAATATCTATGTGCAGCTCTTCATACCTTGTCTGACAAGGAGATACATTAAGTCTTTAATTTTGTCTATACGAAAGAGGGCCTGACAAGGTGAAAGTGTCATACTGCAAAGAAACCCTTAAAATCTGACTGTAGCCATCATGCTGGCATTTCGAAGAATTTTAGTAATGTTTTATAGAGTTTAGCCTTGCTTAGTTCGTGTGAATTGGGAGCTTTGAGATCTTAGACTTAAAAAAATACATGTATATATTTCTAGGAAAGCTAATCTTGATCCTTAAGCCTCAGTTTACTCATTTATAAAATGGGAATAATGATAGGAACTTTGTACAGTTGTTCATCTCCCAGTCTTGGCTCAGAATTCCTCCTAATTTCCATTCTGTAGAAGCTTCCGTACATTATTCTGGGTCCCACCAGCAATCCAAAGATGCCCATTCCTTTAACGGCCTTTCCCAGAATTCCTTTATTTTTTTAATTTGAAAAGATTTTTAAATGTTTATTTATTTTGGGGAGAGAGACAGAGTATGAGCCGGGGGAGGAGCAGAGAGAGGAGACACAGAATCCGAAGCAGGCTCTAGGCTGTCAGCACAGAGCCTAACACGGGGCTCAAACTCAGGAACCATGAGATCATGACCTGAGCTGAATTTGGATGCCTAACGAACTGAGCCTCCCAGGGGCCACCTTCCCCTCCAGAATTCCTTTAGCCTATGACTCTGGCCTTTTCTGCTTTACAAAGTAGAGCCCTATCTCTTTATTATTTTTTATTTGATTTATTAAATTAACATTCTAATTAAAGAATTATGGCAGAAAGTAGTATTTATTTTAATATGACTTAATCATCATAATTTCTTTCAGAATGCAGAGCTAACAATGAAAAAAGGAAACTATGGCTCGATTATTTTCTAATTTGCAATTTTAGGTGACTTTGGACAATTACAGATCTTGTCATGCTGAAGAGTCACACTGGAGTTGCTGCTGGTGACCTTTGGTTCCTTCCTAGTTCCTTAAAGCTGGGTCCTTGAGAGTCTGAGGCCCAGCGGTTCATGTCTCCAGTCTGAAGGCCTTTGATGGTAGTGATGTCATCCCTGTGCAGTGACTCCTGTCCTGCCGGTACACAGGGCCTTGTGAAGATCAGGCGAGATAATGTTTCTCAAGGTGCTCTAGATACTGTGACAGATACCTTAAAATGTAAGAAGGTAGTATTGAGGTATTTTTTAGATATGAGCTGTGAATTTTTTAGCATGACGGTTTTCCATCATCCACACCCAAAGCCCAGTTATGGGAGTGTTCTGGAGGGTCCTACACATCTGTCCGTTTGAGCTGTGGTATAATGTGCCATCTGTTCCATGGACAGGTGATACACACTAAGACTTAACTTCCAAGAAGGCCAACTTCAAAGGGGATGAGGCCTCTTAAGGTTCAGCTCAGGGACGGGCTCTTTTGATGATCTCTGACTGTCAGACAAACACAGTACCGTAGCCCATACTGACAGACACATGTATCTAAAAGGTGGTTTGTCAAACTAACTTCAAAGTCACTACGAGATGATAGTCACGATACATTCCACAGTGACAGAAATAGCAGGAACTGGCTAAGAATCAAGGGCTACAGACACAACCCCCAGCCCTTTGAGGCCTGTGTTTAAACGGAAGAATCATTTCAGGCATACTGTTTTATTAAATTACTATTATCGAGGTAGAATTTGCATATAATAAGATGCACCCATTTTAGTTACAAAGTGATTGGTTTGGACAAATGTATATCCACGGTAATCACTACCACAGGCATCCTGTGTGACTAGCACTATAGGAGGATTCAGGATCTCTTACTGAAAGCGATGGCGTCTTCATCAAGAAGGGATCTTACATACCCGGACTGATTATTTATTTCATTGGGAGATTGCATATGACGATTATTTTGAGTGATAAGATTCTCAACTAAGCCCTCATCTAAGTAGAAGCGTTTTGGGGGTGAGGGCCATAAATCAATGAAGTGTCGTGCGCTTTCCAGGTGCACTTTTGTTCTCATAATCCTGACCTGCAGTGCATTTTGGAGAGACTTGAGTTCTAATCCTGGGTCTGCCACTGTCCAGGGACCGTGAGCTTGGTTAAGGTTGTAGGCGTTTCCCCTTGGGGTCTTCATGAGTAACACAAGAGGGCTCAGTTCCATATTTTCTGCCTCTGACATTCTTTTTTTTTTGGACAAAAGGTCTCACATATTTAATACTGAACCAACCTACTGGTACTGAAGCATAGTAACAGAGAACAGTCATTTTCCTGGATAAAACTCGTCGACTGTTCAGGTAGGTGTGCTGTTTACAGAGCGATAGGATATGAGCACGTGACCTTCATGCAGCACAAACCCAGGTGCAATCCCGTATAGACCCAGGTTTGTTCTCTCTTATGACTCCGTTTGGAGCTGCACCTGATTTTCTCACCGGTTTTCATGCGCAGGCACTGGGGAATAGGACAATTCTGCTTTTGATCCCGAAAGTCTTGGGAGAAGACTCGGCCAGGAAAAGTCCCATCTGCACGGACCACTGTGGTGGAGAAAAGGAGAAAGGAGCTCTACCTCTGACATTCTTAATTTGTCATGATAATAAGACCGAATTGGTTGATTTGAAAATGAATGTCACAAATGTAAATCGAAAACTATATTCTACCAGCATCGCTTCGACAGGTGGTACTCATTAATGACTAAGATAGACTGATTGTGCGGCACCAGTGCTGGCATTGCCATCAATGCGGGATTTATCTTGATTATACTCTTAGTGACCTTGCAGTTAGTTAGGTAAATAGCCTTCTAGATACCTGTGTTTGTCTTGCATTAAACTTTTTATAATGGCTGCTTTTTATTGGTTCTAGTTAGAGAAAAGAAAACCTTATCTCTGCCGTTCAGGCCTGTAACCACTCCTAAAAGGCAAAAACAAAGAAGTATATTGTTAACTGTTGTGCGGTGCTGGCTGGCAGCATTGTTTATTATGAGCGCCAAGGTTTGATTAACAGAAGTTCTTCAGGTTGACCTACTACATTCCCCTAGACCATTTTAAGGTAAAAATGAATCACAGCCTTTAATATTATAGTCTGCTCTTGAGTTACAGATAGCTTGCACCTAGTTGTAGATACATAATTTTGAACCGAGAAGGCATTTTTGCTTAGAAACAGTTACATTCTCTGAATACAAAGGCCTATTCAACACACAATATAGCTATAAAGTATGGCACTTATAGAACTATGAAACCTAATTGTCATTTTAACTACCTTATTATTTATAACCGGATTTCTGTAGCGGAAGTGCTGGTTTACAGAGTTAAGAATATTTGCTCTACAAACATATTTTGACCTGCTAATATGTACCAGGCACCATGCTAGGCACTGGGCATACACGGATAAATAAAATACAGTCCCTTCCCTCAGTGAATGCATGGCGGAGAAGTACAGAAATGGATCAGCATAAAACAGAAAGATTTTAAAAAGACCTTATGAGGCGTAGTCAGGGATCGGCTATGCACAGGTACTGAGAGCACCGGAGAGCACCTGACCAGTTGGGATGGGGCCTCTCTTCGAGGACTCACACTGAGCTGAATCTAAAGGATAAGTAGATATTTAGAAAATAAAGGGGACCATTCCTGGCAAAGGAGACAGCTTGAATAAGGGCATGGAGTAAGAAACTGCCAGCACGTTGGTATCCCTGAGGCAAAGCAAAAAGTGGTGAAAGAAGCAGCAGAAGAGAAAAGTAGGACCCCAATCACTGTGAATCTTCACCGGCGTGTTTTTAGGCGTGGACTTTTCCTGCGGTCACTTGGAGCTGCGCTGGTCAGGTTTCTGCTTAAGATAGACCACTCACACGGGTACGGAGAATTGGTTTGAGGGTAAAGGGACGGCAGCTTTATCATACTGTTGTAGTCAGTGGGTTGAGAAATGATGAAGGCCTGGCCGAGGTAATTAAGTTAGAGAGGAGGGGAAATAGTTGATAAATATTTAGGAAGTAAGATAATCAGAGCTGAGGATTAGATTAGATAAAGGACAGGGCATTCCGACTTCTGCTTTTGTTGATTGAGAAGCGAATACCAGAAAAAGAGGCAGGAAAAATTCAGTTTGAACAAGTGAAGTTTGAGAGGATCGTGGAGATGGCCAACAGGCCAATGAGGTAGCCCTAAGCCATATAGGAGTTTAGAGAAATAAGGTTATAGATTTGGAAGTCATTTGCATATGGGTGATTGCTGAAACTCTAGAAACTAAAATCAGATTTTTTTAAAATAGATTTTTTTAAAAGTTATTTTAAACTTTTCAGTTTAAATGAACTCTTCAGAGAGAGAGAGAGAGAGAGAGACCACAAGCGGGGGAGAAACAGAGAGAGAGAGGGAGACACAGAATTCAAACCTACAAACTATGAGATCATGACCTGAGCCGAAGTCAGACACTTAACCGACTGAGCCACCCAGACGCCCTGAAACTAAAATCAGAGTTTTAAAAAACCTGTACTATCCCCAAGGAGAGTGTTCCTATGAAATCTTTTGTAAGCTGAAATAGAGGAAACTGAAGAAGTACTAACCACTAATTTATATGGAAAAATTTTTGAACCTTCCCAGACCCCCAAAATAACCTCTCTTAGGCTTTTCTGATGCCTTAGACACATCTCGCTAACAGATGCACAAAATAAATCCAGATAAAGCCCAGATATTCCTAGTTGAAAGCTATGGCAGGCTGATGCCGAGTGTGGTCCTGGGGAAGGAGCCTGGCGGGGCCGTCTCCCCACTTGGGGCGCGCTGCCTCCGTGAGGGCTGCTGCAAAGCAAATGCTAAATGCTGTTTTCACTTCTCACCTTTTTTCCTAAAAGCAAAAATCCTCTTCATGTAGCTTTCAGGTAGAAAAAAACAGGTGTTAGTGTAGATCTTTTGTAAGAGTAAAGTGGTGTAACTGAACTTTTGAAAAGTAGAGAGTACCCATGTTCAGAAGTGAGCTTGGCATTTTTTTTTTTAAACATTTATTTATTTTTGAGAGACATAGAGACAGAGCATGAGCAGGGGAAGGGGCAGAGAGAGAGGGAGACACAGAATCTGAAGCAGGCTCAGGCTCTGAGCCGTCAGCACAGAGCCCAACCCGGGGCTCGAACTCACAGACCGCGAGATCATGACCTGAGCCCAAGTCAGACGCTCAACCGACTGAGCCACCCAGGCGCCCCGAGCTTGGCATATTTTGGGGAAAGTGCTGACTCTAGTTTCTTGCAACTTCATTCATTCATTCATTTGTGTTTTTATTTTTCCCTTAAGATTTTATTTTTAAGTAATCTTTACACCCAACATGGGGTTCAAACCCGCAACCCCATGGTCAAGAGTCCATGTTCCACCAACTGAGCCAGCCATGTGCCCCACAGTTTCTTTTTTTTTTTAATTTTTTTAATGTTTATTTTTTAGAGAGAGAGAGACAGAATATGAGTGGGGGAGGGCAGAGAGAGAGAGGGAGACCCAGAATACGAAGCAGGCTCTAGGCTCTGAGCTGTCAGCACAGAGCCTGATGCGGGGCTCGAACTCACAAACCGTGAGACCACGACTTGCGCTGAAGTCGGACGCTTGACTGACTGAGCCACCCAGGTGCCCCCACAGTTTCTTTTAAAATTGAAAACTTGCATGGCACCTGGGTGGCTCAGTCAGTTAAACATCTGACTTCGGCTCAGGTCATGATCTCAGGGTTCGTGGGTTCGAGCCCCGCTTCAGGCTCTGTGCTAACAGTTCAGAGCCTAGAACCTGCTTCATATTCTGGGTCTCCCTCTCTCTCTGCCCCTCGTCCACTCATGCTCTGACTCCGTCTCTCAAAAGTAAATAAATGTTAAAAAACAATTTAAAAATAACCTGAAAACTTACCTACCAAAAGACCATGAGTACTAGCCACTAACAATTTTTATTCACTCATCCAATAAATGTTTATTAAATACTAAGTCCCTGGATTTCAGCAGATACAAAAAGCGGTGACAGAATTATCCTCCCTGCCCTTTGGAAGGTTCCAGTCATAAAAGTCAGATGCTTCCTATTTTTCAACCCTCTATTATCAATGAGGTGTTTTAAGACGTAAACAGGTATGATATACTGATGCTATTAGCAAATGACTGTTATGTTTGCTAAGGGGAAAAAAAAAAACATTTATCGCACGCTTAGTTCTCTGCTTGATTTGTTATGACACAGCATCTTTTTTGTTCAAGGTGAACAGTGAAGAGAATAACGAGAGGCACATACACTGAGGGTTTTCTCCTGGAGTGTACTTCTGGATCCGGTGTGAGGAGAGTTGTGCTGCTCCTACATTTAAGTGAAAGAATGGTTGTAGCCATCAATATTAGGCTAGCACTCTTCATTATTCGTAGTCTGGTTGATGTTCCGATTGGTTTTGCCCCTGTTCAGGGTTGGAGACAATTCTGTGTTTTCCTGTTTTCTTTATTGGTGCTGATAAGAGTCATCTCGTGGCTTCATATCTTTGTTCCAAATGTCCTGGGGTAGGAAGCGCACAACAAATGTGGTAGGGTGCTTGTGTTTCTTTAGGCCATTCTATTTTATGAGGTGCCAATGAACTAAAATTAAATTTATCCCTGTGGAAAAAATTGATTCTATAGGAGGAGAAAGCAAATCCAAGGTCCATGTAAAGCCTCATGAAAGTAAATTTAAGAATTAGTAACAGTCCTGCTACAATGCAGATATTTCAAGAATACTTTCTAAGGAATCATCCTGCTTATCACCTGATTTCCCCGACTTTTGCCTTTAAAATACAATTTAACTCAGATGAACCCTGCGGCCTTGATTCGTCTATCCGATTTTATTGCTGATAACTTAAACGCGAGGCATCCAACTCCTGCCATTTCGCTGTTTCTATGGTAACTAAAGTGTGCAAACCCAGCAGTATCACTTTCTTTCACAGCTGGCGTTTTGTGTTCACAGTAAGAGGAGTTTTAGTAAAGCATAGTCTGTGTTAATTGGGATGTAAGTAGGTCAGAACGACTTTGGTATCCTCTCCTCGTTCTTTTCGGTGTGTGTGGGTGTAGGTGTGTGTGCGTGAGCTACAGTTCCTTTTATTATTTTTTTTAAAGCATATACTTTCACTTAGATTAATCACCGTTAAATTAATCTTTTGAAAATGAAGCGTAATATCTGTAAGTATGACTCGATTTGGAATCTTGAGGATTAGGTGGAGTTCTGAGACTTGTCCCGGCCCTGTGGGCCCTGGAGTATTTCCATTTCGAAAAAGGAAAGGACAGGCAGTCGCTCTGGAAAACAGTGTGGAGGTTCCTCAAAAAATTAAAAATAGAACTACCCTATGACCCAGCAGTACCACTGCTAGGAATCTCCCCAAGAGATACAGGAGTGCTGATGCATAGGAGCACATGTACCACGATGTTCATGGCAGCACTTTTGACAATAGCCAACTTATGGAAAGAGACTATGTGTCCATCAACTGATGAATGGATAAGGAAGATGTGGTCTATATATACAATGGAATACTACTTGGCAATGAGAAAGAATGAAATCTGGCCATTTGCAGCAACGTGGATAGAACTGGAGGGTATTATGCTGAGTGAAATAAGTCAGTCAGAGAAAGATACCATATGTTTTCACTCATATGTGGATCTTGAGAAACTTAACAGAAGACCATGGGGAAGGGGAAGGTGTAAAAAAAAAAAATGTTATAGAGAGGGAGGAAGCAAACCATAAGAGACTCTTAAATACAGAGAACAAACTGAGGGTTGATGGGGGGTGAGGGAGAAGGGAAAGTGGGTAATGGGCATAGAGGAAGGCACTTGTTGGGATGAGCACTGAGTGTTGTATGGAAACCAATTTAACAATAAATTATATTTTAAAAAAAAGAAAAAGGAAATGATTGATATGAAAATGCTTTGAATTTTTAAATGCATTTTGATGGTGGTTATGACATTGATTTTGTTATCATTGTTATTTTGAAACATCAAATATCTCGTGACTTGAACATTTATTTACTTGTTATGTGTAATCCCAGTTAAGGGGTGTGTATATTTTTTAAAATGTTTATTTATTTTGAGAGTGGGGGAGGGACAGAGAGAGAAAGAGAGAGAATCTCAAGCAGGCTCCACACACAGCCGGGAGCCCAACGTGGGGCTTGGTCCCATGACTGTGAGATCATGACCTGAGCCAAAATCAAGGGTCGAACACTTAAGTGACTGAGCCACCCAGGCGCCCCAGAGTGTGTATTTAAAAATAACATCCTGTAGGGGCGCCTGGGTGGCTCAGTCAGTTACGCGTCTGACTTCAGCTCAGGTCATGATCTCGTGGTCTGTGAGTTTGAGCTTCTGTGCTGACAGCTTAGAGCCTGGAGCCTGCTTCGGATTCTGTGTCTCCCTTGCTCACTGCCCCTCCCCCGCTCATGCTCTGTCTCTCTCAAAAATAAATAAACGTTAAAGAACAATTTTTTTAAAAAATAAAAAATAAAATAAATAAAAAGAACATCCTGTGCAATTCTAGATCTTCACCTGACTACAGGAGCCCTTCTCTGTGGATACCGCCCAAGCTCGACATTCCTTTCTAGACTGTATGAGAGAGCTTATAGCCACTGCTCCCCTAAACCACATCACCGCCTCTGCCCTCAACGCAAGCTCTGCATGGGGACCCCACACTTAGAGTTTCCACAGGCTTCAAGCATCTTATATAAAAGATATTTTGGGGTGTCCAGGCGGCTTAGTCCGTTAAGTGTCCCCACTCTTGGTTTCGGTTCAGGTCATGATCTCAGTGTCATGGGATCAAGCCCCGAGTCTCGCTGAGGGTAGAGCCTGCTTGGGATTCTCTCTCTCTCTCCCTCTCTCTCTCTGCCTCTCCCACACACTCCTCTCTCTCTCTCTCTCTCTCTCAAAATAAATAAACTTTAAAAAAATATTTGCTACAAACTCCAGTACCAGTCAGAATCCTCTTTTCTCACTCTCTGTACCCTCATTCCACCGTGGTGCTCATATTCTGTTTCTACACAGCATGACTGCAGGAACTTCTGAGAGTTAGCTAACAGTGATCTCAGACCAGCTTCCTGCTCTTCTCCCATTCAAATGCTCATAATCTATTTTCATTTCTCACACGAAGCAACTTTGGTTTGCTTCGTGGTACCTTATGTTTTTGTGTTACTTATGCTTGGTACCTTATGTTTTTATCTTACAGCTTTCTTTTTGCAAGGATTTAAGCTCAAAATTTAAGATTATAAATAACGTAGCAAAAGATGTATAAGATGATCTTTTGATCATTTTAAGATTTTTTTTAGAAGTTTTGTTAATTTAAGTGATCTCTATATCCAACGTGGGGCTCAGACTCATGACCCCAAGATCAAGAGTCGCATGCCCCTCTGACTGAGCCAGCCAGGCACCCCAAGAATTATTATATCTTAGAGAGTCTGTTCTCCCTAAGGTTTTCAAAAGTATACTCCTTTTCTGCCTTTACCTTCTTCCCACTTATTTGGGTCTCTTTTGCTGTGTCTGGCTTCTGTAAATGGACAGAAATTGCCTCTTCTTATCTTTCATTCGATTGCACCTAAAGACTACCTCTTCCTTTTTAAGCTCTCTTCACTTCTAGAACCCTATGCTGTTTTCTCACCTTGGTTCCTCCTTCACAGTTTTTTTCATTGGCTCTTTCCTCTAAACACCCTTTCTTCCTCTCAGCATTATTCATTTTTATTAAAAAATACCATTTCTTTAATTCAAAACCATACCAAAAACCACAAAATCAAAAATTATAGAAATATATAATGTTGTAGAAAATGATAGTCTCACCATATCCCATTCTCAGAGATTCAGCAAAATGCCAAAATCCATATTGTACAACCTGTAAAAATTATGGGTAAGACAAAATAATATGAAATGGTGCTAATTCTAGTCATGTAAAAACCTACATCATTCTGTATGATTGACAACCCCCGCCCATCTTCACCTTACCTCTCCTACTTACACTGCTAACTACACTGCTAACTACACTGCTAACTACACTGCTTCTCCTACACTGACTCCCCTGTCATGTTGACTCCAACCACATTGACCTCTTTGTTCTTTTCCAGTTAGCCAGCCTGCTAGCTCTCCAAGGCTTCTCCTCACTGCTCTACACCATGGCCTTGCCCTTCTGCAAATCTTCTCTGATTAGGCCTGAGTAGGCCCTCACCTACTCTCAGAGTGCAGGCCAGACAGTGCTCAAGAACTTCTTCAATTCTAGTGCACATATGACTTGTGCCCAAAGCAGAACCATTGGGAACAGCAAGCCAGCCTTCTGGTGGGTTTCTTCTCTCTAGAATCATCAGTGCCTTATCATTCTGTACTTCCTGATGCCCATCGTTCTTCCTCACAAATCTCCAGTTCTCCAGGCAAGCTCCTGTCAGGCCTTTCAGCTTCTCCTTGTCTTCGTCTACACTGCCCTCCCCCTAGATTCCAGCAGCTCATTACTCTACTTTCTTCAGGTCTTATCTCAGGTGTCACCTTCTCAAGGAGACGTTCTCTGAGCAATTTAAAATAGCGCTTATTACTGTTGAAAACGAAACCCTCCCGGCAGTGCTTATCCCCACCCCTTGCTTTATTTTTTGTCTTTACAAAGACTACTTGGAACACTTACATGCCTTCCAAGACATAACAGTGGGGAGCCTGTCACGTACCCCAGGACCTGGAACTTTACCCGTAGCTTGCTTCTATTTACGCCTTTCCCCCATCTCATCCTCCTGCCTTGTCAAGAATAATATATCCTAAGTTTTGAATCCATTATTTACTCCTTTTTGTTTATTTTGAGAGAGAGCACAAGTGGGAGAGAGGCAGAGAGAGGGAGAGAGAGAGAGAGAATCCCAAGCTGGCTCTGGGAGGGCAGGGCAGAGCCCAAAGAGGGACTCGATCTCACGAACCATGAGATTATGACCTGAGCCGAAATCAAGAGGCGGATGGATGCCTAACTGACTGAGCCACCAAGCATCGCTCCATTATGCACTCCTTTTTAAAACTAGGTTTATCACATTTGTATGTGTGCCTAAATGGTATATTCTTAGCTTTGCTTGGTTTTAAGTTTTAAGAAAATGGCATTCTGCTGTATATAGTCTTCTAAACTTGCTTTTTTCAGTCAACATAGTGCTTCTAAGACTCAGACATTTTTTTTTACCTTTATTAGTAACCCCCCAAATTTTCATTGCTGTTTTAAAATTCATTGTGTGCTTCTACCACAATTAATTTCTTCTTTTTCCTATTAGCTAGAAATTTGGGTTATGTTCATATTTTTTTGTATTACAACCAATGCCGTTATGAACATTCTCTGGTGTGTCTAAAAATGGAATAACTGGGTCGAAGGGTATACAGTTGTTCCGGTTTGCAAGATGATATCACATTGTTTTCCAAAGAAGTTGTACCAAGTTATTCTCTTAACAACAATGTTTTGGAGTTTCCCCCAACTTCCTACTTAACAGTTCTTAATTTTTAATCAAAATACTAGGTTTAAAATGGTATCTCATTTTGATTTTCATTACATTTCCATCATTATTAATGAGATTGAGCACCTTCATATGCTTATTGGTTAAATGTTTCTTATTTTTTGTTAAATGCCCATTTGGATGTTTTGCCCATTTTTCTATTAGGTTGTTTTTATATTGATTTGTGGGAGTTCTTTATTCTGGATACAAAATATTTCTTACTTATATGTGTTACATATACTTCTGCCAGTTTGTGCTATGTCTTTATTTTCTTTATTTTTGGTGATCAAAAGTTATTTTAATAGCCAAATTTATCAGTTTTCTCTTTCATGATTATTTTTTGTATCTTGTTTCAGAAATTCTTTCCTCCCTGAGAGTCAGAAAGATATTCTCTATATTCTGCACCCACCTCCCCCCGCCCCAGTTTTAAAGTTTTGCTTTTCATGTTTAATTCCTTAATCTGCCTGAAACTGTTGTATGTATGATATGAGACAAGGATTCATTTTATTTATTTTTTCCCATTTGGATAGCCTGTTGTGTGAGCACCATTTATTGAATAGTTCCTTTTTCCTCCACTGACCCTGAAATTGCTCTTCTCACAGCATCGTGGTTCCATCGGGTTCTTCATTCGATCACATTGATTAGTTTGTGTATCTCTGTACTAGTATCGTACTGTCTTAATTACTATGGCTTTAAAATAAATCTTAGGGGCACCTGCGTGGCTCAGTTGGTTAAGCGTCCTATTAATTTTGGCTCAGGTCATGATCTCACAGTTCATGGGTTTGAGCCCTGCATCAGCCTGCATGGGATTCTCTCTCTCTCTCTCTCTCTCTCTCTCTCTATCAAAATAAATAAATAAACTTAAAAAAAAATAAATCTTGATGTCATGTTTTGAGCCAGATTCCCTGGATTTACAGATAAGTGTGAGGAGAATTGATTTCTTTACTATATAGAGTCCTCTTATCTGTAAAAACATGACTTCTTAATTTATTTGAGAGTTACTAATGTCGTTTAAGATAAAGTTTTAAGATTTTCTGTATAAAAATCTTCTACGTCGTTTAGTATATTTATTCTTAGGTACCTTATAGTTTTTTAATTGCTATAGAAATACTGCCTTTGAAAAATCTTATTTACTACCTGTTTTTGGTTTTGTTTTGCTGCTGTATAAAAATGCAGTTGACTTTTAAATATCATTCAATTAGCCAAACATCCTACTAAACTCCCTTACTATTGCTGATAATTTGTCTGTAAATACTTTGTGTTTTTTATGTAAATAATTATATCATTTGCAAATAACAATAATTTTGTTCCTGCGTTTCCAATCCATATCCCTTTAATTACTGTTTTATAGCACTAGACTTACAGTGCAGTGTTGATTTTAGAAGTGGTAATGGTGGATATCCCTGCATTATTCCCAATCTTAAAGGGAATCCTTCCATTGTTACTTCTTAGTTTTTGATACGTACCCATTATCAGCTTAAGAGGGTAATTTTCTAGTCTAACTTGCTGAAAGATTTTATCATGAATGGGTGTTAAATTTTATTAAGTGCCTTTTTAGCCTCTGTCGAGGTAATTATATCATCTTTCTTTTTTAGTATGTTAATATGCTGAAGGACTTCTATAGGTTTTCTCATGTGAAACCATCCTGGCATTCCTGTTAATGGAGTTGGCTTAATAATATTTCATTTAATATTTTTTTATCTATACTCATGAGTGAGGTTGGCCTGAAATTTTTTTCTTTCTCATACTTTGTCTGATTTTGCTACCAAGATTATACTGGCCTTCTAGAACTTATTGGAACATTCCTTCTTTTTCTGTTCTCTGCAAATGTTTGAATAAGATCGAATAATCTATTCATTGAAAATTTGGAGAACTTGCTTCTCTGGTCATTTGGGGTCCAGCGTTTTCTTGGTAGGGAGATTTTTAAATATAGTTTCAATTTATTTAGCACTTACTAGTTTCTTATTTATTTTTTTTAATTTTTAAAATTTACATCTAAGTTAGCATAGAGTGCAACAATGATTTCAGGAGTAGATTCCTTAATGACCCTTACCCATTTAGCCCATCCCCCCTCCCTTACCCCTCCAGCAACCCTCTATTTGTTCTCTGTATTTAAGAGTCTCTTATGTTTTTGTCCCCCTCCCTGCTTTTTATATTATTTTTGCTTCCCTTCCCTTATGTTCATCTGTTTTGTACCTTAAAGTCCTAGTATGAGTGGGTCATATATTTGTCTTTCTCTGCCTAATTTTGCTTAGGCACAATACCCTCTAGTTCCACCCATGTAGCTGCAAATGGCAAGATTTCATTTTTTTTTTTTTTATTGCCGAGTAATACTCCATTGTATACATAGACCACATCTTCTCTACCCCTTCATCCATCAATGGACATTTGGGCTCTTTCCATACTTTGGCTATTGATAGCGCTGCTATAAACATTGGGGTGCATGTGCCCCTTGGAAACAGCATATCTGTATCCCTTGGATAAATACCTAGTAGTGCAATTGCTGGGTCGTAGGTAGTTCTATTTTTAAGCTTTTGAAGAGCCTCCATACTGCTTTCCAGAGTGGCTGCACCAATTTACATTCTCACCAATGGTAGCCCTTACTGGTTTCTTAAGATTTCCTAATTCATCTTGAGTCAGTTTGTAGGTTACCTTTTCTGGACTTAGTCCATTTTGTATACATTTTAAAAGTAATTAGTATAAAGTTCTTTGTAGGGTTCTTTTATCTTTCTAACCTCCATTGGCCCTGATTTGATCCTCCTTGTAATTTGGAATGTTTATTTGCACCTTCTATCCTCTTGTAATAGTTGTCCTAGAGGCTTCATAAATCCTGTCTCATTCATAGATTTCTGCCTTTACCCTTATCTTTTTACTTCTGCTTTATTTTGGTGTATTTTCTTGAGCTTTTTTCCCCTCCCTTATCTTGGATACATAATTATTTTCAGCCTTTGTTTTTACCTAACATGAATATTTAAGGCTTCTATAAATTTCCCTTGTAAATATTGCATTAGTTGCATTTCACAGGTTTTGGTAAGTAATACTTACATTATTTCATTTCTGAGTATTTTAAATTTCTTGATAGATTCTCCTTTTACCGCTGAGTGATTTAGAGGAATTTTTTTTTCATATTAATGAAATAACATATTTTACTAAAAATAACTATTGGGGCACCTGGTTGGCTGCCTTGGTAGAGCATGTGACTCCTGATCTCAGGGTGGTGAGCCTGAACTCTACATTGGGGGTAGAGATTACTTAAGAATAACATCTTAAGGGACACCTGGGTGGTTAAGCATCTGACTTTGGCTCAGGTCATGATCTCCTGGTTCATGAGTTCGAGGCCTGCATTGGGCTCTGTGCTGACAGCTCAGAGCCTGGAGCCTGTTTCAGATCCTGTCTCGCTCTCTGTCTCTCTGCCCCTCCCGCACTCTCACTCTGCACCCTGTCTCTTTCTAAAATAAACATTAAAAATTTTTTAAATAAAATAATAAATGAAATCTTTAAAAATATATAACTATATTTAACAAAACAAAAATATTTAGTGGGAAACCACTAGTCAGCATATAACTGCACAACTCCTTTTTTCTTCTAGACAACTGTTGGCTTCATAGTGCAAAAGAAATGCTTTATGTATACATCTCATTTTACCAGAGTATTAAAAAGATATATATACTCAAGGTTTGAGATTTAATTAACTTAATATTTTTTACTCTTTCATCAAGGATATTCTTAATGAAGTTGCACTGTTTGTCCTATGGGGTAATCCTGTGAAGAAAACAGTGGCCGCCAGTCTAACTTGATGCTACTGCCTTGATTCTTTTTCTTTTTTTTTAATTGAAGTTATAGTTGACACACAATAGAAGTTTTGTTTTTTTTTTTTAGTTTATTTACTTTTGAGAGAGAGTGAGCACAAGTGGAGGAGGGACAGAGAGAGAGGGAGACACACAATCTGAAGCAGGCTCAAGACTCTGAGCTATCAGCACAAAGCCCGATGCGGGGCTCAAATTCATGACCTGAGCCGAAGTCGGTTGCTTAACCACCTGAGCCACCCAGGGCCCCCACAATAGAAGTATTTTTAAATTTCCAAATATAGGGAGTTTTAAATTTCTATTTTTGTGATTGACTTTTAATTGCATTGTAGTCAGAGAACATAGCCTGTTTGATAACAATTCCTTGAAATTTCTTGAGACTTGGTAATAGATGATCAACCTTTGTAAACGTTCCAGGTGTCTTTGAGAAAAATGTGTATTCTCTAATTATTGAGTAAAAAGTATATATGCCCACTGGATGAACCTTGTTAACTGTGTCTTTTGGGTAGTCTATATCTTAAAATTATCATTGGTCTCTTCCCTCCCAGAAGTTATATCAATTTTTGCTTTATATATATTTCAAATCCATAGCAGGTTTAAGAATGTTGGCTCTTCCTGGTGAATTGAACCTTGTATTATTATATAGTGACCATCTCTATTCCTAATAATGCTTTTATCTTAAAAGCTATTTTGTCTGACATTACTAATAGTCGACCTAGCTCTTAGCAGTTTGCCTGAAATACCTTTTGATAGCCTTTTATTTCAGGCTTTATAGCCCTTGTGCTTAGGTGGATCTCTGTAAATAGTGTAGAAATGGATTTTGTTTCTAATTCAGAATGGAAATAATCTGCTTTTAGCAGGAAACTGTTTTATTTTAGTCCTTAGGCCTAAATTAGGAAGTTTTCCTCCAGAGAGAGTTTCCTTTTGCTTCTACTGATAGCATCTAGGTTTATTTTAGTCTCCTTGAGAGTCTTGGCTGACTTAGGGGTCACAGGCTCAGCTTTCTTACTTTGCTGGTGGCCCAAGGTTCAGTTTCCCCATTGAAGTGTTGTTGGCATCTGCCCCCAAGCCTATCCTGACTTTCCTTTACTCTATAGCCTCAAGAATATGTTATTTGGGCCGGCGTGGGAGTTGGAGATAATCCCTGACCTCTTGTGAGATCAGGGAATCCTTCAAGGGAGGTTTCTCATGCAGCATATGGTTCTGTAATGGCAGGGACCCCTACAGCACCTAGTCAGCCATAATATCAGATGTGGAAATCTCTTGTATTCTCCTTGGTTGTTTTCTAGTATCTGATATACTGTACATTTGTTTATTGCCCTTCTCTTCCCACTAGAATGTAAGCTCCATGAGGGCAAGGATTTTTCTTGGATGGATCTTTACTGCTATATCTCTAGCATCTCGCTTGATACGTAGAATATGCTTAATCAATATTTGTTGAATGCATGACTATGGAGGATGGAGAGGGGGTGGTATAAAAAAGCAATCCCAGGTCTTGAACTTTTACCTTAAAATGCTCTTATATGTTCCCCCATGACCATTGTCACAATTTAGGGTGCCCTTACTTTTCCCTAGACTATTGGTCTCTGTCTCCGCTTTGTGGTCCACCACTCTTTCCACTTCGCCCTTCACATTGCTACCAGTTTTTTCCTAAATATAGATCTGATGATCTCACTGTCCTGTCTTGGCTTAGCCTATAGAATCAATTCCAGTTTCTTTAATGTGGTATTTTGTTCCCTACATAGTTTCCAATCTTATTTCTACGCTGAGCATCCTATGCTCTGGTATAGGTTCCCCCAGTGTGCCACGTCTCTGTTTTTATGTGACTGCGCTCTTACTTACGGAGTTCTCAGAGCCTGAAAAGTCATTCTTTCATTTATGCCCATCAAAATCCTAGTCATTCTTGCATTCATCCAAAGTCTTCTTCCTAATACTCCCACGAATCCTGACATTCCTCGAGAAGAATCCTTCATTCCTAGCATTTTATTTTGCTGTTTTGGTACTTTTCGTAACCTACCTTGTATTCTAAAAAGCAGTCTGTCTGTCTTTCCTTATTAGATTTTTAAGCTCTTTGAAGTCTCGAGCTTCATGTTTTATTTCTCTTTATTTCTTGAAAGTCTGCAGTAGAGTGTTTCATCTATAATGGATCTTTGATAAATTGTTGTCAAACTTGAATCTTGAAGGTCTGGGTTTTGTCTGATGCTATTTTCTCTTTTTGCTGTGATAAACTGATTTTGTCTCATGTCTTCAGTCATCATACTCCGGTGACAATAACTTTCAAATCCACATCTTCCGATATCCATTCCTCTGACTAGTATGACTTAGGGATCTCACATTGTTCCCCCTCCCTAACCAGTACCTCTCACAACTGAGAAGGCACCCCCAGTTTTTTAGTTGCAGAAACTCAAAACCTTGCTGAAATTTTTATCACCCTTTGTCTTAGTCTCCTGACTTCAACTATTCAGAGCCCTGTTAATTTCTCCTTTAAAATGTTACTCAGCTCCATACTTCTCTCCATTTCAGCTGAGAAGGCCTTGGACAAAGCCTTTTGTTATCTCGCACCCTCTCCGGTGATCTCACGGCCTGCCATTTAAAGATCAGATTACTTCACCTGGCATTTAAGACTAGATTACAGTCTAGGTTCATTTCACTACCCCCAACATGGGTCCTCTGGTTTCTGTCCAGAGTTCTGTCCAAGTTACTGTCTCCGAAGCCTACCTTGTTCATAGCCTTTTCATCCCCTGCGTTGCCCGTTTCCTTCTTCTACCCTTCCATGCCAGTTCCTGCTCATTTTTCAGGATCTGGATAACGGACCCCAACCACCCTTGCCCTTACCGCCAATGAACATTTCCCTCAACAGTGAAAACACTCTAGTTAATCACTTCCTCCTTTGAACTTTTTTTTGGGTGCTTATTGTTTTCATTGAAACTTAAAAAAAAAAAAAAAGCCAGCAAATTGGAAGGGATTTAAAAGTAATCTGGTTTAACCTCTAACCCAAGACCTCAGTCCTCTCTATAACTCACACATAGCATTAGTTTCTAATATTATACAAAGCTTCTGTTTTTTTCCTTCTACTTCTATAATGGGCATCTGGAGGCTAGGGATTTAATTCATCACATGCTTGTTTTTCCTCTTAATTGTCAATATGTTTTTTGTCCCTAAGACACTAAAAGTATGTTCATTGATCGAATAAATGAGTCAGAAATTTTCTTTCTTAATAGTTTACAGAGGAGACTGACTTGCCCAAAAGACTATGTCCCAAAGACATAGTTCTCTGTTTCCAAATATCTACAAATGAGGATGACTTAAAAGCAGTGGACACATTTGCAGTCTGTTCTTTTCTTTATACAGTTCTGTATTAGCCTTGGTTTTTATTTTCCACCGTCTTGAAATTATATTTGGAATTTCTCACTTTTGCATGAACTATAGCTGAAAATGCATATGGATATGAATGGAGTCTGTCGAATGTTGATCATGTTTTCCTATACTAGTTTAGAAATATCTAGCAAGGAATATTTCATTTAATTCATTTAAATGAAGGTAATTATAGTGTGGTTTGAAATTTTACAAAACATTTTTCAACCACGAAAACTGTTTCTTGTGGGCAGCAAGTGGACAGTTTATAACATGTGCAGGTTTTAAAAAATATATCACTTGTGACTTCTGTGGGGTAAATAGAAATGGTAGCTTCAACTTCTTTGTAATTATTCGTATAATTTTGAAAATAAGACGTTTTCAAAGCAAAGATGTTTATAGAAGGTTAGTGCTAACTTCAAGTATGTCAAATGCTTTAACTATATAGAGGGGACTTTATACTATATTATGGTTTCGATGAAACTACAGAAGTGATATTTTCGTATTTTAAGAACTTTTCTCCATTTTAGAGCATGTCAAAAGAATAAACATAGTAATTTGAATGCTCTATTTTTATTTCTAGAAACCAGCAAATATCCTAGTAATGGGAGAAGGCCCTGAAAGGGGGAGAGTCAAAATAGGTAGGTAATTATTTCTCAAATAATTTATTAAGAAACTGAAGTGACTGCAAAGATGGTTTCCCCTTTTTAAGACTCGTATTTAAGTAGTTAATTTAATTTAACTTTTAAAAAATTTTTAAAAATCTTTATTTATTTTTGAGAGAGTGAGAGACAGAGCACGAGTTGGGGAGAGGCAGAGAGAGAGAGGGAGACATAGAATCTGAAGCAGGCTCCAGGGTCTGAGCTGTCAGCACAGAGCCTGACACGAGACTCGAACTCACAGACCATGAGATCATGACCTGAGCCGAAGTCCGACGCCTAACCGACTGAGCCACCCAGGCGCCCCTAAGTAGTTAATTTTAAAATGACTTCCTCACCATGTTTTTAGAAAATATGTCGGGAGGTGTAGATAGATAGTTGATGAAACTCCTCAGGTTTATTCCCCCAATAAGGGTCTATGATTCTGAGCTGAGGCAAGCAAGACCACAAAAACTTCGTTCCCAAATAGTACCAAGCTCATGTTTATGCTGTGGTTGCTGTCCTGCACAGCTACCCTAAACACAGTCTCCTAAGTCTTGCTTTTGTCTCAGCTTCACTAGTGTTCCTCCCTGAATATACCCCTCCCACCTGACCTAACACATGCACAGCTTCCCTCATACCTTTCCCCCTCCCCTTGCATGCCTGTGCCGGGCACCAACGTATTTTTTCCAGATGAATATATCTGTTTATAAACTCTCTTACGTGGCGGTCTTAGATTAAGGCACCCACCCGAGTCCTTCTCATTTACTAAGATTCCCTTTGCAACCCTGAGGTTTGTTCTAGAAGAAATTGGCATCATTTATACCTATGACATATTTGGGAAGAGAACAAGCGGAAGGAAATGCTTTGTTCTATTTTTTGTAATAGAAATTGCATTTATTAAACGTTCAGTGGTGTCTAGAAGGATTTTAAAATAAATTTTGTTTCGTCAACCTGCTTTCTTTGCTGTTAGGATATGTCGTGCTCGGGGTGATGCAGAATTGTGCTAACCTGACCTGTTGTACATCCATTGTGTCCTCCTACACCTGAGCGTGCTCCTTGGTTGGTCGGTTTTAAACCAACTTCCTTTTCTTTCAACCTCTACGCTAAGTCATAAAAAATATTGTTGATGGTCACTAACAACCAAGTAGCTGCTTTCCCTCCCCTCCCCTCTGCTTCCCTCCCCATCTCTCTCCACCACTCCTCACTTGTTTCTGTTTCACGCTCATACTCTTTCTTGTAGGCATTTGAGGACCTACTTTTTGCTAGACATTGGTGAGAGGGAAAGGGTAATGAAGGGCGGTCCCTCCCTGTGAGAGACAGTGAGATAGACAGCTGACTGCCCAGTGTCCCAAATGCTTTCATATGTTACCTCACTTACTTTATACGACCACCCGTGAGGTGGATGTTCCAGAGAAGGAGAGCTGGCTTTAGAGAGGTTGTGTCTTACTCAGCCTCTCAGGGGAGGACTTGAATTCCAGTCTGGAGCCCCTTTCCCTACAAACATTGCTGCCCAACCATATCAGAGCTGTCTGCTGTACCCTCACGACCACTTTTTGTCAGCACAGCGCTGCCTTTGAAATGGTCTCAGACAAAGAGTGACTTTCCCCTCCTGAGTCCTACCCATGTGGGGCCCCCCTAGCTTTTAAATAGCTTCCCCGTTGTACTTAAACTCTCACCCTGCAGTGTCTCCATGCTCTGCTTCCCCTTTAAACCTTCATAATCCTCTTCCCAATTCTAAAATAAATCTTCTCATATCCATTTTGTTTTCTTTACTCGTTGTTCAATTTCCCCCCTTGTTCCTCTACTTCTAGAATATTCGATGTTCACCCACTGGTTCCACTCACCCTAATCCGTCCTCTAATTCTGTCCCTCTATCTAAACTGCTCTCCAAAAAGGTCACCTCTGACCTCCGTCTCATCAGCTTCCAGTGGCCTGTGTTTAGTCACCATTTTCTTTTATTGCCTTAGTCACTTGTTCTTCTGACCAGTCTGGCCTTGAGACTGTCTGTTCCCTTGGTCCACGTGACATCACATAATTCTGTTTTTCTGCTTACCACTTTTGCTCTTCCTTCTGCATTTTATTTATTATTGGGTTTTACTCCTATTAACCTTTTGTTGCAAGACCTTCCCAGGCGCCGGCTTGGGGAGTGGCCTCCCTCTAAAGGACTTGATGAGGTGAGTGTGGCCTTAAAATCTTGGATTCTATAAAAATCATTCTGAGATCGGAGTCTCAGATTCTCTTCTCTTACCCTAGCTAAAATCTTTACCTTAATTTGGACATGCTGCTGGCAACCTCTCCTCCATTGTTTCAGACCAAATTCATCCTCGTCATCTTGTACTCTCCCTCGTTTGTACCAGTCATCCCGTCTGTCCCGGTGCCCCGCACTTGCTGTCTTCTTCTTACTCCTCGCAGATCTATTTAGTGCTCCTCAGCCAAAATTCCGTATTCTAGCCAAGCCAGTTGGTTACCCTACTGTTCAGAGTTTTAGGATTGTAATTCCATCCAACATTAGAAATTACAATCAGGATTAAAAGGAAGCAAGAAGTAATACTAGCAGTCTAGAAAACAATCTAGTTGATTAAATCGCTTTTAATTTTTGTTTTAACAGCTCATTACTTTTTAAAACTTAGTAATGCTTGGATGCCTGTGCTTAACCCTTTAATACAGTCCTGTCTTGCGTGAAAAGAAAGCACAGTCAAATAGGAAATGCATGACGCCCTTCCCTGTGCTAAGCCTCCCCCTTCCAAGCAACCTAAAGACTTCAGGCCTAGGGGGCGTCTAGGGTGGCTCAGTCAGTTAAGCGTCCCTCTTCAGCTCAGGTCATGAACTCCCGGTTTGTGGGTTCAGGTGCCTTGTTGGGCTCTGTGCTGACAGCACAGAGCCTGGAGCCTTCTTCGGATTCTCTGTCTCCCTCTCTCTCTGCTTCCCTATTTGCACTCTCTCTCTCTCAAAAATAAATAAAGATTAAAGAAAAATTAAAGAAAAAAAATAAAGACTTCAGACCTTATCTGAAACACTTGCTGCCCCCTTTACTGTTCAGTGATTTCGCCCTTGAGAATCCAGCTCGAGTTCCACGTTCAATTTGATTCACTTCTACAAACGTTTACCAGACGGTGTTCCACATAAAGCCACAAGGGAGAGACACAGGCCCTCCCCTCATAGGACTTAGAGTCGAGTAGAAACCTCTGGTAACTTGCCTTTAGTCTTACAGCACTTCCCCTTTCTTGTTTTTATCTACTCTGTGTATTTTTGTCACCTCACCTTCTGTCAGTGCGTTGGTAGTTGGCTCCCTGCTTTTCTTCATCGTTTGATACTGTCTCATTAGCACTCACACCAGAGATGTCTCACTGCTGTCTGTTGAATGGAACGGCTTCACTCCTACCTAATTTTAGGAAAACAACTGTTAGTAATATTTAGGTTAGCTACCTTTTGTCTACATGGGTGATTATTTGCGAAATGGTTTGAAACTCTTTTAAAGTTCAAACGATGGACAGGAATTATTTTTAAGAATGTTTATTGTTTCCTTTGGACCTGAGTTCATCTGACAGTGAATAGATGAGGCTTCTCTAAAACTAAGAAGGTAGAGAATAAAGGGAGAAATACTGGCATTAGCTTTTACTTAAAAAATAGCATACTTTTCAGTGGATGAAACAACATTGCATCACATTACTTTGCCATCAGCAACAGTCAACATCTATTAAATACATAAAGCAGTGCTTTGAAGTAGGCGTAACATTGGTAGAGTGATTTTGAATGTCTTTGGCTATGGGGGAAATTTAGTTAGGAAAGAGTAGGCATCAGCACAGGCTTCATTGGATAACTTTATTTTTTATGACCTGTGTTCTCCAAAGCATTCTCAGAAAGCCTTGTAAAATATTTAAAATCTAAAGAAACAAAATCACTGTAAATTAAAACTTTAAGGAATGTTATATCATAGCCTTAGTTATTTAGTTTAGTTTTAGATTAAATGATTCTCTGTAGTTGAAACCTTAATGTACTATTACATAGTTCATTGGGACCCCTTATACAGTCAAAATATACTGTGTATCTTATATATTTCAAATAACAGAGGTTTTTCCATTCTTGTGGTTTAACCTTTGTGACATGTGATTGTCATATGTATAATCTATTGAATATCAGATCAATGATTAGGAATATAGCTGCTAAATTATAACATGGTTTGTTTGAATACTAGCATTTTTACTCCTATCCCTGTGACCTCGGGAAAGTCACTTAACTGCTTTGGACTTTAGAGTCTTCATCTCAGAGGTGGGGAACAAAATACTTATTAAACCAGCATTCTTCTGAGGGTTAGATGAAGTGATACGTGATATATGTGAAAACCACCTATAAATTCTGAAGTACTTGACAGATAAAAGATATTTGTTATTTATTAAATCTTAAGAAAATTAGATAGTCTCCAGAACTTATTATATGGTAGATTTTTTAAAATTTTATTTTTAAGTAATCTCTACACGCAGCATGGGGATCAGATTCACAGCCCCAAGATCAAGAGTCGCATGCTCTACCGACTGAGCCAGCCAGACACCCAGGAACTTATTATAGCGATAAATATTCTTTTTACTACTTGTGTACACCTCTAATATTGAAATCAGTTTGCTTTAGTATAGACCTTTGTTAAATCCTGAGTTATAACAAATTATCTCTTATGTATTATATAGAATTTCTTGGAAACATGTAAATGATGATGTGCTGGTAATTATACAACAGTAACCCTCTGGGGGAAAAAAGCCCCAATTTGTAGGATTTGTTGTTTTCCGTGATGTCAACATTCCCATCATGGCCAGTTTCAAGTCACATGACATCACGGAACTCAGAGTTGGGAAGAAATGTGTACAAACCAGCTCTCATGTGTCCATGAGCCAGTTTCAGCTCACACCACACTCAGATGTAGTCAGTGCTTAGATGCATAGGCATCCAGAGATCATAATTAATCATGGAAACTTTTTTCAATTAAAAAAAATGTTAAGAATTTTATGTCTCTGAAAGCCAGGGATCTGAAGTCAGACCTGGATTCTAATTACGACTCTGTATTTACCAGCTCTGTGGCCTTGGGCAAGTCAGAATATCTTTAAGCCTCAGTTTCTTTATGAGTAAAATAGGCACAATAATATCTACTCAGAAGCAGGGATCTGGTGCCTGGTGCAGACCCCTGGCTGAAAAGGATTGCTTTATAAAGTTAGCGGCTATTGTCATTAACCTTGCATGGTTCTAGTAGCATGCCAAACTGAGTGTTATTTTAATTTATTTCATTTTTTAGCTGACATGGGTTTTGCCAGATTATTCAATTCTCCTCTGAAGCCACTAGCAGATTTGGATCCAGTAGTTGTGACTTTTTGGTACCGGGCTCCAGAACTTCTGCTTGGTGCAAGGCATTATACAAAGGCCATTGGTAAGTTAGTCTAAAATGATTTACTATCTTAGCATCAAATTATCGTAAACACTGAATGGTATAATAATAATGAAGCTGCTTTGTAAAAGCCACTTTATAGCTCTTTCTAAAAGTTCTGTTGTCTTCTGTATTCCTAGATTGTATATTCTGGTAGATTAAGATTGTTAACTGTGTAGAAGAATATGGTTCTTTGAAAGAAGGAAGCATTTTCTTTTAGAGAATAGAGTTATCTGATCCCGTTGAGTTGCCATGGAAATGATAACATGCAAGTTTTATTTTGCACTTACCTACCATTGATCAGAAAAGCCGGAGAGAGATTTAGAATTGTTTTCTCCACAAAAAGAAAAAGAGAAAACAGGAATAGTGCGGTGTTGGCGAAAGCACATTCTATTGGGGAAAAGTAGGTCTGTCCGTCCTTTCCTAAATAAGAAGTAATGTGACTAATTTTTCTCTCCTGCCATTACACTGATCACAATAGCAGTTTCTCCATTACAGTAAGAAATAGAGTCTGGGTAGGTTAGCTGTGCTCAGCCTCTTGCCATTTCGCCAAGTGAAAAAACAGAATAAGAAAACCTGTTATAAACATACTCTCTGTAGGATTTAAAGTGATTTAAAATCTTCTCCAGAACAGACAGAGATTTTGCTCCCTACTGACTACAGTGTCCTCGGAGGGCCCAGCTATGAATTGAGGGAGTCAGGAAGAGAGAGCTCTCCTCAAACCTAGAGATTTCTTGAAATGAGGTAAAAGAGAGAGAGGAGGTGGATAGTACTGTCACTATGATGGGCTAGTTCTATAAGGTGCCCAAATCTCCTGCGTGTATTTCTTGAAATTTTCCTTTTGTGGAATTTTCCATTTACTGGTATTAGACTGGTACCAGTTTTGACTGCATTTAGCTGCTTTCATTGAGTTCTACTTAATAAAGGCACCAGAAATATGAAATTATTAAAAACAGATGAGCCCAAACCTTTCTCTGTTAAACTTCTGAAAAACCTGGTGGCATGCAAAGAACTACAAAGGAAACTCCCATGTTTGAAAAGATTTGACAGAAAATTAACCTATTTGTGGGTAAAAGGAGAAACAAAAAATAAAATCTAGTGATGTCCTCATTCATCAAGGCCGATTTCTGCAAAACTGAGATACCCAGAGCATATTTATACTTCGTCCAGGGATTGAGACGCTAGCGAGGTGCTGGAATCTTGTAATACTTTGTAAATATTGCTGAAAGATTTTGTTAAATTAGCGAAAACTCCCATGACTGTTTGCCAGTAGAGGAGTCTGAGACTGACCTCAGACCCTTCCGCCAGCAGCTGAGCCCACGGCGAGGCTGTGTCCAGAGGCTACCAAGGCCACGCTCTCAGCCACAGACAGTAGCAGCCGTCTCTGAAGGATTCAGAACTACACAAGCAGATGGAAGGAATAGAGGGCTCTCAGAATGAGGGGTTAAAACCAGAACCTGACTCTACTTTATGTTCCAGCGAGTGATTTTTACAGAGGAGTTCTGTCTTTGAAGCCTTTAGAATTTTGTTTGCTTTTTCTCTTAGATCTCTCAATTGAGAGCGGTAAAGTCTCTTAGACAGTCTCAGAAGGAACCAGGGCCTAGCAAGAGACGGAAGATACTCCAGAGAAAGAGGGCAGTTAGTTGGGCAGCACCAGGTGGTGCCTCGGAGCAGAACCGATGATGGGATAACCCAGGACGCAGGGCAGCAAGCAGGGGATGTGCAAACACTAGTAATCCACGTGCGCTGGGCTCTTACCAAGCTCCACACAGTCCAGATCTAAAAGGGAGATTTCCAGGAAGAAAGGGCAGATTTCACCAAAACCTTCTGTTAAACCAAGAGACTTCCCACCAAAGCCTGTCCCACTCTGAGATTCTGATAGAGCCAATCCGTGGTAGCGAGTCCCATATTTAGGATGTGCCGTTGAATGGCTCTGTTGCATGTGGTCCACACACTTTGACAGCCCGGTCATTGAGAAGCACAGTTCTATGACTATTTTCTGATTAACTATTCTACTGTTGAAATAAAACTAGATGTCTTTTGGGGAAATAAAACTAACTGGGTATGAATTAGAAATCAACTCTATTTCCTATTTCCTCAGGGTAAGGACAACAGAAATTGAATTTAAACCAGTTTATAATTTACAGATAAAGATAAAAATGTAATTGCTAATTTTCAATTCTAGTCAAGCTGCAGTTATCCCTTCTGGATAGAAATTAGGAAAGAAGACCCAGAAAAAGAATATTCCCCAAATCAGTTATTTTTAGGCTTGAAAGATATTCATAGCAACATTATAAATACATACAATAAATACATAGCCATTCACTTATTCTTACTCTTCTCCATACCTGGTTCATGTCAGAAATGAGTATTATTTCTATTGAGAGCATATAAAAAAAGGGTTTGGTGATTTGATATCAGTGAAGTTTTATGCAGTAACGTTTGGGGGGAGGGGGAGTGACAGCGTGTGTGTGTGTGTGTGTGTGTGTGTGTGTGTGTAAAGGGAGGGAGGAACAAGTCTTGAGAGCTGAGAAATGGGTATAGATGAGCCAGGAACCAGATGACCATTGAAAATTAGAGGCTAATATGAGGCAAGAAACCCTGGAATTTAACATTACCTGCTACACTGAGGTTCCTTCTCTTAGCAACTCTCAGGGGAATCTAGATCCTGACTTCTGCCCTTAAATGGAAGGCAGAGCAGAAATTGGCATGACCAAGAACACGGAGTACTAGTCCCAGCTTGACTGCATAGTAGAGGCAGCCAACAGGAAGAGAGATGGGACTGTCAGAGGCAGCTTTGTCAGGGGCAAGAGTGACAACAACATGATGCGGGAGAGAGAACAGAATTTAAAAGTAGACACTGAAGAGTATTATTACTCTCCTCTTTCATGATAGATGATTATGGGGTCGAGACCCTTCTGAGCCGTTAAAAAAGAGTAAATGATATTTTATAGCCTCCTAAGATGGCAGGTCATGGTGTGATAAAAAATGGGTATTAAAGGATATGTTTCCATTATCCCAAAGGCTGATGTATGTGAAAGGAAACTGTTCCTGAATGGAGTGAGACATTACTATATGTTTTTTTTTTTTTCATTTGGCAATTTGTTTTATGAAATAGCATCCCAAAGTTAATTCTAGCTAATGGCTATAGTTAGACTTTTTTCTTAATTAGCTTGTCTACAGAACATGATTCCCACACCTAGTAGGCTACTAAATACTGCGCTTTTTTTCTATACTATACTGTGGTCTGTGCATTTTAATTTAAAAAAAAATACTACATCACATTTATTTAAGTGGGCAAGTGTGAATATCTGTCTTAGAACAATTAACTCACTTGTACATTTGGCAAAGCATTGTGAATGTGATATTATAGTCTTAGAATCTAAGTGAGAGTTTTTCAATGTGTGAAATCCAAATAGAATAATCTGAAACTGGTGATTTGAAATGGTTAGTAAAACTCTTAAAGATGCCTGACTTTATCCTGGAGTATTGGAGGATTGGAACAGCTTAATCCAAGTGAATTTGTTCAAATAACATCTCTACCGGCAGCATGCCATACCCGTATACACTTGTATTTATCAGCTTCTTGACCTTACAATTTGTTGGAAAAACTGAAGTTGGTGGTCTTTCAAACAAAAGTCGAGTTTTTTCCAAATCCTCTTATATGGTCTATCTTGTATGTCTAGACTCCGAAATCAGAAATTACGTTCTATCATTATGCAGTCGATTGATTTAAAGGAATGTATCACTATACCTGATGATGATATTGTTTCAGTCTATCAGGTCATGAGTTTTATACCCTGTATTTAGATTATCAATCGAATGCTCCACCGACTACATTGTTAACTAGTGGTTAGAAAGGCTTTGCCTAAATATAAATTCCTTGCTTGCTAAATCGAGTTTCCCAAGTGTGTCTTCATTAGGAAATTTACGAGTAAATGTTTTTTTATTTGGCTTTCAATCTGTTATGTAATGATACAGCTATTTCATGTCATATATGTGTTTTCTTAATATAGTTATCCTACTTTGTATATTTCATCACTGGAAAGTATTTTTACATGTAGGTGTGATTATACCTAGGAATTATAACCCCAGAAATATAATAAATGTGTACAAAAACTTACTCTTCTTCCTTCATAGATATATGGGCAATAGGTTGCATATTTGCTGAATTGTTGACTTCAGAACCTATTTTTCACTGTCGTCAGGAAGATATAAAAACAAGCAATCCCTTTCATCATGATCAACTAGATCGGATATTTAGTGTCATGGGGTTTCCTGCAGGTAATTTATTTTTCTTTTCAAAATAATATTTGAGTCATATTTCAAAATAATTCCTTTTCCAAAGCATATTTTGAGTATTTTTATGTATAATTTTTAAGCTAAAATAAATAGATTTTTGATATAAGGAACATTGTTTTCTATAACAATATTCAATATTTTTTTACAAGATAAAGATTGGGAAGATATTAGAAAGATGCCAGAATACCCTACACTTCAGAAAGACTTTAGAAGAACAACGTAAGTAATTTCATGTTAAATATAAGCAGTAACTTCACTGGGAATATTTAAATTAATCCTTTAAAGAAAACAGATATAGTTTAGTATTTAAACCAGAAATTTAGATTTTAATATCTTAATTATGCTTATGACTTAAAGATTTTCCAGACCTTGCTAGCATACATGTTAGGCTTAGGCTGTAATATTTTACAAACTTTCAAGGATTTTAAAGGGTCAATATAGTGTTTAAATGTGTCTCCTGTTTTAGCATGATGAGGGCTCAGTTCAAGGCTACAACTGTGATTTTATCTGAATAATCACTAGTGACTGAAATGCTGGGTGAGGCAACGAGGAAGGACGACAGAAGGAAAACCCCATGGCCTGGAAGCTGGGGTAAAACATACCGGTGGGGACGTGTTTATCGAGTAGACATGAGAGAATAAAGGCGACAGCGTGAGAGGAGTTTGTTACAAATGTGCACACCTAGAGGAAGAGGTGTAGGAGGTTTTCTTTTGGGCGACTTAACGGGAAATTTCAAGACAGGATAGCTTGTGGGAGTAAAAGCAGACATGGTAATGAGAGTAGGGAATGGCACTAGTCATTTTTGGCCCCTCTGTTTTTCACACAGTCCTTGGTGGGGGGTCTTTTTCCTGTCTCTCTCTCTCTCTTAGCGATGGCACTGGTATTGTTCACGGTTCTGTCTTGGGCTGTCTTTTCACTCTGGACATTTTCCCTGGCAGTCTCTCTGATTTTATTGGCCAAAGTTTACCATCGATTATGCTAATACTTTCCAGTTTATGCATCCGACTCAGATCTCTTTTCCAAGTTTCAGACCCATTTGTCTAATTGCCTTATGGAATCCCAACCTGAAATTTCCATAAATGCTTTTAAGTTAAATGTCCAAAATTGAACTCATCATCTGTCCTCACACACCTTTCCTCCCACTGTATTTCCTCCCCTAGGAGACGACTCCATGATTCACCCAGTTGTTCGAGCCCAAGACCTGCCCTATCCCTGATCCTTGTTTTATCCCCTTCTCTCCCATTTTACCCTGCAGGGTCCAAGAAACTAGTAAATCTAGTCAGTTCTTTGTATTCCTCTCCATCTCCTCTGCCTCATGACAGTCCAGATCACTCTCCCTCACTTAGGGTCCTGCAGTGGCCTCGCAAAGTGGTATTTCTACTTCCGGTCTTTATTCCAACTCACCGTCTATACCACAGCCATTGCCCAAAGCAGATTTGATCATGTTGGTCTCCTCGCTGCTCTCAATTCACCATTGCTCTCACTTCCTTAGTATGGCTTCCAGAGCTCTGGCTTCTATGTCACCAAATTCGTCTCCTGTACAACTGCCCACTTTGTATTCTACAGCCTAGACATCATGAATTTCTTTAGGAAGCTTGAAAATCCAGAGCTTTTTTTTTGACCTCTGGGTTTTTACACAATCTGTTCCTTCAGTTTAGGATGTACTTTCCTCCCACTCGTTTCCTCAGATTAACTCCTGTTTTTCCTTTCTACTTATCCTTTAGGTCTTGCCTTAGGCATCACTGCCTGCTGAGGCCTGCCTTGACCTTCTAGGTCTGAGTCCCATACTCCTCCCTTGCGACCTGGCTGCTTCTCTAAGCACTGATGACTTTGCACTACAGTTAGCTTTTTTTTTTTTTTTTTTTTTTTTTTTTTTTTTTAATTTTCGAGAGAGAGAGAGAGAGAGAGAAATCCCAAGCAGACTCCATACTCACCACAGAGCCAATGCAGGGCTTGATTCCACGACCTGAGCCGAAATCAAGAGTGGGACACTAAACAGACTGAGCCACCCAGGAGCCCTCTGTTAGCTTTTGAATATTTCTCTGCCTTTCCCTCTAGATAGTATGGGTTATGTCTTTCTTATACACCATTATATGTATCTCCAGGGCCTGGTACAAAGTACATACCCATTAGTTACCTGTCAAATAGGCATTTAATGACAGTGGCTCAAGTAATCAAAGACATGCTAATAATATAAAATATGGAGAAAATTAATGTAGCAGTGAACACTTACCTTAGTGTTTAAAGACCAAAGGAAAATTTTCACATAAAATGATAGTGTTTACGGTAGCTAGCAATAAAAGGAGACAAATTTTAAAAGATAAATGAAATTCAGTTAGAAAAGTCATAGGAAAAGCTCAGCAATAAGAGCCCATATGTCATAAGCAAACAATTGTACCCCCGTGAAAGCAGCTACTAATACATAAGATGAAAGGAATTTATTAAAAATTAGCTAAATCTAATGCAGTACGTACAAGCCACTAAAGCAAAATGTAATGTAAAAATTCCAGAAAATATTATTTCAAATGACATAAAAAGTAAAGGAAAAATAACTTGTTTTCATTATATCAGATGAAAAGAACCAAAAAAATTACTCTTAAAGTGAGTCAGAAAGGATAGTGATAGAAGTTTCTATAATCTTTCCAGAGTCTCAGCTTTTATTAGCTTAGTAGAGGGCAAGGTGAAAATAGGATTAAAAGGAAATCTGTAAGTTGACTTTAAAATTGAATGTTCCAATAAGCATGGTCTGATCTTATGACAGAAACAAATAACTTAGAATCTGGAGTTAACCCAAGAAATCATGATTCAACAGAAAGACCAAAGACATGTGTATAGCCAGACTACATTTCTGCATAAACTTTAAACTTTCTTCCCATTATGGGCGCCTGAGTGGCTCAGTCTGTTAAGTGTCTGACTTTGGCTCAGGTCACGATCTCATGGTTTGTGAGTTCAGGCCCCGCGTTGGGCTCTGTGCTGCAACTCAGAGCCTGGAGCCTGCTGTGGATTCTGTGTCTCCCTCTCTCTCTGCCACTCCTCCTCTCACGATCGGTCTCTCTGTTTAATAAATAAACATTAAAAAAATTTCTTCCCATTAATAAATTTAGTGGTTACCTTGCTAATAAAAATGTTCCTGGTATTGGAGGAAAAAAAATTGTTAATGTTTTTAAGAGTTTATTTTTAAGCAATCTCTGTACCCAATGTGGGACTCAAACTTATAACCCTGAGATCAAGAGTTGCATGCTCTACTGACTAAACCAGCCAGGAGCCCCCCAAAAATTTAAGTTAATACACATGGCAAAGATTCTATTTTATTATTATTATTATTTTTTTAATGTTTATTTATTTTTAAGAGAGAGAGAGAGTTCAAGTGGAAGGGGCAGAGACAGAGGGAGACATGGAATCCAAAGCACGCTCCAGGCTCTGAGCTATCTGTCAGCACAGAGCCAGACACGGGACTCCAACTCACGAACTGTGAGATCATGACCTGAGCTGGAGTCAGACACTAACTGACTGGGCTACCCAGGTGCCCCACATGGCAAAGATTTTTAAAATGAACATACCTAGGACTGGCAAGGGTATAATAAAATGGCACTTCCTTGTTTTCCACTGGTGAGAACAGTGTTTCTCAAACTTTAATGTACCTACACCTGGAGACCTTGTTAAAAATGCAGAGCCTGATCCAGAATTTGGGATGGGGCCTGAGAATCTGTATTTCTAACGTGAGCTCTCAGGTGCCCATGCTGCTGATCTGAGGGCCAGGTTCATGTAGCAAGGTTCTAGAGCACGTAAACATGGCTTTGAAAGACACATCCCTGTGGCCTAATAAACCCAAGAATTTATCCTGTGGAAGCAATCGGAGCAGCCACACATAGCTCACCAAGTGTTTATTATGTGTCAGGCATGGTGCTAAGCCCTTCCCTACATTTTCTCATGTGGTCCCCACAGCAACTCTGTAAGATAGGTATAATTATAATCCCCGGTTTTCAGATGAGGAAGCTAAGGCTTTCATGGGGCTTAACTAACTGCCCAAGGTCACACAACTGGTAAATGACTGAGTCAGGGTCTGGAAAGGTCTCTGTTTCTTGCCTGTGTGCAGCAGTGTCTCCCTGCCATGTGGACTGGAGTAACCTACAAGGACCTGTATTTAACTATCGTGAGACACACGACAGCAGTAACTGTAGGAATATACAAAGACAGTCGCTACCAGTGAGTAGTTTAGAGAGCACTGAACAAGGAAGAAATGTTTACAAAACAATATTAAGTGAAAAGAGGACAATTTGTATATTTGTGTGATCCCAGTTTTATAAAAATAAAAATCCTTCGGTGTCTGTATCATATATATATAAGCATAACAGAAATGCCAAAGGAAAATTAGCAAAATCTTGATAGTGTTTGTTTGTTTGTTTGTTTTAATCATTGAATGGCTCGATTATGAGTGATTTCAGTTTTCTTCTTTATACTTTTCTATGTTCTCTAAGTTTTCTACCATGAACATATATGTTACTTATTTTTTGACGTTTTTAATATGAAATCTTTCATATATAGGAAAGAGCATATATTCTGAATTTGTATTTATCATTCCACATTTTTCATTATAGTTTTGCTACAGATGTTATGTATCTCCAAATAAATTACTGTTCAGTTTAATATATCTTTGATCTTTATATAACTTATAGTCTGTATTTTCTTTTGCAGTTTGCTTTTATTTCCCACTCAACCTCTGTATTCATTTTAACTATTGTTTGACATTCCATTCTATGAATATGTAACAATGTACCCATTCTTTAATTGATAGACATTGTGTTGTTTACAGTTTTTTCTGTTATGGTACTGCTGTTAAGAACATTCTTGTTCATGCATCCCGATATACGTGCACAAAGGAATCTCTTAGAGTATGTACCTAGGAAGGGAATTGCTAGGTTATAGGTTGTTCACATTTTCAACTCTAATGGTTAATGTGTAATTACTTTTCAAAGCAATCGTAAAAATAGAAACTCTTACCTGCAGTGTTTAACAATCTCTACGTCACACATTTACCAATATTTGGTTATGTGTTCTTTCATTAATCAGAAAAGACAATGGCCTAAACATGTACCTTATAGGAAGACCAATCTGGGAGCTTTACTGTGTAAACTGTACTTGAATGGGAAGGATTATTTGAAAAGAAAATGTGTGAGTGTCTCCAGTGATGCGTGATTATCATGTTCTTGCAGATATGCCAACAGTAGCCTCATAAAGTACATGGAGAAACACAAGGTGAAGCCTGACAGCAAAGTGTTCCTCTTGGTAGGTGCCTCTCTGCCAGACGGGGAAGTTGGGTTCGTAGCACAGACCCGTCTTGTCTCATTCATCATGGAATTGTTCTAGCTATCCTCGTCTTTATTTATTTATTTTTGAGACAAAGTGTACATGCACGCACGCACATGCATGCGCATGAGCCCGGAAGGGGCAGAGAATCTTAAGAATCTTAAGCAGGCTCCACACCCAGCGGGGAGCCCCACACAGGGCTTGATCCCACAACCATGAGATCAGGACCTGAGCTGAAATCAAGAGTCTAGAAGATTAACTGACTGAGACACCTAGGCACCCCAAACTGATTATTTTTTTTAAGTTTTTTTTTTTTTTTTTTTTTTTTTTTTTTTTATTTGGGTGGGGAGAGAAGCAGAGAAAGAGAGGGAGAGAGACAACCCCAAGCAGGGTCTTAGCAGTTAGTGCAGACCCCTGCCTGGGGCTTGAACCCACGAACTTCAAGATCATGACCTGAGCTGAAATAAAGAATCGGTTGCTCAGCCAACTGAGCCCCTCAGAGTGCCCCCCGGCTTCTTTTAAGTAGGTTCCATACCCAACATGGTGTTCATAAGGTCATGAGTTCAAGCCCTGAGCTGCTTAACCGACTAAGCCACCCCGGCACCCCTCCTCCTTTTTAGAAAGAAAAGAAATTGGTGGATGCTAGGGGAAAATTAAATATTTTTCGGTTGAGATGTCACTCTTGACTTCTAGACTTAATTTTTTCCTATTTTTCTGATTTATCAGCTAAAACAAACCTTACGTACTAAAAGGGCTTTAATGCTAATGATTTCTGCCAATTTTACATAAATGTATGTAGTGCACTAGTCACTATATATTAATCTGTGGTGAGCTATAGAAATGGAATTTGATATTAATCCTGTTAGACATTAGTGTTGACATACAAAAGTCAAAACATTGATTTATAAACAACCTTTCCATGTGCTATATCGATTTCTTATGTGTTACTTTAGCTTCAGAAACTCCTTACTATGGATCCAACCAAGAGAATTACCTCGGAGCAAGCTCTACAGGACCCCTATTTTCAGGAGGACCCCTTGCCAACGCTAGAGTATGTATGCTGCATTTTCCGTGTCCTTTGCCTCCAGTTTGAGGATGTCAGATGGTGACTAAAGTAAGAGAAGCACTGGTTCCTGTAGCATTACTCAAAGTTTCCATTGATCCCACCGTGGAGAAGAAGCGCTCCAGAGAAAGGGCCTATATCCTGAAGCAGGCAAAGCTGTAGAAGACAGGTATTTTAGGGATGACCATCATTCGGTATTACAGAGAAAACTACAACTGAGGACAGGTGGAATGTTTATAGTCAGGCGGATGAGTTGAAAAACCAGACGGAACTGCAAATTTAAAAGTCTGTGTGTCCACTGGGCTACCAAAACCTCTCAATTTCCAATCCTCGTTATACCTATGTGCTTGTATTTATTAGAGACGTGGCTTTTCTTGAAGAAAAAAAAAGTATTTTCATTGTCGAGGCAATTACAAATTCGGTTGTTTTTAGTGCTAATTAAATTTGTGTGGAGAAAGTTCTATATCATATATCAACTATCTAATGGCAGGAGAGAGAGAGAAAGCACAAGCAGGGGAGAGGGGCAGAGGCAGAGAGAGAGAGACAGAAAATCTTAAGCAGGCTCCATGTTCGGTGTGGAACCAGACTCAGGGCTCTATCCCACGACACTGGGATCAGGACCGGAGCTGAAGTCAAGAGTCTGACGTTCAACCGCCTGAGCCACACAGGTGCCCCCAAAAGATTCTTTCCTTATTTGCTTAAATTCGGTTGTCTTGGAAGGCATTCAGCAAATAGCAGCTATCGATGAAGAATAGGCAATATGTTAAGGAAAAAAAAGTGGAATTTTAAATTAACAAGGTCAATGATACTGCAGATTTTAGGTCCTGATGTGTATTCTCTTTTTAAAAAATGATTTTTTTAGTGTGTTTGCTGGCTGCCAGATTCCATACCCCAAGCGAGAATTCCTTAATGAAGATGAACCTGAAGAGAAAGGTGACAAGGTATAAGCTACACAGTACACTTCTACTCCCAGGGAGTAAGGGAGGCAAAAAGAGAATTTAGGGAAGTATAATCGAGTGATTCCTATGTATTTAGCTGCCTTCTATTTAGTTATGTGCTTACTTTATTGTGGGTGTACTTTGCAATTTGAAATATCACAAGTTTACAGACAAATGAACTTCTGATTTGTTTTATAGCCCATTTCAGTCCCTGATCCTAAATGGTTGCATTTTGTTCAGTGTCATCACCATGGCTTCATGCAGGCTTCCTTCAAAGCACCCTCTGTTCTTTGTTCATAATTGGCTATATCAGGCCTTCCCCATATCCCTCTACTCTTCCAAAATCACGATCGAGAAGACTATTATAGCGGTTTTATTATCATTTTTTGATGTTTATTTATTTATTTGGGAGGAGAGCGCCCCCGAGTGAGCAGGGGAGGGGCAGAGAGAGGGAGAGAGAGAATCCCAAGCTGGCTCCACCGAGCCAGCTGCGCACTGACTGCACAGAGTGGGAGGCGGGGCTTGATCTCAGGAACAGTGAGATCATGATCTGAGCCAAAACCAGGAGTGGAAGGCCTAACCCTAAGCCACCCAGGCGGCCCACGGCGGTTTTAATGAGTGCGGAAGTATTTCCGTGTGCCCTGTGCTGTCCAGCGGGATGTCTGTGACTGAGGTGGAGGACCACCGTGCAATCTAAATGAACTTCAGAGAATGACTCCTGTTCAGGACTCAGTGCTCTGACCCCCCAACCCCCCCACCACCAAGGTCTGCTCCCTTCTCCCGTCTTTGGTTGTCCCACGTAGGTCGCTCCCCAGGTTGGTGGGCAGCGGCGTGTGCCCATCGAGTAAATGAAAGCAATGCCCTGTTAATTTAGTCCCATACCAACTTTGCCTTTTTTCTTTCTCTTACAAGAACCAGCAGCAGCAGCAGAACCAGCATCAGCAGCCCGCGGCGCCCCCGCAGCAGGCAGCAGCACCCCCGCAGGCGCCCCCGCCGCAGCAGAACAGCGCCCAGACCAACGGGACTGCGGGCGGGGCGGGGGCCGGCGCCGGGGGTGCGGGAGCCGGGCTGCAGCACAGTCAGGACTCGAGCCTCAATCAGGTGCCCCCGAACAAGAAGCCCCGCCTCGCGCCCTCGGGCGCCAACTCCGGGGGGCCCGTGATGCCGTCAGAGTATCAGGTACTGTTGACCTCAAACAAGAAATGGGAAGTCTGGGAAGTCGCTTTTGTAATAGATCCTTTTAGAATTAAGTAGTACTTAACTCTAAAGTTCGTGCAAATGGTACAATCCTGTTTCTAGGACGTGCTATGAAAATGAGGATTTGGGTCATATATTATGTCATTGGAAAACATTTCATTTCTTGATTTGCTTTTCCTGACATCCTGAGGAAGGAAGGTGAGACAGGCATCTTCCTCCTCAAAGAAAATATCTCATTTACCCTTCCAGCTGCCAGTCAGCTTTGGGTCAGAAAAAGAGAACTAGACAAGCAACTGAAAGAGAGAAGAGTGGTGGCTTATTTTGGACAACAGTTAAAGAAAGATTTGCTGTCACTGAGAGGAAACAGTAAGTAGCGTCAACAGAGAAAGGGATTAAGATTGCAACTTTTCAGAAGTCAGTGTTAAATCTCGCTAGAAGTATTTCTGGGGCTAGAAAATACTTGTTATTATTATGTTGCGGATCACGTGGCAGCAGAAGACTTGGAGATCTTGGAAGGCAGGAGGTTTGTTTACACTGGTGGGCCCAGAGGAGATCACACTCCAAAGCTCTGAGTCTTGAGCATAAGCAGAGGGAACAATTTATAGTCTGTTACTTCCGCAGCCCTCATTAATGCCAAGCAAGCAGGGTGGGAAGAACCCAGGGGGGCAGGACTTTCCTTATCTGTTAGCCATCTTGACAAAAGATTTTTCCCTATCAATTAAGATTAAAAAAAGACCACAACTGTCTAAATGTGGTACCTCTCTTCATGGGATGGGGTGGAAACTGGTGTGGTGAATGGAGAACAAAGGAGATAGAAGTTTATTGGATACACCTCTGGGGAGCAGGGCCTAGACAGTCCCTCTGAGCAGGGAGGGACTGTCTGCCCCCAGGCAGTGGGTGTTGAGTACAGAGCAGTGAGTGAGGGCTGTTTTGTTTTGCTTTGTTTTTGAGAAAGAGGACTGCCAACTAGGGGGGAGGGGTGGAGAGGAGCAATGGGAGGGAAAGGGGGGGAGAGAGAGAGAGAGAGAGAGAATGAGAATCTTAAGCAGGCTCCATGCTGAGTGAGTAGACCATCTTGGGGCTCAGTCTCATGACTATGAGATCATGACCTGAGCCGAAATCAAGAGTTGGATGCTTAACTGACTGAGCCACCCAGGCACCTCTAAGCATCCGTATTTTAGAACAAAGTCTGACTTACATTCTACTGGACATTTCCTCAGCTTAACCAACAGAGCCCCCCACCCCAGGTGCCCCTGGGGGGCTGTCTTAAAAGGGGGAAGGTGAAGAGGTATGGGGATGTAAGGAATTCTCCCTTTTTTGGGTAACTGTGCCTGGTTGTACGGAGCCCATTGGTCAGTTGTGGCCTATGGATATTTTGAGGTGGGTCGCCTAACGGGCCTGTGTTCATCCAGGGGGTCGCTGCGGGCCCTCTTGCCTTGATGAGTTTCCATTGCTCAAGCCTGATGTCTAAAAGTGGCCTCTATACGTTGTACTACTAATTTGGGAAATTAACGGGAAAAAAGTATTAGTATTTGGGGAGAGAGAGGTAAAAATACCTGTGAAAACCATATGGAATCTTGTACACACACACAAAAACCACCCAAATTTTCAACGATAGTAACCAGCTAAGATCTAAGAAAGGGGTTAGGCAGGGACCTTAAAAGTAAAAAAGAAAAAAAAAAGATTTAGAACCTGAGGGTACTGGTGGAAGAGGAGCGGGAGATAATAGAAAACAAAACCACAGGCAAGGGAGCCATAAACTCACTGAGAAGGATCTGGAATCAAGAGAAACGTTAACAAGAAAGACATAATAAACTGGTTTTATATTTTGAATACATCTTTACGAACTACTGTGTTTTCACACAACCACTTCTCTGAAATCTTCTCTTGGAAGAGTTCCTGCAAGCAGAGAAGTACGTAACGGCACTTTCCTTGGTTCCACTCATTGAAAATCAAAATTTGACAGAGTAAATTTGAAGATCAAATTCCTCCAAGGAAGTTTGGAAGCAAGGTTTCCAGGATCTTGAGGGGGCTAGCTACTGTTAGGGAAAGGTCATTTATTATTGTCTAGTAAAACCTTGGTCATGAGACCCTTCAGGTGTATATCTGGAGACCGCAGGCTTGGAGGATAAGGGCTGACATATATCTTGAGGGATAGAGATAAAGGAAGTTTCCAGAGGAATTTTTGTGTGTTAAAGTAGCTCACAGGATCCTGGAGGTTGGGATAACTTAAGCTAAGATTGCCTTTTGCCGTTAGCAAAGTGTTAACATCCAGGCAACTGAGTTCCTAGAGGAAGGTCACTCTGCCTATCTCAAGGACTTGTCAATGGGCTGTATGTAGGTTGTAAGGAAATTTAGTTGTTTTGTTTTTTTTTTTTTTGCCTTTGTTTCGCACGTTCCCCTCTGAACAGTTCTGACCCTTAAATCTTTACAGTTGCTGAGGGTGAAAGTCTTGTCTCCTAACTTCTTCCTGATGAATAGGGACATAGAGATGTCCCTACCTATGGGTCAACGTAGATCAGTTGGGGACTTATACATAGTGCTGCGGAAATGGGTCTGGATCACCCAGTGGAAGAACCAAGCGGCACTCAGCACCCGCACTCAGCACTCGGGAGATCTTGGAAGGCAGGAGGTTTATTTACACCCATGGGCTCAGAGGAGATCACTCTCCAAAGGTCTGAATCCAGAGCATAAGCAAAGGGAACAATTCCTCACAAGCAGGGTGGGAAGAAGAACCCAGAGGGGACAAGACTTTCCTTATCAGTCCTGTCTGCCATCTGATAACAGATTTTTCCATATGATTGAAGTTAAAGGTCAAGGGAGACCAAATGTATGCATCTTCCCAAGCAGAAAGGATAATCCGTCAGCTCGAAGTTATGCCAGTGAAGGAGTCTCAACACCAGGTGGAAACGCATGGGAAAAAACAGTAAATCGTGATTGGAACACACACACACACACACAAAAAAACCCAAATGAGAGTCCTTTGGTAGTTGACAAAAATTCTCTTCTAGTCCACAATTTTAACCGATCGTTAAAGAAAAGAGAGGAATGAGGGCGCCTGGGTGGCTCAGTCAGTTAAGTGTCCAACTTCGGCTCAGGTCATGATCTCATGGTTCGTGAGTTCGAGCCCTCCATCGGGCCCTGTGCTGACAGTGTGGAGCCTGGAGCCTGCTTCGGATTCTGTGTGCCATGCTCTTTCTCTCTGTCTTACAGAAATAAATAAACGTTGAAAAAATATTTAAAAAAAGACAGGAATCTTCTAAAGCATCAATTGAGTATTCATGTCAGTTAGAAATGCAGAAATATTTTGTGGTAATCTGGAATGTACACACAGCATTCTGTTTTAATGATAGCACAAGTTCCAAGTTCCACCTTGTGCAGCAGTTAGAACATCTAATGCCATTCTGTTTTGTAAAACTGCTTGATGCATCAGTGTTACCTCAATATTTAATAGAGAAATGCTATTTCAAGTGTCACTTAGGGCTGTGACCGTGTACTTATTGGCTTCCATGTGCCAAATGACATTCTCTGGTCCTAAAGAGGGAATAAAGATGGATGCTGGGTGGTCATACCAATGAAACACAGAATGTGTCCACCGTTGTTTTAAATGTGGAAGGTTGGCTGGGTCGGTAATGGTTTTAATAAAGTACCAGTGCATCCAAAGTGCAGCAGTCTTTCCAGCCTGAGGACACAAGTTAGAGCCACATAGCCATTGGGTCCCATAGGAGCCAGGCATCTAATTCTGGGCCTCCTTGAAGTGCAGCCAGGATATCAAGGGCTTTTCGGTTTTACAGGGCCACCTTTCCAGAGGGTTGTGGATGCCAGGCCGATTGTAAATAGTAATTAATTTTTAAGGTCTGAACTATTTGCTGAGTTATTTGTGCAATAAAAGAATCTGTTGTCACTTTGTAGGAACCAAGGAAGTCCAAAGCTAGGGACCATTTCTCTTCACAAAGGTTTTGTCATTTTAGTGGCCTTTTTGCCCAAATGAGTAGCCTGGTGTAAACCCTGTATTACCTTTCATTGGTTATTTTGGGGTATAAGGATCTTTCGCTCATTATTAACAGGCCAGTCCTGTGCGTTTTTTTGAATATCCTCATTCCCGGGCTATGTGAATTTCTTAGTCTGAATAGACTGGAATTATGGACTTTATTGGAGTTAAGACTTGTATAAGACTTAATAATTGTTTGTTTGGTACTGCCTGCTTGGCTGCATGGTCTGCTAAATTGTTCCCTTTAGATGCTAAGGTCATAGCTCTTGATGCCCTTTGAGGTGAATTACAGCCACCTCTGAAGAGTAATAATTTGGGACCCATATTTGATTGGGGAGCTATGGCTTCATAATAATCCCCTTTCCCTCCAAATTGCTCCAGGTGCAAGTAGCACCAGAAAAGCATATTTGGAGTCAATATAAATATTAATTTTGAGGCCTTTGGCCAATTGTAAAGCATGAGTGACCACTATTAACTCTGCTTTTTGGGCAGACGTATTGGCTGGGAGGGCTTCGGCCTCAACAGTCTGAGTTGGATGACTATAGTGTACCTAACTTTTCTTGTCCCCTTTTCCATGAAACTACTGCCATCAGTAAGCTAACTGTCCTCTGCATTTTCAATAGGGGAGTCTTTTAAGTCTGATCAGCTAGAATAAACAAGACCAATAATCTCTGAGCAGTCATGTTTTAACATGGAAGTATGATGGTCAGGCCCAGGCATAAGAGTAGCTGAGTTTAAAATTTGACAGGTTTTAAGTATTATTTCAGGTGTACCTTAAGCATAGCTGGTATTTAATAAGTCGGCCTCCCGTCATCCTTTGGTGGCCTTCGGTCTCTCAGACACTCTTGACCTGATGTGGGGTCATTACTGTCAAGGACTGTCCTATAGTAAGTTTTGAGGCTTCTTCTATCAGGAGGGCTGGTAGAAGAATTTTGCAATGTTACATCAATAGAGGTAGTTCCTGGAACAAATATGGTTAAGGGATAAAACTGTCAAGAAGCCCTCTTTGTTTGATATCTAGCCTTAAATAACATCCCAATTACAAGGAATCACTGGCAAATGGAAGACTTGTCTCGGAGGATAAGGGCATTCCCAAGTGCATCATCTAATTCAGTCATAGGGAAAGTGGGACCATCCATTATTTCCACAAGTCCATAGTTAACTCCACGGAGTTGGGTACACTCGGACTTTTAAGGAGTGATTTTGTCATCCTAGCCTCCCAGAATTGGTCAAGGTAATACAATTATTAGGGAATTCATCCTGTTTTTCCAGCTGTTTAAATAATCCTATTCCCATGGGGTCCTGTAATTATCCCCACAGAAGAATAAGCACAAAGATTGTCTATACATGAACTATTGTGCCAATTTCTCTGAAGTTTACCTCAAGTTGTCTAGCTGTGCAACAAACAACAAACATTTGCAAAGACAATCAGAACTAGAATTTAACACCCATATAATTTTTCTCTCTAAAATCACCCTTATTTCCAGAGATAGCCAAATTAAGACTAATTTGTTTGTAAAACAATCCCAATTTTAACAAACTCGGCCTAATTATTTGCATAAAGTCAGCAAGAATAGTGATATAGATCTTTTAAAATCTTGTTTTGCTGAAACCTTTTATAAGGAATCTTGATTGAACTTTTAGTCAAGACCAGAAGCTGAGCCAAATATTTGCCATCAGACATGCCTACAATACCTGTAGAATTGGGTGAATCCCTCTTCCCAAAGTCCCCAAAAGCATCCTGCAGTTCCTGCACCTGCCAGGAAGTGACTTTTTACTCACTTGATAAAGCTGCCGGGAACTCTGTAAGCAAGGTATCAGGCCAGGGTTTCTAATGGGCTCCACTGGCTTCATGTTTCCTAAAGTCAACCTCAGTTCTTTAGAGCTGTCTGGTCATATCTGAGTCTATGCATGTCTCTCTCAAATATGACGTTCCAGCCAAAGCCTTGGTAAAATAACCAATGTTTCCATTGGTGTCCTGTTGCAAGGAGAACAGATTCTTATTGAACTTCTGTAAATAACTATGATTGCCGTGGAGGAAGGCATACTTACTGAGGCCTTTTGAATTTCGGAGGGTTCAGGTAGAGAGAAAAGTTAAATGCTTCAATTTGTTCACAAATGAATACTTTATCACATTTACGTAAGTCATAGATATTTTAAGAGGTTTTCTTAACCTGGAAGAGCAAACATTAGAGAACCAGCAATGTTTCAAACGAGAGTCACAAAACTGTAATCGTCTTCAGTTCATTTAGTTCCACATTATTAATTCTCCTTCACTTTGAATGCAGCTTTTTAGTTCTGGAAATTATTACCCATTTCAGTTTTGATCTTAAAGATATCAAATACCTGTATTCATCAAAAAATAGTCCTTTTTATGAACCTCCTTGAAGGCAAAACTCATTTTGCAAGAGCATCAGAACAACAACTATATGACAAAAACCACAAATGGACACCGTTAACAGACTCATAGGAGAGCTCATTATGATGCAATTGACAAGGAATCCAGTTATTTCTGTTATATATAACACTTCAGTAATTAGACTATTGAGTGATGACCTTATATCAGAACAGTAACATACGAAATAAGCCTAATTAGTCAAAGACTTAATTAGTCAGAGAATTTGTTTAGGATTTCTATCTTGGGGAAGTTTGTTAAAACCTTAGAAAGTTTTAAGCACATGTCTAAATAGGATTACAGTTCATCAAAGACCTGATAAAGATAAAACATAGAAACTGGTTTTTCTGGTTAAAGAAAAGAGAAAACAACCTTATTTACATTTTCAGATCAAGAGCAGACCAACTTCCAAGAAAACTTTTGTCTTTTTAACAGAGAAAGCAGACTTTCAGTCTTATACCAGTGTACTTAAAAAATCCTTTCATTTCAGCCTTAGTCCTGACCCACACATAAAATTCCTTCCGAAAGATTTCCCTTCACAAACCTTCCACAACTTTCCTTTGCATTCAGATTTTATCCCAAGCCATTTCTCTCCAAACTGCCAGTCTCATTTAGGACAAAATTACCTTCTTTTACCTTCAACAAAAATGTATTTCCATTCCTTATGCCTTTCTTACATATACAGAGTTGCTTCCCTAATTCCCATCAGTCTTAATTACATTTAGCAGAATTTTAACTCTTAGAAACCTTAGTCTCCAATGAAAACTAAGTAGTAGCCAATTGTAGACTGTTACACCAAAATTCTTTAGATGGCAAATATATGGATACATTTAAACACACAGCATGTTTTCCAACAGACCCAAATATCCTTAGTTTCTCTACAGTAAGAGGTCAGAGGTGCAAACCCAGCTCAGTAACCGATGCTCTAGCACTTTATCCTATTTGGGAAAGACCTAGATGTCCAATGAATTCAATCCCATTTATCATCCAAGCAAAATGTTAAAGTTTCAGGTTACCAAAGACTTTGAAAGCTGTCTTAACAATTACACAGGAAAACTTTGAGATAGACAAAATTAACTGTCATTTTAAGTCATCTTTTTGCTAACAAATTGCCACAGAGCTAACACTAGCTTATTTTACCTTAGTAAACCTCCAGCAATTTGGGTTCTATTAGGAGGAGGCCTATTTAGATTCTTATCATCCAGTATATCAGGAGGGAGTTTACTGGCCTGGTTAAGTGACCAAACAAGCTCTGCAAGACGCCCTTAGGTCCGGGTGCTGATTTAGAGCCGTGATGGCCTGGACCTAGGGTACCTCCATCCATTTACCCTGTTTTCCTGCACAACAGATCGAACCAATAGATCATACTGAGGCCATGCATCGTTACAGGGGATCAGTCCTTTCTTACATTTTGCAATCCAAACTCTTTCCAGTGGGTTACAGGGCATTCATTCCAAGGGAGAGTCCTTAGGAACTAAGAAGAGAGAAGGTCCATTACCAAGAAAATCCCCCCTGAGTCCTGGGTGGCATCCCATGGGCAGGATATGTCCGAGATTCCTGGTATCAAAGCGACCCAGGGCGCCCCTCAAATAAAATAGCTACGATCACTACCCTGCTGTAAAGGCCCTGTAGGAGGGATGCCAGTGTCCCCCTGCTTCCCCATCACATTCTAGACTGCAAAATGGGTGCCAGCATATAGACTTAGATGCCGTGCCATGCTTTGCCTTGCCGTGCAGTGCCTTCGCTGTGCTGTGAAGGGCATCAAGGCTGGGCCTTGCCCTGCTGTTCTGTGAAGGTCAGGCTGTGCCTCGCCTTGCCATGAAGAACCCCCTGTTTTTAACCCATGGAAAACCCTAGAAAAGTTTCACAAGGGGAAATTCCCCAATTTTGTAGTTTAAGTAGTTAGTAGAGGACATTGCCAGAAAACAGTGAAGATAAAAATCCATCATCATCTAAGCGACATTTCAACACATGTAGTTTTTACAGCCAACTTCCCTAGGAAACGGTCCCCGGTTGAGTTTTTACTTCAGTTGACTTCTGCTCTCAGTCAGCCCCGAGTGAAGGTCTTGTGGCCAGAAGCAGCTAGACCAGGGGTGTTGAGGGGCCCAGGTTAGACCAATGAGGAGTCTTAAGATCAGCAACTGTGCTAGTGACTTAGGTGGCTGTCCCATGCCCAAAACAGACAACTTTGCATAAGGATAGGAATAAAGGAGGACATCAAGTTTCTGGGTCTTGTTACATTCCGGCCATGGAACTAACTTCCATCCAAAAGGCAGGCTTTTTCCTCCTCATAGAGTAGCCACAGGATTGCAGCCTGGGCAGTCAACGTGAAAGTTTTCCAATAAGACCATACTCCCTGAAAAGGCCTTGAAATGAGAGTAAAGGAAGAGAAGAGGAAGTACTTACCCAAGTACTTGAGGCCAAGTTTGCGCCAAGGGTTGGTGTCCAGATGAGAAAATTCGGGCCCCACATTGGGCACCAAAATGATGTGGAAATGTTGGGGTGTGGAGTGAATGGTCAAGAAGGAATTCTTGAGATGTCTCCAGTTCAAAAAAGGTGGTTTTATTAAAGCACGGGGTAGGAGCTGTGGGGGTTGTGATGGGTGACTGATTGTACACTTTCAAGTTGGGGGAGGGGGTTAAGGATAGCATAAGTCCCTGAGGAATTTGGAAGCAAGGTTTTCAGGATCTCAACGAGCCAGCTCTTGTTAGGAAAGGGCCCTTTACTACTGTCTAGTAAAACCTTAGTCATGAGACCCTTTAGATGTATATCAGGGGGCCATGTGCTTGGAGGATAAGGGCTAACATATCTTGGGGGGTAGAGATAAAGGAAGTTTCCAGAGGAATTTTTATGTGTTAAAGTAGCATCCTGGAGGTTGGGATAATGTTAAGCTACGATTGCCTTTTGCTGTTAGCCAAGTGTTAACATCCAGGCAGCTGAGTTCCTCGAGGAAGGTCACTCTGCCTGTCTCAGGGATTTGTCAGTGGACCGAAGGTTGTAAGGAAATTTAATTTTACCTTTGTTTCCCACATCAAGTTTGGTAGCCTTTGCATACTGAGTTGGGGGATCCTGCTGATTTGTCCTTCCCTTAACCTGTAGTGCGACCTCAAGGTCATTTACATTTTTTTACTCCATGTGATAGTTTTATTAGTAAGGTCTTTCCCACTTTGCTCATGGAAAGAACCAGCCTTCTGAGCTTAGTTAAGGACACAGGCTCCAGCTATGCTTACCGTTACCTAGGCCCCATGTTCTTATTCTATAGACGAAGTTTTCCTTTTACATATTTATTCGTATTTGCCCTTGGCACCATGAAGGTAAAGGTTTCATTTAAGGTAATAACAAGATATTGGATTGAAATACATTTGTCTCTGCTTTCTGTGAAGGGTGTTTTCATGTATAAACATTTTTTTTTATTCCAAATATTACCTGAAGTTTATAAAACCCATTTATTGCTGCCACATCCTGCCCAGCCTGTCTTGCTTTGTCGTGTCGGTGGTGCCGCCGATGCCACCCCAGCTTCTACCTCCGAAAATTCTCTTCTCTAGAAATGACTTCTTGACCATAGCTTTGTTATTTATAATGAGAAAATTAGCAGCATATCAGTGTACATTATGAATGCCACTAACGTAGTGTGCCAGGCTGATCATTCTCACTTGCAAATCGCAGTTTTACAGGGAATCACTAGCAGCGTTAGATAAAGAGCAGTGGGCCGGCACCGCCTTTCTTGTGCCAGTGCAGCTCGCGTCCCAAGAAACCCAGCCAGAGTTCGTGCCTGCCACTGTTATGGCGGCGGCACGCTGTGATTTCAAAGAAGCAAACGTGTTAAGGAGCTCAAGTTAGCTGTCCGCTGCCGTGGAGGGGAACCGGGAGCCTCTGAAAACGGCTCCCGTGTCTGTCCTGTCGTGGTTCACGTGCTGAGCCAGTGATTCCGCCAGTGATTCCCTTTTCCCTCTCCTCCCAGCACTCCAGTTCTCGCCTGAATTACCAAAGCAGCGTTCAGGGATCCTCCCAGGCCCAGGGCACACTCGGCTACTCCTCCTCGTCCCAGCAGAGCGCGCAGTACCACCCGACTCACCAGGGCCACCGCTACTGACCGCCGCGGCCCAGGGCACAGACTCCAGCAATATGATGTCCGCGTGGAAAGCAACCAAAAGTGCGGCCGGGGCTGCTGCTTAAAACTCACCCACTTGGGAGGAAGACTACGTACTGAGCATTTTGCAGGACGGACGGACGTCTCTTCTTTACTGACTTAAAGAAGATTTTTGTGAAGTTTCCCCAACACCCTTTCCCTGCATGTGTTCCATTGTGACTTTGATACAGCGTCTGATCTAATCCCAGCACTTAACTTCTGTAACCTTCAGCATTTTTTGGAAGGATTTCCTGGTGCACCTTTCTCATGCTGTAGCAATCACTATATGATTTATCTTTTCAGAGCTCTTTTAATAGGATTTTAATGTTTTAGAACCAAGACTCCAGCGGTGTATAGTTTTCTACTTCATGAACTGATCTAGCAACACAGGTAAAAAATGCACCTTTTAAAGCACTACGTTGTTTTCACAGAATATGACTGTTCTGCTCATGGAAGTCTTAAACAGAAACCGTTACTGTCCCAAAGTACTTTACTATTATGTTTTTATTTATCTAGTTTCAGGGAAGGTCTAAAAAAAAAAGACAAACAGTGGGACAGAGGGAACCTACAACCAAAAACAGCCTAGATCTTCACAGTTAACTATGCTGTATGCTCTGAAGAACTGAATTCTGTGGTAATTTTTATATACTCAATCATTCAGATGGAACGTAGTTCCCAGAATCACCTTATTCTGAAGAGTATTCGGTAATTACGAATTCTAATTTCACCTTCACGTAGCGAAGTCTACCTTGAAAAAGGGTTTCAAGAGCTTTGATGAAATACAGCCCTCTGGTGCCCCACACCAGAAAGCGGAAGAGAGTATTAACTGCACTAGGGTTTCTTTAAGGAGTCATGTTGATCAAAGGACGTATTACTTACCTTTGAAGGAAGAGCTTTGAGTGCGTATTGTACGTAAAGTTGGCCTCTCTAAAGAACTGTTCGTTTCTTCGCATCTGGGCCAGCTTGAGTAACTTCCTTACATAATCAAGAGTACTCCAAGGGAAGCCTGCAAAATTAATTTGCAAATTAATCTGCTTTTTAAAATTAAGAGCAGTGTTCTCCATTCATACTTGCATTAGACATAGAGTGACTATTTTTAAAGCATGTTAAAAATTTAGGTTTTATTCATGTTTAAAGTATGTATTATGTATGCATAATTTTGCTGTTGTTACTGAAACTTAATTCTATCAAGAATCGTTTCATTGCACTGAATGCTTTCTTTGCCCCTAGGAGAAAACTTAATAATTGTGCCTAAAAAACTATGGGCAGATAGTATACCCGAGGATACAAGATAAAGTGCATATTTGCATTTCCACGATCTATGAATTAGAGGCTGAGTTCTTTAGCCAGTGAAAGGAACCCCTCACCCCCCAGGGTCACAGGGAATGTAGAGTCTTAGAGCTCCCATTGTAATGTAAGGGGCAAGAAATATGTGTTCTTTTGAATGCTACTAGCAGCACCAGCCCTGTTTTAAATGTTTTCTTGAGCTAGAAGAAATAGCCGATTGTTGTATATGCAAGGTATATGCATTTTTTTAAACTATTCTTTGTGAACTTATCTACCTGGTTATGATACTCTGGGTCCATATACAAGTGAAGTAAGATTTTAGACAGAAGCCAGTATACATTTTGCACTATTGATGTGATACTGTAGCCAGCAAGGACCTTACTGATCTCAGCATAATAATGCTTATTAATAATAAAGGCTATATAGTGACACTCATCAACATTGAAGATGAAACAGTTGACATGCTCCATTGGAAGGAATTTCTGATCGTCTCTATGGTAATTCACCCCTTCCGTTTTTTTTTTTAAATGAGAAGTTAATAGCCCTCTGCGTAATGTAGCTACCTGTATATAGTTCTGTCCTGTGCCCTGCAGCCTCACTGTCCAGAGTTATTGGTCATCAGATGCTCACCGCACCCTCACCATGTGCCCAGTACCAAGCTGGGTGGAAGCCACAAAGGGCAAGACGTACTTCCTGTCCTTAAGGAACTTATGAGCCAGTCCATGACAGAAAGTTCTCTGGGAATGATAGGAGTGGCTTATGAATGTGAAGGTCCTTTTGTTTACTTCTAAACTCACTTGGATAGAGTTATTATTCCAGATTCCGCTGTGTACTAGACCGTTACCAAGGGGTGTCCATCTACCTTCGAGAAAGCCAGCGATGAAATATCACAACAGACATTAATGTAGGTTTGAAATGTTCACAGCAGCCTTTCAACAACACTCGGGTGGACCTTATAGGCAGAACACACTCCTTAAGTGGTTGTAGAAAGTTACAATGAAAGCAGAAGCCCTGTTGCTGCCCTAAGGGGGCCCTTATATTTAACAAGAGAAAAACCCAAATAAAATATGTGCATAGACCAAAATACCATGCCCCTTGATACTTTATAAGCAACTTTGATATACAGTTCTTGTGATATGTGCTTGTATAATCACAGGGCTACCCTGCCTTCTTTGTAAATAGCTAATTTTATTGGCAGAACTGATAGAGAAATCGTGAAGGGATTGCATCACTTTTTCCTAGTACACGGTGTTCTCCGAGACACAGCCAGATATCCTGTTCCTCTGGTCACTGTACTTGTACTGGCCCCTTTCCTCTTGTTCTTGCCTCGGAGTTGGCAATGCCACTGGTGCCCATTTTACCTTTGAGATCTTGGCTCATAATTTCCTTTTCTCTGTAAAGGGGAACCAAGCCTTTAACATATGTATGGACCCTAAACTGGGACCTCGAGGGAGATCCCAGCTTTTCGAGGTTAAAATTGCCCTTCGTGGTCCCTGAGAGACCTCATTCCAGAAAACTGATTAGTGTCATGTTCCCTGAGAATGCAGGGGGAGGGGGGCATCCCTCAGTCCATGAAAACACCCAAACCAAGGGAGGTTATTGAAAGGAAAAAAGGAGGGACCCCTGAGTGGCTCAGTCGGTTAAGTGCCAGCTTCAGCTCAGGTCATGATCTCACGGTTCGTGATTTTCGTGAGTAGTTCAAGCCCCAGTTCGTGCTCGGGGCTGACAGCTCAAAGCCTGGAGCCTGCTTCAGATTCCATGTCTCCCCCTCTCTCTACCCCTCCCTCACTCGCACTCTGTCTCTCTGTCTCTCAAAAGTGAATAAATGTTAAAAAAAAAATTAGGAAGGAAGGAAGGAATGAAAGTGAAGGTTTTCTGCCCTCCATATTACAAATCAGTTTTTGAATTAGCTTTCTGGTGAGGTGTGTGTTTGGGACAAAAGGATTCTAGAAGTTTCAGGACAACTGTGCTCAAGGGTAAGAAAGCCTGGCAGCAGGGCTGTTACTACGAGCTGAAGCAATCCTTGTGATGAAAGTGGATCCTGCAGTAACATACAGAAGCCAAGGACATGTATATTTTTATATCTGTGTGGTTTTAAAATTTTAGTACTTAGAACTTTGGTCTTCTGCACTACTCTTTTGCTCTTATAAACATAATTTACATGGAAGAATGGAAAGGGACGACACATGCCTACATGTTCCCTGCCTCATTCCCAGGGAAGCGACTGCTGGTCGTACGCCTCTAAAATGACACTGTTTTCTCTGCGAAGGGTAAAAGAGAAAAAAAATCTTTGGATGATAAGATTTGCAGCTTAATCTGCTTCGAATAAAATTATGTAGCAGAAATTTTACAATGAAGGAAAAATTCTATGAGAATTGCAAATCCGAAACTCCGTGGCAATCTCTTTCTGGAGAATGGAGAAAGACAGTGAAATGGCAGGTCGCCTAAAGGAGGCTTGAAGGATTGAAGTATAAGAAATATTTTATATCAAACATAGCAGTTTAGGCCCCTGTAATCTTCAAGAGTAGTCACAGATGTCATAAAACAAAGTTCATTGTTTTAGGATTTTTTAAAAATGTGTTGTACCTAAGGCCATACTTACTCTTCTATACTGTCACTGCAAAGGAGTGATACGTATGTATTATATGAAAAAAAAATCCTTAATGCACTGTTATCTCCTAAATATTTAGTAAATTAATACTATTTAATTTTTTTAAAGATTTGTCTGTGTAGACACTAAAAGTATTACACAAAATCTGGACCGAAGATGTCCTTTTTAACAACAATTTAAAGTACTTTTTATATATGTTATGTAGTATATATCCTTTCTAAACCGCCTAGTTTGTAACTCTCATAATTCCTACTTGTGAAGTGTACCCGTCTTTGTCTCTTTTTTCAGTCCATTTCTGCACGCACCCCTCTTTCTATGATTATATAGATGACCGTGTATGCTTTACACACTCTGCCGCGAGGTGCGCACTCAGAGCCGGCTGCGCCCCAGTGGGGCGTGCCCCGTGGGGTACAGGAGAGCAGCCGCTTGGGAGCCGAGTGTTTCCTGCTTTTGAGTTGTCCTGACATCCTTCTTGAAATGACTGTTAAAACTAAAATAAATTACATTGCATTTATTTTATATTCTTGGTTGTAATAAAATTTAATTGACTTTGTTTCTATGTGGATTTCTTTAAGTATAGAAAAACTGTTGATAAGTTGTAGTGTTAAAATTGTATCTATGTGCCCGGAAGCTTTTCAGATTAGTGTTGTCCTGCAGAGACACAAGGTCTCCTTGTGAGTTGCAGTATATTATTTTATTCGGGATGGTTATGTCACAGACCACAGACGCAATGCTTACGAGTACCTCAGCAGCAAAATTATGGCTTTTAAAACATTTCTGGGGAAAATATCTTTTCTAGAAAAAAAAATGAAAATTAGAATGATGTTTTTAGAAAAAAAACAAATAGGCAGCATTTTGTGGGTAGAGCAGCATGGGATTTTTTTTCTCCTTTTTAGAAGGACATTCTGTTTCACCTGGCTGCCCCTTATGATTTCTTTGATGAATCAGTTACTCCAACAGTCAAAGGCATCATGGAGTGAACTGAAGAATGTTTAAGTGGCACAAGCACAGAACTTGCATTTCTCCTTAAAATAGACACAGCACACATCCAGTTGTTTCACTGCTTGGCCCTGACTATATATATTCAATGTCGTGCTATTTGTAGGGTAGAGCTTCTCTTGGAATACTGTTCTTTGACTATAGCTGCCTTTCTAACCAACTACCTGGATAAGAGAAAAGTAGATGACTATACAGACTCCTTGCCACTCCTGGGAAAATAACTTTGGGAAGTACAGGACTACGTCCATAGCCGACTGTAAGCTCTTTGTGGATAGGGGGCCTGGGTTCTATTCCTCCTGCACTTTCAGTGCCTGTTGTGATGCCCAACACACAACAGACAATTAATAGGGCAAGTCATTAGCATCACTTTTGTATCTTGGCATAGAATTCCTGGGCCATTTTATTATTATTTTTTCATTTATTAATTTTTTAAAATTTACATCCAAATTAGTTAACATATAGTGCAAGAATGATTTCAGGAGTAGAATCCAGTGATTCATCCCTACGTATAACACCCAGTGCTATCCCAACAAGTGTCCTTCTTAATGCCCTTTGCCCAACTTGCCCAGCTAGCCCATTCCCCCACCCAAAACCCCTCTAGCAATCCTCAGTCTGTTCTCTGTATTTAAGAGTCTGTTATGTTTTGTCCTCCTACCTGTTTTTATATTATTTTTGCCTCCCTTCCCTTATGTTCATCTGTTTTGTATCTAAAATTCCACATATGAGTGAACTCATATGATACTTGTCTTTCTCTGATTATTTTCACTTAGCATAATACACTCTATTTCCATCCACATTGTTGCAAATGGCAAGATTTCATTCTTTTTGATTGCCAGGTAATATTCCAGTGTGTGTGTGTGTGTGTGTGTGTGTGTCACATCTTTATTCATTCATCCATCAGTAGACATTTGGGCTCTTTCCATTTTGGCTATTGTCGATAGTGCTGCTGTAAACATTGAGATGCATGTGCCCCTTTGAATCAGTACACCTGTATCCCTTGGCTAGATACCTAATAGTGCAATTGCTGATTCGTAGCGTAGTTCTATTTTTAACATTCTGAGGAACCTCTATACTGTTTTCCAGAGTGGCTGCACCAGTTTGCATTCCCACCAGCAGTACAAAAGAGTTCCCCTTTCTCTGCATCCTTGCCAACATCTGTTGTTGCCTGAGCTGTGAATTTTAGCCATTCTGGCAGGTGCAAGGTGGTACATTGTGATTTTGATTTGTATTTTTCTGATGATGAGCGATATTGAGCATTTTTTCATGTGTCTGTTAGCCATCCGAATGTCTTTGGAGAAGTGTCTATTCATGTCTTTTGCCCATTTCTTTACTGGATTATTTGTTTTTGGGTGTTGAGTTTGATAAGTTCTTCATAGATTTTGAATATTAACCCTTTATCTGGTATGTCATTTGCAAATATCTTTTCCCATTCCGTCAGTTGCCTTTTAGTTTTGTTGATTGTTTCCTTCACCGTGCGTAAGTTTTTTATCTTGATGAGGTCCCAATAGTTCATTTTTGCTTTTGTTTCCCTTGCCTCCAGAGACATGTCAAGTAAGAAGTTGCTGCAGCCAAGGTTAAAGAGGTTTTTGCCTGCTTTCTCCTCTAGGATTTTGATGGCTTCCTGTCTTATGTGTAGGTCTTTCATCCATTTTGAGTTTATTTTTGTGTATGGTGTAAGAAAGTGGTCCAGGTTCTTCTGCATGTCACTGTCCAGTGTTCTCAGCACCGTTTGCTGAAGAGACTGTCTTTATTCCATTGGATATTCTTTCCTGCGTTGTCAAAGCCTAGTTGGCCATACGTTTGTGGGTCCATTTCTGGGTTCTCTGTTCTGTTCTATTGATCTGAGGGTCTGTTTTTGTGCTGGTACCATACTGTCCTGATGATTACAGCTTTGTAATACAGCTTGAAGTCCAGGATTGTGATGCCTCTAGCTTTGGTTTCTTTTTCAGGATTGCTTAGGCTATTCGGGTTCTTTTCTGATGCAATACAAATTTTAGGATTGTTTGTTTTAGCTCTGTGAAGAATGCTGGATCATTTTATTTTTAATTTTATTTTTAATTTTTTTTTAATGTTTGGATCATTTTAAATGGTGGGCATTTTAAAGCCTCAAATAGCATCAACCTATTTTGCAGGTAGTAGAAAGTTAGCAGAAGCCTAACAGGAACACTTGTTTATTTATTCCAAATGAGAGAATATAATATAAGAGAAAGAAATGAAAATACTGACTTAAAACATTAAGATGTATTAAGTATATTCCTTTTGCTTTTTCAGACTTTTTCTGCTATTTAGACTTTTTCATAAAGTGCTGCTGAACTTTTTCACATAAAGATGCTATCATGAACTGAATGTGTTCCTTCAGAATTCTTATGTTGAAGCCCTTATTCCCAGTGTGGCTATATTTGGAGATGAGGCCTTTACTGAAGTAATTAAGGTTAAATGAAGTCATAAGGATAGGACTTTGATCTAATGAGATTAGTTTTCTTCTAAAGAAAAACACCAGACAGCTCTCTCCCCTCTCCCTTTTTCCTTGCATGCCACCCTCCCCGCCCCCGCACCCCACTCTTTCTTCTCTTTCCCCACAGCCTCCTTTCCCCACCATGTGAGGACACAACAAGAGGGCTACATCTGCAAACCAGGAAGATAGCCTTCACCAGAAACCAAACCCCCCAGACCTTGATGTTGGACTTCCCAGCCTCCAGAACTGTGAGAAAGTAATTTCTATTGTTTACGTCACCCAGACTATGGTATTTTGTTACAGCAACTCATGCACACTAATACGCATTTTGGTACCAGAAATAGGGGTGCTGCTACAAGAGGTACCTAAAAGTGTGGCAGCAGTTTTAGAACTGGAGGAATGGGGGGAGGGGGGAGGAATCTGAGGCGCATGCTAGACACATGGAATGTCAGAGGCAATCCTAGGAATGGCTCAGAAAGAAAAGAAGAGTGCTGGAGAGAAAGGTTCCATCTTCTTAGAGAACACATCAATAATCACGAACAGAATATTGATACAAATATGGACAGTAAAGGTATTAGATGGAAATAAACAGGTAATTGGAGACTTGGAGAAAAGATAATCCTTGTTACAAATTTCCAAATAACTGGGCTGAATTGTGCTCTAGCGTTTTATGGGAGGTAGAACTGTTGAGGGAGGAAATTTCATTTTGTAATTATTTGTTGATACATAGAGAAATACGATTGGATTTTGCATATTGCCTTTATATCCTGCGACATTGCCAAATTCACTGTTCTACTAGCTTTGTGTTTTTGTTTTGTGGGAGAGGATTCTCTTAGATTTTCTACATACACAATGTTCTTTTTTTTTTTTTTTTGCTTTTTAATATAGTTTCCTTTATTTTTTAAAATTAATTTATTGTTTAATTTACATCCAAGTTAGTTCAGCATATAGTGCAACAATGATTTCAGAAGTAGATTCCTTAATGCTCCTTACCCATTTAGCCCATCCCCTGCCACCCACAACCCTTCCAGCAACTCTCTGTTCTCTATAGAGTCTCTTATGTTTTGTCCTTCTCTCTGTTTTTATATTATTTTTACTTCCCTTCCCTTATGTTCATCTGTTTTGTATCTTAAAGTCCTCATATGAGTGAAGTCATATGATATTTGTCTTTCTCTGACTAATTTTTCTTAGCATAATACCCTCTAGTTCCATCCACATAGTTGCAAATGGCAAGATTTCATTCTTTTTGATTGCCGAGTAATACTCCATTGTATACATATACCACATCTTCTCTATCCATTCATCCAACAATGGACATTTGGGCTCTTTCCATACTTTGGCTATTGTTGATAGCTCTGCTATAAACATTGGGGTGCATGTGCTCCTTCGAAACAGCATACCTGTATCCCATGGATAAATACCTACTAGTGCAATTGCTGGGTCATAGGGTAGTTCTATTTTTAATTTTTTGAGGAACCTCCATACTGTCTTCCGGAGTGGCTGCACCAGTTTGCATTCCCACCAGCAGTGCAAAGAGATCCTCTTTCTCCTCATCCTCACCAACATCTGTTGTTGCCTGGATTATTAATGTTAGCCATTCTGACAGGTGCGAGGTGGTATCTCATTGTGGTTTTGATTTGTATTTCTCTGATGATGAGTGACGTTGAGCTTTTTTCATGTGTCTGTTAATCCTCATTCTTTTGACTTGACAATTCCAATGTCTAAGTTTATATCTTCAGAGAAATATTTATATCACAATCTAGATGAAACAAATCCCTTTATTTAAAAAAAAAATTGTTTTTAATGTTTATTTTTGTGAGAGAAAGAGAGACAGAGTGCAAACAGGGGAGGACCAGAGAGAGGGAGACACAGAATCCGAAGCAGGCTCTAGGCTCTGAGCCATCAGCACAGAGCCCGATGCGGGTCTTGAACCCACGAACCATGAGATCATGGCCTGAGCCGAAGTTGGATGCTCAATCTACTGAGCCACTCAGGTGCCCCTCCCCCAAACACTTTTGAGGGTGTCATTTGGGGCAACTACAAATCTCTTCTCCTACACCTATCATATCATCCTTATTGATGTTCAGTACACTGGCACCTCAGTGCCAAGAGATCTACAGAATTTCAAGAAAAATATACAATTTAGAAAATGATTGTCATTAACAAAAGCTGAAGAAGACTTTGTATTTCATGCTCAGTAAACAAAAAAAATTATTTTGTAGTTATAGAAGATAATCTATTTGCTTCTCCCTACTTCTAAAGAATGAGATTAATTTAGCACTCAAGCACCCCATTGTTGCCTAAATTTAGAAGTGTTAGAATTGAGAACCCACTCCCAAAAAAGGAAGGTCAATGGAGCCGAAGGCCATGCAGAAGAGAGGGCAGGGCAGGAAAAAGGACAGAAACGGACTCTCACTAAGAGGACCACCAAAACATTAAAAAAAATTTTTTTTAACATTTATTTATTTTTGAGACACAGCACAAGTGGGGGAGGAGAAGAGAGAGAGGGAGACACAGAATCCAGAGCAGGCTCCAGGCTCCAAGCTGTCAGCACAGAGCCTGATGTGGGACTTGAACTCACACACCGTGAGATCATGACCTGAGCTGAAGTCAGATGCTTAACCAGGTGCCCCCCCCCCTTTTTTTTCCAAAACGTTTTTTTAAAGGAAAAAGACACAACTCTTTGCCTGTCAGGTTGGTAAATAATTTAAAGATTGCTCAGTTTTGGTAAGGCGAAGGGACATCGGCACTCTCATATACTACTGGTGAAAGTAAATTAATACAGCCCTTTTAGAAGGTGATTTGGAAGTATATGTGAGAAGTGTATGGTAGAAGCCAATGGTTCTCAAACTTTAGCATGCATCAGAATCACCTGGAGGCTCATTAAAACACAACTTCCTGGGTCCCGCCCCCAGAATTTCTGAGTCAGCACTAAGGGGGAAGAAGCTGAGAATTTGCATTTCTAACAAGTTCCCACATGATGCTAATATGGCTGGGCCAGGGAATATACCTTGAGAAGTACAGGTATAAATGGTTAGGAATTTGGCACTGATGCTTATCAGTCATATGACTTATACAAGTTACTTAACCTCTTCCTCTGTTTTGTTTTCCATTTATTAAAAATGGGGACAATGGGGTGCCTGACTGGCCCAGTCAGTGGAGCATGTGACTGCTGATCTTAGGGTCATGAGTTCGAGCCCCACATTGGGTGTTGAGATTACTTGAAATATTTTGGGGGCGCCTGGGTGGCTCAGTTGGTTAAGCATCCGACTTCGGCTCAGGTCATGATCTCACGGTTTGTGGGTGTAAGCCCCATGTCAGGCTCTGGGCTGACAGTTCAGAGCCCAGAGCCTGCTTTGGATTTTGTGTCTCCCTCTTTTGCTGACCCTCCCCCACCTAAAATTCTGTCTCTCTCTCTCAAAAATAAGTAAACATTAAAAAAAAAAAAGTGGGGAAACTAATCCCTGCCTTGACATTTTTGAAGGAGGGAGTACCTTTCTCATGTCCAAGAATAGAAAAACCTTGATTGACCAAAGGTCCTCATGATTTGATTTCATGGTGTTTCTCATTCTATTTTCACACATGGCAGAAGAGACCCCATAAAAACTAGCTGGCTAAATATCACAGGACTGGGGCAACTGGTTGGCTCTGTTTGCAGAGCATGGGACTCTTGATCTTAGGGTTGTGAGTTCGAGGCCCATGTTGGGCATAGAGATTACTTAAAAAAAAAAAAAAGAGGGGTGCCTGGGTGGCTCAGTTGGTTGGGCAGCCGACTTCAGCTCAGGTCATGATCTCACGGTCTGTGAGTTGGAGCCCCGCGTCGGGCTCTGTGCTGATGGCTCAGAGCCTGGAGCCTGCTTCCGATTCTGTGTCTCCCTCTCTCTCTGCCCTTCCCCTGTTCATGCTGTGCCTCTATGTCTCTCAAAAATAAATAAACATTAAAATAAATATATTAAAAAAAAAAGAAAGAAAAATCACAAGGCTAATTCTTACCAGCTATAGTCTCAAGTAATTATTGAGCTGTGACAGTCAATTCCATGTCAGTCATATCAACATGGCATGACAGAAAGAACATGGGTTTTGGAGACAAACTTAGGCTTGAAACCTAGTACTTACACTTCTGAGCTGTGGAGCTTTGGACAAGTTACTGAACTTCTCTGATCTCACTTTATTACCTATAAAATGCAAAATATAGATATCTATGTATACATCCATATATGTGTATATATATATATCATCCACATCAAAGAGTTTAAGGATTGAATGACATAATATATGTTGTCCCAGCAGAGCGCGTGCCTCATAGTGGGCTCTCAGGGAATATGAATTCCATTGGTTTTCACTTCCCACTGAAATTTCTATATGCTTGAAGTGTGTTTCTAGTATAAACAGGAAATTTAATATCCTTTGTCTCCTTCATTTGATGAGCTCTCTTTTTTATTATTTATTTTTATTTACTTATTTATTTTTATTTTTTAATAATTTATTGTCAAATTGGTTTCCATACAACACCCAGTGCTCATCCCAACAAGTGTGATGAGCTCTCTTATTACAGAGGATGACATCTATATCTGAGCAGATTACTGGTCAACCATTCGAATGGCAAGAAAGACACCACCCGTCCTTATTATAAGCAGGGAGCTATGTAACAGGCACTGGGTTCATTATTTAATGAAACACGATCAAAACCAAGGGACACTTTCATTGTGTTTTGATGGCATCGCCCATTGACTTTTCTCTTTTTTTTCCTGCCACCGTAAGAAATAAATTCAACTCACTGAATTGTGCACCTGAAACTCATATTACACTATATGTTAACTAATTAGAAATTAGTTAAAAACGTTTAAAAAGAATAAGTTCATTAAATTGAGTTTCCATGCCATTTATAGCTATAGTTAGATCAATGAGAGCAACTATCTTTCCTGGACATGCAAGTACAGCGTAAAGCAGAAGCCACCCACATAGTCTGAATACAAAGAGAACGCAGCTCCTCCACTTCCCCACTGTGGTTCCTATAAGCACCATCTGTAACTTCCAACTCCTGAGTGACCATATCTTACAAAGGCATGGTCCAGAGATTTGCGAAGCCCCTCAGCTACCAATACGTCCGTATCATTCATATGACGAAGATCACCAGGAATAAAAATAGCTCCTGAATTTTGCCTTTTAGTCCTTGGAGGCTGGGTTTGGAAGGTCCTCTCTCTGCACAGAGACAACGTGAAGGGTCCCCCTGACAAGAGCAGCCTTTAGCAGGTCTGGCAGTTCCCAGACTCCAGTCTGCTGGGGAGCGCCATGAGGAAAGGCCTGAGGGAGTGGGAGCAGTCTGGGCCCAAACTCTAAACCACAAACACAAAGTTCCTTTCCAGGACTTAGGAGAAACTGCTGGAAGCATCATCTAAATTGAGCAGGGCATGGGTTACAGAGCCAAAGGAAAGAGAAGAAGGTCCAAATGAAAACAGGGAAGGGAACAGAGGAGATGGGTCCAGAAAAATCCAAAGGCATTCCCTCCCAGAGGTATTCGTATCATGAGCATTTCAATTCTACACATGTATCTAAAAGTCTTTTCAAAAAATACTTTATTGATTTTTCCAGTGTCTTAAAATTTTTCACATGTTTTCTCCATGTAAACAAGGAAGAGATTTATGTTTGCTTCCAATTTTCTCTTCTTAGTTTGTTTTGTCCAGGTCCCCTGTTTGGTGAAAGGACTGGAAGGAACGTGGGCCTGATAAGAGTATGTCCAGGTCAGCGGTTCTCAGCTCTGTCTGGCCCAACAAACCCATTTTATAAGAAATACTGTTGTAACACCCCTTTATCTAATGTGACATTCATAGATACGGCAACTGGCCTACACATACACCTTCAAAATACAGTTGGGTTTCGAGTAATGCGGGGGTTAGAGGCACCAACCCCACCCAGTTGAAAATCCTGTATAACTTTTGATGCCCCCAGAACATAACTACTAATAGCCTACTGTTGACGGGAAGCTTTAACTAATAACATATATAGTCAATTAACATACTTTGTATGTTATATGTATTATATCCTGTATTCTTACAATCAAATAAGCTACAGAAAAGAAAACGTTATCTAAGAACATCATAAGAGAAAACACGTGCAGTTCCGTACCGTATCGAAAAAAATCTGCATATGAGTGGAGCCATGCAGTTCAAGCCCGTATTGTTCAAGAGTCATCTATTTACCAGTTCAATGCCCTAGCTGTGGTATAAGAGAAGAAAAAGAAAAGCAACTTATGATAAAGTAATATATATACCAATATGTAAAATGTTTGTCACCAATGCTGTAGAAGCCACAATGAACTACTGAGACAATGCACACTGATACAGTGTGTGGTATTGGCAGCCTGAATGCCACAGGCCATGGCACTGTTCGTGATGGGACTTTCTGAAATGACGAACAAATGATAAACAATCTAAATGATAAACAGAAGCGTCCAACTTAACCTTGATTTATGTGGTAGTTTCATTCCTAGCAATTCAGTGTCTGTTAAAACTCTGAAAAAAGTACCTTTTATTTATATAAGGTAAATTTGGTTCTAGGTTCAAATAATTATAAACAAAATTTCCACCTAACAAATGACTGAAAGGACATTCAGAAGTTGCAAGGTGGGGGGAGTGCCTGGGTGGCTGAGTTGGTCGAGCGTCAGACTCTTGATTTCAGGGGTCGTGACCTCATGGTTCATGAGATGGAGCCTCATGGCAGTCTCTGTGCATGGAGCCTGCTTAAGATTCTCTCACTCTCCCTCTGCCCCTCCCCCTGTTCTCTCTCTCAAAAAAAAAAAAAAAAAAAGTTGCAGGGGATACAGGACATTCTTCATAGTGGGCCCCAGTCCTGCACATTTTAGCATGCTTGGCATCTCTGGCCCCACCCGCTGCAAGCCAGCGGTACCCTCCAACCAGTAGATTACCCCAGAAGTCCCCACAAATTTCTGAAAAGACCTCCAGGGGAACTGGTTGTAATGATGTCCACTGAGCTTAACGAAGGTCGGGGGGAGGGGGGGTGGGATTATTTTTAGACAATCCAGAACCTGACCCTCCGCTTTAAAGGCCCTAAAAACCTGAGGTGAACTCCCAAATGTCAGTTTCCTGGTTCACTGCCGTGGTTCTGAACAGGGTGCTGCAGATTAATCAAGGGAGGCAGCAGTTAAGTTAAGCTGAGGGTAGAGGGCGATCTGGCTTCCCCATCAGGGGTTGTCATTTGTTCCATTTACCAAGTGAGTTCCCATCTATATTTTTGTGTGAGCAAAGGGTTCCTCAGTTTTAAGAAGTAAATGTATATGTTTTGACAGTTGTGTCCAGATTGATATTTTCTGTGAGAGGAAGTGTTGACCTCCTCACTACGTCATGCCATAAATGAATGTCCCATTTGGTTCTTCTTAGTAGTTTCCACCTTCTCGATCAAGACTCTGTATATATTCAGTCTCTCTTATCATAGTTTCCATTAATTCTTTGAATATATTTATAATAGGTGCCTGGAAGTCTTTGTTTAATCTAATTTCTGGGCCCAAGGAGAGTCCATGAGTTCTGCTGGTCGCTCAACTCTGAATGTCACATCTCAATATTTAATCAGCACATTTCCTTCCTATGGTCAAAACTTCATGGAAAACCATGAGAAATCCCTGTCCAATGACAGAAACCTCTTGGGCTATGGACTTGCTTATCAATCAGCTCCTACTCTCTCTGGGCTTGGAACAGCTAAGCACAGAAGACTCCAAGGTGAGAAAGAAGTATGAACTATGGCCAAGTGGCCTGGCTTGGAGGTCATGGGCTTCCGGAAGAACTGCAGGGACAGGCTTCACCAAAGAGAGTGTCCGGCAGCTGGCATCTTGTTCTCTTGTAGGCAGCCCATGAGACAGGGCAGAGCGAGCCTGGACACAGAACCTGGGGAGCTGGATGATCAGAAGATTCTCTGGCTCTAAGCTCAAGATGCTGATTAGTATCATCCATTTATATTCAAAACACTTGCGACACCAAAAGTGGGGATTTTCCACACCAAAAAAAATTCTTCAATTTCTCTATAGATGCCAACTGAGTGTCCAGTAATGTAATTCAATTCTGACACTACCTGCATTTAGTGAAGACTCCACCATTTAAGGGCTCAGTTCCAGAAGCCTGTCCCCCTTCAGAGGCAGTCGTATGTCTAGGCCTCTTCAACTTCTGACTAACTAGCCATAAATTGGGGATTCCTACAACCCCTCCTCAGGTTCAATAATCTGTTAGGAACTTCACTGAACTCAGAAAGGTGGTTTACTTACTACTACCAGTTTACTATAATGGCTATAACTCAAGAACAGCCAATGGAAATAATGCATAGGACAAGGGATGGTGGAGAGTGGGGGCCATGGAGCTTCCTTGCCCTTTCTGAACACATCACCCTCCCAAATGTGTTCCACATTCTCAACCCCATTGTTCAGAGTTTTTATGGAGATTCTGTTATGTAGGCATGATTGATTAAATCAATGGCTGCTGGTGATTAATTCACTCTTGTCTCCTTGGAGCTTAGGGAGTAGGGGTGATACCTGGCCTTTGTCTTTCTGGTGACCAGCAGCCCATCCTAAAGCTATCGAAGAGCCTAGCCACAAATAATCTCATCGGCATATGAAAAGACACTCGTATCACTCTGGAGATTACAAGGGTCTTAGAGGCTTTTGTGTCAGGAACCAGACACTAAGACAAAATATGGTAACAGAAGATGCTTCTATTACCCCTATCATTCAGAAAATTACAAGGGGTATAGGAGCTTTGTGGTAGGAACTGAGAACAAAGACCAAATATATATTTCTTATGGCATCACAATATCGCACTGGTATATTCATCTTGCAGTTGGATGCCCTGGAAGGTTATGTCATGGGCAAGAAATACATAGCTCCACTGCCAAATTGCTTTTCCCTGACTGTGATTACATCTGCTCCATCTTTATCAGCCTCGGCCTTTCTCTTCCTTTTCTTTTATGGCTGACCTACCCCTACTTCCATCCGGTGCTTGCAGAAGCTTCTGGAAACTACTTGTGAATATCCCCTCTTTGATCCAATGATAGTTTAACCCTCAGAGTAATATTATTTCTCTCATTTCCAGTTCCCAGAGGAGCTTACTCGAGTCTGCAGGTATGGGCAGCACCCCCAGCTGGATGATGAGCCCTGGAGAGAAGCACAACACAGCTTTGGGTGTGGCCCACCTAGTCTCGCTCCTCCTGACCAGTAGTGTGTGTGCTCCTGGGTGAGCTATTTCTCTCTCAGAGCCTAGGGTACTAAACTGTTAAATGAAGATCATAACACTTCCCAGAGCTAACGTGATGATAAAATAGAATGAGATATGGGTAACATGTGGCCCAGATATTATTGATAAGCATTATTGTCTTTTCCTGTTTCTTCATGGCAGGGGCCATATTTCCTGTGTAACTCTTATAATATCTGGCCTAGTGTCTAGTTCCCAGCTGGTGTTCAGTAAATACTTGTTAGGGGAATTACCTGCCGCTACTCTATTGTCCCGCATTTTTTTGTTGGTCATTGTCACACTAGGCTCAGTGCAGTCTTAGGCGTTCTGAGGAGGTGCCCAAGGGCCCAGGTGGGTCAGGCAGGTGAGACTTGATAAAAGCGGAAAGCAGTGGAGGGAGCAGTTGGGTTCCATGCCCACCCTCACGGTAGCTCTGCTGATTTGTGTTTTATTAGTTTGGGAACGAAGTTTTCTTTTTTTAAAGAATGGATTCTGGGATTTAAAGTTTGAAAATAATGACCTTATGCTTTGAATAGCTTAGAGGAGGATTTAAATTTTATGAGTGACACAAATGTTTACATCTTCATTCTCCAAAACATTAGCCACTATAAATTAAGTAAAGATTTCAATTCAGTTCCTGAGTTTCACTAGGCGTATTTCAAATAGCCACATGTGGCTACCATTTTGGACAGTGCAAATATGAACATTTCTATCATTGCAGAAAGTTCTGTTAGCATTGATCCATCATTTAAATCATAGGACTTAATCGATACTGGCTGTGTACTCTGTGCTCTAATATGTTTATAAGCTTAAAGGGAAAGTTGAGTTATCCATAGATGTAGGTTTGGATCCTGCTATTTAAAAAAATTTTTTTTAAACATTTATTTCATTTTGAGAGACAGAGACAGAGCGCAATCAGGGGAGGGGCAGAGAGAGAGAGGGAGACACAGAAGCAGGCTCCAGGCTCTGAGCTGTCAGCATACAGCCCGACGCGGGGCTTGAACTCACGAACCATGAGATCATGACCTGAGCCGAAGTCAGCCGCCCAACCGACTGAGTCACCCAGGCGCCCCTAAAAATTTTTTAATGTTTATTTATTTTTGAGAGAGAGAGAGAGAGAGACAAAGCATGAGCAGGGGAGGGGCAGAGAGAGAGGGAGGCACAGAATCTAAAGCAGGCTCCAGGCTCCGAGCTGTCAGCACAGAGCCCGGCATGAAGCTCAAACCCAGGAACTGTGAGATTGTGACCTGAGCCAAAGCCAGCTGCTTAACCAAGGGAGTCACTCAGGCGCCCCAGTTCAGGTCCTGCTATTAACTTGCTATGTGACCTACTGTCCTGGCTTCCTGTTTCTTCATCTGTACCAGGGAGGTGGGCCATATTGGAGGTTTCTATCTATTTTATCTCCAAGGGTCCCTTTGTTACTTTGTTCCCTTGGACCCACACCCATATTTAAAATAAACTGCTCTATTAGGTAATAATTGGCTTACTCTCCCACTTTTGTTAACTGGCACTATTTATATCTACCAACAAAAGCCTCCGATCAGCATAAGATTACCAGAATCCTTATACTGAGTTGAAGTAATTCCAGCCCAAAACTTAGAAATGAGACATCATGTTTAGCTTTGCGTTGTCTCTGGTAATTGTACAATGTTCATGTGGTGTTTTTCAAATATTGAAAGTATCTTGTTAATTGCCCTTCCCTGTCTGTGTCCCTACTTTCTCCAGTTCCTAAGGTTTAAGGGATCCAAGTTAGGAGTCAACTACAGGATCATTTAAAACTTTTCGAGTTTTTAAATGGATTCTAGGTCAAAGGAGATAACGACCCCCAAAGTTCAATTTGGGAATTCAGAAAATCAGCTCAAAGAAGCCAAGTTATCAAATGCACAAATGAAATGGAAAATCTAGAATGGACTTTTTAGTATAGAAAACAGAATGTATAGTGTGATTGTATCTTTAAATTATTTCAGGAGGTAGGACTTCGGAGTGAAAAGGTTGACACCTTCTCAGCCCCCGCTCTCCAAATAAGACATAAAACTGAGCAAAATGGTAAAACGAAATGAAACAAAACAATTTCAAGACTTGGGAAATCAAGGAAAGGGAAAGAACAAATTGAGAAGCATTTAGTCCTGAAAAGCTGCTAAAATTTTTATGTTAAAATGATGAGAGTCTGTGGCTTCGAGGCCTGGAGCTGCTCCCTTCCAGGTGCCCCCAGCACATGTAGCCCGATAATTTTACCAGCACAATTCTGGCTGTGAAAACCAGCAGCATCACTGTCAGAGGGGGGCAGATTGGATTTGGAATGAAAGGTGAAAACCCACCCCCAGCAGTATTGTCAGTCAGTAAAAACAGCAAACTCGGTAGGATTTAAAAAGGAAACTGCAGCACTGCTAGCCCAAGACTGCAGTCCTGGTTGATGTGAATGGCTGACCAGCCAGAAATTTAATGGGGAAATCCTAGAAATAAGAGAGCCATAAAAAAGCTATATAAGCTCTCCACGCACCCCTAGTTGACCAGAAAACTATGCATATGTGCAAGGGAGAGCCAAGAGAGTCTGGAAGAAAGTGCAAGTCAGGCAGACTCGAAAACAGACTGAATTTTGAATGCATTCCTCAACCCACACACAGATCCATCGGCAGAGGATGGATCTTATAAGCTTAAGATATTTGAGCATCACCTCTGCCCAATCATCAGCTGACCATAAACTATGCAGACATGGGGACAAATGCTTAGGGAACCAGGGTAAAAATTAAAACATAAGAATTACAAACAAAAAAACTGAGCAGAAACATCCATGATCACACACTGCAGGAGACACAGAAATCAGAGTCCAGAGTTGCTACAGTATATTTTCTAAAATGTCAAATTTTCCAAAAAAAAAAAAAAAAGACTGGAGGAGAAACAGGAAATCTGATTCATGCTCTTAAAAAAAACAAAAAAACAAAAACTAAAAAACAAAAAACCCATACTCAAAGAAAAAAACAAACAGAACACTAGAAACTCTCTCTGAGTAGGCCCAGAAACTAGATTTAGCAGGAAAAAAATTCAAAACAGGTATTATAAATGTTTAGAGAAACTTAAGTGTGGTCTAAAGGAAACCACACTTAAGAATTAAGAGATAGTTTAGTGACAATGACTTGACAAATAGAGAATCTCAACAAAGAAGTAGACCTTATAAAAAAGAACTTCATGGGGATTTCGAATTGAAATATGTAATAACAGAAATTAAAAAATCTAGAAGAGGTCAGAGAAGAAAAACCCAGTGAACTTGAATATAGATCATTAGAAATTATTCAATCTGAAGAACAGAGAGGAAAATATGAAAGAAAAATAGACAGAGCCCCAGAGACTGGTGGGATAGCATCAAGCATGCTAAATACATGTAATTGATGTCCCAGAAGGCTAAAAGAGAAAGTGGCAGAAAAATATTTCATGACATAATGGCTGAAAAATTCTCAAATTTGATGAAAACAGTCATCTACAAGCCCAGGAGCCCCACAAACTCCAAGTAGAATAAAGAAAAAAGAGATTCACACTTAGACATAGTCCAACTATAGGAAGCCAAATACAAGAGAAAATCTTGAAACCAATGAGAGAAAGTGTCTCATCATATGCAAAGGAACAATATGTATGATTAATGGTCAATGTCTTGTCAGAAACCAAGGAGACCAAAAAGCAAGAGAATTAGATATCCAGATTGCTCAAGGAAAAAAGAGAAACTCTCAACCAAGGATTTTATGTCTAGTAAAACTATCCTTTAACAATGAAAACGAAATAAAGACATTCCCAGATCAAGGTGGAGAGAATTCTATTGCTAGCTAATAACCTTTTTAAAAAACTACTAAAGGAAGTTCTTCAGGCTGAAAGGAAGTGATTCAAGATGGTAACTTGAATCCAAAGAAGAAATGAAGTTTTTTACAAGGGTATTGCCAACAGCAAAGAAGGACGCTCCTGTCCCTGCTCCAAAGCCAAAGTAAAGGCTTTGAAGGCCACAAGGTGGTGTTGAAAGGTGTCCACAGCCACACACAAAAAGATTCGCATATCACCTGCTTCCTAATGTCTCAAGACACTGCGGCTGCAAAGGCATCCCAAATATCTTTGGAAGAGTGCCCCGGGAAACACAAACTTGACCACTATGCCATCATTAAGTTCCTCTGACCAGCGAGTAAGCCATGAAGACAATAGAAGATAACAACACACTTGTGTTCATTGTGGATGTTAAGGTCAACAAGCATCAGATCAAACAGGCTGTGAGGAAGTTCTATGACATTGATGTGGCCAGGGTCAACACCCTCATCAGCCTGACTTCAGCTCAGGTCATGATCTCATAATTGGTGGATTTGAGGCCCGTGTAGGACTCTGTGCTGGTGGCTCAGAGCCTGGAGCGTGCTTCTGATTTTGTCTCTCTCTCTGTCCCTCCCCCATTCATACTCTGTCTCTGTCTCTCTCAAAAATAAAGGTTAAAAAAAAAAAGAATATATGAAACTTTAAGTAAGTAGAAGAAAGGAAATAATAAATATCAATGTAGAAAACAATAAAATAAAAAAAACAGAAAAGTAATACAGAAAATCAAAATAAACCCAAACTATGAACTTTGCAAAGATTTTTTTTTAAAAGATAAAGGGTTAGTATCCAAAATCTATAAAGAACTTATCAAACTCAACACCCAAGAAGCAAACAACAGAGTTAAGAAATGGGCAGAAAACATGAGCTGACACTAGAAGACACCCAGATGGATAACAGACCCATGAAAATATGCTCAACAGCACTCGTCATCAGGGAAATACAAATCAAAACCGTGACAAGATGCCACCTCACACCTGTCAGAATGGCTAAAATTAACAACACGAGAAGCAACAGATGTTCACAAGAATCCAGAGAAAGGGGATCCCTCTTGATGAGAATGCACACTGGTACAGCCACTCTGGAGAACAGTATGGGGGTTCCTCAAAAAAACTAGAAATAGAGCTCCTCTGTGATCCAGCAATTGCACTATTAGGTATGAGAGGCTTGAGGCTGGGGAACAGTGTGCTGGGCTCCTACAGAGGCCTGGGACAGGCAGAGGAGGCCCAGACCTCAAGGAGGCTGCAGAGGCCTACGGAGGGCAGGCCTGGGGTCCCTGGTGTGCCTGTGTCAACCCCTGAGGCTGACTATGTTGATGAGGTCTTGACTCCCTTGAGGTAGCTGATCCCTCCCTCTGTCCTTTCCTGCAAACCCTAACTACCACCTCTACTCTGCTTCACCTTAGAATCTGCTCTGCTTGCATTTGGCCGTGGCCAAGACAACGGGAGGAATTTGACCCTAGGCTTAAAGGTCTAGCCTTTCTGTTCCCACCTGTGCCAACTGGTCTGCGGCTTTTCTCTCCTTCCTGTGTCCCTGATCCTGCACACGTGTCTGTCTTCTGGTCTCCACAAGCTCTTGTTGCTTTACTTGGCATCTGAGCCTCACTCGTTGGGCACCTGCCCAAAATTTTATCGAAAGGCAATTCATGTGGTGGTTAAGCAGGTAGGCTCTGGGCCAGACTGCCATTCACGGTGCAATCATGGGCAAATTACTCAAGCACTTTCTGCCTTAGTTTTCCTCTATGAAAAGGGGAATAATAATACAGCTTATAAGATGTGATGGAGTTTTTTTTGTCTTTCACAAAGCTATGACTTTTGTCCTTTGGTAACTTTACTGGAGCAAGTGACTAAAGCAGAACATATAGGAATTAGTTTTTATTCTTTCATCCACTGTGTGTCCGGCACTGTTCTAGACACTGGGTATAGAATGGTGAACAAAACAGAACTCCCCTCATTCCCTAAATTTCCTTTCCTCAAGGAGTTTATTTTTTATTTTTAAAGAGGTTTTAAAAAGGTGTTTTCATTTTATTTTGAGAGAGAGTACATGAGTGGGGAAGGGGCAGAGAGAGAGAGAGAGAGAGAGAGAGAATCCCAAGCAGGCTCTGCGCTGTCAGCACATGAAGCCCAATATGGGGCTCAATCTCACAAGCCGTGAGATCATGACCTGAGCCCAAAGCAAAGGCTTAACTGACTGAGCCACCCAGATGCTCCCTTTCCTCAAAGAGTTTAAATTTGAGAGGACCTAAGTTCTAGTCCTGGCTAATTAGCTGGGAGACCTTAGAATCTTTAGGTTTATATACTCCCATGTTTAAAATAGGGACTCTATCATTTACTTACTTACTTATTTATTATTTTATTTTATTTTTTAATATAAGTTATTGTCGAGTTGGCTAACATACAGTGTACACAGTGTGCTCTTGGTTTTGGAGGTAGATTCCTGTGGTACATCTTTTACATAGAACACCCAGTGCTCATCCTGACAAATGCCCTCCTCAATGCCCATCACCCATTTCCCACTCTGGGACTCTATTTTAAAGTGCAAGACCTTTTGGGGCACCTGGGTGGCTCAATCAGTTAAGCATCTGACTTCAGCTCAGGTCATGATCTCACAGTTCATGAATTTGATCCCCGGGTCAGGCTCTGTGCTGACAGCTCGGACTGGAGCCTGCTTCGGATTCTGTGTCTCCCTCGCTCTCTGCCCCGCCCCCATTTGCACTCTATCTCTCTCTCTCAAAAATAAACAAATGTTAAAAAAATTTTTTTAATGCACAACTCTAAAGTGCAAGATCTTAAAGCTGATTTAACCACCTATTCTGACTCTAAGAGGCCAGCAGTACATAGTAACACAGGCTAGGCACTGTATTCATTCTCTGTGGTTTTGTAGCAAATTACAACTAATTTAGTGCCTTACAACAACAGATTTATGTTCTTACGGTCTGGAGGTAAGAAGTCTGACATGGGACCTCACTGGGCTGAGATCAATGGGTTGGCAGGTCTGCACTCCTTTCTGGATGTTTCATGGGAGAAGCTGTTTTCTTGCCTCTTCCAGCTTCAAGGGGCCGGGGGCCTTCTCCATCTTCAAATCCAGCAATAGTAGGTCAAGTTCTTCTCTCTCTAGATCATTCTGACCTCCTCTTCTTCCTCGCTCTTCCACATTGAAGGACCTCTGTGGTTATATTGAGTCCACCAAATAATCCAGAGAAGTCTCCCCATTTTAAGCTCAGCTGATTGGCAATCTTAACTCTGTCTATAATCTTAATTCCCTTTTGCCATGTAACAGAATGCAATCACAGTGCACAGATTAGGTCATGGACGTCTTTGGTGGGGGGCATTATGCAGCCTACTATGGATGTTTAACAAAAACACAAACCAGCACTTCTCTGACTTTTGAATTTCATAGACCGTTTAGACAAATGAGCTGTTTTGAGTATCTATTTCTGTATCCCAAATCATTCTCAAACTTAGTGATTTAAAGCAACAACAATCATTTATTTTCCTCACAAATCTGCAATCTGGGCAGTGTTGGTGGGATTCATCTCTGATCCATGTAGTATCAGTTGTGGCAGCGGGACTGGAACTGAAGGATCCATTTCCAAAAGGGCTCACTCAGTGACTGACTGGTTGGTGCTGGTTATCAGTTAGGAGTTCATCCAGTGTATAGGCCACGGGGCCTTGCTTCCTTCCTATACGGGCCTCTCTCCTCATGGCTCCTTGGACATTCTAACAGCATGGCAGTTGGGTTCCAAGAATAAGTGTCCCCGAGGTCCTAGGAGGAAGCTGAAAGGCTTTCTATGACCTGGTTTCAGAAGTTCTAGATTATTATTTTTTTTAATAGTTTATTGTCAAATTGGTTTCTATACAACATCCAGTGCTCAATCCAATGAGCGCCCTCCTCTGTGCCCACCACCCACTCTCCCCCCTCCCACACCCATCTCTCCGCTCAGTTCTTTCTTATTCTTTGAGAGTCTCTAAGTTCTAGATTATTGAGGCACCTGGGTGGCTCAGTCGGTTGAGTGTCTAACTTCGGTTCAGGTCATGATCTCTCAGTTCATGAGTTCGAACCCCGTGTCGGGCTCTGTGCTGACAGCTTGGAGCCTGGAGCCTGCTTCAGATTCTGTGTCTCCCTCTCTCTCTGTCCCTCCCTTACTCATGGTCTAGCTCTGTCTCAAAAATAAATAAACATTAAAGAAAATTTAAAAAAAGAAGTTCTAGACTGTTAGGTCCACTATGTTTTATTTAGCCATGTAAGTCAGCCAGGCCAGCCGAGATTCAAGGGGAGACAAATTAGATATACCTCTCAATGGGAGAAGTGCCAAAGAATTTGTGACCATCTTCAAGCTACTACACACACCAACAAAAACTAACTCACAGACAAAAGGGAAGACTAACATAGTATTGCCATATTTTATTTTGATCAAGGGGAATATTAAACAACAAAGCCAAAACTGTTATCATCTATTACATTCTCCCATCTGTTTCTTAAAAGTAAGTCCTTTTTTTTCCTACCAAAAAAGGAGAAAGGACATAATCCCAGAACAAATGGTAGTTCTCCAAAATTGAACAAATTTAGCTTCATTAAAAATATACTATGCTATACTTGTTTGTCTCATTTCAAGCCAGGTTAAAAAAACTCGGTTATGGAGGAGGGCATCCAGACAGCCCACCAGGCATTAGGCACGAATGCCTCTGCAGTTAGAGCAGCAGTCTAGTTTGCAACTAGACCATCCAGAATCCCACGCCCTGCTGGCTCTGGGGGTTCACCGCCCTACTCGGTTCCCGGGACCCAGGGAGCTGCCAACGGGCTCATGGGCAGAAGAACCTGCCTGTTGTCTAGGGTTCGGTTGGGGTGGCAATGGCGGGGCTTCTTTTTCTGGAGGTGTCAGGCCCTCCGACCGCAGCTTGAACTTCTTTCAGTGTGGCTTGCGCTTCGTGGGCCGGGCTATTCCGACCCTGCAGGCCTCGACAAGGCCCTGATACAACTGGCCCAGGGCGATGCGAAGCTCGCCCAAGACCGTCGCCATCACCCCATCTGAGGTTATCAGAATCCCTGGGGGAGGCTTTCCAGTGCCAGCTTCCACCCACCTTACAATTCTGGCGCCTCTTGGGTACTGTGGAGCCTCCCGTCCCACAACAGAAATGTTTTTGCTACATCCACAAGGGACCTTTACTTGGCCCCCTGTGACCAAGAATGCAGAGACCTCTAAGCCAAGCCAACCCTGTGTTTCTATGCCTTGCCCACCTCAGCCAGGCCTGGGAGGTATTAATTAATAAGATGGTTCTTAAAAGGATGACCAAGGTTTTTACCTGTAAAAGGCAATTACCTGCTTTGAGTCAGCTACTCAGGCGCTTGAAGATTGATTTCTTAAGTGTTTCCGACCCACACAGAGAAGTGGGGAACCGCAGAGTCCGAGCTAGGGAGACTCATACCCTCTGGATTACCTCCTGGCTCCAAGGCCTTGGTGGTTCAGGGAAGCAGAGGCCTTTCTCCACTTTCATTTCACAAACGTCAAAGGGGGATATTTCTAGAATTCTTGATGGGAGCGGAGGAGCCTGTGTATATTGTCCACCCTACTCCTTTTAGGTAAACTGTTCCTTCTTAGAAAAATGGCCTCAACCTGGATTTCTGTAAATGAAAGGTGTTATTGGAGTAAAAGGACCAACTAGAAACTGGAGTCGTGATGCTATTCACGAGGTCTTGTTTTAACAACAGGTGAGATGAGGGGGAGAGAGCACGTCCCCTCGGTGCTTCTCCTGATGCAGGAGTGCCGGACGCAGGGTTGGTGGGGTCACCCATCTAGTGATGCATCGAAGAAGCAGGTCAGCCGAGTACAGGCCGGCACAGAGCCCTCTGTTTGCAATTAGCACAAAGAGCCAATTCAACAGCCCACAAAGCCCGTCCTCCATAATAGGCCTAATTAGAAACATTATACATAGGAGGGAAACAATTCACACCGACTCCAGCATGAGCTCATGGCGATAGAGTTGTCTGTTTGTCAGCCCTGAGGCCATAGACACACGCGGCCCCCAAAATAATGCATATGTATTTTAAAGACTGATATTTTCAGACACTCGAGAAAACCGTGGCAGCAGGGGTCCGCTGTGCCAAAGCAGCCTCAGTCACGACTGCCCCCCCCCCGCCCCTCATTTTCCCTCCTCGGCTGTCTGTCTTGGTGAGTACGAGGGTTTTGTTAGTAGCTGAATATTTCAAAAAAATAATTTACAACCTGTTCTTTCTTCTCGCATAACCTTGAAATGGAAACATCTTTCCATCTGCTTTCTGTCCTTTTCCACCAGGCAGCCCCCGATGAGGTTCCCCTTGCTTAACGGAGCAGAAGTCAGCATGCGTTTCTGTTTAGCAGTCATGCTGCCCAGAGCAACGGTGGAGTAATCGCGCTGTGCGTGAGCCCTGATGTTGCCGAACTGTTGCTAGGGGAGCCAGAGAGGGAAGACAAAGAGCTTCAAGCACAGCCTCTCGCCGATACTTTGCCATCAACCCTCCTCTGTCTGGCTCCTCGTTTGGACCAAGGATGTCGGTTTTTTGTTTTTTTGTTGTTCTTTCTCTCTACAGTCTCTCCATCTGGTGCAGTGGAGAGGAATTCTCCATCCAGGCTCTGGGAGATTCACAGGGGATGTCATCTGAGGCACACCTTCAGTAGAACCCCACCTTCCTGCCCCTTTTTTCTGCCTCCTGCTCCTGCTCCCCCGCTCCCACAATAACTGCTGGGTAAGTGCATGGTCAGTGTGTGGTGTGGGTCCACTCGCTGGCTCTAGTTGTATGATCTGGGGTCACTTCAACTCTCTGAGCCAGTTTCCTCCCCTGTGAGACAAGATAGGCTGGTCCCTTCTTCTTGGTATTGTTTCGAGCATTAAATGAGATACTGCATGGAAGAGCCTAGTATAAAGTACTACAGGGTTCAATAAACATCATTTATCTTGTCATTAATATTCTTGTGGCTTTCTAGACTTCTCTTGGCGACCGGTCCTCAGTGAAACTGTGACAATGGAGGATAGGCAGCATGTCCAGAGTGCACAGCGAGATGCTCAATAAACTCCGTCCGAGGAGTACCAATTTCAGTTCACCCCCAAACTGTGCCGAACACAATGAACTGATGTTTGGGAGGCACATCGGGACCTCATCGTGTTTTGAGGTTGCTGTTTTAAGAAGGCCAGGTTAGTATTTTGCTGCCTTGAGGGAGAGGCAAAGATTAATCAATGGACGGAATGCCACTCCAGCCCAGCTGTCCCTGCTCCTTCCTCCTCGCCCAAATTAAGGCCTTTTCCTGTGGTTGAGATAACTAGTCCCTGGAGACACCATCTCATGCTGTAGGGCCCGTGCGGGGAGTATTGACTAACACCCATTAAATTGCCTGAAAGCCAGTGTTTGAAATCGTTCTTCCTCCGGTTGGATAGAAGATATATTTTGCCCCGAGGCTCTTCCTGATGACCTGATTTTATGTCCCCACTTTTATCCCTGTGAAAATACTCCACTTTCAGACTTCCCTTAATTTAACTCTCTCTGCAAATTTACACGTTCGCAAAAGTTAAAATGATCACCACAGTTTGTACAGAAGAGTGTTTTCTGACCACTATAAAATTTACTTATACGCACCCATGTGTGTTGCCCCGAGAGGACTTTGCCCTGGCCCCATCTCCTCCTCTAGGATCCTGGCCCAGCTCTGGCCACCCATCAACTCCAGAGGTGTAGGGAAGGGCTAAAAAAGTACATTTGAGTGGCTCAGGCCATTGCCCAAGCCCTGAACCGAGGAGCAGTCGCAAGTAACTCCAAACACTAACACTGCACTCACAGCACAAAGACAAGTTCCGTTCCTTTGTGCTGCCCAGAGCCTTTGCCAGCTCTTAGGTCACGTTGCCCGGAACCATGTGCGTCTGCAATGAAAGGCCCCATTGTGATGACTAGTCAACAAGGCAAAGCAAAGTTTGCCCCATGCATCAAAACCTGGACCGTTCTGACTTTTTACGTGCTGAGAAGTGTGTGCCTGGTATCGTACTAAGGTAAACGGGGAGGGGCAGTTCCTAAAGCAAAGAAAAATAGATACCTATCTGCTCAGTATCTCAGATTGGAGGCTTTTTAAATGACCTGAGAAATGGGTTTATTGCTTTCATTGTTTCCTTCCTTCTTCCTCCTCCTTCTCTCTGACTTTTGCCTTCCTTTCCACAACTTCCTTTCACAGCGAGCCCAGGTTTCTGTTGGGAATGTTCACCAGGCTGCATAGATAAACAAGCAAAACAGACATGCTGAAAACATAGACAAAAAGACGTGGGAAAGTTTCTGATACAGAAACCCAGTTGGGTGCGAAGTGGTTCTTGTTGACAAACAATGTAGTGAGCTGAACATATATTGAAACTACAGCCTCACTAAGAGCTGACTGTTTAACACTGAAACACATCGTCTCTCAGACACAGGCATCTGAGTGCAAAACCAAGATCTTTGTCCTGCTTGGTTGCACCAGTGAACCTCTCTGGTCCCGGTTTTCTTGTCTATACAATGATGCATTTGCTCTTGGGAAGTGTTTGGGTTGTGAGCTGAAATTCCCATTCTACTGTCAGCCTCTTCCTGGTTCTGAGATTCCACAATATCCTTCTAGGAGACTGAGTTGGTAGGGGATGTTGAGAAGGAATGAGAGCCTCTTCATTAATGGGAAACCGAGGCAAGGAGCCAACATCCATGAAAGCACTAAACATGGCAAATGTTGAAATGAGGACAGTGAGAGCAATTGACTCTACTTACCCTTTGACACAAAGAAGTCTTGATTTGAAGTTCCTTGAGCTCCTTCTTTTCTCCTGGGAGCTCATTTCTTTCAAAACAACTTTCATCTAAAAGAAAAAGAGAACTGGCCCAGCTCAGGGTCTGCCACAAACTCAGGCAGATCCTTTCCCACCTCAGTTTCTTCACTGGTGAATGGGAGGTATGGGTTTAACTGATTTCTAAAGCCCACTCAAGAGCTAACATTCTGATTCCGAGAATTTCAGGAAATGCACATTCCAACCAGTGTTCTGAAACAAGTGAAAAACCATATCAAATCATTGAACCAATGATTTTCAGACATTGGACCACCGGCAGTGCATGACTGATTCTTGGGAGAGTGGAAACAAATGAGGCAAATCCTGTGATTGCCCCCAGCCAACTACCTAGAGAGAAATTCCAGGCCACAGTGCAGGGAAAGGGAATATGGGTGGGGCCCAGTGGTATCTCTGAGTAGAGGGGATGGAGCTGGATATCCCAGGGAGACTAATGAAGCTAGAATTCACAGAACAGAATACTGGGGAGGAGGGAGCTGCACAAAGAGAGCACTGTGGAGTTCTACAGAGCATCCTTTTCAAGTCTTCACCTGAGTATTGATCCCCACATGCATGTGAGGGAATCCATAAAGCCAGGGAAAGAACCACCCACAAGGATTATGGGAAACAATCCATAGAGCTCATCTAGGACAGGGAATAGTACCCATTACTACCAGCCAGAGTTGAAAACCTTATAATTCATGGAGCACTGAGTACTCAGAAGTCTCAGGAATGGAGCCTAATTAGCCTAAGATTAAAGGCTGCTCTGGCCCTTTCGATCAAGGCTTAAAAGCAAGTCTTTAAAGGACCCAACTATTTCCAAATAACTGTGTCCTAGAACAACACCCAATAATATCTTAAAAACAAATGAATATCCAGCACTCGATAGAGTGAAGTTCAAGCAAAAGAAACATGAAGGAAATTATACCAAGGTGCAGCAGAATCAAATTGCTCAAAACTAGTGAAAAAAAGAGAATCTTAAAAGTAGTCAGAGGAAAAAAAAGTTATGGACAGAGGAACACAGGTAAGGATAAAAGCAGAGTTCTTGTTAGAAATAAAGCAAGTCACATGACAAAGGAACAATAATCTTTGAAGAACTAAAAGGAAAATATTGTCAACTTGGAATTCTATACCCAGCAAAAATATCTTTCAAAAATGAATGCAAAAGGAAGACTTTTTTAGACACACAAAAACTGAAAGAAATGATTCCCAGCAAACCTGTATTATAAGAAGTGTTAAAGAAAGTCCTTTAGGTAGAAGTAAAATGATACCAGATAAAATTCTGCCTCTACACAAAGGAATGGGGAACTCTGCAAATGGAACTTCATTTACTTCAAACATCAAAATAACAAGCTATTAGGTGGGACTCTCTCTGTTGCTCTGGACCTGGGTACCAGCATCCAAGAGTGAGAAAAGAGAATTACTCAATACGTGAGCCAATATCCATAGGACCCAGAGAACCAAGGATTCCTAAGAGGAGACAGATGTGGCCCAGTTACCAACCACCATCTTCTATGTAATGAGATGAGGAAGGAGAGAGAGAAGTTGATCTAAGAGTCATTGAAGTACAGTGGGTATGAGGAGAGGCAATTCCTTCCTTTCCCATGGGGATGAGAAATAGGGGTAGCTATATTTTCTCTCCAGTGACAGGGTTCTAAAAAAATCATTAATAAATATTGGGGTAGGGAGTAGTTCTCCAGTGGGACAATTTATTAAGAAAAGGATTTTCTGATTTACCAGTACATCATTAGGACCTTCAGGGGCATCTTGAAGAAAGAAGAGAAAGCACAAAGAAGGGTTGTGGGGAGAAGTTGGAATGCCCCCAGTTTGTCAAGCCTAGGGAATGAATTCTCTGTGGTTCATGTGCATGTTACTTAGGAAGTAGTGGGATTTGTTTCATTTCTATCCAAAGTCAGTTCTCTCCTACTTCCCGGGAGCTTGAGCTCAAAGAGTCTGTAGGCATACATTCAGTGATGGGTGCTGAAGAGCATGAAAGTGTTGAAACTGGATTTACCATATCCCTGCCCTACAAGTCCCTCCGAAGAACTCACATGGATCTCCCAGAGGAAGCCAGTGTTTGAGGTGGGATCAACAGTCAGTCCAGTCTGTCAGAGAAGCAGCTGCCAGCACTAGGCTATAGCAGTGGTCTGTTTGTATAAGATCCTTGTCCTCCTCCCTGTCCTGCATCTTAGCTCAACACACTAGAGGAACCAGACCTGGAAGGGGAAAGTAGAAGCAGCAGTAGCCCAGAATTAAACCTCCAATCAATCAGGGTCCGAGTTGCACAGGGTGGGGGAGGTGAGAATGTGAGAATAGAACCAAGTTTGGAATGGAGGTTTTCAATTCTACTAAGGTTTAATATCTGAAAACAACTGGAAAATTATGGATCTGCATAAAAGGTCATTAAGAGATCTGCTACCCACTGAAGAAGTTAGACTTGGTGTAGTACATTTGGGAAGAGTGTTTGAGAAAAGTAAAAAGCTTTAATGTTTTGAAAAAACAAACAAAAACTGTCTTCCCCCAAAGGCACAATTATCTTTGTGAAGACTTTTCATCTTAATGTTCTGGTTCCCAGCAGTGAGTGAGTGTTAATGAGACCACGGAGGAACTCATGAGGCCGTCCACCTTCTCTACCCTGCCCCTGGGGAACTCCTATCATGCCTGGTTCTCAGTCTGGTGTTTTTTCTCTGCAGCTAGCTCTTCTTTCTTTATTTTTTTTAATTAAAAAAAGTTTATTTATTTTTTTGGCGAGGCCAGTAGGGACAGAGAGTGAGGGAGAGAGAGAATCTCAAGCAGGCTCCATGCTGTCGGTGCAGAGCCGGGCATGGGGCTTGAACTCGCGAACTGTGAGATCATGACCTGAGCTGAAATCAAGAGCCGGACGCTTAACCAACTGAGCCACCCAGGTGCCCCTGCAGCTGGCTGTTCTTTAGTGCATGGTCTGTCTGCCTAGAAGGAAAATGGGACCAGTGACCTGGTCCAGCAAAGAAAGGCCTCATATGCCTTGTCTCCCTTTTCAGCAAGGGGTGGTTTCTGAGTCCAAACTCAGCTTTGGGACCATCAGTAGGCTCTGGAAGGGGCTGTCCAGGTTTGTCCCATAGGAGAGCCACAGGTAACGCCTCTGCCTGAGAGCAGAGTGGGGTATCTCTCTCTCCTGGGAAGAGCCCTTCAGGCAGGTCAGTAGCAGTGAGTTCCACCCCAGTTGAATCCTTTATACTTGGTTATTTTATTTCCTTTTTACGGTACAAATAATACACATTCTTAGTTAAATAAATGAGAACATACAGTCATGTGAATGGGTAAATAATAAATACCTCCCATAATCTCACCATTGAACAGCTGCTGTATACATTTTTGTGTATTTTCTCCCAGATTGGATGAGGATATGAAATATGTGTAGACACACACAAACACAAAATGGGTTGATACTGTGGGCACATATTCTAGGACATTTATACTGTTCACAACTTTCTGTTCTCCCAAATGAAGTGCAGTGAATGAACACCCTTCCACATAAATCCTTGTGCATATCCTTTAGAGTTGCCTTTGAACAAATTCCAAGAAGGAAGCCGAGGCAGGGAGGTTGCATATTTTTATGGCTAGTTGCTGAATCTCTGAGAGCGAAGAGGACCGGAAGAGGTACGGGAACAGAACGGGCTGGACCTCGGAGGCTAGACAAGCTGCTTTGTTCCTTTCTTCCTTGTGTTCACCTGTTTAATCTACCCCTTCTTTCTCTAGTCTCCTCTTTTCTCTTTCACCCTTTAATTTCTTCATCCTTTGCCCCTTCTGCCATTTCCACTGTGCACTATTCCCACTGCCCCCCCCCCCCCCCCCCGCCACCCCATGCTCAAATCCCAGTCTGTCTTGGGGCTTTGAACCTTCTCTCCATTGCTCAGCCCATCTTTTGCGCTAGCTTCCTAAGTGCCATGTGATGATAACATACATGCGCTGGCCTCAGCTTCACGCCCTCTCAGATTTGTCTACTGTGGAGACGAGGGAGTATCTTTTCTGGTGGGTCCCACAATTCCCTAGTGACTCTCCCACTGGATTGATTTAGGTCACGTGCTCATCTCTGAACCAATGACTGTGGCCGGCCGGAGTGCTTTGTGTTTTGTGTTTCGATTGGCCCCATCTGGGCCACTTCTCTGGGCCTTGGAGTTGGGGCAAGGCGTCACCCAGCCCACAGGAGGTACAAGTAGGAGAGAGGTGGATCTAAGGATCCCCCTTAGATGAAAATGGAGCACTGTGCTGGGAATAGTGGGAATGTCCTGGGAACATAGTGGAATGCTCCTTGCATATAGCAGGAGAAAATAGGACAAAATAGATTATGTCAGAAGACTTTGCTTTCGGGTGTCAGCGTCATACTGGGAGGTGACCTGAAAAAAAATTAAATAATATTAAATCTGAGGGGCAAACGTTAGCTTATTTAATTCAATGCTACAGGTGTTTTTTTTTTCCTTCTCTTTTCTTTAAATAAAACCCCTCATGTGCTTCTAAACAAAAGAGAATTTTGAATGAAGGATAACCTAGTCTTTTTCAACCAAATTTATAGTATTAAAAATAATTTCACTATTAATGGGAACTTTTTCAGTACAGGTCATGCACTAGGCTCTTTACATGTTATTTTTAATCCTACCACAACTCTGCAAGGTAACTTAATAATCCCATTTTACAGATGAGGAACTGAGGCTGAGGGAGGGTAAATAATTTTCCCAGAGTGACACAGCTAGTAGCTCCCACTAAATGATTCAAGCCCAGGTCGTATACGCCAGAGTATCTTTCTCTGCCAAGGAAACGTTGAATTTCCTAAACCTGCGTGTGGCTGAATTTCTGAGGGATTTTAGGGCTCGGAGTGTCTTTGCAGCTTCAGAAGCCTCAGCTTCGGTTGCTTTTGAACACCTCAATGGCCACAAGGACAGAAATAACACTGAAGGGACAAGGGATTTAAAAGAAGAATCTAAAATTTCAGATATTGTGTAGACCAAAAGGTACACTACTTGGGTCTTTTCAAATGGATTAAAGGATGTCGCACCTAGGTTTTCCAAAAGAACTTTCCTTTTGATGTGCTTGGATGGTGAGGCATGTGTGGGCTTTGTAAAAGCATTCTGATGCCATCCGTTGGTAAGGCCAAGGGCTTCGGAACCCGAAATGCACACGAAAGGAGCACTCAAGGGAGCATCCTATGGTCTGTTCTCTTTGGCCCTCCGCGTACTTCTGCGGGCTGGTTTTCTTTCAATTTTTGCGTCCCATCACCAGGGTCGTGTGGTTTTTCGAACCTCTTACTCACGAGATTTCAGGTTGGAAGTGATAGTTTTTGTTCCTATTTTATCTGCTGCCAGAGTCCCCTTTCTGTTACAGAAATTTGGAGCAGGAAAGTTGATGCTTTCCCTGACAGGTGAGTCACCAAGAAAATGTTCGAGTCCTCAAGGTGGATGGTTCCACTCCAAGCTGGCGAATTCCATGAGCAAACAAAGCTCTGTTTGTAACTCTGTCAGATAAGAATAATCTGGGGTGTGTTTTCTGTTTGGTACAGGAAATAAGAGGTGGGTGATTCCACTTTGTGGAACTTGGCAGTCTTGTGTTTAGACGGTATCTCTTATTTTGTTACTCATATTTTAACAGAGAAAAGAGGTCTTTTAGAAGACTATGAAACCCATATTTTGAATGGGGTAAGGTAAGGAAGGAAGTGTGGGATGTGCCCAGAGGACAGACAGTTCATCTGTTTGGCGGGAGCAGAGGGGAGGCGGCGGTCAGGAGGAGGTCAGTGTGAGTTCAGGGAGGGCACCGAAGATTCAGCTGAGGAGTTTAGACTTTATTTTCAAAGTAGCAGGAGCTACCAAGGGCTTTGGGGTCAGGTGGATCAGAACCGTGTTTGAAGCAGAGCAGTGTATTAACAATATGTGAAACAGAATGGAAAGTAGAGAGAGTGGAGGCAGGGAAACCCATGAGGGGTCCGCCAGGGTGTTCCAGGCTGACGCAGGGAGGCGGCATTAGCATCTGGAGAGGCTGAGAATGGAAAAGATGGGGGCGCCTGTGTGGCTCAGTTGGGTAAGCGTCCAACTTCGGCTCAGGTCGTGATCTCACGGTTTGTGGGTTCGAGCCCCGCATCGGTCTCTGCGCTGACAGCTCAGAGCCTAGAGCCTGCTTCGGATTCTATGTCTCCCTCTCTCTCTGCCCCTCCCTTGCTCATGTTCTGTCTCTCTCTCTCTCTCTCTCTCTCTCTCTCTCTCTCAAAAATAAATAAGCATTGAAATAATAATAATCAATAATAATAAAAGAATGGAAAAGATGTTACAGGAGCGGAGGAGAGCTACCATAGAGACAAAAGTTACAGGATCAGAGTGCATATGGAGGCAAAGACGGCACCACCATTTCCACACAGGGTGAGTGGGAGGATGGTAATGCCATGTACAGATATGAGGAGAACACCAGAAGCACAAGCTTAAAAGAAGAGACCCTGAGACCCCCTTTGGACATACGGAGTTTGGGGTTGTCAATGGGACACATAGGTGAGGTTGCTTTGAAGGCGACTGGATGTGTCTCAGAGGCTTAAACTATTAGCCGAGCTTTTAGACCAGGTCACCTGCATTGAGGGGTTGGTTGGAGCCATGACGCTGGATAAGAAGAACTGGATAAGAATATGAGAGATTTCCAAGGGAGCAATCAAAAGTAAGAGGAACGGGGCAGGTCCTTAAGGAATCCTGATTTAGGGAATGGGAAGAAGGGATTAGAGAAAGAGTCCAACCAGAAAAGAACAGGGGGCCCGGAAGCCAAGGGAAGAGTGTTAAGAAGGGGGTCGTCAGCAGTATCCAAGTCGGTGAAGGGACAGAGAAGGTCCATCACGGAAGGTGCCGATTGAGAGGATGCATGCAGGGCAGGGGTGAGGGCGGAAACCAAACAACAAAACATTGAAAGGTGAGTGGCTGTAATTGACGCCTCTGAAACACACATTTAAAAAGAGTTAAAATGGCAAACTTTAGGTCTGAGAGAGGTCCTCTCCTCAAACTTTGAAAGCTCTCAATGAGAAACTGTTCTTGGAGGTAGGGGGTGGGGAGCAATCTTCCCTGGGAGCTTGCTTGCACCTTGTGCTCATCCACACGGGCCAGGTGATAGGGCAGCCTGGGACCGAGCAGGGCAGCAGGTGGCAAAGGGAAGGGCTCCGGGGAGGCCTGGAGGTGGGCCCGCCCCTCACAACTGTGGTGCACCTTAGTCGCTGATTTCGACCATCCCAATTCTTCTGAATTCCAGTCATGCGTGGGCCTTACTGGGGGCCAGGCTCCCCAGGGGACAGAGATGTCTGTCTTCCCACCCCTGGCAGAGACGGGTGTGGGCCAGGATCCCGCTCCAGCCTACAGCCGGAGTGCTCTTCAGCTGAGGCCGGAAGGAGGCGGGTGGGGCTGACATGCTGGGGAGGAAGTGGCCTCCGGAAGTCCACAGTCCACCCGATTTTCCTGTGACCACAGTGACTTGTGGCCACAGACGTGACTGCTGAGTGGGGTGGCCTTCAGGGAGAGCACAGCTCCGACAGGGTCCTCCACCACCAACGCTGTAACTCCCCAGCCCCTCAGCCTCCCTCGGTCACAGTCTATTTCCACCGCCTCTCCCCCCACAGCAAGGCACCAAGTCCTTTGCTTCTCTCTCCCTTGGTGCACCTGTCTCCTTTCCTTCTCATTCCTGCTACAGGTGTCCCTATCCGGAACCTCTGGTCTTTGGCTCTCTTGGTCTGCCCACTGCCTGCTCAGCTGTCCAGGTCTTAGTGCCTGCTCACTGCATGCAGAGCACATCCCAGCCTCCTTGGCCACCACCCTGTGCCCAGTGTACCTTGGTCCCCATGACAGCTCCTGGTCTTGGCATTAACCTCCTGCTTCGGCCACACTGGGCTATTGTTTCCTTAACACGTGGCTCTAGGTCCTTGCTCATCCTGTTTCCTTCACCCGGAATGGTGTCCCCGCTGATCTAACCATGCATTTCCTTTAAGACCCAGCTTTCCTACTCTCTCCATGAAGCCATTTCCGCTTACTACAGTCCCCAGCGCCTTCTCTGTCCTGTGAAAGTTTCTGTTTTGGTAGTATTGTCCCTGGCCCTTACTTTTCATCTGCCACTGATAATTTTCATGGATGTAGGTACACTCTCATTCACTCTTTCATGCATTTGTTCAGAAAAAAAAAATACACCATGTGCCAGGGATTTGAGTATAAAGATGAGTAAAACCTCGTCCCTGCCTTCCAGGAGCTTCGGGTGTGGTGTGTGTGCTGGCTGTCGCCCACTGGCTCTTCCAGAACCGTTGTCTGCCCTGCTCATGCCTGAGAGGCCGACCTGTCCGGGGCTGTCTACAGGTCCCATTGCCCCCCGGCTTCTGGTGGGCTCCGCCAGTGGAAATCCCCTGTAGGGGAGCAAGGCTCTGTGTGGTAGCTGTCCTGCTTTCCCTGCTCCTTGCTCCGGAATTGCCCTGGTTGGGCTGTGTCACTGCTTTTTCTCTCCGGGTCTAGTAACTGTTGGTCGCCTTCAAGCCTCAGGGTTGAAAGGGTGGTAACTGTGTCCACTGTCACTAGCCCCATGCCATCGCACAGTCTATCCCCCTGGCTGCCCCACACTTTTGTGGGTGGTTCCTTTAGTCCATGTCCCTGACGTGTGTGAGTGAGCCATTCATCCCCTTGACCTATATGGGTGGAACGCCTTCCCAAGGGGAAGCTGGAAGCCAGAAGCTCCTAGTCTGAGGACAGGAGACACTGCCACATGGTGGAACCTCTGCATATCAGAGTCTTGTGCCACAGAGTGGATGCCCAATAACCTCTTTTGCTTTCATGTTTGTAAAAGAAATTTACTCTAACTTAACCCATACCCCCACTCTACTTCCCATACGGAGCGTGTCATCACTGCAAGACTGCAAAAATAATGAAAAATTTTAAAAAGCATGCTTTACCGAGGAGCTTCTGGCTGAGAACTTTGTGTCTGTGCCCCGAGGGCTCCGGGGCAGGACTCCAGCTGGGTGGTGTAAGACTTGCTGTCCTCACGTGGGTGGCAGTTGCTCGAACAGGGACTGTTTCGTTTCATTAACAGAGCAAAGCCTGCTGTCAACAGGCAGCAATAGCCACAGGACAAGACACAACCAAATCTGACTCCCAAACATCCTGTCCTAGCCTCAAGCAAACTTCAGCCGCAGGGGGTTTCCAGAAGGATGGTAATCAGACGAGGAGAGCCCCCCTGAAGGGGAATTATGTTGAAGTCGATCTAACGTGCTCTGAACATTCAGCTACCCTAAAACCGCCCCAAATCCTGTTCGCTACAAAGTGGGATTCGGTATCCAGAGGGACGGTCTTGGACGTCACCCACGAGTTTAGTTTTTGAAACACCTAAAGGATTGCCAATGTATTTCTAGGGTGAGCGTGAGAGCCAGATTCCAGAGCATTATGTCGCCCGTGGATACTCTAACACCCCTGCTTCACGAGAATTTAATAGAAATAAAAGATTGTTCAGCTGGAGGAGATGTAAAACTTCCTTAAACGCCACTAATGTACAACCTCAATCCACAACTGGATTCAATTACTCCGGGGAAAGAAAGGCATTTTCTCATAAAGCCGCTCTGTTTCCACGCCTGGCCGCGAGCTGGGGCAGTCATGACAAAGACAAGCCTGTGCGTTGTTTTTGGTTGTTTTTCCTTTCAAGCTCTTCCACTGGTAGTGCCAGGCCCTGAGCCGTTTGGGTCAGTTATGTGGGGGCCAGATTACTTGTTTTGGCTTTCGGCCTTTCCGTTCAACTTTGATGATAGAAGAGCAAGCCTGTGTCCTGCGTGACCAGTGGAACCGATGGGCTACACAGCGTGATTCGGTGGTTGCACTGTGCCTGTGTGCCTTGGGAACAGTGTTTGTGAGGAACATTCTGTGGAAGGAGAGTGGGAGAGATTGTAGGGGACTTGAGAGGGGTCTGGCATAAATCAGTCCGGGTGTACCTGTTCTCAAATATTAATAATTATACGTGACAGATAAAATACTAGGGGCTATGTGCTACCTTGTCCGAAGAGCTTTACCATTAACTCACTTAACCCTCCCAACAATCCTCTGAAGCAAGTACTGTCACCATCCCTGCTTTCAGATGGGAAAACTGAGGCACAAAGAGGTGATGTCATTTGCCCCAGGTTACACAATTAGTAAGCAACTCAGAGCCCAGGCCCTTGTTCACTACCTTGTCAAAGAGTATGTTGCAGAAAGTTTACAACTATGATTGGCATTTATTTAGCTACTAAACATAGTCGTTATTCATTATTCTTAATTCATTCTTACAGTACTCTTAATTCATTATTTTTCTTGATGTCACAGACATATTAGTATTGTTAAATATATATCTTAAATCATAAGTCTGGGAGATCCATTTGGTCCAGCCTGTCTTGGGTAGACTAGAAATGACTCATATGGAAAGGCAATGGGCTTTCATAAAAGCTATCGCACAGAAGGAGACTAAGAACCTGCTCACTCAGCTGGCTGATCAGCAGCTCAGGCTTCCTGCATGGGCGTGGCTCTCTGACAGGAAAATCCAGGGCAAACCAATGAACACAGGTATAGCCATCGGCTTAATTCCCTGTGACAGTTGCCTATTTGTTGCCTCTCAGGTCCCAATTCACCCTTCCTTACTTGCTCTGCAATAATGGACCTGGGCCCTATTAGTGGTTCTCCTTTGTCAGCTAGTGTGGTGGTAAGTTTTGTCACCACAGGGTCCTAAAGGGACATGGTGAAAGATTGGGGCTTCTCTTTCTGGTTCCAGTGGGCTTCCTTTGTCAGGACCCTGTAGCAGGCACAGCTCTTTCCTTCCTGTGGGCAGTTTCCCTGGGCATCTCCCTGAGAATGACTTCTGCTGGAATCCTCACGGGAGGTTCACAAGAGAGTGGCCAAAGGTAGGATATCTCCCCTTGGATGGCTTCCCTGGCACCCCATTGGATTGCTTTGTAGTGATTTCTGGGGCATGATATCTCACTTAATGGATGGCTCCCTCAGCACTCCAGACAACAGGTTTCTGGAAAGTCTGCCAGTGAAGCCCCTTCTGAACTTTTCCACCATCCAGAGAGCCACATCGGTACCCTCTCCAATGAGGTCTAGATCTCAGCCCTGGGAGGTGGTGGCCTCTTCCTGAATGTTCTCTCTCAGCCATAAGGGTGAGAGCTGCTCTTTGTGTCTGCTATTGCTGTTCTCTTTAGAGCTCTCTTTACTTCTTACTAGCCAATCTCTTGTTACTCCAATTCACTGTTAATAATTCTTTATAGTTAACTTTCCTTGTAGAAATTACTGTGTGGTTTCTGTTTCCCATTTGGACTCTAATATATTTACTGTAGTTTTTTAGTCTCCCATCTTAAATAAAAATGTATCTTTTTTATGGAAAAACATGTAAGAATTCATGGGAGCAATGAAAACAACATAAAAGCTTTCACCATAAATTTACTAATAAATACTAATAAATTTACTAACTAGTTAGAAAACTATTCTTTTGGAATTCTTAGCTGTATATCTGCAAGACTCTTACATAGTTGTAACCCTTGTACATAATTGAGTCTGTGATCTGTGTTTATCAGTCTGCCAATAGTTTATGTTAGTAGTTTGATCCAATCTCATAATCCACATGGAGCCACGGTCCACACAGGCTTGCATTCATCATCAGTCACGGCAAGATCATAGTCCATTTTTTTTTTCAGATGCTGAAGTTTGTTTACCTAGTTCCTAATTGGTGGATGCTTGGGTTGGTTCCTGCTTTTCCATATTACAAAAACTACATCTTAAAATATCTTCGTTGAAGTTGTGTCAACCCCACCTAATTTTTCTCTTGTCTATCCCTTTCTTTTCTCTAATAGCTGGGCTCACACATTAGACAAGAGATTATAGGGAAAAGAAGGAGAAATACAGGGAGAATGTCTGCCCGGGAAGGATGATGGAGCTTTTTACTAAAGTAAAGGCTTCAAGGAGCAGCAGGTTATACTCTGGGATTAGAGTACTCTGCCCAGAATAGAGCCGGTCTCCCAGGCAGGGGACGATAATTGGTTGGATGGGGAGGAGGGAGACTAAGTATTGGGAAGAAAGTCATTCCAGAGACCAAGACTGTCTTTTCTTGAGTCTTTCATATTGTAGCTTGTGACTAATGCATTAGTCATACTGAGCACGTGGAAACTGCACAATATATACTAGAAAAACATTTAGTTCTCAAGAATAGCCTCAAAATCACACAATGCTTGAAGTAATTGAGAGTGGGAAGCACATTGTGATTACTGCTCTCTGACATTTTAAACCACCAATAACTCAATTGTTTCCTGAATTCCCATAGAGTCAGGAACACCAAAAACCCTCTTGTCACTCAACTAAGTAAATGTTAAACTCTTGCTTAAAAAAAAATTTTTTTTTCACAAAAAAGCATTCTTGGTATGATGCCCAGAAAGAAACTTAAGCATAGCACCCTTCATATTGTTCATTTTTCCCCCATATATCATGTTTATCTAAAAATTATTTATTCCACACTCATTCTTTTTTTTTTTTTAATGTTTATTTATTTTTGAGAGAGAGACAGGGTGTGCAGGGGAGGGACAGAGAGAGAGAGAGAGACACAGAATCTGAAGCAGGCTCCAGGCTCTGAGCTGTCACCTCAGAGCTCAAAGCAGGTCTCAAACTCACGAACCGTGAGATCATGACCTGAGCCAAAGTCAGACACTTAGCCGACGGAGCCATCCAGGCGCCCTGGTTCCACACTCATTCCTAAAAATAGTTTCGTGGTACATGCAATTCTCAGTCATTTTCTCTTATCACCTTGAAGGTATTATTTTATCATTTTCTGGTTTCTGTTTCTGTTGACACCTTTATAGGTATCGGCTGACAACCTAATTGTTTATTTGTAGGTGACATGCCTTTTTTCTGCTTGTTGCCTTCAAGATCTTGTTTTCTGAGTCTAGCATTCTGCAGTTTTACAACAACATGTCTGAGTATAGATTTAATTTTTTTTTAAATCCTGCGTGGTGTATGTTGTGCTCCTCTATCCATGAATTCGTATCACTCTTTATTTTGCACATTCTAATTCATTATCCCTTTGAATGATGCCTTTCACCTATTCTCTCTAGTCTTTCTGGGACTCTTCTGATCAGCATATTAAAATTTCTCATTCTGGGGCGCCTGGGTGGCTCAGTCGGTTGAGCGTCCGACTTCGGCTCAGGTCATGATCTCGCGGTCTGTGAGTTCGAGCCCCGCGTCGGGCTCTGTGCTGACAGCTCAGAGCCTGGAGCCTGTTTCGGATTCTGTGTCTCCCTCTCTCTCTGCCCCTCCCCTACTCATGCTCTGTGTCTCTCTGTCTCAAAAATAAATAAACATTAAAAAAAAATTAAAAAAAAATAAAATAAAATTTCTCATTCCATCTTCTTTTGTATTTTCTATCTTCCTGTGTCTCTGTGCTGTATTCTGGGTAATTTCCTTAGACACACTAGTCAACTCTCTTTTCAACTGTGTCTTATTTACTGTTTAATCCAGCCACTGAGTTGTTAATTTCAACAATTGTATTTTGTACTCATAAATGTTTTACTTATCTCTTCTCCAGATCTGCCTGCTCATATTTCTTGGTCTCTTGGTACTTTTACAACTATGATTCCATCTTGGAATATTTCATATATAGTATTAAAAATTTTGCATTCGATAATTCCAGTACTAACGCCCCAGAAGTATAAATGTGCTCTCTGTTCTTCCTGCTTTCTCTCACATATCGTGGCTTATTTTCTCGCCGTTTGGTAATGTTCGATTCTGGACTCATTTTGCCTCATCTGCGGGAGTGCTGCGGGCCTAAATTAGAGTTATTTACTCTAAAAGAGGTTTTCATTTGCTTCCTCCAGGACTGGAGGGCTGATTTAGCTCCCATCAAGGGTTAGAGTTTAAAGCAGGACTTGAATTTGGCTTTTGTGCCTCACAATGGGCCCAGGACTCAGGGTTCAATTTGGTCCTGTACTTACCACCTTTACTTGGATTTCAGCTCACTGCTCATTTCTTTGGACTCTGGAAGAATCTCTTTCTATCTGCAAGCCCAGTAGTGCACATTTAAAATGACCCTGTCTTGGGAGCACCTGGGTGGTTCAGTCTGTTGGAGATCTGACTTCAGCTCAGGTCATGATCTCGCGGTTCGTGTGTTCGAGCCCCACATTGGGCTCTGTGCTGACAGCTTGGAGCCTGGAGCCTGCTTTGAATTCTGTGTCTCCCTCCCTCTCTGTCCCTACCCTGCTCACGCTCTGTCTCTCTTTATCTCAAAAATAAACATTAAAAAATTTTTTAAATGACACTGTGTTTAGGATCTAATAGAATTGTCGCAGGAGAGCCTTCAGGTGTTGGCTCTGCCATGATACTGGGAATGGCTATCATGTGTTCATAATATTCAGGGCATGTCGACACGGCAGCAAGATACACACATGCAAAAGCAAACATAGCCCGCACGTCAACATTTTAAGATGAAAAAAAGATATGAGAAAGGAAATTTCAAGGCTCTCTCTGTCACTCTTCACATATGTGTGTGTGTGTGTGTGTGTGTGTGTGTGTGTGTGCGTGTGTACAGATACATTACATATATGTAATAGATCAGTCAGAGATGAGTGAAGAGCTGATCCCCGGAGTGGGTATAATATTTCCTGTAAGGGACTGAAACTGGTATTCAAGGTGGAGTAAACAGCATTAACAGAGGCACCAAGAGGGAATAAATAAGGGCTTATCTTTGAGTCTGTTTATAAACCTGGCCTCGCCTCACTGTGATTTTATTCCTCGGGCTTCATAATTATAAGACTTAGCTAGTAATTTTTCGTTTGAATATCCCTTTTAAAAGTCCCCCGTAATTGCCTTATTTACAAGAAGGGCTCTCATTAGAGTCCTCCTGGTCTTATCGGGTGGCTTACACACGTGTACAACGAATGAATGAACCGTGTCATTTACCCTCCTCGATGACTTTGTAGTTAAGGGTGCTGAAATCAAACAACAATACCTCAAAGACACACACCTTGTTTCCTACTTCTGTGTGCAAAATGAATGCTTTTTTCCTTACAATATCCACTTACCGAGGAGAGTTTTTGGAATACTGGTTTCTGTTTTTTAACACTAAAATTCCCTCGGACACAAATATGCCTCCCCCTTGGTATGGAAAGTCTGTTTGGCTCAGCTTCCATACAGATCTTTGGTGCCGACCTAAACTTCGTCGTTTTCTCTAGTCTTCAAAACAGGACAATCCAAAACAGGACCTACTTTTGGGTTGGAAATTAGTTGTCGAAAATCTGGGCTCTGAACAAAAACCACATTTGAAAGAGTATGTCTTTTCTTTTATTGGCTTTTGCTCTAAAAAGCAAAGGCTGAAAAACAGCTGTTAGCTGTTTATACAGTATTTTTTATTTAAGTGTTAGACAATAGCTGTTTTCTTCTCCACTTAGAATGGCACATTTTTTTCTTGGGCCATTTAAGTCCTCTCTCCGTGTGGCCACAAGTATTGGTATGCACCCCCTCCCTCTCCCTAGATTTCTGGCGGAGATTAAGGAGTCTTTCTTTCCTTCTTTCCTTTCCTTTCTTTTTCTTTCTTTTCCCTTTCTCTCTCTCTCTCTCTCTCTTTCTTTCTTTCTTTCTTTCTTTCTTTCTTTCTTTCTTTCTTTCTTTCTTTCTTTCTTTTTCTTCAGTTTCTGTTTTTTGGTCTTGAAGTCAGACTTTGGTTTTTCAGAATAGATGGCTGAGTTTCTTACTAGGTCAGAGCTCTGCAGGTTACCTTTGGGCCAATTTGACACAGGTACTCACACGAGACGCTCTACAGGAAGTTTCTATAGGTGCAAAGTGTCTATAGGTTTGTGGCTAGATAACATAAACCCAGTTAGATGTGGACTGAGTTAATGTCATTTATTCTTGAGCCCTGAACACTGATGGTTGGGTTCCTCCATTTGGAATTCAGAAGATATTCTTGGCAATCTTCTCTTCCTCAGACATCCTCTAAGGACACTGTCCGTTATCATCACCCTCATGATGCACAGCAAAGCAGGATTAGCAGGGCTCATGGAAGCCTTGTAGATGAGTAGAGAGCGCTCCCTAACCTGCAAAAGGACCCAGCCAAATCATTTTCTTGCATCCTCATCTCGTGTTACCATAGCAATTCTGTAAGACAATGGTTACAACACCAAGTTACATGTTATTTCAGGTCTTCCTGGGATTTTATTTGCCTGCAATCTGCTTCCTTTTAATAAATTTGGCTTCATTCAGGTCATCAACCTGCATTGATTTATATATGGGAGAATAGTCTAGCCTATGACTTTTAGCAAGGGCAGCATCTTGTACCTCGCTAAGAATAGACGGTTGCCAGGTGTCTCTCGCTGAGATATCAGGCATTTAGATCCTGCCCAAAGAACATCGAGCCTCGTCATTTATCAGTTTATCTCATGATGAGCCTGGCTACCTCTACACCAGTTTTTAGAGCTTGGAGATTTCTTACAAGGTAACATCTGAGAAGCACTGTTGAAATAAAGATGCAGCTGGATGAAAACCAATTTTTGTACCTTTCACCAGGACCCTAGGTATTTGCAAATCGATAGTGATAACTCGCTGGTAACACTCCCTGGTAACACTCTAGAGGTATTCTTTAATCTTATTTTTTTGGTCATACACGAAAAACCATTTCTGCTCTTATTTAATAAGGAACAACACACTATCATTTTTAAATCGAATTAATTTATTTTTATTGTAATTTCAATATAATTAACTTACAGCGTTATATTAGTTTTAGTACAATATGGGAATTCAACAGTTCTATGGATTACTCAGTGCTCATCACGGTAAGTATACTTTTAATCCCCTTCACCTATTTATTTCATGCATCCCTGCACCCAGCTCCCCTCTGGCAACCACCAGTTTATTCTCTGTGTTTTGTTTGTCTTTTTGTCTTTTTTCAGAAGTTTTGTTTCTTAAATTCCACATATGAGTGAAATCTTACAGTATTTGTCTTTCTCTAACTGACTTATTTCAATAGCATAATACCCTCTAGATCCATCTGTGTCATTGCAAATGGCAAGAGTTCATTCTTTTTTATGGTTGAAAAATATTTTATATATATACACCACATCTTTATTCATTCATCTATCATTGGAGACTTGGGCTGTTCCTGTAATTTGGCTATTGTAAATAATGCCACAATAAACCTAGGGGTGCACATATCTTTTTGAGTTAGTATTGTCATAGTCTTTGGGTAAATACCCAGTAGCGGAATTAATGGATCGTACGGTAATTCTATTTTTAATTGTTTGAGGAAGCTCTGTACTGTTTTCCACAGTGGCTGCACCAGTTTGCATTCCAACCAGCTGTGCATGAGGATTCCTTTTTCTCCACATCCTTAGCAACACTGTTGTTTCTTGTGTTTTTGATTTTAGGCATTCTGACAGGTGTGAGGTGACATCTTAGTGTGGTTTTGATTTGCATTTCCCTGATGATGAGTGATGTTGGGCATCTTTTCATGTGTCCGTTGGCCATTTTGATGTCTTCATTGGAGAAATGTCTGTTCATGCCTTTGCCATTTTTAATTGGATGATTTGTTTTTTGGTGTTGAGTTGTAGAGTTCATTATAAATTTTGGATACTAGCCCTTTATTGGATGTATCATCTGCAAAGACCTTCTCCTATTCAGTAGGTTGTCTTTTCATTTTCGTGGTTGATAGTGGACAGTCAAGTAGATAGTGACTTGGGCCACTGCACCATGCCACCTCGATGCCAGCTTCCTGAGTGCAGAAGCATCCATTTCAGTCCAGAGATCAGGAATTTACCTTTGAGATCAAATATTTACCTTTGTAAAATACTGTGCCTAGGTTATGCCCTCTTTCTTTCTGCAGGGTAGGGGATCGGAGGGACAAGGAGGAGGGGGAAGGAACTGACATGTTCTGACATGTAATTCTCTTGAGCAGAGAGAGAGACCAGTGAGACTTTACAAAGGAGGGTGATTCCTATTTGCCAATGAAATTTATCTGTGTGTGTATCACTTTTGCCATGCATGCCATAGATTGCACATGGGCTACAGGTTTATTTGGTTACATTCATGCCCATGTCCACTGTACATTCTTTGCAAGGATGAAATAAAAAGTTAAGAATGGTTGCGTAACAATCATTAATTTCATAGCTGAGAAAGCTATGCATAACAGTGTTTTCAGCTATTTGGTTACCAATCTGCCCCCAGGACCAAGATGAGGCTGATAAAATGTTTATGGGCTAGTAAATTTTTTCTACTAATTTGCGAGGCTATAATAAAACCCATGAACTTGATGGCCTACAGGAAACATAACAAGAACCGGGAATGTACAGTGATTTGGAGCTAGAAGGCCTCTTAAGGCCCTACAGGAAATGACTGCCAGAAAGGAGATGAATCACTATTTTAAACAGAAAAGAATGATGCTAAGTTTCTACTTAACCGGTTATAACCTGAGAAAAGATTTTCTAGAAGGAGATGGCAGAAATATTCTGCTTTCAATTGTTCTTGCTTCAAAGAGTAGAATTAATTCAAGTATAAAAGAACAATGTTCAAATGAAAACAGTTACTGAAACACAGTGTATCCTGTTGTGTAGCATTAACTTTTAGGACTGTCCATTGTTTTGTGCAATATACACAGTCATACTGTGCCCTCTTGTGGTAGAAATACTATTATAATTAGAATTTAGAAGATGCCTTGGCCTATTTTATAGTTCTTCATTAGATTTGTTTGGGAGAAAGCTTATTCAAGGGCAAAGATGGTTTGCAGAAAAGAGTCATTTCTGGGGCACTGACAACATAGACATTTGGGTGGGGTTATTGACGACTGATTGTATAAATGTAAACCTATTTCTTGACTTTTCTGTTCAATTGCTCTATATGTCTATCTTTATGCCAACACACACTGTTTTGATTGCTGTAGCTTTATAATAAATCTTGAAATCAGATAATATAAGTCCTCCAACTTTGTTGTTTTTTCTTTTAAGGATTTTTGGCCATTCTGGTGCTTTGCATTTCCATAAAATTTTAGAATGCAGATTCATCACAATGCAAAAGCATCCCTCCCCTTTTTGCCATGTTGCCTCAGGCCTCTGCTTTTAGCTACCTCACCCCTGAGCCACTTGTCCCCTGTGTCTTGCAATTTCTGGGAACACATATCAAGCTCTCTAAGAGGTTTCCTGGAAGCTCTTCTTATAGACTTGAGAGAGATGTCATCACACTTCATAATGTAGCACAGCTCCCACCAGGGAAGTCTTCCCACAGGCCTACTGCAGTGGGGTTCCAGGTGGAAAGTCGCTGCGCTATTTTGCGTCTTCGGTGTATTGTATTCTTGGCCACCTGAGATGGACATCTTCATCTTGGTGTATCTCATACCTTGCTTTGGATCTGATATTTATTGCATTTTGGTGTCTCACTCAAAACTCCTCATTTAACGTTTTGTTATATATTTAACTTTAGATAAATTAAAACACTGAAATAATTTCATCTATCAGTTTTAGTTGTTTCACAGGGGGAGGGTTGTCCAGAGAACTGAACCTGTAATACAGATGTCTGCAAGTATTTTCCACCCATGATTGCTGCTATTTTCCAGCTACTATTATAGTTATGTATCAATTGTAAGGAAGGTGCAGATTATTTCTCTGCAGTGCAATCATATTATGAACACAGATAGAACTTACCCATTTGGAGGGGCAGAAGAAATAGAGCGAGCCTTTGCCTTTTGAATATATTGGGAAGAAATGACGTGATCAGAACCCAGTAAAATCTGAAATTTCCCAAGTCTTTTTCAGCACTTTTTTTTTCATGTTTATTTATTTTTGAGAGAGAGAGAGAGATAGAATGTGAGTAGGGAAGGGAGAGAGAGAGGGAGACACAGAATCTGAAGCAGGCTCCAGGCTCTGTGCTGACAGTTCAGAGCCTGACATGGGGCCACAGAGCCTGACACGGGACTCGAACGCATGAACTGCAAGATCATGACCTGAGCTAAAGTCAGTCACTTAACCAGCTGAGCCACCCAGCGCCCCTTTTTCAACACTTAACTCAGCTCCTGTGAGCGCTGAGTCCACCTGTCAGCTGGGAGGGTTACGCAGCAGCACTTAAATGGGAGATGAACAGTCCTAACCACATGCTGCTTCCGTGGCAGTTTCCTGCAAAATGACTATATAAATCCAGGTGAATACTTGTTAAACACACAATTATACACCCACAGAGCTGGACTGAAAACACATGAGCAGACGAGAAGCATTGTGGGCACAGTTTCTCAGGATTAACAATATGGCTATAAAAGAACACACATACTCACGACAAACATTTCGCAGCACCTGAGTATAAAGTAAAAAACCAAATGTCGTCCTCTTCATCCAACCCCTATGTTCTATCCCCAGAAGAATCCAATTTATCCATTCCTTGTGTGTCCTTCCAGAGATATTCTGTATATATTTAAGTATATATGTGTATTCCTTTTATTAAAAGACATTTCCATTAGGCAAAAAGAATCCCCCTGTTGACCTTTTCACAGTATATCATGAACATCTTTCTCTTTAGTCCATGTTCTACCTACTCGTTATCATTGTATGGATGCACCATGATGTATTTAACTACTGTCTTAAATTGCTTTTTTCATCAGCGATATGTTTTCATGAACTTCCTGTGGCTCCCGTATGGGTCGCCCTCATTTCCCCCTGGTGCTTGGTATTCTGCTGTAGGAATACGTCATGGTGCATTTATCCACTGGCAGGTTGTTCCCAATTTTCCTCTATCACAAACAATAACATTTATTTTTTATTATTTATTTATTCATTATTTAATAAAACCTTTTTTTTAACGTTTATTCATTTTTGAGAGACAGAGTGCAAGCAGGGGTGGGGCAGAGAGAGAGGGAGACACAGAATCGGAAGCAGGCTCCAAGCTCTGAGGTGTCAGCACAGAGCCCAATATGGGATTGAACCCACAAACCGTGAGATCATGACCTGAGCCAAAGTCGGATGCTTCACTGACTGAGCCACCCAGGTGCCCCTAACGTTTCTGTTTTTAAAAAGTTTATTTATTTATTTTGAGAGAGAGAGAGAGAGAGAGAACAAGCAGGGGAGGGGCAGAGAGAGAGGGAGACAGAGAATCCGAGGTGAGCTTTTGTGGTGACAGCAGAGAGCCTGATGCGGGGCTCAAACTCACCAACTGTGAGATCATGAGCTGAGCCAAAGTTGGATGCTTCACCGACTGAGCTGCCCAGGCGCCCCAACAATAACATGTCCTCTTGTGAGTTTCTCTAAGAGTTCTCCAACGGTTCCCTTATTTCCAAAGGATCACTCTGGCCGTTGTGTTGCCAATAAGCTGGGGTCAGCAAACAAGAACAAGAGCAGGGAACTGGGTTGAGAGGCCACGGCAAGAGCCCAGAGAAGTGGCAAGCATGGTGGTGATAAGCGGCTGGCATGGGGTACATTCTGGAGGTAGAGGTAACATGATTTGCTGATGCTTAGATGTAGCACACGAAAAGAAAAGAAGAGTCAAAGAGATTCCAGAGTTTGGGGCCTAAACAGCTAAGAGATTGAAGGTACCACTCATTAAGATACAGAACGCTGGCAGATGAGCAGCCTTGGGGAGAAGCTCAATTATCACAAAATCTGTTTTGGAAAAAAAATCAAGGTTCAGTGCCCATCAGACTTCCCAGTGGAGATGCCAAGAAATTGGAGTTCAGGGCAAAGCTCAGGGCCAGAGATCCTGATTTGGGAGTCATGGGTGTGAGGATGGGTATTTAAACTATAAGACCTATGGGAGGTCACAGTGAGAAGAGTCCATGGATTCTTAGAGCATTCCAACATTTAGAAATTGGAAAGAGGGAAAAGACCCAGTAAAGGACACTGAGGAGGACCAGCCATCAGCAGAGGAGGAAGCCAGGGAGAGAAGATGCTAAGATAAGATACTGAGACATTCTTGTATGCAGAGGGGAGATCCCAAGAAGAGAGGGGAGAGTGGGGGAGAGAGGAGGTAACTGCATGATTGATGACCTTGAGTAGGAGAGAGGAGATGGGGACACAGCTCACAAGTTGCAGGACTGGCCTGAGTTAGGACAGAGTCCATCCTTCACAGCACTGAGAGAGCAGAGTACGTAGGCATACAGCCGGAGCGTGAGTAGATATGGTGCTGGGAGTGTGTACGCATCCTTGACGAGTTTTTCTCTACAGTGTCCTTGGTGCAGTTAGAAGTAAGTGTCAGCCAAGACTGAGGGGATGGGTGTTGAAGGCAGTCCCACCAGGGGTGAGTGAGAAGTTTTGTCTATGACGGAGCACAGCCAGTCACAGTTGTGTCATAGAACATGAGTGAATTGGGAAGGAAAGACTGTTGTGCCTACTGACAAGCAGGCCAGTGAGCTTAGAAAAGCAAAGAAATAGAAGGCCAGCTGACCAGGGGGAGCCTTTACTGAGCCAATTCAGTTACCTTTTGTGGCATTGCATTCGTTCTGCAAACACTGACCTGGCCGAAAGCCACCATCAGGTTAGGAGGTCAAGATGTGACAAAGGAGGCGATTCCTTCTGGAACATTTAACCTACGGAGGTGTATTTTCCTGTAAGAATAAATCTCAACTTAAAACTGAAGTAAGTGGGGAAAGGGGAGGATTCTCTCAGGCATCTGCTGACAGCAGGGAGAGAAAAGGAAGGTTGTGAAAACTGAGGAATAAATTTGCAGGGGGATGGCGGGTATATATTTCACAAGTTGGAACAAACATTCCTCCTTAAGCTCAACCATCCTTTTTTCCTAAGTTACACGGAGTTAGTTACTACACACTGTGCTACCAGCTGACTGAGGTCCTGGAGAGGTCCCTTAATCTATGTGCCAAGTACATTCCAGATGGGGTGCTTTCTGCCCCTCCACCTGGTGCTGTGATTCTGTCATGGAACCTACTTTTCCATTATGAGCAGTAACCGTAGAGGTTGTTTTGTCAAATGGCTGTAAGAACATCCATCCCATATACTAACTGTTTTTGCCAACCTCTCAAATTATCCTGCCCTTTTCTCCTTTCATGGTTCCAGGTAAATCCAAGAAGGTCATCATTAAATAAGCCATAGTTGGGGTGCCTGGATGGCTCAGTTGGTTGAGTGGCCAACTTCGGCTCAGGTCATGATCTCGCGGTCTGTGAGTTCGAGCCCTGCGTCGGGCTCTGTGCTGATGGCTCAGAGCCTGGAGCCTGCTTCAGATTCTGTGTCTCCTTCTCTCTCTGGCCTTCCCCTGCTCATAGTCTGTCTCTATGTCTCTCAAAAATAAAAAAAATAAAACACAAAAAAATAAAATAAAAAAAAAGCCATAGTTGGAAAAGACAGGCATGCTAAAACCTAGTATGCTGTGCCTCCTCTGCTCTTTGGCAGGCAGTAATCACACCATGAACCCCACAGGGTTCCATTCCATCAGATTCCGCGATTCTTGCTTTGGTTCCTTCCTTTCATTATTCCAAACAGACCCACAGTGAGCTCTCACACTTTCAAAAGGACCATTCGTTTTCCCGTACTGCAAAAAGTTGTATAGGGTTTTCTACTCAGGGCTGTTGCTGTTTTCCCACGGCACACTTATGACTCAAAGCTACATTATCTAATGCTTGTTTACATGTTATGATTTCCGCTCGCTTCTTTCAAATGCTCTTACTTAATGGATTTTAAGTAAATAGAGTTTTTAGCCAATTAAACTTTTCCCCACTTGTTTTTCATCTTTACACAGATGATTTCTTTATTCCATTGGGAAAAAAAAAAGTACTAGGCAATGATTAATTCTAGGCGACCACATCAAAGGAACCATTTAACCATTTCCCATTAAGAGCTAATTAATAAATACTTGGTAAGGCAATGATAATCTTTTTGTTTTATTGTCCTGACCTAACAAATGTGTTTATTCCCCGACATTTCCTTGTGTGGTTTAATCATATTTATCACACAGCCCTGAAAATTAAGTGATTCTAAGTTCTTTCTGCTATTGGAGGGAATTGCTGTTAGATTGCACAAATCATTCTGTATTTTGCAAGCTGGGATAAATCCTCAAATGTTTTTCTTTGTGGATGGAGATCTATCTATAATTGAATTTTTAGAGAGTTTTTCATTATCTTTGTATCAATTAGTATTCCGTGTTGCAAATAACTCAAAGTAGCTTAGATAATAAAGAGAAATTTTGGCTTCTCTTACAGAAAAATGCAGAGGTAGTCAGCTTCAGGTAAGGTTTCATCCAGCAAACAAGGTCATGGAGGAGAAAAGGATTTTAAAGAGTGTCAGAGCATTTGGTAATAACAATATTAGGTAAGTTTTTGAGATTTTGTGATTTTTTTTTGTATTTGTCAGTTTTTTGAAATTGTAATGCATTATAATTTTTTTTCTTATTCTAAATATTCTTTTTATCCTCTCGAGTGGTTTCCGCAAATTGCATCAACTTCAGACTTCACAAAACCTGGATCTGTCTCTGCTGAAGAGAGGGTGAGAATGTTGCTCTCAGAATAAAATATTTTATAAAAATGAGGGTAAAAGGACATCTAGTGACACCAACAAGACATGACCACTAGGTTTTAAACTTGTTTTGAACTTTCTTAGCTTTCAGTTATGCCTATATGGGTCTAATGAATGGTTTTGTTGGTAATGAAGCTATTGACTCTCTCGACTATAGGTTTAACTTTTCTGATGGTCCCCTACACTGATCAGCAAAGAAGTTTGTATGTAAAAACATATAGATTTATTAATGCTTTTTTCCAAGAATGTGATTCCAAAATGATTATACTTTGTTTTTATTTGGCCATACACAAAAGTCTCATGGAGACGTCCGAGTTCCATGGAGGAGTTTAATCATAAACTCAAAGGATCCTATAGAGAAATACTATTACAACAACAGCAAAACATGGTTATAGAACAAAACAATGACCTAAGCATTGGCCACTGACTCTCTTATTTCAAGTAATTATCTATTGGCTATGTCCCTGATATTTGTTGAAACAGAACTTTAAAGTAAAAAATCTTGCCTGATATAAGATTGTTATTACGTTAGAAATTACTAAAAGTAACTCAATGTTTTCTAGCGTCCTCGAAGTGCATGTGTGTATGTTAAAGGTTGACAAAGAAAATGCATTTTCATAAAGAGTTACTGTTAAATTACTTGGGAGGAAATAGTTGAATTTGACTGCTCACCCTGGCCTTTCTGGGAAAGGTTTGGGATTCATATTCAGTTTCGTCATGAACTGAAATTCATTCTCAGTAAGAAAGGTTGTGAGAATGAACTTGGTTAGGTTTGTCTAGAGACTGTTGTCATTGGTCTGGAAAGGTGAGGATCTTACCTTCGAAGAGTCTCTGGCTTCTACTAGAAAGTCTTCATTTGGCAGTTATGGGTGACGCTTTGGTACATTATTAAGTAACCATAGTTTGGGTCTCTTGGGGGTCTATTGGGAACAACTCCAAACAAACAAGGATGTACCTTGTTTGTACTTTGCTGTTTGCCAAGTGGCCTCTTTCAGCAGTGTCTTTATTCGTAAAAACCAGAGGCTCTTCCAGAATGATCTCCAAGGTTCAAGCAGCTGTGACAGCCTGTTATTCTAGGATCCTATGATAGGATATATGTATTCTATATACTATGTTCTATAGTATCCTATATAATATACAGATAGTCTCAGACAAATGTTAAAAACTTGGTTAACATGAGAAATAGTTCCCTGAAACTCAGGAATCTTCTTCAGCTTACTGTAAATGTACTGACTCTAAATTTTTCTTTGTTTTCCAAGATTTCCTAGAAGGGAGGAGACTTTTCTCCCCCCTCAGCAGTTAAGCCAGCCTACCTCAGACGATCACCTTGGATCGGGGATATTGATGTAGGTGGGTTTGTAGTCCTCGGAATGGATGTATCAAACACAGATTGCTGAGTCCCACTCCCAAAGCTCCCGGCTCAGGTAGTCTAAGGTGGGGCCTGAGAACCTGCATTTGTAACAAGTTTCTAGGTGATGCTCCTGCTACTTTGGGACCATGCTTAGAGAACCACTAATTTATTGCATTAACTCATTTAGCAGATTCTTCCCTTGAAGGGCAGAGGACATTTAAGGTCTGTGGCCATTATGTAGGGTTAGGTCTATATATTCTTGTCCCTTTTCCTTCCTCCCTTCCTCCCAGGGTGGTGGAATCAAGCCCTGTGTCAGGCTCTGTGCTGAGTGTGGATTGTGATTTATCTCTCTCTCTTCCTCTGCCCCTCTTCCCTGCTTGTGTGTCCTCTCTCTCCAAAACAAACAAAACAAAACAAACCCTGGAAGTCCTATTTTCCCATATCAAAATATCATTTTCAATGCTGCACAGTATTTTCTTATATAGAAAACACCATAATTTAACCAGTTCCCTATGAATAGTTAGTTCTTAAGTTGCTTCCTTTTTGGCTTTCATTATAAATAATACTCTATTGAAATGTTTTGCATGTAGACATTTGCACATTTCTCTGATTATTTCCTCATTTTAATGATATTTTAGTATCCTTATTGTTATAAGGATAATGAATGTTTACCAAATTTGGAAATAATAAAAAAAAAATATATATATATTTTTAAACATTTATTTATTTTTGAGAGACACAGAGACAGAGCGTGAGCAGGGGAAGGGCAGAGAGAGAGGGAGACACAGAATCAGAAGCAGGCTCCAGGCTCTGAGCCGTCAGCACAGAGCCCAAAGCTGGGCTTGAACTCACAGACCGCGAGATCATGACCTGAGCCGAAGTCGGACTCTTAACCGACTGAGCCACCCAGGCGCTCCAAAAATATTTTTACCTAAGGCAGTTAGGACAAGTAAGTGATTAAAACTGAAAAAGTTGGTAAAGTGGACACCTGTGTGGTTCAGTCAGTTGAGCGTCCAACTTTAGCTCAGGTCACGGTCTCACGGTTCTCGGTTTCAAGCCCCTCACTGGGCTTGCTGCTGTCCGTGCAGAGCCCACTTCGTATCCTCTGTCCCTCTCTTGCCTCTGCCCCTCCCCCACTTGTGCCTTCTCTCTCTCTCTCTCTCTCTCTCAAAAATAGGTAAACATTTTTTAAAAAGTTAGTAAAGCAAAGAATCATAAAAAAAGATTTTTATGAAGGACGCAGATGACTCTAATGCTATTTTCACTGTTCCAAAGCATAGAAAGAGAAATAAAGTATCCAAATTATTTTATATGAAGCCAATATAACACTGATAATATGCAATAATGATTACACAAGAAAATCATAGAGTAATCTCAGTTATGAATATCAATCCAACAATCCGACATAAATATTAGCAATCAAACTTCAGCAGCACATTAAAAGAACACTAACATTAACAATGAGGAATTCAAGGAATGTGAGGACTATTCAATATTAGGAAATCTATTTTTGTGATAGAAGAAAATTAATACTATCTTTCCAACAGGTACAAGGAAGGCATTTGATCAAATTCAATATATATGCCTGGTAAAGATGCAGTAAACATAGCAATAGTTGGATACTTTCTTAACATGATTAAATAGATCTATCTTAGTCTAAAAGCCAGCATCGGAGTGTAATGGAGAAATAATATATGTTTCCATTAAAGTCAGAAATGAGGCAAGGATGTCTACTAACACTACAATTATTTAACATCATTCTGCTGGTATTAGCTACTTCAATTAGGTAAAAGAAAGAAATTAGAGGCATACTGAAAAAAAGAAGAGGTTAACATAACCACTATTACAAATGAGGTAATGTTATATTTAAAAAGTTTAAAAGAAAGTCACCCAACAAATGATGTTAAACAATACAGGAAGTAGTTTGGCTTGGTTAAAACACACAAGCGTGTGTGCGCGCGCACACACACACACACACACACACACACAGATTAAACAGCCTTTGAAGGGGCGCCTGGGTGGCTCAGTCGGTTGAGCGGCGGACTTCAGCTCAGGTCATGATCTTACAGTGTGTGAGTTCAAGCCCCGCATCGGGCTCTGTGCTGATGGCTCAGAGCCTGGAACCTGTTTCAGATTCTGTGTCTGCCTCTCTCTCTCTGCCCTTCCCCTGCTCATGCTCTGTCTCTCTGTCTCTCAAAAATAAATAAACGTTAAAAAAAAATTAAACAGCCTTTGAAATATAAAAATAATAAAAAAAATAACAATCATTTAGAAGATGTAAGGGAAGACTCTATTTACATTGTAAGTGAAAAAACAAATGAAAAGAAATACGGAAGTTCTAATGAAAGAAAACCTTAAGATGAACAACTACATGAAAAGATGTTCGACACCACTAATCATCAGGCAGATGCAAATTAAAACCATAATATCATATCACCTCATATTTGTTAGAATGGCTGCTATGAAAAAGATAATAACGAGTGTTGGTGAGGATGTGGAAAAAAGGTAATCTTCATGCCCAATTGGTGGGAATGTAAATTGTTACAGCCATTATGAAAATGAGTATTGGAGGTTCCTCAAAAAATTAAAAATAGAACTACCATGTGATCCAGTAGTTCCACTCATTGGGAAACATTATCTTGGAAAGCTATCTGGACCCTATGTTCATTGTAGCATTATGTTCAGCCATAGACATTTTACATCAATGGACTATGATATATTCATACAATGGGAAAATATCGTGCAACTATTTAAGAAAGAAATGTAGTCTGGGGGCCTGAGTAGGTTAATCAGTTCAGTGTCTGAGTCTTGATTTTGGCTCAGGTCATGATTGGAGGGTGGTGGGATCCACCCCGGGGTGGGGCTCCCTGCTCAGTGTGGAGTCGGCTTGGGATTCTCTCTCTCTCTGTCTCTGTTCCTTCCCCCACCTCAAAATAAATAAACATTTTTAAAAAAGAGAAATATTTGGCTAGAGAGTCAACTTTACACGATGGAAAGTATGCAGGCTTACAGAATCAGGGGAAGAGCAATTCAAATCCTAGCTCTGCCATATACTACTTGGGTAAACTCAAACATACTTAATATCTCTGAGCCTCAGTTTCCCTATATAACCCCATAGTTTTGAGATAAAATTAGATAATGTATATAAAGTCCTGTTATTTATAGATGTGGTTAACTATAAAATGTCTAAAATGAGAACCTAACATGTGACATAGGCCAGCCAATCAGAAAATTCCCTGCCCTGCCACGGGCGAGTCTGTCAGTGCATTCTAGCTTCCCCCACCTCCACACCTGGCTTTTGAAAACTTGACTTGTAGATGTGGAAGGGGTGATTTCATCTGGGATTGAAATCTACACAGAGAAGCAGAGAAGAGAAGAAGAGATGGAGAATGAGAGAAAGGGAAACCCAAGACATTGCTCGTCCCTCTGGATCTCATCAGACATGCAGCTACCTCTACCTTTGGACTTCTCCCACAGTCAAAAAAGTCCCTTTCAGACTTTGGTGTGAGTGTGGTTTGCTGCTCTTTGCAACTGAAAAGGTGGCAAGAGCACTTTAACAGGGCTTAGCTCATTGACCTCACCACTGCGCAGAAGGTAGGACCGTTAACTTGAATTCAATCATTTTGACCAGGTAGTGACACCAGAGAGATGTTACTTGGCCTGTGTGCCAAAGTGTGTAAGTGATGGAGGTGGAATTTACAACCAGGTTGCCAATGGCAGAGCAAGAGCTCTTAACAGTGCATTCGAAGGCCGTTCAGGTCGATGCCCATTATTTTCTGTGCGTCAGGCACAAGACTGAGCGCAAAACATGCCCACTCTCATCGCATCTGCTGCTTTGTCCACACCGATGTAATTCTACTATTCTACTATTTTCATTAACATGACTTTACTATTCTAGAAAACGCTTGCCAAGGACGTTAAAAGTTAACAAATATCTTACTGTTCATTTCAGGAATTTCCCCAAAGCATTTACATGATCAGCATACTCTTCAACTTCTCAATTAAAAAGCCTGAGACGACTGTTTACTTCCCAGGACTCTTTTTTTTTATTCATTTTTTAAAGTTTATTTATATATTTTGAGAGAGAGAGAGAGTAAGTGGCAGAGAGAGAGGGAGAGAGAAAGAGAGAGAGAGAATCCAAAGCAGGCTCCATGCTGTCAGCACAGAGTTCAGTGTGGGGCTCGATCCCACAAATCATAAGATCATGACCTGAGCCAAACCAAGAGTTGGTTGCTTAACTGACTGAGCCACCCAGACACCCCTACTTCCCAGGACTCTTAATGCCTTGCTTCAAAATCCTTCCCTTTCTGTGTTCTCCAGTCCTGAACTCATATATTAAGATCCTTTTCCAACCCCAATCGAGCCCATGGAAAGACCCGCCTGAAACTAGACTCCAGGACCTCGCCCGCTTTTGCCCTTTCCCCTTTGAATGCTACTGGAACTCTGGCAAGTCCCATGCTCTCCCTTATCGCAGCTTTGCTTGACTTTATCAGGTAGTTTTGGTGGTGTTTTCTGGGTTCCAATACTGGTGAATCTGCTCAATCAAGGGAGAATATAGGGCAAGAAAAGAAAAAGGCCAGAGATAAGAAATACCAGAGACATCATGATTCAAAGGCAGTGGAAGAGCCAAGATATGTTTTCTGACAAGAGGACCCAATATTAAGATAAATTCCATCTAGAGTCATTGGCTCTGGGACGTGGGGCTTTGACAGAGGGAGAGGAGGTAATTTTAGCTGGGAGCCTTTGGGTGGGTAGGACACAGAGGGAGGGGGCAGTGGGAGTGGAAGTGGCACTTAGAGATCAGCCCCAGCCCAGAGATGGAGATGATAGGTCCTTGGAGTGGGAGGGAAGTGTGGTTGGGGAGGTGAGAGGGTGCCAAGACAAACTTTGCTCCAGAATTTCCCCTCAGGCAGGCTCTGCCTGGGCTCTGCTGAAGAAAGACTTTGGTTTGATAACGTGTGGCTGTCTGTCTAGACCATGGGGAGGACCAGGTGGGACAGAGCCTTTGAGAGATAGCTTGCAGACTTCCGCTGGCAGGAATTTGGTAGGCTTCTGCCTGTTCCCCCACCACATCAAATCCCCTTCTGCTCATGTTGGTGATTTCTTAGCCATGGCAGAAAATCTGTGTCCATACATTTATTACTAACTTTATAATCCGATGTGTAATTAGCATTTTATAAATAAAGCTCTGGGTTGCTCTTGGTCTGTCAATGAACTTGATCACCATTTGCTCTTTGGTTTCCTCCAATTTGTGGATACCTCTTAGAGACCTAGATATAGTTCCAAAGAGACTTTGAACACAAAGTCCAGGCTGGTGGGTGGCTCAGTCTGTTAAGCATCTGACTTCGGCTCAGGTCATGATCTCACAGTTTGTGAGTTTGAGCCCTCCGTTGGGCTCTGTGCTAACAGCTCAGTGCCTGGAGCCTGCTTTGGATTCTGTGTCTCCTTCTCTCTCTGCCCCTCCCCTGCTTGCACTCTGTCTGTCTCTCTCTCAAAAATAAATAAACATTAAAAAAAGAAAGGAAGGGAGGGAGAGAAGGAGGAAGGAAGGAAGGAAGGAAGGAAGGAAGGAAGGAAGGAAGGAAGGAAGGAAGGATGAAAGGAAGGAAGGAAGGAAAGTCCAGGCTGGGATGAGAGTTGGGACCCAGAAACCACATGGCTGCAGGACGTTGGAATATTTACTCATGTGCCTAGGAGTCCAAGTAACCCTATTAAACAGTTTATCCATTTAGATCTAGAAGGATACACAAATGTTATTTTTTCTCGAGTTCCTGCCTTTCTCCCCTCCCTGTCCCCCCATACCCCTTCTACTCACCGGAAGGGGTGAGAAATCCATCTGCCCCATATTTGCGTTAAAACAATCTGATTGGTTTTCTAAGAAGGCAAGTGTGTTGTTAGTGGGCTCCTCTTTAGGAAATCTCAAGATTTGCCTGATTTGCGTGTAGGATTTGAGCTAGGACCTTCGTCTTCTTCCATTCATGTGTGGAGAGACTGGTGCTCTTAGGAAGTCACATAAATTTTATTTCATTATTCCTTATGTTTGGATTATGTTCATTCATTCAACATATACTTACTGGGCACCTGCTAACTATATGTCAAAGTCCCTGCCCTCATGGAGTATATATTCTACAGCAGTGATATCAAATTATATATACACATCCCAGATTGAAGAAAAATAAAGCAGGATAGCATAGTAAGGGGCCAGAGAGTGATGAAGACTGATATTGTAAGAGCAGCAGAGAAATCTTCTCAGAAGAGGCAATATTTGAACTGATCAAAGTAAGGAAATGAGTTACGTGGCTCCCTGGAGACTGAAGTCTTGCATAGAGGAAACCTAACTCATAGAAACAGAAAATAGATTGGTGGTTTCCATGGGGGAGGGTGGGGTTGGGAGAAATGGGTGAAGGTGGCCAAAAGCTATAGACTTGAAGTGATAAGATGAATAAATCCCAGGCATGTAATGTACAGTATGCTGACTGTAGTTAACAACACTGGATTGTATTGGATACTTGAAAGTTGCTAAGAGAGTAGATCTTAGAATTTCTCACCACAGGACCACATACACACGAGGTAACTATGTAAGATGATAGATGTGTTAACTAATTTTACCATGGTAACAGTTTTGTGATATACACCTGTATCAAATCATCACATTGTGTACCTTAAACTGACACAATGCTATGTGTCAATTATAGCCCAATAAAGTTCCAGATCATTGGAAATATAATTGTGGCTGTTTTATCTGGGAGGGGGTGCATATTTTTAAATGGAAAAATAAATAGAAAGTCAAAGTGGAAAAAAAAGTTTCAAGTAGAGGGAATAGCAAGTGGAAAAGTGTGGGGACTGGAGTGCAGTTGAGGATGAGCAAGGAGGCTGGAGTGGAAGAGTGATTGAGAAAAATAGGGGAGATGAATCAGAGAGGCAGACAGCGCCATGTTAGGGCTTTGATTTTATTCTAACAGTGACAGAAAGCTGCCAAGCAAGGGAGTGTCTTACTCTGAATTATATTTTGGGGAGATGTGTGGGGCAAGGGAGGAAGCATGGAGACCAGTTAGGAGGATGTTGCCTAATCTAGGCTGGAGATGATGGTTTGGACAAGAAGGTTAACAGTGGGGGTAGAGAGAAGTGTTCAGAATCAGGTTCTATCATAAAGGCAGAGCAGCCAGAATTTCCTGCTGGAAAAATATACAGAGTGTGAAAACAAGAGAGAGATAAAAGAAGATAACGCTGGGGTTTTGGCCTAAGCGACTGGCGAGATGCCGTTTACTGAGATGGGAAATGCTGGAGAGGAGTGGGATTGAAGGTGGCCTTGGTAAGTTTGAGGTAGTTTTTAGACATGTGGACAAGGGGTGGAGAAGACAGTAGTATTAACAAGTCTGGAGTGCTGGGCTGAGGTCAGCTGGGACACAGAGATGCGGGAGTCATTCATACATATTTTGGAAGCCTAAGGAGTAGATCATGGGGTAGCAAGCTTTATCTATAAAGGGTCAGATAGTAAACACTTTGGACTTAGTGGGCCATACACTCTGTCACAACTACTCGAGTCTGGCATTTCGATATGAAAGCAGCCATAGACAATGTATGAATGAATGAGCATGACTGTGTTCCAATAAAACTTTATTTGCTAGAGCAGGTGGCAGGCCAGATCTGGCCTGTGGACTGTATAGTTTGCCCACTCTTGAACTACGTTATGCTCCTGAGGGAGAATGTAAAAAGTGAAGAGCTCACAGCGCTGGGGCACTCCAACATTTAGAGAAAATGGGACAAGGAGGAGGATCTAAGAGACCGTGATAACAGCGGGCAGAAAGATGAGAGGAAAATCAGGAGACTGGGTCGCACGGAAGCCAAGGAAGATGTGTTAAAAAAGACGAACCAATGCCGTGGTATCGGTAAGCATTGTGAAACCCTGGGAATGTTTTCATGGGACTTTTTCCCATGAAATTTCATGGGAAAATTTTTTTGGAATACTCTTTCTGGTTATCTTCATCTTTTAGTATTTTTGAACCATTTTACAACTTCGTAAGTTGTAGAAAACTGATCATAATGCAAATTATTCTTGTCCATAAAAATGAATTATATTTAGTGGAATGCGGTTGATAGGTTGGTGGAATTGGTGAAATGGCATTGCCTGGCGGATAGACCAGTTCTGCATCTTTTTGTAACTGCATACTAGCATTCCTTATTATTTTTATATGTGGGGTTCATTGAATTCTTCTTTGCACAGATTATAGCATCTTATTGGTTCCTTCATTAATTACTGAGTGAAATAAAGTTACCGACCTGTTCATTTTATATTTCCATGCGAGGCATGATCATAACTTGTAAAATAATTTAACAATGGACAAAAGTAAGATAAGAATTGAGAACTGACCATTGGATTTGGCAACATGGGGATCATTGTATCTTTGATAAGAGCTATTTTGGAGTAGGAGTACAAACATTGACTGGATCGCTGGAACCTATTTCAGAGAGCCCAGAAGAAACCACACATAAACAGAAACTTCACTGGTGACAGAGGTGGCAATGCAGAGATAGAGTATGACATAAATGGTGCTGGACAATTTTTTATCTGTATGACAGAAGCCCCAAATTGGATCTCCATCTTAAACTAAACAATCTCTTTCAGTGAATTTAAGACGTAAATAAGAAAAGCCAAAAGGTAAAACTTTTAGAAGAAAATATAATAGAATATTTTTGTGACCTCATGGTAAAGCAAAATGAAAAAAAATTTTTTTTAATGTTTATTCATTTCTGAGAGAGAGAGGGAGACAGAGCATGAGTAGGGGAGGGGCAGAGAGAGAGAGAGAGAGAGAGAGAGAGAGACAGAATTCCAAGCAGGATCCAGGCTCTGAGCTGTCAGCACAGAGCCTATTGAGGGACTCAAACCCATGAATCCTGAGATCATGATCTGAGCCCAAGTGGGACACTTAACCAACTGAGCCACCTAGGCGCCCGGGGAAAGCAGAACTTTTTAAACAAGATACAAAACCACAAATTATAAAGGAAAATATATATGAATTTGACTTCACTAAAATAAAAAATACCACTTCTGATCATTGAGAAACACCATAAATGGATTGAAAGCACAATTTCTCATAACACTTAGCTGACAAAGGATGGGTAACCAGAGTATACCAGTCGGTGAGGGAAGTACTTTGGGAGTGAGCTTTTCTCTTTTTCAAATCCTGCTCAAGTACAAGTTTCTCGTTGCCACTCTTCTGCTTGAGGCTCTGCCCAGAGCGTTCCTTTGCCCTTTGGGTGACATAAAAGCTTTAACGCAGCCCTGCCAGATCCTGTCCCTTTTCAGGGTCTTTTCGGGGTCATCAGAGTCCGTTTCTTCAGGCTCTGCTTTTGGAGACTGCCCTGGCTCTCAAACTGTTGGGCTCAGAGAGAGCGGTTTTCGTCCCAGGCAAGAGTGGAGTCCACAATGACATAGAAAACCAAGTGCTGGCAGGAGGCCCTTCCCGCAAGTCTGAGAGCCATGCTCGTGAGGCTAGGCTTTCCAAAGGTGTTAGGTTCTTGCGGCCCGCGAACCTAACCCCGGTGTCTGCATTGCCGCCTTGGGCGGTCCCGGGACACCGGGACGACCGGGTGTGGGGGGGGGGGGCGACCACGACGACGCAGTGAGTGGCCCACAGGAGGGAGGGCGCGGGCGCGACGGCGGGCGCCGCGACCGCGACGAGCTGGGGACACGGCGGCGGGCGGGGAGGAGACACGGGCCCGGAGCGGGGAAGCGAGCCGGGCCCCGCGCGCGGCCCGCGCCCTTTGGCGCGCGGGGGACGCGGCCGGCGGGGTGGCCCCCGGGGCGCGGCTGGCCGGGGCGGGGCGGGGCGGGGCGCGGTGCCCGCCGTCCCAGGCGCTCGGCGAGCTCAGAGCGTCCGGCTTGGGAGCGCAGTGCACGGCAGCACCATGAAGCCGCACAATTTGGAGCTGATTTTTGACCACGTGGGGCACTTCGGCAGGTAGGGAGTTGGGTGGGCAGGGGGGAGCGGGGACGGGGGGGAGCGGCAGCCACGTGGAGGAGGCGCCGGTGGGGTCTGTTTCTTTCCGTTGCGGTGGGGTTCTCGCGCGGGGCTCCCGGTACGGAAACCTCTCCCGCTGCTTCCGTGGGGGGAAGTCGGGAGACCCGCGTCCAGACTCCCGGCCCAGAGCTGGGGTCGTCCCCTTGGACTCCGGCGCCGGGGTCTCCCCGACAGCGAGCCGAGGGGCGCCGGGACTGGCCTCCGGGGTGGTGGGTGCGGGCTGAGAGCAGGTGGGGCCCGGGGGCGCGCCCTCTGCGGGAGCCCGAGTCCGAGGCCGGGCCGGAGAGTCCGGCTCGCACAAGTAGCGGAGCGCCCGTTCCTGGCGGCCCGTTTCTCTAGTCCTCCAGACCCGCTCGTCTTTCGCTCCGCAGACGGCTGCTGACCAGCTCCGCCCCGCAGGGTCTCCCCTGCTCCTGGCAGGCAGGTATTGCCCCAGGAAAACCCGTTAGTCAGATTTTGTTGCCATTTATAGAAACCTAATAATGTGCCAGGTACATTGTGTCGGGTCGTTACAGCGTTTCATTTGGTGCTCTTGCAAAGGAGGGGTTTGATCCTTATTTTAATGATGGGGAAACTGAGGCTGGCAGGGTCAAGGACCCACAGACACCACACGCTGGGGCCCAGATTTAGCCACTTGGCACCCTCCTTTCATTTGTTAAATTGATTAAGACATTAAAATATTTCATTCATTCGTGGAGAAACGCTTCTCTGTCTGACCCAGAGCCTTTTGGGAGGTGAGGCTGCTGGGGGAGGGGCCATGCAGTAAGTATGCCGATCAGAGGTTCGGAGCAAAGTCTGAATCCTGGCCTGCCTCTTACCTCTAATATTCTGGTAATATTGTGCCTCGGTTTCCTATCCACAAAATGGGAATCAATAATTCCTGCCTTACTTCCCGGGCTTGTAGTGGGGAGATGGCGGGTGCTGTTTTCCAAGTTGGAAAGTCGCACAGATGTTGGTGATGATTCCGCGTCGGGGAAGGGGGAAGGAGGTTGAGCAGCCCCAGGAGGGGTAAGAGGCCCCAGCTCTCTCCTGCTTCCTCCTAATGACCTGTGTGTCTTGAACTGATTTGTGCTTGGCTCTGTCAGAAGCTTTTTGTACGTGCTACCTTCTTTAATCTTCTCTCCTGCTCCGTGAGATTGGTAGTATCACTCTCATTTTCCACCTGAGAAAACTGGGGCTTGTGCCTACATCACAGATCTAGTAATGGCAGGCGGAATTGGGTGTCATTGGGTGTCCATCAGTCTCATAGCCCATGCAACAGAGATCCCTCAGTGGGAAGTTTGTCCCTCTCCAGTAACTATTCAGGGTAGGTTCTTCCCATGGGTCATCCAGGGACCCAACTAGGTGGGGCAGCCCTGCCATCCACAGCATGGGGCTCTGTCTCTGTGCTCGGGGCGTCTGTTCCCATTGTCCTGACCTGCTTTGGTCAAAGGTAGCTCTCCATGGTGGGAAAAGGAGAGGATGGATTTGGGCAGACAACTCTTAGCTGGCTTCGATAGTGTGTGCAAAAGTCTTAATGCTCACAACGTTCTTAGTAAATCATGGCTATTCTTGTTCCCCGAGTCCCCATCCTGGCGGGAAGGGTTGGCTTGTGAAAGCAGCATGTAGCGAGGCAAGGGTAACAAGCCAATGCTTACAGCAGGTGAAAACCGTGACCACGGCCCAGGCCCCCTGATTTTCTCTGAAATTGGCTGTAATTGTGCTTTTTATTGTTCTACAGAGAAAGGGAGGTTATCGTGTTTTACTATTTAGCCGCCTTTTAAGTGTTAAGTGGAGAACCCTTATTATCTTTCATTTAGCATTAGTCATTTCTAGGGAGAGGAAGCACTATCCTAGTCGCCTTTAAGAGAGGAAAGCAGACACCTAAGAATTAAAAAGCCATTCCAGGTCTTGTCCTGAAGCCATACCGAAGTTCCATAACCTTCACGGATTAAGGCCCATGTGAGAGGGAATTGAGGAAGCATACTCAGGTATCTGTGCTGGGATAATCTAAGAACCCGGATCCCTGACTCGTCTTGGTTTAAGGGGAGAAATGATTTAAAATATTAGAGGTGGAATGTGGCGTCTGTAGCTGATTTACACCTACGGACATAGGTCAGTTCGTTTTGTTTTGCATTTTCAATATACGAACCTGCTTTGGTCCTTTTTTCTTTAATTTTTTTTTAATGTTTTTATTTATTTTTGAGACAGAGAGAGAGCGAGCATGAGCGGGGGAGGGGCAGAGAGAGGGGGAGACACAGAATGTGAAACAGGCTCCAGGCTCCGAGCTGTCAGCACAGAGCCCGACGCGGGGCTCGAACCCACAGACCGCGAGATCATGACCTGAGCCAAAGTCGGACGCTCAACCGACTGAGCCACCCAGGCGCCCCCTATTTTTTTTTTTTTTTGACTTCATTTGATGAATGTCATAATAGCCAGCACTAATACTGTGCACGAATATTGTGCCATAGTGCTTTACATGAACTCTTTTCATTCCCTCGACATAAGGAAACTGAGGCACAGAAAGTTTAAGAATCTTGCCCATGGCCCCAGGTGGTAAGTAACAGATGTGAGATTCAAACCTTCGTAATCTGGCTCTGGAGTCTGTGCTCTTGACCATGGCGGGGGACCACCAGTTACGTTTCTCTATACAGATTGATATGAATCTAGGACCGAAAGTAATTTTCTTCACCTGTCACCCAGATTACGTGGGTTCATTTCTGGTCATTCTTCGCTTTTCCTTGCCTCTGGGTTTTCTGCCTACTGTGTCTGTATGATTCTCTTTCTGTTACCGTGTCTCTCTAGCCGTGAACACAGTGCTGTGTTGTATCTATAAGTGTTCTCCCAGGGGGTCCTGAGGTTGGGCACATTGGTAACACCTGATGGACAGTATTCTTTGTAAGGGAGAGAGTGGTATGTCAGAATGCTAGATGCCTCCGGAAGTAGGGTCTTGTTTTTTCCAAAGTTATCCTTGCACCAAGGAAAGGGAAATTCGAATTGAAAGGATACTCAAGACCTTTCCAGCATGTAGGAAGCATATTTATGTGAACCAACATGGATAGCTTGGAGAGTAAGAGGTTTATTATTCCTAGAGTATAAAGTATGAGGGGGAGAGAAGGAAGGTAAGCTCACGATCATCTCTAAGAATATTTTTGTGTGGCATGCTAAGGAGTTCAGGCGTTAGGAAGGTCACTTTGCAGAATGAGAGGTGCACTGGAGGGGCAGGAGTTTGGGCAGAGCCCAGAGAAGACCTAGGTAGGAGCCCAGGTGGAAGATAAGGAGGGTCCGGACCGAGGCAGGGGGAGCGTGAGCAGGGAGGACTGGACGCTTTTGACAGGTGGGATTGATGGGACCTTCTGGTTATAAAAGAGAAGTGGGCAAGACCCCTCCTTTCCATGCATCGTATTTCTGGTTTGTGTAGATGACGGTGTCCTAAACTCAGAAACTGTTACACTCCAGGTGGGGCAGGCTTGGGGCTTGGATCAATTTGAGAGTCTTTTGGGGGAATTCCAGGTTGAGACATTTAATAGGCATTTGGATAAATAATGTATTGCTCAGGCAAGACACCTCCTTGTCAGTATGGGTTGGGTGGCCATTCAGGGCTGAAATCCAGCTGATAAGCACAATGTGGACAGACTGGGTGTGACTTGGTACCCATTCCAATCAGGCCTCAGCAGGGCGTTGCTGAAGACTTTTCCCACTCTTTGGGTCTTGCAGATATAAAACTTCAAAACTGATATATTACATATATACAGAAAAGTGTGCCCCATAATCTACAACCTGATGAATCATCAGAAAGTGAACACAACCATGTTACCACCGCCAGACCACCCCTTCTCGTGCTCTCTCTCAAGCACTATCCCCGCCCCTCCCCCAGTCACTACTGTCCTCATGTCTACCGCCATGGGTTAGTTTTGTCTGATTCTAAACTTTATGTAAATGGAGTAAAAAATCACGTACTTTTGGTCGGGCTTCTTTTGTTCAACATCATATAGGAGAGGTTCGCCCATATTGAGTACCACAATAGTTTTTTGATTTTCATTGGTGTACAGTATGTCATGACACGAATATTGCACGGTTCATTCACTTACTCTTAACAGACATTTAGATTGTCTCCAGGTTGGCCTTATCACGCAGTGTGTTTCTCATCTACGTATTTTAAGGTCCTCGTGTGTGGATTTCGTTGGGTACGTACGAGGGAGAGGAATCACTCTTGCCGAGTGTGCGTGTGGTCAGCTGCCAGACAGATCTGCAAACTGGTTGTAACGAATTACATCCTCGATAGCTGTTTATGAGAGTCCCAGTCGCTCCACAACAATTGTTAAAAATTTGAATGTCAAACCTGTATCAACAGATAGTTCAACCAGAGAATTCGATTTCCCAGGGTGGTGTTTCTCATCCATGTCAGAATCTCTTAGGAAGCTTTTTAAGCCTATATAGAGTCCTAGATCCTACCTTAGACCTCCTGAGCCATAATCACTAGGGGTGGGACAGAGAAGACAAATCCTAGTCTCAGAACCTGCCATGGTGGGTGCTCTGTTGGTGTGTGTGTGTGTGTGTGTGTGTGTGTGTGAGAGAGAGAGAGAGAGAGTAATTCTCCTGTTGACTGTGGTATTCAGGCTGGTTGGGGAAGGAATTGAAGCCAGGAAGGCAGCAATAAACTAAAGAAGCTGGTGGGATCCAAAGACTGGGCACCTGGAGGGTGCTAGGGATAGGATCAGTGGGAAGGACTGGAGGACATGGGGGAGGGTGGGAGGTCACAGCCAGCAGAATGTAAACTTTTCAATGGCGGAGGCATTCCAGAGGAAGAAACTACTTAGGTACCAACCCAGATGCTAAAGTGCATGATCCAACATACGGTGTTAGTAGAATAGGCATAGTGACCAAGACGATGGCAAATAAGGGGTTGTGTACAGCACAAGCAACAGGTGGAACCTGGGCAAGGGAAATGGGAAGCCTCTGCTGGGTGAGAACAGGTCCATCTAGAATCTGCCCGACAGAAGCAAACCACTCAGATGGAATTGTCTCACAGGGTCCTTCTAGCTATCCATCATCATGCTCGCAGGATGGGAAGTGCTTCCTGAGAAATTGCCGGGGAGGCAAGAAACACTTCCTAAATTCACCAGCCTGTTCCCTGGGGCAGGCGACCCACCAGCCATGCCAGGTGCTCACAGATAGCACTGTGTGTGCAGGCCAAGGGCAGAGCGTGACCCTGTGGCTCTACAGTGATACCTAGCATCCCATGCGTGGGGGCTGGTGACCTGCCATGGTGAGGGTTCAGGCACCACCCTTTCAAGCTGTGATCTTAGCTTCTCAGGGTCTTCTGAGTCACAACCACTCAGCCTCGTCTTCCCAGCCTGCTGTTCCTACCCAGCCCCTCTGTATGGAATAGATTGACACAAGTTTCTGATCGTTTTTCTTCGGGCAGGGGCCCCTTTTCTGGAAAAACACAGCTGGCTCCTTTTAGCTGCAAGGACTCGGCCTTTAGCACTCTAGGCTCTTTTCTTGGCTGCCCATCCCAGAGACTCTGAGAATAGTATTTGTGTGTTCTCCCTCCCTTTCTGTTGCTAGAAAAAAGCCACTTGTTGCTTCCCTTTCTGTTGCTGGAAAAAAAGCACTTGTTGCTTGCTTGTCTTTTGCTTTGTGTTTTTCTTTTCTGAACTCGCTGCTGGGGCCAGTGCCAGACGCAGAGTTCAACTTTGAAACCGTGGCCAGCTCCGGCGTGTGGTGTCTTGATAGCCACAATATGGCAAGTTGATTCCATTTTACTTCTTTATCTCCGTGGGGTTCTATGCAAAGTGAGGAACAGTGGCCACGCGCCAGCTTGGCAGTCATCCCTGAGGACTTGGGGAGCCTGCCAGCTTGATAACTTCACAGCTCCACTTCTGTGACTTTGCTTAGCGTTGCCACCTCATGATAGTCCCCGAAGTGGGGTGTGTTCTCCCCTGTGGTGGGCAAAGATGATTCTTTGGAGTACCATGAAAACGCCTATTTTACATATGAATGTGTGTATGTAAGTAAATACATATGACTTTATATTTCAATATGCATCATACATTACTTCAATATGTAAATGCGTGTATCCACATACACTCATTTTATACATCTGTGCACACACATTCGTTTTTTGCTGATGGAGAACCCAGTCAAAAATTTTCATACGCTGGCCTCTTTTTTTTTTTAAGTTTATTTATTTATTTAGAGAGAACGTGAGCAGGGGAATGGCAAAGACAGAGGAAGAGAGAGAATCTCTAGCAGACTCTATGCTGTCAGCACGGAGCCTGACATGGGGCTCAAACTCATGAACTGTGAGATCATAACCTGAGCTGAAATCAAGAGTCGGACACTTAACTGACTGAGCCCCCTAGATGCCCCGACACACTGGCCTCTTGAACACCTCTCCTTACCAGAGGTACTGAGTATGCATTAACCTCAGCATTAACCTCCTTTCACGCCGAGAGATTCTATGACATTCTATATACACTGCACTACACACCATGCCAGGTGCCACAGGAGATACTAACGTGATTGAAGTACAGTTTCTACTTTTATGGGACTGTCATTCAGCCTTATGTGGGACTTTATTGTTGCTGTTGATTTGGTAGAGAAATAGAAAGCGTTCACCTGAGGTTCTTTAAAAAATACACGTATATAACAAAACAGTACTTGAGCTGTATACCGTGGTCAGAGAAGGGAAAGAAAGAAATGGGAGAGAAAGTGAGCAAATGAGAGATGGCGGAGCGGGGGAGGCACATGGAAAGGGCGGACCTGAGGGAAGCAGGCAGTGGGGGGCGAAGGGAGCTGGGTGGAGGCGTTTAGCGTGGAGGGACCAGAGGAGTGGAGGGGAGGTGGTGGTGTGGCGGGAGCGGCTGAGGCCAGCAGCTCTCACAGCGTGCCCTGCACATCTCTGGGTCTGCAAGGCCTCAGCTGCTGTCTTAGTAACACAGAGACATTAGTTGACTTGTTTACTCTCGTTCTCTCGTGAAGGCACGGTGGAGTTTTCCAGAGGCTGGCCGACATGTGATAATGCATCAGATGGAATGCAGACACTGATATGAAAAACTAGCTGTCTTCCATTAATCTAAGTTAAAAATTTTTAATGTTAATTTATTCTTGAGAGAGAGAGAGAAAGAGTGTGGGGGGGAGAGGGGAAGAGAGAGAGGGAGACACAGAATCCAAAGCACGTTCCAGACTCTGAGGTGTCAGCAGAGAGCCCCACATGGGGCTCGAACTCACAACCTGTCAGATCATGACCCGAGCCGAAGTTGGACTCTTAACTGACTGAGCCACCCAGGCGCCCCATTAATCTAAATGTTAAATCTAAAACAATGCCAAGCTGCTCCTTAATTTTGTTTCATTTTGTTTTGAAAATTATAGTTATATGTTCTTTAATGCAGTGGGCTTATTCCTGTTACATTTAAATGGATGAATACATATTAAAAATTTTCTCCTTTTTAATTTCTAATACCTATTGACAATTCACATAAAGAAAAGATCCTTGGGATTCTCAACATTTTTAAGAGGGTAAAGGCTCCCGAGAATAAAAAGTTTGAGAACAAGTGAGCTACAGGAGGGTCAGAAGCGCCTTCCAGAGAGAAGGCGCTCCAGGACCAGGTGGGTGGGCAGCTCGGAAAAGTAGGCAGGGAGATGAAGATCGCTCGTATCAACAGTGCAGTTTGGCTCAGTGTGATCCGATAGCACCTGTTTTCTACTTCCTGTTATAATGGTATTGCAGGAATGTTCCTCGTGTCCGAACTGGTCATTTCAAAATTGAGTATTGAAACCACCTGCCCAAAAGGGGCTGTTCTATCTTGATTCCAGCGGTTTGAAATTAATGGGGAAATCCAAATTTTCTATATTTTACTCTGCCTTCCTGTGGGCACTGTTGTCCTTGTGAGACAACTTTTATTTTGGAAAATATGTCACTGTGTGTTGGTTTGAGTCTGTAAATTTGGAGACTCTATCTTTGTCTTTAAGTTTTGAATAAACTTCTACGTTTTGGATCATTTTAGATTTACAGAAAAGTCGCAATGGTAGTTCCTGTATGTCCCTCACCCAGTTTTCCCCACTGTTAATGTCTTACCTTACTGCGGCGTATTCGCCAAACTAAGAAGCTGACATTACTGTATTACTACTAACTAAACTCCAGGCTGTCACTGGTTTTTCCGCTAACATTCTCTTCCTCTTGCAGGATCTAAGCCAGGGTACAACACTGCATTGAGTTGATATGTTATCCCAGTCTCCTCTGGGCTGTGGTAGTTTCTCAGTCTCGTTTTTTAATTTAATTTAATTTATTTTTATTTTATTATTTTATTTTATTTTATTATTTTTTTATTCATTTTAATTTTTTTTTATGACCTTGGTGGTCTTTAGGCGTGTTGGCCTGGCAATACCAGATAGGATTTGTCTGATTTCTCCCACTGTAAAGTTACTATTCTTTCTTTTCCTTCTTTGTTTTTTTGTTTTGTTTTGAGAGAGAGAGAGAGATTGAGTTGTGCATGAGAGGGGGGATATGGGTAAAGAGAGAGAGAAGAGAGAGAGAGAGAGAATCCTAAGCAGGCTTCATGCTCAGCTCGGAGCTCAGCTCGGAGCTCCACGCAGGGCTCAATCCTATGACCCCAGGATCATGACCTGAGCTGAAATCAAGAGTCCCATGCTCAACTGACTGAGCCATCAAGGCAGCCCCTCAACCCCCCCCCCTTTTTTTTTCCTACCATATTCTTTGGAAAGAAGTCACCGTGTCTTAGCCTGCCCTCCAGGAGTAAAGGGTGAGAATGAAACTCCATTTCCCGTAGAGGGGGGATATCTGCAGATAATAGTTGGAATTCTACTAGAAGAAAGATTTGTCTTGTTATGCCCAGAATTCGGGGACCCCAAAAACCATCAGGGAGCCGAGTCTGATGCAAGAACAAAGAGCCTTTATTCGAGCTAGCTCGAGCTCAATCTCCTACCGCACCGACACAGCGGTGGGTCGAGAGAGGGCGCGGTCCAAAAACACAATAGTTTTAAAGGGGTCTAGGGGCAGTGGGAGGGGTGATGGTCGTGACCCTAGCCGATTGGCTGAGGAAAGGTCAAGGGTCCTGTTCCATAGGTCAAGCTTCTGCGCAGGCGCTGGGAACTCAAGGTGGAGGACACGGAAACACAATGGAGTTAGTCCCAGTTTGCTCTTAAGCAAAATGGAATCAGTCCCGATTTGCCGTTACAGTCTCATCTCTCCTTTGTACTTGTTTGTTCAACTATGTATTTATACCAAGTGGTACATTTGTCAGGATTCTCCAGAAAAACAGAATTGATAGGATATATAAAGAGATAGACATAGATGTAGATAAGAGGAGATTTATTACAGGAATTGGTTCACACAATTATGGAAGTGAGAAGTCCCGCAATGTGCTGTGTGCAAGCCAAAGACTGGGAAAGCCAGTGGGATAATTCAGTCCCAGTCCCAAGGTCTGAGAACCACAGGGCTGATGGGGTAAGCCCCAGGCAGAGTCTGAACCAGGAGCACGGGGGCACGAGATGTCTGAGGGCATGAGAACACGGACGTCTCAGCCCAAGCAAAGAAAGTGGATTACTACTTCATTGACTTTTTTGTTCTCTTCAGGCTCTCTACAGATTGGGCGATGCCCACCCACATTGGTGAAGATGATGGTTACTCAGTTTACAGATTCAAATGCCAATCTCTTCTGGAGATCCCTCACAGACATACTCAGATATAATGTTTTTCTAACTGTCTGGGCACCCCTTGGCCCGGTCAAGTTGATTCATAAAATTAACCATCATAGCTTCACCCCTTGCCAACTTGCAACCGGTATGGATCTCTGCCGGGGTCCTTGTTCCGGCGGATCTAGGGGTCCACGAAGGATGAACAGTCAGGCGAAATGAAGTGAGAGAGCCACGAGAGAGATGGAGTCTGATGACCAAGCAGGCAGCCCTGGCAATTCTGGCGTCTCTGCCCTGCCCGTCTCAGTGTCTTTATTTAAAGGTAGTGAGTGATGCGTGACAGCCCATCAGTAAGCATAGTTTGAACAATAATGTGTTTTATCAGTAAAGCGGAGATTTCCTCAATCTTGCAAGTTGTTTTCAAGTTAGTTAGCATATAAATTTAAGGCAGGGGGAGAGGACAGGAAGTTACCTAGGCCTGCCTGTGTTAATTATCTATAAACAGGCCAGGAGTCATTGCCTATTCTTCCAATTACAATGGGAGAGGTACAACCCGTCTGGCAAGGACAGAATTCCCAATACTTGTCCTTTGCCCGTGAATGAGTGAGTTTACATAATAGGAGCCTAACATTTACACAAATCAAGCCAATATTCAGCCAGCTCATAACTGCTATCAGTCTGTGCAACCCATCCCCAAGATGCAACTTTAAGGTGCTCAGGCTTCTCTCATTCAGATGTAATCCATCAAAGCATCCTGCTCCAGGTCCTTCCCTTTTATCTAAATACAGTAAAACAAAAGAGCATTACATTCCTTAGGCCAAGGATAGTAGTTCAAGAAATCCAGGCCTGAAAAATCGCTTAGAAGGAGGTAAGATTAGGCGCCAGTTTGGCTGGCGAGCTTTTGCTTCAACCTTTTCCACACAGGGAGGTGTCTCAACCTGTGAGCCCAAAACGGCTCCCAACAGATCTCTTTCTACCACACTTGATCTCTATCTAAATAAAGACAATAACAAGGTCTTAATTCCACCCAACATGATACAACTAGCCAACATACAACCCAAAATACACTAATCCCTTTCCCAGAAGGGGACATAAAGTCCTTGGGTGATGTTTACTCTTTTCTTGATATCCTGTAACTTAAATATTACGGTGTAAAACTATTTAAATACTGATATGTTAATACATCTTCTGTTATATGAGGAAAGAGTAAGGAAGAAAGCAAAGATATTTGCTGAATATATATCTATATACACAGAAGAATTCATAACAAAATAAAGAAGAAATACTTGTAGTGCCTGGGTGGCTCGGTCGGTTAAGTGTCAGACTCTTGATATCAGCTTTGGTCATGATCTTGCGTTCAGGACCCTATTCTCTATCCCCTTTGCCTTAAGCAAGCACCTCTGTTGCCTGTGGGCCTTTACGTGACAGAGTGACCCACCCTTTATTCCTTGAAGGGTCTGGGCCATTAATAGTCCTGCCTGGACTGGGTTGTTGTAACTTCCCATTGACCTAATCTGCAGGGCATGGTAATACTAAGAGACGCCCTAAGGGATCTCCTGTATTGCAGACATACTCTTTCTTACTTCCATTGTGGAGTCAGTTTCCCCTTGATATTCTGGATTATTCTCCCCAGCCAACACTGTAACTCCTTTCTTTGCCCTTTGATTCAGAGGCCCGAGGAACCCAAAGTGGCCAGCCAACAGTCTGTATTTCAGGTTCAGCGGAATCACTGTTGTGTCTCCTGATGGAAGCGTTCTTCCCTCTGGAACTAAGATCTTGAGGCTAGTAGAGCATAAGGTTATGGGAACAGGAAGCAAAAATTTTGGTAGGGGGTCACCAGGCGTAAAAGTGGATGTACAACTCTCATTTCCATGCCTCAATTCCTGGACCCGTGAGTGCTGACTATTAGAGAAATAGCAACATATATTGGACACAGATTCGGGGCATATGCAAAGAGGCCAGTTAGGCATTGTCATTCAGCCACTCACAGGGGGAGGTTCTGTGTTTGATGCTCCAGCCTGTGGCTACAGGAGATTAGGCTCTCTTTCAGGATACAACTACGAGTTCTTAGGTTGTTAGGCAGTGCTTGAGCTGGGCATTCAAATTCCTTGAGCTCACCTGCTTTCTTTCATTAATTTATCCAGGGACATTAGGAACAACCAACCAATGCCGTTACATTTCTTTATTTGAAAGTTTCAAATACAGAGTCACTTAGCCCTTTGCTTCTTCTAAGTGGTTGATTATGAGTGTCCAATGCAGCTATTTTGTGTGTTTCTAGAAACAGTTAACACCATGGAGTATCAGTGTTCTCTTTACTGCTGTAGATAGCCATTAGTGCTTTTAAATCTAATCAGATTAACAACCAATTCCAGAAACCCCAGAACCAATTTGGAAGGCTAATTCTTAAAATTGTGTTCCTTTAGAACTACGTTCACTACCAAAATCTGTAATCATCAAGCTCCCTTGGAAAAACAGGACAAATAGGACATATATAGAGATGTTGATAGGAGATTTATGGTAAGAATTGGCTCACACAGTTATGGAGGCAGTCAAGCCCCACAATGTGCTGTCTGTAGGCTGGAGATCCAGGAAGGCTGGTGGTGTGTTTGTGAGGTCTAAGTCTGAAGGCCAGAACACTGGGGCTGATGATATAAGTTCTGGTCCAGATGCTGGCAGGCTGGGCTCAAGAGCCCAGAAGGGGTCCCACAGGATCAGCCAAGAAGGTTCTTGTCTGTGCACAAGATAGAAATCAAACTCAGGCCAGCAGGAGGTGAAAGCAGAGTTATTGAAAGAGTAGAGAGACTGCAGGGACAGAGTTTCTGGAAGACTCAGAAAGGAAAGGAGGAAGTCTTATATTCGTTAGGGGTCTGAGGATTTTTACTGAGGATCGCGACCTGTTGTATGTGTCCTCTCAGGCATCCAGGAATCAGAACAAATATGAGGGTCCAGGTGATATTCCTTGGAGCCAGGGCGCCTTGGCGTCCAGATGTCTAGTGCTGGTGATCTGGAATGTGCATATGACAGGCTTCATCGGTCATTCTCGCCTGGTCCTTCCTTAGATGTTATCTATTCTGAAGAAATCATTAACTCCTTGTTCCTTAGAAGGAGGACTTACAGCTGTTTGCATTCTGAAGCATGTGTAAAGTGGGGGTGTAGGTCCTAGCAAGAATAGAAGCAGGAAAAGGAGCAAACAAAGCAGTTTTTCGTGGGGTCCCTTTAGTTTCCCTGTCTCAATGTCATTGCTTCTAGGCCCTCCTTCCAGACAGAGGTATGTGTATATGCTAACATGTTATGTATATGTATATATTACATATCTATAATTTTTTCTGTGTTTATCTGTATATATATATTAAGCTAACCGTGATGAACACCCTTCATATTTGCTTATAGTCTTTTTTAGCCCATAAGTCAGATATAATAACTTGCTTTTCTTCTCTTTGCAGATTTCAGATATTCATCTATTTTATATGTGCTTTCCAGAACATCTCTTGTGGTATCCACTACTTGGCCTCTGTGTTCATGACAGTGTCCCCCTACCATACCTGCAGGCCCCCAGGCAACGTGAGTCGGGTTCTCTTCCACAACACCTCCAGTAGGAGTTTGGAGGACATCTGGATCCTGTTTTTCACAGGCCACGAAGATCACATAATAGTGCAGCTACAGAACGGTGAGGTCTGGGAGCTCACAAGTTGTCACAGGTTCCGAAGGGATGACAAATCTGGTTTGAGCTATGATTACAGTGGCCATAAGAGTAGCTTTCCTTGCGTGGATGGCTATGTCTATGACAAGAGCAAGTGGGACAGCACCGTGGTGACCCAGTGGGATCTGGTCTGTAACCGAGAATGGTTCGCGAAGGTGATCCAGCCTGCGTTTATGGTGGGAGTCCTGCTGGGAGCGATGATTTTTGGCTACCTTTCTGACAGGTAAAAAGAAATATTTAAGTTTGTTGCATCCGGGTAGGGTTCATTTTCCTATCTGGTTTTCTTAAAGGTCAAGGAATTATGTTCAAGACTCAGTCAATTGCGTACCTCTTATCTAAATACCTACCTCTTTGCTGATCTGTTATTTAGGGGCACACAAAAAACCATAGTGTTAGAGGATGGCTTTTGAAGATGGTCTGCCAGGTTCAGATCCCGGTTCTACCACTTATTAGCCATGAGCCCTGGTCAAATTGCATAACCTGTCTTTCAGAAAGTAGTCTACAAGCTGGTGATGAAAACAATACCATCCACTTCAAAGGGTTATTGCAAAAATACTAAAGAAAGTACCTTGGACATATAACCACTCAATAAATACTGGTTCCTATTTGAGTATGAACATATATATATCTATATCTGTCTATCTAGCTATACAATTTTCTGAAAATAAACTTGCTTTTTAAGAAGTGTAGCCTGGTTCTAAGCAATAATAGCTATGAAATTGTGGGTTTGATACACTAGCCATATTTTTTTTCTTCTTTTTAAAATATAATTTATTGCCAAATTGGCTTCCATACAACACCCCATGCTCATCCCAACAAGTGCCCTCCTCAATGCCCATCACCCACTTTCCTCTCCCCCACCCCCCTCAACCCTCAGTTTGTTCTCTGTTTTTAAGAGTCTCTTATGGTTTGGCTCCCTCCCTCTCTGTTTGTAACCATTTTTCCCCCCTTCCTTTCCCCCATGGTCTTCTGTTAAGTTTCTCAAGATCCACCTATGCGTGGAAACATGTGTTATCTGTCTTTCTCTGACTGACTTATTTCACTCAGCATAATATTTTCCAGTTCCATTCACATTGCTACACATGGCCAGATTACATTCTTTCTCATTGCCAAGTAGTATTCCGTTGTATACGTAAACTACATCTTCTTTATCCATTCGTCAGTAGATGGACATTTAGGCTCTTTCCATAATTTGGCTATTATTGAAAATGCTGCTATAAACATTGGGGTACACGTGCCCCTATGCATCAGCACTCCTGTATCTCTTGGGTAGATTCCTAGCCACGCTATTGCTGGGTCATAGGGTAGCTCTATTTTCATTTTTTTGAGGAATCTCCACACCATTTTCCAGAGCAGCTGCACTAGTTTGCATTCCCACCAACAGCGCAAGAGGGTTCCCATTTCTCCACGTCCTTGCCAGCATCTATAGTTTCCTGATTTGTTCATTTTAGCCACTCTCATCTGTGTGAAGTGGTATCTCACTGTGGCTTTGATTCGTATTTCCCTTATAATGAGTGATGTTGAGCATCGTTTCATGTGTCTGTTGGCCATCTGGATGTCTTCTTTGGAAAAGTGTCTATTCATGTCTTCTGCCCATTTCTTCACTAAATTATTTGTTTTTCAGGTGTGGAGATTGGTGAGTTCTTTATAGATTTTGGATACTAGCCCTTCTTCATTTGCAAATATCTTTTCCCATTCCATTGGTTGCCTTTTAGTTTTGTTGATTGTTTCCTTTGCAGTCCAGAAGATTTTTATCTTGATGAAGGTCTCAATAGTTCATTTTTGCTTTTAATTCCCTTGTCTTTGGAGATGTGTCGAACAAGAAATTGCTGCAACCAGCCATATTTTCTTAAAACAACACCCATTGAAATGAAGACATAGCCCTTAAATAAGGCAAAATTCAATTCTGTCTGGACATATACTGCACTTTAAGTCCTTGTGTTAAAGCACAGAAGTGAACTTACCTGATCCCCATAGCTGTGACTTTTACAGCCGTATGCTGGGCCCTGGGAACCTGAAGACAACAACTTAGGTCCAAATCCCGCTCTTGGGATGGGCCGACAAACATGTCCAAAATAAAATTATATGGCTTTGTGGTGGCCAGGGCCATAGCAGAAGTGAAAGCAAATGGAGGCAAAATCTATGGAAGCCTAAAGGGAGGAGTGCCTAGGTCTTCCCACCCCTAATCCTCATCCCAGGAGTTGGCACTTGAATAATGAAATTAAAGCAGAAGTGGAGTCTAGTTACTATTTGGTGGATGAAGTTATGTTTCTGTATTTAAGAATCTTCTATTCCAGCGGCACCTGGGTGGCTCAGTCGGTTTAGCATCTGACTTCAGCTCAGGTCATCATCTTGCAGTTTGTGAGTTGGAACCCTGCATTGGGTTCTCTGCTGACAGCACTGAGCCTGCTTCTGGTTCTCTGTCCCCTTCTCTCTCTGCTCCTCCCCTGCTGGTTCTCTCTCTCTCTCTCAAAAACAAAAAACAAACAAACAAATAAAAAAACCTAAGGGAAAAAAAGCATTAAAAAAGAATCTTCTGTTCCATAACCATCTTCCTGGAATGTGGGGAATTAGGTCTGTCAAAGCTAAGAACATGATTAAAAGACACCATGAATGAGAGTCAGCAGAAGCAACAGGCCCCCAAAGCAGACCTTCTGCACAAAGAAGCATTAAAGTACTGGAATTGTAGGCATAGATAAAAAATTCACTATGTTTACTGCTGTTAAAGGAATAGAAGAGAAGCTTGAAATTATTGATTAAAATCTGGAAATTGTATTTTATTTTTATTTTTTAAGTGTTCATTTATTTATTTAGAGAGCACGCACACATGCGTGGAGGAGGGGCAGTGAGAGAGAGGAGAGAGAATCCTAAGTAGGCTCCACACTGTCAGCACAGAGCCTGACAGGGGCTCTGTATTTTCCCCTCCCTCCCTCCCTCCCTTCTCTTCCTTCCTTCTTCCTTCCGTCCTTCCGTCCTTCCTTCCTTCCTTCCTTCCTTCCTTCCTTCCTTCCTTCCTTCCTTTCTTCCTTTCTTTCTTTCATTTAAGCTCTACACCCAACATGGAGCTTGAACTCGTGACCCCAAAATTAAGAGTCGCATGTTCCACTGCCTGGGCCAGCCAGGTGTCCCTAGAAATTGTATTTTAAAATGGTACAAAATTGAAGAATAACTAGCTAGAACATCTAGAAAAAAAAATAAGTGACTGACAAATTCCTGGGCAGTTTTAACAACCTATTATATGTAACTAAAGAAAGAATGAGTAAAATGGATGAGAACTCAGAAAAAATTATCGATAATAAACATCAGAGGGACACATGGAAAATATGAGAAATTAAAATTCATGAAGTCGGAAGGATAAGATCTGAAATACACTTAATATTAGAAACTAATCAGGGACACCTGGGTACCTTAGTTGGTTACGCATCCAACTCTTGATTTCTGCTCAGGTCATGATCTCATGGTTTGTGGGATCGAGCCCTGTGTCCTGCTCAGGATTCTCTCTCTCCCTCTCTCTCTGCCCCTCCCCTGCTTGCAAGCCCTCTATCTGTCTCTCCCTCATAAATAAACATTAAAAAAATAAACTGATCAGTGGAATTTACCACATTAAGAGATTAGAGGACAAAATTCATATTATCAACTCGATAAATACAGGAAAAACATTTGATAAATTTAAAAACCCATTCGTGATAAAAACTAAAAGTGGAAGAATGTTCTTAACCCAATTACAGGTGTCTACAAAGAGATCTACCATGAACATCTTTACTGTGATATGTTAAAAGCTTTTCCTTTGGAATCAGGAATACATAAGGATGTATGAAACACTGCCTCTGCTTAGTATTATACTGGGTATCCTATTACTGTAAAGCAAAACAGAGAAATAAAAGAGAGAGGGAGAAGCAGAGGGAAGAAAAAGGCATAAGCAGTAAGAAAGAAGGAAAAAAAGTCATTATTTTTAGCCATTACAATTCTGTATGAAGAAAATCCAGCAGAGGAATTATTGAATTAATGAGCATTTTATGAGGTTGCTGGATATGTTATCAATACATATAAATTAATTATGTTTATATCCACTAGTAACAAATATAAAAATTAAAAAATGCCATTGCTGAGCCCAGAAATAAAGTTGCACTTACATGGTCAATTAATCTATAACAAAGGAGGCAAGAATTTAAAATGGGTAAAAGACAATCTATTCAATAAATAGTGCTGGGAAAAGTGGACAGCTACATGCAAAAGACTGGAACTGGACCACTTTCTTACATCATACACAAAAATAAACTCAAAATGGATTAAGAGCCTGCAGATGAGACCTAAAACCATAAAACTCATAGAAGAACACACTGACAGTAATCTCATTGACATTGGCCTAAACAACATTTTTCTAGAAATGTCTCCTCAGGCAAGGGAAACAGAAGCAAAAATAAACTATTAGGACTACACCAAAATAAAAAGCTTTTGTGCAACAAAGGAAGCCATCAACAAAATAAAAATGATATTTGCTAATGATATATCCAATGAAGAGATAATATCCAAAGGGTATACAGAACTCTGGCAACTCAACACCAGAAAAACACCAATCTGATTAAAAAATGAACAGAACATATGAACAGATGTTTTCCCAAAGAAGACAGGCAGATGGCCAACAGACACATGAAAAGATGCTCAACATCACTAAACGCAAATCCAAACCACAATGATTGGGCATCCGACTCTTCGTTTGGCTCAGGTCGTGATCCTGGGGTGGTGGGATCGAGCTCCGCCTTGGACTCCGTGCTGAGCATGGAGCCTGCTTGGGATTCTCTCTGTCCCTCTGCCCCTTCCCTGCTCTTTCTCTCTCTCTCTCTCTGTAAAATAAAATAAAAAAAAATAGCAGCTCACTTTTATGGACCATTTACTATGAGCTACATACTATTTTAAATGTCTTGTGTATTATCTCATGTAATTACTTAAAGAAGTCTGTGAGGTAAGCATTATTGGCCCTATTTTAAATACCAGTGTGGAAAAGGAAGCACAGAAAATTAACTTGGAAAGCAAGCAGTGGAGCTGGAATTTGAACCCAGGCCCTGGCACCCAACTTCTACATTGTGTTGTCTCTTCATTTCTGCCATGAGACCCCAGGGACTGGTCAGAAAAGGCTGCACATTTGACCTGGGTTTTAAATGCTCAAAGGGGAAGGCTTTCTAAGGGAGAAGAACAGCTTCATGTCACGAGAGAGCCTAGCATGTTCAGAGAATTGTGAGGAGGTCAGTTTGGCAGAAGCATAGGATGGATAAAGGAAGTGATGCAAAACTGCACCTGAGATGGTTTTATTTCTGGGCTGTGTCAGGGGGGCAGATGCACTGGGGCTCATGATCACCTGAAGCAGGGCATGAGCTCACCCAATTCGGGACTGAATCTCAGGAGATCATGATCTTTGCTGAAGTCAGATGCTTAACGACTGAGCCACCCAGGTGCCTGAAGAGGCATTTGGAAACTGACATAATCTGGTGGACCTCAGGAAATGCCAGCAAGGAGACAGACAGGCCACCAGGATGAGATGAGGCAAACCTGGAGAGTGGTGTTCTGCAAGCTGATGAAGAGGGGGCCCTCAGGAGTGGGCGTGGCCAGTGGCACTAGAGAAGACAGGCAAATAAGGACTGAGAGAGACAACCTGGAGGTCCCTGGTGACTGGAGAGCAAGCTCAGAAAAGCCACTCGCAACCTGGTGGTCATGGCTAAGGAAAAGTTGGAGTTGAGGAAGTCAATATTCCTTTCTGATGAGCCATCAGTGGAGGAAATGCAAGGTTCAGTGGGGCTGAAGGAGTCAGAGGCTCTTGTCTTTGGTTGGAAAAGACACACTGGAAGGAAGGAGTCAGAGGAGAGAGAAAGATAGAGGAAAAAAAAAGTAATTGCTAGAATAAGTTCTTAGAGTTGCTGGGAAGAGACATGATCCAATACAGAGATCGCAAAATGGTCTTTGGAGAGAAAAAGGTTTGTGTCTCTGGAGAGGAGAGAAGAAGAGAAAAGTGAATGCAGATTCAGGTTGAGTTGGCAAGTGGGCAGAACAGGAAGTCGTGCGGCTTTCTCTTTGGTGGTCTCTGTTTTCTGTAGGAGATGGGTGGTAGAGACATTGTGGGTGGTAGAGGAGGTTGATCAGGGATGAGTAAAAAGTTTGAAATGGCGTTCAGGGCTCAGATGAGATCAAAGACCATGCATGTGTAGGACCAGCCATCCCTACTCATGTGTGTGGGAGCAAGAAGGCGGAGGGTGTGCAGATGACGGGTTTTATTTACTTGCGTATCCTCTGTTCTACCAGGCAAACGTGTTGGTTGGAATCTCAGGACTATATTCTTTTGCCATAAAATTATCTGTCAGGGAGAAAATATTTGTAAATCATATATCTAATAAGAGTCCAGTATCCTAAAGGTATAAAGAACTCTTACAACAATAAAAAGACAAATAACCCAGTTTAAAAATGGCCAAAGGACTTGGATAGATGTTTCCTTAAAGAATATATGCAAATGGCCAATAAGCACATATAAAAATGCTCAACGTCATTAATCATTAAGGAAAATGGAAATCAATACCACAATGGGATACCCTGCACACTCTCTAAGATGGCTGTAATCAAAAAGACAGACAGTGGGGCACCTGGGTATCTCAGTCATTTGAGTGTCTGACTCTTGATTTCAGCTCAGGTCATGATCCCAGGATCGTGGGATCAAGTCCCGAATCAGGCTTCACACTGTGGGGCCTGCTTAAGATTCTCTCTCCCTCTCTCTCTCTCTCTCTCACCCCCCTACTCCTCTCCCCAACTCACCCATGTTCTCTCTGTCTTCTCTCTCACTGAAAAAAAAAAAAAGACAGTAATAGACAAGTGTTGTCGAGGATGTGGGGAAATTGGTCCCCTCATTCATCATTGGTGAGATTGTAAAATTAGGGCAGCCACTTTGGCAAACAGTTTCTCAGTTCCTCAAATGTTAAACAAAGAGTTCTCACATGACCCAGAAACTCCACTCCTAGGTATATACCCAAGAGAATTGAAAATAAGTTCACACAAAATCTTGCTCACAGATGTTCATGGCAGCATTATTCCCAACAGGCCAAAAAGTGGAAACAGTCCAACTGTCCATCAGCTGATGAGCAGATAAACAAAATATGGTGTAGCCATATAATAAAGTGTTATTTAGACACAAAAAGAAATGAGGTGCTGAGACATGCTACCTCACAGACGAAACTTGAAGACACAGTGCTAAGTAAGAGCACCGGGACACAGAAGGTCATATATTGCATGACTCTGTTAGTATACAATGTCCAGAAAAGGCAACTCTGCAGAGAAAGAAAGTAGGTTGGTGGCCAGTCAGGGACTGGAGGGCAGAGAGGGCAGAATGAAGGCTCCCGGGTGCAGAGGTTCTTTTTGGAGTGATGAAAATGTCCTGGGATTAGTAATGGGAGTTGTACAACTTTTTGAATGTTACAGAAGGCAACTGAATTGTAAACTTTAAAAGGTTGAATTTTATGTGAATTATATCTCAATTTTTAAGAACCTGTCAGGAATATGATTTGTTTGCGTTTTAGACAACAAAATGCCCCTCCCAGTTATGAAAATAGAGGGCAAGTAAGCATCTTATTCTTAGGAGCAGAATGTGGCAAGACCTCTGTTTTTAGAGGGGCTTGGCAACAGCTGACTTACTCTTGCGGGCACAGCCAGCCTGACAGGGAAGATGACCCAACAGGCCCGAGAGCAGAAGTCCTTCGAGCGGAAGGATATGTCCTCCCCCCTTTCCCTCGCCAACCCTGGGTTAGGAGGTCCTCTGGGGATCACCCAGGGTGATCCTGTATGCGTATGAGCGGCTTAGGCAGAGGCCTCTCTACTGAAGACCGGCCTCTTGAAGGAATCACGGTGTTAACTTATGATTTCCCCCAAATAAATGAATGAATGACAACAATCGATACAGAAGCTATTAAATACATAGGTTACGCTCATCTTTCATGAACCGGAGTGGATGTTTAAACTCTGATAACCATACCTTACTTCTTCCTCTGTGCGTCTTATTTTCCAGGATAGGAAGACGGTTTGTCTTGTGGGGCACAAGCACCGGCATATTTTTATTTGGCCTGGCAGTGGCGTTCTCGTTCAATTACTACAGCTTCATGATCGCACGCTTTCTTCTCGCTATGGTGAGTCGTGGGGGTGTTTTCTTAAACCTCTAATTCTACTGCAGTTATTTTCATATTAAACCTTATTCTGTCTTAGTGTGGGTCATTTAGAATGTGGTGAGAGAGATCAGGGGCTGATCTTTGTGCGCTCCACTGAGAAGTCTTTCTGCAGAATAGTAGTGCCCTGTGTTTGAACGAAACTCATTAAAATGAAAAATGGTTGCTTACTAGGCAGAACCTTTTTGTTAGACTCCATGCCTGGCACACGATCCGCATTCCACGATCACTAAGACATTATTTTATTTCTGAGCAATTATATCGCCTGGTCAGGGCCTGGACACATGGACCAAACAGACATTTAAGATGTAAACAAAGTCGTTTGTGTAATGCACAGTAGGAGTGAAAGCCAGAAGGCATTTGCTTTTTCTGTTAAGAGGAACAGGGACATATAGTTTGAATACTAGCTTTGTCTTATTTGGGCAAACACGTTGTCTTCTCTGAGCAGTAGTTTCTCATCTGTAAACTGTAGAATATAACACTTGCTTCACTGGTATTGATAACTGGTTGTTATCAGGATTCAATGAGATTAAAGAAAACTTGCACAGCATGGCACCTGTTACAACACAGGCATTCCTTCCAGGAGTGACTATTATTGGAAGTGGACTAGCCAGTAAGGAAGCGTCCCCACACTTGGCGAGGCTTCCAGACAGGTGCCAAGCTGCCAAACAACAGCAGCAGTGACTCTATTTGGAGGTCACTGGTCAAGGATAATGGCGTGAAGTTTCTGTCTGTGGGAGGAGCTTGCGACCCTTGGGCATGCATCCCCTCTCACCACAGCGTATGAGCCAAGGGTCCAGTGAGAAACCAAGGACTTTGATCTCAGAAGAGGTCACTGCAGCCCCTCACAGAGTAAGGTGGTGCGTTCAGTTTTGAAATCTTCACTGATGGCTGGAAAGGGCTCCTAGGAAGACAAGGATAGGAACGATGCATAGAAAGAGAAACATTTAGGAGAATGGGAGGTGAAGCACCTTTAAAAAAAGTAATCATATATGTATTTAGGAATGTAAAGAGTTTTTAATACAAAAGGTAACAACCAGCAGTCTGTCTCCACTGAGGGCAGAGTAAGAGGAAATGAGTCCGTAACTCAGAGCGAGATTTGATAAGAGCCCTTTTGGTGCGAATGACTGACGGTTCAAGAGGCACAGGTATGCAGAGAGGGCTTAGGAGGATACATTCTGAAAATAGCTGTTTCAGTCTTGCAAATAAAGTGTTTATTTTCAGAGCCGAGAAAATGAGACAGCCACTCATTGAATACATTTGTAAAATGTGGCCTTAATTTTCTGTGCCTCTGCTCTTTGATTTTCATGCGAAATGTTGTGGTTGAATTCTGAGTAGGGAAGATGCAGACAGACTAAATTTACTCAACCCATTTATTGATCCGCCCACAGAATGTAATGCTAAGTAAGCAGACCAGGCCATTTCAATAACCCTGCAGTGTAGTGGGAAGGCAAGAGGCTGATGGGCCATCTTCAAAAATACAATATTGACAATGGAGACATGACAATGGAGGGGTCTTAAGTTGCCTCAGTGGGGAGTCGGGGGAGGGCACAAGGGGAGGAGAGGGGGAGTGGTGGAGAGTCTGGAGAGTCAGGGCTTTTAAGTTCTGAGGGACAGGTAAGAGAAGAATGTTCCAGGCAGAGGCAGCAAGTGAGAAGGCCCTAGGATGAGAAGGAATTGAAGGTCCAGACGCCTGGAGAGTAGAGAGGAGGTGAAGTACCTTGATGAAGCTGAAGGGGAGGGAGTTGATTAGACAGGGCCTTGGAGAATGATCAAGAGTTTGCTTGACTTCCTAAAGGCTATGAGAATCTCCTGAGGGGGTTCAGGTGTGGTGAAGGGACCATTCTGGCTGCTTTGTGGGGGTGGGGTCAGGGTAAATGTGAAAAACAGAGTGTTATCAGTGGAGGTGACAGGTTTGAATGGATCCAAGGAGCCTTTTGGAATGATACAGGCAGTTGTGTACGGATTGTCTGAACCCAGTGACGGAAGTAACCAATAGGAAGTGGGAGTGGATTCAGAATTAATATGGGGAAGAAAAAAACTTGTCACAGACTGATGTTACTGCTTAACTTAATGGAGAAATTTATAGTATTTGACAGTTATCACAGTCTTTGTTCGGATACTGTAACAGCAGCAAACATTTACCCAACAACTAGATTCTTGGATGTGGGAGTCCTCATGATCAGGGTTTGTTATCTGAGTGTTGCAATTACAAGGCTGTATGGAGAAATGAAAGGTGTTGTCACAAAAATACTAAGCTGACCATGAAGGGCCCCACTACATGCATCCCTGCTTACTACTAGTGTCATCCTCTCTGTCACAGGAAATTGCTTGTAGGTTAGCCTCTTCGTGACTCTCTGATGCAAGGTGAAATTACGAAATGTCTTTGAAAGCAGTAGGGGAGAACTAAATCCTACCCAAATCCCCTGGCCAGTTGGGATGTGGCCGAGATAGACAAGTTGACTTATGAAGAAATTGCCATCCACAAGGATAATGACATAAGGAGCCTTCAAAAGAGTATGATTTGAATATCAAAGGATTAAGAGAGGCCTTCGGCTTTCGAATAATTTTGCAAAAATAACTGTATGATTTGTATTATAAAAGTCAAATGTGAAATAATCTTGTAGGAAAACTTCTAATCCTTTCATCACCCCCCCACAAAAAACATCCTTCATTTGATTCATCCCAAGAATGATCACATACTATTATTATTGTCTAATTCTTGATAAAGATAGGCTTAATTTCGAAATAATTTTCCCCAATTTTTAAAATTGTAGTAAAATACACAGAGCATAAAATTTACCATCTTCGTCATTCCTAGACACACGTTAAGGGTGACATTAAGTATATTCATGTTGTGGCACAGTCATAACCACTCTCCGTCTCCAGAACTCTTTCCATTTTGCAAAACCGAAAGTCTCATACCCATTAAACAGTAACTCGTTTCCTCTTCCACCCAGCCCCTGGCAACCACCATTCTATATCCTAGGTCTATGATTTCGACTCTACTAGGTACCTTATGTAAGTGGAATCATACAGTATTTTATCTTGTTGCGACTGGCTTATTTCACTTAATATAATGTCCTTAAAGTTCCTGGATGTTGCAGCCTGCGTCAGAATTTCCTTCCTTTTAGAGGCTGAATAACATTCTATTGTATGTATATACCACATTTTGCTTATCTATTCATCTGTCAATAGAGGCTTGGGTTGCTTCTACATTTTAGCCATTGCGAATAACGCTGTTACAAACATGGGTGTTCCAATATTTCTTTGAGACCCGGCTTCCAATTATTTGGGGCATGTATCCAAAGTAGGGCTGCTGGATCATATGGTAATCTATTTTTAGTATTTTTTGGGGGAATCCCCATGCTGTTTCCCTCAGCAGCTGTATCATTTTACATTCCCACCAACAGTGCACAAAGGTTCTGATTTCTCCACATCTTTGTCAACACTTGCTATTTCTGAGGTGTTTTTTTTTTTTTAGAGTAACCATCCTAATGGCTACGGGCGGTCTCTCATTGTGATTTTGATTTGCATTTGCCTAATGGTTAGCGAGGTGGAGCATCTTTTCATGTGCTTATTGGCTATTCGTATACCTTTTTGGAAAAATCCAAATCCTTTGCTCATTTTGAATTGGATTGTTTGTTTTGTTGTTGAGTTTTAGGAGTCTTCTATATATTCTGGATATTAATTTCTTATCAGATATATAATTTGCAAATATGTCATTCCATAAATTGCCTTTTCACTCTGTCGGTAGTATCCTTTGACACACAGACGCTTTTGATTTTCATGAAGTCCAGTTTGTTTACTCTTTTCTGTTGCCTTTTAAAATAAAGTTTCAATCAAATCTTTTTCTTCCCATCAGTTGCCATAATTTTTTGTCCCCATTTAACAATTTTGGATTTAATAATAAGAGCCTCTGTATATAGATAAACTGGTTTGCACAGTCACATTTACATTAACAGAGAATAAACTCATCCTGTAGAGACAAGAGGTAGGACCTAACATGTATCATTCATATCCTCTTGTTTATGTCATACATAACCCTCAACTTTGGCCATTTGGGGTGGCAAGGGCGGGGGAAGAATGAAAAGAGCCATTTGAAGAAGAAGGATGGATTGGATGAAACACCATTTTATAAATGTGGTATGGCTTTCAGAAAACAATTTTTGTCATTTTCTTTCTTGCCTATGTGTGATTTGCAGAGAGATCAGACCCCTTAGTAGTTATGAATATGACCTTAAATCTGGACCACCCTCCCCGCTTTGTTTTTCAGTCTGGAAGTGGCTATCTCGTGGTGGTGTTTGTCTATGTGACGGAATTTATTGGCATGAAGTCTCGGACGTGGGCATGCATCCAGATGCATTCCTTTTTTGCAGTTGGAACAATGGTGGTGGCTTTGACAGGCTACTTTGTCAGGACCTGGTGGATCTATCAGATAGTCCTCTCCACAGTGACTGTCCCCTTTGTCCTGTGCTGTTGGATACTCCCAGAGACACCTTTTTGGCTTCTCTCAGAGGGAAGATATGAAGAAGCACAAAAAGTAGTTGATACGATTGCCAAGTGGAATAGGGCATGCTCCTGTAAGCTGTCAGAACTGTTGTCACTGGATCTAAATGGTCCTGTTGGTAATGAACCCTTTGAAGTTAAGAAGCACAACCTGTTAGATCTGTTTTATGACTGGAATATTGGAGCAAGGACACTTATTATTTGGCTGATTTGGTTCACTGGGTGTTTGGGATTCTACTTCTTCTCCTTGAATTCTGTTAACTTAGGAGGCAATGAATATTTAAACCTCTTCCTCATGGGTAAGTAGTTAAATTATATTTAAGTGTAGCAATGAAGTGACATTTCTACCATGTTTTTAGTGTGTTTTTATTGTCCTCTACCAACAGCAAAACTGCCAACCTTATTATTATGGTCTTTTTTAGTGTTTATATACTGGAACACGAGTGTGTGTATATATACATACACACACACACACACACACACACACACATATTAAGTAATGTAAACAATCAGAAGAATTTAGTCCTTTCTTCTTTTTCTGCCTCTGCTCCTTGCTCGCTTCCTTCCTATAAGCCCACCCCCCTCAGAACTCTCTTTGAGAGGTAACATCTATTACATCTGGCTTGTACCCTTTTAGATCTCTTTCTGTGCATTTCGAGAGATTTGTGCAGATTAAAGAGATCATTCGCTACTTATTCTTCTTTGTAAGTTGTTTTCCTTTTAAACTTTAATATCTTTTGGAGATCTTCTGGTATCTTTCAACCTTCAAAAGTCCTTAATTTAGGAATTTCAGGCACTAAAATCACCTAAATGCAAGTATAATTTCATTGTCATGCTTCTTTCCTTTTAGTATAGCGGGCTAAAATGGCTCCAGATTGTGCTGTGACATCTTGAGGCATGACTCCCAGGGTCAACCAAATTCATACCCAACACGAGAGAAATACGAGAAACCTATATTTGTCTGTCTAATCTTAACTCCTGGTTATTTTCACATAGGCTGCCTGCATTTGGTATATATGCCTGCATTTGATAGATCCTCAGAAAATCTTGCTTTTACATTTTCACACATAGATATCATGCCTTCTCATTAAAGTGCTCTGATGACACGTCTGTCTTTGTTTACTAGAGCTTAGCAGGAATTATGAGAGAAGTTATTTTAAGAAAAAAAAAAAACCTGTATTCTCTTTTTGGGCAAGCCAATAAGTTTGCAGAGTCTGACTTGATTTCAAACTCATTCTACATGCCGGTTTGAGAAATGACACAGTGTTCCTAGGACAGAGCAGCAAATAGCAGGAGAACCAGGTGGGGTGGCGTGTGACATGGGGACGCTTCGGCAGGCTGGAGGTTTAGGTATTTATGATACAGTTTCTTAATTTTATTGGAGATATAAATTCTCAAGAAACTGGGACATCTCATAAATATAAAAATGTCTCTAAGATAAATATATATGGTTTTATATTCTCTACTGTCTTGGAGTTTTCATGTTATCCTCCTTCCCAGAAGTCCTTTTGCCGACAGGTGCTTCTAGTCGAAATTCCTACGCTGTGAAATTTTCAAACCAGTTTTTATCTCCGGAGATGGGCTGGAGCTGGTGGGCGTTTCAGCTCAAGCTTTGTGCCCCTTGCAGGTGACAAATGCTTCAGGAGCTTCAAGACATACCGTTGGGTTATGTGGGGATAGGAGCGGAATTGGGCCTGAGCGATGAGAGAGGTTATATATTATAGAGTGAGGAAGCAACGGCAGATTGTCCTAATCCCGTGATGCTTTGGCCTAAAGCCTATAAATTGGCTTGCACCATTTATATCCCAACACTGTCAACATTAGATGTAGTATCAGTATCCTGAAGCGACAACTCAAGACAAACCAGTGTAGGCGACTTTAAATGCTCTTCAGCCATTTCACAGTTGCTGCCCAGCTTTGCTAGACTCTGGAGTCAGGCAGGGAGGGAGGCAGTGAGGGAGGGAGGCTGCAGGAGAGGGGTCTTGGCTCCTGAAGACCTTACTTCTAGTCCCTGAGCTGTCACTTACTCATTCGGCTCAAAGCAGTTAATCTCCTTTGTAAAGTGGGGACACTCATCCAGGGCTACCCCCATGCGGCTCTTTCGTGGATCATCGTCTCTTATTTGACCTTGAAAAGTGCTTGATAAAGCCTTAAAAAAAAAAAAAAGAGTAGAGTAACAGACATACAAACTGACCTGGCCCTGAGAGCATGGACTTTCCCGCAGGGCCCGGGGTCTGTGGAAGGGAGGCATTTCCTCCAGAGGTGTCTGTTTCCCCATGTCAGTGAAACGGAGAGACCAGCTCTCAAAGGCGGCTTATTTTTTTGCCTTTGCCAGAGCCACTGTTTTCGAGCAGCAGCAACTGAGTTTCGTCTGTAATGTACCACCAAGACCATTCACTCCGAAAATACGTTACCTGCCCCAGCGATGTGTTTAGAAGCTGTGGGAGACGTACAGTCACAGACCTGCCTCTGCAGGTGCCTGCACCTTTCTGTAGCTGCAAGGACAAGTCAGGTTGCTCCTAAGAGGCGGTGGCTGGTGGCCGGTCGTGTCCTGAGCTTAGGTGAGCTGCAGAGGGAGGAAAGAACTTAAAGGCTGAATTACATGGACGATCTGGGCTGCTAAAGGTTGGCAGTTTCCTAAAGGAGATTGTGAGGTTTGCTCAGTTTGGCTGAGAGATCTTCTTGCCCCATTTCACTGTGGCTGATAGATACACAGCTTTTTTGCTCTGGATCTCAGATTCAGACTTTGGCTTTGCAAGAGAAGAGCTTTTAAGTCAGTTATCGACTCCATTACTTTTGCTGTGGGGCAATAAGAAGAGCCTGAGACAGTTTCTGTTCTATCGGGGATTTTTTTTTTAAAGTTTATTTATTTGTTTTGAGAGAGAGCAAGCATGAGCAGGGGAGGGGCAGAGAGAGAATCCCAAGCAGGTTCCACACTGTCACCATGCAGCCCCACATGGGGTTCGACCCCATGAATGCTGAGACCACGACCTGAGCTGAAATCAAGAGTTGGATGCTTCACCGACTCAGCCACCCAGGTGCCCCTCGTGTTAGATTTTTAAATGTTTTACTTTTAGGTTTAAAATACATCACACATTTTCGTTAGTTTGTGTACCTAGCCAACACTGAATTTTCTTAGTTCCTAAGGTTGAAGTTACTAATATAGAATTTCTCCAAGTTCTGCCAAGCACGAGAAGCCAAAGAGCAGAAGTTATCAATGTCGTCTATGAATTTACTTATTCATCCAACAGGCCTGTCCTCTGGATACCATGCTGTCTACCAGGGAGCCGACAGCCTGGTGGGGGGCAAGATCCCTGGGACAGGTGATAAGTGCCAGGTGGATGGATTGTATGAGCCTCAGTGCCCTTCACAGGAAACATCCTCCTCACCCCAAGGGGTTTAACAGGAGTAAGGCTTGCTGCCTCTCAGGCAGTCATTGGGTAGTTCTTGGGGGGGCCCTGGAAGTGGGGAGAGGCTAATCATTCCTTTTGGGTGGTGAGTTAGGAGAGGTCCCCCTGTGCAGTTGGTTGCCATGGCTTACAGAGAGCCCTTTTGCTTAATGACAGGTGCAGTGGAAATTCCTGCCTACATCTTCATATGCTTGGGGATGGACAGTATAGGGAGAAGGAGAGTCCTGGTGTTCTCCCTCATCTCAGGTGCCCTGCTCTGTGGTGTGATTACGGTGATTCCCAAGGTGCGTTCTGTTTTGTTTTATTTAGGGCATGGTTAGTTATATTATGACTGTAAGTATAAAGATCCATTCAGACATATGGACAGCATATTATATACATAATATTTTAAAACATTTCCTTTAAAAAAACATTCCCTGTTATATAAGTGATACATGTTCATTGTAAAAAAATTAAGGAAATGTTAAAAAAAAAAAAAGAAGCCCATAATCTCACTCCTCAGAGATGGCCAGTGTTGTATTTTGTAAACACAATGAACGCAAATGAAGAAAGTGGATCACACCTTCTAGGGATTATCATTATCTTAAACATTCCTTCATTTAACAAATATGTATCCAGCATCTATTATGTGCCAGGAGTTTTTCTAGGTGCTGGAGACACACAGTGAATCAAGTTTCTAGAAGGATGAAGAAAACCAAAACCAGATGAGGGATAGAGTGTGGTGTGCGTGCGTGGGTGTGTGTGTGTGTGTGTGTGTGTGTGGCACGTGTATACTATTTTATCCAGGGTGATTGAGGATGGTATGCTTCTCAGAGAAGGTGACAGTTGATTAGAAACCTGAAGGAGGGAGGAAGCCATAGAGACATCTGGAGGATATAATGAGTTTTATATTCAGGACTGTTTTAACTCGAATATCTTGTTTTTCATTGCAGTAGATTAGTAGTTTCCAATTTCTAGTATGCCTAAATCTCTCAAGGAGCTTGTTCCTAAAGACGCAGTTTCTCACCAAGAACCTACTGAAACAACTTTCCCATTCCTATATTTGGGCAAACTCCATCCCCTAGAATGACTCTTGCATTGAGAAGGCTCCTCTTCTCCCCCTCCCCCCCCCCCAGAATGTTATCAGAACCTGTTTTCAGTCTTGATTTGGAGAATATGGTCACTATAATAATACTTTAAAATACTTTCTATAATTTCCTCTAGTGATTACATAATTATTCAGTAATAGTATCTCAACATTTAGAGCAAAGCATTTTAAGTTTGGCATATTGTTTAAAATTTACTTTAAGTTACCCAGTGACTTCCTTTTATAGGAATACTTGATTTAATTATCAAGATTGGCACATCAAATTTTTTAGGTACCTGAAATTTCCAAGTGATTGATACACAACTAATAAGAATGCAGTAAAACTACTCAGGACCGTGAGGTCTCTGATGATTTGAGGGGACTTCATCCATACCGTTTCTGGTTTGTTTTTAAAAAATTTTTTTTCAAAGTTTATTTATGTATTTAATCTCATGAATGGTGAGATCATGACCGAAATCAAGAGTTGACGCTTGACCGACTGAGCCACCCAGGTGCCCCTAGTTTGTTTTCTAAAGTAATTTGCAGCTATCCTAGTTGAGTTGATGGCAGCTGCTTTTGAGCTGGTGAAGATTTAGGGGAGTCCCAGGGCCTTTGAGTTCTATAGTGGTTAAGCCCCAGTGCTAATGGCGACAACAGGAAAGTAGGTGATGGGGATTTCTAGAAACAGAGCACTAACACTTACCCACAAATTTCTCCCTTCTAATAAAATCTCTCTCCAAATGGCAGCATCAAGAGACTTCAGTTTTTTCAGGTTACATTAATTCATTCAACAAATAACTGTCTGCAACAGGTACTGTCAACAAATTCACTCAACACACACATAGTTCCTAGGGTGACAGTGTGACATTAATTGCCTTATTAGAGGCATCATCAAATCTCAGTGACTTCACATAATAGACATTTCTTTCTTGCTCATAGAGTTTGATGTGGGCGCGCCTGGTTGTCGGCGGGAGCGGTGAGGGAATGTTTGGCTCCGTGGAGTCATTCAGGGATTCAGGTAGACAGAGGCGCTGGCATCCTCAACACAGGAACTCCAGGGTCACCTGAGTCTCACCATCCGGCCGGCCGGGGAGGAGGAGGAGGGGGGAAGGGGTGCAGGAGGGGAGGAGGGAAAAGACGGGGTGCGGGAGATCTTTGTGAGCCACAGCTGGAAGGGGAGCACAGCGGGGACAGCAGAAAGAGTTGGAGGCGCTGAGACATTTCCCTGTTGAGGAAGGTTATCAGCCAAAAGGAAAAAAAAAAGAATGTTTTAATAGTTCAGTTATCACTTTCAAATTATCTTCTGAAGATAATTTATAATCTAGAGGATTACTGTCACAAAGGGCATGATTTGTTTTTATGGCTCTTTGATTCGTTCCGCTGGCTCAATTCCAGAAGGACTGGGCCAATTACTTGCGGGACCAGGACCATCTGGCCACGTCTCATTCCAAAGCGGTCTTTGCAAACGGTTTCTCTAATTTGGTCATTTAAAATCTCCAACGCTAGGGGGGAGGCGCAATTAAGCGTTTCTCTAAATTTCATAAAGATGGAAAGCTTTTCCAGACCAGAAGAAATAAATTCAGAGCAATAAAACTTTTCATCGTTCTGAAAAAATGCTGGATAGTTAGAAAGTTTTAAATAGTAATTTTAAAGATTTTATACTTTCACTTTAAAAATATCACTTATGATGGTCTATTTTGCCAATGCATGTTTTTTCAGAATTACTTTATTTGGACTGTGGTGGTGACCATGGCGGGAAAATTTGCCATCGGGGCATCGTTCGGCCTCATTTACCTTTATACAGCAGAGCTGTATCCAACCATGGTAAGGTAAGAGTTGCTTATCTTTCTTTTGTTTCCTTGTCATCTTTTACTTACATGTCATTTCAACATATTTGGCCTTTCAGTAGAAATGCTTTCTTTCTGTAGCAGTTACTGGAGCGCTGAGGTCATGGGAAAGTTATAGGATGACGCTAATTCTGAATCCGAGGCTTTGCCCGCATTTCATTAGCAAGGATATTAAAGAAATGGCTTGTGAAATCACACTCTCTTTTTCTAAAACATTCTAAATCTCAAGTGCAGTGGACTTACATTGACTCTCCCTACGAGTCAAGGCTGATTTTCTCAGGATGTGTTCTCTCGATGTTCCGATGTCACTTGTCTCAATTTTTAGGGCTGCCATAACAAAACACCAAAGTTTGGGTCAAACAGCAGAAATCCATTTTCTCTATTTTCTGGAGCCTAGAAGTCCAAGATCAAGGTGTTAGGCAGATTTGGTTTCTCCCAGGGCTTCTCTTCTTGGCCTAGGAAGAGATACTTACATCAAAAGTACATTTTTTCCTTCTTACTAGATATTCTGTAAGGTTTCCTTAAACAATTTTTATTTTTTTTTTTATTTAAAAAAATTTTTTTTTAATGTTTTTATTTTATTTTTGAGAGAGAGAGTGTGTGAGCGGGGGAGGAGCAGAGAGAGAGAGGGAGACACAGAATCCGAAGCAGGCTCTGGACTCTGAGCTGTCAGCACAGAGCCCGACGCGGGGCTCCAACCCACAGACTGTGAGATCATGACCTGAGCCGAAGTCGGACGCTTAATGGACTGAGCCACCCAGGCGCCCCCTTAAACAATTTTTAATGAAAAGCACATTAAGATACTGCTCGGGACGCCTGGGTGGCTCAGTCAGTTAAGCCTCTGACTTTTGGTTTTGGCTCAGGTCACGAGATCTTACTGTTTCACAAGATGGAGCCCCAAGCACTGGCAGTGCAGAGCCCGCTTGGGATTCTTTCTCTCTCCCTCTCTGTCTGCCCCTCCCCTGCTCGCGCTGTTGCTCTCTCAAAATAAATAAACTTAAAAAAAAAAAAAAAGATCGATTGACTTTAAAAAATTGAAATAGAATGTTCCACAGATACAAATCTTTCATTCTCCCAAATTCCCATTCCCTACTCCGAATGAATTCCTGCTCTAGAAGACTGATGTTATTCTCAACGTTAGCCTGAACGAATCCAGAAGGGCCTCATCTGCGTAGCAAAGGAAGAAGGGTTTATCTTTTTTTTTTTTCCTTGTTTTTGGTCTTGAATTCTCTGTATGCTTGCATACACCACTGTTTCACAGAGCATGGATATAAATCACAAGCGACTCTTGAAACATTAGTGTAAAATTGCTCCCAAGTCTCTTAGCCCGGGCGGAAGTGTTGTCCGGTCTGGTCTGCGCTGGGCGTGTGGACGCGGGCTGCCGGCTCAATGTTCCTCCTGTTTGCAGGTCGCTGGCCGTGGGAAGCGGCAGCATGGTGAGCCGCGTGGGAAGCATCATGGCCCCGTTCTGCGTCTACCTGTCCAGCGTTTGGAGCTTCCTGCCACAGGTGTCCTTCACTTTATAGGCCCCTCACTGAGACAGCACAGGGGCAGAGCAGCCAACTGCCTTCTCTCTTTTCACTCACTGGAAGCCAGTTTGTAATTCAGTGATGGAGGTTTCTAGAAACCTGATTAACAGCTCATCAGTCGGTAAGTAGAGTGGTGGCGGCTGTTTTCCTGTTGGTTGCTACCTTTGGCCGCTGGTGAGCTGTTAACGGCAATTGCACCCGCTGTGGAAGGACCCTCTCCCCTCCCGTCTCGCGGGGCCGCGTGGGGAGAGCTCCGGCATCCGTCCTCTCTCTGGGTTCCCGCGCCGGAAGCTGGAAGCCGGAAGCCGGTTGGTCGGGGTCACTTCCGGAGGCTTCCTGCAGCTCGGAGGATTCCGTGGTGCCTGGTGGAGAGGTTTAGGGATCTGGCTTTCAGCTTACTCGGAACTTGACGGGCTCTTCATGGTGAGGAGGAAGAAGATGGGAGGCAGGTGGGGGGGTTAGGGGGGCGGGAGGGTTTGGGGGCGTGGGGGTTGGGGGTGGCCCCGGGTGCTCTGAGACTAGGGGGAGAGCCCTGGGTCTCTGGCCCTCTCCCCCTTCCTTCTCTCTCCTGAATTTCGTTGCCGTAGCTCTGTCTAGGCTGTCCCCTCTCGACTTCAAGGCCCCTCATTGTTTTCCTGGTTTCCCCTTCACTAGACTCCTCCCTGGGAGCCGCCCTGGCACCCCAGTCCCTGCATGCTTAACCTCTCCTCACTCCTGCCTTCCCTTCCGAGCTGCAAACCCACCCTTCCACTGGTCTCGTGGATCTTCTCCCGAGCTGTCTCACAAACGAGGTCAGCTTTTCCCAGACAGAACGGGTCAGTGCCTTAAAGCCCTTCTCCTCTGCCTCCCTCTTTGGGTTCCGAGTCCGTGGCCTCCAGCACGACACTTGAGCATCAGTGTTTTATTTGCCCTGTTCTTCTGTCCCCCTCTCCTCCCAGTCCACGACCCCAAATCCTCCCCTTCTTTCTCAAAACCGCCCTGGCGTGCCTGCTTCCTGTTTAGTCGCCCCCACCTTCCCCCTCCCAGAGCCTCACCCCCACCCCATCAAGAAGAGTTTGCCAGACCACAGCTCTCACCCAGTGCCCCATCGCTTTGCGAATAGAATAAACTCCGAGCTCTGCCGGATATTGAAGTCCTTTCCGGATGGACCTCCCGCAGATCACCCGGTCCTGTTTTGTTTCCTCACCTGCTTCCCCTCCTCTGCACCCTTCTCTCCTCCTGTGCCTCATCCCCTCTGCAGAGAAGCCTCCTCCCAGCTCCCCTTGCTAAACTTCCATGTACGCTTTAAGAGGCAGAGCAGACCCCGCTTCTCCAAGAAAGACCCGGGTCCGTGACCCTGTCTCTCCCTTCCTCAGTCTGCGAAGCATTTCGTACGTGCCCCTTTCACAGCCCACGGCCTCAGTCCGGCTTTATTAGCTGCGTGCGTGTCTTTGTGCCCCTCGTTAGACTCTTGGACTCTTGCAAGACAGGGCACTTCGTATCCCCACAACGGTGTCCAGCAAAGCGTTTCCCTCACTCTGTGTACCACTCCTGTTTCATTGATATTTGAAATCAAAGAGACTGGCGTTTTAAAATTAGCTTTGTCTTCAACACTATTATCAGAGAAATCCTGGGTGTTTTGCTGGTTGTAGGTTTTTCAAAATACAGTAACAAAATCTCACAACAGAACAACGTGTGTGGTGCTACCTAAAAAAAAATCCCCTTGCACGCACGGGGGCACCTGTTCCTTGGGAACCACTGGGAATCTCAAGTCCCGGTAACAGGCTCTCAGTCGAGTGTGCTTCCCTGGGGTGTTGGGAATGCCAGCATCTTTCATAGCTGACTCTGAGGTTGAGAAACAACACATGCTGTCTAGCCTGTGCGGGGAGGTGTTTTTGGCGAGCCCACCATCCTTTTTAGGGCACGAGCTTTTCTAGAAGCATCTCCTTTATGCTAACACTTTGTGTTCCTCATTAAATAAATAGAACGTAAAAATGGAAAAGGCGTTTTTGAAACCAATAGGCGAAACACACAGAAGACAGATAAATCTATAAAAGCAAGCTGCTATAAAAATACTAAACACTAATAACGATTTCAAAAAAAAAAAAAAAAGACTTCCATAAGAGTCAATTAGGGGCTATGTAGTCAAAAGGGATTTTAAATTTTATTCGACAGGTACTTAAATAGCACTTGTTATGCAAAACCACAAAAGCTGGTCTTCACAGAATGCAGATCATACGCATGGCTCTCCCATTTTACGGAAGAGGAGACTGACAAAAAGACAGCAATTATTAGCCCAAGATCACACACCCTAGAGGTGACCGAGCCTAGATTCAGTCCCAAATACCACACCTTCCACAGAGATTAAACAAACAGTACAAAAGGGAATGAAAAAAAATGAGCTCCTCCTCCACCCTGACCCTGAACTGCCCTTGTCCCCTTTCCCCAAGACAACCTCTGTCAGCAGGCTCTTGTACAAACTGCAGAAATATTCAGTGACTATGCTTCCGTTGGATGCAACAGATGTTGCTTGTCGTTTATAACAAGTCAGAACAATAAACGATTCAATTTCTCATTAAGCTTATTTATGGGAGTCAAACTGCCTGAGGAGCCAATATTTTCATTTGGAGGAATAGAAATGCTAATCTAGAAGATAAGTTTGTGTTTCTCTTTTGAAAAGCACATGAAAATCACTCATTCTGATGCTTCTCTTATCAACCATTGTTTGCTGGTAATCTAAAGAACTAGTTCATATCAGCTTTGTATCCATCATTTAGTTTAGCAAAGATTTACGAATGTTGATTTTGAACCAACCCCTCTGGTTGGTGCTGCGGAGCAGAAGTGAGAGACACAGCCCCTGTCCTGAGAGACATCTGTCCAGCGTTGCGGGGAAGGCAGAGAGCAAACCATCCCGAGTCCTAGAGCCAAGGGCCATAGATGAGTTATGAGTTGTAAGCGAGAACTACTGACCCAGGCTAAGGGCAAAGGGGAGGCTTCCTGGAGGAAGGGGCCATTAATCTGTGTCTGGAAGGGCCAGTAAGAGTCAGCCAAGGGAGAAGGAGTGAAGGGAATTCCAGGCATGGGGAACAGGAAGGGAAAGACTTACAGGAAAAAAGGAACATGGCCAGTTTCGGTTCGGGGGCAAGCTTATTGCTAACAGCCAGGGTGGGTTGTGGGAGTCAGGAGATAAACCTGGGAAAACAGGCAGGGATGTCAAAGGGAGTCAGAAGGGAAGTGCATTCTTACTACAGTTGGCTTAGAGGTGACAGGATGGAAAAGTTGTCTCCACAAGACCTAGTGACCCGTTGGCTATGCTGGAGGTGGGGAGCCAGAGGGACGCCAGAGCCATTCTTGGGGCTGGAGGGAACCCAGGAGGAGGGACAGGGTTGAAGTGGGGAAGGACGGTGCTCTGGAGTTGTGTGTGATGAGTGTGAGGCACCCGCAGGACAGCCGGCAGAGGGGCTGGGAGACAGATGCTTTTCCAGGTCTGCAGCGCAGGGCGCGCCCCAAGCTGAGGAATGGGTGTGGGAGTCGGTTTATGAAGAGGCGAGGGAGGGGGGAGCAGACTGAAGAGTAGAGCCCTAGGAACGGTGGCATTTAAGGTGTGACAGAAGGAGGGCCCAGGTGGGGCAGCCGGGGAGGTGGGGAGGTGACCAGGACCCCAAAGGAAGAGAGGAGGTGAGGAAGGCAGGAGGAGACAGCGGCAAAGAAGGAGCAGGACAGGGAATGTTTGGTTGGCAGCTAGGCGTCTGTGGCTTGGGCAGAGCGGCTCCTGTGGATGGAGGGAGAGGGCGAGCGGACAGGCGGAAGCAGTGGCCGCGGTGCCAGCAGCCAGAGCGCTGTGGGCCCAGGCCGAGGGCCTCTCTGGCTGCTTTGAATGACAAAATCACATTTATTGACTGCTTACTATGGACAGGCACTGTTTTAAGTGCCTTAAATGTGTCCTTTTTTTTTTTTTTAAACGTCTATTTATTTTTGAGAGACAGAGAGACAGAGCATGAGCAGGGGAAGGGCAGAGAGAGTGGGAGACACAGAATCCAAAGCAGGCTCCAGGCTCTGAGCCATCAGCACAGAGCCCGACGCGGGGCTCGAACTCACAGACTGCGAGATCATGACCTGAGCTGAAGTCGGCCGCTTAACTGACTGAGCCACCCAGGTGCCCCTGTGTCCTTTAATTTAACTCTTTCAACCGACCTTTGAGGAAGGTACTATTGCTATTTCCATTTTATAGATGAGGAAACTGAGTTGAAGTAGCTTGCCCAAGTTCACACAGGTAGCAAGAACAAGCTCCCAGGCCGAGTGGGTACAGAGATTATAGGAGGCTCAAGAACTGTTGTGTTTACTGAAGGGAGATAACCAGTGGAAAGGAAAAGGTCAAAAACATGTGAGAAGGAGGGAGAACTGTTGATAGAGGAGCCCCCACTTGCGACCCTCCAAGGTGGAGCGAGAGGCAGTGGAGTCTGGAGAGGATGAAGGGGGAGTGAGAGGTGGGGTAGAGGCTTGTGAGGAGGCTTGAGGGGCTGGAGGGAGCTGACCAGGGCGCGGGAGACCAGGTCTTAGGCTGATAGAGAGGAGGGGCTGGAGGGTTATGGGTTTGTGTACCGCGTGACTCTTCTCACTGCCACGCCGAAAAGAGAAGCCCAGACCTATCTTGGATCGTCCAGTGATTCTATTTCTTGTTTGGCTATTTCTTATTTAGTGGGTGTGCCTGCTATGTCTGGAGGCACCCAAAGACACCTGTAAGTGTCCTTCCGAATATCACTTTAAATGCCGCTACCGCTTCTAGGCTTGCTCATGTCTTTCTAAGAATTAGGTTATCAGCGCCCTGCAAAACCAAACCAAACCCTGTCTTCCCAGGTCACGCGTGTTGTCGATGGGGCCCTGCGCCACATCATGGGTGCTCTGTGTGCTTTGTGTTTCTCATTCTCAGAGGTTGTAAAAGCACTAAGTATGCGGATTTATCCGGAAAACCTGTCTTAATCTAATTTATGGGCTCTTCCCAGGCAGTGATTTTGGCTGGACAAAATTAAATTATATAAGGATGGAACACATTTTTATAGACTGTGTGGAGGTTTAGTTCTAGCGTCCACCCAGCATCTCATAAGAATCAACAGAGAATAGATATATAAATTTGCATTTTAAAAATTGAGGTAAAATTGGTATAATGTGATTTGCATTTTTAAAGGCACACACCTTGGTGCTAATCTAAAAGGTTGCCCTTTATGTGTCAAAATTTGGAAAATAAATCCTGAATTTTTAAAAAGAAATCAGATGATCCTTAGCCCCTAACGTAGCCGTTAGTTTCATTTGCCTTTGTTTGGTTTCTCCCTAAATTCTGTAGGTTTTGGTTCATTGAAACATTCCCTTGTGCATTCATTCATTCTGTGTCATTTATTGAATAATGATAGTGGAGCAATTTTGGGGGCCGGGACAGGGTTGGCCATGGCAGTCTCTGACTATTAAGTCCCAACCAAAGGCTCAATTGCTGGGTTTCTCCAAAATACTCTGAGGTCTGGGAAGATGGGACAGGGACTTTTTTCTCCGTGCATCTCCTAGGACAGTGCCTGCCAGAGTAGCACTCTAGACACTAACTGGGATTTACTGAGTAGGTCTCCATAGTGGTCAGTGAATTGACGAGTGACCATTATGCTGGACTGCATAAGTAACCAAAGCCTAGTTCTGCATAAGTAACCAAAGATTTCACCGGGGAATAAAAATGACAACTGTTACATCAAATTTCATTCTATTGCCTCTGAAAAAGGCTCAGAAATTATTATTCTGAAGGGTACATTGCTTTCTTGATATGCCACTTATTATTGTTTTTTTTTTTTAAATTCCTTCTAGTTGCTTGTTGCGATTTTGGCCTTCATAAGTGGAGTGCTGTCACTAATGCTTCCAGAAACCATGGGGCGGCCTCTGGCAACGACTTGGGAGGAAGCTGCTAAACTGGATACAGAAAAAGATAATTCAGGCAAATTATTTCCCACAACCAATAATACTGCGTCAGAAAAAATAGAAGTGATTGACTCAGGGGTTTCTGGTCTTAGTGAATAAATGTGCCATATGTGCTGTCTAGCACCTGAAATATTGTTTACTTTAATGCCTTTGTATTAGAGGAATATTATTCTCATCTCCTGAATGTTGTTTGTGTCTTTTAAAAATTTTTTTGTAAGAAAGTCCTAAAATGATTATTTTGTAAAAGTAAAAGAAATAAAACCAAGATGAGAATTCTCATTTTTTACACTGCTTTCTTATTGCCACAGAATATTTCTTCATAGTTGTTCTTAATATGTCATTGCTTCTCAACCTTCCCCCTGCCATGCCCACCTGAGGGAATACCCCACCCTGTCTTCCCCTGGGGACTGTGGACTAGGAAGAGTGGGCATGGGAGCTTTTGACAAAGCCCCTTGAAGATTCTATTTCTGATATTCCTTCCTCTCTTATGAGAATCATAGCCCTAAATTCAAGTTTTATTCAGAAATGCTCTATCAAAAAATGTTTGTCTTCCTGATTTAACCATAGAAACAATAGCTATAGAAAAATGGATCTTGTTTTCCAGCAACTTGAGGCAAGAGGGCTTGAGTGAGCAGACAGATGTGTTTGTGTCGGTCTGGTTAAGGGACACAAGTCTGCTAAGGGCCAGACATGAGTTTTCTGGTCTGACATTCTTATCCTAAATTTGCCAATCTCTCCCTAAGTCTCCTTCATGGTACAGAGAAGCTGTGGCATTTTAATGCATCGCAAAATTTTTGTTTGCAGATCATCTAAGAAATTGATCTAAGTACCATTTGGATCTGTTACCAATGTTAAAAAAAAATTTAAGTATTCTTTCCTTGAGAATTTTTTTTTACAAGAAGATTTTACTCTTTTTTTTTTTCAAGTTCTAAATTTTGTTTCCTCAACTTCATCTAAAACCATATTTTGCAAATATGTTCAGTTTAACATCCTGAACATTTCACTAGCAAAATTTTGGCATAATTTTACCTGTTAGAAGAATAACATTTCAGACAGGTTTGCTATATAGGTTTTGGATTTTTTCTTTCCTATGGTTTCATCAGAAGCTCATTATTTTTTTCTTTGGTCTTGAAATTGAGCTGTTAGATATGCCTTATTGGAATTGGTGAAGTACTGGGGTACCTGGGTGGCTCAGTGGATTAAGTGCCCAAACTCTCGTTACATCAGGTCATGATCTCACGGTTCATGAATTTGAAACCTGCATCCAGCTCTGTGCTGACAGTGTGGATCCTGCTTGGAATTCTCTCTCTTTTCCTCTCTCTCTGTCCCTCCCCTGCTCACTCGTGCGTGCTCTCTCTCTCTGAAAAAGAAAAAAAAAAAGTGAAGTATTAGCGGCAGAGGCAAGTAGAAGTAGGATTAGACAACTTTATAGATACTGTTGTTTAAAAAACACTGCTAAGGGGAAAAAAGGAATTTACCCTAAATTATTCAGGCTTTTTATATTAATTCAGTTCCCTGGATAATCCCTCAGTTTTTCACTTGGCCTTTTCACTTGGAAAATAAAAAATAACCCCCAAACCCCTCTCCCTTTGTAAGAGAAAACAAAATAATAGGAGGATACGAAAGGGAGATATTTCTTTATTCTTTATCTCACCTCTTATTGTGTCTCTTTTTCTTTTTTTCTTCAACCTCAGCTTGTTTTTCTACTGTTATTTAGGTTTTTCCTCTTAGTTAATCTTCGGTATTTTCTTGACTTTCTTTTTATGATTTGTATTTGTTTGCTAATGCTACCATAGCAGAATACAAACTGGGAGGCTTCCACAATAGAGATTTATTTCTCACATTTCTGGAGCCTGGAAGTCCAGGATCAGGATGACTGCAAGGTATCTTTCATTTTGAGGCATCTTGTCTTGGCTTGTGGGCAAGCCAGGGTCTCACCATGTGCTTACATGACCTCTTCTTTGTGCCTATGCAAGAGAGAGAGAGGGGGAGAGAGAGAGAAGAGAGAGAGAGAGCGAGCGTGTGTGTGTGTGTGTGTGTGTGTGTGTGTGTGAGTTCTCTGGTGTCTCAAAAGGGCACTAATCCCCTCAGGAGAGCCCTATTCTTTTTACCTTATCGAACCTCACCAACCTTCAGTCTTTAACACTCATATATGTGTTTCTGTATGTGTAAGTGTCCAGTCAGCAAAACAGAAACCCTCTGAGCTATTTCAGGCATAGAATTTAATACAGGGAATAAGTTACAAAAGTGAGGGAAGGACTAGTGCTACAAAATGGAGAAGGAGAAGTTACCTAGGGGCCAGGAAGCTGCTAACCCTATTGGGCTAGGAGTCCTCATGCCTATATTCTCTGCTTCCATTGCTTGTGCAGAAATCACATTTCTGTTGCTGACCAGAAACCCGGGAGCCCAAACTCCCACTGATGCTACTGAATCTGCCTGGCATGGTTTCAACTTGAGTTGAATGTTTAGATTATTTAGGAAAAATTTACCTTTTTCTGGTATTGACTCTTGTATCCATTATCATGAGTTATGCCTTCATTTACTTGGGTTATTTTAATGTCTTTCAACGAAGTATAATTTTCTCCACAAATCATGCACATTTCTTATGCTTATTCCTGGGGATATACATTTATTACTAGAAGTGCTGAGTTTCTAATATATTTTCTATTGCTTATTGCTGGCATTAAGGTAGATGATTGGTTTTTGTATGTTGTTATATCCAACAACCTTGATAAACAGTACTTTTAAATCAGTAAGAAATGAAAACTTTATTGGGAGAAAAATTGAGCTTTTCATCATGACAATTAAAAATATTTGTCATTTGGGAAACCAAATATACTTTGTTCCTCCAGCATTTCTTAATATGCACAGCTTTCTGATTTTATACTTGCAAAATAGTGATATATATCTTTAACAGTTGGAACCTTTTCATAGCACATCAGATGTGTCTCTACCTATAAATATTTCAAGGAGTACTTTACCAAAGCACTGCAAAGCTCGGAGAACAACCCACACAAAAGTAGGTGAACTTCAGGCAGGTGACCTCGTTACCAGTTCTGTTTAACTGAGGTATATGCATCAATGTGGTGATGAAATGCTGTATCTACATCATTTATCACCCTGCACAGCTCCGATACTGTACACCACTATTTCTCCCTGCTCCATGTACGATTCCACCACTCAATCGGGGAGAGTGTGGCAGGTGTGCTGTCCAGTTGGTCTTGGCCAGTGGGCATGTGGGGCCCATTCTGTCGATATTACAGCACACTGTCGGTGTCCTGAGTCGATTGTGCCCTGCAACATGTGTTGTTTCTCTCTTGAGGACTCTGTAATTCAGATTGTTCTGGTGATTAGTTTTGGCCCATGATAGCTACAGGGAAGACCTCCCATGAAGCCAACAAAGCATGAACTTCAGGTTTGATTCCCACCCTTCCATAGGCTCTTGTGAGAGGCCTTAAAAATGGGTTCATTTGGTCGAAAGTTTTTGTAAAATCTTGTGAATTTCGCAAAAGTAAGATATAGTCACTGCAATCAGTTAAGAACACTATCTCTTACCACTCTATTTCCCTTCCATCACATTTCTCCTGCCACATGGTATCAAAGTGACCACAGACACTTTTTCTTTCACGATTTTGTATTTTTTTTTTTTAGGGGGCTTTGAAAACTGTATAAACTTCAGACCCCACAAAATCTGTCCCTCTTCCCTTCACTGTGTTGTTAGGGAATACCATATTGAAAATATACTCTGAATGTATTCAACTGAATGATCAGTTCTTAGGGGCTTGCCTATTCCTTTCTCTCACACCTATCAAATATTTGCTGACAACATACTAAATACAAAGGGTTCATTCTATAAAATGACATATCTGAGGGAGTACTTAATAAACTCTTGTAGATAATGAAGGGGAATCTTTTCTTATTTAAGCTGACCATGGAAGTCAAAGTCCCATTGGTAGCTTCCCCCAACAGAGATTAATTATCTGGATTTGCCAGAAGTCAGTCACAGCTGCTCACTTCATCTCTAAAGTCCATGTTGCACCAGTATTTGCTGACAACTGCCAGTTCCCTAAGTAAATTCATTAAGAAAGGGTTCAATTATAGAGCTTGCCCTACTTCTGTATCTCAAGTCAGGGCTAGCCAATGTATCAGAGAGTTAAGTCACCCTGAACTCACTCTCCCTCTTAGCTGTTTCCACACACAGCTTGTGTTCTTGGTTTCATTTCTGAAGGTTTCCTCTTCTTGCTTTCATAGGAAAGTAGAGTCCTGACCTGGGTAGAGAGAAAAGCCCTCTCGGGTATCTTCCATGGTTCCTGTTAACTTTTCAAATGCTGCCCTCCTTCCTGGCCAGATGCCACCCTCTGCTCTCACCCAAACCTTCCCAGGGAGCCACACCCTGTTCCTTCAGCATTCTTGAAGCTTCCCCGCGCTGTGGCTTTGCTCACACTCTCCTCCCTCCCAGTATTTCTCTCCCTCCTCCTCCTTGTCCATCCACATCTCACTGATTCTTTGGAACCTTCCTCATTTCCCATCCTGTCTCCTGGACCAGCTACTTAGGTCCACCATGGTCCCTTCTCTCTGAGCCCCCACAGCACCTACAGTTGGTGCTACATATTAGAGCACTGCCTATTCTGCCTTGTTTCTTGAGGGAGAAAACATCATTTCAGAAATCCTTAAATCTCTGATAGTCCTTGCAACATGCTTTGGACAGGGTAAGTGGTCCATAAATGTTGGATGATTTTTTATAGTAGATGCTCAATAAAATATATACCACCTTACAAACAGTTTTATATATTTTTAACTCAGCAGATGCTCACAACAACTTGTAAGAGAAATTAGCTCACTCCCAATTTTCAAAAGGGGAAACTGAAACTGAGAAGTTGAGTGACTTACTCAAGGTGAAACAGACAGGTCTCTTGATGCCAAAGTGTGTGCTTTGGTTAAGACCTTGAGCCTTGGAGTCACACTCAGACTGGGCTTTGCTGCTTAGGAGACCTTGGGCTCTTCCTTATTCTCTCGGAGCCTCAATTTACCTATCTATAGAAGGGAGATAATAATAATACCTCGCCACTTCAGAGGGTGGTTTTAGGCTGTCATACACGCATGTAGCACATGGTTAATGCTAAGTACATGTTAGTTACAATATTTTTATTATTTTGATTCATCAGACTGCTTCCCCATCCACGACTTGTTGATCGTCAGGTGTCTACCACATGGTAGACAATCAGCAAATATTTGAGTATGCGGGCTAAAGAATCACTTGGTTTTTAGCCTCAATTATGTCCTGAATAATCTTCCCAACTGCAATCAGGCCATCTTCTTGGTGACCAACACCATTATTCTCCCCTCACCCAACTCCCACTCCTGCCCCCACCCGCTGACCCAGAAGAGCCAAATGAGGAAACCAGTGTCACTTCTGGCCAGAACTTGTTGGAAATTGGATGAATTCGCCTATTATTTACTGCCTGTAAATCAGCTGGAGAAATCCCGGACTGGTGGCAAAATGGAGGGTTTGTGAACTAGGAGAAGAGCTGCTGAGGGTGGACTGGCTCCCAGGGGTTCGGCAGAGCCACGCTCCACGACGCTTACAGAATGAAGTTAATTATCTTTCTCCAGGGAAAGAAGTTACAGAGACACGGGGGCATGGGCCAATGGAGAGTAAGTTTAGAGGGAATGTCCTTAATAAATTCCCCAATGGGAGGCAGTTTTACTTTCCCTCTGTCTCTCAGGGCACTAGACCAACCACTCACTGGGAAAACAAGTATTGGTGCCAGAGCCTTCTGCGGGTTCCAAGACTGCTTTTTCAGAGACAGGTACTTAGTCCTTCTGCTTGCAACTCAGGGGTCATTCTGTGTGTTCTCTGGGAGTTTGGGGCTCTCTTAATGGGATCAGGTGACAGTGATTCACAGGTCATTGGGCCAGGATGTACCCACCTTGCTGGCTCGCTTTTCTCCTCCCTGGCAGCTGGTTATTCTCAGCCGCGGATTACTTTCCCTCTCAATTTATTAGAGCTATTTTGAGAAAGTTGGTAGGCAGGGGAGCCTGTGAAATAGGAAAGCCACCAAGGGATAGGTGAGTGCCTTCTACCTCCAGGGGACATGTGTGGGACTCTGCTCTTCCAGCTTGCCCCCCTCCACTGGTCTCTTCCCTTGCCTAGACCCTTCCCTCTGCCCTGGCAATCCTGTTCCTTCTCAGCTAGCCAGCCCATTGGGGAGCAAGCAAATTAACTAATGGCTGAAGAAACGCATAGACTGGTTGAGAAATAGAAATAACACACATTAAACCTCATTGGAATGGATTTAAATGATCATAGAGCTGGAAATCTTCAGAGCCGGAAGCTGAGCCCCACTGTGTTTGCCCTGCTCACAGCAGCACTGCCTCACCCCCTCCAGGGGAAAGGTGAATTTTATGGGCAGGTGGCCATGACTCGAACCACGTGACTTATCTATTGCTGGTTGGATGGGAAAGGACAACTGTGCCAAGAGCACACTTACAGGTCGACTTCGCCCAACGAACTGACCTGGTGTTAGAACTTTGATAAGTTAGAACACCAACTAGAATAATTGCATTTTCTCTCTCTGGAGACCTGAGACCTACAGAGAGGCTTAGAGAGTGGGAACAGAAGTGGAAAGATGAGCGGGAAAGCAACAGGGGTCGGAGAGGCTGAAAGCAGAGCAAGGCTTGTGAGTTCCTGCTGCTCGGCGGTGAGGTGGAGAGAGGGTGCTGGGCCCTCATCATCCCCCTAGTCCCCACGCTGGGTGCCAGTCTCAGGCTTCTGGATGTCTGCCGCCTGCATTTCCAACCCTCAGAAGGAGCCACCTTTATGAGGCAACCTGAGTGGGTCCTTCTTATTTCCAACCCAAAGGAGCTAAGCAAGGATTCACATGGCCTGGTTTACAGATCAGAGAGTTGAGGCTAGGAGCCCATGGGTTGCCGCAGTTTACAGAATCAACATCTGAGTCTGTGAAGGAATCCAGTTTCCTTATTTGGAAAGTCTGCTTTCAGAGGGTGGGGTTTCAGGCACAGGGGTTATGGGGGGGGGGCGAGGGGCAGGGCATGGGGGGAGGGGAAAGCAGTGAAAGAGTCAGGGAAGGGGAGAGGAGAGTTGGTTTCCAGTTAGAGTGAGCGGCAGGAGAGGGGATGTGGGGTTCAGTCATTCACCCTTTTTGTCTTGTCGTTATAACTAAAATCCAGTTTGTAAATGGTAAGAGCTGAGTTCTAAAGTTGCCCGTGGGTCAGGTTTCTCAGTGGCTGTTCCTCCAGAAGTTTCCGTTCTTGTCTACCTTCCTAGGCTGTGCCCAAAGGAAAAATGGTTTAGGAAGGGGGTGGAATGAGTAGCAATTTCCCCCCAAACCAAACCTACTTACCTGTAGTGTGCTCTAAAGGCAACTCCAGGCTGGTTTTGTGCTAACGTCTAAAATTCCACCGAGCCCTTTTTGCCCACACCCCAACATTTAGCAGAAACAGAGCCTGTGGGGAGCTCTCTTTGTCCCATGAGAAATGCTGACAGGACAGGCCTTATTTTGAGAGGCCATGGACCTAAGAAGAGAATCCTCAGGGCCGGACTTTGTACCGCATGCAATGACCCTTAAACAAGGTTTATAGCTCACACTTCTTCTCCTCCCAGGCCCATGGATCCGGTACGGATTGCGGTTGTGGGGGCAGGCGTGGCGGGGCTCTCGACCGCCGTGTGCGTTTCCAAGCTTGTCCCGCGCTGCTCCATCACTGTCATTTCGGACAAGTTCACTCCCGATACCACAAGTGACGTGGCAGCCGGAATGCTTATTCCTCATGTTTATCCAGGTGAGAGAGGGATTTTAGCTCCTCCGTCAGATGTGCCAGACGCTAGAATGCTATTAGTGGAATTCTGTCGACAAAGACAGTTGGCTGTGCAGGTAACTTAATGCTCACTTTTTAGAAAAAAAAAATTTTTTTTTAATGTTCATTTTTGAGAGAGACAGAGTACAAGCAGGGAAGGGGCAGAGAGAGCCAGAGACAGATAATCCAAAGCAGGCTCCAGGCTCTGAGCTGTCTGCCCAGAGCCTGTCGGGGGGCTCGAACTCACAAGCAGTAAGATCATGGCCTGAGCCAAAGTTGGGTGTTTAACCGACTGAGCCGCCCGGGCGCCCCTTCTTGATGCTCACTTTTAACATCGTACTGGTTCATCTGTTCGGAAAGGCTCAGGTATGCCGTAGGACAAACACAACCTCCAAATCCTAGCAGCTTAAAAAACAAAGGTTCGTTTCTTGCTGGGACTCCATGCCGACTGAGCGTCAGGAAGGGCTCTGCTCAGCATACGTGATGGGGTGGCCACTGTCTTGGATGTCATCAGCACCTGTGCCTGCAGGGGAAAGCAGCTCTAGGGAAGTCTCACCTCAGCTGGCGCTGGCCAGGAAGCAACTTTCATTACTTCCGATGACCGGTCATTGGCCAGCACTAGTCACATTCTCCCACCCCTCAGAATGTGGCCAAGAAGTGCAATTCTATAAGGCTTCCAGAAGGCAGACAGCCAGAAGTGTTGGGTGAACGGCTCTCCTGACTATGACAACTGGTAACTCTAAGTCTTTCCATTGATACCAGTAATGACCATGAGGTCGGAAATTACTTGTTACAGGACTAAAATTATCCTCATTTCTAAGTTGGTATACAAACCATCGATCAGTATGTGTTTATTTAATTTTGAGAGAGCAAGTGGGGAGAGGGGCAGAGAGTGGGACAGAGGATCTGCAGCTGGCTCTGTAAGCCGATGCAGGGCTCGAACTCAGGAACCAGGAGATCATGACTTGAGCCAAAGTGGGACGCTCAAAGGACTGAGCCACCCACGTGCCCCTGCATTGAGTTTTTAAAACATGTTCACACAATCTTTCAAGTCTGTATTCTTCTCGTGAAATAGGAGGAGGGAACCAGCATTAACTAAAAACCCAAATCACTTTGCAGCCAGTGAGGTGTGTACTCAAAGTCTCCACTTCCTCATTCTCATGCTTTTATTGTCCTTTAATTTTAGCTTTTTTTTTTTTTTTTTTTTTTTTGGTCAAAGTTATACATGCACAGGATTAAGCACAGGAAACTGACGTGTTTGCAGAATGCTAGCACTTTTCCTGTGACCAGAGTCCTTATGTCCATTGTCCAGGAGCCCCGTTGCTTGCACCGGGCCTGGGTGAGTGGTCAGAAGGCTGTGTGACAGTCATGGAATCATCTTCAAGGAAGGAGGCCCAGCTAAGAGTTCATCCAGGCCATGGAAGCCCGAGCTCACCCTCTGACTAGGTGGCTGGGTCAGAGTGTTACTCTCTGGTGCTTCCAGATAAGGACTTTAGTCTTCTCTTTGGGCTCGTTTCAGACCAGTCCCGGTGATAACAGTGATATCTTCTGTGCCCATAAATGTTAATACCGTACGGGGACCATACCTATCCTAGAGGGTTGCTGCGAGGATTTAATAAATTTATACATGTAAAGCATTTAGCACAGTGCCTGGGACATCGTAAGTACTGCATCAGCAGTTGCTATTATTACCACTACTTCAGCTACAGCCTTCTTCACCAGCACTTGAACATGGATGAGATCACCAGGCTTGCTGGCTCTATCCACTGCTGAATTGGAATTGTCTCTTCTTTTGGGATGACTCCTACGGCATGTGAGTCGCAGCCAGCGTTTTGTTTTTGAAGTCTGAAATGGGAGCAGGGGGATGCATTTCAATACAGCCCCACACGCTGGCTTAAGATTGTTGGGGTGTAATCCAACGTGAGGTCTAATTTAGCTCGTTTTGCAGCTTATTATTTCTTCTTTATTTCTCGACCAGTGGCCCAGTCTGCATTTTTGGAATCCAGTGTTGAGTTCACATGGGCACGTGTTTAAAGAGGACAGCACCGATCCACTATTAAAGAAATATTTATTGGCACTTAAATGAGTGAATTGTTATAAAACCCTGCTATTGAAATGCCCTCATTGACCTGGGTACTTTGTTTGAGGGAGCAGGATGTCTCCAGGGGCCTTTTCATCTCTACCGTGACCTCTAGGGACAATCTCTCCAAGCAGAGCTACCCAGTGTCCTCTCTGCTTCAGTTCCCTCACCTCCTCTCTGGCTCCCCCTATAGCAACCCCTCAGAATGTTCATTCCCCAGTCTCTTGCCTGACCCTGGATTCTCCCTCATGACCCTTCCATAGGGATCGGAAGGCCAAATTCTTCACCCCATTTGGAATTGTCTGCCCGTCCAGATTATCCTGGCTCTCTGTGCCTACACTGGATGCTATTATTTTGGGGCTTGAACCATGACCCTTCTTTCAACCCTGACCTTTATTTCCTCTCTGATAAGTCTGCACCCTTCCAGAAGCTGGATGTGGGTCCAGCCTCTTGTGCTCTGGCAGGGATGCCTGGGTGACAGAGAGCACTGATCCACAGGACTTGGCCAGAAAGGTGGTGCCTAGTGTTGTCCCTGCATGTTCTAGTGACCTGGGGAATGCTACTCTAAGCTGCTGCATGATTCCACAGAGTGGAAGGGGATGGACGTAATGGCAGCCTTGGATGGGACTGCAGCGAGTCCTTCCTGAGGAGCTCAGCTCCACAGTGCAGACCTTGTCTCCTTGTATCAGAGGGTGAGCAATCTGGGCTTTCTATCGATGTTCAGTGTGTTCTCTGTTCTGGTTGACCTGGGCCCCACAGATCTTCCCTTATCACCCACCATGTTTTCAGGACCCATGAAAGACGTTCTGGGTTCTTTCTCCTATCATCTCAACCGTGTGGTCAGCTGGATACCCCAGCCATGAACTAACTCACTGCTGCTCAGATTCGTTATGGACCTGTCAAGGTCAGGAATATGTCTAATGCCCAAGACTACCTTCTAGATGGCTTCCACGTCAGATTTTGTCCTGATCAGCCATTTTACCCTCTGACGATGAATCTTTATATGAATTGAAGTCAACAGCATGTGTCACCATTCAAAACCCTGGTTGCTAATAGATTCTCCACTACAATGTGGTACCTTATCTAAATGTTCCTCACCACTTCTTTCGCTTCTAGGAAGGAGCTTGTCTGAGGCACGGTTATCATCACCACTTCCTTTATGTTTTGCTTTGCTTCCACCTCCCCCATCTCCCCCACCCCATGATTACAGACACACCCATTCCCACGCTGAAGCGGTGGTTTAGAGAGACCTTTGATCACCTGTTTGCAATTGCCAATTCTGCAGAAGCTGAAGAGGCTGGTGTTCACCTGGTATCTGGGTAAGAGAGGATATCTAAAGTTGTTTTAGAATTCAGAATGATCTTAACAAACTTTAAAATTCAACATAAAGCATCGTTGAGTATCTGCTGTGAATGGAGTGCTGAAGTAGATGCAGGGAGATTTTGAAAAACATTTTAGGCTTTAGTCCAAAGAAACTCAAGGAAGACAAGCTATTAGTATATTAATTGTATATTGTATATTAGTATGTATAGCATCCGACTTTTAAACAACCATTACAGTTTCTCATCACAAATACTAGTTTGAGTGTCCTCAAGGATTATGCAGTGATTTGCAAATATGGCTAAAAAAACATACAGCAGGTAAACACTGAGCTTGGGTTATATGGGGATACCGTGGCTGATGGAAAGCCAACAGGTGTGATATTGAAGAAGGAGACATCCCCAAAAAGTAAATGTCGTAGGTCACTAAAGTTACCTTTTGAAGTGCCACTTAGGAACCATATTTCTGAAGTGGTCAGGACACTTCTATTTGATTCTTAATATCTGATTTCAGGGAACATATATGATTAAATGAAAGTTAAAAAATCCTATTCGACATTTCTGGCACAAACTAGCATTTAGAATGTGACAATATCTTTATCTTCTTTTTAAAAAATGTTTATTAATTTTTGAAAGAGAAAGCATAAATGGGGAGTGGCAGAGAGAGAGGGAGAGAGAGAATCTCAAGCAGGCTCTGTGCTGTTGGCAGAAAGCCCAATACGGGGCTTGATCTCATGAACCATGAGATCATGACCTGAGCTGAAATCAAGAATTGGACACTTAACGAACTGAGCCACCAACATGCCCTTCTTTTTTTTTTTTTTTTTTATCTTTTTAAAAAAAGATTACTGACCATTCTGTCACTTTGAATTTACAATCTAACACATATGTCATCTGTGTTATCCTATGAGATAACACAGTAATGCCTTATACCTTTCTGAAGAGCAGAGGGATGTTTGCTTTTTACTAAGTTCTCAAAACCACTGCGTTGTTGGTACTGTGTAAAAAAACCTGTCCCCTCTCCTCCTTTGTGATCCGGCTGTCCCTTGACATTTTCTGGTAGTGAACACACCTGCATCAGGCAGGCTTCTATCCTTTTCCTCTTCTTGCCCTCCCTCGCCATCATTAATGGTGCCGACATCACTAATTTCCCACAGTCTATACCCAAAGCAGCAACTTTTACTTCTCCACCTCTGAGGATGCATTGATGCTCTAACTGTCCCCAGATCCGGCTGATGAGTCACAGAGAAAAATTGTCCTTATTGATTTATGGCCACAATTCATTTTTTGTCCAAAACCAATTAACTCACAAACGTTGTCTCTAAGTAATTTTTGAAAGCAGTTGTGTCTAAAATTCAAATGTCCTTTCGAGACTAAGGTTTTTGCCACCATCAAGGATATTAAAAAGAATATACTTTAAGCTAGCCTAAAAGAGAGTTATTTATTGCTCTCACATGAATGATTTTTCTCCTATTTGCTTCCAAAAAACCAGTTTGAAGCAGTCAAATGAAGACAAGGGCCTGTACCTCTTTGGCATAAGTGTATAGCCTTACTCATCTATACATTTCTTCAAAACAATTTATTCAGTATTCACTAGTATCAGGGACTCTCTTAGGTATTAGTCATATAGTAATGAGCAATTTAGCACCTACTGCTTGGCATATAGTAAATGCTTAATAAATATATGTTGAGTGAATTTTTAAGAAAAGAAGACACGGTCCTGCCCTCATATAGCTTATGATCTGTAAGGAATGTCCTAAATGTAACTAGCTGTAAACAAGACACAAGCTATCAAGGAGAGCGAACAGAGTACGATGGAAGAATATATTTGGAGAATAAACTTGCTCGGAGGAGTTATGAGAAGCAACCTGGAGCAAAGTGATATTTCAGAAGAGACCATCTGGATGAGTGTAGGTTAATCAGGTGACATTGTAGAAGTGAAGGGGACAGAGACAGGGCCAGGGACACAAGAGGCAAACCGTTCGAGGTAGAGAGAACAGTATGTGCATAGACCTGAGTCAAGGGCGACCGTGGTGTGTCGGAGATACTGAAGATCATCCAAGGTCACGGGAAGCCATTGAGGGATTTTATACATTGAAGTAACTGATCACGTTTACATGTCAAAAATATGCCTATAGGGAGGAGAACAGGTGTGGAGAGAGAGATGGTGGTGCAATAGCGAAGGTGTTGGCAGTGGGGACAGAGAGAAGATGGATTTGAGAGAAGCCTGAAAGGAGAGCTGATAGGACTCGGACTTGGTAGTTGATGGCATGTGAGACGGGGAGAGAGAGAAAGTCGTTGTAGGTCTGGGTCTGTTTAGGGAGCTCAGGAGAGAGAGGAGAGCTGGAGGTGTAGCCCCCTGAGTTTTGGTCTATCGATGATGGTGAAGATATGGAAGGGGAAATCTAGCCCAGGGAGAGTGTGCAGAATGAGAGAGCAAGAAAGCCCAGCATGCAGCCAGCAGAAAACTTTTATACCTTCGCTGGGGACTGCTTTGAATAAATTACTTAGAAGTGTGTGAATTTTGGTATGTTAATGACCACATCATTAACAACCACGGACACCATTCGAGTGATTTTCCTCGCTCTTTTAGAGCAGCCATGATTTATAACACTTCTTCCTATTGATGAAAACAACCTAATACTTACAAATCCAAACATATGCCCAGCAGCTATTGGCAGCACTATTCGGGCTTGTTAACAACCAATATCGTTCCAGCCTCATCCATTCCAGCCATGCTGGTAACAGGGCTTCTCCTGATGACCCAGCATCTCTTATTGACCGTGTGAGGCGATGACCCACGACTTAACCCAAAATTCACACTTAACTCATAATTCACACTCCTGCCTCCTCTACACCCACCATTGCTCGCTCCAATTTAGATATTTTGTTCAGAATTGAGGCCAACGTTTAAACTTTTGATGGATGCTTACAATTTATGTAAAATGTTATATTAAACACAAAAATCTTTCCTCAAAAATGCAGTCATAAGTAAATGAAGAAAATCTGAGCGACAGCTTTTTAGTAAAAAAAAAAAGAATTAAACTCAATTTTCAAAACACAACTTTTTAAATGTCTTATTCTCCCCCATCATGAATATTTTAAAATGTGTATTTATTTTTGAGAGAGAGAGGGTGCATGACCAGGGGAAGGGCAGAGAGAGAGGGAGACAGAGAATCCCAAACAGGCTCTGGCTGTCAGTGCAGAGCCCGATGTGAGGCTCGAACTCACAAACTGTGAGATCATGACCTGAGCTGAAAGCAAGAGCTGGACGCTTAACCAACCGAGCCACCCAGGCACCCCGTGAATATTTTAAATTTAGCTGCTGAATTCTCTGAACCCAAGGGAATAGGAGAAGAGATTTTTTTCTTTTTATGGGCACAGGAAGTGTGTTTTAAAAATGCTTTAGAGGGGCACCTGGGTGGCTCAGTCGGTTGAGTGGACGACTTCAGCTCAGGTCACGATCTCACGGTCTGTGAGTTCGAGCCCCACGTCGGGCTCTGTGCTGACAGCTCAGAGCCTGGAGCCTGCTTTGGATTCTGTGTCTCCCTCTCTCTCTGCCCTTTCCCTGCTCACGTTCTGTCTCCATGTCTCTCAAAAATAAATAAATGTTAAAAAAAATTTAAAAAATAAAAAAAAATGCTTTAGAGAATGTCATGTGGGGTTCACTGGAAATGTGTTATTTCACAAAATTTCAGGAAAGTTTTCCACTTATGTATTTGAGCTGGCAGATATTTCGGAGCATTCCTACTGAAGAAGTGCCATTCTGGGCTGATGTGGTTCTGGGGTTTCGAAAGATGACCGAGGCTGAACTGAAGAAATTCCCCCAGCATGTGTTCGGTCACGCTTTCACGACTCTCAAATGTGAAAGCCCTGCCTACCTCCCGTGGCTGGAGAAGAGGTCAGTTGAAATGACTCTTTGTTGCTTCCTTTATCTTTCATAGCATAGCCATAAATAATTGCATAGCTACTCATAAAATATAGATGGAAAATTCCCTGTGGTACCTCAGAGCTCTTTTGCATTGTGTCTTGTTGCTCACAACGGCTAGGGTTTTGTCAAACAATCCGAAGATGGTGTTGTGTCAGAAGGAGTAAGTCACACCACACTGGTAGTAACACATCCATCTTCTTCTGCGTGATGCGTGATTCTTCTTCAGGATGCGTGATTTGGTTCCTTGCCAACCAGTAAAACGCACTTTGTTGAAACAGTGTCTCAGTTTCCTCATTTGTAAAATGGAGACGTTTGGAGAATATGCTTCCAGCTATAAAATTATATGATTTGTTCCAGTTTTTTAGATGGAGAATCTTAAGCTTATTATAAATTGTTTTTTGAATTTTTTTTCTCATTAGTGATAAAGAAAATGGCTTCATTATTTTCTTTGTTATAAATAAGATCTCTAAACCTGAGGAGTCTTAGCTTATCTAAATTAGGTAATCACTTCCTCACCAAGTCCGGTCCAAAATACCTTGAACTTGCATTTTGGCTTGGTTTTCAGGACTTTCTGATTCCAGTTAGTTGGGAAAGCATCAAAGGCATCTTTAATTGAGATATATCAATAAATCTCTCTTTAGTCTGGAGATTATAAGCATATCGAGGTTGTAGAACATTGGCCCTTTCAATCCCCAAATGTGTATATTCGGTAGATAAATGGGGCAATATGAACTATTGTGTAAACATTGGAAGAATGACTTGAGGCAAACAGTGGCAATGATGATGGGTCCCAGATGTGGGCTATAAGGCAATTGATTCCGACAATCCATTAATCCCACAGTTCTGTGTTGAACATCTGTGTCTGAACTTGGCACTGTATTAGAAACTGGTCAAAAAAGAAGGATAAAAATATGATTCCTTTTCTTAAGGAATTCGTCGTCTAAGGGGAGTGATGGTGTGTATGTATGCATACGTGTGTGTGCATGTGTTTGTTTATATATGCTAATTAACAATTACAGTAACACACATGGTATGAGGTTGTATTGATTTTGAGGGTGGATTGGGAGCAAAGAGCGGAGAGCCCACATCTCTTAGGCATGTGTCAGGAGCGTCATGATACATTTGTGTAGCTTTATGAGTGCTCTTCTCATTTTTATCTATTAGAAATTTATATGGGACATTCTCTTTTTGTAAGTTCCAGTTTTCATAAAACCCACACTTTTATGCTTTGTTTGCTGGGCCCTAAAGCACGTTTCGCATGCTAACCTCAAAACTGTAGCCATCAGCCGATCCACGAGCATTTTGAGCCATCATGGGATGAAGTTGCCCAACAGCCAACACTCAAGTTTCAGCAGCGACATGGTCTTTCCCTCGGTGGCAATACTGTGTGGTTTTCATTTTTGTCCTGATAGTATAAAAATGACTGGAAATGGAAAATTGGAAGCGTTAATGCTAGTGATTTAAGATGGAGGTATCATACACTTTATCTTAATTAAATTCAGATAAGGGGAATTATTGGGCTGCCACAAGGGGCAGAGCTTTACTGTCATTACGGTACATAATTCTGTTGAATTATGATAAAAAAAAATGGAAGAACATGTACAAAATGTTGAGTATAAAAAGGTGTCACTAGAGAGTCTTATAATTTGAGACTAAAGTTTCATTATTACCCCCAAGTCTACTGTTTGGCTCCCTCATCTTGGACTTTTTTCTCCATGTTCAGGAAGATCTATAGAAAACCTGGTGAATCTTTGTGGTCTTTGGAAGATCAGATAGAAGCAAGGAAGGGAGAATCCTGCAGTGTCTGTTCCCCGTCACAGAGACTGTCAAGGGCTGACTTCTCTGTGTGGAAATGACTTGGGGATCAGGCATAATGATGGACATAGAGATAAGGGAAGTGGATGAATGAATTCTTTTAATGCTTTGTGCAGATTCCTAACATTTTCTCTCTCTCTCATATATATGTATATTTTTCTTCCCGCCCCTCAGAACAATTTAAGAGTAAGTTGCAGACATGATGCCCCATGATTTCTAAATATTACCATGTGTATTTTCTAGGAACAAGGGTATTCTTTTACATAAATAGAGTAGTATGATAAAAATTTAGATATTTATACTGAGACTGTAATCTATGGATCTTATTCATACGTTGCCCAAAAAGGACCCAATAAGGTCCTTCATATAGATATATCTGGTCCACGATCCAGTTCATGGTCACACATTACATTAGTTGTCATGTCTCCAGTCTGTAGCCTGTCTTTGTCTCTTATGACCTTTACAGCTTCGAAGAGTTCAAACCAATTGCTTTGGAGAATGTCTCTCAGTTGGGGTTCATCTGAGGTTTCCTCATAATGGAATTGAGGTTATACATTCTGGTGGAACCCAGTAGAAGGAACATTGAATCCTTAGTGCATGGTAGTAGGAGACACGTGGTGTTGGTTCGTCTGCTTCTGGTGACGTTAACTTTGATCACCTGGCCGCCAGTTATCTCCAATGTGAAGTCATAACTTTTTTCCTTTATAATTACTAAATGCTTTGCCAAGATACACCTTGAAGCTGTGTAAATATTCTGCTTCTACTAGTTTTAGCATCCATTCATGATTCTTGCCTCAATCATTACTATGATCTTTGCCAAGTGATAATTTCTTTAAGAAATTTTTTCTTAACATTATCTTTTTTCTTGAGAGAGAGAGTGAGTGAGCAGGGGAAGGGCAGAGGGATGCGTTCCCAGCCCATGGACTGGAAGTGAAGGAAGAGGACTCTGGCTGGGCGCACCCTGTGACCCCACATAGTCACTTCTCATGCACAGCTGGAGAAGGGGCAGGGCAGGGTCCTCCAAGTGACCCAGTGGAATGGAGGTACGGCTCAGATTAGGCAGGGTAAGTTTTAAGTCCTAGAAATAGTCTTGAGCTTATAGTAATCATATGTGTATGTTTGTGTGTGTGTGTGTGTGTGTGTGTGTGTGTGCGCGCACACGCGCGCGCATGCGTACACGCACGCACATGTAATTTCTCCTGATTTTTCAAAGAAGCAATGGACATAAAGTCTAGACAGAAAACCGAAACAGAAATTCTTCCTGGAAGAGAGTATGCATCGCTTTCATGAATAGTAGATAAGATCCTTGGAAGGTGGGGAGTTTTGATGGAGCAGAGAGGGAGCCTGAGGGCCCGGGGCACCTGAGTAGGTGGTATTGCTATGGGAGGGGGCAGAGGCAGGGAAGCCAGCTTGACCCTCTGTGTACATGTCCCTTCTCTGAGGGGTCTTTGTAAGTCTCACGGTTTGCCTGGGGCTGCCCTGAGCAGTGGGAAGCTTCCCCCTGGGCGGGGGAGGGGCATCCCCAGGCTGACAGTAAGGGCCAGTCCGCTGCAGGGCCACCACCCCAGCCACTCTCCCACTCTGGCTGAGAATAAATGTGTTAGCTCTGCGGGCCACCCTCAACCACTCTCATATGGAAACAAATATTATCTGAACGATTTGTTCTGCCTGCTTCTGAAGTATCACCCTTTGGAAAACAGGCCCCTATTTCCATAATAATGTTATTTTCCAGCCTAATCTCTGTGGGATAAAGACCTGGGAAAAATCCCGCTACCTTCTCATTAGTCAGAAGCCTGCTGTCAGCATTATACTCTACTTAAAATAACCCGGAGTCAGTGGTACTTTGTGCCAGTGGGAGCCACCTCCCACTGATGCCATTGGTCTGATGACCAGTCAGCTAGGGTTTGTGTCTTGGAGCACGTCGCTTCCTGTCTGTTCTTAGGTGACATAGAAAGAAGAGGTCTGGGGGGCTGTTCTTATCCTGGGGAGGTATTTTTCAGTCCATTTGTTGGATATACACGTCCACCATGACAGTGGGCTGGGACAGGAGTGCCTCAGACAGACAGTGTGCACACACCTTTGTCCCACCATCCCCCCCACCTCCAGCCTCTCAGCACTGCCTTGTGCCCCTGAACCTTCCTCTTCTTCCTTCCCCCCAAAGTGGGACCTGCACAGACAGCACACCGGGTCTCTGCTCTGTGGAGATTAGCTGTCCTCTCTTCCCGCAGGGCCTGGCATCTTGCCAGAAGGCCAAGTTGGGGGAAGAAGAGAACCGCATGTCCTTTGTCCTCCTGAGCAGGGCTCTGCAGGGCAGGGACTCCTCTACACCCAAAGCAAGCCTTTCAGGCAAGGATTTCGAGCCAGGTGGGAGGCAGGGCAGCACTGTGGTGAGGGGGTGGGACCCCTGGAGCTCACTGTGTGAGTTGTCACCTGCTCTTCTCCACCAGGGCAAAGCCAGCTGGGAAGCCACACAATCCCTGCTTGTTCCTCACCCCCGGGGTCTGTTGTATTGCCTCCTACGCCCCTTCTACACAATGCGAATGTTCAGCCTACAGTGTTCTGACTCAAAAACAGGCATTTTCACTCAGCAAGCCACACATAAATGTCTCCAATCTAAGCTCTATCCTTCTGAAATAATATAAACTTCCAGGAAAGGGGAAAAAAATGTTTTTAACCACAAATGAGATCTTCAGCTTTTTTTCAAAGAACAGAAGGGATCATCTCACTCTCAAAAAAAGAAACAATGCCCAATAATATCCAGAACAAACAAAAGAATAAAACCCCCTCAGAGATGTAATCAGCCATGCAGATCATGTTTTATATCCTCAGCCAGTGGAGTCATATTCTGCTGCTTTTTCCTTGCCCCTTCCAGGAAATGAATCATAGAGGCAATAAGTCAACTGAGCCTGTCTCTTTGCCAGACATCCTACCTAAATAAATCATCCCAGCAAGAGCAAGCTCATCCTGCCTTTGACAACATCCAGAAAGCTGGGTGCCTCATTTCTGTGCCAGGGGCCCTGTAACTCAGGTGCTTTTCTTTCTTTCGGGAGGCCCTGCTTTATCCTGTGGTCCTGATAAGGCCTGCACTGACCACAGCACTCACCGCACTGAGCTTCTCTCTCTGGACTTCCTTCCTACTGGTCTACTAAGGCCTCGCTGTTACTTTCCCTGTCTCCCGTCTCCTGTAGCTTCTGTTCTCCCACTTAGCCTGACTCACAGCAATGCCTCTGAAGGAAACTCGTGTGGCTCCCTCCGCAGTTGTACAGAAATAGGGATTGTATATCAGGAACATGACCGATCAACGCTGTCTTATAAATGCCCGACTTGCAGAGGCGCCTTCCAATGCACAGCGGACCCCTGCTTCCCCAGGACTAACACTCACCTTGCTGCTGGAGCACAGCCACCCTTTGCCGGGCCTCTAGTTATTTCTGCCCCCCTCCCAGCATCTGCCAGCTCTAACCAGAGGAGCTGGGGACAAACGATGGTCCTGGACACAGGTCGAGTGTGAGCACCCCATTTTCTGCCCGGATTTGCAAGGATAAGGTGGGAAAGTACCGGTCAGGCAGGTGCAAAATGATGGCATTTGTTTTTTCCGATAATGGCAATAAGGTTAGCCAGAAATAGATGGAGGCTGTGTGCCGTGTGACAGCCTTAGGAGCCCCCACTGGGGCTTTGGTAGCTGCCCCAAGGCGGCTACACAGGTGAACTTGTTCCCTGAAACCTCATCTGTTGGTCTGACTCAGGGTGCACAGCTGCTCCCCTCCAGGACCCCCCTGCCCACAGAAACCCTGAACCTCATCCACGCCTCCTTCCCCAAAGGGACCAGAGGCTGCCCTACCCCTGAATGGAACTTAGAGCCATCAATACAAGTTCGTGGAGTGGTCAAAGTGGGGATGGCTTCTGAGAAGTGGGAAATAGAATGCAGTTGATTTTATTGGACTAGGCATTGCAAGGAAATGAGGGGGGAATGTGGTCATAGGGGAGATTATGTTGTCAGGTCAAAATTAGACTATGTATAAAATACAAGAAATCCCATGTATACTTCACCCAGACTCCCCAGATCTTATACTTACCATATTTGCTTTATCCTTTTTCCTCTAAATACATACTTTCTCCCTGAACCACTTGAGAGTAGGCTGCAGATGTGATGCCCCTTTACCCCAAATACCAAATATGTATTTCTTAAACTCATGGTCAGTCTCTTATATCGCTAAGGTCAACTCATCAGAATGAGGGCATTATGTTAACACAGGTACATTTCTTTTCCTTTCCTTTCCTTTCCTTTTCCTTTTCCTTTTCCTTTTCCTTTTCCTTTTCCTTTTCCTTTCCTTTCCTTTCTTTTCCTTTCCTTTCTTATTGGTTTCAGGAATAGAATTTAGTGATTCATCACTTACATACAACACCTTGTGCTCATTACAACAAGTACCCTTCTTAATAGCCCATCCCCCTACCGAGCGACCCTCAGTTTGTTCTCTATAGTTAAGAGTCTCTTATGGTTTGCCTCCCTTTCTGTTTTTATCTTACTTTATTTTTCCTTCAACCTGGGTACATTTCTGAAATCTACAGACCTTATTCAGATTTTGCCAATTGTCCCTATAATATGCATTACAGTAAAAGAAAATCCAGGATCATATGTTGCAAATATACATATTATGGTTATATATATTCATGAGAAGCAAGTGACTAGGTTCAGCCCACATTCAAAGAGAGGGGCATTAGGCCTTCAGCCTTGAAGGGTTCAAAGAATTTGTGGATATATTTTGAAGACATCACCACTGACCTTCTGAGTACAAATTGCTTACATTCCTATCAACGCAAAATATGCATATATATGTGAGCATATATGTATATATACATTTAAAATTTAACTATTATATTTTAGCTATAGCTATATCAAGTGTCACTGAAGAGTGGACTTTTTCTATGAATCTGTGTGCATAGTACTATTTGCCGAATGAGATTTTCTTCTCTTTTTTTTTCTTCTTTTAAAATATAATTTATTGTCAAGTAGCTGACATACAGTGTATACACAGTGTGCTCTTGGTTTCGGGGGTAGATTCCCAGGATTCATCGCTTACAGACAACACCCAGTGCTCATCCCAACAAGTGACCTCCTTAACGCCCATCACCCATTCCTCCCCACCATCAACTCTCAATTTGTTGTCTGTATTTAAGAGTCTCTTATGGTTTGCCTCTCTTTCTATTTGAAACTCTTTTTCCCCTTCCTTTCCCCTGATGTCTTCTGTTAAGTTTCTTAAGTTCTACATATGAGTGAAAACATATAGTATCTGTCTCTCTCTCTGACTGACTTATTTCACTCAGCACAATACCCTCCAGTTCCATCCATGTTGTTGCAGATGGCATGATTCCATTCTTTCTCATTGCCAAGTAGTAGTCCATTGTATATATAGACTACATCTCTTTATCAATTCATCAGTTGATGGACATTTGGGCTCTTTCCATGATTTGGCTATTGTTGAAAGCACTGCTAGAAACATTGGGGCCAAATGAGATTTTAAGTTAGGTTTCCTTTTTATCTCATAGACTGAACATAGTTAATTTTCTGTTCACTGCCATTAAGGTGTCATGATTCAGGCTTGAAGCAAGGATTACCTCTTTTATTATTTTCTATTTTTATATTTGAGGGAGAGCATATGAGCAGGGGAGGGAGGTAGGGAGAGAGAAGAGGAGAAAGAGAGAGAGAGAGTGAGAGGGAGAGAATCCTAAACAGGTTTCACACTCAGGTAGGAGCCTGACATGGGGCTCCATCCCATGACCTGGGATCATAACCTGAGCTGAAATCAAGAGTCAGATGCTCAACTGACTGAGCCACCCAGGTGCCCCGAGGATTAATTTTTTTTAATTGACTACCTCAAATAATGCATACATAATACATAACCAATTGCTTCTCAAAGTCAGCCCCCCCACCTATGTTCTCGGCCACCGTCCTTTCCCAGCCCCCCTGCATCTCTCCACATCTTTAGCAATGTCTTCCTAGCTCTTCACTCTTTCTCTCCACTCCAAGTTACCCTCACATCAGTGACTCCAAAACTCAAAGCTGGGGCAGCTGGGTGGCTCAGTTGGTTAGGCGGCTGACTTCAGCTCAGGTCATGATCTCCCGGTCTGTGAGTTTGAGCCCCGCGTCGGGCTCTGTGCTGACAGCTCAGAGCCTGGAGCCCGCTTCACATTCTGTGTCTCCCTCTCTCTCTCTGCCCCTCCCCCACTCATGCTCTGTCTCTGTCTCAAAAATAAATAAAAAAACATTAAAAAAAAAAACTCAATGCTGTTTTCCAAGGAGCTTTGAACTATAGCAGCCATGGGGAGAATTGTCCCCTTTCCAGCTCTGACCCTGGGGTTCCACTGCATGGCAGCCCTGCTCAGGCTTAACCCTCACCAATCTCCTCAAATCAGTCCCCCCAGGCTCCTGTCCTCAGGCGTGGGCCCTTGCCCTCTGATGAGGAAGTTCCAGCTGATCTGAGGAGCCAGCTGGGGAACAAACACCAAGTCATCCCCTCTTCCCTCCTCCCTCCTTGGTGGGGACCAATTTTCCAAAAGCAGTCTGGTTTGCAGAGAAGTATCCCGGCTTTCAAGCAGACAATCACGGACCCTCTCACCCAAAGTCATCTTGGATCCTTAGAAGAGAGTTTTTACTTTGTGTAATCCACAGACCTATTTGGATAATATTCGCAGAATAAAGGTACAAGCTATTAAAATGTTACCAAAGAAGTGTTCAAATGTCTACCTTTGGCAAGCGCTTAGAAATTTTAAACAACAAAAAGAATGTTTTCCCCCAGTTTCTACTCATTAGGTTCCCCCCAAATTTAGGGTGTGTTAGCGGGTGAATTCCAGGCACGCACAGGTTCCAGGGGAGTATCTCGGCTCTGCAGGCACCCCTCGTTCTGTCCCTGTTGTGCTGCACGCCAGATCCTGCCCTGCCCACCTACTCCCTGCAGCCCTGCTGCCTAGTGCTGTCATCAAAGCAGCCCCATCTTTTGTTCTAGAGCCCATGCGTGCCCCCTTTCCCCCAGTGGGTCTCCACACTGAGCCCCCACCTCCCTATTTCGTGCTGCCCAGGGTTCCTCTCTTATGTGGCTTAGGCTGCGGCAGGCGATGGGAGGTGGGGTGCAGGAATGCCTCTGGTCCCAAGAGAAGGGAGAGGATGAGAGGACTCCCCTTTGCTCCGGGGATGTGGAGTGTGTGTGTGTGTGTGTGTGTGTGTGTGTGTGTGTGTGTGAAGAAGCACTTACTGGAGCCCCCATCCCTGTCAGGGCCACACCTACTCAAATTCCCTCTTGCTGAAATGCCCAGAGAGTTGAAGGAAGGGCTCTAAAGACAACCATCCCCCATGTTTTTTGGGCAGGCTAACTTTTAGGCTTGGTGAAAATGGGCACTCTTGGGTCATAGTGTGATGACCAGAAGACATTGGTCTGAGGCTGTTTAGTGAGCACAACTTCTTGAGTCCCCTGTCTCCCATTTCCTCACGGGAGGTTGGGACACGTCATTCTCCCCATCTGGAATGAGGTCTTGCTCAGTTTCAGGAAAGCCCTATGGGGAGTCACCAAGTTTATACCCCAGAATAACTACCTCATATGGTTGCAAAAGTGCTTGGTTTAACATCCAGCTTCCAGGTGAGGTTTTCCTCCTACACTCTGGTGCCACCTGATGCATTGCCATGGGATGGACAGTCGTGACTGGGCGGCCACCGCGTGGTCATATCGCAACGGTACAGGGGTGTCCTGGCACATTTCCTAAGCTCCCTCCTGGGATGGAGACCTGGGAGGCACAGAGCACAGCAAGCCTGCCAGGGCCTTCCCATAGCCCAGCTGCTGTGATCATTTCAGAAGTCGAAAGTGGCCTTTCATCAGTAGTGAAAGAAGGAAAGAGAGAGAATCCCAAGCAGGCGCTGCACGGCCAGCATGGAGCCCAATGTGGGGCTCGAACTCACGAATCATGAGCTCATGATCTGAGCTGAAATCAAGAGTTGGATACTCAACCAACCGAGACCCCCAGGCACCCCTGGATGTGTTGAATTCTTACAGAATTTTTATAAAAACCCTGTGGAGTCAGCGTTCTTATCCCTAGGTGACAGTCGAGGAAACAAGCTCAGTTCAGTCATGTCCCAAGGCTGGTAAAATTCCTTTATTTCTCTGAATTAGGAGAACAATTCTGAGTTCTAATTAGAAGAGTTGGAACACAGAACATAATGGAACTATCAACTATCAACACGTGGAATCTACAATCTATTAAAAGCAAACCCCAGATAATGTGCAAAAAATAACCAAGGTAAAACATTTTTTGAGGTCCAAATGTCATTCTTACAAGCTATTAGACCTTTGGATGTCAGTGATAGATGGGTGCGGAGAATGGGCATACCCCTAGGTGAGCTCTCGGCTCTTGCATTTTATAGGAGGATAGCAACTACACCCTCCTGCCCATTAGAAAAGATTACTGAGGAACTACAGTGAGTTATGGGCTGCAACAGACTTTTTCCAGATGCTCTCTCATTTCATTTCCACAAGGAGCCTATGAAATCAGTATTGCTATCTTCAGATTATGGATGGAGGATTAAAAGTTCACAGAACTTAAAGAACTTGACCAAGGTCTTATGATTGGTAAAGGATAGAGTCCTCCTAAACTCTTTCTAAAGGACTTTTCTTGGGGTGCCCGGTGGCTCAGTCAGTTGATCGTCCAACTTCAGCTCAGGCCATGATCTCACGGTCTGTGAGTTTCGAGCCCCGCATCGGGCTCTGTGCTAACAGCTCAGAGCCTGGAGCCCGCTTCGGATTCTGTGTCTCCTCCTCTCTCTGCCCCTCCCCTGCTCATTCTCTGTCTCTCTCTCTCTCTCAAAAATAAATAAACATTAAAAAAAAGACTTTTCATCACATTCACTATCTTTTAAAAATTTTTTTAACTTTTTTATTTATTATTGAGAGACCGAGAGAGACAAAGCATGAGCAGGGGTGGGGCAGAGAGAGAGGGGGAGACATAGAATCTGAAGGAGGCTCCAGGCTCTGAGCCGTCAGCACAGAGCCCCACACGGGCTCAAACTCACAAACTGCGAGATCATGACCTGAGCCGAGTTGGACGGTTAGCTGACTGAGCCACCCAGGCGTCCCGCTAGTTTACAGACTGTAAACACACTGCAATATGTTGGTCAGTGTCACCACAAAATTCATAGGTGACTATATTAAAATGAATGCCTTTGAACTATATACCTAAAAATGGTCAACGGAGTGACCATTTTTATGTTATGTGTATTTTACTACAATTAAAAAAAGATTTACAGGGCCTAGATAAACCATTTCTTTTTATGATCAATATACTTGGTCCAAAATAACGTTATTCACCACTTTTGTCAATCCACGAGCTGCAAATATTTTGTGTTCCTCTCATGCTTTCATCCCTGCCGTAGACATAAAAATGTGACCATTGTCCCAAACAGCCAGTTAGGGAGACCAGAGTAATACGAAGGAACATGCGAGAGTTAACAACATGAGACAAAATGTCTAAGGCTACAGATTTAGGCGCTAAATAAATGACATAAAAAAGATATGCTCAGGGATTTAAAAGACTGATTAGAATGTATTTAGCATCTAGTATGATATAGGGACTTTACGAAACAAAAAAGGGCAAGACATTTGTTCTGAATTTCTGAGACAGGTTTTGATTTAGGTTGGAGTTTAGGAATCCCCAGATTCCAAGGATGCGAGGCAGCCGAGGGCTGGAATTTGGCCTGCTCGGGCCCTGGAGGCACTCATGATCTTGTCCATCATTTCCTGTGAGGGGCTGTGCAGGATGCCTCCCTGATGGTCTCTCTCATTCTTCCCAGGCTAAAAGGAAGCGGGGTCCTGATACTCACCCGACGAATAGGAGACCTGTGGGAGCTTCATCCGTCATTCGACATCGTAGTCAACTGCTCAGGCTTTGGAAGCAGACAGCTTGCGAGGGACTCGGAGGTGTTCCCCGTGCGGGGCCAAGTGCTCAACGTTCAGGCTCCCTGGGTGAAGCACTTTATCCGAGATGGGAGCGGGCTGACATATATTTATCCCGGCGCGTCCGGTGTAATCCTGGGTGGGACTAGGCAAAAAGGAGACTGGGATCTCTCCCCAGATGCAGCAATCAGCAGGGATATTTTTTCCCGGTGTTGTGCTCTTGAGCCCTCCCTCCGCAGAGCCCGCGGGGTAAGGGAGAAGGTAGGCTTAAGGCCCTTCAGGCCTGCAGGCGTGCGGCTGCAGACAGAGCTTCTGGCCCAGGACGGCCAGAGGCTGCCTGTGGTCCACCACTATGGCCACGGGAGCGGGGGCATCTCCGTGCACTGGGGCACTGCTCTGGAGGCGGCCAGGCTGGTGAGTGAGTGTGTCCAAGCCCCCAGGGCTCCCACTCCCAAGTCAAACCTGTAGGTGACACGACATGACAGCAAATGGCCCCAGACACTATGGATCGAAATACAATTTAAGCACAAGAACGGATTCCAATAACTTTGCCGCTACATAACAGGTTAATGAGCTCTATCTTTGTATTCAAAATTAGAAATGAGGCAATACGAATCGGTAGCCTTAGACTAGTGCTAATCTGTAGAACTAGCCTCAAGTCTAGTGCTAATGACATAGGGCATAAAGTTCTATTTTTGTTAAAAACACTTGTTATAGAAGAAGATTTCTCTCAGACCTGGTGTCCAAAGATCTGTGCTCATTTACATGGATGCTGGAAGCTGTAGGGATTTTGACATTTTTTTGGCTAATAAATCCACAGGAAGAGATAATGTATGGAAAACACTTAACTCACTGTTGCAAAGCCACCCAGGGTGTTTGCAGGTTGTACTCAAGTGAGCACTACAATCCCTCTAAGTAAATACACGGTGCTCGTGCGACTCAAGGCTTACTGCATTTAATGGCAGACAAAGCATGATTCCCGCTAGTCCCAGAAGCAGCCTCTTCCTTCCCTCCGCTGGTCATGATGGTTAGAAGACAAGGATGAAGTTACCTATGGACATGGCATCAACCCAACAGCTGTCTGGGGTCACCTAAGGGTGACCACAAATGACGGAGCACTAGCTTCTTGTGTGGTTGACTCCGCCTAAGCGTTTTTGAAGATTGAATAGCAGGTGCAGCCAAAGACCTAATTAGCTGATTAGGATGAAACAATCGTTCTGAATGAAATATACCCAGAGTTTTCGAAAGTTGTTAAAAAAAAAAAAAAAAACTGGGAAGGAAGGGAAATGTGTCTTGATAAAATGAATTTGGGAATTGCTGAAATAAATCCATCTAGCCTGATTTGTTGACTTAGGCCTGCCCAGAGGCTTTAATCTGTTCCTGTGTGCTGTGGATGCTCAGGGGCGTTTTGGCTTTAGTGAATTGGTAGAGGAGGCACACTTCACTAAGGTAAGGAAGCTTTGGAGAAATATATGTAACTTTAATTTTAATTTTTGGCCGGAGAGGGCTTGCGTTTGGTGATGATAAGTTCTAGTTTGGGCGTCCCAGGGGTGGGGGTGGGGGAGATATAAGGTTGGCAATGAGAAGGTGGGGAAGAGAAGGTCCCCCCCAAGGCTCCATTTGACTGTTTTGCTCATTGAGCGTTTGCCTATGATTTTCTTTAAGAGCACATTCTGCTGGTAAAAAGAAAGAGGGAGAGATGGAGAGAGAGAGAAAGGAATGAGAAAGAGAGAGAGAGAACCAGTGTACTCGATGATCCTAACTTCCCTTGCAGTATTAAAAATTCTCCATTCATTCAAGTGAGCTTCTTCCCCATAGATTTCCACCAGGGGGTGATATTGTATCAAATTCAGGTAAATCGGTACATCTGAAAATTTAGAAATGACTAGAAATAAAAAATGGAGACCAGCCTGTGCAGAGTGAGTGTGTGATTCTTTTAAGGTTTTGGAGTGTACATGCCCCAAATGTAATTGTTTCTGTTCAAAGTGCTTAAGAGACGTACAAGCCTAGACAGAGTAAGAAGACGCGCGCATGTGTGTGCTCATCGCGGTCTGTGAGAAATAAGAAGTTATGATAAAATGGCATTTTAAAGAGATGCAATGAAATGCTTCATGGTTAAAATGAAAACGAAGGCTGCTGCTCAAAATAGGTATGGCTCACTTGCGTTTGGAGTGGTTTTAAGTGCCCACATTTGCTCCTTATGCCCTCGGTTTAGGTCCTGCACCATTTTCATTTCACATATGTAGACTCACACTCTATGCTGCCGTCTACTTGCTACCCCATTTCAGTCCGCATTTGCTGTTTCTAGTCTGACCTTGCAAGACTGAGAGATTGGAGGCTTCTTGAGAAAGTGGTCATGGCTCCCTGCCCTGATTTCATTTTCACTAACTGCTGAACATTTGCTCCCAGTGTCACTCAAAGGTTTATTCATTTTGGTCAGTAGCTGCCAACCTGGGCTGCATGATAGAATCACCGGGGAAGTTTGAAAAGATACTGATTTCCGGCCTGCTAGATTAAATTAGAATCTTTGGAGGGTGGTGTGGGACCCCGGTATCAGTATTTGCTCATACCTGCCCACAGGGTTCTAACGTACAACAGCAGCTGAGAACTGCTGAGCCTTGTTCCCTCCTCTCCTCCTAGGACTCCAGTGCTACCATAACCACTACCCTTCCCTTCCTTCTTCATCATCTTGGGGCGCTGAGTTCAGAGGGAGGCGCTCACATTAAGTGGTGTGTCCTTAGCACTTCTGGGCAAGATGGCCTATGGAATTAGCTATCGCTCTCAAAGCAGCTCTCTAGAAACGCTGGGAGTTACCTCGCTGATTGGAGGTCAAGTGCCCAGAGTCAGCTGTCTTTGTCTGAAAGATGAGACACTGAACATACAAATGGATGATGGCCAGACTATATATAAAAATAGAGCTCTGACCCACAACCTGCAGCCACCGTGCAGGAAGCCAACCTCCTTATCTACAATAAGCAGCCCAGGGAGCCTGCCTGTGATAGGACGGCCTCACAGGAAGCCAGATTACTCTCTGCAGTATCTATCCAGAAAGCTCAACAACCATTTCTGAAACAATTGGCCCCAAACATCCAGGGCTTGATTATGAACTGACAGCTTCCCTAATTTTTGTCCCGTTTCCAACTTTAGGACCAACTGGAGAAAGCCAATATCACCCCTAACCAATCACACAGGATGCCTCGCTTCTACTCAGCTTGCTTACAGTTTCCTCGTGCCAACAGTGTCTATTTAGGGTACACCTGCAGTCTTCTCTTTTTTTCTACTATAAAGCTTTCCCACTCTTCTGGCATGGCAGCTGACTCCCTTGCTGTGGCAAACTCCGTATAAATCATCATTGTTTTTTTCACATTGCTTGTCTTCATTTCCACAAAGGTTTCCTGTTTCCTTTTTTTTTTTTTTAATTTTTTTAAGTTTATTTCTTTATTTTGAGAGAGAAAGAGAGACAGCCAGGGAAGGGCAGAGAGAAAGGGAGAGAGAATCCTAAGCAGGCTCCGCGCTATGCACGGAGCCCTGATGTGGGGCTCGAACTCACGATCTAAGAGATCATCACCTGAGCGGAATCCAAGAGCTGGATGCTTAACCTACTGAGCCACCCAGGTGCCCCAAAGGTTTCCTGTTCCTATAAGTTGTCTTCTTGGGGGGTTCATGCTAAGGCCAGAGAAAGGAGTACTTCCCTCTGGACCCCCGCGCGCCCCCCCCCCCCCGTTTTCTATTATAGACCATTTAAAAATTTTTTTCTGAACACAGAGAACAACCGATTTCTTTCTTAAATCTCTGCTTTCAAGTGCTTGACATTAGAGGCTGAGCTTGGGCCTGCTGTGCCCGTGACCCAGAGGGACTCGGCCACTTTGAGGGCACCGGCATTGCAATGCTAGGTGCTTCTTCACCATCAAAGGTTACATGCGCATTTTTAGGATTTTATCCACTTAGGAAGAAGTTACACAGAAAGACCGTAGTCCAGAAGGACGCAGTTGTATAGAAGAAAGGCTACTTTTAAAAATGGCATACCTTGTTCCTTTTATTGAATAGATGCATTCAAACCAACTGATATTGGAGCCAGTTTTTCTCAGTTCATTAAGAGCCTTTAGAGAAAAGGAAGAAAATAATGGTGGGACCTGAGCCCTCTGGGAGTTGTAGTTCTGTAGAAAACCTGTTTCAGGACTCTTCCTGACTTGTCGGACATTTCAAATGAACGTAGAGCTTTCAGTATTTTCTTCTGGGTTCCTCTCATCTTTCTTCTTGAGGGTGTGAATGATGGAGGCACATTTGAAACCTGTTTCTCTGGGTATCATTCACCCAGGAAAAGCCAATTGAGATGTTTTTTAAGTGGTCCCTTTCTTCTTGAAAAATCTCAGCAGTTTGCTACCAGGCCTGGGGGCTTTATTATCCTAAGTGACTTTGCTGCCTATAAATTACAGCCCTAAGTAGCCAAAGGGAATGAGTTAACCAGATCTCTGAAAGAAAGTAACCAACGTTTCTTCAATTATTAGCAGAACAGTGGACTTCCATCTGCTCAGGGCACCTGCAGACCTGGCCCACAGCCTTTGTACCCATAATTCCAACACTCAGAGCCAGTTTCCTCTGAGTTGTAATTTTTACCTTGGTGCATGGTCTACGATATCAGCCCACTCCCAAATTTTATGTGTGTCCTAGTATTTCCCTTCCTTACCACCCAAGTGGTCCGGCAATGGACCTCAGCCAATGTTGGGAATATTCAAATGGTTTGCCTGCTCTGCCCAAGCCCACTTTCCTGGGAAATCTGCTCGGATCTGGGGGGTTCACTATCTGGGCAGTATCTCCCCTGTCCTGACTCTCGGGTCACAGCTTATGGATCAGAGGAAACTATCAGTTAGGTTTATGTTCAGTTGTGAGTAACAGAAACCTCCCCAAGTAATTGCTTTAACAAGATGGGCATGCATTTCTCTCCCATAAAATATGCTTGGATGTAGGCAGTTCGGGGTTGGTGTGGGGACTTCCTCAGTAACCCAGGCTCAAGGGTGGGGCTCTTGTGCTCCTGGCCATCACATGATCGCATTGAACCCCAAGGAAACTTCCCAGAAGACTTGCTACACTTCATTGCATAGGATTTAGCCTCAGGCCTACACTGAGATTCAAGGGAGGCTGGAAATGTCTTTTGACATGGTGATAATGTAAAGGTCAAGGTTTTAGCAGGTTCTTCCAAAAGTACCCAACTATAAATTGTATTAAGCCGGTCGGAGTCTTAAGAATTTACACCGAGGGATTCTAACACTGTCTCCTGGTGATGGGGGGCCCTGGAGACATATACGCTTGGGCCAACAGGCTAGGTTGTTCAGGTTTCTACAGAGGAAGCCAGGCAAGAGAGGATGCAGAGAAGAGCAAAGAGGGAAGCCCAACGGGCCATGTACTTCTGGGGAAGCATCGAGAATGACCTTAGGTCCTGACCCAGTTCTAGTCCTCATGAGGTCTGACTGCACAGTCAAATCTGCATTCCTCAGAAACCTCGCATTTAAAAAAAATGCTTTTTTAAAAAAAATGTTTATTTATTTTTGAAAGAGAGAGAGAGAGGGAGCGGGGAGGTGCAGAGAGAGAGGGAGACAGAGAATGTCAAGCAGATTCTGTGTTATTGGCACAGACCCCAGTGCTGGGCTTGAACTCACAAACCATGAGATCATGAGTTAAGCCAAAATCAGGGGCCAGATGCTTAGCTGACTGAGTCACCCAGGCGCCCCTTAAAACACTGCTTTTTAAAAATCATCGTATTAAGGAAGGAGATCGAATGGGGGCTGGAGAGTTTCAGATTTCTCCCAAAAGAAGTTATTTTTTTCTGCAGTAATTTCAATAATAAGGATACTTTTTATAGCTATAAGAGTAAAATCTAAACATCACGGAGCAAATTTAGCATTTGGTGACTTTTAGCTTTTGCTTAAAAATCTTGTCCATTCTTTTCTTACCACCAAGAGGGGACATTTTATATATCCTATCTCCTTTGCCATTGTTATCGCCTATTGTTAGAATAAACAAAGTCAAAACGACCCAAACAAAGCTCTTGTGTTGCTCAGGCAACAGTTTTTCTTATATTGGTGTTAGCTCCTGAATATGTCATTAGTTCCTGGTCAAGATCTTGTTGTAACCAATGGTGTTCGTAGTGATGCAGATTGTGTTCTTTAATTACTAGAATTGAATTATGGCCAATTTGTATGGCAAGAGCTCATGGTATAGGAACAATGCCTATATTTAATTTCTTGTCCATGGATTCCATGAGGAAATATCCCCGTTTCTCCTTGAGCCCGTTTAAGTAGATTCTCTCCTTTCAACCAAAATCCCTTATCTAAGTCAGCTTTCAAAAACCAAGCGTTTCCTTGAGATGGGAAAACATATTTCAACTATCCAGTAGACCAGGGATTGGCCAAATGCTTTCGTAAAGTGTCTAGTAGTAAATATTTTAGGTTTTGCAGACCATACAGTCTTTGTTATAACCACTCAACTCCACAGCTCTGCCACTCTAGTCTGAGAGCAGTGAGATAATATGTAAACAAATGTTCATGTCTCTGTTCTAATAAAACTTTATTTACAAAAACAGGCAGAGGGCCAGATTTGGCATCAGAACTGTAGTTTGCTCTGCCCTAAACTGTAATCTCCATGTGGGCAGGAACATGTCTGATTCATTTAACATTTTCTACCTAACTCTCAACACCAAGACTGGTACCTGATAAACATTTGTTAAGCCACTGGGTGAGTGAACTTTCAATGTGACATTAGGAGACAGATTATCTCAGCTTAGATGTGAAAAAAAATTACTTGGCCTCATTCAGCAAGCTCTTTTGTTGGCTTTCTAATTGATTTTCCTTAAAAACTGTGCGAATGTATCCACTACTAATATCTTGCAGCTTGAGCATACCACAGAGAATACATTCGTGGCCTGGATGCTCAGGCAAATGAATGATTTAACCAGCCAGAAGGCATAGGGCAAAGACAATTTTCTTAGGAGCAGAGCCATTATGTCAGTATCCTTATCCAGGTCTGCACATCCCAGTGGCATTATTCTACTAGGCTGGGACCAGGAAGGAGAATAAGGATGTCCTCTGGTAAGGGAACAGATTAAAGCTATGTCTCTTCCCTGCTTTTGTGGTCTCTGCAGCCTCCAGCCTCCTGTGCCTGGGATTTGGCTCCTACTAGGAGAAGAATGAGATAAAAAATAAAAACATGGGCCTAGTGTCAGGAAACTACCTTAGCAGAAAGCCTTCTGGGTAAGCTCAATACCTTGTCTCGGCTCAGCATTCCCACATTGACCCCTGTATCCTGCTGTCTGCCTAGCCCACGGATAGCACCCAGAGTAAGTCTGGTCTTCTCCCATGCCTCGCCTTATCTTTGCACCTGCTCAAATGTGAGCTAATGTCCCTGAACAAAATCCTGTTTGATTATCTGGACCAGATGTCTTCAACCCTGACTGTGCATGGGAATAAACAAAACAATACAAAAATCTGATACCTAGGCCTACCCACAGACCAACAGAATTAGAATCTCTTGAGTGGGGATAGCTGGCATCAATATTTTTGAAAGTACTCCCCATCTCACCTTGGTGATTTTAATGTGCACCCAGGATTGATACATACTTACCTACATGTCCAACACTAGCTGTACATCAGAGTCACCTGGGGGGCTTTTAAAAAATATATAGATACCAGACCTAAGAAATCAGAATCTCAGGGGGTGGTTGGATCTGGGAATACATATTTTTGAAAGCACCTCCGGGAGCTTTCTGATGAACACCCAGGCCTGAGAACCAGGGTTTAGGCCATGCTGAGCACATGCTGTTATTACATGCTGGGATTGGGCACAGACATGCTGGCACCTCAGCCTTCTGAGCCTACGGGAAGGGCAGAGAACAAGACTAGGTCAAAAGATGGAGGTGAGTCGTGGCCTGCTCATGGTAATTCAGCCCACACCACTCAGGCCCCAAAGACCTCTGACCTGGACTCTCGCTTCAGTCCCTCAGCTGATCCTGTCTAAGCCTGAGAGTGTAGGGGAGGCCCACCCTCATCCAGGATATTTAAAATGAGAGACTTGAAAATGCTCAAGTTTCCTGGAAGAAACAGGCCTCAAAGTGGGAGAAACTGAAGATGCAGCCATAGAGAGTTAATTGGTATACAGATCCTTGGGGAAGACAGTGGAGGGGATGGTAGAGACCACTCTTCTGCTGAGACAGAAGGCAAGCCAGAGCAGGGGAAGAGCGGGGAAGAGGGTATGTTTGTAGGTGTGGAATTCTCATTTGATATCCTTGCTTGTTCTCGGTCTTTTGCTGATAACAAGTGAGGAACTGCAGGACAGGGAAGGAGGTTGAAGATAGGGGAGAAGTGTTAGAAGAGGCATATGGAAGAGTTCTTCCCACAGATGCATGATAGATCACTAAGTAATGCTTGGGGGTTGGTGACTCAATACTGATGGTGCTTCAAATCTGCAAAATTCATTCATTATTCATTCATTCATTCATTCATTCATTCATTCATTCATGGCATATTTATTAAGTGCCTACAATGAGTCAGTACTGTTCCCAAATTGAGGGAAAAAAAATGGTGGATGAGACAAAAGTCTTGTCTTCATGGAACTTATATTCAACTGGGGTAGACAAAGTACATAACTACCTATATTAATGTACAGAGGTGTTTCACGCTATGAAGAAAAATAGTTTTTTTTTTAAACAGGGAGGATCAAAGGCTACTATTTTACATAGAGTGATATGGTTAGGCCTCTCTGAGCAGATGGCACTTGGATGGAAGCCTGAGGAAAGTGAGGGAATTACAATCCATGTGAGCCCCAGAAGTCTCTGTCATGCCCCTCCCACTTTACATCCCTCCAAAGGGAACCACTTGTGATAGTTAATTTTTTGAGTCAGCATCATGGGATGGCCAGATACCCGGTTAAACATTACAACTGGATGTGTCTGTGACAGTGTTTCTGGAAAAGATGATCATGTGACTCAGTAGTCTCAGTGAAGTAGATGGCCCCCCTCCCCAGTGGATGAGCATCGGCCAGTCCACTGAGGGCCTGAGAAGAACAAAACGGTACAGGAAGGGAGGAATTGCACTCCATCTCTCTCTTGCTCTCTCTTTGCCTGACTGCTTGAGCTGGGATGTCAGTCTTCTCCTACCCTTGGTGCTCCTGATTCTCAAGCCTTAAAACGGAGACTGGAATCTACACCGTTGGCTCTCAGGCCTTGAAAGGACACCACTGGCCTTCTTGGGTCTTCAACTTGTAGAGTGCAGACTGTGGGATTTTTCACCCTCTCTAAATATATGAGCCACCAGTCAGAGTAGGGGCTTTTGGAGGGCAGGAGATCAATGGAGTATTAGCTTGGGTCTGTCTCACGGTGGGTCCAGTAGATCCCCAAACCCACCCCATGATTACCTCCCCAGTTCTGGAATGCATAATTGGAATAGATCTACTCAGCAGCTGGCAGAATCCCCACACTGGTTCACTGATCTGTAGAAGGCTATTACAGTGGAAAAGGTCAAGTGAAAGCCACTGGAACGGCCTCTATCTAAGAAAATAGTAAATTAAAGAGAATATCACATTTCCGGAGGGATTACAGAGAGGAGTGCCAGCATCAAGGACTTGAAAGTTGCAGAGACTGCAACATACTCCTCATCTGAGTGTGTTACTCTGGCCCATTGACTGAGTGACCTGAAAAGCTACTAGTTTTGAGTGGGTCCAAAAACAAGACAAGGCTCTGCAATAAGTCCAGGCTGTTATGCGAGCTGCTCTGTCACTTGAGCCATATGATCCAGCAGGTCCATTGATACTTGAAGTGTCGGTGGCATAGAGAGGCTGTTTGGAACCTTTAACAGGATTTATAGGTAAATCCCAGCATAGGACCTTAGGATTTTAGAGCAAAACCCTGCCATCCTAGGAGATAACTACTCTCTTTTTGAAAAAGAGCTCTTGGCTTGCCACTATGCTATAGTAGAGGCTGAAGACTTAGCCATGGGCTACCAAGTTACCATGTGACCTGAGTTGCCTAGCATGAACTGGGTGTTACCCGAGCCATGAAACTATACAGTTGAGCATGCCTAGCAGTACTCCATCATCAAATGTAAGTGGAATGTAGGTGATTGGGTCTAAGCAGGTCCTGAAGACACAGTAAATTACATGAAGAAGTGGCCCAAATGTCAATAGTCCCCGCTCTTGCTGCAACGACTTCTCTTTCCCAATCTGCACCTATGGACTTATGGGGAGGTCTTTATGATCTGTGGAAGAGAAGACTTAGGCCTGGTTTACAGAGGGCTGTGCATGGTATGTGGGCACCACCTGAAAGTGAACAGCTGCAGCACGACAGCTTCTTCCTGGGGGCATTCCTGAAGAATAGTGGTGAAGAGAAATCCTCCCAGTGGGTGGAACTTTGAGCAACACACTATTTGGCCACTTTGCCTGGGAGGGGAAATGGCCAGATGTGTGATTGAATACTGATTCACGGGCTATGGCTGATGGTTTGGCTTAATGGCCGGGGACTTGGAACATGACTGGAAAATGGATAGCAAAGGAATTTGGGGAAGAGATATGTGGATAGACCTCTCTGAATGGGCAAAAAAATGTGAAGATGTTTGTGTCCCAGGTGAATGCTCACCAAAGAGTGACCTCAGCAGAGGAGGATTTTAATAACAGAGTTGACAGGATGACCTGTTCAGTGGATACCAACCCACTTCTTTCTCCAGCCATCACTGTCATCTCCAAACAGGCTCATGAACAAAGTGGCCATGGTGGTGGAGGTGGAGGTCATCCATGGGGGCAGCAACATGGACTTCCACTCACCAAGGCCAACCTGATTATGGCTACTGCTGCGAGTCCAATCTGCCAGCAGCAGACACTAACGTTAAGTCCCTGGTATGACACCACTGCCTGGGGGTGATCAGCCAGCCACCTGGTAGCAGGTTGATTACATTGGACCACTTCCATCATGAAAGGGGCACGTTTTGTTCTTACTGGAATAGACACTTACTCTGGATATGGATTTGCCTTCACTGCACACAATGCTCTGCCAAAACTACCATCTGTGGACCTACAGAATGTTTTATCCACCGTCATAGTATTCCACATAGCATTGCTTCTGATGAAGGAACTCACTTCCTAGCAAAAGAAGCATGGCAATGGGCCCATGTTTATGGAACTCACTGTTCTTAACATGTCCCCCACCCATCCAGAAGCAGCAGCAGAATGGCCTTTCGAAGACTCAGTTATAGTGCTATGTAGGTGGCAATACCTTGCAGAGCTGAGGCAAGTTTCCCAGAAGCCTGTCCTATCTTCTGAATCAGCATTCAGTTTATGGTGCTGTTTCTCTGATAGTCAGGATTCATGGATCCAAAACTTAAAGGGGGAAGATGGCAGTGGTGACACTTGCTATTACGCCTAGTGACCCAGTAACAAAGTTTTAAATTCCTGTTCCCACAGTTTAGCCTTTGCCGGGCTAGAGGTCTTAGTTCCCGAAGGAGGAATGCTTCCATCAGGAGACACAATGATCCTTTTGAACTGGAAGTAAAGCCTGCCACCCAACCACTTTGGAGTCCTCATACCTCATACCTCTAAGGCAGACAAGGGAGTTATGGTATTGCCTGGGGTAATTAATCCTGCCTATCAAGGGGAAATAGGACTGGTCATCCATTATGGATGGAAGGAGAAGTTACGTTAGGAAAATAGGAGATCATTTAGGATGTCTTACTATTACCATCCCCTATGATTAAGATCAACAGAACACTCTAACAACCCAATCCAGGCAGGACTAATAATGGCTCAGACCCTTCAGGAATGAAGACTTGGGTCACTCCACTAGGTAAAGAACCATGACCAGTTGAGGTGCTTGCTAAAAGCAAAAGGGAGTATGGAATGGATGGTGAAGAAGGTAGTTTTATAAATGCCAGCTTCAACCGTGTGACTAGTTTTAGAAATGAGAACTGAAATAGTCATGAGTATTCCTCCTTATATTGTTATATATATTCATATACATGAATATATACATACATGTATATATATACATACACACATACACACACTGGCATTTGCAGCACAGTAAGCAATGTTTATGGTTATGGTTTTGGGTCACTGAGAAAAAAATAAGTTGAATTTGGTCCTTTTTATCATTATCTGAGGCTGGGAAAAGTGGAGAGCATTTGAAAAAATGTTTCACAGAAAGTAGTTTTAAATAAAGGGATTTAGTACTTCAAGATTGGTCTTCGGTCTTACTGGAGCTTCACTCACTAGGAAGACAATGTAGAAGGTTTTGTGAATTGCTCAACACTTATTCCTTCTTATAATGTGTGCTTCTGTACTGTAGAGTCTTAAAAGCCAAAAACTACATTTCCTAAGCCATCTTACAGTGAGAATTTGATGTGTGATTTAGGTTCTTTTGGACCAATGCATTTCTGTGACACTCGGATCTGGAACTGGGTAAAGTGTGGAAAGAAGCAGGAATGGAAACGTCTACTCCAGCTGGAGCAGACGGGGGCAGAGGCGTCACGGCGCAGAACCAGCCACTTCCGGATTCCGATAGCAACGGTGGCCACTCTGCCAACAATGGCACAAGCAGTTGTAAGTTGTTCTCGGTAGCTCAGTTGGCACCTGTTCCTCTACTTTTCCATGATTTAGGAAGCCACATAATACTTGGAAATAAGTACCTTTCGGCATACGTTAACCGAAGGTGGCATCTGTTGTCTGCCACTGAATGCTGCATGCCAAACACGCTGGTGCCTGAGAAGCCATCACCATGTTCTGTGCCACTCAGTCCTGGTGCCTGGGAGCATGCGGCCCTGTAATCAGCGTTAGGTTAGCCTATAGGTGGAATAGGTGGCACCCAAGGCGAGTGACTTCAGGGGATGCCCTCTGTTCCTGGGTTTACAGCCCTCAAATTTCACCCAAAATTCTGCTCTTAGGATTTCAGTTAGTTGAAAGCCTTCCCACACTCCCCTCCAAACTGTTCCTCTGTGCGTCGCACCCCTGCTGGACCATCTCCTATAATACATAATGATTTTTAACAGTAATGGAATTTCCTCTCTGTTCTGCTCACTGGGGATGATAGGTTGTGTGAGAGAACATACATGCAGGATGGGGAGAGAAGGCGTATCAGAGTCTGAAAGAGAGGAAGAGGAGGTAAAAACATTTAGGAGGGTGTGGCTCCCTAAGCAGATACTAGTGACTTACAACTTAATGTGACTGTCTTGCAGGTCTTAGTTGAGAGTTGGTTTCGATACTGTAGAATTTGGGGGACTTTGGGTGGGAAGGGCTATGGAGTAGAAGGTAGAAATATTTGGGAAATCTACATCTATTGGGTCAACAGAAGTGTCTGTTGACAAGGACGTGGTACGCAGAGCATGGACGTGTTGAAGATCTGTTTTGCTGAGGGTGGGCCACGCCTTGTCCTCTTAGGACTTAAGGAAGAAGAGAGGATGCTTGTAGGCAGAGATGTGAAGAGGGCAAGTGAACAGTGGGCACTGCATTTGCTGGCTCTTGCTTTTGGAAGGAGACAAAGGAGAGTGTGCTTTGAGGACAGGAAGGGAGAAGGCGATGGGAATATTTCCAGTGCCAGACAAGGCAGGGCTGCTGGGCTTTCTCTTCTCACTAGTTCGGGAAGGGTTTGGAAGGGTGGTGCTATTCTTTTTTTTTCTCTTTGTCACTCGTGTATTAAATACCTTCTGGGCGTCGAGTGGAATGACCGTAAAGAGTCATTCAGACCAAGGGAACGGACTGCTTGGTCAGCAGCAGCCCGGGCTCTTAACGGGAGAAGGTTGTGAGATGGGGATCACTATGAGTATTTCCAAGTTCCAGAGAACAAGCTTATCCCAAAGCACGCCTCCCGTCTTTCCTAGGAGAGTTAGAAACGCTTTCACAACTATCTAATTTTAATCTTTGCAACATCCTTCTGAGGTAGGTAAGAAGATAGATTCTTACACTTTTTTTTTTTTTAACAGATCATAAAATTTCACGACAAGGAGTTTCCAAAGAAACCACGTGGGGCCAAAGTGTGAAGCCAGCCAGAAGCAGGCTGTTTTCTGAGAGCAGAGCTGCTATTCTCAATGCCGAAGCGTTTTGTGTAGCTTATGCTTTCTTCTTTTTATTCCCATCTTATGGCCATTGATGGCCTTCCCTGTCGTAATGCCGGACTTAGCATTGACCGATGACAGACTCGAGAAGTGTTAATTATGAAGGCTTTTCTGTGGTTCTGAGACTAGACTGCATATAGAATCTGGTGGTTGTTTTGTTTTTTTTTTTTGCTAGGCACTTAGAGGTTTCAGAGTTGCAGAAAATTTCCCTGGAACATGAAGCCGTTCAACCTAGGAATTGTCTTTTGTTCAGCAACTCAAAAAGCGTTTTCTGGAGCATGAACTGCTAATGAAAGGCAGAATTATTTTTTCTTTAATGACCTTGCTAATCATTATCTTCCTAACTTCCATTGTCTGAGGAGAGAAATAATTCTATTGATCTGCCCAGCTAAGATTTACCCCTGTCAGTAACAAAGACTTAATTTCTAACAGTGACGGATGCATAATAGACGAACGGCCAATTTATCCTGGAATGTTAAAGCCTCTGGAAGATAATGGAACTTCTCCCCTTTGTTTAACATGGGATTTGAAACAAGCCACACAGAAATAGCTGTATCTCATTGTAGCATGGTGGTCAAGAAGATAAAGATTTTTATGTTAAAGAGGGTTTCTCTGTTGTAAAGAGAGCCGATGGTGACGGATTTCAGATTTAGTTTTGAGTTTTATTTTTTATTATCGAAACTTTAGGTCACCTCCTTTTCATATTTAATTTAATTGTTAAAAAAGTTTGGGGCTGGAGGACTCCTGCGAAATCAACGTCTTTCGCTTTTAAACCAGAATTAGGCAAAATGAAGGACTGGGACTGGTCATAGGTGGTGCCCGGTGCTCACCAGTTGTAGTAATAATCTCACCCTTATTCTGACACTGAATGGTGGGATAGGATTGCATTCTGCGGCTTACAAGCCACTTTCGTTATTGTCCACCAATACTTAGGAGTGCTCTAATCTAATATACTCAATACACAAAACTAAGATTTCCTTAAAATTTCATCAACTTTTAAGGGTTTCAAGAAAGACACTTTAGGGGACACCTGGCTGGCTCAGGGGGTACCGCATGTGACTCTTCGTCTTGGGGTTGTGAGTTTCAGCCCCACGTTGGGGGTAGAAACTATTAAAAAATAAAAAATAAAATCTTAAAAAAAAAAGAAGGACATTTTGAATACACTATCGCAGTGCTATGAAGCCTTTCTCAGTGTGTTCTCTGAGGCTGCAGCCAAAGTGAGAGGATTTATTCTGAAGCAGTTATGATAAACCGTCATATGATTTTGTGTGAAGAAAACGTATAGTTGGGCAATGGCCACTTAATTTTGTTAGATCTCTGTGTTTGAACATTATAAAATTCTATAAATTTCTGGGAGAATGAAGAAAGAGTTCATTGCAATCTTGGATGGGAAGGAAAAGCAGAGAAAGGCATGGAAAAGGATTCTTTTTTTGTATTCAGAATTTTACATTCAGAAGATGTAGAGTTAAGTTTTTTCAAAGTCAATATATCTGACGTTTGGTGTTTTAACCGTTGGTACTGTTGGTACTGTTTTCCTTTTGAAGTATATAAGGTGAAGGTTTCGGGGTATCGTGATCTGCATTCTTAGGGTCTATAAAGGTCTTAATCACATTCTACCTTGAATCCAACTAATGTCTTCTGCTCCAAAACCATCAGTGACTCCCCACTGCCCATTCGATGAAATCCAAATCGCTCAGCCTGCTCTTTTCCAAACCTGCCACGACCTTCCCATGTCCAGAACACTGCGATCCTTTCAGGCAAGTAAGCGTAGCATAAGACTGAGTTCATATATACCACGTCCAGCACGGCAGGGTTCTTCAAATCCTTGGTCACACACATTTTAGTGAGCCCCTCTCTGTGCAAGACACTGGTTACTGTGGGGAGACAAAAAATAAATAATTCCCCACCCCCATCCCCATCCCTGCATCTGCTGTGGGACTTAGGCTGATGAACAATTACCGCGGAGTTAGAAGCTGGGATACCTGGTGGGCCACAGTTACAGCAACAACCGGAATGCGTTTCCTGAGTTTTACATACAATTTCCCCACATTAAAGGCTGAATTAAAAACCCACAACGACGTTAAAATAAAAACTGCAGCTATTAAAAACCTATTCCAGTGATCTCATACTTTGAGGTTAAAACAGCTAATGGTAGCTACACACCCACAATATTAGCAAGACACAGAAACCCTGGCCCCTCTTCTTTGTTGTCCGGCTTATTAGAGCCGCCTTTCTCCTGGCTGCCTTTTGTGAGGGGAACTATTTCTCCTGCTTCCTCTCCTGGCAACAGCAACATTCTTTCAGACAGCATTTGTCTCCCCTCTCTGAGCAACCATCTAAGTCTCCAGGGAAGATGGGGGTGGGGGACAGAAGAGGAGGGGGGGAAGTAGGAGGAGGGGGGAAGGAGGGGGAGGGAGAATAGCTCCAGGCTTTCTCCTCCCCTCCAGGAGCCCTCAGCAAATTCTCAGGGGGCCTCTGCACCATGAACATTCCTCAAGGAGGTGTTGGGGGATGTGTGCTCTGCGATTGGCTTCGTATCTAACACTGACGGTGCAAGCTCACGGTCAAGTGAGCGGGACTGGCGCTGTTCTAAGGGGCGGGTGGGAGGCGATCGGCGGTGATGGCACTGACACTGTACGAAGCGCAGTGTGTAAAAGTGAGCACGGCCAACAGCATGAGAAAGGTAAACTCAGAGAGTAGGGTGGTGTGTGGTTCCATGGCACATGGCACCTGCGGAAATCAGAAACACAAGGAAGAAAGGTCATGTTTCAGAATACTGCAGGTCAAAGTGGGAAGGAAAAGACCCGTCAGTCAAATTGGATCTAGGGGCCTTCCCAGAAACGGTGGAAAGCTTAGAAGGATACTCCCTGGTAGGTGATGACTGTAAAGGAAAAAGACAGAGGGCTAGGTAGAAACAACAGAGGCAGAGATGTGGTGTTCAGTTCCCCTCTTGTGTCAGTCAAGTCCAGACCCAGTGAGCCCAAGCCCCAAACAAACAATTCAACAGGAAGGCAAGAGGAATATAAGCCAGTGCAAGATGAAAACTAATGTCCTTTCTGACTTTCAGTGAAGGATGACATGAAGCACTTACGATGCACCAGGCAGACTACCCCAAGTTCTTTATTATTTTTTTTTATTTTGCTTTATAGTTTATTTATATTGAGACAGAAAGAAAGGAAGGGCAGAGAAAGAGGGAGGAGCAGAGAGAGAGAGAATCCCAAGCACTGTCAGCGCAGAGCCCAGCTCCGGGCTCGAGCTCACGAACTGTGAGATCATGACTTGAGCGAAAATCAAGAGTCGGATGCTTAACAGACTGTGCCACCCAGGTGCCCCTACTCCGAGTTCTTTAAATATATCAATTTATTTAATCATTGCACAGGCAGTTACATTATTATTCCCATTTTACAGATGGGGAAACCAAGGCATAGAGAGGAAAGGAAACTGGTACAAGGCTACACTGCCAGTGAGTGGTTTAAGCTTAGAGTAGGGTGTTCTCCTTCATGCTGACTTTTTGGCTATGTTCTTTAATCTCCCTTCCCGAGACCATGTCTCCTAAACTCTCTGGGGTCCTTTAGTGAATTGAATGGTATTGCAGCCTCGCTAGTGATGTGGATTTCCAGGTGCTACGGAAAGAGGGGAGGGCAGGCCGGCGGGAACGAGTCATGGGGAAGAAGGGAATGGTTGCCATTCTCTTCTCATATGAAGACCCTTTGTGAATACTTAAAACTTTCTCAGTAACTGTACTTAGAGGCTTGAGGGAGAATATTTGCACCCATGGATACACGGACACCTTGTAATAACTGGTTCCTTCATCCCACCCCTGACACTCAACCATCTCCATGGCGGGGGAACTTCTGGGCCAAGACTTCTAAGAGTTTGATCATGGACCAAGTGGGACACGTTAAAATAAAGATTTGGGGGACTCGCCTCTGACGTCATCGCTGGAGGTGGGGCTTCTGACCTACCTTTAAACAGCTCCCCAGGTGTTGCTTGAGGCTGAGCAGCCCTGCCTCTTGATCTGAAAATAATATGTCTCTGCTTTCAGTAGGGCTAGAGCAGTAATGTGATGAGAAAGTAAAATGGCTTTTGACCTCTGGATTTTTAATATATTCACAAGCTAAGTTGAAATGACGGAGCCTGGAGAGTTTTGCCTTTGGGCACGCTGTGCTTTGCTTTACCCTGTCAGCTCCCTGGTGATCTTTTTTGACCTTAAAAGGTTTTTTTAAGCCCTTGACTTTGGGAAAATTTCAACCAGGAATGTTTCTGACTTCAAAGTGATCTGTTGCTGGGAGATTATTTCTGGCATGTGTCATAATGATAAGATGAGCCAAGGGTGAGGGAGGGGAAATGGTCCATGGGTGGTCCTACGACACAGGCAACATTTTGATAATGCTTCACCTGAACTGCTTTCTTGTCGTAAAATCCAGGACCATCTCATTGTGCGAGTTCGTGTCTGTAACTAAACCTATCTCACAATGTCTCAGATGTGTTTTCAGAATCCAGGAAAGAGTGTGTGTGTGTGTGTGTGTGTGTGTGTCTTTTATGAACTTCCTGTCCAGGTTGAGAGTTTACCATTAACCTCCCAAATTTCCATGCCGCCAAAGTACTGCTCTCCCCACAACCACATCTTTCATTTTGGTTCTTCTTTCCCAATGGCCTGTGTGAAGCATTCCGTGGTTCTTCCCAAGTCCCGTGGGTGGAAAGGTACCAAGTTGGAGATACTACCTGTGAGCCACCCAGTAGAGGTTGGGGTATGATTATTTTTATAGGCAGGTTACATGAGGAATAGGATCTGTTAGAAGAAAAATGTGGTATCTTGGGTCTGACTTCAGCCTGGTTGGGTGTGATGTCTGTTGTTTGTCAATGGTTCCAGAGATGCGGTTGAGACCCATTCTATGCAGGGTGTTGCAGGGGTACAGAGATAGGACGGTACCTGTATATTTGAGAAACCACCCACATAAAGGAAAGAGAAAGCAAGTCCACAAATTCTAGACTAAGTTGAACACCAGGAATGGGAGAACACAGTGTTAAGAAATTCAAAAGAAGCAAGAAAGGCTCGTGCTCTCTCTCTCCCAGGCCGGCAAGGGCAGTAAGCTATGCCCCAGGCTTTTCCCATAAGGCGAGCTCTGAGCCAGATTTCCTAGGTTGTGGACCAAGCAGTGGTATGATTTTAGGCAGGGATCCCAGCCCTGAGCCACACTTTCAGTGTCTGTCATTTTATTTTACTTCGTTCTTCTAGGTTTTGAAAGCTTTCATCTTGGTGAGTTCTTCCTTTAGCATGGCTACTTCTAATGGGACCTTAAGTCATGTTGAACTGGTATCTTCATATTTAGCTACATGTTTGGGGCGGGGAGGATGAAACAAATTGGCAGCCCCTCAAACACAATCCTATGTAAGATGCAGCTCGAGATGTGGGGGAATCCGATGCTAGGTCAAGGATAGTGACAGCAGAGTGGGAGGGAACTAAAAATGAACTGCTTGGTTCATCTGTTGGCCAGAGGCTGGCTCAAGCTATCTTTTGAGGTTTCCCACTGATAACAAAGGAATACCTGATGGACTTCGAATGGGATTAATCCAGGCTTTCCGGGCTGCTTTGGTGGACTGAAAAATTAATAACAGCACTTAGCATAGAAATATCTACTATACTTTTGCCTTAAGTTAGCAATTCTATTCTTGAGAATTGTAACTAATTACAAATGCACACAGATTTGATACATTTTTACTCTTTAACTCAACAATTATTTATTGAGCACATGCTGCATGCCAAGTACAGTTCTAGGAACTGGTATTGTAGCAATAACGGAAGAAAAGTCCCCGAACTTCTGGAGTTTCCATCCTAGTTGGGAAAGAGGTAATATACAAGTCATCACGTTTCCAAATCTCATGCACAGTTTTCAGCCCACATTTTATTAGACCTTTTAGTCTCTTCCTTCTAGAAATACTTTCTTCATTTGGTGTCTGGGACAACCCGTTCTCTTCCCTTACTGTCTATCTAGTTCAGTATCCTTTGTTGACTCCTCCTCATCTTCCTGACTGTACATGGGTGGACCCAGAGCTGTCTTCAAATATTTCTTCCCTCCCTTATTCGACATCACTATGCCCATGATCTAAAATTTATATTTCTAGCCCTCACTGTTCCCCTGAATTCCAGTCTTTTAAATGCAGCTGCCTATTTGACACCTCTACTCACCTATCTAATGGGCTTCCAAAATTTAACACAACCACCCAAATCACACTTTAAAAAATTTTTTTTAATGTTTTTATTTATTCTTGAGAGAGACAGAGAGAGAAAGAGCATGAGCGGGGGAGGGGCAGAGAGAGGGGGAGACACAGAATCCGAAGGAGGCTCCATCCAGGCTCTAAGCCGTCAGCACAGAGCCCAACGTGGGGCTCGAACCCACAAACTGTGAGATCATGACCTGAGCCAAAGTCGGACGCTTAACTGACTGAGCCACCCAGGCGCCCCCCAAATCACACTCTTGATTTTCCACCCCAAACTACTCTTACTTTTAAGCCTTTTCTTTCTCAGTGAATAGCAACTTCATTCTTCCAATTACTCAGGAAAATCCTTAGAATCATCCTTGACCTCTTTCTTTCTCTCTCAGTCTACCTCTGCTCCATCACGGCGTTCTTTAGAATATTAAAGCTTGGAAATGATCTAATCGTTCAACAGTGGAAGACTGGTTACGTTATAGCACATATGGCCATTAAAAATGATGTTATAAGTTAATAGTTTACTGTTCAATGACATTTTTATCATGGAAAATTTCAAACATGCTCAATAATCGAGGTCTGTGAACCCCATCATCCAGCTGCAATGATGAAAAACTCAGTTATTCTTGCTTCATTTATACCCCCCAATAACCCCCACCTCTTCCACTGGATTGTTTCTAACCAAATCCCAGGCATCAGATTATTTAATACATAAGTATTTGTCCCATATACAAAAGTAGATGGTAAAGAAATGTGTATAATATGATTTCATTTTTGTAAACTATGTACACACACGCAGAGGAAAAAGTCTGACAGGATAGCTATCTCAGAATCGTGGTACATGAATGACTGTTGACATCTTTTCCTCAATGAACACGTATTCCATGGAGAAAAGATGATGGGGACAGGGTGGGTGGGGGAAGATGTCGATCCTAGGTATTCTAGTTCTATTCCCTTCTAAATCCAATTACTTTAATTCAGGCAGGATACATCACGTAGTGAAAGGGAAATAACCACTTCGTAGAGGTGGGGATCCCTGTCTTTCAGCTTCCCTTTTCTCTCTGGACAGTCTGTAACGAAAAGTTGTCATATGAGCCTCTATTGTTACAGCTGAGTGTCATATGAGCCTCTATTGTTACAGCAGAGTTTCTCGACCTCAGCCCTATTGACCTTTGGGGCTGGCTCATTCTTTGCTGTGGAAGCCTATGCTCTACATTCGAGGAGATCTTGCGGCATCCCCGGTGTCCTGCCACCTGCATCTTCTCCTCATCCTCGCCCACGGTGGCGACCAAACTTGTCTTCAGAAATCGCCACACGTCCTTGGGGAGGCAAAATGACCCCTGACCGAGAACCGCGACACTACAGCGCGTGCGCTCATTTCAATGCTTGGTGTCTGGGAGACGAGCAGCAAAAAGGTTCCGTCTTCCTCGTTTTGCTGGCTGAGACCTCAGGAAGGAGATAATTTGCGATCGGAGGAAAACTGCTTTTGCGGCTTACTGACCTGCACATTTTAGTAACCAACCTATGACCCTGTGGTTAATGATTATCTGCATTTTTGAAACCTATCCAGAAAGGAACATGACAAGTTCAACTCCGTGAGAAAAGCAGATGCCGTGAATGAAAGATAGCTTGCCAGCGAAGGCAGCGATCAGTTCGATTTTCCTCCCCAGCCTACCAACTAACCCATTTCGCTATTCATTATCATTCATGACACAGGGAAACGTGCAGACGTTAAAAACGGAAGAATTCTTCCTGGAAAATTAATGATGCCAAATACATATAAACAGTTCCTTTTTTTTTAGTAATAAGCACGTAGAGACCATCGTAAAAGATGAGGGAAAAGGGCATTTAAATATTGTACTTTATTTGGATTTTTTTCTCATAATGGAAACATTATTAGAGAGTCATAGAAATGAGATAAGGGAAAACATGAGGTCATCCTGCCCATTTTCATCAAGAGCTTCCCTGTTCTGTGTGCCCCCTCCCAACCCCAGTCCAGACTCTTATTAAATATCCCCATTTTCATAATATAGGATACTCCTCATGCTCCCCCGCTGGAGAGTAACTCAACAGATGAGCAGAGGGCATAGGTTAGTGGTTTTCTAATTTTCAAAAGATGACTTCTTTAGTTAGCACTGTGTTGGAAGCATAGAAAATACAATTCCTAGCGAAGTCCGCATCAGACGTTGGTGGTCCAGGTTTATCAAGCACAATGCGCATCGTGTCTTAAATAGCTTTACGGGAGCACCCGGGGGGCAGAGTCGCTTAAGTGTCTGACTCTTGATTTTCGGCTCAGGTCATGACCTCACAGATGGTGAGTTCGAGCCTCGTGCTGGGCTCTGCGCTTACAGCGTGGAGCCTGCTTGGGGTTCTTTCCCTCGCTCTCTCTCTCTGCCCCTTCCTTGCTCACGTGTGCACGTGGGCATGTGTTCTCTCTCTCAATATAAGTAAATGAACATTAAAAAAAATAGCTTTATGCAATTATACAACTTACTGGAATATTTTTGTGAGTCTTAATGGTTGTTTTTTGCAACTGTTGGACACTCCTGATTCCAGACAATGTGTAAACTATTTATAAATCTCCTTATACTTTATCTTTACCTGCTTTGGAATCAATGCTTAAATTTCATTTTTCACGATAACACGCAGGATTTTCTTTAATGGCAAAAATAATAAAAATAATTGCCATTAATTGAGTAACTTCTGTGAGCCAGGTATTATTTATGTTACCGAACATTTAATATTTCATGCAATCTTTGTAATCCTATCACAGATATAGGTGTATTTACACATGAGACAATGGAGGCTGAGAGAGGTTAAGAACTTTGTCCGAAGTCTCACAGCTTCTGAAAGACAGGGTCTCGATCCAACACGCAGGTCAAGTCTGACTACTTAAATAGTCCCAGAATGTGAGGTTTTCTCTAAAAATTTGTGTCAGGAAAATTCCTCTCCAGCCTACCAACTTGCTTGGATTCTTTAACACAAAGTGCATCTGCAATAGCCCCAGGGCTGTATCTAAGAAAAAAACAAGTCATTTATAATGAACTCAGGAGCCTGAGGACTGGTGTGGCCCAGGGAATGGACTGGATTGTTTTGCTGGATGTGGAGACATAGCCCAAGCGCTTTGTACAGAGACAGAGAATAGACTGAGTCTTAAGTTACAGAGATTTTAGAGAGGAGGGCTCCCTGTGGAAAATTCCTGAGATTCGGGAAGTGAGGGAAGGGGACTCCATATTTGGTTTCTGTTTCCTCGCTGTGCGCACTTAGGGGAGAGTATAGGACAGCGGGGGTAGTCTCATGTAAAAGTATGGAAAATAGAAGTGTAGAGCATAAAAAGAAGTGGCCACAGCGAAATAAAACAAACCCACATCCAAACCTCAACCCCAAGCCCAAACCTCAAACGGGTTATGGGAAAGAACTCTAACCATTGAAAATGAACAGTCAACACCGGACTTCAGGCTGTGAGCGTTCGGCCTGATTAATTAAGGTCAAGGTGGCGATGGAAATACCAGCTGGGGAGCATTTTGCCGAAAGATAAATTTGTCCCGCTGTATCTCTGCAAGACAGCAGGGAGGTGTGTGTTTGGAGCTAAATTAATTTGATTTACATCATGCCATGGTAACTTCTGTTCTCTCTCCCTGCTGTCAGATGTCTTAGCTGGCTCTTTCCCTCTCCTTCACCCCCACACATTTCATAACGCGGAGAGAAAGCACGGATTGGCTTCAGGCAGAATTTAGAAAGAGAATAGCTCTAATTTGATTATTCTGTATCGAGTGCTATTCTCCCCCGCCCCCCCTTCTTTCTTGAGGGAGAGAAGTTGTAAACCCGAGCCTGAGTGTGAGATAATCTTTATGCTGTGCTTCATGGCACAAACTGCTTGACAATCAGAACTTGTTCCTTGTAGCAAACCCTGGCAGCTCACTTAGCCTCCTGTGTTTCTTCAACAATACTAATGCCACTAGATGAAGTTACCACCCAGGACCCCGCTAGGAATGCGCTTTTTCTGGCCATGTAGCTGTTCAGCCCCGTCAGGCTCCGGAGGCGGGGGGTGGAGGGCGCCCCCTCAGGGACCCTCCCCACCCCCGCCCCCCAGCGCTCGGTACTGGCCCCGCCGAGCCTCCTGCACCCCTGCGACCCCGCCCGGCACGCCGCCCCTCGCCCCTTCCAGCGGCCCGGCGCGCTCGGCTGGGCGGGATAAGGTTACGCCGAGGCTTCCTTGGACGGCGGGCAGGGAGGCGGGTCCGAGCCCGCGCCCCGGCCCGCGGGGGAGTTCCCACCGTGGGCGGCTCGGGCCCGCGGGGCCACATCCTCGCCGCCGGCCGGGCGCGGCGTGCGGGCGGCCGAGCGCAGCCGCGGGCCCGGCGCCCCCTGCCATGGCGCGGGAGAGGCCGCCCGGGAGGGGCTGCGGTGTCCTGCGCCGGTGCGTGCTCGGCGCCGCGCTGCTGCTCGGCCTGCGACTGTGCGCCGAGCTGCGGCGCGCCGGGCCCCGGCCCCCGGCCCGTGGCGCCCCGCCGGGCGCGGCTCCCGGGCCGCCCGGGCCGCACCTGCCGCCCGCGCCCGGCCCGCCCCGCGGCGCCAGCAGGAGGCAGGTGACCTACGTGCGCAGCGGGCGCCGAGCGCCCCCGGAGGGCGGCGGCGGCGGGACGCCGGAGCCCGGCTGCTGCGCCCAGCGCGGGCGTCCCCGCCGGAAGGTCAGTTGCAAACGGTGCAGTCTTGGGCCTCAGACCCGACTCCCCGCCCCGACCGCGCTCAGAGCCTTTCGCTCGGGCCCGCAGGCCGCCCCCCTGGAAGTCTTCGGCTTCTCCCCTCTCAGCCAGCCCCTCTGGAGGCTCCCGTGGTGGTACCCTTCGGTGCCCAGATACGAAGTGGGACTGAGCCGAGGCCATTCAGTGTTCCACAGAGCGTCCCCCGCGGGCCAGGCCCCTCGCTAGGCGCGCATCCAGCAGCGAGCGGCCAAGTCCTGCTCTCAAGGAGCATACAGTCTAGTGGGGCGAGGCTACTAGTGAGGGGCAGGGAAAGGAAAAGAAAGGTGTTGGGGTTTTGTGTCTAATCTGTGCTTCTCCCGGTTTTCTCCTCGAGGCCTGGACAAAGCGGGGTGGGTATCCGCCGTCAGTGGTTTTTCCCCTCTAGCTTCGTCGCGGTGATGGGGATCCACTCTCCAGCCGAATTTCCCTTGAGTTCCGCCGCAGGGTGGCTGGCACGCGGCGAGAAGCCGAGCCCCCGGGCCTCTTGATGGGAAGTTAATTGGAACCTCGAGGACCGAAGTAATAACCTGGGTTCGTCTTCCAGAACTCGACGGTATTGCTCTTCCTACCGCATTGACTTCTTGGCTCACACCTCAGTGAGTGGTTCAGGTTTAACCTCTGGCTGTTAAGCCTCTGGCCTTCTTCCCTCTTTTTGGAGCTCAGTAATTTACTAGGTACTGGAGGATGAAAAGGTTAAGAACGGCAGGTACCAGCTTGCCCGGGCCTCACACCCATCAAGCTGAACCACAGCCTCTAGGGCAACTTCTATCTGTTGCCTGTCCCCCACCTCCTGCCTCTCGGGGAGGGGGAAAATTCTTCCTCTGAAATCTGCTTTCTGTAGCTGCCCAGGCTGACCTACTTTTCAGGATCACACCCCTGCCTGCCTTCCCCCCAAGCCTTGCCTCTGCCATGCCAGGCCCTTGCTGTGGCCACCAGCGTTATCTTCCTGGATAAACTCAAATGCTTTGTTCTATGTCTGAAACTTCACTTCTCAAGTCCTTTTTTTTTTTTTTTTTTTTTTTTTTTAAAGTTTATTTGTTTTGAGAGAGGGAGAGAGGGAAGACCCCAAGCAGGATCCACACTGTCAGCACAGAGCCCTACCTGGGGCTCGATCCCACGACCCAGGAGGTCACCACCTGAGCCGAAACCAAGAGTCAGACACTCCACTGACTGAGCCCCCCAGGGCCCCCCAAGTGAAGTCTTAATTCGCTCTTCTACTCCGTTCCTCAAGCTCCTAATGCACTTTCCATGACACCATGTTCTGTCTCCAGCACACGTCTGCCAAAGGCTTACCCAGGTCCCAGATGCTGTGTCAGGTGCTGGGGCCCCACATGAGGTCAAAGCCCCGTGAGGGAGGCACTCGGCTTGGGCCTCAGTAATGTGACTAAAACTGTAAATAAGGTGTTGAACTCTAGCTGAGGAGTCAAAAAAGGCTAACCAGGAGGGGACATTTGACCGAGGACTTGATTTCTCTTAAAGGTTCAGGTTCTTTTGTTTCTCTTGATGTCCTCAGATGTCCCTTCAAGCCTGGCCTGCAGTTCTCTTTTCACATCCGCCCTCAGTCTATGATGTTTCCATTGTCACCTGTCCAAGAATCACTCTTAAATCTTGGTCTCCACTTCAGACAACAGTGTCTGTAACCGGGGCCTGTCCTGCACATGGACAGGGGGATTGCCCAGTCTCCCAGGGTGGCTGGAGGGGCAGTTCACATCCATCCCCTTTAGGAGTCTGCAGCAGCGATGCAGGCCGGGGTGGTGGTGGCTTACACGGGCTGGTGGAAGCGGAAGTGTGCGGGGGCGGGGGGGGGGTCTGATCTGGATGTGTTTTGAAGATGAGGGAGGGAGGAGAAGGTTTTGTTGTTCAGCGTTTGGTTTTGAGGGGAGCGGACAGAAATCAGGAGGTTGGACTTCAACATGTTGAGTCTGAGATAACCTTTAGGCATCCAGGTGGAAATGTCAAACAGCCAGTTGGACATATTAGTCTAGAGCTGGAGGAGACATCCAGGCTGAAGACGGGGATGGGAGCCATCAGTGTACAGGTGGGACGAAAGCCATGAGACTGTAGATCAACTAGGGAGTGGGGGTGCCTAAAGGAAATGAGCGATCTGGGTCTGAGCCCTGCGGCTCAGTTTTATTAAAATTAAATTAGAAAAAAAAAAACCAGAAGGAAATATGTGCATAGAGTCTGGCATGTTGTAACACACTCCATAAATGCAGCTGTAATATTCTCATATCTGTCCTGAGTCTTTAGCCTCAGCCATTCCCCACGTGTAATTTGTCGTAACCGATTTCCATTCCCTTGGCTAATGCTGGTTCTCTTCCTTGCAAGGCGGCGTCCTCACTGCCTAGGATTCATGCCCCTTCCATTCCTGAACGCTCAGGTCAAGGGTCATCACCCGGAAACCTTCCCGTATCAATCGTACTTCCATGCTGATCTCTCCCCAACTAGAGATGACGACAGAAGAGCACCCTGATTTGTCACTTGCTTTGCACATATTGCATGGTGATCCGTTTTAGACCGACTGTTTTGTCCCCACAGTTGTGCTTGATGGGAAGATTCTATTTCCCAAAATGACCCCTCGTAGATGCTTTCTCCTGAGATACCGATACGTAGAAAATATGAGACTCTTACTGTTTCAATTTATGATGTATAACTTTAAGTGACTTTGGTTAAAAATATGTAAGAAAGGACTGAGTTTACTGCTATTTTTAAAGTATTGTTTAGTTTTTTAGTCTCCTGTGAAAGATTCTTTCCTGGATTTCCTTTTTCCCAGCTCTCTGTTTATTTTTTACTATTCATCAAGATATACATTCTAACTTCCTCGCATTCCTAGCTAGTGGGAATCTTGAATGTGTTTCATTCCAACCCCCCTTTGTTTTTCCAGTGGAATTAAAATGTTCCTCAAACCTGGAAAGACCAGTTATCCAATCTGTTCTCCCACTTTTGGGAACAGAGTTTGCCGTCCCTTGTCTCCGTGGGGACAAATCTTGTCCCTTTTTCGGCTCCTGTCCAGATGTGGAATATAAGCTGAACGCACCGTTGAATAATTGACATAATCAAAGTTGGGAATTATGTGTTAAAAACCTTGCATCTGATTTAAATTTCGTTGGTGGAGAATGATGGTAGACAATGTTATTTAGGTTCTTGGTTACTTTGTGGAAGGCACCTGGGGGAATGGTGAAGGAGAAAAAGTTCCATTCTATTTTGAGGATGGCTTTTTGGGTGGATGCAACCTGCATGGAATAATTGGGTTGCCGAGAGTTTCTTGTCAACGTGCTTCCTTTGCAGGTGTTAGAGGCACAAAAATTCAGCAATTATATTGCCACTTTAATCACAGCTCATGCTTCTCTTAAAGAAAATAATCTGTTACAAAAAAGAAAAGTGAAGTGCAATCCTCATATTCTTCTTTGTCTCTTTCCTCCTCCCCTTCTTTCACCGAGTCATGCAAGAAACTAGCTCTAAATATTACCTCTTGTTTCGCATCAGAGGTCATAACCTTAGAGCACTGTGACATGGGGGCAAATGATACGCGGTGGATAAATACTGCCTTTTTTGATTAGGACGACCCTAGAAGCCATGCATTTGGGTATAAACAGCTTTCCATCCGAACCGTTAGGCTCTAGAATCTGCATAGTACACATGCATAAAAATATCACTGTCATTCTTTTCCTCCTCCGCCCTTCCCCCCCACCGCCCTCTGTGTTTCTTTCTGGTTTTTCTGTCTTCGACATACACTGTGATCACACAGGTGAAGCTGTTTGTGGCGGCATTTGTTGAGGACTAAGATGTGGCCTCCACGATTTATGCTGCTTTACGCAGTCTTGGATAGATGTTTCTCCTACAGGTTAGCAATCCACCTAAAAGGCAGCACCGCGGTCCGTGGCTCATTTGCCCGGGAGAAGCACTCGCACAGGAGCCAAGCTTCCTGGAGAAATTTCCTCTGTCTTATCAGAGCTATTTTACTTGACATTTAATATGTTGGAGAGAAAAGTGGCTTCTGAGTCACAGAGCCACGGAACCCGGCAATGTGCTGGTTTGGTTCCTTAGTTCCAGATCGTTCGGAACAATGTGTCAGAAAAGAAAAAAAAAAAAAAGCTGTTTCCTTTTCTGAAAAACCATATGGAAAAATTTAGTCTTTCTTCCTCACTTCTCATCAGCTTAGTTTTTGAATTCTGTGATTTTCATCAGGAAGGAAGAGGAAGATGCAGAGTAGACCCCTTGATATATCCACCGGCCTTCAAAGTCCTTACTCTTTACAGAACGCTTGAAGGTAGGTTGGAATGGCTTGTAAAATACGGCCCAGCAGTAGTTTCCAGCTGCGTGGAGTTTTGCCGTGCACCCGCACTCCTGTCCTTCAGGGAACAGCATTAATCAGTCCTCTCACACGGTCCTCAGGAGGCAAAGCATTTTCATTTTAAAGAAAGTCATTGAGGGTAATTGAATGAGCTCCAGCAATATGTGGGTGTGAAATAGCAGTCGCTCGGTTTCACAGGGAAAAGCAGGTTTTGATTAAAACTTGGATGTGCCTTCGATGGAGAAGAGGCCTCCGCACTCCTTGTAAACTCCCGCAGCTCCTCAGAGACCATTCTGTGGGCAAGGGAGCTGGTAATGGAGGCTCCACTGTTTGTCAGCAAGTGGTGGTGGAGATGTTAGGTGTGTGTGTGCAATTCGTCCGCTCCGCGTTCCAAGAAGAAGAAAAAGAAACTCCTGTCCGTGTTCTCGAGTTAGATTTCCCTTTTAGTTTGCGAAGAGAACCAGGGTTGTGTAGTTAAACTGGAGGCCGTCGAGGGCGGTGGGCATTTGAGTTTTTCCTTCTGCCTTATGACACCTTCGGAGTACTTGTGCCTCTGAGCAGTTTGGCTCTTTATTTCTTGAGTCATAGAAAGTAACAGGAGCCTGCGTCATTTACCACGAGACGCACACACAAAAGCAGCAATCTCCTGGCATTGATAAACTTCTTTTAAAAGCAGCCCTTGGGTTCCCTAGAGACCTCGCACGGGTCCCCTTAGTGGCCTGTGGAGTTTTCTGCTAAGAGGGGGCGGGAGGACTTGCTGTACGAGAGCATTTTTATCCTGTCAAAGGATTGAGACAGAATTTAGTCGTATGAGCCTCACGGTCTGGGATCATAGGTGATTTAAACGAATCGCAAGCTGGTTGTTGGTGAATGGCTCAGGAGGTAGATCTGGCCCGTGAAGAATTTTGTTTGAACCGCACAGCGTTTTAAGTATTTGAACGTAAATATGACGAGATGCATGCAGTGCATCATGCAGTGTCCGGTGGAGCCCGGCTCAGCACCCTCCCCATTTACATCACCTGTCTGATCGCGGAAGGCGTTCCAAGTCGCAACCTCTTAGCCAGACGTCAAAACTGATCATCGTTCTTCCAAAAAAGTGACAAGCAGTGTTAATGCTGCTGAGCTCGAAGGCCACGTGGCACAGAAAAACTAGATACTCAGAAGCCAGGGCCCTTTTCCGTCATTCCTAGTCAAGAAAGACGAGTCACCGAAGGCTAGAGTTGGATGATGGGGAGAGTAAGATTGTAGAGCAGTATACATAGTTAACGTAATGTTCTTTTGGTTATAAACAAGAGAGAATGGACTCCCACCTAGCTTAAGCAAAAAATGCCAGAATAACAACAAAAAAAATTAAAGACATTTATTGGGAAAACTTGAGAATTTCTCACTGAATTGGAGGAAGAGTTAAGTGACTGCTATATGCAGGGGGAAGGAACAGGGCTGCCTAGGAAATCCCACCTCTCCTTGACCTTCTCCCTAAAGTGCTACTGTAACAAGGCTGGCCTCCCTCAACTCCAGCTTGCTGTCTTAGATACTCACCTTGGATCAGCCAGAGCCCTCTCCCTGTCCCAGAAGCCATTCTTAGAGAAAGGGGAAACCTTCCCTAAGTTACCCTAAGAAGTCTAGTCCTTGGCATTCCTTAACTATTAGTATAATTAGTGTACAGTTTTACCCTTAAGGTTTTGTTTTTTTTTTCTTATATTCTATTATTTTAACTAGTCCAGTTCAGGGATCTTGATCCTGGGCACCTAGAAACAGAGTTTAGGTTTTTTTGTTTGTCTTGTTTTGTTTTGTTTGTTTCTTAATAACCCTAGCATTTGTGCCTCTGTGTGTATGTATTTCTCTATTGGTTAACTATTTCTCTGTCTAGATATATTCTTATAGATAACCTTTTTTTAAAATGTTTATTCATTTTTGATAGAGAGAGCATGAGCAGGGGAGGGGCAGAGAGAAAGGGAGACACAGAATCTGAAGGAGGCTTGTCTCTAAGCTGTCAGCACAGAGCCCAACAGGGTGCTTGAACTCATGACCCGTGAGATCATGATCTGAACCAAAGTCAGACACTGAACTGACTGAGCCACCCAGGCACCCCCAAATAACCTTATTTCCATGTAGTGTTTGGCAGTAAGTTGGCACTTCCTGCATATAACTCATTTTTTTAATGTTTTTTTAAATATATTTTTTAATGTTTATTTATTTTTGAGACAGAGAGAGACAGAGCATGAGTGGGGGAGGAGCAGAGAGAGAGGGAGACACAGAATCCGAAGCAGGCTCCAGGCTCTTAGCTGTCAGCACAGAGCCCGACGCGGGGCTCGAACTCACAGACTGCGAGATCATGACCTGAGCCGAAGTCGGACGCTCAACCGACTGAGCCACCCAGGCGCCACCATAACTCATTTTTAAAAATTCATTTGGGTGTATGCGCACAAGATCTTTGTAGATGCAATATTTTTCCTTTTATTTTTTTTAAGTAAAAAGTTATTTATGGGAACTTTTCATAGAGAAAGCAAATGTAATCAGTGTGTAGCCCATTGTCCCAATTAGGGTTCTCAAACCAAAGTTAGAGTCTTATGTTTTTTGGTTTCATTTTTTTTTTCTGTCAATGCAGAGAGTTGCTTTGAAAAAAAAATCTGAAAAATTCTTCAGAGCATCTGAATATTTGTAGCCCTATTTGCAACTGGCTAGTTTGAGTCTCTTTAATGTATGATTACTTCTGTATTAGGAGTCTCTTGGTTGCAAGTGACGGCAGGCAACAGAAACTAGTAAAAACAGGACTCATTGGAAGGGTACTTGGGTAGAACTGAGGGAGAGGTAACCCAGAGAGGGTCTGGAACTTGATTATGGACTGAAATGAGCACTGAAGACCTTAGTAATCCCTTATTACTTGGCACCCCAGACATAGCGGGTATTTATCATTCTTTTTGACCACACCTTTGAATTTCTCTCCTCAGTCATAAGACCGAGGCCTCAGCATTCAGATATACCTGCATGAGAATTTGGTTGCACCTTAGAGATCCAAAGAAGCAAGTGGCATGAGGACCATGGAGTGGCATGGTGGCCGAGTAGAGGCAGCCAGTGTCCAGGGTGGTGGAGCGAGCCGCGGAGTCTGTGCCCAGCAGTGGGGCAGTATAGTCTACACTGGCGAGTAGGGTGATGTTCCTGCCCTTGAGATTCTGCAAGATAATAAATCTTTAATCAATTCCTTTTCTACTTAACTAGCCAGAGTGGTTTCTATTGTTTACAACTAAGAACCTTGACAGATCAATAAATTAGAACTGGCAGTTTGGAAGGTTACAACTGTAATTTTCTCTCTCCAATTTTGCTTGGTCTATTTAATTCAGATTTTAGAACATGATGATTGGGGTCCAAGTGAACTATGGGCCGAGGGTTCTTTCCCTGACAAGATAATAACATTTAGCTTCAGATACTAAATTACACAGATCTGCTAACTTATCACGAGAGACATCCAGCCCTTTTTCATGGCACCATTTGTCCAGGGTGTCGGGCAGGAGGAGGCCAGTCTATGCTGCGATCACAAACAACCTTCAAATCTCAGGGCTCACACTAACAGAAGTTTATTTCTTGCTCATACCGTGTATCTGTCGCCGGTTGGCTGGGTTGGGGTGACTCTCGGTGCTATTGTCATCCTCTCTCTGGACCCCAGGCTGACAGTGCAGTCTCCATCTGGAGACTTGCCTGGCACCTTGGCAGAGGGGTGAGTGCTCTAGAGGGTCTTGCATGTCATTATTGAAAGTTCTGGCTGGAAGCCACACCCAGCATCTCTGCTCACAATCCGGTGGCCAGATACCCGGTCCGGGAGGACAGAGGCCTGCCCTGCACTCAGAAATCAGAGCGCTGGAATTGTTCGGTGAGCAGCACTTCCGGTCACCACGGTATGATAACCCTTCAGTCATCCATATCTAAATGGGCATCGTCTAGGGCATGTTTCTCATTCGCCTCACTGAATATGCACACTTGACAGCATTGCATAAAGCACGTGAAGTTCTTTTCAGGGGGCCTGGATCTAAAATGAGGCAGACATCTGAATTTAGCAGAATAGGGAAATAAAACAAGACTCCATTTACATCTTATAAACACTGCTGTGGCTTGTCCTGGAGTCTGTTAGATACAGTGATTCTCCTTGACATTGTTTATGTTAGATTCCTTGCCCAAAGTAGTGATGGGATGATGGGCTGCAGGTCTTTTTTTCTGGGGGAAAGGAAAGCAACTTTTGAATAAATACAGCCATGCATCTAAGTGAGCCGAAGGCCTTCTGGGAGATGACTCAGACTCCATGTTTAAATCCATCTTCGTGGAGATCACTTACTTTTAGTTGGAGCAAGTTGAAAGACTTCCAAACTTCTTTTCAGGATCTGGCCCCAAATCAGAGGCAAATATGCATGTTATACAGTGTTTGCACTTGTGCACAACATGATAGCAAGTGTTTTCAGTTTGTTTTTTTATCTACTTTGAGTGGAGCATAACAAATCACTTACAGATCCTGATTCACAAAATGCTAATTGAGCACAGTGATTGGATCACACGCGGAAGGAGGCCTCCTCGTTCAGCAGTTTGGGGGGTAGAATATGGGGAAGCCAGTGAAGGTAACACACGAGATCCTCGGAGACCTGTTTATGTGGATTTGCACTTGTTATGAAACTACTTGATTCTGATGCAGCCTCACCTGTGAGATGGGCTCATATTTTTATTCTTGAGGTCGGAAATTTACATTCTGCTCCCCTCCTCAGTGGTTGTGGCATACCTGGTCTAGTCTTTAGTTTTCTCCTCTGTGAAAAGTAGTAGTGTCTAATCCACATGGTAAAGATTAAACAAGAGCATGTAGGCAGAGATGCCTAGCGTGTGGGAATAGCTCTGTTCAACCTTGTGTTTCTCCTGGGTATAGACATCTGTGTCTGTGGGGTATGAAGCCTAATATTCCTTGGGATATTTAGTATTTTAGTCTTGAAAGTTTTAATTTAATTTTTATTAAGTTTTAATTTTAATTCCAGTATTGTTAACGTACAGTATTACACTAGTTTCAGGGGCACAACATAGCGATTCAACAATTCTGTACGTTACTCAGCGCTCATCATGACAAGTGTACTCCTCAGTCCCCATCACCTATTTCACACATCCTGCCTCCTTCCCATCCTCTGGTAACCATTGGTTTGTTCTCTGTAGTTAAGGGTCAATTTCTTGGTTTGCTTCTCTTTTTTCCCCTTTGCTCCTTTGTTTTGTTTCTTAAATTCCTCATATGAGTGAAATCATATGGTATTTGTCTTTCTCTGACTAACTTTTTCACTTAGCATTATACTCTCTAGCTCCACCCATGTTGTGGAAAATGGCAACATTTCATTCTTTTTTTATGACTGAATGATATTGCATTGTGTATGTATACCACATCTTCTTTATCCAATCTATCTAGCAACGGACACTTCTATAATTTGGTTATTGTAAATAACACTACAATAAACATAGGGGTTCATGCATCCCTTTGAATAAGTGTTTCTGTATTCTTTGGTTAAATACTCAGTAGTGTGATTACTAGTCATATGGTAGTTCTATTTTTAATTTTTTGAGGAACCTCCATACTGTTTTCCACAATGGCTGTGCCAGTTTGGATTCCCACCAACAATGTTCAAAGGTTCCTTTTTCTCTACATCCTCACCAACACTTATTGTTTCTTGTGTTTTTGATTTTAGCCATTCTTACAGGTGTGAGGTGGTATCTCATTGCAGTTTTGGTTTGTATTTCCCTGATGATACGTGAGGTTGAACATCTTTCTGTGTGTCTATTGGCCATCTGTATGTCTTTGGAGAAGTGTCTGTTCATGTCTTCTGCCCATTTTTTAATTGGATTCTTTGTTTTATTAGGCGCTGAGATGTATCAATTCTTTACATATTTTGGATACTAACCCTTTATGGATATGTCATTTGCAAATATTTTCTCCTATTCAGTAGGTTGTCTTTTTGTTTTGTTGATTGTTTCCTTTGCTGTACAGAAGCCTTCTATTTTGATGTAGTCCCGATAGTTTATTTTGCTTTTGTTTCCCTTGGCTAAAGAGACATATCTAGAAAAATGTTGCTACAACCAGTGCCAGAGAAACTGCTGCATGTGCTCTCTTGTAGGATTTTTTTATGGTTTCAGGTCTCACATTTAGGTACTTGATCCATTTTGAATTTATTTTTGTGTATGGTGTAAAAAAGAGGTCCAATTTCATTCTTTTGCAGGTAGTTGTCCAGTTTTCCCAAGATCATTTGTTGAAGAGATTGTCCTCTTTCCATTGTGTATTCTTTCCTGCTTTGTGAAAGATTCATTGACCATATAATTGTGGCATTATTTCTGGGTTTTCTATTCTGTTTCACTCATCTATGTCTTGTTTTTGTGTCAGTACCATACTGTTTTTGATTACTACAGCTTTGTAATATAACTTGAAGACTGAAATTGTGATACTTCCAGGTGTCTGATTTGGGGAAGCATTTTTATCCTATGTTACTGTGGGACAATAAATTAATTATGATGAGCATCAGTGTGTGTGTGTGGGGGGGGGTTAGAGGGGGTGCATGCAGGAAGCAAAGCTTTGTGGCAACTCCAGAAGTCAGAAAACTGAGCTCCAGGCCTTCGTTTGTGTGTGTGTGTGTGTGTGCACGTGTGCACATGTGTATCGGGGCGAGGGGGAGTTGTGTGTGGGCGAGGAAGCAGGGAAGGTGTATTCAAAGGAGGCCACTGGAGTAATCATGGGTTAAAAAACTAATTACTAAACTATTTTTCTGGTCCCGCCCTCTACATTTTAGTCGATTAACTGCATAGTATTATACTTGGTATTTCATATACATTTAAAAGATAAACTCAGTTCAACCAACACAATAAACAAAATTCAAGTATTGGCCTTGGGAGCGTGGGGAAGATAAGGCCTCTGAGAAGTTTACGATCTAAGAGTGGGGAGGTGGAAGGGGCCCTGTGCTAGGGGAGTCGCAGGTATTCTTTCATTTAATTTTCAGAAGACACCAATGAGGTGAGAATCATCCTCATTTTGCAGATCAGGAAGCCAGGGCTCAGAGACACTTCCCAATTTGGGTAAAGCAGAGCTCTATGGGATGAAATGAAGGTTTAAACTCAAAACCACGACTGTTTCCATTTGCCTGCTGAGATAGGTAGCTTACGACCAATTCTCACTTAAGGTAGATAACTTACCAGATAAAAATTAAAATCTAACTAAGAGACAAGTCCTCGGCTGGAAGAGGATATTGGATGTGTATCACCAATAAAAGATTAATATCCAAAAGTTGAAAACATTACCACTTATAAAACATGTCCCCCCATACACATTAAAAAAAAAAAAGACAACCAAACAGGAAAACAAGCAGGGGATTGTATGCTATGTATATACGAGAGAGCAATATGAGTGTCCAGAGAGATGAGTAGCAGATCAAAACACAGGGGGATTCTAATGTACCCCATCATGTTGGGAAAACTGCAGAATGTCTGATAAAACAAGGATTGATAAGAATGTTGAGCAAAAGGAACTCCTTACAAAATGACTTTATCCAGTCCCATCCACAATTTCTTTTGTAATGTTTTCTTGCTTTCCCCATAGCACTCCTACTCAATGACAAGTTTTTCTGTCTTTTATTCTTTTTTTTTAAGTTTTTTTAAAGATTTTTAAGTAACCTCTACACCCAACATGGCGCTCGAACACACAACCCTGAGATGAAGAGTTATATGCTCCACCGACTAGCCAGTCAGGTGTCCCCCCCTTTTTTTTATTATTATTTGCAGTCTTATCCCTGTGAAGGTCAGGCGCTCATCTGTCCTGCTCACCACTGCATCCCCTGTGACTATGATAGTACCAGCACATAGTAGATGCTCAGTACGTAGCAGTTGAAAGAATGGTTATTTCAGTCATTGCAGTGCTAGAACTATATGTTTGAGGAACATCTCAATCTTTCGAGAGCTACTCGAGTCCCTTAGAGGTGTTTAATTTCTGAATCAAGGTATTACACTATAGACTCTTGGAACAAAGCACTCAGCATTGACTTTGCTTCAGACATTGGTGACTATAGAACAGAGGTCACAAGCCATACCTGGCCTGTACCTATTTTTGTATGGCCCATGAGCTAAGAATGGCTTTTTATAAATGAACATTTGCAACTGACTTGATGATAGGAAACATTAATTTTGTGGGTTAAAAAATTTTTTTTAATGTTTTTATTTATTTTTGAGAGAGAAAGAGAGGCAGAGCCTGAGCTGGGGAGGGGCAGAGAGAGAGAGGGAGACACAGAATGTGAAGCAGGCCCCAGGCTCTGAGCTGTCAGCACAGAGCCTGATGTGGGGCTCAAACTTGTGAACCACGAGATCATGACCTGAGCTGAAGTCAGACGCTTAACTGACTGAGCTACCCAGGCACCTCTAACTTTCTGTTTGTTTGTTTTTTTTTAAGCTTATTTATTTATTTTGAGAGAGAGAAAGAGAGAGAGCACAGTGGGGAAGGGGCAGAGAGAGAGGGTGAGAGAACTCTAAGCAGGCTTCACACTGTTAGTGCAGAGCTCATTGTGGAGCTTAATCTCATGAACATGAGATTGTGACCTGACCCAAAGTCAAGAGTCAAATGCTTAACCAGCTGAGCCACCCAGGCACCCCAGGTAACATTAACTTTGAATCCCAGTGAAGCAAAATGCCAAAACAAAATTTCATTCTTCTCATTAGTGGATCTATATTACAAAAAATGTTCACAATGGTTATATTTTGAATTTCATCAATAAAATGTGTAAATTTGTCTTTTCTCATGTTATGTAGGTACCTACTTAATATCTTTGATTTTGCTTCTTGGCTCACAAAGTCTAATGTTTTACTATCAGGTTGTTACAGAAAACCTTTGCCAACTCCTGCTATGGAAGTGGACTCCGGGCCACTTAGCTATATGACCATTCCACCTGGGGCGATCACTGACCTTCATGAGAAGAATGGTCTTGACTTCCAACAGGGACACTGAGGAAAAGTTTTAAACCTCTCTAACTATTCATAGGAATGTCGTTATAAGGTCGTCAAGGTCTTTGCTTTAAGGCCATTGCCATGCAGTGAACGTTAAAGTGAGTTAAATCTTGGTGTTTGTTTACCACTGCCAGTTACCCGCCTTTCCTAACACAAGTGTATTTTGTTGGGCAGACTGTATTATGGCAGTCAGATGACCCCATCTTTCCCAGTTTCTTAGGTCTTAATCCTTAACTTAAGATGGATCGAGTCGTGTGGTATGAAAGGTCCGGAACTTTTCCTGCCCTCCACCGTTCTGATAAGATCTGGGGCTGACATTTTCTGGTCACTCTCTATGAATTCCTGCTCACCGTTCTACCTCGGGCCACCACTTTCTCCTCTCTGCCCATTTCTTTAATCTCCTGCATGACACCAACACAGGCCTCAGGGTAATAGAGGGAGATACTAACGCAGTTCAAAACAGAAATCGACTCGAAACTGATTACTCCAAGTTTTCTTGGCCATTGGCGATTTCTTACTGGCTGTATTTGCTTCTTAGACTGATGAACCATTGATCCTGCCTTCTCTTGTCTATGCTTCAATTCCTTTCTTCCATTTTCAAGGCTTCAAGCCCCCACTGCCCACTCTACTGTCTTGAGTTTCCGGCAAACAAATTCCAGATACATGTCACTTTCTTACTCAGGCACTTTATCTTCTTCTGTTTTTCTCTCTCTTTCCAGGCCTGGCCTAGAGATGAATTATGCCACTCTGGCAGGAATTGGCTGCAATCAGTGTTTGTCTTAAAAAATCATGTTTCCCTGTCCTCTCAACTGTTAGACCACCCATGTAATGTGCCCAGCACAGTGCCTTGGATGTAATAAGCATTCATTATACGTTGGCTGTTCTTATTATTAGGAGGATTGTGCTAAATTGGGTCCAGTGTTGGTCCCCTCATCCTAACTATGGCTACTGCTTTTGTATGGTATGGGGAGATATATGGTTAAGGCATTTTGGGACCAGCAATGTATTGCTTCATGCAGAACTCCCCTTTTTCCTTCATGCATGTCTTCATCTCCTCCTTTGATTTTTGGGCTCCCTGGTGAACTATGATGCCTTCTGTCTGCCATGAAAATGGGTCACACAGAGGGTGCTGACATGCAGTGTCCTGGAAATAACCCAGCCATTGAATTCTTTGGTATATACCCAAGAGAACTGAAAACATAGGTTCACACAGAGCTTGTACCTGAATGTTTATAGCAGCATTATTCAGAATAGCCAGAATTGGGAAGCAACCCAAATGTCCCTCAGCTGATGAACGGATACTCAAAATGTGGTATATCCATATGATGAAATATTATTCAGAAGAAAAAAGTCCTGAGACATGCTACAATGTGGATAAACGTTGAAAACATTATGCTAAGTGAAAGCAGTCACCAGAAATAACATATTGCATCACTCCGTTTTAATGGAATAACCTGAGTGGGCACATTTATAGAGGCAGGAAGTAGATTAGTGGTTGCCAGAGGCCGGGGGGAGGAGAGAATGGAGAATGACTGCTCCTGGGAATGGGGTTTCTTTTTGATGTGATGAAAATATCCTGGAATTAAATAGCGGTGATGGTTGGACAACGTGTGTATATATGTAAAAGAAAAAAACCCACTCGATTGTTTAAAATGGCAACTTTTATAGTATGTGAAATAGATCTCTGGTAAAAGTAATGCCCGGAAGCCCGTGGAATTTATGACCAGTGTGAAACTACATGCTTTTCTCTGTTCAGTTAAAGATAGATTCACCGTGGGAGCGTCCTGGAACCCTTGCCTGTTGGTGCTCATTAATGGGATGGGCGTGCTTAGCAGAAATGTGGCATCCATGTGTTTGCTTCTCTCGGGCATTTGTGCTGGAGAATAGCAGTCATACGGATGCCTCACTTAATAGCCTTTTTAATGTTTGTTTATTTTTGAGAGGGAGACAGAGCATGAGTGGGGTAGGGCAGAGAGAGAGGGAGACACATAATCTGAAGCAGGCTCCAGGCTCTGAGCTGCCAGCACAGGGCCTGATGCGGGGCTTGAACCCATGAACCTCGAGATCAGGACCTGAGCCGAAGTCGGATGCTTAACTGACTGAGCCACCCAGGCGCCCCCCTGGATAGTTCACTTCTAAACAACTCTTCCCAAGCTTATAAAAGCTTGCTATATCATTATTCTAGGTGGTTCTCATAATAGCCTAATGAGTGAGATAGTTGTTATTTCCATTCTACCAAGAGGGACTCTGTTAAATAACTGCTTCAAGGTAAATAGAGGTTTTAACCCGGGTCAGGTTTAATATTCTTTCTACTCTATCTTTTCTGACTGACTTACAAACCAGGGGGAGGGGAAGAGGGGAAAGGAAAAAAAGACACAGAGAGGGAGGGAGATAAAACATAAGAGACTCTCAAAGACTAAGAACAATCTGAGGGTGAGGGAGGTGAGGGAGGTGAGGGAGGGGGGAGAGGGGGTGATAGACATTAAAGAGGGCACGTGTTGGGATGAATACTGGGTGTTATATGTAAACCAATTTGAAAATAAACTATTATAAAAAAAATATTCTTTCTACTCTATACTATGCCCTACAGCCATGCCGAAATCTGGATCTCAGAAAAATATGTTGATTACTATAGATTTTAGGTTTGATATTAAGGCTTCTTAGTTATTTTCCAAGTCAACTAATATATTTTAAAGTTTAATGTTAGCTATTTTTGTCAGGTTGGAATTTCAAGCATGCCTTCCATTACTTAAGAACAAATTTGAACCGATCGTATAATTATGATAGGGAATGTTCTTTTGAATAGCAGATATTCATTTTGTACAGGAATAGTAAAAAACTGGTGTATTTAACTAATGCGCACTTATAGGACATTAACCTCAATCAGGAGCAGCGAGCGACATCAGTTTGGAAACCTAAGTGTTTGACTTCATTTGGGTACCCTGGTTACAGAGAATTGTTTTGGAAAATCTGAATGCCTGGGCCTTATTCCTGGACAGGGAACGTTCTTATTTATAAAACCAAACAACTAGCGTAGATTGAAGTCTGTTTACACATATAACATTGTGTCCTTTCTCGTTACTGTGATATGTTGAGACAAGGAACAAGAAAAACAAATACTATCTCTGTGTAAAATTTTGTTATTTAGAAAAGATACATGTGTTTGGTCAAGTCATTAACTTAATAGAAAAAACAGATCAAAAGTGCTCTTTAAGGTTTTATAAATTTTTTAAAAAAAATAATAAAACCATATAGGCATGGGAGAAATGTGTAAGGGAAGTTGGAAATTTAATTTTCTGTGTCTTTTAGTCAAGGAGTTTTTAGATTATAGTTATTTTGAAACCAAAAATTTTCAATTTAAAAATAGAAGTGAAGAAATGCGAACAGATTGGAGTTTGGTGGAAAAAAAGTAGAGACAGAGAAAAATACAACAGGGAGGCTCTGTGTAGGGGATTCTTATGTTCAGTTTCTTCTCAAATTTCCTGTGGATTGTGTAGACAAGAGTTACAAAATTTGATGAAAACAATTCGATGGAAGCTATGGACAAGCATTGCAGAATCATGAACATCTGTTTGCATACACATTTGTTTGCAGTCGATTTCAGGGGAAGCATGGGCCTCACGAAGCCCTAAATTCTTAATCCGGGAGTGGATCAGGTCAGTCATAGGAGCGTGGAGAATACAGGTACCTCTGCCTCCCCTCCCCCAGGCCTCCTGTGAAGGACCACGCCTTCCCTCACGGAGGGGTGGGTGCCAAGTTAAGACTTGTCAATTATGATTGGGGTGGTTGATTGTTAAAGCTGGCGCAGAAGCATCTGTAACAAGTGTTCACTTTTAACTGAGAGCTGCCCCAGTATGATAGGCTTTTGTCTCCTGGAACCGCCTCGATACTGGCTGGGCTGAGCCCTCAGGAGGTGCAGCCCGGAGTCCTGCCCAACAGCCCGGAGGGTGGGGACCACACCAGGCCATGCCTAGGAAGTAGTGCTGAGGTGTGCAGCCCTATCCACGGCCAGTTCTACCTTCCTTGGTCTCCTTAAACTGTACCTTGGAGAAGAGCCATGTTTTGTTTTCTGAATAGTAGCCAATGGCTCCTCCCTGGTATTGATTTTTATGTTACCTCGTTTGTAAATAAGTGCTTGTTTTATACTGTCCAAATGTTGAATGTCAAAAAAAAATTTATTTTTAAAGGCAGAAAACTTCGTAGCTTCTTGAGAAACAAACATAAAACGAAGGTCTGGTCCTCTCTTCCGCTCTTCCGCCTCATCCACAGTCCTGCTTTATGTTTGTATTTCTCCAGCTACTCACTGGCATTAGTCTAGCGTTTTTCTAAGTTGATGAATAACATCGCACTGTCTCTGTGTGCTTGTGGTGAGTAGAACCATTTATTTATTTAGCAAGGTGAGTAGAAGCCTCCTATGGAAAGTCACCGATTCGCAGCAGTCAGTCAGTTACATAGAAGGTAGTTAGAGCAGTGATAACAAAAAGTACAGCAGCCAGCTTAACTCAAAACATGCATGCACGTTTGTTTGCCAGTCTTTTGTTGTGAGTTTGGCCCCTGGTTGAGGTTCTGGTCTTTCTTGCAAAAACCCATCTGAACTGCCTCACCCTTTTCCAATTTTGGTTTCTTCAAAGTGGAGCAAGAACTTAACACTTGTGAGGCAACCTACGTGCAGAACACCTTTAGATTTCAGTGATTTTGTTATTCTATTTTACAGTTACTTCACTCATACCTAAAGCAACAGCACTTAAAAATAGCACCTAGCTTTTGTTGACTTGGTTTTTGTAGAAAAGAGAACCTGTTTTCTTTCTGTGCACAGGTTTCGTCAGTTTACCTAAATTTTAATTAAATTATGTAAGTTCAATAACTTGTGCAACTGATACAAATTGGTTTGGGAACAAACCAAGTGACTCCTGGTGACCATACAACTACACTGGTAGCAGCAGGAGAGCACAGGTAGGGACGATGCTGAATGTCAGTTGATCTGACAAGTTAGTTTTTCTAAAAATTTTTTAATGTTTATTTTTGAGAGAGAGCGAGACAGAGCATGAGTGGGGGAGGGGCAGAGAAAGAGAGAGGGAGACACAGAATCTGAAAGCGGCTCCAGGCTCTGGGCTGTCAGCACAGTGCCCAGTGTGGGGCTTGAACCCACGAACCATGAGATCATGACCTGAACTGAAGTCAGACATTTAACCAACTGAGCCACCCAGGCACGCTTGACAAACTAGTTTTGTAGAGAGGTTAAGACTGCTCCTACTGTAATATATGTTGAAGAAGAGCAAAACTGTGCACCATGTTTTCAACTATGCTGGAGTTAACTTTATTTGTAAAATGAATTCCTACAAGGAGGAATGCATTTGTTTACCTTTAAGAGAATCTGCATGCATAGTTGTGCAGGCAGGATGAGAGGGGCTGGACCAGTTATGATCAGAAGGGGCATCCCTGCAAGGCTTTGTGGGATCAGCCTCTTGAGACAAACATAGTTTTCCCCTCTACCTGAACAATTAATTGTTCTGCATTTACCAAATAAAATTGACTGTAGCAAGTATTTATAGTTTCGAGGTTACAGGTCAACAGCTTTGGAATTATGAAAACGAACTTTCTACATAGTGGAAAAGCTCAGTGCTCCTCTTGACAGATAGGTTTGGACAACACCTAACCTGATGATTTCAAAGTCTGGAATATGTACAGGTTCCAGTGAAATTTTATAACCGGTATGTAAATCATTGTTGCCCTTTTTGTCTATCACCCACGTAAGGTTGATAACTTAATTCCATCTAAATAAATAAGTAAGTAGTACTTATATTTGGCTAGATTAAGGTATTACTATGAAGCCCAGCTAGTGGATATCCCTACTTTCATCCAAAGTTATAAAAAAATTGTCCTCAATCCCAAGAATTATGTCATGTGCTTTCCTCCCTGGCATTTAAATCAATGTAAAAATGTCCCTTGGAATCATTTCTGTGGGGGACTGTAAAAGAAGTAAAACACATGGTGTTCTCCTGAGGTTTGTAGTCTGGTTAGAGAAACAAGACCAGCATACTTGAAACAGATTATACCAAACATTTGATTAAATATAAAATGAGAAGTACAAGCAATAATTGCTGAAGAACCTGCTTTGCATAGTTTATTTTGCACGTAGTAAAGGCTTGAGTGACTAGGAAATTTGGGGAAAGTACGTGAGACTAAATAAGTGGAATTCGAACTGACTAGTGAATAAAGGAGAGATTCATTAGTAGTAGAGGAAAGGTATGTTCGGGACAGGATGCACTCAGGGAGCAGACCAGAGAGTAGGGTTTGTTTTGTAATCCTAGAAGATCCTATAAGATCCTAAGAAGGCCCTTATGGTATTTGTCTGAACACCTCCTAACTTCTCTGAGTCTTGGTAGTGAATTGTCTTTGATTATACTTCTTTTCTTTTCCTACCTGAGAACATCCATAAAACCAATGGTCTGTTACAGCCTACCACTCAGTAGGTATTGTGGCATTGGGAGAGTTCTGTGGGGATTCATGCACAACAATGATAAGCATCTTTTACCTAGTGCCTTTTAGGTACCTGTATCAGTCAGGATAGGATAGGTTATGATGCAATAACAAATATACTCAAAATATCAGTGGATTAAAATAACATATGAAGTCTCTACTAACAGGAAAACTAGGTATGGGGAAGATAAAACTCTGAGACCTGGGATGGAGGCAGCATGATATGGCAGAGCAAGTATGGGACTAGTCGCCTAGAGGTCTGGCTCTGAGTCACAGCCTACCTCCTCCTACCTATGTGACATCGGTATGTCGTTTCATCTCTCTGAGCTTGATCTTCTTCGATTATACTATGAAGGAGTTAGTCTAGATCATCCTTAAGCTGTATATATTCTCTGCAAGTATAAAACAAGTAAAAATAAAAGCCAGAATAGTTTCTGTCTTCTGGATTCTATAATGTGTTTGCTTTTTTTTCTAAATGTTTATGGATTTATTTTGAGAGAGAGCGAGAGAGAGAGAGAGAGAGAGAGAGAGAGAGAGAGAGAGAGAGCATATGAGCAGGGGTGGGTGGGGGGAGAGAGGAAAGGGAGATTCCCAAATAGGCTCTGCACCATCATTGCAGAGCCCCAGGAGGGCTCCATCTCACAAACATGAGATCCTGACTTGAGCCGAAATCAAGAGTTGGAAGCTTAACCGACTGAACCATCCAGGTGCCTCTATAATGTGTTTGCTTTTTAAGCTCCTCCAGGATGTTTGTTTGTTTTTCTTTAACGTAAGGACTGCCAGCCCTTTTTTCTCATACCATTAAGAAATGTGGTCAACATTTTCATCAGTTTAGATATGCGATATTTATTTGCCCAATTTGTCCCCTTTACTCATGTTATTTCCAGTCTGAAATGGGGGAAGGGGCCTGGGCCAAGGTGGCCTGCCACACTGACAGCTCCACTTCTAACCTCAGGGATTCTCTCACTGTCATTCACCAGAGAGTTCTGAGTCCAGAGAGTTCCATGGTGGCAAACCTAATAATAATTGACCTCCGTAAAGGTCTGCTTCTTTCAGCAATGCTTCATGTTCCTGCAAAGGGCCACTTAGTGAGAAAGATTGTAGATCTTTCCTTCCATTTAGGTTTGAAGCTTAAGTGCTTTTGGTTCCCGAGTCATGCAGCAAGCTTGCCCTGCCTGTTTTATACTGCCAGCAGCCTCCCACAGATGGAAAAGAAGCATTTATTGGGCTGCTTCTGCTTGTCAGGCACTATAACTTACAGCGCATTCAGACAGAAGAATGTTCTATAAATACGGAATCATGAGAGGAATGTCCCAGCACCAGAGTCTTATTTTTAATTGTCAGTAGGATTCACTCAGGCTACCTGATACTATATCACAATCAAAAGGGCCAGAGAGTGGCGATATGGACAGTATAAAAATGACGAAAGAGGGCACCTGGGTGGCTCAGTCAGTTAAGCGTCTGACTTCGACTCAGGTCACGATCTCACCACTCGTGAATTCAAGGCCCGAATCTGGCTCTGTGCTGATGGCTCTCAGAGCCTGGAGCCTGCTTCAAATTCTGTGTCTCCCTCTCTCTCTGCCCCTCTCCCACTCATACTCTGTCTCTTTCACTCAAAAATAAATTAACATTAAAAGAAATAAAGAAAATGACGAAAGAGTTAATAACGAATGAAAATATATTGAAAACCCATGCGTCGTACATACATGCCTACATATGTAATTGTGTGCAACCGACGGCTTATATTCAATGGGATGTGATAGCCTCATCAGGAAGTGAATGGTGCCCTCGAACCATGTGCAAAATGGTGGGTGGTTTGGCAGGGCTCCTGGACTCTGCTGTGCTCTTTTCCTTCTGCCTGTCCTGGGCTGTCCTGCCCGTGGCAGAGGACCTTATGGCTTGCTCGCTTATGTCCTTTCTCAAAGGAGACTATTCAAGCACCATCAAGTGCCTACCATCGATTTCCAGGAAAGCTTTTGCTTCCCACCCACATGCTGTGCCGCACTCGGCTGCTGTTCCATGTGTCAGCTTGTAGGGTGCTGCAGCTCTGTGACTCAGATGCTCGGTGGGGCCTCTTGGATACATTCTCTCTGCCACCATCCCTATTCCCACGCACTTGGTGACTCTGGGTAACACAGGTTAATTCTCTTTGGTAATGAAAATCATATCTTGTTTAGACTCTAGAACTGAAACCCCTTCCCTGTGAAATTGCTCAGCAGCCTGAGCTTTGCCATTGGCAGGCACTCTGCTCGACATTATTCCCTAGAGCCTCTCCTTAGGGGCTCTCGGGCTGAGAGGCTAATGGGGCGTCTGCATGGATGTGACTGGCAGTTTTGGGATCACAGGGAGGGAACCACGGGGAGATCTGTGGTCTGGCCTGAGGTTTGAGGACTGATGTGGGCTGAGAGGCACCAAAGAGGCCTTTGGCACCCCTCAGGGACAACTCTGAATCCCAGGTGACCTTGTGGGGAGGATGGAGATAGCTGTGTATTGGGGGAGTATCCCCTCCTTCCTCTCATACCCCCTTTCCTGTCTTTCCTTCTTGATTCCATTCCCTCCATTTGGGTAGTTTTCCTGTTTCCCCCCACCCTCTACTAACTCCGCTTCTAGTTTGGCTTTGACGGCTACTCAGAATCTAAGGATCCTTAAAATGGGTTTGTGAGGGTGCTGCAGACTTTCCATCTTGAGGCTGATGATTCGGGAGCTGGTAAATGTTTGGGGAGATGTTAACCGGCTGAAGTTGTCTGACTGAAGGAAGTCCACAAACTCCTAGCAGATGTTGATTCAGATTATGTTAAGCTTCTAGGAATTTTTTAAGTTTATTTATTTTTGAAAGAGAGACAGAGAGAGAGAGAAGTAGGGAGAGCAGGGGAAGGGCAGAGAGGGGGAGAGACAGAATCCCAAGGAGGCTCTGTACTGTCAGTGAGGAGCCCAACATGGGGCTTGAACTCATGAGCTGTGAGATCATGACCTGAGCTGAGATCAAGAGTTAGACAACTTAACCAACTGAGCCACCCAGGTGCCCCAAGCTTCTAGGATTTTGGCTTCCAGAAAGTCTGGGTCCCATATATATTTTGCATAGGGCATGCATATATGAGGAAGTGTGTGTACATGCGTGTGTGTATGTGTGTGTTTGTGAGAGAGAGCAAAAGAGAGTGAATCCTTAAAAATGTGGTTCATATTGTTTTACAGTACCTATTTGCTTTCTTAGGCAAACTTTCTTCTATAATCTTACTTTCCTAAGACAAATGAGCCTCCTCCCTCCTTTCCTGGTTGCTGTGTTACCCCAGTGAGAAACGTGATTAGACATTTGAGTTCCTACTCTGCATGTAGATGCCGTATAGTTTCTATACCGTGAAAACAAATGAGAGCCTCTGCCTTTCACTGATCTACCAGGAATTTGGCCTCTCTTTCTACTGTCTATGAGAAAAACCTAAAATACATTATGTGTTATTCTTTTAGCCATTCCCCCATGGATTCCAATCTCACCCAGACTTGAACTGTTTTGACACACACGGAAAACATGGCGAATTTAAAGATGTCGGTTGAAGAACAAAACCCAGCTCAAATTTGTTTGACGTTTCTTTCCACCTTACCAGGGTAACTTAGAGATTCAATCTAGAGCTGAGCGTCTGTTCTTCCTTGTCCTTAATTCCTTTCTAAAAGTTATCAGGGCCTGCTTGAATTATAGTGCATTTTTTTCACGTCAGAGTTGATTTGATTTCTGGTTCCCTCGCCTCTCAGCCTACACCCTGGGTAACGATGTGGAGGCGGCGGATTGATGGGGAAAGGATTCAGAATGCTGCTCTGCATTTGGGTTCCAGCACGTGTGCCGTCTGCTGCCAGAGGCATTTAGCAGATGGGCTTGGAGAGGTAGGTCTTTGCCTCCACAGGGAGGGGACCTCCGGGGAAGAGGTGCCTGTGGGATGGGCTCTGCCTTTCCCACCTCGCCATTCGGACCCCGGCCCACCACCGAGTCCATCACACGATGACTAGACTCGGCTTCCGTTGTCGCGTTCAGTTTTGAACAGTTTGTTTATGATGCGTGTGGGCAGGGATTTCTTGGAGTCTGTTTGGGGCTCGCTGAGCTTCTTGACTCTTGAAGTTTATAACTGTTGTCAAATTTGGGCTCTTTCAGCCGTTCTGTCTTTCAATTTTTTTTTTTTTTTAAATTTCTGTGCTGCATTCTTACTCTTCCTCCTCTGGGATTCCAATCTGAAAGTTAGACCTCTTTATATTGCCCCACAGGTCCCTGAGGTTCTTCTCACTTTTTCTCCCCCAAATCCTTTTTTTTTTTCCTCTCTGTTGTTCAGGTTGGATATTCTCTATGGATCTATTTTCAAGTTCACCGATGTTTCCTGTGTCCTATCCATTCTTCCATGAGTCTATCCATGAGATTTTTATTTTGGTTATTGTATTTTTCAGTTCTAAAGTTTCTGTTTGGCTCTGTGTATCTCCTATTTCTTTGCTGAGGCTTTCCATCTTTCCCCTGGTTTCAAGAATGTATGCTCTTACTTCTTGGAGTTTTTCTAGAATAGTTGCTTTTATTTTATTTTATTTTTTTATTTTTCTTTTGTTTTGTTTTGTTTTTATTTTTGAGAGACATAGAGACAGAGTGTGAGCAAGGGAAGAGCAGAGAGAGAGAGGGAGATACAGAGTCCGAAGCAGGCTTCAGGCTCCGAGCCACCAGCACAGAGCCCGATGCGGGGCTCGAACTCACAGACCGTGAGATCATGACCTGAGCCGAAGTCGGCCACTTAGCCAAATGAGCCACTCAGGCGCCCCGAGAATAGTTGCTTTTAAGTTCTTGTCAAATAACTCCAACATTTGTGTTATGCCTCCATTGGCCTCTGTTGGTTGTCTTTTTCCCACACCAGTTTGGATTCTTTTCATGTGCTGAGTAGTTTTGGGTTATATTCTGGACCTTTTGCATATTATATTATGAGACTCTGAGTCATAACTCATAAACTCTGAGTTTAAATACCGTAGATAAGGTTGATATATTTGTTTTCATAGACAGTCTGGTTGGATCGAGGCCTCACATTTCAGCCAGCCTTCTGTGGATCATGATTTCAATATCAGTCCTGCTTTCAAAGTCTTCGCCATGTTTTCTTCAGATCTGTCTCACATGCAAGCCACCCAGCGCCCAGCCTGGGACCCTGGGAAGGCCAGTGTGCTTGGTTCCCAAAGCCTTTGATATGGTAACTAGGGTCAGATCATGCTCCTACGGTCCAGGGCTTCATAAACCACTTTATGGGGCTGCTTTCCTTTTCCACAATTTTCCCAGTGTTTTCCAGTTCCTTGTGGTTTCCGAACCCCTGGCCAGAAAGGGTGGGCTTTAGTTATTCCTGCTCTGCTCATGCTTTACTGCATACTTCTGGTAACTGTGCCTGAGTCCAAGGCCAAGATACAGAAGAAAGAGACAGAAAACACTCACTGGGGGATTCACCCCATCCTCTTGGGGTGACAGCCACAGATCAAAGAGTGAGCTTCCCTTTCCTCTAGAGTTTTAGGTGCCTGTGGCCCCGTGCTTGGCTTCCACCACTTAGTAGGAGTGCCTGGGCATTGGGATGTTCGAATGGAGGAAAAAAAGAGAGAGAGAAAGAGACAGAGAAAGAGACAGAGAGAGAGAGGAAGATGGAGGATTTTCCCCACTCTCTCTGAGCATTAGGAGGCCCCTTCTCTGCTGGAGCCTGAACTGGAGGGCTTTTCCGGTCGCTCTTGGTCTGTGCCAGTGTCCATTTCCAGTGTGTGGTTGTCTCGACTTGGGGCCAAAGGACCCCAGAAGAAAAAACGATGGTGACCTCACTGCTCATTCAGTGGTACTTTGAATTCTGGTCTTCTTCTCCAATCTGCCTGCTAGTGTTTACTTTTCAGATTCCTCAAATCACTGTTCTGTGTGTTCCGTCCAGGTTTTGTTGCTGATTCAGAGCAAGATACAGGGTGGGGGTGTGCTTACACATCGTATCCAGAACTGAAACTGAGATTCCTTTGTTTTAGTGACATTTTTGCATGGGATACCTGAATATTACATGTCACCACAAAATGTGTAACTGACCCCTGCTCTTTTCGAAGCAGGACTGACTATGAAAAAAGGGCCCGAGCGTAAAGAGCGGAATGCGTGTTCGCTGCCGCCCCAGAGACTCATGGAGCCCTGCACACTCACTCAGGCCAAGTCCTAAAAAGCACGATTATCTAAGGGTGTTACAGAAAGGTAGTGGCTGATGCTTGCACACTTTCAGCTGTGCCTGGTCCCTTGTTCTTCTGGGGACTATCTTTTACCTCCTCTTCCCCTCACCCTACAACTCCCACAACCCCCTTCTCCTAAAAAGGAATAAATAATTTCCTTCAGTCATTGTTTCCTGGCTACTTACGGATGCTCTTAATTAGCACAAAATTGCAAAATAGGTGTATTTTTCTTGTTTTGGGTTTGTTTCTCCCAGAAAGCTTAGGCTTCCTCAACACATCAACACATGCCCAGCGGATGGTTTATTTTGCCTCAAGGACTCTCAACCTTGTTTTTTTTCCACAGGCACAGCTGTAATGCAGAGCCTCGATTGTTAGCCAGCTCTCCCAACAGAAAATTGCTGGTTCTAAAACCTTTCAGGAGCTTCCTAGCTGTGGGGATGTGCATTTAGGAGTATTGAGACTTTATAAAAATATCCCAATCACGCTCCCAATTATCTAGCACAGTAAAGACACTGACCATTTACATCACTCATCCTACAGTTTCACCCCTAAAGAACTGTAGCGTTGAAGTACAGAGGAAAGGGCCGTTAGAAGCCTTCCTTTGGCTGGTATTTGTATTTTACACAAATACGTTAAAAAATGTGCAGTGATGGTACCGTTCCTTGTTGGACAGTCTCCGCGGGGGCTACCTGAGGACATTCCTGGGGGTGGGGAAACTGCCTGTGAAAAAGGAAGCCGTTATTCCAGATTTCAAGACAAGGAAAGCTTTTGCACCAGGCAGAATTGATGGCTCTCTTTTCTAGGTCATGGGTGGGTCTGCTTTTTTTTTTTAATTTTTTTTTTTTAAATGCAACCAGTTTTGCTTGGGGCTTATGGTCTCAAATTAATACATTTCTGTTATGTGCATAAGTATAGGCTGGTAGGCCAAAGAGCATGTTAAAATATTGCTTTATTTCTTGTCTTATCTTTTAATAGTAAAATCTTGGAATTCGGCTCCTTTGGCTTGAAAGGATCTTTTTTTTTTCAAGAAACAAATTTAATGCTGAAATCATAAATTATAAAAAAAAATAGCTGAATGCCTCATGGCTCTGCTTGTGGTCTTTTTGAGCCAGATCCATTATCTGTGTGCATTGGCCTGGACTGACCCAGTGATCACTTTTTACCCTGTGGAAAGCAGAATCTCATATGTCTGCAAAATAGCCCCTGAACAACATGAGTTAGCGTCTTATATCTTTTGCTGTCCTTAATCGTAACTTTTGGAGATTTTTTTCTATGCACTGAAAACATTTTAGAGGAGGCCAGCTTACTTTTCCGTGCGCGTTGCCTGAAGAAAGTGCCAGAGAGAGCCTTGACAAAGCGGGGGCTGTTTCCTTTCCTCAGAAATCTGGGACCTTGTCTTCCTCGTGCCACTTGTCCATGCTTGGGGAGGGGCTCCTTTGTATGAGTGGCCTTGTGGTTCCGGGGGCAGGACCTTGGACTGCAAAGGAGTAGAGGGACCCTCATCCCTGCATTGGCTCAGGAGGATGGCTACTTCTCTGTGGCAGCTCATTGCGTGTGCCCCATTTGACATTTTAGCCCAAGTCTGCTGGGGACAGACAGACCAGCCCCAAATGACAGTATGTCCACCCCCTTCTGCTGAAGCGGCTCCTTTACCCATCCCGAGAGGAAGTGGAGGTGGCAGACAGGACTGGGAATCCATGTTTCCACCTCCTGGGAGTGATGGGGGTAGCATCGTTCTGGCCACATGGTATTTGGAGCATATGGGTTACAGTGGATGCTGGCATTTAGGGAACTGTTTGGGGGTAAAATCATGATAATTTTTTTTTTTAAGAAAAAGGTTTTGTGTGCGTGTTTGTTTTTGCCTTGTTCTATTAAGTACTGGCCATTGGTGTTTTAAGGTGCTCAGAGAGTTCTGTCTGTAGGATGTTTGGAAGGACAAATGTGATGTATGTACCAGAGAATTAAGACAAATGATAATTGAAAGAGATGATAAAAGCTAGTGGTTTCCTTGGGGTAATAATCACGAACTGCTGTCAGACTGATTCCAGCAGGAACATTATGTGAAATGTTTTTTAAACAGCGCGAGCACAGCGTTAAGCCAGAGCACTTCTGAGGCATCTCTTTGCTGTATATTCCTATTATGTCTCTGCCTGAGATCCCTCGACTGATAGTCACTGTTGCAGCTGCCATGTTTAGCTTCATCGTGGTCAACAATCAGTTGGAAATGAGAAATAGGAGATTGCAGTCAGGATCCTGTTTGTGGATTCTGAAGAGAATTCTATAGTTCTGCCATATTGATTCAGCATATGGATTCACCATTATTGACCTGTGAAGTTATTTTTATGTGTTAGCACAGGTTAAGTGGCTTCTACTGTGTTTAAAGGCGTCTCTTTAATGAAGCCTTTGGGTTTCTCATAGTGGAGACTGCTTTCCACAATCTGCGTTTGTGTTTTTTTGGCATTTATTTTGGAGCTATATTTAGCTCTTTGGGACGCCACTTACTCTATAGAGATTTCTGTCAGAGCCCCTACAGAACCTCATTGCGTTTATTGGGTTGGGTGATAGCTGTATTAAATTGTAACCCAGAGCCTGACGCAAGGCACAAATGCCCACTGCATGAATGAATGATTCCCTGGTCGAGTCTCATTGCTTCTTTCCAAAGGGTGTTGTGTGCAGGAGACCTTCTATTTGTTCTCTGGATCCACCATCCACTCTACTCCTCCTGCTCTGCACCCCCAGAGGCTGACTTTGCATGGACCAACCATAGCCTCCCTCTTCTCTGCCTTCTCTTGGCTTTTACAGTCGGTGTGTATATAAGAGGACTGAATGTGATAGGATTGGCTTAGTTCCTTTATTAAACGCCTTCTCCATAAAGGTTCCCTCTCTGGGTTCCATAAATTCCTCTTGCTCCTTGCTCCTTCAGACTTAGGGTCTGTAAGGGCTCTCTTGTGCTACTTGTCATAGATACTGCATTATTCATTATCGGTTTCCTTAAACCCTGCCCGCACCTTTGTAAGTAGTCTATTAAATTCTTCTCAGATTAGCCAGTTGGAAGGAACCTATTGTATCCTGCTGGAATCCTGACTGATATTTGCCCAAGTCACTCAGATGACAAAGTTAATTATAATCTAGATATCATAATCTCTCTTGCATTATTTCAAGTAAACTGTCTCTTCTAGGCCAGTCTGCCTCCAAATTCGAATCAAATATAGCAGGGGTCAGCAAACTACAGCCTTGTGGGCCAAATCTAGCCTGCAGTCTATTTTTGTAAATGGAGTTTCATTGGAACACAGCCATGACCATTGGTTTACTTACCATCCGTGGCTGTTTTGAGCTATGGCAGGAGGCGAGGAGTTGCCGCAGAAACTGTATGGCCAGCAAAGCCTAAACTATTTGCTGTCTGACCCCTTATAGGAAGAGTTTACAGATCCCTGATTTGGAGGAAGACCATAACGTGTGAACTTCAGCATTTCTATCAAGAGGCTCCTGGGCCAGATGCTAGGCGCACCTGTGAGTGGCCGCGTGAGAAGGGTGTGGGGAGTCTTACACCCCAGGCCTGGACAAGCCTGCCTGCAGCTCTCTGTTGCTGTGCTGACAGTGGCAACCTTGGAAGGCACTTCGTTGTTTGATGCAAGAAGAACATGACCAGGAAAAACTGGGAGGCCTTCCTCCCAGTTAAATACTTCCTGAAAAGAATTGCTCTCCCTAATTTTCAGCGTTTCCCTGTCAAAGTTATTTTGTATGTATCTCTCTCCCCCACCAGACTGTGCACTTCTTGGGAGAGTCCAGGTTTTATTCATATCTGTGTTGACCGTTGTCTGGCACAGAGTGACTGATGCTCGATAAATATTGTTTGATCACATGGTAGTCACATCTACTTCAGAGAAGAAAGACAAGTAGGGGTGGTGGGTGGAAGGCATTACTGGGAAGATCTGTTAACATTCTCAGGCTTTCTCTGATTAGACGCTCTGCCTGCTCAGCCTTCACAGCACAAGAACAGCTATAAGAAAAGGCCGTGTTCCCAGAAAAGGTGCCCCTCAGGGCAGACCGGCTACATAATTTGTGGGGCTTGGTGCAAAATGACAATGTGAGACCTCTTGTTCGAAATGTATTAAAGAATTTCAAGGCAGTGTCAGCAGAGCATTAAGCCAAGCATAGGCCCTTCTTAAATTTTTTTTTCTTTAAGGTTTTATTTTTAAGAAATCTCTACACCCAGCATGGGACTTGAACTCACAACCCCAGGATCAAGAGTCGCATGCTCGACCAACTGAGCCACCAGGCGCCCCCAAGCCCAGGCCCTCCTAAGACTGCACAGGTTGCATGCCCACGAAACTGGCAGCTGAGAGCAAGGCAGCCTGTGGGAAATCAGTGAGGATTCCTTAAGTCTAGAGAACTGCAGGGCACTTAGCTACTACCAGGAGGTACAGACCTGTCTAGACGGTCAGACTGTGGGCTCTTGGGCTTTGTGCAACGATTTGAGGCTAATTATGTCTAACCTAACGAATGACGCTTATCGCTTACGAAATGTTCGCATTTCTCTCAGTCTCCCGCACCAGGGTGGGCTCTTCTTCCCCAAGCCCACACACCTGGCTTGACGCTGACTAACCTGCTCACTCTCCCACTCCCCCTAGCTTTTTAACCCCAGGTCACCTAGGCCACCCCATCCAGGGGCAGACCCCCCATTTGCACTAAAGCATATCAGGGCTAGCCTGTTTAGGTATGTTTTTCTGGGTGACAGACAGTTCCTGCCATAATACCTAGTCTTAGTCTGTTTCGGCTGCCATAACAAAATAGCACAGACTGAGTGGCTTATAAAGAGCAGAAATTTATTGCTCACAGTTCTGGAGGCTGGAAGTCCAGCGTCAGAGTGCCAGCAGAGTTGGTTTCCGGTAAAGCCCTCTTCTGAGTTGCTGCCTTCTCGTCAGGTCCTCACATGGTGGAAGGGGCCAGGGAACCCTGTGAGGTCATTTTTGGAAGAGTGCTAATCGCATTCAGGAGGGCTTTACCTCATGACCTGAACAATTCCCAAAGGCCCCACCTCCTAATACCATCACCTTGGTCATTAGGATTTTGACCTATGAATATGGGAGAGGAGAACACACACATTCAGACCATGGCAATACCTGAGCGAAGAACAACATGTATACATGAATGGCCCATTTATCTGTCCCCAGAACCTTCCTTTGCCTCCTTCCTCATCATTAAAGGGGGTTTAAAGGCCCAGTCTATGCACTGCGGGTATCCCTGTGCCTAGACACCCAGAGTCTTTCCTGCCTCCAGTCATCCACCCTGCCAGCAGCTGGGGCTTCTCTCCCCCCACTCCCTCCCTGTCCTGCACCCTGAGCCCTATCCTCCCCCTGAGAATCACAGTGAGCCTCTGGGAGGTTTCTAAGTGGCAAGAAGTACAGGTGGGGGACTTAGAACTCTAGGAAGGACTTCATGACTAGTGCTTCCTTTTGTCTGGAGGGATCCCACTTGTGTTTCTTCCAGACCACTGCAATCCCCCAACCCTTCATCCCTCCCACCATCCTTGCTACAAGAGGGGGCCTACTGTTCATCTCTAATCCCTGTGCTCATGGGGGCTTCTCTGCTGAAAGGTAGCAGCCCCTTCCTGGAAAGGCTACCCTTGTCAGCCCTGGGTGGTGACAGCTCCGGGGTCCTCTCCTGCAGGTGCACAGATCAAGATGCCAGGCACCCTGAGATCTGGAACACCGAGTGGTGGCGCCCTTGTCTCCCTGTGCTAGGGAAGGCACCCAAGTGCCCGAAGGACAGACTTTATGGCAGCTCGACAACAGAACTGACCCTTGGGGAGGCACGTAGCTCTGAAGCTCTAAGCTTTGGAAACTGTACTGGATAGGGGAGTTTTTCTTCCATGGGGGAGAGGCAGGGGTAATACAAAGCCACAGTTGAGAGAGCCTGATGGGGTTGAGTGGAGTTTGTTTTTGATCAGAAGAGTCAGATGTCCTCAGGGCTTTGCAGCCTTTTGCTTAACCTGGTAGTCGGGCTTCCTTCGTCAGGCCTTGCTTGCCTCCCTGTGACTGATGCAACTGTAACGACAACGGCTCCAAACTGGCTCCCTGCCGCGTGTGCGCAGACACGTCTGTTTTGCAGAGAGCTAAGGCAGCCAGGCAGCCCAGCGGATATTCTGTGTCCTTCCCACCCCCACCCCCAGTGCCTCAACCCTTTACACATCGACCTGTTTCCTATCTTTTACAGGGTCCCCGGTGGCATATAGATCTCCAGCCGTGGGCAGGCCCTGCTCAGTCCCTGGATGAAGAAGCCTTGAGGTTCCTGAGATACATCAGCACCACCCAGGTCGTACTTCAGGTGCAAGTGGGATTGGAGACACTGTAAAAGATACTGATCAGCCCCCTTTAAACACGGATTTGATCAGTGAGGGGGTGGGGAGATTCTCAGGGACTCCTGGTAGGGACTTGATAGGGACACAGTTTCTGAGACCTTGAGGCTTAAATTTATCCACTTACTTGAAGGCAGATAAGATGCCTTCTATTTGCTTCCAGGGGTATCGTCATCTTGGAACATTTTAATGATTCATCCCGACGTGTTTTTAAAGATCCACTTTAGCAAATTGCTTTGGAAAACCATTTGAGGCGACAGATTCACACCCGTGAGTAGGCAGTCAAGTGTGTCATAAAACAAAACCATCATCTGGAGGTTCAAGTTCCATTTTGGATTTGGAGGAATCTGCCTTTTTGCTTTTCTGCCACAGATGCTTGGCAGACAGGGACCCGCTAGGCCAGGGAGCAGAGGGCACATTGCAGGCGGTCCGAGAAGCTAATGAATCCAGCAGCGCTTTGTTCTTAGGGCATTTAAAATCATTATGGAGCATCGGCCTTTAGTAGTGACTTAACACATTGTGGCAGCTCCTGCCGAGGCTGAGTCTGTGCCCCCGGGAAGTAAAGAGACTGTCTATTAAAGAGAGTCTGTGGCTCTTGACACGTTAATCAGGAGGTTCTGTCCTCAAGTAGCCTGGTCCTGGGGACAGAGACACGTAAGAGAAGATCAAGGCCTGGGGAAACTTTGCCCCGGAACTAAGAGGTGTTAGTAAATTAGGAGCTCACACTGCCCATAAGGCGCTGGGGCCGGCTGGGAGGGTAGCCCGTGCAGCTGGCGTGGCACTGAGGGTCTCAGGCTCTTGTGATGGCCTTTCAGCCCACTGGCATCGCACTTCTCCCAAACCTTGCTGGCAGCAGAGCCCATGGTTCATCCGTGGAGAGAATATGTTTCTAGGTCTTTAGAAGACTGGGGGTAAAAGAAAAGTCCCATTTCTCATGTAACACAGTCAAACAATTGGATTTTAATCGTTGTCACCTAGACATGGAAGCGAAAGCTTGTTGAATTAATCATGAGTTATGGGATGATAAATCGATCCCCGTGCTTTACATAATTTCATCTTATTTTGCCGCTGCAAATTAATTTGGTGGACTTTCATAGACTTAATTAAAGTGCTGAAATTTTAATTGTACAGTTTGGTTTTACGTGAAGGATAAGAAGTCGGACCTCTTGACTGTGACTTGAAGAAGCCCCTTAAGGCACCAAGAGAAAAATGAGAGGTGTTAAACTGATGAGTTGGGTTTGAGAACTAGGGGCTCCACCGCACCCCCCAAATAAACTGACCAAGTATAAGCCTCTAGATTCCATCTTCTATGTATTTCAGGTTAATGTTCTGTAACTTATAAAAGGCATATTTACTTAGAAGAAGCTTGTGAGGCATGAAAGGGTTCTATCAAGCCCCTGTTGGATTTTCCCCCATGAGTTATGAGCTGAGAGGAGAAAAATTTTGAAGAGAAAAGAAAAGCATCCCATAATGCAGTCTGACGTGACCCCGAGCAACTTATTTTGCTTCTCTGGTTCTCAGTGTTCCGATCTTGAAAAGGATCAAGTTATTAAATTATTTCTTGGGTTTCTCCCAGTTCTGTGAGCTTGTGCTGTGCTGAGAGTTGTGTAGGATTGATATTGACGAAGGAGTTTTGAGCACCTGCTTCGTGCCGAAGACTGTGCCAGGGCCTGGGGATACAGTCTCTGCCCACAAGCCACCAACCAACTAGTGGGGAAAGGAGATACATGGACGTATTATTCAGCTTGATGAGTGCAGTTGGTTTATGAAGTTCACTAGAAGGATTTTCATCCTCCAGAAAAATGGAGAGAAAGTTCTAGACCTCACAGAGGTTTTGCAGTCAGGGGTCATTTTACCCAGGTGAAGTGCTGTGCTTTTCTGTACTTTCAGGCCAGCAGGTGGGAGCTCATCTCCCGAGAGATGACACTGACTCTTACTCAGAATCATTTGCTAAACAGTGTTCCTTCCGCATCTCTTTGTAATGCAGAGGTTTTTTTGTGTTTTTTTTTTTTCTTTTTTGGCTCTTTTAGGGGCTTAGGCTTCATTTAGGATTCATCTCGACAATGAAAGCCTACAAAACTGGAGGAATATTAGAGTCACTATTACCTAAAATTTCCATAGTTATCAGTAGTGAGTCATAATGGCAAGGGGGGAAAAAAAACCTTCTTAAGGTACGAAAGCAAATTCCACCCCCATTCTCTTAATGCTGCTTAAAAAAAAGATTTACCTCCCTCAAATCTGTGTTCAGGCTTGTACAGCAGGCCCGGCATGTGATGTGTTCATCGTTGATTTATTCATTCTTCAATTCAGCAGGCGTTTGTTGAGCACCTGTTCTGTGGCCGGCACTGACTGGGATATAAAATCTGAATTAAATACGTACACATACGGGCAAACAGCTAGGATGCAAGAGAGTGGTGTGTTCTCTAACAGGGGTGAACAGATGGGTGGGAGAGCTTCCCCGGGCCAGGGAGGGCTTGGAAACGGAAGCGCAGGGCCAGGGACGGTGTGGCATTAGACTGCAGTTGGATGGCACCCCTGCGCTTGCATGCTTCGGTGGCCCTGATGGAATGATTGGGGACCTGAATTCTTAATGAAACACCAGAGGATCTGGTGTTTGGTAGAGTGTGTGCAACATCAGGCTCGGTTTAATTAGGTATTGTTTTCTAATGTGAAAGACCATGATTACATCTCTGAGTTCTGGAGTTGATGATCCACTGTTTGATGCTAACAAGAAATGGTTAAATCAGAAACGCAGGGCTCTGTTCTCAGGGAAGGCTCCAGATCCAGCTTTTTATGGCCACCCCCAAACCATATGCCTCTAGGAAGCAGGCTTTGCGGCACAAAATTAATCTAAGCCACAGTTGCTGTTTTAAAAAAGAAAAAGTAGATTTTAAAACATCTATCTAACTACCTAGCTAGCTATCATCTCTCCAACCAGCCGGCCATCTATCCGTTCATCTATCTACCTCTCTCTCGGCCTATCCACTCATCTATGCATCTATCTGATCATCTACGCATCTATTGTAAGAATAACATAAAAATTCAAGCCCTGGAGATGTAGACCTTATGTAACAGTAGTATCTATTATATTTACTGCTACACACACACACACACACACACACACACGCAACAAAAATACAACTCTTTCCCTAGATGTTGTTGCCTTTCAAAATAATGGTATTACATGAACATACAGTTGATTATTGAAGTGATTCTTGCCAGAAGTCCCCAAATTTTAAGGGCTCACTTTGCCAGATTTTACTTATGAGTTGCCAGAAATTCTGTTCCATCTTTTGGGATGCCAAATGAAATGAGAATAAATTAATTCCTTTAAGGGGCACCTGGCTGGCACTGTCAGTGGAGCATGCGACTCTTGATCTCGAGGCTGTGAGTTCGAGCCTGTATTGGATGTAGAGATTACTTAAAAATAAAATCTTTTAAAAAATTGGTTAATCCCTTTAAGTTAAAGAACTAAAATGCATTTTAGGAAACACTTTTTTTTCCCCCTGAGTTTCTTCTTTGTCTAGGCCTTATTTACTTTTGCAGCTAAAATTACAAGGGGAATTAGAGAGAGAGAACATAATTACTGGAGTTAGAGCTTAGCTAGGAGTTATTGCCCTCGCTTATTTTGCTTACGAGAGTTTATTGAAGCCCTGGCCATAAATCTTAACAAGAAAGTTTGAAAAATCAATATTTAATTAATTTTTAGGAGCTGAATTTTACTGAGTGCTTCTAGTTGTTTTCAAAAGCTAGTCTATCAATGAGATGGTTAATAAGTGGTTAAAATGGAAACACTCCTGTGTTAGCTATTTTTGAGCTAGGAGAGGAAAGGGGAATGTTAGCAGAGAGATTGAATGGAAAAGAATGTCTTTCCAACAGAGGTATATCTGTACAAGATGAAAGAAGAAGAAAAAATGCTTAAAGTGTCACCTTTAATACAACAAAACTCTACTATCCAACGTTCGCAAAGTAAGGGCAATGGAGCCTCAAAGCCCTGCACCTTGACCCTTAATATTCACCTGATTCTTGGAGACCTCCAGCCAATTGTCGCTGCCTGACTCTCTGGCTTTTTGTTAGGGGTGGGGTTGGAGGGGCTGCTGTCTTCATTTTAAAGCTCTGGCTCAAGTGGAGCCTCTTCCCTTAATTGGCTAAGGCACAGGTGAGGCCAGGCTGGAACCTTCCAGTGGGACTCTCCAAAAGGGTTCCTGTAAACTCACAGGACTACACGCATAAGAATCACCTGGGGCAGCTTATTAAAAGGCTTGTTCCCAGGCAGCCTCAAAGATTCTGACTCTACTTGAGAATCTGTAGTTTTAGGTGCCTGCCAAGCCCATCAGAATGTAAGTGGACTGTACCTTGAGAAACATGGTGGGAGAGGCGAGAGTCAAGTTTTAATGGTGTTAGGAGGGAGTTATGAGCAAGAACTTGTGACCATCCGTATCATGGTCTGTCATTATGGAGGTTCCTAGGAAGAAGTACACACAAAGAAATGGAATCATCAGACTACTTTCATAAAAATACTCCAGGAAGCTGACCTAGAGCCAGTGGTGCAGGTATGAGGTCCAGGTATGCTTAGGGGCCTAAAGAACTGCCTGCCTGCCTGCCTACCTACTTGCCTGCAGGGGTGAGAGGAGGGGAGAGCGTGGGACACAATGACAATGACGGTGCAGATGTTTAGGGCACAGTAACCTGCCCACTGGTAAGACTGGCCCAATGAACACACTGAACCTTAATTAGATTAGCAGTTTTTCCTCCCTTGGTGGGTGAGTGGGGACTAGGAGGTGGGCAAACAGAGGCATAATTTCCATTTATTTGTGGGTGAATAGTAGGAAATTAATTATACAAATTAACATGCTAATGTACCCGTTAATAAATATATTCTGTAATAGTTGCTTGAGAGAAGATTCAGTTCCATTTTCTGTTTATTTTTTTCCTTTAAACAGGCGTCATGGGTAGAGAAGTAGGAAGACATTGGTGAGGGAATATATATATGGGGTTTCACATTTTAGGCTTCCCTCTAAAATGCCCAGATCCTAGCAATAGGCCCTCTCATTTATCTCTCTGGTAAACAGTGCTGGATGATTTTGCCAAGCCCTAGATCACAGAAAAAGTAAGGGAGATGCTCCATCAGTTGAATAGGCTACATGTATGTACTCTTCAGATTAGAATTCTGGAAACTCCCTTAAATAAAAGAACTGGGCAAACCCAGAATATCTTCTTTTTAAAAAAATTTTATTAATTTCCTTTAATGTTTATTTTTGAGAGAGAGAGAGAGTGTGAGCAGGGGAGGGGCAGAGAGAGAGAGAGGGATACACAGAATTGGAAGCAGGCTCCATGCTCTGAGCACAGAGCCCAAACTGGGGCTGGAACTCATGAAACTCGAGATCATGACCTGAGCCAAGAGTTGGATGCTTAGCTGACTGAGCCGCCCAGCCCCGCACCCCCTGAAAGAATATCTTCTTAAGAAAATAATTTGCAGTTACATTTTCCAATGAATTAAAGCAACGAACCTCAGAACCTCCTTTGCACCTGGAGCGGTCCGTTGTCTGTGATGTGACAGCCAGAGCTGCCGCAGGGCTCATGGAGCATCATGATGGCGAGGGGAGTTGCGAGGGATTAGGGGGAAACTGATGCTCAGTAAGGTGCCACTGGCCACAGAAGAATACCTTGGCCACAGAACCTGCTTTCTTTGGTTCAGGCCACCTAGGTCATGCACCCCGTGCCAGCCTCAAACACAAGTCAGAATTCCTTACACAGTATGTTTGCTTAATGTGCATTTGAAATCAGAGACTTGGTTTCTGCTTGATTTAGATACATGTTCCCTTTGGCTTCCTTATCTAATTTTGATGGATGAGTTAAAAGAAGGGCTTTGGTTAGCTCGGGAAGAGCTTCCTTCCTGCGTGGGGCTCTCCCTCTTCTCCTCTAGGAGGAGGCTCATTAGAACAGTTGATCACAAACAGTACGGTCTTGGGAGCAGGGACTACGAATTAATTTCACTTGACCTTGATCAGCTGTTTACCTCGGATAACTCGTGCATGGTCCTTTCTGGACCGTGGTGGCCCCAGCTTATCTGCCGGAGATAAGGAATTGATCATCTGTATCCCTCTGAGCCCCATGCCCACAGTCGATCTCACAACTTCCAGGAGGAGCACCGTGGATTACACAATTCTGTGTTTTGCCAGCAAACACATCTTCTCCACATCTGGAATGCCCTTCTTGATCTCTGTTTCTTGGTCAGCTTCCGTTATCCTGCAGGACTCACAAATCTCTGCAAAGCTTTCCGGGACCCCTCCTTTCTGCCACCTTTGCTCGTGACCTGTTCTCCCTCACATACTCTGTGCATATGGCTATAGCAGCTCTTAACTTCCCTTCAAACCCATCTATAGTCTCCACAAGGTTCCTTATAATCCAGAATTTGGAGTTCCTCAGAACATTCGACAGCAGTCTCGTGTCTCCCTGGGGGAGAGGCGTAGTTAGCAGTGGGGAAGGATATAACTCTCCTGGTCTGGCTTTGAGGGACTGGGGAAGCAGTAACTCCCCACCTGCCATTTATCATCCAGCGCTTTAATTTATGCACATTGATTTCCAATCTTTACAGATTGCATGCAATCACATGAGCACAGACAGCCTAGCTACCGACTCCAGCCCTGCAAAGAAGCCTTGGTCAGTCTGTCTTGATGACAGGTTCGGCTTAGCTCATCAAATCCGCAGCAAGCAATGCCGCCTCTACTCTTTAGGGTAAGTGCATTTTACAGCAGCAGAACACCAAAACGCTCCTGCGGGTGGCCAAGGCTTTTCCAGTAACACAAAGTTGTGACCGTAGCGGTGTGTAACAGGTGCTATACTTTGTCTCCTATACTTTGTTTCAGACTCATGAGTCAGTTAGGTAACTGTGGGCACTTGTAGACCACCAGAAGGGGCCAGGGCCATTTTCTCTCTCACTCTGCTGGGGGTAAATTGGCAACTTCAGTTTTCAGTATGACCAGGATCCTCTTGGTGAAGCCCGTGGTTGCCAGCTAGAATTATAGGCCTCCTTACTACAAAGAGAATATTAAGAATTAAGGGGAAAAAAAGAACAGCAAGCATATTAGAAATTTTATACACATTTGTGAGGAGTGACCCAAGGTGAATGGCCGCTGTTGGATTTTTATGTTTTTAGGCCAGTGGTAAATATGTGTGTACTTTTACATTAAAAAGAAAGAAAAGGGAATTCTGGTGAAAACAGTGTGATTTTGTCAAAACTATAGGAAATAATAATATTCAGTTATTCAGGCTGAAAATGACCTAAGTGTACAAATGGATTTAGAGGGCTTTTTGTAAAAGGGCGAATATAAAATAGACAATTTCATGAAATATACTAGGACTCACACCCAGTCCTGAACTTAAAAAATGTGTCTACAAAAAAAAAAAAAAAAAAAAAAGGGCAGGAAAGAGTTGCTTTTCTTGGGAACACCCTATTCCATAGATTCTTTGTGGAAGCCGTGTGTGGTTAGGTTCTCAGGCAAGGTCCCCGAGGTCCATTACAAAGGCACTGGGGACCCTAACGGGCGTCGTGTGCTTGTTTCTCACTAATCGCTCTCATCACCTCCACATTTCACATTCAGGCACACGAGTGACAACTGCCAACCCAAATCCTAGATGATAAGGGGTGGGGGCAGACGTTTGGGTCTGTGCCCAGAGGGTCACTGTTGACGTCAGACTTTACCAAACAAAAATTCTTAGTTGTAGTGACGGTGGACTTTTTGTGAAAACGAAAGTTTCAAACAAGAGTCTCAGAATAATGGGCACGTGTATCAGTGGAGCTTGGGACGCAGTAGGCGGTCGCTATATATTTGCTACATAAATGATCGCTATATATTTGCTACATAAATGATCGCTCAAGGTAAGGAGGGCAGGGAGAGACTCTGGTTCTGCTGTGATTTAAACCGGGAGGCTGAAGCTTAGGAAATTAGCTGCTCAGCCACTTCATTAGAACAGAGGGGAGCCCACCAGCTATGCTTCAAGATTGTAGAAAGAATGGGAAGTTTCGACAGTAGAGTTTATTTGCTATCATATTAAAAATGCATGAAAGTAGGTCATAAAAATAATTGCAGAGTACCACATGCAAATTGGAGATCGCAGCTTGGTCCTGTTTTCTTGCTCCGAACTGCCTTTATATTTTACTTATTATTTTACACCCTGGAATAATTTCATTTAAAGCATTAGCACTGAGTAAAATGAAACTAGGAAAGCTGTTTGGGGGGAAATTTTTAAAATTCCTTTTTGCTTTTCTTGTACTTCAGAGCCATTACATAAGATAGTTTTGCTGTAAGGTTTCAGATTACTTCCTGTGAAAAGGTAGTTTCTTATTTTCCTTTCAATGTTCACTATTCAAACTCCATTTGTAAAGAGCAGATAAGAACAGTTGAATTCCGCTGGGAACGGACGTGAATAGATTATAAGGGCCAACATTTGATTCAAAACCTACAGATGCTTAATTGAAAACGGGGAACTAAAGAAAGTATTTCTGATGGGTAAAAAAAAAAGATGCTTTGGATTGTGGACGCACACGTTGGTTGCACTGTTACTCAGGACTGAGGATCAGAGCAAGCATACCCCTTCTCAGGCGAATTGCTTGCCTGGGGAAGGTAATGACCTCTCAGTTGTTGTTGAGAGAAGAAAGAGACCCAGCCCAGAAGTGGTGGTCCTAAAATAAGGCACAAGAACAGGGAACATGGGCCCTGGATGCTCAGCGTTCCGGAGTAGTGGGGTAGTAGTTGCAAGATGGGCAGGGAGGGCAGGTGGGCAGTAGGGTCCCTACACCAGGCGGTATGTGCTCGAAACCCCAGGGCTGTCGCAGCAGCAAGACCATGCCACTTCCGTGCCCAGTCATTCCCAGGTCAACCGAGGATGATCAATAAAGCCCAGCTGGGGGTATCCTTCCTACAGAGGAAGAAAGGAGTCCGAGGACAGATGGACCAGAAGAAAAAGGCTGAATACAAAGGCTGAATGCTCTGCCTTCTGGTCTGTTCCCTACCTTTCCACCACCCCCAAGAACTAAAGCAGGAATCCCCTCCACCTTACTTTGGGGTCTGGAATGTCTTTACCAGGAGTCAGTGCTCTTTATTCCACAGTTAATGTAAAAGCATTTTTTCCTGGAGAGTGCACTCTGTGTGAAGTTCAGTTGAAAATTAAAATCAGATCATTTTCAGCTTTGAAATGGGGTAGAATAGACCAATTAAGTCGGGAAGGTGCTGTACAGGAAGGGTATGTTACGGAGGAAGGGGAAAAGAAGAGAAAGGAGAGGTTGGTTGTGTGTTTAGGGAATAATGTCATCTACCTGACCTCTTCAGCCTGGGGGTTGGGGGGGCTACCCTGTAAGTCTTCTCTGTGGAGGGGGAGGGTTGCAGGGAGGATGGTAGCTAAAGCGAATCAGGAAATATCCCCTATTTTATCCTCTGTCAAAGATTGTTTTTTCAGAGGTGGGAGTAAGTAGAAGAGAAAACTTGAGAAGAGATAATACATAGGTAAATCTTTTTCACTTCTTTTTTTAGTTCTCTGGCTGGTGGTACCATTTGGTTTCAAGACATAATTCTCAGCGTAAGACAGAAGAACATTTGATAGATGACACATGGTTAGGCAGCAACTAGTATCTTACACAGAAGAGCTGGGGCTCCCAGGTGCCAAAAATTTTCACCTTGTAATAGTTTAATTAACACAGCGGGAGCTCATAGTATACCTGAATGAGGAATCAGAAAGTCATGGACCCAAGGATCCTTTTTAGATCATTTTTTTTCCAAATCACCATTCCTCCATGAGATTTAAATGCCAGGGATAAACTGTATATATCTGTTAATGCAACATATACATCTGTGCTTTATATGTAAAAAGAGGAAGTTTTTTCGGCTCCCAAGAATGGATTTTTGCCCCAATAGGGGTGATATCATCCCTGTTGAGAATATATGTTTTGGACAAAATCTTGACATTTCACACAATTTTTTAAATAAAAATTAATAATTTATAAAATGTTTTTTTTAATCTACTATTCAGTGTCATATATGCTTTGAAAAACCCAGACCAGGCCACGAAACTCCTGGGAAGCATGATTGTCTTATTTCTTCCAACCCTGATGCCTCCAGTAGTCACAGTTAGAAACCTTTCCTGTATCTGCTTTTATTTTATTTATTCTTAACAGCTTTGTTGAGCTATAATTCACATACCGTACAGTTCAATGTAAGGCATACAATTCAATGGTTTGGTCACTACGGTCAAATTTAGAACCTTTTCATGACCCCAAAGAGGAAGCCCTCTACCCAGTAGCAGTCATTTGCAACTTCAACACCTTTCCTGCTTTTCACCTCCTCATCCTAGGTAACCCCAAATCTACTTTCTCTCTATGAATTTGCCTATTCTGGACATTTCATGTAAATGGAAGGACACAACATATGGCCTTTCGTGACTGACTTTTTTCACTTAGCATCATGGTTTCAAGGTTCATCTGTGTGTAATACGTATCAGTATTTGATTCCTTTTTGTGGCTGAGTAATACTGCATTGTATGACTACACCTCATTTAATTTATCTGCTCATCAGTTGATGGACACTTGGGTTGTTTCCACTTTTTGGCTGTTGGGAATAATATTGTAATGAGTATTCACATGCAGGTTTTTCTGTAGACATTAGTTTTCACTTCCCTTGGGAATATACCATTTTATATTTCCACCAGCAATGTATGAAGATTTTAATTTCTTCACATTGTTGCCAACCTTTGTTATCATTGGTCTTTTTGACTGTAGCCACTCTGGTGGATGTGAAGAGGTATCTCATCACGATTTTGATTTGTTTCTCCGTATTGGCGAATGATCTTAAGCATCTCGTCAGTGTTTACTCTTGGAAGCTTTGATTCCTGGGAAGCATAAAGGACACTTACCTTAACACTCTTGGGAATATTTTTAAAAGAATAGCCAAAGACCTGAAACAGTACCACGTCCATTCCTTCCACCCTTCAGTAGCACTTAAGGGCATGCAATTGCTAGCACTGTAGCTGGTCCAAGGGACACCTTTATATGATTTGGGAAGAGGCACCTCAAGAACCTTTACTCCCACCCACTAGAAAATCATCATTATGGTGACTGTAATGTGAGTGGCATGCTCTAGAATTGTCGGGTGCACAACCCACACAACAACACTTCGGAATCCTGATTGTTGCTCTCTGAGACATCCGAAGAGGAGGGTCAAGATGGTTACTGTTAACCTTTGGAAATTTAGTCCTATAAGTCTCCCCGTTCCTATTTGTTTAACAAATCTCTCAGATTTGATACCCTTTCTGTGCTGAAGAGCTTGTCACGATCTCAAACCCCTGCCTTAACATAGGCAGAATAATATTCATAAGCATCAGTTATATAATTTTCTCTCTCCCTCATATAGATGAATAGGTTACAGTCTTCACGAATGCCTATACATTTGAACACACATATTAACCACTTAACTAGTTCAGAAATGGGTTGTAGTAGGAATTTCCAGTTGTCCTCCAATATCCATTCTTTCCTTTTTCCTTTGGTAACAGAGCTCCTGAGGTTAGCAGGGCACTGGGCCACCTTGCTGAAGACTGTATACCCTAACCTTCCTTGAAGCTGCAAATGGCTGTATTACTAGCTTTGAGCAATGAGATATGAGTGCATGTGATATGTGCAACTTCTAAGCCACACCCTAAGAGAAAGGACATGACTTTCATTCCCCTTTTACTTCTCCTGATGGCTGGAATGCAGACGTGGTGGCAGGGAATGGAACAACTATGTGAGATCATGAGATAGAAGCCTGTGATCTACATTTCTTGCCTCATGGAATACACATTAAGTAGAACATTCCTATAAAGTAGAATTTTCTGCAGTGAATTCTCATTCTAGTTAAATAAGAATTGCAGATGATTTCCTTACAGACTAAATACATTTTTGCTGTGAGTAATAGTTTTGGTTATTTCTTAATTTTATTTTAGTTGTTTGTTCAGAAATCTTTCTTCATTACTACTTGTGAACTTCTTCAACTCAAGGGTTATGATTAATTTATCTGTCTGTCTCTGGTGTCTAGTATAGTGCCTTAAATATATTGAAGTGCTTTGTCAATAAGTGTTTATATACGTGAAGAAGAGAGTGAAACGTAGCCTACACCATACCATGCTAGTTACTGTGCACTATGTATTCTAGGAATTCCAGACCCTACCTAGTTTTCTCTCACTTGGGGCAGCATTTTATAGATTTGCCATCTCTTTACTCAGCACTCAGAGATAAGCAAGAATATTATGCTGTATGTTAACTAATTGGAATTTAAATAAAAACTTGAAACTAAAAAAAAAAAAAAAGAATCAAGACTGACACAGTCCTCTTCCGTATGGAGCTTTACTCTTTAGTAACTGGCAATTTCCTAGATCCCTGAGATCACAAATATTCCTTCCAGGATTCGGTGTCCTGTGCGCATTCGCAGGGAAGTGCAGTAGAGAGAGCACATGCTTCAGAACTGGATCTGACTCCTGGTTTTCCACCTTGGGGCCAAGTATTGCCACACCTATGTATATAACATTCACCTTTCCTCTTGCTTTTTATACCTACCACAAGCTTGGCTAATTTAACTAAGCTTGAGGAAGTACCATTTTGAATAAATGAAAGTAAGAATTATAGACACTGATTAAGTTAATGCAGTTTATTACATTCCACTATAGTACACTCGTGTATTAAGTGTATTTTATTTAGTAAAAGCAATATAAGTTAACTCCAAAATTGCAAATTTCAATAATTTCATTTTATTTAGTGTATCCTACAAAACAGTTCCTCACTTTTGGATGATTAACCTAAATATATATGTGTGTGTATGATATTTCTAATAATGAACAGTCATACCAATGTAGAGAATTTCTGGAAGGATACACAAAAAATTACTAACTGTAATTATCCTTGAAATGAGTGGCCAAAATTTTAGTCATAGAAAATATCCTTTTTATTTTATCTATTTCTTTGAACTCTTCCTATGTGTATTTATTTTTTCATCACAAAAATTTGTTTAAATTGAAAACGTATCAATATGTAATAAAATGCCTTACTAAAAAAGTTCATTACAGAACTGTGTGTGGTTGAGTTAACCCTTAAAAGTTTTTGAAGTCTTGATTAAAATGCATGTTTTAAAGAATGTTTCCTTGAAAATAATATTTTCAAGATTCACTTATAAAGAAATTATTCAAATTTCTCTACTCCAGAAAGTTTATATACAAATTGTATGTAATGAGTACTTTCTTGACACAGTGTTCTCTTAGAACTCCTAGGTTTCAGGACGGCCATTTTCCATTGGGTGACCGGTAATAGCACTGGTTTGCTCATCTAAGTTTCAACATATTCAATTAAGTGAAAGATCCCTTGGGGCAGGCGAATTTGGCAACATTCTGATCGACATAGAAAGAAATCCGTCTACGAACAAATGTAGTTTTTACTCAACTCTTGGATTTATATTTCATGGCAGGTTTATAGGTTAGCTGTTGCTGTGTAACAAGTCACTATAAAATTCAGTAGCTTAAAACCGTTATTTATTCTTGCTTATATGTCTACAAATCAGCCAGGCTTCAGTTGATGGAGGCTGGGCTCAGCTGGGAGACTTTACTTCAAGGTGTGGTAGCTAAGGGCAGTTCTGGTTTTCATAGAAATCTGGCAGCTTGGCTGGGGTACCCCTACCCCTAATGTTTCTTATTTTCCTGAGGCCAAGCAAGCTATCTAGGATATGTTTTCATTATGAGGATGGAATGAGAGAGTGGATAGAAGTACTTAAAGCCTCAGCTCAGGACTGGCATACTGTCACTTCCTTCCCAAATGCAAATCACTTAAGTCAAGCCTGAAAATCAAGAGGCAAGAAGGGACACTCTGCTCATGATGTGCACAGCGTGGCAGTAGTCTGGATGAAGGGGGACAGAATTAGAGCCCACAAGTCAGTGTGCCACACTAGGTTAGATAATGGAAACTTTGAGGGGAAACGAGGGTAGAGACTACAATGGTCTGAGTCGTGTGGGTTCAGGAGGAGGTAAAAAACAGAAAACAGGATCTCTCAGGGAAAAGGAGTGCTATGGTTTGGGAGAAGGGTGCTAGCCACAAGGGGAGAGGGAATTGTAGCTGAGAGACAGCAGAGGGCTGACATGCTGGGCGTCCAGCAAGGACAAAAGCAACGTAGTAGGAGTGAAGGGAAAGAACAAGGCAAATAAGAGTAGTAAGAATGTCTAGGTGGAGGGAAGATCGCTGCACTGAAGGCTTATTTTAGTTACCTAACACAGGTAAACAATTCTTAGCCAGTGAGCTTGTACACGTCCAACTTATGAAATGTCTGCGATAGTGGCGTCTAAGAGAGTGAAGCATTTCTGCACTGGGTTCAGGTTTGGCCAATGTCTTATAGATACCCGTTGAGATTTTGGTATCTTAAACCACATCTAATTATAGTATTTTGGGCAAAGAAGCTGTAATCACCATTAAAAAAAGTAATCCTTTCATTTAATTTCATGTTTTTCATCCAAGCTGATGTTTTAATCAAAGTGATGAATATCACTCCACCAAATCAGGAATATGTCTGAGTAAATTAAAAATGTGTAAGTGTATGAACATTTCACACGATGCGCTACAAAGTGGGTACTTAAGTACAATTAATTCATAATTTCTTTCTCTCGTTGACGTGAATTTAGGTGAGGTGTCTCTTCTACTTCTTGAGTACTAGATCCAGTAGAACCATACATATTTGCCTTTTCTTTATCTGTATTATTTTAAAATGCATTTCCATTTCTAAGAAAACAGATACTGTCTTTAAGTCAGGATGCATGCATCATGGCCATTAAAATGGAGACAAATTACCTCATTAGTGGACTGCACCTCTCCCTCAGGGAACCGATCCTGGCGCTTATATTTTTGATGTGTTCTGAGAAACCCTCTTAAGATGACTGGACAGTCTTGTTTCATTGCTACTATGGTTTATGTCTTAAAAAAAAATTAATTTGCTATGTCTCTACATGTTCGAACATGTGGTTCTCCGGCCTGCATTTAACAGATAATTTCTCCGCTTCCTTTTTGTCCAGAAGCTTTTAACTATAGTGCTTTTTGTGAAGGAAGCAGGCTTGATGAATGTGGACAGTTAGCCATGTGTTAAAACAAGAGAAAGCTTGATATAAGAAGATTGTCCTTAGAATTGTCATTTTATCCATCCAACACTTCTTTATAGGCTGGGGAATGACGATACCCAGTTTGAGGTGAGCATGGCCAACAGTGGATGTGAAGTGCATCGTTTTGATCCTAGTGTTAAATCACCGCATATTCTGGAAAGTCCGCGCCTTTGGTATCACCGCTTGTCCGTCGACTGGCGGGACCCCCATCCAGCTGTGGCTGCCCCCAAACCGCACAGCAACACCAGGAAACTGGGAACCATTTTGAATGAATTTGGGCATCACAAGGTAAGATCGTTTTCATTTGATCTTATAAGTAAATAAAGCGAACAAACTCGTAAACTTTAAAAAAAGCAAACCACGAACTGGATGGTCGGGGATCCAGTTTCAATTTTACTGATGATCGCGCGTCGTTATTTATAGAGTCAGCTCTGTAGACATAAAGTTTTGGCAAGGATAGAGATCTTAAGTTGATTTGTAGATTGTAGTTGCTGTTGAGTAGTGCTAGGGTTTTGGCCAAGACTGGGCAAGAGCTAAGCAACCTACTTCTGGCAAAGGTTCAAGAGTCCCATTTTCATTTGGCAATTGATTTAAAATGTTCAGACAAAGCAAACTACTTATGTCAGCCTCAAATACAAAAAGTACTCAGAGCCAGGTTTTTGTTTGATAAGAGATTGCTGGTGTATCGTGTTTCTCACTGTTGTAACAACTATTTTGGGTCTCTAGGCTCTTAAAGACCAGAAAATATGTATATCTTTGATTAAAACGAACTTTGTAAAATTGAACGGACATTATGTGTGTTGTAACTGATATAATTATGTCAAAAGATGTCAAATCCCTGCAAGTCTTTTATTGTGAATGGAGAGCAAAAGGAAACCCAGTCTCTGAACCATGTTCCTGGAAAGCGATTTTTAGTGTAGACTTGAGCCAATTGCATTCTGTAGGCAAACACTAGATAATTCTCCTGAGTGTGTGCTTGGCTTGCATTTGCTTGCTAACCTGCTTGGGCTCGGCCTGCTTTGCCTTTGCGTTCTCAGCCAGAGATGGCATGTGACTCGGAACATGCCAAAATGGGGGTTTCTGAAAACCAGTGTACATGGAACTTAATTTTAAACTTGAGTTGGCTGCTTGATCTTTAACGAAAGGGCTTTTCCTCTGCTTTGTTCTTTTTCTTCTCCCCCGCTCCCTCTTGCTCCTTTTCCTCCTCCTCCTCCTCCTTCTTCTTAAAAAAAAAAAACAAAAAAAACTTCCCTTTAATTGGACAGCAGGAGCTTCTTGAAGAAGGACTTCAAAGAATTTGCTGCTCTTTTAACATGTGATTAGCTATTGATTTGTATTTTTCTCTACCCTTGACAGTCACTAGCATTTAATAATTAGGAGCCTAAATGAAACATATATAGGATTTGGGGGGTAAAAGTCTCGAAACAGAAACTGATGTGCGAGCATTTTTCAGAACTTTATTTTCTTTTTGCTCCGTTACCTTGGAGGTGTTTTTTGGCAGCTGAAAATTCCAGGCTTGAATCTCTAATATGTATGTCAGCGCTCGATTATTCAGAGAGCTAACTACAGAGTCTTTGTGTTCATTTGGGACTCTTGTTGGTCCGCCGTGATGTTCTTTACACCCCGGCCCTGTCTACCCTCACGCTAAAGACTGAGTAGAGACTGCTTCTTTCAACAATATTTTAGCAAACGATTTGGTAAATGTAAGGATAAAATAGGGCTTTGAAAAATGATGTGGGGATGTAATTGATCTAAGCCACGTTTCCTATGGAAAATGTGTTTTCAGATAACTGGGTATGCACCTGAATTGTGTTTATTTAACTCCCTATGAACTGCAGTGGGCAAACCTTTATGCTGCTGATGAAGTATGCAATGTCTTACACTGCTCCTAAGACAGCAGAAATAGATATAGTAGTACCTAAAAAGGATAAATGTTCTAAAGGATTTTTTATATTCCTAAGGCTACTTATTTTTATTATAAACATTAACATTAAAACATTATCAAATTAAAAGTATTCTGATAAATACTTATTTAAAAACATTAAAAATTTTTTAAATGTTTATTTTTTGAGAGAGAGAGAGAGAGTATGAGCTGGGAAGGGGTAGGGAGAGAGGGAGACACAGAATCGGAAGCAGGCTCCAGGCTCCAAACTGTCAGCACAGAGCCAGACACAGGGCTCAAACTCACGCACTGTGAGATCACGACCTGAGCCGAAGTTGGACTCTCAACTAGCTGAGCCACCCAGGCACCCCTATTTAAAAACACTTTAAAACCTAAAAATGATTAAGATGGTAAATTTTATGTTATATGTCTTTTACCACAATAAAAAAGAACTGGAAAAAAAAACATGAAAGTGATCTGGCTCAGAATTGCCAAGTATATATTTGCTGCTTTAAAAAATTCCTTATTGAGGATTTTAAAAGATACTGATACTCTTTCATAGGTGTGTGTGTGTGTGTATTTGAATGCTTTAAAACAAAGCAAGAAAAATGAAACCCATTGGTGAGTGATTGCTTCCATTAGGAACATGCCTCTAGAAGCTATGCAGTGCCAGATAAAAGGAAACCGCCATTTCTGGCCTGCAGCAGGCAAAGTCTGTTTTCATTTTTCTGCGTGTGTAACAGACACTGGTCAATAGGATGTGGCTCTGGCAGGAAAGCAAATAGAAAACACACACACACACACACACACACACACACACACAAATATGTGCATGAGCCTTGCCTTCTTCACTCATTTATTTCTGCAAGTGACTTTAGAAACCAGAGGGTTTTTAATTGTTTTGTTTTCACTTCATGACGTTCAACTATTTCATATAGTTTGATTATGTTTCTCCATGTGAAGCTGTGATTTTCCTTCTTCTCTTTACCCACACCTAGACTCCAGCCCCTCGGGCAAAAAAGGAAAGGCAGTACCCTGACATGGTGACAGAAAGATGCGTGTGGCTTTTGTACTGCTTTGAAAACTCTTTGGTAATTTTAATTTCAAACTATAAATCAAAACCCTTTCTGAAGCATCAGGTGAAGACAGCAGCAGCATCAGCAAAAGCATGTGAACCAGAGGGCGTAATAGCACCTGGCTCCAGCATTGTTAATGACGAGCTGTCTCCTCTGCCGATGCACTTGTTGCTGTAACTATGCATAAGAATTTTTCCAGAATGGGACTAGAAATATCGAATCTGAAATTTCTGCTCGTATTAATCGTAACGTGTGCTTTTTTCCTAAAGGCTTTATTACACAGAGTATCCTAAATGATCCAGGCTGATGAGAGAAGTTATTACTTTCAGTCTTAGCCATGCTGACAGTAATATGAATAACAGGACTGCCTTAGGCTTTACCTCTGGAAGCTCAGTGATTTACGTTTGAAGCACTGATTCTTGTGGTGGTAATTTTTGGCACCCGACAAGTCATTTAACTGCTCTGGTGTTCGGTTTGATAGCCAGTGTAATAGGGACAATGACACTACCAGGATGGATTGTTTTTGAGAAGTATACCAGAGAACACCGTGCAATTGAAAAAAGATGTTTTTAAATTCAAGGGATTTATTTTAAACTATTTCAGCAAGTTTTTACAAAATACTATAGGAAACATATTCTGTTTTCATTTGTTCTTTGTTTTCAGGGAAAATATATCAGATTTCCCTGGAAGTTGCTAGCCGCACCCGATTCCAGTCCAGAGTTTTTAATGAAAGCTCCGTGTGACACTGAGGGGCAATTGGTTTTTGTTCGCTGCCCTGGGGCACTGAACAGCTTTGCTGGCGATTGTGTAGAAAGAAAACACTGTGCTGTAGATAAATTAAATAAGCTGCTGAGAATTAATACAGAGCAGGAGTGCAGCACCGGGCGTGGGCTTTGGGTTAGAGGACAGGGCGGAGCAGACACGTGCCTGCTCAGCAAGGGGGCGGGCCCTCCTCTAGTGGGCGGGGCCGCTGTCCGGGGCTGAGTGGCCGCAGGTACCCTCACTGGAGGGGGCGTGGCCTGCCTCCTGGCCCCTCCCGCTCCCCAGGGATCAGAGAAGTCAGCTTCGTTGTGTCATCCCGCTGTGCCGGGGAGAACCAGGGCTTTAAAATTGAACTGTGGAAAGAGTCCTTTTTCTTTTGCTTATCAAGGTGGCAAATATAAACAAGATGTTGATACTGCCCTAGAGTGGAATGCGTCTTGGGAATAATACTCATGCTTTGCTGTTGGCAATGGAAAATGATAGATTCAGGAAGCAGATTCGGCCACACGTGTCTATTATGTCACTTTTCATTCCTAGAAATTTTCTTTACCTGAAATTCTATTTCGTCTGCTATTAGTTCTGCTGTACCAGTTTTTGTTTTGTTTTGTTTTTTGATAAATATTTATGTGAAATGTCATTCTAGATTCCTTTCTTATTCGATATTCCTTTCTTATTTTAGTTTGTGTTTGGCATGGGGGAGGGGTGCATCCTCCCTTTAGGGAAGAAGGAAGAAGGTACATCACCTTTCTTAGAATTATCTGAAGAAATAATATCCCTGGACTCATGAGTTAACTGGCTTAGTTATGTTTTCTAAAGCATATTAAAAATACCTAACAAACAAAGGATTTTGAAGTACTTAATTTGTATTGATCCAAGTCCTATTCCACGCCATTATTGCTCATACTTAATATATTCGTGAATCATCTGGGGATCTAATTAAAATATAGATGTTAATTCTGAAGTTCTGGGGTGGGACCTGAGATTCTGCAATCCTAGCAAGCTACCCGGCGGCTGAGGCTGCTGGCTGCGGACCGTACAGTGACCAGCAAGGCCTGTACCTTGTCTGAGAAACACAAGGGCACATGATATTTACTAGTAATTGATGTCCCCCTGAGGTCCAGTTCTGGGCCGCTTTGTGTTCTGATGTCCTCCAGGCTCAGCCTGAGTCTCCGCTGAGGGCGGTATGAGGCACAGATGCTGTGCTGTGCTCCAGATCGTTTTTCCGTCCCTGTGCCAGCCTGTTGAACCACATTTCTGTGTTGGACTCTCTGTTTTCTTGGAACACATTTTTTTTTTTCGCAGGAGGGAAGCTCTTCTATAAAAATGTCTCATGGGGCGCCTGGGTGGCTCAGTCTGTTGGGCATCTGACTCTTGATTTTGGCTTAGGTCGTGATCTCGAGGTTCGTGGGATGGAGCCCTTGGTCAGGCTCTGTGCTTGGGACTCCCTCTGTCTCACTCTCTGCCCCTCCTCCACTCTCACCTTCTCTCTCTCTCTCTCTCTCTCTCTCTCTCAAAATCAATAAACATTTTAAAAAATGGCTCCTAGTGGCCTCCCACACCAATTCAAGGCCCAGACATGACCGAGTTCTAGATGACTAATGGTTAACCCTGGACCCCGGCATCTCAGACATATGTTCCTAAGTAAGCTGTATACAGCTTAAGAGTGGGGACTCCTGTGGAATCCCATTCCAACCATCTAGTGAAGTGCTCAGGAAATATATAGGATACTCAATCTGACTTTCTACCTAGTACCTTCCTAAATAAAATGCACAGAGCATCGAAGTTTGACTGCTTTATCTTTTCACACAGCCTACTGCAGAATTAATAAGCAGCAGTTAGAGCATCCAGAGGCCTCAGCCACTGATGCTTCAGAAGAACATTTGGGTGGAAAACACCATGGAAACAAGATATACTATGGCAAAGGTAGAAATCCAGGTGATTCTTTAGGGCTTAGTGCAATCTTCTGTTTAGACTTGCTGATACTCCTTTTTCAAAGAGAGGTGTGTGCCTTTCTCTGTATTCGAAGGCAACTTCGTCTTGCAGAATTGCTATTTAATCATGACAAGGCTGTGTTTCTGTGAAATAAGCCAGTAGCAATTTAGGAGTAATGAGTCCGTTACACTCCTGAATTGCAATTTGAAATGCAGAGACATCTTTCTGTCTCCATCAACCTGTAGTGGTCCCAAAGGACAAGCCATTGTGAGAACATGGGTTGAGAACTTCTGCACTCAATATGCAGGAAATGAGTGTCGGCTTTTTACCCTTTTCACTCAGCTATAATGGTGAGATTTGCTGTGAAGCAAATTTCTGGGCTCTTAGTGATTTTTAAACCATTCAGTATTTAACGAGCATGTAGATTATAAAGCCTGTTTTGAAGAATGAGTTAGGTACTGTGGATTTACCTGGGTTTTTTTTTTTTCTTTGATGTGTTTTCCTTGGGCGGAAGCCACGACCAGCAAGGTTGTGTGTGAACGGTGCTCTGGAATCCAGAGACCCACTCCCACTTGTACAACCGAGTGGTTCTCAGATCTCAGTGTTAGGATTGGGAACACCGGAAAACAAACCAAAATTAACAGCACAAGCAAAAAATCTGATCACCTAGGGACCTTGATTAAAATGTCCAACCCAGAGCCAACCTTAGAGATTCTCACTTAGCTCATCTGGCATGAAGCCAGAGAACCTGCATATTTTTTTAATTTTTATTTTTGAGAGACACAGAGACAGAGAGTGAGCAAGGGAAGGGCAGAGAGAGAGGGAGATACAGAATCTGAAGCAGGCACCTGGCTCTGAGCCGGCAGCACAGAGCCCGACGCAGGGCTCGAACTCACAGACCATGAGATCATGACCCAAGCTGAAGTCGGCCGCCTAACCGACTGAGCCACCCAGGCACCCCAGAACCTGCATTTTTAACCAACCCCCCGCCTAAATCTGACCCAGGTAATATGAAGATCACTCTTGTGAGGAGCCTCAGTGTGTAGAGAGGACTTTAGGGGCTGAGCCTCCATTTGCAAATTCCTCTTCCCCTACTGTGCATAAAACCCTTTAAGGAAGCAGGAGGTTGAGTGCCTATCAGCTTCTGTGGCCTCCTTCTCTGTCTCTTCACCAAGTTCCCGTCTTCTTTGTGCCTCAGTTTCCCCTATTATAAGGTGTGTGATACGACCCCTGCCATTTGAGAAAGTTGCGCAGACAAACTCGTGTTGGTGAGAGAAATGAATGAAGTATTTTCATGAGCCTAGAATTGTGATTTTACATAAAACAAAGCATTTTGACTGATTGTCGCTTCTTTGAGATTTTCAGAGAGGCCCCAGTGTTATTACATAAAGGGGAAGATTTCACACGCAGAGGAAATTAGCCTCCAGTGAGCTGGCATTTGTTTTTCTTCATCGCTGTATCCCAAGAGTGGGCGTATTTGAGAATTTTACCATTTCGACAAAGTTTTGGAAAGGAGAGCCAAATGGATCCTGAGGAAGCAGAAAGGTTCTAAGCTTCAGGTGCCCATAAAGGTTTCCCTTTGTGTGACTACGTTTCCTAAAGGAGACTGTGTGTGTGGTTCGATAGAAGAATGTTATGTTTAGTGTTGCACAGCTCGGTTTCACCAGGCTCATGCTGCTCCGCCAGTTTCTGTATATGTGTTAAAAAATGCTTAATGCTTTTTGACAGTAAGAGGCCCCAGAACTTGCTATCATGTTAGTGAATCCTCTGAGGGTGTGTATTCCTGAGCAAATCCCGTGAGGTCACATCCCGGCCAGCCATTTCTGCCCGGGGAGCTCAGCCATGCTGGTTCTCTGAAGTGCCGTACATAACCAACCACCCATGAGAAAGGCTCCAGGTGCTTGGGGAAAAGTCGGCATAGTTTTATTCGGAGATATTACTTGATTTATTTTCCAGCCAATCGAAAATATCAGGAAAGGAAGGTTTCACTTGCCACTTTTTAGTTAAAAACATAAGGACCTTATAAAAACACTAATTTCCTAGCACAGAGTGGGATTCAACAGTTCTGCAATTAAAATGATAATGAAACATTTCTTATAAGAACTTCTCTTTAAAATCAGCACACCATTAGAAGGAATTATGTAAAGCAGCCTCTCTGTTCCAAGTTTTATTTTAAGATTTAATTTATTCCAGATTCTGCAGGAAAAAACCATCCATGTGACAAGCCTGCTAACAGATGTCAATTTAGTTTTATAGCACATGCCTGCACTTCGGAGTCAGAAAATGGAGATTATTCTTTTTGCCTGCTGTTTATTACACGACACCGCTTTATAACACTAAGCCCTGGAGGATAGCTGATTAATAACCTGTGGGCAAGCAACTTATCATCTGCTCTTGTCTCCTGTGGTGTTGAGTGTAAACTTTATTTCACATTACCCTTTTGGATTAAAAGAGGTGCCGGAAAGAGCAAAGGTGACAGGAAATGGATCTTTCTCTTTTAATTTTATCTAGGTCAGAAGACAGATTATACTGTAGTGAAGAGAATTAAGAGAAAAGATAGAATTAGTCAAGTAAAGAGAATTAAATTTCTGTTAAAATTTTTTGTGCCTTTGGTGGATAAGACAAAGTAGTTCTATATGGTAAATATTATATCAAAATCAACCATAACAAGAATGCCTCCCTTTTTCATATTCACAGGGTCCATTTCTCTATGTTCACATGGTGTAGTAATTTTTGGTTTAGATTGCACTTCTGTTCATAGTCCCATCTGTCTCTCCGATCCATTCCTCCATCCTTCCATTCCTCCATCCTTCCATTCCTCCATCCTTCCATTCCTCCATCCTTCCATTCCTCCATCCTTCCATTCCTCCATCCTTCCATTCCTCAATCCTTCCATTCCTCCATCCATTTCTCCACTGTCATCTGTCCATTCAATAAAGACTTATTAAGCATCTTCCATATGCAAGTATGGTGCTTAAATAATGAAAGTATGGGGGAAAAAGTCTTCATTTAATTAGGAAATTTTAAAAAATGTGGTAAAGTACACATAACATAAAAGTTACCATCTTAACCACTTTCAAGTGGATAGTAAGTATAGATCTTCCTCAACTTAAGACGGGGTTATGTCCTGATAAACCTGTCGTAAACCAAAACTGTCATAAGTTGAACATGCATTAACACGCCTGCCCTACCGAACATCATAGCTTAGCTTAGCCTGCCTTAAATGTGCTCAGAACACTTGCATTAACCTACTGTTGGGCAAAATCACCTAGCACAAAACCTGTTTTATAATAAAGTGCTGAATATCTCATGGCATTTATTGAATACTGTACAGAACGTGAAAAACAGAATCATTGCGTAGATGCAGATTGGTTGTAAGCATGTGGGTTGTTGACCCTTGTGATCACATGGCTGACTGGGAGCTGGAGAGAGCAGCATACCACATCTCGCTAGGCTGGGAAAAGATCAAAATTAAAATATGAAGTATGGTTTCTACTGAATACCTATTCCTTTAGCACCATGGTAAACTCGCAAAGTCCTGAGTTGAACCATTGTAAAGCAGGAACCATCTGCGTATTCACATTGTTGTGGAACCAATTTCTAGAACATTTTCATCTTGTAAAACTGAAAGTCTATTCCATGAAACACTAATTCCCCGCTCCTGCAGCCCCTGGCAACCACCACTTCATTTTCTGTTTCAGTGAATTTGACTATTCTAGGTACCTCATATGAGTGAAATCACATAATATATGTCTTTTGTGACTGGCCTGTTGCACTCAGCATAATGTCTTCAAGGTTCATCCATGTTGTAGCCTGACTGGTTTTCCTGGCTTTTTAAGGCTGAATGATATTCCCTTGCATGTGTCAGTGGCTCATTGGGTTGTTTCTACCTTTTGCCTGTTGTGAGTAAGGCTTCTATGAGTATGGATTTGCAAATACCTTTTCAAGACCCTCTTTTCAGCTCTTTTGGATGTGTATCCAGAAATGAAATTGCTGCATCCTATGGGAATCTATTTTTAATTTTTTCAAGAACCTGACATACAGTTTTTCATAGCAGCTGTACCATTTAACATTCCCATAAACAAGTCTCTTCAGATTTAGCATGTACCTGGGTGCCTGGGTGGTTCAGCTGATTAAGCATCTGACTTGATCTCAGCTTGGGTCATGATCTCACGGTTCATGAGTTTGAGCCCCACATTGGGCTCTTGGCTGATGGCGCGGACCCTGCTTGGGGAATTCTGTCTCTCCTTCTGTCTCTCTGCACCTCCCTACCCTCCCCCTACGTTGTATGCTCTCTCTCTCTCTCTCTCTCTCTCTCTCTCTCAGACTCTCTCTCAAAATAAATCAACTTTAAAAAAAGATTTAACATGCAGCTGAAAAACAGAGACGTGATCCTGTAATGGGTGCTACAAAGAAGTATGACGTGTGTTGAGAGTGTTTAATAGAGAAATCCATCTAACATGCCATTTATTTTTGTATTCCTGGTGCTTAGTCCATAGCAGGGACTTGATGAATGTTTGGTGAGTGAGTGAGTGAGCCATTCAGACCCGTGGTGGGTAGACCCCTTTCCTTTGTTTCTTTCCTAATATTCAGCCCCCCTCTGCTCTGCAGGAATGGCACTGGAGGGCAGAGAGAGAATTTAATAGACGAATAGCTTTTCCTTGGTTGCCTCGATTGATCTCTGGCGAGAGTATGGAAAGTATTTTCCAGTAGTGTTGTTTTTCTTATTCTGCATCTCATCTAATATTCAGAGATGTTGAGATATTTCCACCAGATATGTTCCCGCTTTTTCTTTGGGGGAGAAAAAAAGAAAACCGCTGCAGATGTAAGATGAAAGTATAGTGAAGTTAGGGGACAGTGGGGTATTCAGGGAGAAAATGTTCTTCCTATTCTTAGAACACTGTCTCTAGTCCCTAAAGAATTTTGTTCTACAAAGATAGCAAAAGGGCCTCTTGCTCATTTTCTCATTTGGCTGAAATCAGTAGCATTTTGCTCAGTTCCATACTATTTATAGATATCTTAAATTGCAATTTAATTCCTGAGATTGTTAAAGGGAATTTCAGACATTTAAAATGTATAAGGCATTGTATTTGTAGACTTAAATGTCTTGTTTCTGGTTTTGTAAAAGCCATCTGTTTATCTGATCTCCAAACCAATGAAAGACATAGTTATTATTCTATCCAGTTTTTTTTTTTTTTAATTTTGTTGGCAATCGAGGCATAGAGGCTGGCCACAAAAATATTTGGCACAGCTCTTTCCTTAGAAATTTTTATCAGTTTTGCTGTTTGCCACAGCATTATTATTCTGATAAGCTAGAGAGGTCCAGTTATCTGTCTAAAATGAGTCCTGCGGGTTTCTGTCAGTTGCTCTGGTCATGGTATTGGCCCAGGAAAACACTGTTGATGACATTTTCAGAATGCTGCTTTGGAGGTAGGTGGCAGCTACTGGACCTTGTTGTCCGGTGACAGGGTCGCAGGCTCTCATCCAAAAAGACCCTAGCATCCGCTTTATCTCCTGTTAGTTGTGTGAATAGCACCAGTGAATTAAGCCCTCTGAGCTGTGTTTTATTTTTCTATTAAATGGGGATGATAATCCCTCTGAGCAAAACCATTGGGGTTAAACACCGAAAGGTCTGTAAAGGGCCTAGCACTGTGCCTGGCTGGCTGCTTCCCAGATGGGAGCTGTTTTTTAAATAGTTATTAAGTTGGATTGATATGAAATGTTTTAGGCCAATACTCAAATACCTAGAATGGAATATTATGGTATGGACCATTTGGTATATTTCATTGATCTCCTGCTTTCTTAATAATAGTGTGGAATCTCCGATCGGTCAACCATTTACTCCAGAAAACATTAAACAGAATCCGTATTCTGGATTGGATTTTGGAAGTGGATAGAACATAGCAGTCTGAATCTGATGTCCAGACACCACTGCAATGTCCTTAGGTTAGATCTTTCTGTAGTGATAGTCGTAAATTTGGCTGGTGTGAATTTCAGATAGTCCACCTGCTTCATGACATTGGTAGAAATCTTGTAGTTCAGTCATCTTTCCCCTGTTCATCCCCGGGCATAAGTACTTAAAGTGCCACTGGCTTTTTGAGGATGTTTTTGGGAAATCATTTGGGTGGTGAGTACTGATGTCTTTGAAAGTATTTTATATAACAACGATTCTTTAATACTTTTCATTACATTTGCCTTATGACATTGTATTTTCTCTAGGTTGACCTCTCTGTCTCTGAAACACCCTGTTAGATTATTTTGGTTCCTTTTTTGGAGACATATCAGGTATAATACCAACAGTTGGCTGAACTAAGTGCTCAAGAATATTCTGGATAATTGAATTTTCCGACTAAATGAAAGAGGTGTGCTGTTGTCCGCCCTTGTCTTTATTGTTTCTCCTCTAAGCTACCTACTGTGTTAAGTATAAACATCTCAGCTGATGTGCAAGGTCTCAATTCAGTTTTCCAACCTCCTGATTTTCTACCACTTTCCTACAGGTATTTGATGCTCTAACTTAACTAGACAGTTTTACTTCCAACTTGCCGAAAATTTCTCACCCCAAGGAGCTTCGATCAGAATTCTTTTTATCACTAATATTTTCTCTGTTTCTGAGCAAACCAAAATCTCACCTGCTTTTCTTTTTTTTTAATGTTTTATTTACTTTTGAGTGGGGGGGGAGAGAGAGAAAGAGTGAGGGCAGGGGAGGGATAGAGAGAGAGATATACACAGAATCCGAAGCAGGCTCTCGGCTCTAAGCTGTCAGCACAGAGCCCAACACGGGGCTCAGACCCACAGACAGAGAGATCATGACCTGAGCCGAAGTCAGACACTTAACTGACTGAGCCACCCAGGTGCCCCTCACCTGCCTTTCAAATGCTGTCTCACCCACGCAGCTGTTCTTAAAACCTTTTAATATGTTTAATTATATAAATGTTATTTGTTCTAGGGAGAAAATTTAGATAATAGAGATCACAGAAAGTAAAAGGATGAAAATTGAAATCACATGTAATTTTACTGTGATTAGGATAACTACTATTAATATATGAAATCTTTCCTTTCAGACTTTTTCTCGCTATGATAAGTATATTTTAACAAAATTAAAGTGGGATCATACCGTGTATACTATGTGATTATTTCTCTTTTGTTACTGAGTTTATTTTTTACAGCAGTTTTAAGTTCACAGCAAAATCGAGGGGAAGGTACAGAGATTTCCCATATACCCTGCCCCCACACATGCACAGCCTCCCCCATTATCCGCATCCCCCACTAGAGTGGTACAGTTGTTACAGTTGATGAACCTACACTGACACATCGTAATCATCCAAAGTCTGTAGTGTAAGTTACAGGTCACTCTTGGTGTTGTACATTCTGCGGCTTTGGACAAATGTATAATGATATGTATCCATGATCATAATATCATAGGGAGTATTTTCAGTACCTAAAAATCCTCTGTCTCACCTATTCACCTCCCCCCCCCCACTCCAAACTGCTGGCAACCACTGATCTTGTTACTGTCTCCATAGTTTTGCCCTTTCCAGAATGCCATATGGTTTGAATGATAGAGTGTGTGGTCTTTTCAGACTCACTTCTTTCTCTTGGTCATGTGCATTTGTTTCCTCCATGTCTGTTCATGGCACGATAGCTCATTTCTTTTTAGCACTGACTAATATGCCATTGTCTGGATGTACCAAAGTTTATTTATGTATTCAGCACCCAGGACCTCTTGGTTGCTTCCAAGTTTGGGCAATTACGTGAACAACTGCTATGAACATCCACATGCAAGTTTTTGTGGGAACATTCAATTCCTTTGGCTCTGTATGGCAAGAGTATGTTCAGTTTTGTAAGAAACTTCCAAAGTGTCTTTCCAAGTGACTGTACTGTCCCATTATGCATTTCTCCCAGCAATGATGAAAGTTCCTGTTGCCCCTCATCCTTGCCAGCATCTGGTGTTCCAGATTTTGGTCCTTCTAATAGGTGCATTGTGGCATCTCACCATTGTTTGAAGTTCCATTTCTCTGACGACATGTGATGCGGAGCGCCTTTTCATATGCTTATTTGCCATCTGTACATCTTCTTTGGCAAGTGTCTGTTTGGTCCTTTGGCTCATTTTTAAAGCTGGTTCTTGGTTTTTTAATTGTTGAATTTTAAGAGTTCCTTGTATATTTTGGATAACAGTCCTTTACCAGATATGTCTTTTGCAAATGCTTTTTTTTTCCTTCCCCTAGTCTGTATCTTATCTTTCCATCCTCTTGACGTTTTCTTTCACAGAATGGAAGATTTTAATTTGAATGAAGTCCAGCTTATCAGTTATTTCTTTTCATGGAATGTGCCTCTGGTGTTATCTACAAAGTCATTGTTAAATCTAAAGTCATCTAGATTTTCTCCTTTGTTATCTTCTAGGAGTTTTATAGTTTTTGTGTTTTACATTTCGGTCTGTCATCCATTTTGAATTTTAATTCTTGTGATCTTGTGAAGGATATAAAGTTTGTCCAGATTCGTTTTTTTTTTTTTTTTTTTTGCATGTGGATGTTTTGGCACCATTCATTAAAAAATTGTGTTTTCCTCCAATGCTGTCATTTGCTCCTTTGTCAAAAAGCAGTTGACTCTGTTTATATGGGGGTGTATTTCTAGGCTCTCTATCTTGTTCCATTGATCTATCTATACTTTTGCCAATACCAAACGGTCTTGATGACCATAGCTTTATAGTAAGTCTTGCAGTTGGATACTGTCAGTCTTCCAGCTGTGTTTTTCTCTTTCAGTATTGCAGTGGCTAGTCTGGGTCTTTTGTCTTTCCATATAAACTTCAGAATAAATTCGTTGTTATCCACAAAATAACTTGCTGAAATTTGGACTGGGATTGTGTTGAATCTATATATCAAATTAGGAAGAACTGACATCTTGGCAGTGTTGAGTCTTCCTAACTATGAACGTGGAATATCTTTCCATTTATTTTTTCACTTATTTTATTTAAAACTCATCAGAGTTCTGTGATTTCCCTCATGTGGATCTTCTATATATTTTGTTAGACTTATACTTAAGTATTTCTTCTGCTTCTGTCCCCTGAAAGAGATTGTCGAGAATTGGTATAATTTCTTCCATTAATGATTGGTGGAATTAATTGGTAAACTCTTCTGGGCCTGGTGCTTTCTGTTTGGGAAGGTTACTAATTATCATTTTTTTAACTATTTATTTATTTATTTATTTAGCACATAGGAGAGGGGCAGAAAGAGAGGGAAAGAGAAAATCCCAAGCAGGCTCCACACTGGAAGGTTACTAATTATTAATTCAATATCTTTAATAGAGGCCTATTCAGATAGGTCCATTTCATCTAGGTCTTAAATTTGTGGGCATAGGGTTGTTCATAGAATTCCTTTTTTATCCTTTTAATGTCCATAGGATTTGTAGTGATTTCTCCTCTTTTATTTCTGATATTAGTAATTTGTATCTTCCTTTTTTGCTTAGCTAGCCTGACCAGAGGCTTATTGATTTTATAGATCTTTTCAAAGAACTAACTTTTGGTTGCACTGATTTTCTCTGTTGATTTCCTGTGTTCAATTTCATTGATCTCTGTTCTGATTCTTATTATTTTTTTCTTCTGCTTACTTTGGATTTAATTAGCTTTCTTCCTAGTTTCTTTTGGTGGAAACTTAGATTATTGATATTGGATCTTTCTTCTTCTCTAAATATGCTTTCAGTGATATAAATTTCACTTTAAGCACTGTTTACACTGCAGTTCCACATTTTTTTCCTTTCTCTGCATTCCACCAATTTTGATAAATTGTGTTTTCATTTTCATTTAGTTTAAAATATTAAATTCTCTTGAGATTTCTTTTTTGATCCCATGTTATTAGAAGTTTGCTTCTTAATTTCCTAATATTTGGGGATTTTCCAGCTATCATTCTGTTATTGATTTCTAATTTAATTTCACTATGATCTGGGAGTAGACATTATGTGATTTCTATTCTTTTAAATTTTTTGGCTCAGAATGTGGTCTCTCTTGGTAAATGCTCAGTGTGAACTTGAGAAGAATGTGTAATCTGCTCTTGGTAGATGAAGTGATCTATAAATATCAATTATATCCAGTTGACTGATGGAGTTGTGCAATTTAGGTCCTAACCGATTTTCTGCCTGCTGGATCTGCCATTTCTGATAGAGAGGTATTAAAGTCTCCAGCTATGATAGCAGATTCCTCTATTTCTCTTTGTAATTCTATTAGTTTTTGCCTCATGTATTTTGATGCTCTATTGTTAGGCACATGTACGTTAAGGATTGCTAGGTCTTCTTGGAGAATTGACCCTTTTATCTTTATGTTATGTTTTCTTTGCCCCTGATAACTTTCCTTGATTTGAAGTCTGCTCTGTCTGAAATTAATATAGCTATTCTCACTTTCTTTTGATGAGCATTAGCATGGTATATTTTTGTCTGTCCATTTACTTTTAATTTATGGGTGTCTTTATGTTTAAAGTGGGTTTCCTGTAGGTAGCATATAGTTTGGGTTGGTTTTTGATCCGTTCTGACAGTTTCTGTCTTCTAACTAATATATTTAGACCATTGGCATTCAAACTGATTATGATATAGTTGGAATAATATTTCCATATTCATTACTGTTTTCTATTTCTTTGTTCTTTGTTTCTGTTTTTGTCTTCCACTCTTTTTTTGCTTTTTGTGGTTTTAATTGAACATTTATATGATTCCACTTTCTATTATTTTTTTAGCATATTGATTTTACTTCTTTTTAAACTTGGTTTTAGTGATTGCCCTAGAGTTTGCATTACACATTTACAGCTAATCCAAGTCCACTTTCAAATAATACTATACCACTTCCTGGGTAGTGTGAGTACCTTATAATAACAAATCACCCTAATTTCTCCCTCTAGTCCTTATACAAAGGACTATTGTCCTGATACAATTGCTGTCATTCATTCTACTTACATATAAGCATATGATATTTACATATGTACATGCAATAAAATACATTGTTGGTATTATTATTTTGAACAAACTGTTATCTGTTAGATAAGAAAAATACGGGGGCGCCTGTTGGCTCAGTCAGTTTGAGCATTGGACTCTTGATTTCAGCTCAGGTCATGATCCCAGGGTATTGGATCAAGCTCCACACTGGGCTCCACATGAGTGTGGAGCCTGCTTGGGATTCACTCTCTCTTTCGTGTGCTTCTCTCCCCAGCTTGCATGCACTCTCTCTCTCTCTCTCTCTCAAAATTTTTTTAATTAAAAAAAGAATAAGAAAAATATTTTATTTCCCTTCACTTGTTCTTTTTCAATGCTCTTTCTTTTATGTAGATCCAAGTTTCTGACCTATATTATTTTTCTTCTCTCTAAAGAACTTCTTTTACCATTTCTTGCAAGACAGATCTACTGGCAACAAATTGCTTCAGTTTTTGTTGGTCTGGGAAGTTTTATTTCTCTTTCATTTTTGAAGGATGATTTTGCAGAGTACAGAATTGAGGTCAGTGGTTCTCTCAATGATTTAAATATTTTACTCCACTCTTTTTTTTAATTAAATTTTTTTTATTTGAGTATAGTTGACACACAATGTTACATTAGTTTCAGATGTACAATATAGTGATTCAACATCTCTATTTGTTATGCTGTGCTCACCACAAGTGTAGCTACCATCTGTCACCATACAACACTATTACAGTATCATTAACTATATTCCCCTATGCTGTGCCTTTCATTCCCATGACTTATTCATTCCATAACTGGAAGCCTGTATTTCCCTCCCACTCCCCTTCACCCATTTTGCCCATAACCCCATTCCCCTGCCCCCGCCGGCGACCATCAGTTTGTTTTCTGTATTTATGGGTCTGTTTCTGCTTTTTGTTTTTTCATTTGTTTTATTTTTTTGGATTCAGACTCTTGGTTTTAGATTCTTTAGATTTAGATTTCTTTTTATAGATCACATGGCATTTATCTTTCCCTGACTTACTTCACTTAGTGTAATGCCCTCTAGCCCATCTATACACGTTGTTGCAAATGGCACAATCTCTTCCTTTTTTTATGACTAATACTCCATTGTGTGTGTGTTTGTGTGTGTGTGTGTGTGTGTGTGTGTGCGCGCGCGCATGTGTATGTGTATAGCGTATCTTTTTATCTCTTCATCTATGGGATGGACACTTAGGTTGCTTCCATATTTTGGCTATTGTAAATAATGCTGCAAGGAATGTAGGGGTTCATATATCTTTTTGAATTAGTATTTTTGTTTTCTTTGAGTAATTACTCAATATTCTTCACTTATTGCAGGCATGGTTTCTGAAGAGAGCTGGGATGTAATTCTCATCTTTCTTCCTCTATAAGTAAAGTTTTTTTCCTTTGACTTCTTTCTGGATTTTTTCTATATCTTTACTTTTCTATAGTTTGAAAATGATATCCCTAGGTATAGGTTTTTGGCATTTATCTTGCTTGATATTCTCTGAGTTTCCTGGACCTGTGGTTTGATGTCTCACTTTAATTTGGGGGAAATTCTCAGCCTTTATTATTTCAAATATTTCTTCTCCTTTCTCTCTTTCTTCTTCTGGTTTCCCATTTTGTGTGTGTGATACCTTAGGTGGTTGTCCGACAGTCCTTGGATATTCTATTTTGATGTTTGTTTCAGCCTTTGCTCTCTTTGCTTTTCAGTTTTGGAAGTTTCTATTGCTACATCCGTTAGCTTAGAGGTTTTTTTTTCTCAGTTGTGTCCAGTCTACTAGTAAGCCCATTGAGGATGAGGGTTAAAATTTCAGTGTTTTTGATTCCTAGAGCTTCTTTTGGATCTTTCCTTAGGATTTCCATCTCTCTGCTTCCATCGCCCATCTGTCCTTGCACACTATCTACTTTATTTATTAGAGCCCTTACCAGATTAATGATAGTTTTAAATTCCCATCTTGTTAATACCAACATCCTTGCTATGACTGATTCTGATCAGTCTGATTCTGTCTCTTTAAATTGTGTTTTTTTGCCTTTTAGTACGCCTTGTGATTTTTCTCGGTAGCCAGACAAGATATATTGCATAAAAGGCACTGCTGTAAATAGGCCTTTAGTAATGTGATGATAAGGTGTGGGGAGAGGAGAGGTGTTCTATAGTCCTATGATTAGGTCTCAATGTTTAAGTGCACATACGCCTCTGGACTGCGAATTTCTCAAGAATCTCTCACTTTTTTCTCTTCCCTTAGGTGGGACAGGATGGCTAGAGTGGGCTGGATTTGGATATTTTCCCTCCCCCAGGTTCGTTAGGTTCTAAGAATACCTCCGCAGGCTAAACTCCAGTTAGCCACTTTCTCCTGAGGGCAGGTCTTGTTAGGGAAAACAGAATGCTCTGGTATATTTAAAAATAATTCTCCTTGCCAGAAGCCTCAGGGGATTTTCCTCTGAAGTTTACTTACTGTAGGAATATGGTCGAACTCCTCATAGTAAATCCCACAATACTGTGGGGGACCCCCCATGACTGGGCCTTCTCGGAGTTTTTAGCTCTCAGACTGTTCACACCGAGCCTCCAGCAAGTTGTCAGTTAGAGTCCAGGTTTTCCAGCCCTGGCCCCGTGCCTGCTACTCCACTCCCGAGACTCAGCTCTGGGAACCCAGGACTCCCTGTAATTCTCTCTGTACCTTTTGTTCTCTGATCTTGGGGGCTGTGGTTTGCCCTGTGTCATCCTCTCTTATGAATCCAAGAGGTGTTGATTTTTCAGTCTGTTCAGCTTTTTACTTGTTGCTAGGATGGTGTCACAGCCGTCAGCTTCCTACATAAGGAACTGGAAAACCAGACCTTCAGCTGCCTTTGTTTTTCGCTTAACAGAATATCTTGAACATTTTCACATATTTATTAGACACTTCATCAAGATATATTGCAGCATTGTTTGTAATAGCGGGATTCTGGAAACAATAGAATTGTCCTCTGACAAGGGGCTGAATAAGTGAAATATAATTAAAACCCATATAGTTGCCTTCTGTGACTGATAAAGAACATGCTATAGATCTATATTTCACTGATATGGAAAGGTCTCCAAGATAAATGGTTAAGGGCCAAAAACAAAGTCCCAAGCAGTGAGTATAGTATGACACCACTATCCAATAAAAATAAGGAGGCAAACCTACAAATATATATTTGTATGTGTATGTTAAAACAGTGGTGTCTTTGGGTAAAGGTATTGAGGATCCTGGAGTGGGAGGAAGACATTTCATTGCCTGTCCTTTTGAAGAGTTTGGACATTTTTTTAAAAACCATGTGTATCTTAGACTTTTCCCATAACACCTTATGAAATACCTAACTGCAATGTAATTTTTAAGTGCTGCATATATTCTAGTGAACGGATGTATCAAAGTTGATGTAACCACTGTCAACATTTTAGACATGCGTGAAGATTTTTTTCAATTTTTAATTACCATAAACCTTAGAAGTCTTAAGGTTCTCATATCCATTGCTAAATTACCCTCAAGAGAGTTTGTACCCTTTTGTTTTACTGGGATCCTTCCAGTGAATGTGATTGCTTACTTTTTTGAATTTCCATACAGTTTGGTTTGCATGTCTTTTATGAAATGTAACTAGTTTTGGGGTTTTTTTCGTATCATAACTACCTGGGTGCTTAGTGTATCTCGTGATACAGCAGGTATCTCTGTGACACACTATGAAATTCCCACGATGGTGCTCTCTCATACTCACCTTTTCTCCACTGCAGCACTTAGCATAATGCCTGGCCCATGTGAAACGTGGTGCCGTGAAATGCGTTAGTTTCACACAGTTAACGAGCATCTTTCCAAAATGATGGTGGTGAAACTTGTTCAGGTGGCTGAGCATTCTGAGATCATAGCCTTCCTTATGGACCACTCTCCTCCAGTACCTGTAATTTAACAGTTTGACTTGACAGTGATGTTACCAGGAGGAAACAGGATATATATGTGTGTGATACAAAGTCACGACAAGCTCCACGTGTAACCAAGCTGTAGGACTAAAGCAGGATTGACTACTTCAGGTTTCCCCATTAGTAATTGGATGCCTCCTTTCGTTTATTTTTCTTCTGTTGACCCTTGGTGGAAGACAGTTAGCAGACAGGATGAAGGCTTGAGAAATATTGATGAGTTTTGTTATGTGGGAAATTACCTTGATGCAGGGTAGCCTCCAAATATACTATAAGGTAAGCTATCCCACGGGTATGGATCACAAAAGAAGATGGTTGAATTACATGGTTTATTGAATCAATTAAACACATACATACAGTGAGAAATAAGGGAGAGAGATGCAGTAGGTGTATGTATTTAGAACGAGGTGCAAGTGAGGCAGAGAGACCACATTACATGAGTCTAGGTCAGCTCATGTCCCTCTCCCCTCCTCCTCTTCCCGTCCTCTTCCCCTCCTCTTCCCTTCTTCTTCCTCCCCGCTGCCCCCGACCTTATTTTCCCATCAGCCTTCCCTGCTGATGGTGTGGTTATAAGGAACAGAGTTGAGGTTTGGAGCAAGGAGGATCAATTGGAGAGAACAGGGACAAGAATGTCTGGCCACAACTATAAACCCACTGATTAGGCTATGAGCAGCTTTGAGTTTTATTTGGCAGAATATGTGTGGGGCCACGATAGATATAATCAATGGGTGGCCAATTTATGACCTCATAAACTCATTTTGCTAGTGTGTATTGAATGCTTAGTGACAATTTTAGTGTTGACTCAGTCTTCCTTCAGAACATGCCTGTACTATTTATTTGACTTATGCCTATTGTCTCCTGAGTTACTTCTATATACTTAACACATCTTACAAGTTTCATCCATCCCGTTTGATTTCTCATTCTCTACAGCAGAATTGAATATTCTCAAATAAAACAAATACACGTTATTAGTTTGAAACTTAATTGATAAGATTATGTTGATTAACTTTGTTTTCATCATTAATCCACTTTAGCACCTCAGTGTTCAACCATTTCCACCCAGTGTTCCACAGGAGCCTAAACCAGTCGTTAATAAGGCCTCATTAATAAAACAGAGTGAGCAAAGAGGTATTTGACAGTCCCTTAAAGTCATCATCAAGTTCACTCTTATGGTACAGTACTTGGTTGTAGAAGACAGAACTGGATATACACTTGTCTTAGGACCTTCCATGGAAATTGTTTTCATTTTTTAAAAGCAAGATTTCACGTATGAATCTGTCCCCTTGGCATTCTGCTCCCTTAAAATGAATCTACAGAAAAAGTTCTTTGGCATATTTATAAGCCCCAGAGTGCCCAGTACAGTGTTTTATGACAAATAGGAAGTTTTCTTCTGTGGCTCAATTCTAGTTCATTGAGATTTTGCTATTCAGCTAATGGCCATCATTGCAGAAATGATTCTAACAGAGAATATCAGTCTGAAGGACAGAGTCTCTGGTCTCAGGCACAGGACAGCCAGGATCTTAAAATTTTGTAAAGACTGGGGTGCCTGGGTGGCTCAGTCGGCTAAACGTCCAACTTCGGCACAGGTCATGATCTCACAGTTCATCCCACATTGGGCTCTGTGCTGACAGCTCAGAGCCTGGAGCCTGTGTCTCCCTGTCTCTCTGCCCCTCCCCTGCTCATGCTCTGTCTCTCGAAAATAAATAAACATTAAAAAAAATTAGAAATTTCATAGAATACTGAACTCACCAAATCACATATTACCCTTCATTTGCCATAGGTCTCAACTTCTTCCCCTGGTCTAGATTTTAGCATAAGCTGTTTCAGAGAGGAAAGTGAAGAGATAAAGTTTAGCCTTGTTTAGCTTCCTTGTAAAAAGTGGTGATATATAGAGAAGCCAAAAGCATTAGCAAAGAACATAAACAGAAGGAATATTTCCCCCACTGGAAAGTCAGCTCTCAAAATGCTCTTTAATCATTTAACAACACAAGGGACAGAAATGAAAAACTCAGCACATTCAGTGAAATAACTACTGTGGTCTGATAGGGTTACAGGAAGTAAGAAGGATAGGGATTTGGCCAGAAGTGTTTTTATATAAAGCAAACATGTGCTGATGCTGGTGGCACTTCCAATAAGCCTCCCATGACAGTTTCTCAAACTTTTCTTCTCCATGGTTGGACGTATGACAGGCAAAAGTTAAAGAAAATTTCTTATGTCCAGAAAACCAAATCTCATTCTTTTCACTTCTTCCACATTCTGTTATCAAGGATATTCTTTCAATAATGCTTAAGGAAAGTCAGAATCATCTTGAATGGCTTAGTTCAGACTGGAATATTCCTATTTATGTTTTTGATATGCTGAGATAAGTGTGTTTAATCAAGACAAATTCACTTATTTATAAGAAGATTCCGCATCAAATGTAATCAAAATGAAGATTAGGTTATCATGGAGAAGAAACTATCCAAGTAGAAGAACGTTAATGTATGAAGACAGCAAGAGATATTAAAGGAGCGCTGGCTTTCTGTAACACTTTCCTGACAAAGATTCCTATACTAATAACTTCAGCTGTACTTTTGAGGAGCTTTTACATTTTAGAGTGAATTTAACAATCATAGATATAATATAGGGTAGCAATTTCCAAGACGTTATTGGATAGCAAAGCTGAAATGAATCCTGTTCCCTAGGCAACCACATGGAGGGGTATCACATCCTCAGGCTCCTAAAATGAAGTTTAAAGTTGCACTATTTTTGGTTTTGGCTTCTTCTGGAAGTGGTTTTTAGCCCTGGAAATTATTTTTTTATGTAATGAAGCTTGAGCCCTTTCCAGCTCTTCTCTCTGTAGCATTTAGTCTTCTTTGCCACAGCCTCTCCATCCTTTGATCTCAGCGTGCATAGCTATAAAAGGAATGGCCATGCTGAAAATAAGATCAAATTTGGGATAGAAACTAATATCGTGAGAAGGGAGGGTAGAGCAGAGCCACGTCTAGCTACTCAGTAGGCTTTCATAATTTCAGGAAGAAAAGTGCTCTGGAGTTTTCTGACCCACTCAATCTTTTGCGAATTTTTTTTTTATAGCTAATATGTTATAAGACACTCAGCTTCTTTAGGAGCAAAACATTTTAAATAGAAAAAAGTGATGGGAGGGATGCATCTCCGATTTTTTTTCAGTAAGCTTTTTGTGTGAGTGCCCAGTGCCATCTGTTTGGGCATTTTATCTTCTGTGTGGTTCTCCCAATATTGACGTGCTTTCTCACCTCCTCTCAACGTTTTCCCTTCTTGTTCCCCTTGCCCTGCTTCTATATGTTTTTTTTTTTTAATTTATTTTAGAGAGAGAGAGAGCACAAGTGGGGAGAGGGGCAGAGGGAGAGAGTGAATCTTAAGCAGTCTCTACACTCAGTGGACGTGGGGCTCAATCTCATGATTCTGGGATCGTGACTGAAACCAAGAGTTGGACGCTCAACTGACTGAGCCACCCAGGTGCCCCCTTCTATATGTTTTTAATGATTCTTTCCATTAGGCCAAAAGTGTATACACTGAGCAGTTGTGATCTTTTGAGCATCGACCATCTAAGCAAGGTGTACTGGGAAGTTCCTACAGACGTGCCAGGTGTGGGTAACCTTTCGGTGTGTGGGGGGGGGGGTCCAGTTGCTGACACCATCTCTTCCATCTTGGAGCTGGTGATATCTGGTGACCAAGAAAGTCCCAGGGACTTCTGAAAGGCCTTCCAATGAAGATACCTTGTTAGTATATTCTGGTGGTTAGATTCAAGTGAATTAGCTGATCTTCAAAAAAGATTTTTCTCTCTGCAAGATCGAGCCTTATCTTACCTGAACATCAGTGACTTAAGTCATCTAATCTTTCTTGTTTCTTGAGTAGGTGTCTCATGATACCTGGCTGAGAGAGCGGAAGCTGGCTGAGGTGGAAGGGGGGAAATATTTGTGTATAGCTTGGTGTACATTCTATAATAAGCTGTGGCCAGCCAGTGGGCACCTAAGAGCAAATGCAGCAGGGTGTGAAGTCATGGGAGGAGAGAGAGGAGAAGGAAAGTAGGGAGGAGAAACACTTGGGTGTAGTTTGCCTTCTTTACCGTTTCGGCCGAGGCCATGGAGGTGCCCACCTGCAGAGTTTCATGGCATGCTTTGCTTGTGAAGTCAGCCATAGGTCGTTCATGGTTGCTATGTACTAACTGCTCTCAGATAGTTCATATTCTGTGCTGTAGATGAAGGAGAGAGAGTGTTGTTGTTTCCTTTTGCTAAATGCTAGTGAACACTCTTTAGGTACCCCGCGAACCCTTTTTTAGGAACTCAACCAATGGCAGGGGAGCAACGATGAGCTCCTTGCCCTCAAAGACAGCATGGTCTATAGGCAGAAACCTATATTTGCACAAAGATTATATAGTAATATACTAAGGACTTCTGCAAGAGACGCAGAAGAGGGCTAGCTCTTTTTTCGTGGGACGGGGGATGGTCCAGGAGGCGGCTCGGAAGAGGAGGTCTTTCAGCTGGCTCTTACAAGTTGAAAAGGAGTTTATCAGAACTAGAAGGTGGGGCAGATTAATAAGTGCAATGGCAGAGGTGTGGTGAAGATCACTCTCAATTCCAAAAAAGTAAAACATTCAGCGTGGCTGGCACAAAAGTGATTTGTGGAGAGAGCAAGGTCGTGAGGCAAAGAAAGGAGAGGTTGGCCCCAGGCTGGAAGATCTGGTGAGCCTGGTACAGGAGGTTGGACTTTACTTTGAAGCTGCAGGCAGCCTGCAGAGGCCCTGAAACCTGGGACTTAACTAATTAGGTTTTAAATTAGGTAGATAATTCTAGAAACGTTGTGGAGGGTGGACAATTCAAGGCTAAGATCTCCTGAGAGTAGAGTTCATTGGAAATATCGGGTGCGCAGGCATTAAAGGACTGATAAGAGCCAGTGCAGTGGAGGCGACATTAGTCAGCCTTGGCATTTTAGCAATAACTATCACATCTGTCAGTCCCTGCCAAACTTTAAAGTGTGGGCAGGAATCAGGGACTTTCACTTTTCATTTTATGCATTGCTTTCCCAGTTGCATTGTTACAACCAACTTTTTAATAAAACAAATTTGTTTTGGAAAAAAAAAGTCAAATCCCACTGCAATAAAATTAAAGCTACAGAACAAAACATTTTCAAGCTCTCTTTAATAATTCATTCTAAAAAGAAATATTCATTTCTAAAACATTTAAAAATTCCTCCGGGGCCTCCTCTAAACCAATTCGAACTGGGTTTTCGCCGATGAAGAAAACAGAAGCGAGTCACATCCCCCACAAACAATGCAAGCGGTTTTTGCGCTGTCAGCGATTCGTGATTTTCCTCCAGGGATCTAGTTAATCCAAATTGTTTATATCTCAAAATAAATATTTGATATTTAGCTATGAACTGTGCACTTATAATTGCTCTTGACTGTGGGTGTGGAAATTACCCCACAGATAACTGAGACTTGACTTAAAAAAATAATAACTTCCCGTACACTGTTTCTTTAGAGGTCAAGTGTGGGTCTGGTTGACAATTTCCAGCACAAAGATCAAGAAACTCACAATTGATACAGTCTAGTTTACCATACTCAGTTTTTTTGGAAACAACAAATTGGAAACATATGCTCTTAACTAAAGATATTAAGAAGCTGTTTGCAGCATGAATTCATTAGTTAGACATCCAGTTACTAAGGAACTCAACCAAATTTGGCAACTCCCTTTAAAAGGAGATGGTGTTGCTTTTGCTTTTTTTCACAGGAAACAAGACAATTAGAATGCATCTGCCTCTGGGGCGCCTGGCTGACTCAGTTGGTTAAGCATCGCGCTCTTGGTTTCAGCTCAGGTTATGATCTGGTGAAATCGAGCTCTGAGTCGGGCTCTGTGCTGACAGCATGGAGCCTGCTTGGGATTCTTTCTCTCCCTCTTTCTCTGCCATTCCCCTGCTTGTGCTTATTTCTATCACTCTCAAAATAAGTAAAAAAAAAATCTGTCTTCCTTTAGACATTTATGGAAAATACTGATAAGAAGGTCATTGGTAAACTGAAAGATCTTAAACTTGCTAGTATAATGTCTTATAAGTGATTTGGCTTTCCAGGAAGTTCATGTGTTATTACATTATTCAGAGAAGAAGCTGGTAGAGCTATGAGGGAAGGGTTCTTATTCGATTTAATGTACTTGGGAGCTCTCCTTGGTGCCTGAAAAAGTGTCTGCCTAAAACCAGCTGCTCCCTGAAATACAGAGCATCCATTTTAGGGAAGGTGTGCGTGGTGACAGGTGAACACTGGACTGGCTGTCAGGCTCCATGAGCAGTGTATACATGTTAGGAAAACTGCATCTTACCCTTGATTTCTATTGAAGAAATACCATCTGGAAATGGTACACCTCCAGCTCCAGTAAAACTGCATTGCCTCATGGCTGAAGTTCCAGGCATCAGCGATCTTTTAAAGAAGGAAGATAAATATGAGGATAGAGAATCCTGAGAACCTCAATTTAAAAATGATCAAAACAGCCACCATTGAAAGCAAACAAGATGATGAAGTTCCCGGTTGACAACCTGTAAAGCTTTCGTGATTACCTCCGCTCTCTTCATTCTGGGCCAAGACACAGACTTAAAAACGTCCATTATATGTATTGATCTCTTTGATTCAGTTAGAATGGATAGATTGGATGATTTTCAGAGATAATCATCTGCCAAATCTCCCATGTGTCAATTAGTATCAGACAAAGTAGCGAAGCCATCTTTTCACTTTCACTGTTGGGCAGCCCTTCTGTGCTCCTTGTTGTGGGACCGGGAAATACGAAAGGCTGTAGGGCAGAGGGAGAGGAGCAACCTCAACCAGAAGTCCTCTGCAAGCCTCGTCTCCCCCTTCCTCTTCCGCATCCTCTTCCGCATCCTCTTCCTCCACCTACCTGTTCCTTGTTGAATAAGGCTCTTACCTACCTTGATCTCGGTAAGTATTTCAGTGACTCCTTCGCTCTTCTGTATGTGCTGTATCCCTTCCTTTCTTTTCAGTTTGCCATCTTTCCTGCTCGTGCCATTCAGAGATCACCAGGTGTAAATCATAGATGTTGTGAAACATGAAAAAATACAGACTTCTCATTAAATTCATGTTAGCATGAAAATATAGTGCCAACTCATGTTTTCTGGGAAGATCAGCTCTCGCTTTGTCGTGTGGTCCTATGTAGAGTAAATCGAACGGGCATATCTCCACTGCTGTGGGATCAAAAAGGCCCAGGACAGCCCATTGAATTACACCAAATAGAAGCTTGGAGTGTTTGCACACATCTCTAGAATTCTCAAGTTGAGATGTTGAACTGACCTTCGCCTGAAAAATAAGGGTGCTGTATATGAACATTAAGAGCAGATGGCTTTTTGGGGTGCCTAGGTGGGTCAGTCGGTTGAGTGTCTGACTTCCGCTCAGGGCATGATCTCCTAGTTTGTGAGTTCGAGCCCCGCATCAGGCTCGCTGCTGTCAGCACAGTGCCCACTTCAGATCCTCTGTTCCCTTCTCTCTGCCCCTCCCTGGCTTGTGCTCTCTCAAAAATAAATAAATATTAAAAAAATTAAAAAAAAAGAGCAGCTGGCCTTTTAAAGTGAAAGAAAAAAGCAACAAAAAACCCCACTAGCAGCAGATTTCAGAATGATATATACTGTTTGATCTCAGTTATCTGCTAAGGTAAATAAAATAATACGAGAACTATAACCAGAATGTTAATAGTCATTTCCCCTTGGGACAGGGGTTTTGGACAATTTTTTTCTTCTTCTCCATCTCTTTTTACACTTGCCCAATCTTTTTTTTTTAACAATTCCATGTCTTATTTTTATAAATAGAAAGAAACAAACAAATAGCATCCCAAATTGTCATCTTCTAGGAATGGGGAGGCCTGGGGGTGGAGGACAGGGTGTCATATGTTCATTGTTTGGTGGGTTAGGTCTCAAACAGTTTTTCTCTTTTTTGACAATTAAACATTTGATATGGTGTTAGCTGTAGGCCCCGCTTCTTCCAATTGGACCTGAACCTGAAATTAGGAGTCGAAGGGAATGTATAGTCCATTTTGGGGGTGGACGGGATGAATTAGTGGGAGGAAACCCATTTTAGTAGGAGCGGAGGCTCGTGGCAATTATTCCAGCCTCCACAAGACGCGAGTGCTGGTTTTCTCCTTATTATGTGTTCGTGCTCGTTTGTATGGAACTTTACAAAACATGAAGTGCCAAGGAAAATGTCCAGCCCCAAATTATGCCTTTTGGTCATACAGATGCTATGAAATGAATATAAATGACAACTTTGTTATTCTAGAAAAAGAAGTGCATGGAACAAAGGGGAGAGGGCACTCATTCCCACAGTCAAATAAGCTGCAGCCGCTCAAATGTGTGTGCCTTGTCTGAAGGCAGGGCCTAATCGTTGCCCTTTGCCCCCCAAGAATGGCAGTTAGTGGGCCACGTGCAAGCTAGGAACTCAACGAAGAATTCTCAAACTAGTAAAAACTGTACATTTGCTTTTCTCCTGTCTTTTTGCAAAAGGAGCTGTAAGTCAGGAAACCGTTGACAATGTTGTGTTTCAGGCATGGATCCCTTAACTGGTGTTACCTGTTCTAAAGTCAGCCCCAGTAGCTGTGTGCCCTGGGTTGGTTGGTTAACTTCTCGGAATCTCAGGTTTCTATGGAAACTGCTTGGATTTGGTTTTGGCTCCACCTTTTACAAAGTGTGTGACCTACCTAGGCCTCAGTTTCCCTACCTGTAGCATAAGGATAATAAAACATTTCATTTGTTGGTTGGGAGACTCGTGGGTGTTGCAGGGAAAGTGCTTAGCGTGCTGCTTGGTTGGGCTCATAGCAAGTGCTTAATTAACGTTCGTTGTTAGCTTTTATTACAGGTAGTGGCGAGGTAAAAAGATACTGTATTCTGAGGGATGGCAGATCTAAAACAAATGTTAGGGGCTTTGTCTCCAACGAGAGCTAATGAACGCTTATTTTTACAAGTCATGGTCTTAACATTTTCCCTAAGGTGAGGTTTCTAGATATAATCTATACCTGAATATCTAGCACATTCCTGTCAGTATTTTGTGGGGGATATCCATATGTGTTGTCAGTATTGATCTTTACGTGTATAATTTTTTTTTCTCCTCTCGCTGTAATTGCTACATAAATTTAACGGGATGTTCAAAACCGGTCCACTTGTATTTTTTTCTTGCAAGTTTTCTTTAAACACTTTTAATATTTTTTCTTATTTTCTGGCTTTTAGCCATACATCTGTTTATAGTTTTCTTTCATTTAATCTTGTCTTTTCTCTTGGGTCGAGACTTGTGCATACATCTTGATTATAAGCAGAAATGATTTTACCTAATTCTGTATTTATAATTTTGTATTCTTTTGCATAAAGAGAGCCCTTAAATTAAATAAGCTTCAAGCCCCCCAAAACCACAATCTGCTCCAATTAGAAGTTACGTTTGTTTTACCGGTGAAAGACTTGGTGTATTCAACTTAAAATCATCTAAAGTGAATGTTATTACAGGGGCATTAGGAGACTAAAGAGATCTTTATTTTCTTGTTCCACTTGAGTCTTGCCTTAATTTTGCTTTGCTTCTTCGAGAAAAAAAGCATCTGTGCTTTCAATGAAAATGTAGAATTCATGTAGAATTCATTGGGTGGTCAAAATATAATCAGTCGGTATCTGGCTTCTTAAGTATATTTTAGAATTTCAAATGTATAGAACAGATAAAAAAGAGAACTAACTTCATTAGCATAATGCCTCAGACCTAGGTTTTTCAGGCGAAGGGACTGACCAAGTGTGATTTCACAGCCCCATTTTGTTAATGTATTATACATTCTTGGGCTCAGAGAGGAAGGGAGAGTGCAGTGTTGGGGCCATGAGAGGTCTGGCAGGAGAACAAATGCCATGATTCTGGAGCAAAGAGGAGGAGGCAAGAAGGAAACATGTAGGGAATCCAGGGGAAGAGTAGTGATCCCAGAATTAGAAAGTTGCTTACCAGTTCAGGACGTGCTGAGTGAAAACAGTGCACTTCTAAGTGGAGACTTTAACCCCCAATAGGCATGGATTGCTGCATGGATTCACTGCCACCAATTACTTCTTTACAGAAGGCTTCAACTCTGAATAACTTTGGAACTAGGGACACCACTCTTTATAAGTAAGAATACTAGAATATGTTGAAGGTATTTAAAATCAAGTTGCGTTACTTGTGAAAAAAAGCATAGTGGCTTAAACTATAGAAAATTTCCTTCTTCTCACATAAGATAAGTTCTTAGGGTAGATAGTTCAAATCTTGCAGAGAGACTCCGTAGGCATCAGAGACCTAAGGTCCATCCAGCTCCCCTCTCTTCCATCCCTGGGGTATAATTCCTCTCCTCAGGGTCCAGGAGTGCTGCTACAGCTTCAGCCATCACACCCCCGCCCCAGGCAAAGGGACGGAGGATGCACTACTAAGTACAGCCCTTTTTTAAAAAAAGAAACTTCCTGGAAATCCTACGTGACACTTTTACCTCTATCTTATTGGTCAGATTTTAGTCCCATGGCCACACAGTCATAAGAGAGACTGGGAAATACAGTCTTTTATCTGGGCAGCAATGTGATTGGCTGGAAATGAGGTTTTCTTACTGAAGGAAGAAGGAGGAATGGATATGTGGGCAAGTGATACTTCTGCCGTGCTACCTTTGCCTTAACCAAGCATTTTTTTCACTATTAAGAACCAAGCATTTTATAGGATCTGAATCTGTATTAATGTGCTTGGGGGAGCTGGTATTGATCATAAGTAAATTTAGAAAACGCCAGATTTTGCTTTTTCTGGGCATTCCTGGTGCAAAGAGATGCTTGGCAGAGAGGGATATTGGGAGAAGGAAGGGATCACACTTCTTTCTCAAATATTGTAGCAGTCCTTGAATGGAACTCTTCGTTAGCTCTTAAGTCTCAGTCTCAAGGAAGATAAAACGTAGGATAGTAGTTGCCCGAAAGCTGCGCTAGGATATGATGTCTGTTAATGTGTGTGTGTCTCAGATTTAGAGCAGGGGAATAGTATTTGAGATGTGGAATATCTGTCACTAATTAATTAATTTGTGATCTTGGGCGATTAATCCATTTAGCCTTTTCAGGCTTCAGTTTTTCCATGACTATAATATGAGAAGATGTTCACAACCCCACTGGCTTCAATTTTCCATAACCTGGAACCTAGGAGGTTGATTTAACCATCTACCCAACAACTACTTTTAATAGTGCTTGGTGGTGTGCTAGAAGCTGGGGATTAAAAAAATAAGTTATTAGCCTTCATGGAGTTTATAGTCCATTTTTGGCCACAGGGAGTATAACTCTTTTGCCTCTTGTCAGATACAAATGCAGTTGAAGAAACTCTGTCTTAAATTTCTCCTGCCAGTGTGTTATGTAGAGATGGTTCTTGACTATTACGTGTGAAACATCTCTGCAGATTTCCTATTTTAATTCTTTCCCTGAGTCATCTCCCAAAACATAGCTGCTCTGGTGCAGAGAAGACACATTTCGATGTTCACTTAAACAAGATGATTGTAATTGGGGGTGGGGGTGGTTATGGACCTCGCTGAGAACTGGTGAATGGATGGAGCACACACTCTGTGTTGGGTGCTGTGCACGGTGCCTTGTGTGCATTTCTCCTCAAGACCATTTGACCTCAAGACAGATAAGAGTCTATTGTTCTGCTCTGAGTCACTGAGAGGCTATACAACCTGCCCCAGACCCATGTGATGAAGCAATTGTCCCCAGAGCCAAAGCCCCAGGGACCACAGTGTTCTTAGTAGAGTGAGTGCTCATGAGCACAAACACACATTTTTACAAACAGTTCCAAGGAGTACAAGCCTCACCGACACCCTGGTGATGTGTTTAGGGAACTCTGACCTAACTGTATCCTAATTAAGACAATAGCTGATGTTGGAAAACCACTGTATACCTCCTCAGGTCAAAGAGTATCAGTGTGTGGATACTTTCTACACTGCTCATGAGAAGGTGGAGAACCCAGCCTGTGTTGGGGCTGAGAGTCCTATGCATAGATGCCATAAAAAGCTCATGTAATGTCACCAGCCACATCCATTGGTTCTCAAAGTGCGGTCCTTGGATCAGTAGCGCCACCAGCAGCTGCACTCCTGGTAGAAACGAAGATACTCAGGCTTTGTTCCAGATCTACTGAATCAGAGGCTGTGAGTTGACCCGACCTCCGCTGATTCTGAAGCATGTGATACTCAGAGCAGCACTGTCCAATAGAACTCTGTGTTAACGTTGGAAGGGTCCCAAGACTGCTCTGTGCATATGGTAGCCGCCAGCACAGGTGGCTTTTGAGCCCTTGAGATGTGGACAGAGAACTGAATTTTTAATTTTGTTGGATTTTAATTAATTAAAATTTAAATCGCCACATGTGGTGAATGGCCATGGTATAGGACAGCACCACTTAGCCCCATGGCATTCTTAAACATTCCTGTCCTTCACTGCATGAGGCACAACACGACAAGACAAAGAACTGAATGCCACGCATAGAATTATGTATTGATGTTATCCATTTCCTTATTCCAGCGTTGATGTCATTTAGCTAGAAAATGTTTGGGATGGGGGCCTTGCAGGTGAATGCCAGTGAAATATTCCCGAGAGATGTGAGATTCATTTTCAAAAATACTAAATAAAAGCAGTGCTGTCTAGTTAACAGGCTTACAACCTATTGGAAATATGTACGAACCATCCCCCATCAAAATGGCGTCCCAAACTCTTAGACACCTCACTTGCTGGTTCTTCTTCCCTCTCCATTTTGAGGGCTTATTTTTGCAGGCTTTGCAATGAGCATGCGCCAAAGAACCGAAGTCTCTGTGTCACCTCGAGGAATGTACTTTTTGCCTTACGTCGGCATAGGCGACTTCTGGGTAAGGCTGTAACCTCTGTAGTACTCAGCCAAGAGGAATCAGGGGAGGGACTTACATGCTAGGAGATAAATTGTCTGCTGTGATTACCCCAAGTGTGCCTGTCCATCAGACACCCAGTCTTGCAAGAACGTTGATTAAAGCCTCCTTTGATTGGATCAGTGGACTTATTTCTCATATTTCATAACAGGAAAACAATTTCTATATGTTTCCAAGTCCTATCAGAACTTACAGCATGTAGCACCTCTTAGACAATTGTCTCTGCTTTTGGATTTGGAGGGCAAGAACTTTTGAATAACCCCAGCAATTCAGATTCCTCAAAGAACATGAAATTCAGCTTGTACTTGAGCGACAGCTGTGATGTTCTGTATGTTGGTAGAGGGGAGATGTGGTCACCGGCAGAAAGTTTTGGTGTCCCACACCGAAAGGAAGTCATATGAATAAAAGAAACAAGGGCAGGACATTTCGTGGCCTTTTGAGGAATAGCAAAGAATAACACTTGGCTAAAGGGCATCATTCATAAAGTGTTGAAAATTTAGACCCTGACACCGCTTGTGCAGAGTAGGGTAATGGAATCCACAGTTGCCCTCATTCCTGACTTCTAACCTTTGACTCTGTCTCCACTGTTGCAGTCAGTGGGATTTTAAGCGGGAGGATCACAGTGCTGGTGGTAGAAAAGAGGGGCCCGGTGTAAGATGTCACGGGGCAGAATGGACAGGACTTGTTATCAAGTGCACACTTGACTAGTGCACAAACTGTGTGTCAGGAACTCTCGTAGAAATGTGACACCCAAGGGGGACTTGGGTCAACACATGAGTGCAAACCATGCTATATGCTTTCCTAGAGGTCAGTATGGGTCCAGAAATGGAGGACATCAAGGTGACACTGACATATATAGCACACACCCCGAGACCTCTTACTGTTCCCTCAACTCCTCTCATTTCTGGCTTCTAATCCTGCTGATCCTTTTATAATTTTCACCCACAGTCATGTTCATATTTCAGTGTATTTTAAACATTTAAAAACCCAATGAGTTTATTTTCTGTTTCTCTAAGTGCTTGAGGCCATGTTTGATGTAGTCTAAGTCACATTGCTGGCTCTACCATGCTCTGAGAGTGACCAGTCCCACAGCTAAGAGTAAAATGTCTGGCTGAAAAACATTTTATTTGGGTTTTTGCATGGTTATTTATTTGTTTATATATCTCTTCATTTAGGAATATTTTATAGATTTTTTTTTAAACGTCCCATCTCTTTCTGGAAATACTTGAAAATGCTTGCGTAAATATGATTAGTCCGGAAAAATAAATTATTTAACCAGGTGATGCGGCTTTAAGGCACAGGGTTCTGACCTCAGGTCAGAGACAGATGCCCAGGGAAGTGGGTAGAAAGAAGTAAATTAAAGCATCTGCCTAGCGCTGTCCTTGGTCCTGCCACTGCTTTCCTGCCTGACTGCCTGGGCCGGGTCCCTGGCAGGTCCCAGAGGCTGCTGCCTCAGTCCTGCTAAAAGTGCCCTGCTTGGCTCTTTGCTGTCACAAATCACCAATAGTCTGGCTGACTTCTTGACTCCTCAAAGCTCACCATTTCCTGTGTCTGACCCAGGTTTCTGGAGTTAGGACCAGGTTGTATCACTGCATCCGGCCCAGAAGATTCCTGCCCAGCAGCCTCAGGGTAGATGCTCTGAATTGCCTGGAGATCCGACAAAATGTCTTTGTTTGTAAATGTTTCCCTTATTTCTTTTAAAATTCTGTTGGAGAGTATTGCTCCCTGCTGAGGTCATTTCTGTGATCTGATTACTACCTAAAATTATTTTCTTTTATTATGAGTTCAGAATTGGTCTTACATTAGCTTGAGTGACCCTTCCTGTTTCTCATAATATTTAGGGCAGAGCCTTATCTCTCTTTCCCTAGTGCTAGTGGAAGTCTCGTAATGTGACATTTCTGCCAGCCAACAGTGATAATTGAGCTTGATTTAATGTGTTTAAAGTCTAAGGATCTTAAAGAGACTTTTAATCCTTGTGTTCATTTAAGATAGAGAAAAATGGAAGAAATGAATCTATTTTCTACAAAACTAAGATCGTCTTTTTAATGTGTTCAGCTTTTAATTTTGTAGGTGCAGATATATCTTGCTTTAAGTAGAATTGATATATAAAAGCCTGGACTTACTTTGCTTTCTTCATTAAGTAAAAACTCTTCATAATTATGCTAAAAATCAGGAAGAAGTTGTCGTGATGCAGTTATTTAAAGATTATGATTGAATATTGACCCAAACTACAGTGAATATGGGGAATGAAGGTAGCTTGATTTGTTGGGTTGCTACATAATGAATAATAACTTAATTTTTAAAAATATTCTTAAATAACTAGATGAATGGTTAAGTGATCATTTTTGTAATATCAGCCCAGTTACAAAACTCAATTTGCACACTCCTTTTTAGGAATCTATCTTTTTCAAAATAGATCTATCTATAAATGCCATAATGTATACGATTCTGGCCCAAAACTCAGTGGATACTGAGGCAAACAGCTGTGTTTGTAGGTCAATTATAGCCTGAACAGGAAGTTCCTTGTTCTATTAATTGATTGATAAGCTGAATCGTTGATATTGACATTTTATTGGTGTTACTTACAGCTTTGGCTCTTAGCCAGAGATTTTGATTTATATAATGGTTAATTAGCTTTACGATTGATGGTAATAGCCAGTTTTAAGCTTTAATTCATATTTTCTGGGGTGAAAAAGAGAATCTATATCCTTTTATTTATTTTTTAATGTTTTTATTTATTTTTGAGAAAGAGACAGAAAGAGCACGAGTAGGGAAGGGGCAGAGAGAGAGGGAGACAGAGAATCTGAGGCAGGCTCCAGGCTCTGAGCTGTCAGCACAGAGCCCAATGCGGGGCTCAAACCCACGAACTGTGAGATAATGACCTGAGGCAAAGTCGGACGCTTCACCGACTGAGCCACCCAGGTGCTCCAAATCTATATCCTTTTATAACGTAGAAAAATACATAAAGCATTTTTTATTAAAGTGTTTTAAATAAAAAGATATGTAAAGACAATTTAACATGTACTTAGGTAAAATTGGTTTGTCTTATTTTTTTCTTTAAATGGCATGAAGGTTTTTGTCTTATCTAGTGAATCATTTGGACAAGAGACATAGGTAGGTATGTGTAGGAAAGCTCCAGATGTCACTTGGCTTCGGGGTAAGAAAACAAATGGTCAGTTGACTGGGCTGATGACCGGGGAGGAGCCTTTCGTAGTGCATCTGGGCAAGCCTCCCAGCCTTAGCACAACCTGGTTTGTCCTCAGTTTCCCAAGGGCGCGTACAGGACGGGTCTATAGGTTAGTAGAATTACTGAAAGTTATAAATGGTGCCTGTCGTTTGCACATGCTACTCCACTTCTGGGAATATGATTCTTCTAAGAAAATAATAGAACACACATAAATATGTAGCTCCAAATTAAATATTTGTTGATCACATCAGTGTGCAGTATCCAATTGGAAAGAATCTAGATGTCCATCAGAAGGGGAATTGATTGGGGCACCTGGATGGCTCAGTCGGTTAAGCATCTGACTTTGTCTCAGGTCACAATCTCACAGTTTTGGGATTTGAGCCCCGCGTCAGGCTCTGTGCTGACAGCCCAGAGCCTGGAGCCTGCTCTGATTCTGTGTCTCCCTCTCTCTCTGCCCCTCTCTTACTTGTGCTCTGTCTGTCTCTCTCTCAAAATAAATAATAAACATTAAAAAAAATTTTTTAAAATTTTTTTAATTAAATAAATTAAACCAATATAAAAGTTAAAAAACATGGTGATTGAGTCAAACTTTTTTCTTGGCAGGAAAGCTCTTTTTCGGGCAAAAATTTGGGAGGGATTCCAAAGATTCCAAATATATAAAAGAGAGGAAAGGGGAGCTGCTCCTGTTGAATCGAAGTCGAGGATCTAGAGCCTCCCCCATATCTCCCTCACTCCTGCAGGGCCTCAGTCACCTCAGTCACATGCTTAGCAAATCCCCCAGGGACACAGAGAACATTTTAAGGAAAATTTATTGGCCTGGAAAGAGAGTCATGGTTTGTTACACTGTTACATTAAAAAGCATATTTGGGGGCGCCTGGGTGGCTCAGTCGGTTGAGCGTCCGACTTTGGCTCAGGTCATGATCTTGCGGTCTGTGAGTTCGAGCCCCGCGTTGGGCTGTGTGCTGACAGCTCAGGGCCTGGAGCCTGCTTTGGATTCTGTGTCTCCCTCTCTCTCTGCCCCTCTCCCACTCATGCTCTGTCTCTCTCTGTCTCAAAAATAAATAAATATTTTTTAAAAAAAGCATATTTGGAAACACATTGTGATTCTAACTTAAGGAACAAGTGTGTTTGAATTTTCCCTGTTTATGCTGTGATCTATGTGGTGTGTGCAAAGAAAAATGTTTAGCAAAAAATACACCAGGTATTCAAGAGTGAACTCTTTTTTTTTTAATGATGATGGCCTTTTCTTTATATATTTATTATTTTTCAGTATTATTCTTTATTTTGAAGTTTCAATACTTCCATTTATTTATTTTTTAAAATTGTATTTATTTATTTATATTTTAATTTACATCCCAGTTAGTTAGCATATAGTGCAATAATGATTTCAGGAGTAGATTCCAGTGATTCATCTCCTATTTAAAGCACCCAGTGCTCATCCCAACAATTGTCTTCCTTAATGCCTACTACCCATTTAGCCCATTCACCCCCACCCACAATCCCTCCAGCAATCCTCAGTTCGTTCTCTACATCTCTTCTGTTTTTTGTCCCCCTCCTTGTTTTTGTATTATTTTTGCTTCCCTTCCCTTATGTTCGTCTGCTTTGTATCTTAAACTCAATGAATGAAGTAATATGATATTTATCTTTCTCTGACTAATTTCGCTTAGCATAATACCCGTCTAGTTCCATCCATGTAGTTGCAAATGGCAAGATTTCACTCTTTTTGATTGCTGAATAATACTCCATTTTGTGTGTGTGTGTGTGTGTGTGTGTGTGTGTGTGTGTACACGCATATACCACATCTTCTTTATCCATTTGTCCATTGATGGACATTTGAGCGCTCTCCATACTTTGGCTATTGTCGATAGCTCTGCTATAAACATTGGGGTGCATGTGCTCCTTTGAAACAGCACACCTGTATCCCTTGGATAAATACCTAGTAGTGCAATTACTGGGTCCTCCTAGGGTAGTTCTATTTTTAATTTTTTTGAGGAACCACCATACTGTTTTCCAGAGTAGCTGTACCAATTTGCATTCCCACCAGCAGAGCAAAAAAAACCCCTCTTTCTGCGCATCCTTGCCAACATCTGTTGTTACCTGAGTTATTGATGCTAGCCATTCTGACAGGTGTGAGGTCGTATCTCATTGTGGTTTTGATTTGTATTTCCCTGATGATGAGTGATGTTGAGCATCTTTTCATGTATCAGTTGGCCATCTGGATGTCTTCTTTGAAGAAGTGTTTATTCGTGTCTTTTCCCCATTTCTTCCCTGGATTATTTGTTTTTCAGGTGTGGAATTTGATAAGTTCTTCATAGATTTTGGATACTAACCCTTTATCTGATATGTCATTTGCAAATGTCTTCTCTCATTCCATTGTTTGCCCTTTAGTTTTGCTGATTGTTTCTTTCACTGTGCAGAAGTTTTTTTATTTTGATGAGGTTCCAATAGTTCAATTTTGCTTTTGTTTCCCTTGCTTCCGGAGATGTGTTGAGTAAGAAGTTGCTGTGGCTGAGGTCAAAGAGGTCTTTGGCTGCTTTCTTCTCTAGGATTTTGATGGTTTCCTGTATTATGTGTAAATCTTTCATCCATTTTGAGTTTATTTTTGTGTATGGTGTAAGAAAGTGGTCTAGGTTCGTTTTTCTGCACGTCACTGTCCAGTTTTCCCAGCACCACTTGCTGAAGAGGCTGTCTTTATTCCACTGGATAGTCTTTCCTGCTTTGTCAAAGATGAGTTGGCCATACGTTTGTGGGTCCATTTCTGGGTTCTCTGTTCTGTTCCATTGATCTAAGTGTCTGTTTTTGTGCCAGTACCATACTGTCTTGATGATTACAGCTTTGTAATACATCTTGAAGTCTGGGATTGTGATGCCTCCAGCTTTGGTTTTCTTTTTCAGGATTCTTCTGGTTATTCGGGGTCTTTTCTGGTTCCCTACAAATTTTAAGATTGTTTGTTCTAGCTCTGTGAAGAATGCTGGTGTTATTTTGATGAGGTTTGCAAGAGTTAACTCTTCAAACTCTGGATTATGAGTATTTTAATTCCCTTTCTTTTCTCTTATCTGTAGTTTTAATTTTAAATAATGACCACGTATTGATTTTTAATAAGAGAATATTATTGGTTAAATACACATAGGAATTTATAGAAATCATAGCTTTGGAATATATAGTATTTGACACTGTACAAGTAACCTCTAACTTTTAAAAAAGATTTGCATAAACAGTACTTAGTCTCTGTTCTAATGATCTACTGCTACATAACAAGTCACCCCCAAAACTCAACTTTCTTAAAATGACAATGGATCATTTCATTATCGATCACAGTTTCTGGGGGTCAGTATTTGGGAAGGGCTTTGCTGGGTAGTTCTGGCTCAAGGTTTCTCTTGGAATTACAGTCAGATGATGGCAGAAACCGCCAGGGTTGGCCAGGCATCTTTTTCTTCCTGTTGATTTAGGGTCTCTCTACAAGAGCTAGTCTGGACTTTCTCACAGCACCGTGGCCTTGGGACAGTCAGACACCTTGCAAGGTGCTAAAGTTTTCAAGAGTGAGTATACCATTGAACAAAGTAGAAGCTTTTTATGGCCCAGGCTTGAATGTCATTTGGAACCATGTCTACCATACTCTTAGTCAAGAGTAACAAGCCCATCAAGATTCAAGGGGAGCATCACAGGATAGGAGACATAATTCGTGGGGCCCAGTGCAAAATGAAAACGCAGGGTCCCTTTGTCCAAAACTTACTAAGAATTTCAAGTCAGTGGCAACAGAGCATTAAACCAGGTGTGGAGCCCTTCTCAGTGGGGGAGACTGGTGTGCACAGGCTGCACCCTATGAAGCCATCCCTGGGGAGGGGACATCAGTCCCATCTGTCGATAAGAGGAAAGTCAAGGCCATTTTGTGGAAAAGCATGAAATGGGAATTAACAGTGAGACCCTCTTTGAAGAGTAGAATCTGTCACAGTCTCTGTGACTGATCTTCAGTTAATGAGGTGGCTCACAATTTTACTCCCCAGAACTGGAGTTAGCCATTAACTACAAAGGAGGAACTACTGGCTTTCTAGCAGTCAGGCTGCCATGACCGTAACAGGGATGCATTTTTAAACTCTTTGTGAGGAGACACTGCTTGCCTCTAAACAGACTCTAGTGAAAATACCTGTTTTATATCTGTTATGGGCCACATCGTGTCCCCCCCAAAATTCATAGGTTGAAGAACTTACCCTCAGTGTGCGTATATTTGGTGAGAAGGTCTTTTTTTTTTTAAGTTTATATATTTATTTTGAGAGAGCGAAAAAGGAAGAGAGAGACAGAGCACATGAGCAGGGGAGGGGCAGAGAAAGAGTGGGAGAAAGAATCCCAAACAGGTTCCGTGCTGTCAGCGCCAAGCCTGATGCAGGGCTCAATCTCACAAACTGTGAGATCATGACCTGAGCCAAAATCAAGAGTCCATCGCTTGACTGACTGAGCCACCCAGGTGCCCCGGTGATAGGGTCTTTAAGGAGGTAAAGTTAAATGAAGTCATGAGGTGAGGCCCTAATCCAAGAAGACTGGTGTCCTTATCAGAGGAAGAGATACCAGGAGCGCATGAGCCCAGAGTAAAGTCCATGTGGGGGCACAGTGAAGAAGCAGCCGTCAGCAAGCCAAGGAGAAGCCTCAGGAGAAACCACACTTGCCGACACTTTGATCTTGGGCTTTCAGGCCTCCAGACCTGTGAGAAAATACAAGTGTCTGTTGTTTAAGCCCCCCATTCTCCGGCATTTCATTATAGCATCCTGGGTACAGTACTATAATATCTAAGATTTTTACCTATTTGCTATACTTAACCTTGTATTTTCTTATTAGTCATCCTTAACCCATTAACTATCCCAGTTCTTTGTCAGCTTCCCAGGAAAGCCAGATCTAACAGCAAATGCCATGTTTTAATTAATGTCCCCTCTTTAATAATATTCTGATGACTAAGGGCTTCGTTATTTATTTTTCCTGGAGTGTTGCTTGTGTCCAGCAAAGGTTCATGTCTCCTCTAATCCTGTGGTTCATTCATGGATTTGTATATACATTTGAAGACTGCTTTTATTAACTGGGGTCAGTTATTTGCAAACATGACCATGAAAGGTTTGTCTCACCCCTACTGTGTATGCCACTATTGCCCTCAAGGGCTGGGATCTTTTTTGCCTCCCCTTGAATCTCAGCTGGCCCTGTTTGACCAATAGAATGCAATGGAAGTGATGCTGAATCCCAGACCTTGTCCTTTAGAGGTGTTGCGGGCTGTAGTGCAGTCTGCCCATCCTGCTGGGAGTACCCGGGAAGGAGTGGGGGAGCTTCAGGCATGAAGACGTTGAGTGCCTGCTGAGTTCTGGGATGGAGAGGGAAGTGGCTAGGGAATTGGGGAGTGTCCGGGACAAAAGTGCACCAGCCGGGCCTGGTTGTGCAGCCAGGAAGGAACCAGGAATAAAGCACAGGGGTTTCATGATGGTGCTTTTAGTTGGCCTCGGGGCTCTGTTGACCCGCCCTGGATATTGCCAAGTTGGAACTGTCGGGGCTGGCTGATGTAGAGACTGGCAGGACAGCCTGCATAATTGCCTCAGAGAGTCGCTGGCCCTTGGATCTCTGGTACGGGACACTTTCCCCAGGCATTGACTGCGGAATTGGCTCCAGAACACAGGGTGTCTTACCAAAACTGTAGAATGATAGCTCCCTCAAACACCGTTGTGCTTTGAATTGCGTGCCCTCAAAATTCATATGTTGGAGTCCTAACCACTAGTACCTCAGAATGTGACCTGAATTGGAAATAGGGTCTTGCAGATGTAGTTAGTTGAAATGAGGCCATACTGGTGAAGGGTGGGCCCCTAATCTAGTGTGACTGGTGTCCTTATAAAGAGGAGAAATTTGGGCCCAGGCAACATGTAAGTGAAGAAATAACCCAACATGAAGATGAAGAAATAGATCAGGGTAATGCAGAAGCCAAGGAACACCAAAGACTGCCAGCAAACCACCAGGGGCTAGGAGAGAGGCACGGAATGGAATCTCCCTTGTCCCTTGGAGGGAACCGACGCTGTCACACCTTGAGCCAGACATGCAGTCTCCAGAACTGTGAGACAATACATTATCGTTGTTGATGTCACACAATTTGTGGTACTTTAAAAAAAAAAAAAAAGCTTATTTATTTTGAGAGAGAGAGAGTGTGTGCACGTGGGGGAGGGGCAGAGAGCGAGGGAGAGAGTGAATCCCAAGCAGGTTCCAGGTTGTCAGCACAGAGCCTACCTCACGGACTCACAAACCGTGAGATCATGACCTGAACTGAAGTCAAGTCAGATGCTTAACTGACTGAGCCACCCAGGTGCCCCGGTGATACTTTTTTCTAGCAGGCCCCAGCAAGCTCCTGCAGAGCCCGGTGCCCCTTTCCCCACTTTTCCTCCTGTCTGCAGTTCCGGGTGGATGAACACAGCCATCAACTTGTACCCATGACGAGGAAGCTGCCAAATGGCCTCACATCTGAAGCCACTTAAAATGAAAGTTCTCCGGCGCCTGGGTGGCCCAGTTGGTTAAGCGTCCGACTTCAGCTCAGGTCATGATCTCGCAGTTTGTGAGTTCAAGCCCCGCGTCAGGCTCTGTGCTGACAGCTCAGAGCCTGGAGCCTGCTTCAGATTCTGTCTCTCTCTCTTTCTGTCCCTTCCCTGCTCGTTCTCTGTCTGTATGTCTCTCTCAAAAATAAATAGACATAAAAAAAATGAAAGTTCTCATTTCCTCAAAAAGTTCTGGGAAAGGAGATTTATTGGATATTTCAGGCACAAAGGAAAGGAGATAAGAGGACCCCCTTTAACGCCTCCGAAATGGTCTCAGATAGGTTGTTCGATCTACCTTCTTTGAGGCCTTTCTACCCAGGAAAACGTCTTTAGTTATTCCGGAGTTTGCGGAGAGCTAACACTGAGTCGTTTCTTTCCTGAAAGCTGAGTTAACCTTAACTGTATTAGGATTAGCGCTCGATTATTCCGATGTAATCTTTTGCATGGTTTTTAGCACTGTGATTGTTGAGAGCTGATGTTAGGACCCGAAAAGTGGCATACCTGGTGCAGAAGTGGTCAGTGCTGCCTTGTTCTAACAATGACGTCGGGCGCATTGTGCAGGAACAGTGCAAATTACATTTGCAAAATCGCTGCCGTGATTGAACGTTCTGAAAGACAAAAAAAATAGGAAAGGCACACAGGAAAAGAAAACCATGTTTTATTCACAGCATTTGTCTGGCTGTGCTCTCAGGCTGGAAGGCAGGGAAGACTTTATGAGCTTCTCAGTGCCGCAACGGCCCAGGCCGCATGATTTAGAGCAGCCTACCCAGTTCTGATTGAAGTAGAGAATTTGCAGTCACTGGAATCAAAAGAGGTTGGCAATGTTGTCGTATTCAAAAACGCTTCTCGCACTTTAGACAGGATAGTGTTTCGTAAATGAAAATTGGATTTCCACAGAAAACACATATTTGTTATGATGTATCCTTTTTTATGTGTTTCTCATAACTTCTGATTGAGAGCTTATTTAAAAATATATGTTTGGAAAAAAAATATATCGTGTATATTCCTCTATCTTCCCCCGTGTAGTTTTTAGGTCAGTTTTAGGCTGATTAACTTTGCCCTGCCCTGTAATAATTTGTTTTATCGATCACATTCAATATATGCAAACTCATAAAAAACCATGGTAAGAAATATGTCTCGAAGGATTTAAAAACCTTCTTAACTATGCGAATTGACACAAAATGTTGATTTTGAGTTTTGGATATTTTCTGTACTAATGAGCCTGTTTTGTGAAGTTTTAATTCCATATTTCTTTCGGCAGTGTAGTTACCCTAATTCAGAAATATTCTGCTTAAAATCTCAAAGAGTAACCAAAGTCAAGAAAGTGGGAGGGCAGCAGAGATGGAAAAAGAGTGAATTAATTCTATTGGGTCCAGTTCACAAGAATCATCTCAGCCTTGTACATGTTCACCTGGAATCTGTCTTTGGTCGGTTCTTCTCAGAAAAAGAAAGTTGTTTTGTGTTTTGTTTTTCAAGTTGCTTTTTCTCTTTGAGTTTGGACAGGCTGGTCTACAGATGTCTGGACTGTTCTAGGGCCTCTCGGTATTCTTAGGGTATTACCATCCCTCTTTCCCTGGTGGATCACAAGGTACTGTCCAAAGCAAGGCAATGGAAAAAGCGTCTCCCCTGGGATGTCAGGACCATTTTCCTGGAGCAGTAATGTCTACATCCTATGTGTCTTCTTCTCCACCCAGCTCTGAAATCACACAAGCAGCGCTGGCAGCCCAAAGTCATTTGTACCAAGTCTTTGTCTGCCGATAGGGCTGTTTCACCGAGACATAAATTGTACCTGTAGAAAGTCGTTCTTGAAGCTGTCACATGTTCCGCCACTGTAAGCTGGGAGTGTTGGTAACACTACTTCTACTCACTGACCCTTATTCACTCTCTAATAGCACCTTAGTTTCCAAATCAAAAGCCTTTTAGGGAATCTGAGCTACCATTTTCCCCCTGGACGATTAGGAGGAGTCAACAGGCGCATAGTGGTTAAGAAGATGGGGCAGGTAGACAGGTTCAGCTCACATGTCACTACCGCCTCTCCAGCTCTGTGACGGGGGATGGGTTGTTCTCTGAGTCTGGGTTTCCTAAACTTCAAACAGGGATAGAAACAGCATCACCCTTGCAGAATCGTTGAGAGGAGTAAATGGATATTGCAAGTGAAGCATTATGCATAGTGCCAGGCGCATATAAGCGCTCAGTAAGTAATTAGCTCTCATTGCTTTCTGGAGGTATTTGGGGTTCTGTTATTCTAACAGCAAAGCCAGCAAAAATGAGCTGATTCTCATGACTTAATTAATTGCAGTCTCTCTCTCTCTCCTATCCTACCCTTCTTCCTATATTTCATCTTACCTGGAATGTGAACTTATATTAATTAAATGAACAGAGCATGGTGTTTCCTTGTTTCCCTCTTTTAAAATGCTGTTTTAAAAGAAATCATGGAATAGTAATAGTTTTTTTTTTTTTTTTTTTTTACACGTCTAATATTCAGATACCTGAGAATTCTGCCTGGCTTCTAGTCCTGAGAAATTGGAGGGAGCTGAGTTTGGAAGGTGGTCCCTGCAGGCAGTGGCCCTCTGCGGGTCCCTCCCAGTGGGCCACCGTTGTGTCCGGACCATGGCTGGGTTCCTGTGAGCAGTGTCTAGGTTGTTGGGGAGAGGCTACGGGCACGCAGCTCTGTGAAAACACATGTTCCAGCATCTTCTCAGGCATCCATTCCCACTGAGCAGAAAGTAGGAGGGCTCATTATGATTTCTGGCTGACATTTCATTATTTGTATGTTAACATTTAGTGAGGTTAAAACTTCATGTTGTGGGCACCTAGGTGGCTCAGTTGGTTAAGCAGCAGACTTCGGCTCATGAGTTCGAGGCCCACATGGGGCTCTCTACTGTCAGATCAGAGCCTGCTTCAGATTCTCTGTCCCCCCCCTGCCCTTCCCCCACTCGTGTTCTCTCTCAAAAATAAACATTAAAAAAATAAACCTTAAAAAAACCCACCCCCACACACACACACAAACATTAAAAAAAAAAAAAAGAATTCATGTTGTAAGTGGCCATTCGTAAAAGCTCTCTAACTCTAAAATTTGAAACATTCTGCCTACGTAGGAGGTAGTTATACAGTGGCGTGCCTGATGTCAAGATGGTGTTTTTAACGACGCTTATCGAACCTGCTAATCTCGTTTCATCATTTTGTTACAGATTGATGTTCTCAAAGCAGACCTGGAAAGTGCAGAATGGAAAGTTTTAGAAAATCTTATTCTGGAAGATGTCCTTGAACAAATCGGACAGCTCACCTTTGAGGTTCACCTCCACTGGCCCGGGTTCGAGGTCAGTGGCGGGGACAGCAGTGTCGTGCGGTTCTGGTACAGCCTCCTCAAAGAGTTAGAACTACAGGGTTTCAGGCTTTTCCATAGTTACAAAGATTTATCTAAACCTCAGCTGTTCCTGAAGAAAGATATTTTCAACGCAAGTAGCTGTTACACTCTGAGTTGGGTGAATACAAGATGGAAATAGGATGTGGGGCCTCATCGAGGCCCCAGGGAAATAAGTGCAGGATGAGGCACGGCCCGTGGTCTAATTACTGCTGTACTTGCCTGGTCTCCACTAGCCTGTTACCTGCTTGATGCCGGGAGTGTGTTATTGCCACTGTAGTACGCGTAGCTTGGCACCTGCCCCATGGTTGGGGCACAGTTAACACTCGTGGAAGGGACAGACACAGAGTGCCGTAGGAGTTAGCCTCCAACTGCCCAGCTCCTGAGACTTTTGCCTGTTTGTCTTGGACAGAGTGGGGATGCTCGTCCTTCTTTCTTTTAACATGGAAGCTTATCCCCCCCCCCATATCTGTTTTCCCTAAAACTCTTCATGTATCTGAAATCCATGAATTCAGCAACGTGAAGACGAAATTACAAAAATTTTCCCTCTTTCCTGGGTTCCTGTGATTAAGTTTGTAGCTTACCATTCAAAATAAGGCCTTTCATTTGACTTTCACTCAAAGGTTTTTTTTGCTTCACTTGGGTCAAGAACATTGTTTACAACCTTGTAGATTTCAATCATTCCTACTTGGCTTTTGCTTGGGGGCCATGCTGTGGCGTCATTAGAGCCACCGATTCTGGTTTCTGGGGACCCCGACACACCAAATTCTGTCATTGACTTTAAAAGACTAGATTATCAAGAACTTCAACTCAGGATTCCTTCAGACTCAGCCTTAAATCCCCCTCTGTTCCTATGAAACTAAGCACAAAGCAGAATTTGCGTGTCTTTGCTGTTGCCTTTTCTGACTTCAGACCTGATTTCTCAACCACCGACTTGCCTACGCTGTCAAGTCTTTTTTTTTTTTTTTTAATACATTATCTGAAAGATTAAGTGAGTTTTTCTTAACTGCCAGCTGGCATTCATTTTAAGAGTGTGGCCTGAGAGCCAAAATTTGTATCTTTCCTGGGATGGTTATGCAGTATTTCAGTAGTGCCAATCCTTTTTACATTTTTAAATATTAAACAGAAAAATGTAGGTTCTCGGTAGTTCAAATGATCTCTATCATTTTTATTTATAGGATTAGACATTTATCCCTACGAATTATTTTCAAAAATTCTACTTCAAATGAGTTAAATGGCATAAAATAAGGCAAATTATTACCTTCTTATAAATTATTTCCTGGCATTTTTACATCCTGACAGAGCAGGAAAATTTCATGTACATTGTTTGTTCAGAAAATCTGGGGAGAGAGTAAAATACTAATTGCTACTAGGATTCATTCCTTTTCCCCATTTTTTTACCGCCTTTTACTCTGGATGTTCCCTTCATTGGCTTTTTGTCTCTTGCAGTGGTTTGAAAATACCATTCCTCACGTGAGAAACCAAAATATATTCACTAGATAGTCTTACTAACTTCAGTTCAAAAAGGAACAAGATTTTCTGAATTAGTAACGATGATTTTTAAAAATACAAATGAGCTTTTTATTTTAAAACTCATAGTACATTAATAAAATTCATTGAGGTGGGAAGACCAGCTTGAATAGGTGTGATTGAAAGGAGCAGTTTGGATGTGATTGAAAGGAGCCGTTTGGAGGGCCTGGGTGGCTCAGTTGGCTAAGCATCCAACTTTGGCTCCGGTCATGATCTCATGGTTTGTGAGTTTGAGCCCCACGTTGGGCTCTGTGCTGACAGCTTGGAACCTGGAGCCTGCTTCAAATTCTCTCTCCCTCTGTCTCTCTCTCTCTCTCTGCCCCTCCCCCATCAAAAAAAGAAACATTAAAAAAAATAGCTGTTAGGTTGCTCTCAGGACCATGGGTATTTCAAAAGCACAAAGTATCCATTAAAAACTCGGAAGTGGTGTAACTCTCAGTTTGCATGGTGTTGTCTCCAAAACAAGGTTAACTTCAGCCCAGTTCCTGTTTGGATTATATCACAGATTCTCGCTTTTATTTTTTTAATTAAAATTTTACACTCTGAAGTATATACAATAAACCTTTTTTTACGTTAAACCTTTTAAACCTTCTTTTACACTGAACTATGAAATGTTCTAGTCCTATGCGTCCAGTCCGATCAGGTTTTAGATATGTACACACCCATATTAAGATTTTTAATTCATCGGATTGAAGATTTATGGAATTACTGAAAGCCCCCTTTGTACAGGGCCAGTTACCACTTCTTCCAGATTGGCGGCGCAGAACATTGATTTCATTACATTATATATAACTAAAGCAAGAATGGCTGTACTGTTAAGGGGGGAAAAAACCACCCAAAATAAATCACAAACACACCCACCCACACCCACCTACTAGGCAGCTTGTTCAATAGTTATTTGTACTTATTTTATGCTTATTTCTAAGACCGTCCTTCATTCCCTTCATGGATAGTTTGAAATTTATGATGAGTATTCTGACTGTTGCTATGGTTTCCCTGCCTCTAAAATTTATTATGCTTATTGTGTAGGCCGGGGTTTCTTAACCTCAGCACGGATTGCCATTTTGGGCTGGCTAATTCCTTATTGGGGGAGGGAGGGCTGTTCTGTGACTGTAGAGCATTCGGCGGCATCCCTGGCCCCACTAGCTCCCAGGAGCCTCTCTCCCTCTCCTCCCTCAGTTGTGACAACCACAGATGTCTCCAGATAGTGTCAAATGTCCTGTCGGCGGCAAAATCATCCGCTGGGGAGCACTACTGGTTAGGCCATGAGGGAGGGTCTGGGGTGCCACAGCACTGCTGTTTGGGAAGCTGCTGGTTGGACGAGAGCAGGAAAATCGAGAACCAGCACCACCGTAACCACCACAAAAGCAGCACAAACAAAACACAACAGACCAAGTCAGGAGCTGCTACGAGAGCTTACTGTGTGCCCAGCACGTGTAGAGATTGCTCCTGATTCTCCCAGCGCCTCTGCAAGGCAGGATAATTTTCCTGGTTATACAGGCAAGGGAACTCTGAAGATTACACAGCTTTTTCATCACGCCACTAGTGGATGATGGTAGAGCAGGAATCCATGTCTCCGTCTTTCAGGTCCAGAGCCTGTGCGGGTCCCCTTCCCTTCACGGTGTCACCTCAATAGCCTCTAACAGATATGAGTCGCTACTCCCAGTGGACGTATTTTTGCTTCCTTATTAGTAAATGGGGTGGGAAGGGGGAGAGAAGCACAAATATACTAAGAGCAGACCTGCAAATCTGTTAGAGTCGGGATATTTTTGTAGCATGCAGGTCTAAATTGAAACAGTCTACTTGAGGGGGCGCCTGGGTGGCTCAGTTGGTTGACCATCTGACTTCAGCTCAGGTCAGGATCTCACGGTTTGTGAGTCCGAGCCCCGTGTCAGGCTCTGTGCTGACGACTCGGAGCCTGGAGCCTGTTTCGGATTCTGTGTCTCCCTCTCTCTGCCCCTCTCCCACTCAAGCTCTGTCTCTCAAAAATAAATAAATGTAAAAAAATTTTAAACAATCTACTTGATTAAAATATGCCCGCCAAATGGAGGCTTGCTGAAAGATACGGGGACCCAGCAACTTCTCAGTCAAGATTTCAGTTGCGAGAAAAGCTCTTGTGAGGCCCGGAAGCGCTCTTGGCCCTGGTACATCCCATTACCTGGCGCTTTCTTCTTGGGGTTGAGAAAGGGCACAGTCACTTGGAAGCGCAGCGTTTCCTTTGTTTCAGGTAGTCTTTGACCTGCACACACGTGAGCTTATTCTTAACAGAGCAATGCTCAGAGATGAATCTGAAAATGCGAATTTAATATTGTTCTTCAAATGACAAAAAATCTGTGATTTTTTTAGGTGAAAGACACAGGAGTCTGGAAGAGAGTCAGAGGTCACCTTTTAGCACAAGCTGTGCCACAATTTGAAATTAAGGTCAAAGAAAAAAGATTTTCCCCTTTCTCTTAGAGTGATCGTATTCGATGCAGCTATCACAGGTTATCATATAAATATTTGTGACTATTTGGTATGTTCAAATGAAGAGAGCCAGGGAGAAGTAAATAAACATCTGTTAGAGTTGACTGAAGGTCCGCTAGTGTTTACATCAGGGTAGAACAAAAGTAACCGTAAACTCATGAATTTACAGTGTTTAGTCCATTTCTGCCTTGGCTATATGGTTTTAGGTATAGTAAATACGGTACAAATTTGTATTTCCCAAGTATTACATGTTTGGATTTTGCAAAGCTTGGATTCATGCCAGGGAGCCACCCTCATCATCATATTTTGTCAGATTAAAAATGAAGCCCTTATTAAAACATTATTTTACTTGACAATACAATAGTACCTCCAGGCTCAATTAATAGAATTGTTCACTTCTGCTGGAGAGAAGTTTATGTTTGCCTTTGAAGCAATAACCATTCTTTTTTTGTATTAGCCAATTGCTGGTTCTTTGTGAGTCCAGAAGTACACTTAACCTTGTGTAAAATAGTCTTTTTCTGATCGAGAGAGGTGTTTGTACTTTACTTATCACATGAAATCGTAACCCAGAGACTCAATGTCTTCTTAACTGCCTACATTTAGATCTTAGTGAAATTCTTTCAATAATTATATTTCTGTCCTTAAGGAAAACAAATAAGCTGGCGCCATACTTTGTGTCTAGCACTATGTGGAAAAATGCTGGTTCTCATGAAAACTAATGCTTTGTAAAACTAGCCATGTTGCTCTGGGCAGAGTTCTGAGAAAGTGAGGGGGGAACTCTAATGGGAGAGCCCAAGAGAATGTCTTTAGCTAGGTTCTGTTTTAGTGAAGAATGAAAGACACACAACCTGGGTAACTGAGTGTTTCTTTGAAACTACCTCAGAGAGAGCAAGCTGGAAGCCACAAGGATTATGCTGCAAATTTGAGTTTAAAGAATACACAAGAAAGTTGCATTATGGAAGGCAGCAGAATAGTAGGATGAAAGGAGACATTTTGATGCTGCCGGTAGCTAGCTGTGTGGTATTAAACAAATCGCCACCTTTATTGGCCTGTTTTCTTATGTTAGGTTGGAATATTTGATTTCTAAGGCTTCTCCTACCTTGAAGATCTCGTTCCTCTAAGGTTTTTGTGATTAGAGAAGGCTTAGACAGTGGTAGGATTAATTTCTTGATTTCTGTGCTATAAAGGGAAGCCTTAGGATAAATTCAGAAGGACCCAAACAAGTGCTTATTCAGAAGAAAAGGCCCAGATAAGAGGGGACTCTGTCTTGATGGCTCTCCGATAAAATGAAGTGCCCTTAGGCAAAGTACTTTTTTGGATAAGTACTTAAACTCCCCTGGTTTTAAAAACCATGTCTCAGACTACACTGATTGGTACTTTTGTTTTCGGACTGTCCTAACAAAGTGGCGGTATCTGAAGATACTAGGTTAAGTATATCTATGGTGATCCTTCTGTGTGTACATGTGTGAACGTGTGTTTACCATTCATACACACAAACGTATAGATGTATACACTGACACGTATACATCGACAAACATATAGACGTATACATTGATATACATTGATATGCATGACTTCTCCAAGAAGGAAAAGTCCTCAGACGCACAAAGCTCTGAGGGAGCCCGGAACCTGATGGGTAGAGCAGGACCCCATACTGCAGTAGTCCTAGGAGCCGAGTGTACCAGTGATGCTGGAGGCCTAGAGCACTGGACATAGGCTGTGTTGGGGGAAGGGTTGGCCTGGAGACATCTGCAGCGGTGGGACCCTTGGAGGGCAATAACCTCGAGGGAAGAGTCCTGAAAAATCTACCTCTGTCACCCCCGCCCTGCACCACAAGAAAGCTTATCCTTGCTGTCGCTCTGGGAGGAAATAAAAGTTTCCCGTGAGAATTTGAAACCTCTGGCCTTTTTAAGGAGTTGAATTTATATTAATCTCATGGTGAGGAAAACCATTAGGTGAGAAACTGAGATTAAAAAAACTAAGGGAGTGAAGGTTAGGGCATACGTAAATGTATGTAACTGTAAAACCACTGTGAAGGGACTCCTTCAACTCAGACTACAAAGGATTTCTTAAAAAACAAAATGAAAAACAAAACAAGACCCACTTAAGATGAATTCCTAGTACAAAGTTACAAGTGACAAGGAAATGGCCCACATTGAGGTAGAGTTGACAGACACAATAAACACTGGGATTTTCAGTCTAAGAACTTGACATAAAACAAATCTTCAAGGAAATATAATATAAATTGCTTAAGATGATTAAAGGCATAAAAGACGATACAAATAGACCTTCCATAATGGGAAAGTCATTGGGATACATTTGACGGATTAAGTGGCCGATGAGACACAGGTGAAGAGACTGCAAAGTGAACTGGAGGAAACCGCCCAAAATGTAGCACAGAAAGGTATAAACATGTAGTCTTAACCTTTTTTGAGTAGTTTGAACCTTAGAAGATAAAGCAGTAAAGCTGAACGTTTGAACCACATAAAAGTGGTGTTCGACCCGTATGTGCAAGATGGCAGCCATTAGCCCCAGGTTGCTAGGAGCGCTTAGAATGTGGCTGATGTGACCGAGGAACTGAATTTTAAATTGTATTTACTTTTAATTAACTTAAATTTAAAAACCTATACCTGACTCAAGTATTAGAAGACCCTATTTGCAACAACTTGGGCATGTAAATCAACTTGGTACAAAATGGGGAAAATATTTCATGAATCTTTAGGATCTGAATGGAGATGTACTGTTAAGTGTAAAATACACCAAATTTCAGAGACTTAGCATGAGAAACATAAATATTTATTTAAAAAAATAATTGAATGTTGAAATAATACCTTGGATATATTACAGTAAGTAAAATATATTATTAAAATTAATATCCCCTGGTTTTTTAAATGTGGCCATTAGAAGGCTAAAAATTACACACATGAAAAAAAATTACACACCTTACATTTTTCTATTCAACAGCACAACACTGGGACATGTACTTAAAAAAATGCTTGAGATTTGAGTTAGTCCTTCAGATCTCAAATGCTGAAGGGTGGAGAGTAGGATGCGGAGAGCTAAAAAAATTCATCTGAAGTTTGTGACTGCAGTTACAGGAAGCTGTTGGTACAGCAAAGGAATTCTCTTTCATTGTCACTAAAAATAAAGCCACTCTAAGGACTCTGGCTGCAAGTTGTGACTTCTTTTCCCTTAAGTTCCAGATAAAATTGCAGTGTTGAGGTTAAGAAAGTGGTTTCTACAATTATTAAAGTGATTATGAACATGGAAAGTATACATAGAAATACAGAAAATGTATATACACATTCACACACACACGTATATATACACAAACACACATACATACTTATTTTTGTTAGCAAAATTTCTCTTGAGTTTACAGGTTTCTGAAATACTCAAGATAGACTCTACATCAGTGGTTCTGATCCTCAGTGTGCCTGCCTATTACCTGGGCACCTTGCCACAAGTGCTGAGTCTGACCCAGTGAAGGATATATATGTATATATATATAAGGATGCAAAAATATGAGTATATGAGTATATATATGTGTGTGCCTATATACATATATATAGGTTCACTGGCTTCTCCAATTAACCTCCATTTTCTGTATCTCCGTGAGCAACACCATCTCCAGGTGATTCTGATACAGCTGGTTCTCGTCCACTCTGAGAAACACTTTTTTTTCCAGGAGAGCCTCCATAATCAATGCTAGCGTTGCAGTCCATATGGCTGTCATCGAAGGGTTTAAGATTTCACCATTATTGTTTTCCTCCCAGTAATTTATAAACATGCTCAGGACATCAGGCCGCCTCCCAGCGCATCGCCAAAAATCACTATACTTTTTTACCTAGGGAGGCGCCGGTTTGATGCTATTCCCCATCCTTTACCTTCAGAGTGTCTCTTTGGTTAGGGCAAAACGTTCCCAGCTTGTGCTTCAACATCTAAGTGTTCATTTGATGAAAACTTTCAGTACGGCATCACTTTTATTCTAACCCTTAGGAAGGAAATCTGTCCTGGGTGTGATAAAAAGGTTGCAGTGGGGAAAAGGAGCCAGAAGGGAACCACTTAATTTCAGTAACCACGTGGTCTTGAGGCTTCCCGAAGCTGGGCAAGAGCGCCACTCATTTGTGTACTCTGAAACAGGTGACTCAGTGTCACCACTAGGTGTATAAATACGGAATGCGTTAAACTTGATCTCTGTGCTCTCAGCGCGCCGCCCTGTATTTTGTTATGTAACTAGAATAAACCCGTTCATATTCCATATTAAAATACCATCCCCACCTCTAAAGCATCGTTTCTCCACATAAAAATGACCCATTAAAATCTGCAAATGGTTTCATCTGTTGTCTCTCAACAGAGTTGAGACTCAAAACTAAGAATGAAAATTTTGATAACAATTTCTACAAAAATGCTTTATTTAAAAATACGATCTTTTTAAAAAAGAGATAACTTTTATATACAGTTAGTTTAGAAACAGTCAAAAATACAATAAAATAAACCCAGATTTAGAAATTACGATTTGTAACATATACAATACTGATGCTGAACAAGATCAAAGTTTAAATGTGTGATTAATTCTTTTTGTCCCATCGCATTTATTTACATTTGTTAAAACCAGTGGCCGGGTACTAAAGAAAAGGTCTTGTGTGAATTTTTTCCTCTTCAGGAAACGGCAGCCACCCTTCCTGGGAGATACAGAAAGGCAGCGGCCAGGCAGTGTATTCTTATTTCTTTGAGTGTCTGTGTGTCTAAAAATAACATGTCTACCATTTTTATTCTCTTTTTCCATTTTCTTCTTTGGGATTTATTTATGTGTGGCTCTAGTGCCAGGTCATCAATACCAGGCCTTTTTAAAAATTAATTTTTAAAAACTGAAGTTCTAAGCACAAGGAGCATGACTTGCTATGGACAGCACAGGACTCAGAGCTAATACCCTTAGGATATCAACATTCAACATGATTTGGGTCTCTAAGTCAGCACTCCGAGCCGCTATGAACCAATCTTTCTAAGCATGGTACTGAAACATTTCAAAGTACATTCAAATGTCTTCTAGAGATTTGTAATAAACCAGAAGAAACGGCTTGTCACCTAAAGTGCTATTAGCTACTGTATTCAAGAGGCTATCTTGATGCCACAATCTGAAACTTAAAGGTTTTCTTTTTGTTTGTTTGTTTAAACCAACCACAGTTATTGCTTCTCAAACTAGGGAACCCTAGCCATCTTCCTGGAGTATCAATTTTACTCAAAGATTTGGAAAGAAGTTAAAATTTTTTCTGATCTTAAAAAGTTCTGTCGAATATATCCACAAGCAAAATCAGAATAATTTTAGAGATAAAACGTGCACCTTCAAAGAAAGGACAAGGTGACATTTTGGACGATGCCCTCATACCCGATCTCCTAGGAGGTGTATTTCAGTAGGAACCTCTATGAATCAGTGACCCAGGAGACCCTGATTCCTGAAAGTGTAGCCAGATCCTTACAGACAGTAAATACAAATAAAATTCAAAGTCTTCACTCATCCTCTTGAGTTTCACCTTCAAAAATACATAATTCTCTGATTATATATAGTCCTGTCAATACTGATCAGGAAGAAAGCCAAGGAAAGAACTCTGGACTGTTTATTTTCCATTGTTTAATAATCAGAGGAATATCTGCAGTCAGAGAAGATTGCTGGCTTACAAGTAAACATACAATATATGTCATAAAAAACAGCAGAACTCCTGAATCCAAAAGATTTGAACTTGACCCACCAAAAATAACGGGAACGGTAATTGTGGGTGGTTTTATCCTTCTTTCAGATTCACATTAAGTTACATCATTCCTGTTCCTTACTTCCCTTTTTGTTGAAGAGAAACATATGGTGCTTCTCAGAATTATTTGTCATTAATTATACTACTTCCTTTAAAAACCCCAAATCCACCAGGGATTCTTCCTCAATTCCAAAGAGATCCTTTCAGTATATCCAGGGAGGAAACCCCAACTGCCTGCCAACAATAACCACTCACCAAATGGAAAGTCAATGGTCATTCTCTGTATAAATAACATCTATAAGGAACAAAATGACATTGCCAATGAAATTATAGGAGACAAATTTACAAAAAAAATTTTTTTTAAAACAATGGGTCAATTTCATAAGGCCATGTAAGGAAATCGTAATTTGTAAATCAAGTTGTCATCCAACACATTTAATAATTAAATATAGTTAAATACGATATGGGATCAAAAATGACCCTGGATATGGGTTACTCTCATTAATCCCACAATTTAATGAGACCATCCCAACCACATGTGATGACTTTAGATGTTTCATGAGGATGCCACACTGCGCCTATGCACACTTTATCATGAGCTTTAAATCGACTGTAGAGTTTTGTGGTCTTCCAGTCCCAGATATTCAATTTTCCATTTCCGTCTCCTGAAATAACATAGCTAGAATAGGGAGGAAAATAAATTCAAATTATTCAAAGACCTTAAAGTGGATAAGGAACAGAGAAAGAGGTGATCTTTTCCCCTGTCACCTTAAAAAAAGTCACTATGAATATACAATACTCAGAAAAACAAGGTAGGGTATAAAGCAGTCTATAATTTAAACTTCTACTAAAAAAATCTCCCCACTGAGCTGCCAATCTATGAGTCAAAGTCCATTAACTTGGAAGACTGGGAAACCCAGGGGCCACAATAAATGCAGAAACTGTAGGGGAACCAGCTTCACACGGAGCCAGCAAACGCCAGTTCTACCATAGACTCGACCACCTTCATAGTTATTTTCTGGCTTCAACATCTTTTGAAAATGCCTAAGAGTGACTCAGAGCTAGGAGTCTCAGGTAAATTCCTAGCCTCAACATACAAGGTTACAGAGATTTCTGAGTTACTTATACCTACATATTTTAGCTGAGAATAGGGGGATGAATGCAGAGTTTCACTCATAGAAAGGCTCTATCTGGGCTCCACAAATCCAGTGTGACCTAGAGTTAGCCAAGAGCTGGATCTGGGGTTTCAACACAAAAGCTGTGGTGAAGTTGTTCATGTCAACGCTGTGATACAGAATTAATTCTGCTGGTGTTCAATCACAGCAGTAGAGTGATTACAGTCTGCCTAGTCTTGCTAGAAAAGCAGAGAGAAAATACGGCATTGCCTGTAGAGACAGGAATGTATGATGTGGTGAAAGGGCACAGGACCAAGCGGTATAAGGAGACACACTACAGAACTGAAAAAAGCCAAATGAAGTTTTCATAACTTGTTCCTGCCTTCCCAGCAGACACCGTGACAATCTACACGGTTCTCAGGCAGTTATATATGTGAAAGTCATTCTTAATGTGTTATTACGTGTGCAACAGTAGTTTATATCACCGTATTTGGATATGAGAATACAGGAGATTTAAACTTACCTCATGTCTGGTGAAAAGTCCACCTGACAAGCATAACCTGCTACCATATGGCCCTTAAAAATTTTTTTCTTATTTAATCTAAATCTGTTCTGTGCTCCAAAAATTAAGATTTGGTTGTCCATTGATTGGCATGCTAGCCATTTCCCTGTAAATTCAAGAAATGGAACATTTTAGAGCCAGACTAAAAATTCTAAAAAGACTTTAACTATGTTCAGACATTAATATTCTTTTGTTACCAACTGCTTTACAATAATAGGAAAATGAATTTACTATACCATCTGTAAAGTATTATAGATGTGTTGCTGACAAGAGGGATTTATATATAAAGTAATGGATTTTGTGCATATAATCCCATATCATTAAGCACTCTCCATATAAGAGCGTTTTTGCTTACCTAAGGATATACAGAAATTCTGAGTTTAGCATTAACAGAACTCAAATAAAATTTGATGAAATGAAATTAATTTGTAGTAAGTACAACAGAACCATGGGGGGGGGGAAGAGACTTATCAATGTTAATTATGGAAAAAGGAAAGATTACCTCTAGGTGAGAAAACCTAGGATTATTAAATATAACCATTCAAAAAAGATATATCACTAAAAAATTATAGTAACTGTCTTGAAAGGCCAAGTTGCTTTTATCTACCCAAGATTCCCCAAAGCCTCGAGAGCCTAAACTGTGGTATCTTTTTGCATCCTATGGTACTTGCAGACATTATTAACTGAGGAAGTGCTCCTAACAGCCTTGTTCAATATTTGTAATGGACAGTTTAAAAATACACTACATAAAATGTAGATACAGAATGACAAATGTGACAGAGTACACAATATGATGATTATCAAAATCGAGCCCAGTTAGGTTGCTCTTCTCATAAAAATCATAGGGCACTTGACAGAAATGATCACTCATTTGCCTCTGGCAGAATCCTCAATGGAAGTGCAAACTATTTCTTGCCTCTTTCTTCTTCCTTGCTCCACACTCACAGGAGCTACGGGAGTTAACAGTGATTTGATGACAGTGTTGCCCAAACATCAGATCCTCTACTTTAGTACCCTCATGTAGAGCTATAATTATATCAGTAAACTGTCACAGTATGTCTGTAGTACCAATTACCTTGTACTTAAAAGGCAAGGCATTATTGAATTGAAAATAGTATTAGATGGATTTATCTTTTTTATTTTGCCTGAGAAAATCTTTTATGGTAAATTGCTACAGTATTTTTATCATGGGGAACCAGATCAAAATTTTCTATCCCTTGAAAGAGGAAGAACTCATGATAAATCCCTAAGTGATTGAACATGATTCTGTCAGAAGGAGAATTATTAAAAGAAAAAAAGTCAAAACAAAAACCTGATCTTCAGATGGAAATCCTTAGATGCTCAGTCAGTGTTAGCTTGCTTGCTTATTTATTTATTTATTTATTTAAAAAACAAGAGAAAAAAAGGTGACTCACTTATGAAAACCAGTGATTATTTCTAATTTTGAAAAGGTTTTCTTATACAAGTATGGCACTGTGACAGAGTTGCCCTAGGAGGGAATGGCCAAAGTTCTTTCGAATACAGAAATCACACTTTGTCTTACAGGCTCATTTAAAAACACATTCTACCTACTAACTCACCATTTGGAGACAAAGTCACGGCAGGCATCGAGTGCATACTGGGCTCTGCTATGTACTTGAAATCCACAGGGATATCCCTAAAGTTTAAAAACAGCTTATCAGAATAAGTAATTTTTATAAAGTATCTTTAGAAGAGTTGTCTCTGAAACTAAAGAGATATTCTTGAAGTTACGGAATTAATAAACCTTTCGTGAACCTTCCCTGGGGCGGAGGAAAATCACAAAACGGCATCCCGTTGCTGGTAACAGATCTGTCACTTCACAGATGCCTTTCCAGTAGGATCAGAACAGTGTTAGTGGTTTTCCGATTCCATCTGACTTAAACTTTGAGTTTTATGTTAGAAAAAGTCTGTGACTAGAGTTCTTTAACAAGGAGTTCATCTAAAAATGTGCCACGGTAGGCAGAAGCGAGATGTCTGAGGCGGTCTTATTTTACCTGCCAGTCAGCCTTGACTTGCTGCTCGGCAAGCAGGTGAGAGTGTGAAAGAGCCCTGAGCGATGTGAGCGGATGGAAGGCGAAGCTGCCCGGGCTTCTGCAAGCAGGCGGAGCCCATCCGGAAGTAATGAGGTGTCTGCATGGGTAAGGGAGATCAAGGGCCTGGTACCTGGACATTTCCCATTTTCAGTTTACATGTGAAGGATTCTAGATGTGTCTGGTGCAGGAGGAAAATGCATTAAAAAAAATTCTTACGTGAGTGATACGAAGAATAAAACAAAAACAACAAAAATCCCAAACTGGTCACCTTGATCTAGAACTAGGACATATGCCTTTTTGGTTTTAATGGTCTCCATGATGAGAAATTCTTCAATAATTTGGAAGGATTTTGGTCTCATTGCCTTTCGTGAGTGACCAGTGTCTTTTACAGAATAATGTGTGGGAAATGTAGTCTGAAGAATAACACAGAATATTAAGCAGCAATATCAATTTCTAACTATGGTTCAAGTTCTAAAATGTTGATTAACTAGAAAATAATAATAACTGTAATAATAATTTGCTTTTAAGTAAGGATTTTCTCTATCCATTTATCTACCCATCCAGAAGAAGCAAATGATTAGAAAAAATTTCTATGGGGAGGGGTGCCTGGGTGGCTCAGTCGGTTAAGTGTCTGACTATTGGTTTCAGCTCAGGTCATGATCTAAAGGTTTGTGAGTTCGAGCCCCACTTTGGGCTCCGTGCTGACAATGAGGAGCCTGCTTGGGATTCTCTCTTTCTCTTTCTCTCTGCCCCTCCCCACCTTGCTCTGTCTTTCTCTCAAAAATAAATAACCTTAAAAGAAAAAACTTCTAGGAGGGTCTTAGTTAAAAGAAAACATTGGTGTAACCTGGGGAACAATATCATTTATCAAATTTCCAGTGCTTTATACCTCTAAGGAACCAGTAAGAAGTGATATTTAAAATGACCCAAATGTACTGAAAAGAACCTCAGTCTGAAAAAGGCTCAACCACAGGTCATGATCTCACGGTTCATGAGTTCGAGCCCCACATTGGGCTCTGTGCTGGCAGCTCAGAGCCTGGAGCCTGCTTCGGATTCTGTGTCCCTTTCTCTCTCTCTCTGCCCCTCCCCCGCTCACTCGCACTCTCTCTCAAAAATAAATAAACGTTAAAAAGATTTTTTTAAAAAGCTCAACCATTGTCCCTCCTCATATATAATTATTAGCCAAAAATCATCAGTCACATGGATTAAAACATAAGAGCATTTCTAAATTAAATTAACCACAGTTTAGGTTCAGATCAATCAATGTTTTACTAACAGTTTTAAACAAAAAAAATGTATGTAATATGATCCCTTCTTTCAAGGAATCTTGGTACAATGAGCTGTAGAATAAGAAAGGAGTTTCCATGCTCTGTGGGCTTTGTTATCGCTAGTAAAAATGCCTGTTAGGCATAGTTAGATTTAATAAACACAACCCTATTTTCTAAATAGAAACTGTAATTCAGTGTAATAAGCTAGTAACTTACATCTTACAAATAATCTTCAGTCTGGAAATGATATCACTGAAACACCCTTAACAAAAACCTGTAAGTTTTTAAAGATAAAAGATAAACAGTAGGATCAACCTCTGTCAAATCTTCTTCTAAAATATTTTAACAAAATAAATACCTTTGGGAGAAAACCGGTCTCTGACATCTCATGCATGTAGCAATCAGCGTACTACAGGCGGCTCAATATCTGATTATAACCTCTTATTCGCCTTTAAAACTGTCTACTAGCCTTACTGATATACTATTGTTTAAGAAAACCAGGTTTCCTTTAGTTTGTTTGCTTTAGTATTATTCTACTCTTAGAAGGTTTGGGGTGTACAAGTTTGGCAAACACCACCTGTCTGAAGGCCCTAGTAGTAAAAATTTTCCTATCGGTGGGATCAGTTCTCACTCTGAGGTGGTCAGGGCCTCCCCTCCTCTCCCAAGCAAGCTGCCGGTAACACTAGTAATTGCCTTTCAGGGACAGCTGTAGGTGGCGAAGGATAGTTCCGGGGATCCTGAGGTGGTTTTGCTTCCTCCTTGTCTTTGGAGCAAAACTGATTCTCACTTTTCTTTCTTTCCAACTAATCCAACTGGATGCACATTTTCTTCTCTCCCTACCAGATCCTTCTTTCATCTATCCAGCCACATAATTGGATCAGGTTCTGGATGTTTTATGTAAGCCTCAGGGGATCCACAAGGCAAAAGCCTCTGACAGACACACAAAAGATAAAGAGAAAGAAATCAAAACATGCTAGTATATAAAATCATCAAATCACAAAGGAAGAGAGGGAGAGAGAAAGGAATAAAGGAACTATAAACAGCCAGAAAACAATTAACAAAATGGCACTAGTAAGTCCATACCTATCAATAATTACTTTAAATGTAAATGGACTAAACTTACAAAAGATATATTCAGCTAAACTTAGCTGGACGGATAAAAACAAAACAAAGAAAAAAACAAGACCCAACTCTCTATTGTGTATAAGAGAATCACTTCAGTTTTAAGGACACACAGATTGAGAGTGAAAGGATGGGAAACATATTCCATGCAGATGGAAATCAGAAGAAAGCAGGGGTAGCTGCTCTACTTGTATGAAGGGAAAAAAAAGACTTTAAGCCAAAAACTGCAATAGTAGGAAGGCCATCATATAATAATAAAGGGGTCAATTCATCAAGAAGATATAACAAATATAAATACTTATACACCCAACATCAGCGCACCTAAATATAGAAAGCAAACATTAACAGATCTGAAGGGAGAAATAGATAGCAATACAGTAATAGCAGGGGACTTCAGTACCTCATTGTCAACAGTAGATAGATCATCCAGACAGAAAGTCAATATGGAAACATTGCACTTAAAGGACATATCAGACCAGACATATACAGAACATTCCACCTAACAGCAGCAGAATATACATTCTTCTCAAGTGCACATGAAATATTCTCCAGGAAAGATCATATATTAGGCCACAAAAGAGTCTTAATATCTTTAAGAAGACTGAAATCATATCATGTATCTTTTCTGACTACTATGGTATGAAACTGGAACTCAATTACAAGAAAACTGGAAAACATATAAGTATGTGGAAATTAACAACATGCTACTAAACAAAACATGAGTCAATGATGTAATCAAAAGGGAAATCAAAACTATCCTGAGACAAATGAAAATAGAAAAACAACATACCCAAACTTATGGGATACAGCAAAAGCCAGAGAAGTTTATATTGAAAAATGCCTACATTAAGCAAGAAGAATCTCAAATAAACAACTTAACTTTACACTTGAAGGAACTAGGAAAAGAAGAACAACCTAAATCCCAAGTTAGCAGAAAGAAGAAAATAACATAGATCAGAAAGGAAATACATGAAATAGAGACTAGAGATAGCAGAAAAGATCAATGAAACTAAGAGCTGTTTTTTTTGAAAAAGAAACAAACTTAACATTTAGCTAAACGAAGAAAAAAAAGAAAAATTCAAAAACAGAAAGAGACATTACAACAGAAAGAGAATCATAATTACATTATCATTACAACTGATAATACAGAAACACTAAGGATCGTGAGAAACTACTACGAACAATTATATACCAACAAATTAGAAAACCTAGAAGAAACAGATAAATTCCTAGGAACATGCAACTTACCAAGACTGAATCATGAGGAAATAGAAAATCTGAATATGACTCAGGAGACTGAAGCAGTAATCAACAACCACCCAACAACAAAAAAAGTCCAGGACCCGATGGCTTCACTGGTGACTTACACCAAACATTTAAAGAAGAATTAATAATTAATCCTTTTCAAACTCTTCCAAAACATAGAGGAGCATTCTCCTAAATTCATTTTATAAGGCCAATATTACCCTGATACCAAAGCCAGACAAGGACACTGAAAGAAAAGAAAATTAGAGGCCAACATCCCTGATGAATATAGGAAAAATACTCAATAAAGTTTTAGCAGACTGAATTCAACAGTGCATTAAGGAAATCCTATACTGTGATCAAGGGAGATTTATTTCTGGAATGCAAGGATGGTTCAACATATGCAAAGCAATAAATGAGATACAAAAATGAAGGATAAAAATCATATGATAATCTCAATGAATGCAAAAAAATATTTGACAAAATTCAACATCCTTTCATAATAAAAAGTCATAATAAACTGGGTATATATGGAACATACCCATGTCTGACAAGCCCACAGCTAACATCATACTTAACTGTAAAAGGTTGAAAGCTTTTCCTCTAGGATCAGGAAGGATGTCTCCTCTAACCACTTCTACTCAACCTAACAGTATTAGGAATCCTAGTCAGAGCAATCAGGCAAGAAGAAAAAGGCATCCAAATCAAAAAGAAGTAAAACTGTCTCTGTTTGCAAATGGCATGATATTATATATAGAAAACCTAATGACTTCACAAAAAACACTGTTAGAATAAATGATTCAGTGAAGTTGCAGTATACAAAATCAATATTCAAAAATCAGTTGCATTTCTAGGCAATAACAATGAACTACTGGAAAAATAAGAAAACAATCTCATTTATAGCAGCATCAAAGAACAAGAAAAATACTTATGAATAAATTTAACCCAGAAGGTGAAAGATCTACACACTGACAACTATAAAATACTGATGAAGGAAACTGAAGATGACATAAATGGAAAGATATTCCATGTTCGTAGATCTGAAGATTTACCATTGTTAAAATATCCATAATACCCAAAGCAATCTATAGATCCGATTCAATATCTATCAAAATTCCAATGACATTTTTAATAGAATTAGAACAACAATCTTTAACTTGTATGGAACCACAAAAGACTCTAAAGGAATCCTGAAAATGAATAAAGCTGGAGGCATCGAACTTCCTGATTTTAACTAGATTACAAAGCTACAGTAATCAAAAAGTATGGTACTAGTATAAAAACACACACAGATCAAATGGAACAGAAAAAAGAGCCCAGAAATAAATCCATACATATATAATCAACTAATTTTTGACAAGGAGCATAGAATATACAATGGAGAAAGTACAGTCTCTTCAATAAATGGTGTTGGGAAGACTTGATATTCTCATGCATAAAAATGAAACAGGATGCCTATCTTAGACCACATACAAAAATCAAGTCAAAATGGACTGAAGACTTGAACTTAAGACCTGAAACTCTTGGAAAAAAACATAAGATATAAGCTCCTGGATACTGATCTTTGCAAATATTTTCTGGGTTATACACCTTAAGCAAGGCAACAAATACAAAAATAAAGAAGCAGGACAACCTCAAAGTAAAAAGCTTCTGTACGGTAAAGAAAAACATCACCAAAATGCAAAGGCAACCTAAGGAATGGCAGAAAATATCTACAAACTACATTATCTGATAAGGGGCAATATCCAAAATATATATGGAACTCATACAACTATTATCAAAAATCCAAGTAACCCAGTTAAAAATTGGGCAAAAGACCTGAACAGACATTTTCCCACAGGAGACATACAAATGGCCAACAGGTACAGGAAAGTGCTCAACATCACTCATCGTCAGGGAAATGCAAATCAAAACCATAAGGAGATACCACCTTACACATTAGGATGGCTATTATCAAAAAGACAAGAGACGACAAATGCTGGTGAGGATGTGGAGAAAAGGAACCCTTGTGCACTGGTGCTGGAAATGTCAGCGGCACATATAGCTACTACGGAAATTTAAAACAGCACTACCACATGAGCCATCAACCCTACTTCTGGGTATATATATCCAAAGGAAATGAAATCACTATCCTGAAGAGATATTTGTACACTCTCGTTCAGTGCAGCATTATTCACAAGAGCCAAGGTATGGAAACAACCTAAGTGTGAAAGAATGACGAAGAAAAATGTGGTATTTACACATATAATGGAATATCATTCAGCCTTTAAAAAGGGGAATGCTGCCATTTACAACAACATGGATGAACCTGGAAGGCATTATGCTAAGTGAAATAGGCCAAAGAAACACAAATACTTCATATTGTCACTTATATGTGCAATCTTAAAAAAAAGAGTCAAACTCACAGAAACAGAGTAGACCGATGGCTGCCAGAGGCTTGCATCGGGGTAGGGAACTACAGAGGCTGGTAAAAGGGTACAAACTTTTAGCTGTAAGATGAATAGGGCCTAATGTGTAACATGGTGACTATACTCGTAATACTGTCTTGTATAATAAAAATTTGCTAAGAGAGTTGATGGAACCTAAGTGTTCTTACCAAACAAAAAAGGTAAATATTGAATTACTGTAAAGTGGTAGATGGGCCAACTTGGTAGGAATCCTTTCACAGTGTATACATATATTAAATCATTATGTTATAAACTTTAAATATATTACAATTGTATCTGTCGAGTACACCTTAACAGAGCTGGCAGAAGACCTTAAGTTTTGGAATCAATTTAATACAAGTCTGAATTCTGCTCTTTCATGTGTCCTGGAACCTGGGGTAAATTCCTTAACCTATACTGGTTTTCTTATCTATAAAACAGGGATAGCAAATATATCTATCTCAGAAGACTGCTTTGCACATGAAATGAAAGAGTTCACATAAAATACTTAGGATGCTTGGCACACAGACAGGGCTCAATAGATGCAGCATCATTATCATTACGACAATAACGACTCCCTTCGATACTCAGTGCATACGGCGTCCCAGGCACTGTGCTGGCGCTGGGGACACACGGCTGACACAGGTCTCTAGCTGTCAAGAACTTGTCAAAGAGGAACAAATACGCAAGCACTGGAAAGCAGTGGGAAGCAAAGCACTGTGTGGGATCAGGAAGCGCCTATCCTCACGTGAGGATTGGTGAGGAAGGCTCCACTCGCAAACAGGGATTAAACTGAAGTCTAAAGGATGTCATCATTTATAATGAAAAGTAGTATGACTCTTAGGACTATTTCTTCAGCTCTGAGAAGGGAAAACAAGAAACATGCGGACAGCACCCCTTAATTTAATCAAAATACTTTGCTGCCCAATGCTTTCATTTAGAAAACACACACAAGTGTTTTAGAGCCCTGCAACTGTGCATCATCTAAATATTTACCAACTTTTTTTACACCGTTCCGCATTTCGTAACAGAGCTGACATGCTATCTGAAGATAGAAACATCTGAAAGTTTAAGTATAATCAAACTGTAAAAGTATATAAACAAGTACATGTATATGTTTGTTCTTCAGAGTATCGTGCAAGTAGTCTAAGGCAGCTCACATAAAACGTGGTGTCCATGTCAGATTCTGTACGCGTAGCATCATTTCCGAAGTAAGAAAGATCTTAGTTATAGGATAGTCTCAAAGCATGGACTTTAAGGATGACATAAAAATGATACATAAAGCACAAAGCCAGCTCCCCATGAACTGGGGGTAACTTGAAGGGGTGTCCTGGGGGTGAGTGTAGGAGAAATTGCAGTTACATTACATGAAACCTTTAATTACTCAAATTTCCCTGACAATGGCTAGGGACCTGCTCAGCTCCTCAAAGGGACTCAGTTTTCAGTTTCAGGAGGAAAGTACTGGCTATACTTCAGGGCTTTCCACTTCTTAAAGCAGAACAACTTCTACGGCGAGAAGTCACATTTTCTAGTCCCTGTAAGGTAAAACTATGGTTAAGCTGTGCTTCCTGACCAACTACAAACACAACCTGGGCTCCATCCAAACATTCATTTTAACAAAAAAGATTATTATGCAATTCTTTGTACAGAAATGATAAAACATGACCTATGATACTGAGTGAAACTAGCTTTAGTATTTCTGGACTTTAGAAAAGTGTTTTTTTTTTTTCCCCCCTCTCTGGAAAAGCAAAATTAACCAGTATATTCCATAAATAAAACATTTGTTTTCTACCATTATGGGCTATGAACAGCAGGACACAGTGGGTGATGACACTGGGCAGTTTTCAGTCCTGAATAATCATAAAGTAGATATTTAAAAAACTAAGATATTCTAAAATATTTTCTTTGGGTTGGCTCGGAGGCCAGGCTCTAACGCTCAATCCCAGCCATGAATAATATAGTCTATACATCTGTGGGCCCTACGTGTCATCAGTCATTTTGCAAAGCATCTAATAAAGAATGTAAGTCAACACAGTATGAACTTGTCGGCAATGCAAGAGAAATGACTCAAAACATATAACCTTTGGATAGACTGTCCCAAGACTGCCGAAGGTAGCATGTCTAAATTTTTATTTCCATATTCTGGATACTTAAAGATTTAAAACGGTTCGGTTGGCAAGCCAGAGATCACAGTTGTGAAAATCTTCAAATGGTTGCAGATTGTGAGGGTTGGTCTTTGGCTACAAAGTTTTACATTGCTTGCTGTTTACATATGAATCAGATTTTCTGACAGAAACTCACCATTCCCAGACTCGGAGGCTCTTATCGTCAGATGTGCTCACAAATCTCCTGTTCTCATCCACAAAAACAATGGTGTTGACGGCTCCCAGATGCCGATCGTACTCCTGCACGATCTCTCCACTTCGAATGTCCCACTGCACAGCGACAAGAGGGAAACACAGAAGAGGGGCAGATGTGTGAAAATAAAGAAAGAGTGGAACTATGGAAAGTGAAGAAGAAAGATCTCTAACATAACGTTTTTTACGACTGGCGGTTTTCTACTAAAAATAGCCCATTAGCAGTCCCTAAGAGCAGCAAGCGTTAAACAAGTTAATATTCTTTATTCCATCCCCTAACACGACATAAGCTATAGGAATCTCACAAGAATACTGTGAAAGACTTACCTGCACGATCTTTTTATCAGACATACCAGCTACAAAGAGATTTTGCTTATCTTCATCAGGATTAAATTTGACACAATAGGGCACTTTTCGGTTTGTAAATCTTGAAATACACTGTCCTGAAACCAAAGACTCAAGTTAAAGTGGGCAAAGTAAACCCTGGGATTAAAATCTAGAGATCATCTGCTTAATAAATTTTGGGGAAGGGCAGGCAGCCTGCTCGTTCTTTACTATAAACTACATTGTTCCTTTTCATAGATTCTTAACAATTAAAAATAATTTTTTCAAAAGTAAATCATCAACTGCAGAATAGATAAAATGATTATGGTCTGTAGCCGAAGTTGAGAGCCACCGCGGGTTAAGAGTTTGGGCTTAGGCATTAGAGAGAGCCTGGTGAAACCAGTTCAGCCATTTACTAGCCGTGTGCCTCTGGACAAATGAGCTCTTTAAGGTTCGGTTTTCTCCATCTATAGTAATGTTGAATAATTATAGGGATATTGAAGATTTTAAGAATTGAATGCAATATTACATATAAGTGCACAGCACAATGCCTGGTCAACAGTAAGTTTCAATAACTATTAGCTATTATCTTTACCCTTAAAACTCAATAAACTGAAAGATGGTTACACAAAATCATACTGGCCACAATGTACTGATGCAATTAAACTGACATTTTAATCAGTGTGGGCAATTAAATTTAATGTTGTTCATCAAACATTTACTGTGCTTCTACTATGTGCAAAGCCGTGTGCTAGGTGATGGAAGGGAACAAAAAGATCAATTAAATAGGCTATGGAAGATTTCAAATTTGCTTGTCCATCAGCATGTTCGCTTTATAAATTGTATTTGATGGAAACAAAGTGTCATAGTAAAACAGCTACTTAGCGGAGTTTCAATGCTACATTTTATGATGGTGGTATGAGAATCAGCAGTCACAGATCGCACCATTTGCCAGGGAAGACCACTCGCGCTGTTTCATTTATCAGTGCTAATTTATAAGATAAATACGTAGTTGTGTTAGTATAAGTGAGCTCTTACCTGTCTCTGTGTCCCAGAGCTTAAGGTACCTGTCGTAAGCCGCACTGAGGAACTGTGTTCCTGCAGTATTAAAGCAGATGTCCCTGACAGCTTTACTGTGACCTAAAGGTAGAGACAATAAAAATGGAGGTGAGGTGAAATGTCTTCTCTTAAAACACAAACACTGTGAGAGAAATAGCATTTTCAAGCCACACTGTGAGTCAAAATCTCTGGAATCCTATCCCCTGACTGACTGACTCAGGTGTGGGCCTGGGAATGTAGGTGGGTTTTTATTCTTCCTTCAAGAAGCTTCCCCTCGGTGTTTCTGATGCATGACATTTAGGTATGAACCAAGAGAAAAGGGCTAACATTTTTTTCTTTTTTTGAGTTGGTCATAGCAATCTTTTAATATGTAATACACATAACCGATGACTAAGCAGTCAAGAATTCAAGGAAACATAACAGGCCAATTATTGCCAACGAAAAAGAAGGGCCTAGTGACACGTGGGAGGTTCACTCTCCAGATTGCTCACTAAGTGAAACAAAGTGACTTGACCTTCAGTTCATGGGATCACAGCCCTTCTTTAATAGCTGTGGAATTCTGTGATCATATTACCAAGTTTCATAAAAGTGAACTCAGAATCTCAGAGACTAATAAACCTTTCTGAAACAAGTATCAACTTCTATTTTAAGATAGCATTTTGACAATAAATTAATTTTAAGGTGCTGTGCTTGGAAATATCGATCCTGCCAGACCAATCAACTCTTCTGAAAGTTACAGGGACAAATACAATGCGGCTAAATGAAAGTAGAGATTTTCCTATTTTTTATCACCCCATCATGACCAAGACTGACAAGTACTGTTGTGCAAAATATGCACTGCACAAATTGTCAACCACACACAGCAGCCGTGAACCACCACCACCAGTGAACTAGTCAGGCAATGTGCTACAGCAATGAGGCCTTCTTTTCTATAGCAAGAGTCCCATCTTCTGAAAGCAGGTAATTTTCACTTTTCCACTAAAATACTGTCTGCCGGTGCAGGGGAGACAGATGGGGACCAAATCCACTAACTATACAGGAGGCGTTTTGGTTCCCCCGTACACTGCTGAGAGCCTTCCCACAAGTCCTCCTATAGGCTGCTATGGCACCTTGAGCAGTATTTATTTGTGCGGTGAGGCCCTAAAATCGTAACAAAGCCTGCAGAACGGACTCCCACTTGAATCTAAAAACAGAGCCACTACGATTTACACAAATAGTGTTTCAATGATGTACAGTTAAATTTGGAAACACAACCGGCCTTCATGTGAAATCTCACAAAGACTGTGAACTATTCTCTACCAGGAAGGTTTTTCACAAAGCTGTTCTCTCTTCGGCCTGATTTTCTCCTTTGAGGAGTTCACTCAATCTTACCCTTCTGTATGCTTTAGCTGTCAATTCCTAACTTCTCTTCAAAGCTCAACATCTGGCTGTCTAATTGCTTACTGGACATTTTCATCTCCATCTCCCAAAGACAGCTCAGATTTAGCAAGTGATCCCTCATCGTCCTCTTCTGTTCCCTCTCTTGGCCACTGGCACCGCCATTCACCCTGCCAGCTGGGAGCCACCCTAGATTCCTGCTGCGCTATTGTCACTTCTCTTATCACTTACAGCCAGTGACTAGGTCCTGCTGATTTTTAACTCTTGATTGTTTGTCCTCTCTGTGCGCTGCTTTAGTCCAGGCTCTCATCGTCTCTAATCCAGACGATGAAATAACCCCGTAATTCATTTCCCAGCCAGCAGGCCTGCCCCAAACATCTTCCATTCTGCCACTGCGATCTCTGTAAACTTCCAGTCTGATCAAGTTAATTTCCCGCAAAAGCTGTTTAATGGATGGCTTTCCAAGGCCCTCTGGATAGATTCTACACTCATTATTGTTTTTTATTATTAAAAAAAAATTTAAAGTTTATTTTTGGGAGGCAGAGAGAGCTCGAGAGTGTGAGTGCTGGTGCACAAGCGGGGGAGGGGCAGAGAGAGAGGGAGTCACAGAATCCGAAGCAGGCTCCAGGCTCAGAGCTGTCAGCACAGAGCCTAACGTGGGGCTCGAACTCACAGACCGCGAGATCATGACTTGAACCGAAGTTGGACGCTTAACCGACTGAGCCAGCCAGGCGCCCCGATTCTGCACTCCCTCCCAACGGCACGTAAGGTCCTCTGTGCTCTGCCTCTGCTCATACTGCTTTTTCTGCCTGTCATCTCCCACCATATCCCACACCCTGACAATTCTGAAATATACCTGGCTGCCCCAAAGCAGCATGCTTTGTCAGACCACTTTTGCTCTTCTCAGTTCCCTTTTCTGTCTATGTGGGAGGACTGACTCCCTCTTCAAGACTCAGCTCAAGTTTTTGAAGACTTTCCTTCATTATTGGTACAGTAAAATTTTATAGTAAAATGTCAATGATGTTATCTTAATTTAAAAAGTCTTTCTAACAGGGGCACCTGTCATGATCTCAGGCTCAGGTCATGATCTCATGGTTTGTGAGTTTGAGCCCCACGTCGGGCTCTGTGCTGACAGGACAGCCCGGAGCCTGGATCCTGCTTCAGGTTCTGTGTCTCCTGTGGCCCTCTCTCTCTCTCTCTGCCCCTCCCCTACTTATGCCGTCTCTCTCTTTCTCTCAAAAATAAATAAACATTAAAAAAAAAAAGTCTTCCTAAACAGATTTATAGCTAGAGAGAAAAGAAGTATTACCGATAAATGTTCGTAGACAACGCCTGTCTCCATAAACCTCCCATAGCTGGGGGAAAAAAAACAAAGAAATATTAAATTTAATACAAGACCTTGATAAAATGACAAGTTTTTAATCAATAACAACAGTCATATGCCAGCTATGTGTGTGTATATCTGCATGTACCAGGGATTTAACCAAAGGCTTTATATATCAGTGAACATGTTGCTTAGAGCTGTTAGTTATGTTGCAACATTTGGACCACACGCACATGCACACACACACACACACACGCACGCATGACGCACGCATGAATTTGAAATCTGACACATAAAGATACACCAAAATATCAAGAGAACTTAGATGGAGCTAATAGAAGTGATTTTCACTTCTTGTTCTTTGCTGTATTTGATACATTTTCTATGATGAAAAGTTTTTACTTATGTAATATTATGAGCTACTTTTGGAAGAGCTAAATGCTATTAAAACCTGCCATGTTTATAACATTTTGGTACCTACCAAATGCATTTGATTTTTTTTTAACTTACTGAAGTAACAAAATATTATAGAAGCTATATGAAAATGATGATCTAGACTAAAATGTTAATAGGCTAATAATTCTCATCACATCTAAAGTGGATTAATACAATAGCTTCAAAACTACCTTTATTCTTGCCTACCTCAAATCAAATCGGTGATACTAGTATTCTAAAATTGAGAGCACTTCCTGGTAACCCAGTGCCAACAGCATAAAGTCTCAGTTCCGCAGTGTACCAGGCAAAGGAATTCCAGGACCTGGTCCTTGAAGGCCTATGAGTGTTGCCATTCCGTATTTCTCAGACTCGAGACTCCGGCAGCCACAAACTCGTGTTCAGCACAGGCCATGCCTCGCCATCCTAGCCATTCTTTTCGGACCTACTCCACTCCCTCCCTCTCCCCCCCTACCCCTTTACTTAGTTACCTTCCTACTGAAGTAAGCGTCCTCTTTGAAAACAGAACACCTTATGCCGGGCTCTATAAGCATCATTTACATCATAAAGAAATGATCACCCTAAGGGCAGGGACAGGCTCTTAATAGATTTTTAGTCTCAGCCTGTTGCACATATTAGGTACCTAATAAATGCGTAGGAAGTGAACTAAATTGAACTCTCTGCATTTTCAACTGGTCAGAAAGACCTTAATCTTAATGAATATAGTTTGTATGAAGTGAAAGTTAAAGGAAACCAGGGTTTTTACTCCAAACTTTAAGCTACCGAGTAGAGACAAATGCCTAAAGGATTGCCCTCATCAAAAAGAGCTGCCTTCACATATCATTAATACACATGAGTTGTTTACAAAGCGTACAATTTTAACAATTGAACTTTCTAAGCCTCAAGAGTACTATGGGGTTGATATGTCTTGCCCATCGTAACAATGCAGACACAGAAGACACAAAAAAGAGAACTATTCTTTCAGATTTTAGATGTTTTAAAAAGGCTTTTCCCACGTTCAAGTTGACATGCACTGGCAACTGAGCTTTTTCCCCACATACGCTGTAGCTGAAACTTACCTTAAGGCGGAGCTTCCCAAGACTGTAAAGCCTGAGAGAAGAGAGTGGGAGCATTTCTGCTACTTGGTGTCTACTTGCATTTATAAGAAAAAGGATGAATTATGTACCTACTTTTTAAAATGGAATTTCTATCATGTGTCCTCTCTACCTCATAAGGTTCTAAGGAACAAATGAACTCATATTTGCTACATATCCAAAGCCTCTATACAAATGCATTAGTGATTAAATATTTATATGTCTAAAGGCAAAGTGATTGATTACACCCTAATCAGTTATCTAAGGTTACAGAAGAGCCTAGCCGGTTGGACCACAGAGCCATATTTGAATCAACATGTTTGGAAGCAATTCATAAATGGCTGTATTCACGGGGCCTCAGAGAAAATAACTGGCCTCTAATTGCCTAACAAAGCCAAATTTATTTATAATGAACCCAACAGACTTAACCAAAGCACTAGGTTTGCAGCACTCCTACTCTGTTACTGAACACTCACCTTAATTTTGCAGTCCATGGAACAAGACAACAGTAAATGGCCAGAGAGAGGAAACAATCTGACGGCACTGACGCCCTGTAAAAAGGTATTAGTAGTTATCAGTCAGGAGGAGTCTAATGTCAGCTACAATGAAACATAAAGGAAGGATGGTATATTTTTAAGCAACCTAATTCACTGTTTTTCTTAATTCCAAAAATCATGCCCCAGAATAACCTTTGTTAGTACTCTGAGAGCAGCCCTTACTGACACTAAGCTCTTGAAGATTTGTTTTCTGACCTTTAAGACTGAGTTTCTCACCCAAGGGAATTCTTAGTCAATCGAGTTGCTAATGCTTTCACTCCTCTTCCTTGTTTCACTCAGTTCCTTCGCTCTTTGCTTAGAGCTGGAAAATGATCACTTGGAATAGTGCAGGTGACAAAGAAGACCAACATCAAAAGTTTCTAGTATCCTGTCTCTGCATTAAATATTATCATAGTTTATAAACCAGAAACTCCCTAATCCTCTCTTCAGCATGATGATCCCAAGAACTAGGGCAACATTACTGAGGTCTTGGCACTACTACCAACCCATTATTCACTGATATGGTCCCAGAAAAAAGTAGATGGTGGCAGGAACATGTGGGGAAAGGCTCAGACTACCCATGAGGGGATAGGACACCGAATTATGAATGCTATGTCACGGCCAATCCATATGACCACTTTGCCTACCTTTGTGTGTCCAGACCACACATGGATTTGTTTCTTGGGAAGATAACACTTCTCAGGTGGCACGGTAGACCGCAGATTAACACCGACATCCTGAGGTATGTGAAGATAGGACCTGCCTTGGTAGTCATACATTTCTTTAACTGAAGTAAGAAGAGAAAGGAGAGCAGTGAACAAATACAAGCTACAGTCATAAAATCTATATCCTTAAATGATAACATTTTATTCATAGGGATATTGTTCCCTCTGAAGGTTTAGGTACTAACGCTCTGATGAAGTTAAGACCAAGAGTCAGCCAAAATTTAGCTGCTTGAAATCACTGCTATTATTTACATTAGAGGTAATGCTTTGGAATTTCTAAATACTATCAGACCTTTAAATAAGATGTATACTTCTTTTACTTAGTTATACATTTTAATGATACATAAAAAAGACTTCACTGCAGCATAATTACACTGAGGGAAGATAATACTTGGGCCTCGTGAGTCACTGGCAAAGACTCAGAAGCAAAACAGGATAAAAAAGAAGTTAAAACAAAAATATCAACTATCCTGTTTCCCTGCTTTCCTCATTTATGCCCTTCCAGGTTCCTATTCCATTCTCTTGTCTACTTTCAACACAAAGTTTACAGTGGAGTGACTGGTGGGACTTAAATGGCATAGTGTATATAAAACATTTAGCGGCATGTCTGACACAGAGTAGTCCTCAATAGATGTGGGCTGTTGTTTTTATTATGGCTGCAAGCACCACAGTATTAAATAGACTCCTTGGAGAGAAAACTCCAGAAAACTGGAGTTTCAGAAACCAAATATGGCCTCATCAAACCTAAATATTTGATATGTGATCTAACATTAGAATAATCAATACATCAATACTAAATTATTCTTTACAATTTGCTAATCACTACGTAGTTTTCAAAAAATAACTAATTATTAATGAACCAGGTGCACGGGAGAATATTTATAATTTATTTTGGACTATAGTTTCTGATGTAGTAAAGGAAATATTGCATTTCCTTCCACATATCAAAATTAGTATGAGAATTTTAATTTCCAGTCTATTCACATGAAAAGAAAAGGTTTTCTTTTAAAGTATAATTTAGTAACGGTTACAAATTAGGAGGAGAGCTGGAGAATATCTGGCTTGGGTTAAAAACAAAAAGTTAAAATGACTGGGGCCAGAGTCTGTTCATAGGAAACAACAGATTGTGGGCAATTCAGAGCTCTTCTTTATCTACCATTTTTAAAAATTCACGAGCACTTCAAAGAATCATCTGTGGCAATGATTTATCATGCTATTTTCTCTCCCTTTATTAGAACACAGAAGAGTCTGCTATAATTTCTTTGAGATGCAAATAGTCAATACAATTATTCTTAAAACAGTGAAGTATAGCAGCTGATTAATAAGGGCAATTGATACTATACGAACAGAGAACAGAGTAACTATCTGAAAGTTTATCATAAAAAAGAAGCATAAAAAATATATTACCATGTAAGATTGTCTTCTCCTCCCCAGGTTTCTCTTCTTCCTGTTTGCCCTTTTTCTGCCTCTTGGCTGTGATTTCATCTAATTCTTTTTGTTCTTCCTAAGGAAATTAAGAAGTGAACTTTAAAATGGATGTTTTAGAACCCCACTGTGCCCCAAACTGGTTATAAATACTTTATAATGAGGTCCACGTTTTGGTGAAGGCATGGCTGTAAGTATGTCTCTCGGATACCAATCTCAACTCTTGGGCGGATTCCAAAATGACATTAATACATAATGGGTACTAGTTAATACTTTTAAACTCATTTTATACAAAACCTATCCTTCTGGAACACCTAGAAACAAATTTAATGTATTATGCTAATTATGTAAGCAAAAAGACAAAGCAATTAAAACATCTACTACTGAAAGAAAACTCAATTTTAGGACACAATGTTGTTCTCCAGTAACTACAGCTTTTACTCAGCCATACGCGTATAAGCAACGACTACAGATCTATGACACAACCTTCATGGAAGGAGCAGTGGAAGGGAGGTGGGGTAGTAGTAAGTCCCTATTTATAGTAACAAAGAAGTCAACAGATGATGTCTAATGTAAATCAAAAGCAGCATATGTATATGATTGAGATACACAGATGAGAGATACAGCTAGAACATAAGCTTCATGAGGACAGGATTTTCTTGATCTTGTTCCTATATTCCTAAGACCTACAACAGTCACTGGTTCAGAGAGAGAGCAGGATTAGGGGAAAAGAGGGGGAAAGAGATAGGTAGGGTTCTATAGTTTTGCTTTATAAACTCATGGTATTATTATTTTAAAATATACATTATTGTTGTTAAGTTTTTTAAATACGTTAATAAATAAAACCCATCATCAATTCTAAAATCATAGAAAGGCTGATTTGGTGGTTACTATCTGAGTATCTAGTATCAGAAAAGCAACTACCACAGTAGCTTAGTAGCATTATCAATTTTTAGTATATTTAATTTTTATTAAAAATTGTTCAACATTGTATTTTAATTAAAAATATGGAAGAAAATAAATCAGAAAAAGGACAAATAAAAATATTCCCAGAACACCTGGGTGGCTCAGTCGGTTGAGCATCTGAGTCTTGATCTCAGCTCAGGTCATGATCTTGGGGTTTGTGGAATCGAGCCCTCTGGTCGGGTTCTACGCTGATAGTGCAGAGCCTGCTTGAGATTCTCTCTCTCCCTCTCTGCCACTTGCCGGCTCATGCTCTCTCTCTCCCCCTCAAAATAAATAAATAAACTTATAAAAAATATTCCCAGGGGCACCTGGGTGGCTCAGTCGGTTAAGTGTCCGACTTCGGCTCAGGTCATGATCTCACTGTTCGTGGGTTCAAGCCCCACATCCGGCTCTGTGCTGAAAGCTCAGATTCAGAGCCTGCTTCAGGTTCTGTGTCTCCCTCTCTCTGCTCCTCCCCTGCTCACACTCTGTCTTCTCTCAAAAATAAATAAAACATTAAAAAAAAAGACAAAAAAAATATTCCCAAGAAAAATGTAAAAATCTTACTGTATTTTCTCAATCAACCATGGCAGGGAAATACTAATGAGTCATCGTTTGGTTCTCTAAGGAAATCTCAAGTTTATTAATACAGTATCCTTCACAGACACACAGCATCTACCTGAACTGGCAATGAAAAACATCAAAGCTTACTTCTGAGGGTTTGGCTACATCTTTTTCATCCACATATTTTGCCCATGGTCCCAAGAAACCATCAATATTAGATGCATCATTTTCTTTGAACTTTTTCCTCTTTTCTATTTTTTTCTGACCAGTTTCAAACACAGTTAAACCTACATTAAAAAAAAATAGAGAGATTACAAATATGGATGTTTTCTAAAGAAACAGTAGCATTTATATAAATATATATATATAGCACACATATATATATTTTTACTTTGTACGGTTAAAGAAAAGTGATTGTTCAAGTGACCAAATGTTTATTTAAAAACACAAAATGAAATCTATATGAATCTGCCAGATAGACCAACTCATGCTATACAAAAAGAGACTCATCCTTCTGGGAAAAGAAGCTTCCTACTATTGCAATATTTTGCAAATCCTAATCTATTTAAAGAAAAGACTCAGCTGTGTAATCCTACAATGATACACAACCCTTTTAATGAACCATGGACCTAGATCAGTCAATTTTACCACTTTTTGAAAGAAATCCAGCAATTTAATATTGCTAAATAATGATAAAGCTACTTTTGAAAGCAAGAATAAATTAAAATTTATCATTTAAAAACTGAATTAAATTACATTAAGTAATTAATAATTTTGATTCCCTTGTAATTCAACAATATTACTTAAACAAGGTTTCACAAGAATCTGGTATTCCTCCAAGTGATCTCAATCTAAACTTGACCTCTAAATCATAAATCTCAAGATTAAAAAGAAAGGAGGAAAGAGGATGTTTCTGGTGGTTGTTCTGATTTGATTGGTAGGAGGTAGCATTCTGTCTGCAGTCACTAAATTGGGAAAAGAAAGGCTTACTGGGTCACAGTCACAACCTAACTACATAAAAGATACGGCTTGTAGAGGTCTAACTTTAAAAAGCCTACCTAGATTAATTCGAATCAGTTTCCTTCAGGTCGTATGTTACAATAAAAGCTTGTTAAAATTCTGTTTTAACAATAACGTAGCTCATACATCAAAGGTAGCTGGATGATAGGCTATATAGGGTCTGTAGCTACTAACTAGAAGTCCTCATACAACCAGCACATTCTCTTCCTAATGAGCATATTTTATGGGTAAGATTCCAATGATGAGCTTTGTGACAAGTTGGTATTTACAGTATGATATTTTGTCTTATAAGTACAAAATGAATACATGCACAAACATATATTCTAAAACACATATTCAAACCCAGCTTTCCACCCTTTGAAGACAGTCTTCACAGACAATGTATAATAAAACTTGTTCTGCTCTGTAAAAATGTAGCTTGACATTAGTGTTGAGAAGTAAATTGCCAAGATTAGCTACACATTAATTATAATTTATTGAATGATTTCTACATGTTTGGCACTGTGCCAAGTGCTCACAACAATCCAGCATAATAGGTACCAACATCTTCCCTACAAGGTTGCACTTAGTTAGGTGGCAAAAACAAGCTCTAAACTAGAACAGTTCTAAATTATACTGCTCTGAAATATGTTACTTGTATTGTCTCAGCTTAAAATAAAACCAACCTAATAAAATTCTATTTTTCTTACTACCTAAAGTCAATCTGCAAGACAGTAATCACAAGTGTGTGTCTGTGTATACAAAGATATAGACACATACATATATACTTGATATTAAATATTTCAAATAAATTTAAATAAGTTACCTTGATTTTTTTCAGCTTCTTCCACAGAGCCAATATATTTAGTAGACACTTGGTGATTATCTAATGAAGGGTCTAATGCATAACCTGAAAGGAAAAAAGTCCATGTTACTGACTCTATTTTTACCATTTATAGTTCATTTTATTACTATCCAAATATACTCATCTCATATTTTCCTTCCCAGATGTTGAAATGGTCTCTTTAACTTAGGACCAAATCCTTCTTTCCTGAGGTACGTTCCTTTTAGAACAATTAACCCAAACCTCAGGGTGGACCCTGAATGACTTCAGTCGAGTAAAAAGTATTCTTATAGATGAGTTTAGCATGTTGTCATTACATTGTTAACAGTCTCTCTGGCCAAGATATGAAACTTTGGTCTTAAATTCTAAGATCTTAAAAATATATGTACATCACACGTCCGGAAGTCTAGAAACGGTTTCCTTTTTGTTTTTGGTAATAGATAATACATAGCCTTAGCTTATCAAATTATATAAACTATTAAATAATTTAAAAAAGAATAGACTAAGAAGAATTACATAAAATCTAGCTATTATTTTGAAAATGCTATTCTCAGGAAAGACAGCCTTGTCTCTCAATTTTAAAATAATACATTTCTAACGGCCAAGCAGAGTGGTGCAGCAGAAGCGTGCTGGGCCCTTAAAATAATACATTTCTACTTCATAAATCACTATGTATGTTTCCTTGGTAAGAGAAGTAAGTAAGAATATCTAAGCATGTGACATGGAGCCTACTTGAGTAGTTGAGATTCTCTCTCTCTCTCTCTCTCTCTCTCTCTGTCCCTCTCCTTCTGCTCTCCTCCCCTGCTCTCTCTCAGAAAAAAAGTGATGAAAGTATGTAGCTACTATATATATAAATGCAGTCTTCAGTCGTCTTTGGGAACTTAAGGAAAGAAAATCTATCTATTTTTCCTTAAGTGGGGGTGCTATAGCATGATAAATGTTTGGTGAAATTAGTTTTAGTAATAATCTAGCAAATTTATAAAAGAGAGCTAGATCATTAATCAGTTTATGGCCTATGACTTGCATGAATAATCATAAAATATATAAAAGTATTAGCCAATTTTTTAAGGGGTACATCCTAGTGGATAAAGTTGACACTTTAATTTTCCAGCTAAAGATTAAAGAGAACTCCTTCTGGGGAACAGAAAAGGATTTGTCATTAAACATACTTTCAAACAAACTAAGGATATAGGTGTTCAACGCATCCTCATGGTATGCTAGAATAGCAACAACCACCTGGCTATTCGCTCATTTGCATTGTTTCTTCAGTATTAAAATATGTTCTTAGGCAGAGGAGAGAGCTTGATGACAGAAAAGCAGCTTTGGACTAGAATCTCTGAAATCACAGGTTCAAACCCCGTGACTTATTTTATCTTTTACGCTTTGACATACAGAACAGTGTTCGGTAAAGGATTTTTTAAATGAGACTTTATAAGGCTCATATAAAATTTACACCAACATATTTGATGTTAAAAATCCCCATCTCAATCATAAAAATCTATCTAGAATGTAATTCTATCTTGTCAGAGAGTTACATATTGCATTATGTTGTTTGGAGGGGTGGAGTGGAAGGCAAAGAAGAAAGGGAGATCCCTGGTCCTTCTTGCCGTATCTGTGTAAGCACCAATCCTGAGCTCATTTGGCCACAGTCTTGTTTCTGGGAATTCATGCTCTCTTCCTTTTCCATATCATCTATGGTAAAATAAATCTTTACTGCCATTATCGCCATTACCACTACTGTTTCCCATCCCAGGTAATTAAGGGGCAATGATATTGTCCCTTTACAAATAAGAGAAGTTAAATATTTAGCTATGTGCCCTACTAGAAGTCAGCCAGTGACAGAGCAAGATATAACCCTAACACTACAGAATTTTAGTCTAATTAGATTTCTGTTATCCTATGTCTCAAGTAAGTTTGAACATGTCTGCATTTTAGTTCTGAGATACTCTCATCCATCTTTCTAAAGTTTATTTTTCTTTTTTTTATTTTTAATACAGTTAATGTCTACTTTCTTCCTCTGTAGTCTGTTTGAAATGGCTCCAACTTTATTATTAGATCCTTAAGATTATTAATACTAATATCCCAATGTGTAAATAAGAAGATATAAGCAGTCTGCAAAAGAATCATCATAAGTATGTGGAAAAACCTTCAACCTCACGAGTAGTCCAAAAGAAAAAATTAAAAGAAAGAGATATAATGTTTTTATTATCAAATAAATAAAGGAAAAACAATCATATAGATATCATGACCTGAGCTGAAGTTGGATGCTTATTTTGAGAGAGAGTTGGTGCATGTGAGTGGGGGAGGGGCAGAGAGAGGGAGAGAGAGAATCCCAAGCGGGCTCTGTGCTGTCAGTGCAGAGCTTGGTGTGGGGCTCAAACTCACAAACTGTGAGGATCTTGGGTAAAGAGAAACAGGACTTTTACATGTGGTGGTGGCAGTATGAGTTAGAATTCTTTTGGATAGCAATTTGACAACATGTAACAAAACCTTTAGAGACACTTGTATTTGGCGATGTGCAGGAAACCATTACAACACTGCTTGGACCGTGTTCTCTGGCCACCGCCACCCCCACCCTTGCCTCCAGTGCATATTAAAGATCCAACACCATCACTGACTCCAAGTACTTCACAACCAATAAAAGGGGAGAAACCTATGAGTTGAAGGCTAAAGCCAACAATGAAAAGAAAGAAAAGAGGAAGGAGGCTATGAAGAAAGTGACTGCTGCCATGACTGTGGGGCAGGACGTTAGCTCTCTCTTTCCAGATGTAGTGAACTATACGCAAAGGGACAATCTGGAATTGAAGAAGCTTGTGTATCTCTTGGATGAACTACGCCAAGAGTCAGCCAGACACGGCCATCATGGCTGTCCCCGGCTTCGTGAAGGACTGTGAAGATTCCAATCTTCTAATTTCGGCTTTCACAGTCAGGATCATGGGGTGCATCTGGGTGGACAAGATTATGGAGTATCTCTGTGAGTCCCCCCACAAGTGCCTGAAGGATGAAGATCCCCATGTTTGGAATACAGCAGCAGTCTGTGTGGCAGAACGCCATGATATCAATGCCCAGATGGTGGAAGATGAAGGATTTCTAGATTCTCTGCAGGATCTCATAGCAGATTCAAATAGCAGATTCACCACGAATGGTGGTGGCTAATGCCATAACAGTATTATCAGAAATCAGGGACTCTCACTCAAACAGCAATCTACTTGATCTGAACCCACAGGACATTAATAACCTGCTGCCAGCACTGAATGAGTGCACTGAATGGGGCCGGATTTTCATCTTGGACTGCCTACTTACAACCCTAAAGATGACCGGGAGACTCAGAGCAGCTGTGTGAGTGTGTTAACCCCCGCCAGCGATCTCATGCCACCTCAGCAGTGGTGCTTTCAGTGGTAAGAGTCCTAATGAAGTTCCTAGAGTTGTTACCCAAGGACTCTGACTGCCACCCTATGCTGAAGATGTGGGCCCCTCCCTTTGCTGTCTGGGGAGCCAGAGGTATAGTAGGTCACCCTAAGGAATATCATTCTAATTGTCAGAAAAGGCCTGAAGTCTTGAAGCAGGAAATTGAAATCTTCTTTGTGAAGTACCATGGTCCTATCTATGTTAAACTAGAGAAACTGGAACACGGTGATTCGTTTGGCATCCCAAGCCAACACTGCTCAGGTTCTGGCAGAACTCAAGGAATATGCCAAAGAGGGGGATCTTAACTTCGTTCACAAAACTGTGTGGGCCCCTGGATGGTGTGCCATCGAAGTGGAGAAATCTGCCGAGCGCCATGTAAGCACATCGCCGGATCTCATTGAGACCAGAGTAAATCACGCGGTCCAAGAGGTAACTGCTGTCAGCAGGGACATGTCCCACAAATATCCCAACAAGTATGAAAGTATCACTACCACTCCGTGTGAGAACTTTTGCTGGATGAACCAGCTGCTTGGGCAGCTACGATTTGGATTGTGGGAGAATATGCTGAGGGAACTGACAATGCAGATGAGGTACTGGAGAGCTTCTGGAGAGTCTGCATAATGAAAAGCCCCGGGTGCTGTTCACTCTGCTTCATGCCAGAGTGAAGCTGTTTCTCAAGAAACCATCAGAAACACAGGAGCTGGTACAGCAAGTCTTGAGTCTGGCAACACAAGATTCCAAGAATCCTGACTTTCGAGACCAGGCTATATCTATTGGTACCTTCTCTCAACAGACCCTGTTACAGCCAAAGAAGCAGTCTTGTCTGTGGAGCCACTCTCTCTGAGGAGACTGATCTTACTGAGCCATTGCCACCAACCTGGAACGGACTCAGGTTTTTCTCTCTCAAGATGACCTTCTTTTTAAAATTTTATTTATTTATTTGTCTATTTATTTTTGCTGGGGGGGGGGGAGGGAGGGAGAGAGAGAAGCAGAGCTCACCGAAAGCAGGGCTTGAGCTCACCTGATACAGAACTAGAACTCACAAACCATGAGGTCATGACCTGAGCCGAAGTCAGATGCTTAACCAACTGAGCCACCCAGGTGCCCCTCTCAAGGTAGCCTTCTAAGAGACCTTTTAAACCTTAAACTTTGACCTTGGTTCCCCAGTCAATGTACCACAGGTGTTCTTCAGGCAGACGGGAGTAGTTGTCTTAGGAGGAGGACTAGATAGTCGGGAGGGACAAGCCTCCATCCCATCATCAGTGCCTGTAACCTTTGCTTCTTTCTCCTATTCCTGTTTTGGTCAATGGTGGTCTGAATGACCTGTGTGAACTCTCCACGGGGATAGGCATGGCACTTGGTGGATAGGTGGCTTCTAAGGCTGTCTGGCTGCCTGCAGTAAAAGTTAAAGGCTTGGAGACATCTGGAACATTTATTCACTCCCAAGGACACATCTATATGGAAGTGAACTTCACCAACAAAGCATGACAGACTTTGTGATCCAGTTTAACAAGAATAGCTTTGGTGTCATCCCCAGCACTCTTCTGTCATCCATACACCACTGATGCCAAACCAGAGCACTGATGTCTCCTTGCTTCTCAACACCGTGGGCCCTGTCACGAAGCTGGAACCTCTGAATCACCTGCGGTGGCTGTGAAAAACAATACTCATGTCTTCTACTTCAGCTGCCTCATCCTCCTCAGTGTGCTTTTTCTGGAAGATGGCAAAACAGCACCAGGTCTTCCTTGCAACATGGTAGGATATCCCCAATGAAAATGAACTTCGGTTCAATGAACTTTAAGGAATGTCATTTAAATGCTGACACTGTTTCCAGCAAATTGCAAGACAACAATTTTTATATTATTGCCAAGAGGAATGTGGAAGGCTGGACATGCTGTACCAACCCTGAAGCTCACTAATGGCATTTGGAGTTTGGCTGAGCTACATACCCAGCCAGGGCGCTGAGATTCTACACTGTCGCTGGAGTGGAGAGCTGCTGACGTCTCTACATCTGTCGGGTCTACGACAGCATACTCAACACTAAATAGATGGGTCTGGTGCCCTCGGCCACCCTGTGATTGGTGTAAGCCGAGAACTTCTAACTGGAAGAAACTGTATTACCGTGTAGAACCTGAACCCAAACACACCAAGGCCACGCACCATGGCAGTGACCAGTCTAACTTGTGCTAACATCAGGGCACCACCTGCTGGATAGACTTAGCTTCCTGTGAACATCTGCAACCACTGCTTCAATCATTTCCCACCTCCTGCCACTGTTCTGTCCCCACAGTGAGCTTCTCCACAGTGTGCCAATGGCTGGTATTTTTGAGTGTAGTTTGTTATTTTGTAATTAAGAGCCTATTTCAAAAGCATAAAAAAGACAAAAAATATTAAAGCAAGGAAAAGTGTCACTGAAAAAAAAAATGTATATTCTTAGAACTACCTCTGGGAGTTCATCTTAAGACAATGAAAAAAAAAAACAAACTCACAAAGTTTATGCACAAAGCTATTTACCACCACATTTTAAAAAGCATTTTACTGCAGTTTAATCTATACATCACTACATTTTTTATATCACATTTTTAATAGTGAAAATTAGAACCAATTTAAATCTACATGATACAAGGAATATTTGTATAAATTATAACATCTTCAGCAGAGTATTTTACAAAATCATTTCAAAAGGCTAATAAAGAGTTTCTCATACTAAAATGAAAGCTCAGTTAATAATGACTATGGTAGGCGCGCCTGGGTGACTCAGTCGGTTAAGCGTCCAACTTCAGCTCAGGTCATAATCTCATAGTTCGTGAGTTCGAGCCCCGTGTTGGGCTCTGTGCTGACAGCTTGGAGCCTGGAGCCTGCTTCAGATTCTGTGTCTCCCTCTCTCTCTCTGCCCCTCCCCTGCTTGCACTCTATCTCTCAAAAATAAATAAACATTAAAAAAAAAGTTAACAAAAAAATAATGACTATGGTAAAACTAAAGGTGGTTATTTTAAATTCTATTTTCCACTTCCATAGACTGTTGTGGAGGAAATTCTGGGTAATGGGAGAACCAAAAGAAGAAAGCTCATTGAGAAGCCCCAAGTAAGACTAGGCAGGGAGCAGGCCAAGAACCCAGAAGGAAAAAGGGAGGAAAATAGGACAAAGGAATTCACACAAACCACTGAGAGATGAAATCAAGAGAAATACCATACACGGGAGCTGAAACTACAGAATAAGTAAATGGGACACGAAAGTAACTGAGCCTGTCTTCACTGCTATGGACTCTACAGGCAGGCCTTGTAATAAATGAAATGTATAGTACAATATAAATCTTCCGGAAAGAATACACTTAGATTATAACATGGCTACAACCATTTAAAAATGGGAAGAGAAGTAAGGATCAATGTTTGTTCTCTATCCCAGCAGGTTGTACAGCGATATATTTGAGACACGTAACACTGAAGTCATGTGCCATCCCCTTTATGTCTCAGAGATAACACTAGTACAAGGTGTGAGGAAGGTCTGCTCCCTGGGTCTCTGCAAATGAGGGAAGGTAACAGAAGGTCTCGTAGCCTTACATTCCATGTAGAAGAGTGAGAGAAAACAGACAGGAATCACTGTCTGAAGTTAGACAAGACCTTTTGATGAGAAAATACTAAGACTTCTAAGTTAACAGAAGCTATACTTGCTGAGTACTTGGGAGTAAAGAAAACAGAGAGTGCTAAACCTGAGGTTGTTTAACTTGTTTATTAATTTAAGTTCAAACAAACTGTTCTTGGTTCTAAGATTATCACAAAGAAGAGAGACCATAATTTTCTTAGTTTTGCAATTGGCTACTTCCTTTATTCCAGGGTGCCTAATACAGGATAGCCCCACATTCATTTTTTATGTCTTCGGCTCACTAAATAGTCCAAGCTGTATCTTAGCCCACCAACTCCTTAGCAGGAGAGACAAAAGAGGTCCATTTTGAACCCAGGTCTAAGCCAACTTAGTTTTAAATGTTCTTACTGTAGAGGGGCCTAGGTTGCTCAGTTGGTTAGTGTCTGACTTAGGCTCAGGTCATGATCTCAAGGTTCAAGTCCCACATTGGGCTCTGTGCTGACAGCTCAGCGCTTGGAGCCTGCTTCAGATTCTGTGTCTCCCTCACTCTGCCCCTCCCCCATTTGCACTGTCTCTCTCTCTCTCAAAAATAACTAAACATTAAAAAAAAATAAAATAATAAATGTTCTTACTATAGGATAATTCAAGAAGAAAAATATGTATCAGTATAAGCTTAATTGGATATTTTCCTTTCTGTTTTGTTTTGTTTTAAGGTAGTTTTAGCTATCTAAATTATTAAGTCCTTTCTAAAGAAAACAAGCAAAGTCTTTAAAAGTCTGTTTAATATAGGCTAGAATGTAATAATAAACTCATGATGCACTAAAATTGATTTTCATGTGTTGCATATACATATGATTATATATATGTATATATATATATATATATATATACACTTCATATTTACATGGGATCCTTTACAGAAGCAATGGGTACAATGCATTTATAACCATTTTATTGGACTGGAAGTGTCCAACTCTTCTGGGTGATTTCAGAAGTATACAGTCTCAGTTTTTGAACACTGTTAATTATAACTTGTCATGGTGAAATATGATCTAACACATGACAATGTATTTAAAACCTGTATCTCTGAGAATATATTGTGCTAAATACTATCTTTACTAAAACTCTAAACTAATATACAGTGAATCAGTTGGCATCATTCCCTAAAAATTAGAAAAAAGTTAACTTTCCAACATTAGAATAATTATGTAAATTATGATACAGCCCATTAATGGATACTACATAGTTCTTAAAGACGACAAACTGAGATTATAAATTAACACTGGAAAATGCTTATGATAGAACACTGAATAAAAAAGGTGAGATGCAAATTTTTCAGTATAGAACGATTATAGTGTAGGGTAGCTTGGAAAGATAAAGATCATAATGCTACAAGATATTTTAGTATAGCGAGATTATAGGTAACCTTTTTCTTCTCTCTTTCCTAAAAATTTAAAACTTGTTTATATTCTTTTTTTACGAAGATAACTTTTATTAAAAAGCATCACTGAATACATAATATTTCACATGATACTGTTTTCTTAATCTTTAAAAATGTGTTTTAAAGTTTTATTTAAGTTTATTTATTCTGAGAGGGAGAGACAGAATCCTAAGCAGGCTCCACATTGTCAGCACGGAGCCCAGTTGAGGGCTTGAACCCATGAACTGTGAGATCATGACCTGAGCCGAAATCAAGAATCAGATGTTTAACTGACTGAGCCACCCAGGCGCCCCTTAACCTTCTTTAATCTTAACTTATAATAATGGAAGCTAATGGTAGATAGGACAGAAAAATTTGTTCAGAACTTAAATCCTGTAAGAAATAAGAGGAGGAATTAGAATTCTAACTGCAAAGAAAACTAAAGATAAAAAGAGACAATTTGCTGATATCTAAAGGTGTGGTTATTAAATTTGTTGTAAAATTCAAAGTTTTCTTTTTCAATTACTTTTTTGGGAAAGAAGGATTAGCACAAGTAACTAATTCATAAAGAAGATCATAACTACAACGGCATAAAGACACAGATGAGGATTATAGAAAGAGAAAGTAAAGGTACCATCAAATACTAGCAAATCTGATGGAAGTGACCAGGAACTATGATCTGTGGAATATCAACAAGGACATTACAAAGACCATCTTCTTTTAGGAGATTCCCAGCCTTGTATGCATGTTAACTTTCTCAAATCCTACCCCTGATAGATCGGATATCATTATTTTACAAACTGACTCTGTGGCCGTTCTATTTCCTGATGTCCTTCAGTAAATAAGAGAAAACATTTCAGAGATAAGATGTGAGAAACAGAATAAAGGTAATCAGTTAATAACAAGATATAAAGAATGTACCAAAAAAAAAATAATCTGATGAAAAATGGGCAAAAGCCATGAATAGACATTTCTCCAAAGAAGACATCCAGGTGGCCAACGCACCTGAAGACATGCTCAACATCACGGATCCTCAGGGAAATGTAAATCAAAACCACAATGAGATATTAGTTCACACCCATTAGAATGGCTAACATCAAAAACACGAGTGGCCCTCGTGCGCTGTTGGTGCGAATGCAAACTGGTACTGCCACTGTGGAAACAGTATGGAGGTTCCTCAAAAAATTAAAAATAGAAGTATCATATGATCCAGTAATTCTACTACTGGATATTTACCCAAAGGATATAAAAATACTAATTCAAGAAGATTTATGGAGCCCAATGTTTACAGCATTATTTACAGTAGGCAAGTTACGGAAGCAACCCAAGTGTCCACCGATAGTTGAATCTGATATTGCATATATATGTAATTACTCAGCCACAAAAAAGAATGAAAATTTTACCATGTGCAACAACATGGGTGGATCTAGAGGGTATAAAGTCAAAGTGAAATAGGTCAGTGAGAGAAAGACAAATACTACATGATCACTCATAAGTGCAATTTAAGAAATAAAATAAACGAACAAAGAAAAAGAGACAGAGCAAAAAACAGACTCGTAACTATAGAGAACAGACTGATGGTTATGGGAACGGAGGTGGGTGAGGGGATGAGTGAAGTAGGTGAAGGAGATTAAGAGTACACTTATCATGATGAGCACTGAACAATGTATAGAATTGCTGAATCACTATATTGTACATCTGAAACTAATATAACAATGTATGTTAATTATAGTGGAATTAAAAATAAAAGTAAACTCAACACAATCTGGTCATTTACCAACTTCAACAGCAATCTGCATATAACAGACATTCAAAACAAGTGTTCATTATCAAGTACAAGAGAGAACATTCTGTTTTTAAGACCACAGAGTATTTCTAGTACTCAGAAATCACAGCAGATTTAGAATGACAGCAAAAAATATTAGTTCATCTTCACATTTGTATATTTATAGATGTGTTTAAGAAAATGGACCTTTTGAAAAAGGAATCTAGATTATTAAATTTAAAAACCAAGAAGATAAAACAGATTATCACACCACAAAAATATGTCAAACAGGAAACTATAAATCTTATCACCTTACCATAGGTGGCAAAAGTTCTTCTTTGCTGTTCAAACATAAAGTCATTGATATGAGCTGGTTCAGCATATCCAGAAAGCATATTTCTAGGGGCAGCCATTTGCTGTGTCCTAAAGGGATTTTCTGGTCCAAACTGCAATGTTATAAGAAAAAAAAAACAAACTTAAATCCTAAGTATATAAAGCTAGACTACTAGAATTATTTTACAATATATTTTCAACTCTAAATCATTAGGGGCTAACCTACTTGGAAACATGCCCCCCACACATGGTTCAGCATGGTTGGACAATGGCTGATGAGTGCTGTTTGTCAGCCCAGCCCCTAGCTGAAGGAGAGGAACCCAGCTCACCCAAGTCTCCGTGTGGCTATTTAAGTTTATTAAAATAAAACATTCAGTTCCTCGGTCACACTAGCCACACTTCATGAGCTCAACAGTCACATGTGGTTATTGGCTTCTACATTTCCTTCATTGTAGGAAGTTCTATTTGATAATGCTGCTCTTGACAACTGAGTTACTATATTTCTGTCCATTGATTTGGGAGTTTTTGGTGACATTTTTTTAATTTATAAAGATGATTTCTGGTAACTGTTTTTTTTTTTAATGTCTATTTACTTTTGACAGAGAGACAGAGTGTGAGCGGGGGAGGGGCAGAGAAGGAGGGAGACACAGAATCAGAAGCAGGCTCCAGGACCTGAGCTGTCAGCACAGAGCCCGACGCGGGGTTTGAACCCACAAACCGTGAGACCATGACCTGAGCCAAAGTCGGTGCTTAACTGACTGAGCTACCCAGGCGCCCCTGAATTTTGGTAACTTTTATATCAATAATGGTACCATGATGTACTTTAAAAAATGTTTCTTCTCTACTGGATCACGCGTTCTTCAGAGGTAGTACTTAACATCATGCATGACACATAGAACTAATGAAAGATTAATCAGAACCTCACTCGGGTCAGAGAATAGGAAATAATAGACAAAAGTAAAATGCTTGAAGAAATCCCTAATTAAAGATATTACAAATGAAATAAAATTACTCTGAGATGTCACATTATGAAAGTCTTACACAAAATAGTATATTATTATCTGTTTATAATTCAAGTGTTATTTAATTTGATTTGTACAAAAGTCCTGGAAAGTTAGAGAAGTATTCTCTTTCTCATGTTAGAAATGAAGAAAGAGGCCAAAGATGATGTATTTTATCTGCCCTAGAGTCCACAGTTTTATTATTAATTGGTAGAACCAAGATTAGAACAAACTCTAGCCTAGGATTCTATTGTATCATAACATTCCTTAACTGTACAATCATACTAACTTTTAAAAAGAATGTTAAAAAATAAAAAGTTCCAGATTATGTCAAGCATCATTAATTTAATGATATTTATTTAATAGTAAATAAATAGTTGGAATGGAAAAATCCAACTCTGTATTTCCTTTATTTGTTTTAATCAAAAATAATTTTTTTTAATGTTTATTTACCTTTGCGGGGGGAGGGGCAGAGAGAGAGGGAGACACAGAACCTGAGGCAGGCTCCAGGCCTGAGCTGTCAGTACAGAGCCTGATGAGGGGCTTGAACTCATGAACCTCGAGATCGTGACCTGAGCCGAAGTCAAATGTTTAACCGACTGAGCCACCCACACACCCCTCTTTTTTGTTTTTAAATAAAGAATGAAATGAACTTCCCACTTTGGAAATAGTGGGGTCAGACAGGATATTCTTATTTAAAGTCTGGAAGGTCTTCATGATAAAGTATTTCAGCGTCAGAACATTTTAGGTCACGACCATTCGAAACCACCATTCCTGTGATATATTTCCAGAGGCATAAATATAAGTTACTGAACTTCTCTTAAGGAGAATGCTGCTTCTCTAGATATCAACATTATACTATGCACAAAAATCTGAATTTAAATGTTACATTTGCCTTATGGTTTTTTCTGCTTCAGAAGAAAATGCATTACTACAATATTCTTTTACATTGACAGCTTCCATTTCTACGTTTAAGGTGATTCAATTTAAAAATATCCGATTTACATACAAACTTTTATTACTATTCTTTCTGCATTTATAGTAAAGGATAGTGCAAGATTTCACAGCCCATATTAGCTCCTCCTTACTAATGGGTGGAAACGTAAGGGAGAAAAAAATCTAGACTGCTGAATGCTGGCAGTTATAGTAACTTCGTTTGTCATGAAATTTATTACAAAAACAAGGAACATCCATAAGACTAAGGATAATAAAATGATTTAAGTTTCCTAGGTGTTCTACCTAATACAGTCAGCTCTCATGCACAAAGCAGTATCTGATGTTTCTGGGGGAAATTTCTAAAATGATAAATATCTCCACTGTTCTGATGGTCACTCATATAATAAGTTAATCATTACATTTACAATTTCCAATTGAAAAAGGAAAATACAATTTCTGTAGTCTTATTAAGATTTTACAAAAAAAAAAAAAAAGGAACAATTCTACTGGCCATACATATCAAATTAGCTCTGTCTTTTAAAGAAAAATTCTCAGGTTAAGGAACTTTCATTTCTATGTGAATACAGATCCACATATTACAGCTGAGTATATTTTATATCGGTGCTATTTCTAAAGCAGTTGAAAAATTTAAAAGTGCTGTTTTATAGATATTTAAGCTGGAGACAACAAATAAAATCTTCTAATGCTATAGGAAGCTGGATTGGGGGAGGACCTTACTACTTCTGGTTCACCTCAATTGCCTGGTTAACAGCGGCTATTGGAACTGACCTTAAAGATATTAAATAAATGCCAAGAAAGAAAAGAAGAGAAATGCTATTCAGCAGAAGTCAGTTCTTCCCAATTCCTTAAAAACTAAGTGTCCCAGATGTTCCTGGTCTCTGCGAATATGCGTTTCTATTAATTCTGGGTTAACCATTAAAAAACAAAACAAAGCGGGGCCCCTGGGTGGCTCAGTTGGTTAAGCATCCGATTTAGGCTCAGGTTATGACTTAGGCTCAGGTTGTGATCTTGGTGGTTTGTGAGTGTGAGTTTGAGCCCTGCATCAGGCTCTGCGCTGACGGCTCAAAGCCTGAGGCCTGCTTCAGATTCTGTGTCTCCCCCTCTCTCTCTGCCCCTCCCATGCTCATGCTCTGTCTCTCAATAATAAGTAAATGTTAAAAAATTAAAAACAAAAAACAAAACAAAGCATAGGAGCATTTGGCTCAGTTGGTGGAGCATGTGACTCTTGATCTTGGGGTTGTGAGTTCGAGCCCCATGTTGGTTGCAGAGAATACTTAAAAATATCTTTTAAAAAATAAAAAAATAAAAAACAAAGCATATAAGAAACACGCAAAACTGACTTCCAAATATTCTTTTTAACTTCCGGTAATGAACTACATTTAAGAGTAAATTTGCAGTCAAGGGATTTTAAAAATACATATTTAAATTAGGTATGAGTATTTAACAGTTTTTAGCTAAGACCATACTGAAGTATACCACAGTCAATTATAATCTTAATCTCCCATATAAAATACACACATTTAAGTATTAATTCATAATTCAGATCACTACATGTCGGGATGTTCCTAATTCCTAAGTATGGTTATATCTTTCACCTGAATGAAGTATTGATTTATTTATCAAGTAGGAGAAAAGCATTTTTAATTTGTTAAGACACTGGTAGATTAATCTAAGAAATCTGTGTTTTGTAAGGCAGTGGTTCTCCAAAGTCTTCAGTAAGTAGAGTACTCGAGGGTCAGTGTCTTAGCAGGATAGCACATCATAGGTATTAAGAAAATTTACACTGGTAAAAACTGTATGAAATGATAATCATAAATTCACATATAGAACGCCCCCTCCAAGTTCCTGAACTACTAATAATCATATTATACTTAGATTTCTGGTAAGTTTTTCATTAATGTTTACTGTAGCCATCAATGGTTAAACATTTAGAAACAAACTTTAAGGTGAGAAAATCCTATTGATTAACTTAATTATTTTCCACAAATTTAGAAAAGATCATTACAATTCAATTTTATTGGCAAATACTTCAACCATGTAAGACATAAGGATGGTTTAAATATTACTAAAATAAGAACCTCTTATTAGTGTGGGTTCTATGACCTTCGGCCTCAGTTTCCTCATCTATGAAATAAAAGAGCTGACCTGTCTTCTAAGGTTCATTCTAACATTAATATTTCTAGTAGCCCTTATGGCCAGATTTCTAATAGAAACTAGGCTTTCTTTTTTTCCTTTTAACTTTGATGTTTCTTCTATTCCTAAAAGTACTATTCTTTTAAATCTGAAAATCTCCCTGAGGATTATAGATTTTACACGAGTCTAGAAAAGCCAACAAATACATTTTTCTCTAAGTAGATCCAAAAAGGATTGAGTGAAATGAAGAAAAGCAGTGGACTAAGGCAATAGCTATTATCTTCTCAAGTTCTATCTATAATTTGAGAAAGCTTATCTGGATACTAGGTTAGACCATTTAGGAAAAGTCCTCGGTTGGGAGCGAAAAACAGTATTTTATAAAATAAAGTAGTCAGTTCAGTTAATTTACTGAACTAGCAAAGTCAAAGACATAGGGGTAGAGTGCGCAAACTCCACAATGGTCTACAAACAGGTCTTCCAGCCACAGAGCAACTGTGAAGAGTGATGTGAACTCACATCCCCAAATATGTTACCTGCTGGCAGTAAACCCTGAGACTTGGTTTCCTCGATATAAAATAGGGATTAGAGTACTTGCTTCACAGTAAAAGACTAAAGGAGATAAGGCATACAAATACATAAATCCCTCAGGATAGGGTACCTAGGATACAGTAATAAATGGTAGCTTTATTTCATTATTTTCTATGACCACTCTTCTCCATCATGCAAACCCTTACCAAATTAACCTTCCTAACAATTCAGTTTTAATTATGCCACTTTAATAAGAGCTTTAAAATTCAATGTATCATCTATTGAATCAGGACCAAATTGTTTACATTGGCCAGAACCCTGTGCAACACTATGCAAACTATCACTCTAATCTTACCTCTCTGTTCTCCTCTACTGATGATGACGAAAGAATTCCTTCCTGTTCTTTAGATCTTTTATAATTTGGCTAATCCTACTCTCTTTTGCCTGGAATCTTTCCTCATAAAAGCCTTTCTAGCCATCAACGCCAGTAACAGTAACACAGATAACAATAAAGGCTGCTATTTATTAAATGCTTACTCTGTGCCAGAATTTCCTAGGCATATCATACATTAGTGCATGTATCCATATAACTCAGTAAAGTAGAAATTATCTTCATTTTACCTATGAGAAAACTAAGGTAATCCAAGGTCACACCAGAGCTAATAAGCAGTGCATTTAACCCCAAATTTCATGTTCTTAGCTGGGATTTTACTGTTTATTTTTAAAAATTTATTTCTTTAAATTCAAGTTAGTTAACATACAGTGCAGTATTGGTTTCAGGAGTAGAATTTAGTCATTCGTCACTTACATAGAACACCTAGTGCTCATCCCAACAAGTGCCCTCCTTAATGCCCATCGCCCAGTTGGCCCATCCCTCCTCCCACCAACCCTCGGTTTGTTCTCTGTATTTAAGAGTCTCCTATGGTTTGCCCCCCTCTCTGTTATCTTATTTTTCCTTCCCTTTCCCTACGTTCATCGTTGTGTTTCTTAAATTTACATGAGTGAATTCATATATTTGTCTTTCTCTGACTGACTTATTTTGCTTAGGATAATACACTCTAGTCCTATCCATTTTGTTGCAAATGCTGATTTGAAGGGGCACATGCACTGCAATGTTTTTAGCAGCACTCTCAACAATAGCCAAATTATGGAAAACAGCCAAAAGTCCACTGACTGATGAACAGATAAAGATGACGTAGTATATAAAATGGAATACTACTTGGTGATCAAAAAGAATGAAATCTTGCCATTTATTCGTTTATTTCATTTAAAAAATTTTTAATAGTTTTATTTTATTTTTGAGAAAAAGAGTGCAAGCAGAGGAGGGGCAGAGAGAGAGGGAGACACAGAATCTAAAGCAGGCTCCAGGCTCTGAGCCATCAGCACAGAGCCCGATGTGGGGTTAGAACTCACAGAACTGTGAGATTATGACCTGAGCTGAAGTCAGCCACTTAACCAACTGAGCCACCCAGGCGCCCCAGCCATTTATTATTTCTTTTCAATACTACCTCCTCCATGAAACTTTTTCTTATCTTTACAACCAGACACAATCTCTCCTTTAACTTGAATAGTACTTTAGACATTCTAGGAAAACAGTCTGGTCTCTATCTTTTTAAAAATACCACTAAGCATATCCTCTCTGAGGAGAGGGGTTATACCTTGTTTCTAACAATGGATTCTCAAAATATGGGAACTTGAATTTCATCCAGCAAAGTTCCTGGTAACACCTTTCCATCCTTTGTCAAATTATACAGATCCTGGTCCTAAAGTTCTAAGTTAATAATCTATTATATAACAGACAATTCATTTGGCAACCAGGAAAAATTGTAATTTTTCTTCGCTTTTCCCTCTCATCACTCTTTTCTTAAATTGGTAACAAGCATCATGTTCCTAACATAAACTTATTTATATATTGAATGTGAGGCTCCCTAAGAAAAAAAGAACAGATGACTAAAGGACTGGTAATCTTACAAAGAGAATGCTAGGCCTAATGTCTCGTCAATAGCACCAAACAAAGCAACTTCACCTTTTAAATTTTGAAAACTGTAATCACACAGCAATGTATTAGTTATGCACAGGACCTACACATTTAGGAGAAAGAGACTTCATGTAAAATGCGCTGGCACAGGAAGGTCACACGCATACCACACCACTTCCAAACTTTCTCATTTTCTGAATTTAGTGGCCCTATTTTATCGAAGTACTTTTCATTTAAAAATCCATGAGGCATACATGTAACGTACAACCTTTCTTCACCGTGCCACCTAAAGTGGTGCCAAGGGGTATGAAAGAGTCTACAGGCTCAATAGGCTGGAAGGATTTAAGAAATAACAGAATAAAATTTAAAGTGTGCCACAGTCGCAGAGTAGGAGCATGGGATTTCTGCTAACGGGACAGCCGGGGAGCTGCTTCGGTGACGTCTGAACGCTAGCGCTGACACCCTCGGCCGTGCTATGGTTTTCACTTGCCATATTTTAAGTGACTACAGAAACCTGAGCAGGCAAATGACATAAAACAGCTGTATGGCCGCTTTACCAAAAAAAGGACAATGACTATATGCTCACAACCAAAAAGTATCAAAAAGCACCTTTCTTCACTCAGCTGCAATAAAACACGGCTCCTCACCCCCATTTTTAAAGTGCTTCTTAAAGATCCTGTTATGGAAGGCTTATTTTTTTTGTTTTATAATGGCCATTTTCTGGCGTCTCCGTTTTCTCAATCAAGGATTCCTTCCCTTTATGAAAACAGAATAGCTAGAAATTTCATTTTTTTCTACAAAGACTTTCCTAAACGGACAGTTTTCACAGGTTGGTTGTTTTTTTTTTGCCTTCTCCCCCCTCCATCTTCTTTGTGCTTCCATCAGCATGAATCATCACCACCGTCACCACCATCGCCATCATAAGGTGTCTCACGCAGAGCAGCCAACGCACACTGTGCCTACTTGCGAGCAGTGAGCCCATTAGCATGGCGCTTCTTCTTAGCATTCAGGAGCATTTGTAACCAGATGCTGCATAATCTACTCTGCACTGAGGATGCTAATAAAACAAGTGCTTTCTCCCTTATGGTTAATTTATAATCCTCCCTTAACAATACTGAGGAAGATGTTAACTATGTTCACGGCTAAGAATCAGGTATTTTAAAATGTCTTTTCTCAAAAGACAGAGTTCCATTCTATTAGCTAGTTGTACGTTGGTAGAGACACATGAGCAAATTTTTTAAAGTACATTTTCTTTTCATTTTTTTTAAAAAACTGAGAGATGTAATTGACATATAACAAGACATTTTTTGAAAGTTTAAATAGTATATTCTTGTGAGAAAACTCCGAAAAGTTCACTGTTTATGTATAATTCAAATGCAATAGCAAAAGGCAGAATCTTAAATATAGTTTTCTCACCTCAGGAGCAAACATGGTCTCATAGGTAGGATTATACTGAACCTCTTTGACCGCAGGGTCAAGATGAACTCCAGTCTCCAAATCTTCCTAGAAGAAAACCAAATGAACGTTAAAGCTCTGACAGATGACGATTTTATTTTAGAAACTACATTAAGATCATACTAGCATTTTAACACCAACTTTATGATTATTACACGAGTGCCATATGATTAATAATTCTAATAATCAAAGACTAATAGAAGTAATGTACGTAGGTACAGAGGTTAGAATGTATAACGAAAATCTTTTCCTTTCAAAATACTGACTTTATCTCATCTGAACATATTAAAAAATTTCTAAATAAGCTAATAAGCTACTCAAAAGCTTATATTAAACGAGTCCAACTTCTCTTTGTTTATGAACTCAAAAGACCTAACCTCTAGTTCCAAATTCAGGACAACTCCTTCTTTGGACAAACCTTATTAGCTATACCCAGATGGTACATGGTTCAGGACCGCAGAAGTGGCAGGACCCTAACATTCGAAATCTAAATCTTATACTCTAGGCCGATGTTTCTTAAACTCATCCCCTAGTGTTAACAAACGCAAAAATCTCACGTCCACTAGAGAATCACTGGTGATCTCTAGTTCGTGTAACCCCAACACTTACAAATATCCGTAATTCCCAAATTGGCATCTCTAGCCTGGACCTCTCCTCTGCACTCTAAAGACTTGTGTATCTGACCTTTAACTCAACATCTTTTCTCCCGGGAGGCCTAATGGACTTCATATATCCAAAAGGGAACTTCTGGTCACCCCTTCTCAATGACTTCTTCCGGCCTTACGCTTGCTCCCGTGAAAACTGGAGTTATCCTTGATCCCTCTTTCTTTCACATTGTTATTTCCAATTCACCGGCAGCTCTTCCATCTTCCATGTACATCTAGAGTTCAACCACTTCTCGAGTCCTCTTTCATGGACATCTCACAACCCGATTCATCCGCTTCCACCTGGATTACTGCAATAGCCTCTTAACTGGGCTCCTTGCTTCTACCTTTGTCTACTCACAGCCTCGCTCCATGCAGGAGCTGTGAGATTTTTAAAAAATATTAGATTATATTACTCCTGCTCTAAACCCTCAGGTAGCTTCTCCACTCAGAGTAAAAGCCTAACAAAGGCGTAAGGGCTCATTACCAGTTGTTCTCAGAAAGGAAATATGGTTCCCTGGGGTAGTGTTACAAGGCATTGTTGTCTTCCTGTATTGTCCTGCCTGTTTACATGTTAAAAACATGTTGTTCATATATGTTTAATTTACACATTAAACAGGTAATAAATACTTTTCCTTCACTCGGGGTACTCAAGTTATATTTTAAAATTTTAAAGAAAGTTACATATCATCTGTCAATTATATTTCAGTAAAGTGGAATTACGAAATTACTACTATAAAATGAGGATGTTTGAATCCAACTGGTTGAGAATTATCCTCCCCCTGAGATCCCAGAATGATCTTGCCTCCATAAACTTCAGTATTCATCTAGTCCTGTGCTGATGCTCATTAATTCCAGCCTCCCTGGCTCATTTGCTATTCCTAGAATTCACCGGAGAACAATCCTGCCTCAGGGTCTCTGCATGTACTGTTCCCTTTTCTTGGAATGTTCTTTCCCTGGACATTTGCATGATTGAAGGATTTTCAAGGTAAAATTAAGTTTATTAGTTCCCTCCTTAAAAAGAGCCTATGCTGAGATTTGGTCAGTTATAAGCTACAGGATAGGAGAGAGTAAGGGAGAACCACATGAAAAGAAAAATGGGAGGGGCGCCTGGGTGGCTCAGTTAAGTCTCAGACTCTTAATTTCAGCTCAGGTTGTAATTTCTTGACTTTGAGCCCAACTTTGGCCTTGCACTGACAGTGTGGAGCCAGCTTGGGATTTCTCTCTCTCTCTCTCTCTCTCTCTCTCTCTCCCTCCCCCTCTCTCTGCCCCTCCCCCACTTGCATTCTCTCTCTCTCTCTCTCAGAATAAATAAATAAATAAACTTAAAAAAGAATAAGGGAATAATCAATGGTATGGTTATCCAGAAAGAAGTGGGAAGGAAAAGAATCGAGAACCCAATTGGAAGGTTAGCCTCTGAAAAGAGGAGAGCCCTCTCTGAGATGAAACAGAGGTGACAAAGACAAGGATGGGTAATGGGTGACAGATGTTTGGAGCCAGTGGGAGATGTGGGGACTCATAACTGATCTTATTTTATTTGTGTAGTTGGGGGCACAGGCCTCTTCACAAACCAAGTATGGTAACTTCAAATTCATTTATTCACTCAACAACTATTGATGGGGTACCTACGATGTACCACGCATTGTTCTAGGCCTGTAGAAACAGATAACACTCCCTGCCCTTGTGGAGCTTATACTCTAGTGGGGGAGACAGACAATGAGCAATATACTAAGTTAATTACACAGTTTGCTGGAAGAGGGTAAGTGCTATGAAAACAAAAAGTGTTTAACATTAGTGGTGCCTCTCATTATCTCATATAATTCCTACAACACTTCAGTGAAGTAAGTATTAGCAACATTAAGTCACTTACCCCAAGACACTAATAGAATAAATGAGAAGGGGAAAAATTTCAAGTAACCACAATGAAGGATGTGAAAAAGGCCCAATTAGCAACAAAGAAATCACCGGCAGGCTACCAGTCAGGGTTCTTAGCCACAAGCAGCTGAAACTCTCAAAGACTAATTAAACAATATTGAATCCTTTTGAGAATTGAATCTTTTCTTAGAACTGGGTGGAGAATCGGTTTGGGGACACAGGCATAAATAAGGGTGAGTGTACAGATGGAATCACAACTGGAAATCAATCATACCACAGAACTAGACCACTGAGGACAACAGTCTCACCGTTACTGAACACCAGCATAAATTACTGTGGCTGCCACTGGACGCTGCTGTTGAGCCTCCTGGCCTGAGAAACGAAAACGTTGGCCACCACTGCCACTGAAGATACTCTCTTTCCCTGCTTCTTTGTGGGTTAGCTTTAGATTAGAATTTAAGTGAGTGCATTTGTCTGCTGAGCCCAAGTTACTCTACTGAGCCTTAAATAAAATAGAATTAGGAGAATGAGAATCTGGGCTTTCAGTCTCTGAAGGCTGGGGCAGCAAGGGCTGGTCCTCACATCAAGACTCTTAAAGAAGGGGATTCAAATGCAGACCATCTAAAGTGGTAAAGTTAACATATACAGTTAACCCTTGAACAATACAGGATTGAACTTATATACAGATCTTTTTCAACAAATACAGTACAGACCTGTAAGTGTATTTTCTCCTCCTTATGGTGTATTTTTAAATGTTTATTTATTTTTGAGAGACAGAGAGACAGAGCATGAGCAGGGAAAGGGCAGAGAGAGAGGGAGACACAGAATCCGAAGCAGGCTCCAGGCTCTGAGCTGTCAGCACAGAGCCCAACGTGGGGCCCAAACCCACGAGCCATGAGATCATGAACTGAGCCAAAATTGGACGCTCAACTGACTGAGCCACCCAGGCACCTCTTCCTTATGATTTTTCTTAATAACATTTTTTCTCTAGCTTCCTTTACTGTAAGAATATAGTATGTAATACATAGGACATACAAAATATGTGTAATTGACTATTTGTTATCAGTAAGGCTTCCATCACCAGGAGGTCATTAGTAAAGTTTCTGGATAGTCAAAAGTGATAGGAAGAATTTCAACTGGACAGTGTGGGGGAGGGGTTGGTGTCCCTAACCGCCTCCTTATTCAAGGGTCAACTGTATATTCCTCTAGAATGCACACTAGAATCTTCATTGATGGGAGAGAGTATCTGCTTAGTGTTGAATAGCACAACTCAGTACCATAAAATTAAAGTCACATACAAATGGCTTCAACTACATAAAAACAAAATTAAATGTTTCTCTCTCAATATTTAATTCTAGTATAAACTGCTTAAAATAATAAGGCTTAGCCATATTCATGCCTCCCCAGTGGATTTTATAGAATACAGCTGCTAGAACCACTTTTTTTTTTTTTAAGTTTATTTATTTTTGAGAGACAGAGACAGAGCACAAGTTGGGGTCAGGGGAGGGAGAGAGGGAGACACAAAATCCAAAGCAGGCTCCGGGCTCTGAGCTGTCAGCGCACACAGCCTGACATGGGGCTTGAACCCACCAACTCGTAAGATCATAACCTGAGCCGAAGTCAGACACTTGACTGACTGAGCCACCCAGGCTCCCCTAGAACTACTTTATAATACAGTTTATCACATTTTTGATTAAGGGTATCTTAAATATGAATTATTTTGAACAGAGTAACATGAGACGCCAAATTTTAAATTCAAAGTATAACTTAAAAATAATTATCTTTATACATACAACAGTGGCAAATAATAAAAAATATAAATAGGTCTCCATCTCTGGTTCCTGCTAAAATTATAGAACAAATTGGACAACCCTCCAGAAAGTGAAGAGTTAGTAATTATACATTTAATTAGAAAAACTTGGACAATATCACAACCTTGTTTAATTACCCAGGAGGAGTTCAATAATAATTAAGCATGCAATTGAGATTACCACAGAATTACAAAGATTTCTATTCAGTTTTAATTATCCATAAAAATTAAAGTACAGCAAGTGAAGGGTACCCTATGGGTCAAATAAGTTGAACAAGTTATCTTCTGTTGATTCAAAGTAATTTGAGAATAAAATGAAATAATATTTACTTCTGAGTCCTGTTCACATTTTTTACTGTTGTACAAATAACAATACAGATGTGAAAGCACTCTGTAAACTATAAAGCAGAAAATAAATATTAATCATTATTGTGAACCATTTATCAATTTATAGTATAGGTTTTATTCCCCAGAAAGTAGACATGAGTAAACTCTCTAAGATGGAAGTTTAAGTGGGTGACATAAAGGAATAGAAATTCCCATAAAGATATCCTTCGGGTTTGGCGCTTAACAAATGCCGAGGAAAAAGGGAATCTATTTGAAGCTCACAAGTATGAGTAAGATCACCCAAAAAGAAGAAATTTTAAAATTTGCTCAAAATTAGAGCAGGATTTTCATTTTGGCTATGCCAAAGCAGGGAATGCATCGGGGAAAGGTGACAGAGTCATGGACTGAAATAAGAGAATGGCAGGTCTGCTTTTATTTTTTTAATTTTAAAGTCAATTAACAAGCAACTCTTACAACCCTGTAGGGTTCTTTACATGATTTCCACAGTGCAAAAGCTGATAGTGCTGCAGTAAAATATATTTTTAACCAGAAAATAACTGTGGTCATACACTGGAGAACACAAATATGTTTAACTGGAGTTCCAGAATAAAAGAACAAGACTAAAATAGTATGTGGAGATAAGAACTGAGAACTTTCCAGAAACCTTGAGAGATCCACATTTCAAACCAATCAATTCCCGATGAAAGAAACTCTACAAATTCTGAGCAGGACAAACAAAAACATATCCACACCTGGGTATCCCATAAGGAATATAAAGACCGAAAATACAACCCAAATAAAAGGGGGCAGAAGGTAAGGGTCTTAAAAGCAGTCCGAAGAAAAGGAGACAGCTCCAATCACAGCTGAACTGTTATCAGTAACGGTGAACATCAGAAAATAGAGTATTTTAAATATGCTGAGAGATGAGAATTGCCAGCTGAGTAAATGAAACCTCATGAAAAAGATCCTTCAAGGAGACGGTTAAATAAAAACATTTTAAAGACAAACTAAAACTGCAAGCAGTTGCCGCCAGCTAAGCCTCACTAAAGGATATGGAGTGTGCACCATCGCAGAAAGAAGGCGATCTCTTTGCATATGAGATGCAGGAATCAGCATAACTCACTGCCATCTTGTGAAATTTAAATACATATAAAAATACAGGACAATAATAGCTAAAGTAGGGGTCGTGGAATGTTAATAAAACCGAAGTGTTCTAAGGTTCTTGCACTGTTCAGTAAAAGGCAAAAATATTGATTCGGAAGTTTTAATTTCTAGGAGTAATCAAAGAGCAGAAACTGAGGACATAATTTACAAACGGGCACAGGGAAAGAAATGGAATGATAAAAAAAAAATCAATCCAAAAGAATGGACGCCTAGCATATTAACTTTCTATCTTCTTTTCCATTACCTGTATTTAAGACTGTACTTAAAAAAAATTATTGCTGGGGCGTCTAGGTGGCTCGGTTAGTTAAGTGTCTGATTCTTGGTTTCAGCTCAGGTCATCATCTCACAGTTTTGTGGGTTCCAGTCCCCATGTGGGACTTGCACTGTCATCGCGGAGCCTGCTTGGGATTCTCTCTCTCTCTCTCTCTCTCTCTCTCTGCCCCTCCCCACAGCTGTCTCTATGTCTTTCAAAATAAATAAATAAACTTAAAAAAAATTATTGCTATGACTGCACCTCACAAGTTCTGGTATTTTCCTTATTATTCAGCTCAAAATATTTTCTATTATTATTATTTTTGATTTTGGTTCATGGGCATATATACACACATGTATGTGTGTGTATATACATGTATATGTGTGTGTGTATATATATGTGTGTGTGTGTATATATATGTGTGTGTGTGTATATGTATATATACATATATATATACATATACATATATACATTATATATGTTTTTTTTTTAAGTAGGATCCACACCACACCCAGCATGAAGCCCAACAAGGGGCTTGAACTCACTACCCTGAGATCAAGACCTGAGCTGAGATCAAGAGTCAGATGCTTAATCGACTGAGCCACCCAGATGCACCTTTGCTGGCTATAAGCTTTTTCCATCTTACTTTCGATCCTTCTGGAAATCTTAGCAAGCATGCAAAAAAATAAATCAATAAATAAAATAAAATGAGAGAGAGAGAGATTCAAAGAAGGAAAAATATACTGTCGTATTTGCAGCTGATAGGACCATAGGACTATGCAAGTAGTGAGATCAGTAAAAAAAAATTAAATAAAAAAAATAATGCTATTTATTAATGTATTAGCGTAAAAGTAAGACATGCCTAGAGATACCTGCAGCAAAACTGCAAGATACTGTTGGAGAAAATTGTAAACTTTGGAAGAAATTAAAAATCTAAAGAAAACCTAAACAAATGAATAGATAAAATACTGTCTCCCAACTGATCTGTGGTTCAATGTAACCAAACAAATCCCCACCTGGGTGTTAGTAAAACTCTACAAGTCAATTCTAAACTGTATTTAGAATTATAGGGGCTGGGGCGCCTGGGTGGCTCAGTCGGTAAAGCGTCTGACTTCGGCTCAGGTCATGATCTTGCAGTCTATGAGTTCGAGCCCCACATTGCACTCTATGCTGACAGCTCAGAGCCTGGAGCCTGCTTCGGATTCTGTGTCTCCCTCTCTCTCTGCCCCTTCCCTCGATCATGCTCTATCTCTCTCTCTGTCTCAAAAATAAATAAAACATTAAAAAATTAAAGAAAAAAAAAGAACTATAGGGGCCAAGAAGAGCCACAACATTCTTGAATAACTACAACAAAAAGGGGTGAGAGGTACATCCCCACTAAAGATCAAGCCATTTTATTAAAAATGTTCACACCATACACAAAAAGTAAATCCCTGTGGATTTATGACTTACACATAAAAAGCAAAAATTTAGTGCTTTCAAAAAACAAAAGAGGAAATTCTTGTGACTTTGGGATAAGAAAGGATTTCTCAAACAAGAAATAGGAGCCACCCTTCATAAAAGACTAACCTGCTAAGACTAGACAAGTAAACAACTATTTATCATGACAGTGAAGAAAGTGAGGAGACAAGCCACAAGCTGGAAAAGATATTGCGGCCCATGTAACTGACAAAGGATATCATCCAGATATGCAAAGATCTCCTACAAATCAAAAGACAACCCAAGTCACGTCAAAAAGAAAAAAAAAATCTAACCACCAATAACACATATGAAAAGATGTTCCATCTCATTGGTGTTCAAGGAAATGGATGAAAAACACTGAGAACCTTCATAATCTTGTCAAAATGCTTGCTATTTGTCACCATACAGTTAGTCACATACAGATGAACGTATTTGCATGCTTCACCTCTCCTCCCTTGGTCATTTCTCTATCACTACATTTACTATGTGTAAGGTTTTGTTTGTTTTGCATATAAATGTTGGTTCACAAATGAATGACAACTAATGTCCCTTACTCTCTCATCATAGAACCTTCGTCAACTGGAGGGGTCTAGCCCCAGCTGTGTGCTCTGCTTCTAATGGACCTCTGGTACCTTATGCAACCTCTCTTCCTGCCTTCACTTGTGGTGATTGAACTAAATGAGTTCTAGAGACATTCCCTCACCCCCACCCAATCGGCGTACACTGATTCTCAAACAAACATGCTTTTTCAAGACTTTCTTTTTCACTCACTCTTTCATTCATTCTGTCACCAAATATATTTCCCTTAATCTTGTATACTAGGCACCGGAGACATGAAAATAGACACAACCATGTCTGGTCCCCAGGGTCTGTCAACAGTCCAGGGTAAAGAAAAAATTAACAAGTCACAGCAGTGCAGCAAGGGCTACAACCGAGGTACAAGGGAGGCTGCATGGACAGACAGCGGAAGCATGCGCTGAGCCTGAAGGACAGGATTTGGGGACGGGCGGAGCAAGAGGCATGAGGAAAGTGATTTCCAGGCAGAGAGACTAGTATGGCCAAAAATCTTGAAAGGGAAAAAAGAAAATAAGGCTTTTGGGGCTTCAGAGAGAGTTCAGCACGGGAGAATGGCAGGCCTCCTGTTAGCAGGAACTTAGAACTTATCCAGCAGCAACACGGTGTCTCTGGGCAGGGAAGTGATAAAACACTGGAATTTAGAAAGATGATTCTGGGCGCGCTGTGGAGGAAAGAATAGGATACAGAACTAGGAAACAAGGATGAAAAAGTAGAAAGACCAGTTAGAAGGTTAGAATCGTCTTGCCTAGAAATAATAATCTGAAATAAAATATTTGACAAATATCATTGTGTCACAATGAGAGGACCCACTATCCAAACGTAGGAGTTGAAAGAGAAAGGAAAATCAAGAATGACTCCTGGGAGAAGTAAAAATAAAGTAAGGCTGTATCAGTGAAAGTGGAGAGGGAGAAATTAATTTGAGAGAAATTAATGAAGCTGACATGTTAGAACCGGCTGAATGACTAGCTTCAGGGGCTGAGGAAGAAGGAAAAGGAAGATGCTTCTGTTTTGGGCTTGGACTAGTGAGGGGGTTGTGAGATCATTAACCAAAATGGGAAAAACAGGTGACGTGGATCTTGAGGGGGGGGAAAAGTGTTAATTTTCCAGCGCATTGGATTGGAGGTGCCTGAGTACCATCCTGAGTGAGAAGTTTAACAGTTCTGGAGCTAGCGAAGAGTTCAGAATTGGAAATAATAAGGACAGTATGTCTAGAACTATTATAACTGCTTAATGTGCTTTGTGAAAAGTCTATCCACAAGATTGGTATTAGTGTTATCCCAACTTTACAGGTAAGAAGAACCTTAGGCACAGAGCATTTAAACTAACTTATCCAAGGTCACCATGTGGGTAAGTGCTGGAGGCAGGATTTGAATCCTGATAGTCTTGATTCCAGAGCCCTTGTGAACCAACTTCAGCGTTCACCTGTGAGTCATTGGAACCACAGACTGAAGGTGAAAGCATGAGAGAGTATGAGGGGTACAAGGGGGGGCTGCGGGCAGGGTCTCAGGAAACCCCAATATACAAGGGTGGACAGAAGAACAGGGGATCAGAAGACTGAGGATGGCCTTATGGAAGCCGAAGGGAAAGCAAGTTTCAGGAAACAAGAATAGTGTCACTTGATGCAGATATTCAAGTCAGATAGCGGAACTTGACAAGTTCTCACATTTCCCAGGAGGCTAGGGCTCGGTTGCACTGGGTTGAGGAGAAAAGGAGATGAAGGGAGAGCTCGAAAAAGTTAAGCTGTGAAGAGAATGAGAACTCAGGAGGTGGCTGGAGTGATACAAATTTGGGGAGTTTGTTTTGTTATAAAGATAGGATTCTAAGCATTCTTTCATACCACTCTATAATAAAAAGTAAAATGCATAAAAACTTGCAAAAGACTTCAAGTTATAATGCTACACTTGGGAACATCTTTTTTTTTTTTATTGACGTACAATTAGCATACAATGTTAATTGTTTTCTAGCATACAACAAATTGATTTGACAATTGTATAGGAAACATCCTAAGTACAAAGTAATTTTTGTACACTGCCTCCCACCAGCACACCTGGAGCTTCTGGTCACCCCCATTAGACTCTACTGGACCTATACTACCAATTGGCAGGTGCTTTTCTCTGCCTCTAGACACACCAGCCTTTCCTCGGCTCTTCAAACACACTAAGCTCCTTGTCATCTCAAAACTTACTTTGTTTTCTTTGCTTTGTTAACTTTCTTGCAAAGTTTCCTTTGTCTGGAAACTCTTGCCTTATTTGCACATGGTCGGCTGCTTCTCCTTCAAAGCTGCTTTTTCAGAAAAGCCTTCCCTGATCAATCTATGGAAGTCATACTCCTACTTAATTCTCTATCGCGGAGCTCTTATTTTTTTTTCCTTCATAGTCTGTAACCGCTTTATTTGCTCACATTTCATTGGCTGCCTCTTCCACTAGCATGTATGCATCATGATGGCAAAGATGTCTGGCTCCTTCACCTCTGTGTCTTCAGCCCCTAGAATAGTTCCTGGCAAATAACATGTCTTCAGTAAATATTAGTTGAATGAACTATACAACCCATTTTCTCCCTCTATCGCCTTCCTCAACCGGGATCAAGCACACTGTTTCTTAAACCCAAGGCCTTTTCTCGCTGTAGTGACATATATAATCACAAGGGCTAAACTAACATTGCACTTTAATTAGGTATCGGGGTCTATTCTACAAGCTACATTTGTATCATTTCACTTCATTTTTACATAATCCTCTCATATAGATACATACTTTAAAAATGATCTGCATTGCCCAGGTGATGAAACACAGGAGGTTGTGGAACTTGCCCAAGTTCACGAAGTGGTGGAGCCGGCATCAGAATCTAATTCTGATTTCAAAACAAAACGAGGCCAGGGCCACTGCTCTCTTCAAGTAAGGGTACATAGTCTGGTCTGGGAAGTTCTGATTTATACCTGCTGTAACCAGGCCACATCTTAACCATAATAAATTAAAGTTTTACCACCTCCCCCCCGCCCTTCCCACTTGCTTGATGGCGGGAGGCGAGAGCGGGATGCAGTGGAGAGCTATCCTGAATTTTCAAGTCCCGGCTTCTCCCAAGGAAGATTCATGTAGGAAGCAGAAGAGATCCGAGTGTTAGCAACTCATATCTCAGCACTGAGGCAGAGGTAACCCGGGGCCTAACAAGCGACTGCCGGCTTTGGAGCAGAAGCAGACAAGTCCCGCACTGCATCAGTGGTCAAAGCAACTTACCTTAACTGCCACCTCCGGAGCCGAGTCCACCGCCACTGGCAGAGATGGCTTGGCCGAAGCTGATTTAGTCAAGTGCATGAGGGAGTCGGCAGCTGGCAGCGAACACCTTCCGCTCTCACTGTCCGAGTCGGATTCGGACCCTGAACCCGAACCATAGGACGCAGCCAGGGATGCAATCGCAGCCGACATGACTGCAACCGAACCTCTGCGGAGACCAGGCCCCGGCGGAAGAAGCGGTTTCTAGGTCCTGACAGATTAACATGACACACATTACTTATTTCCTTTGCTAACAGTTCATTTATAACATCTTTAAGCTATAATTAATTAGTATTTTAATAACTTTCAGAGAGCTGAGAATATTCAAACGTTTATCTAGGGAAATAGAGATAATCGTGATACCTTATAACTTTCAGGACCTATTCGGCTGGTTTAAAGACTACGAGTTCCGAAATACCCTGAGGTCACGAGGTCCAACACTCCCGGCGTGCAGCGCGGCGGGGAGTTTAAGAGGCATAATGGGAAGTGTAGTTTGGAGCTAGGGGCGGGGCGAAGTGGGCAGGCCTCTCTTTGGCCCCGCCCTGAATAGATGGTTCATTCAATTGGCTATCATCTTCCCTCACTCCCAGGCCAAGCACTGTTCTCTCCGTCCCCTTCCCCCAAATTGGAGATTGGGCAATACCATACAGCCTCAGAAAATGGGGGGGAGAGCCGTATTCATTCCCTCTGTTGGGTGAGTGGGCGGAGGCCGAGTTTTCCACCACAGCTGCACCTGGGCACTGGGAGTGAAGAGGAAAGTGAGAATCTTAAGTTGGCAGACCTTGAGTGGTGGAGAATAGCTCCTGATGGGAAGGATGGGAGATTAGGTGGCGAGGTCCAGCGGCCCCCCCCCCCGCTTCAGACGCGGATCTCCGCGCCCGGTTGTGGAGCGTCGCGCGCGGGGAGGGGGCGGGTGGGGGGCGGCGGCGGCTCGCGGTGTTGTTCGCTCGCGCGTCGAGCACACGGTGGGTCCGGCGACCGGCGGGCGCCGCAGGCGGCGTTCCCGATAGCCCGGTGCCTCGGCCGCTACCCGGAGCGGATTCCACTCCGGAGCCTGTCGCTCCTGGAGGCTCTAGGTGGAGTCCCGGAGGCTGAAGGGGACCGGCGGACGCCGCCGAAGCATGAAGAAGGGGTAAGGCAGGAGCCCCCCATGATTTCACGGTGAGCGCGAGTCTCTCAGGAATTGTTTTTTGGTGGGGACAAGGTGCTGGGAGAGGAACTCTTTCTCACTGGCCAGAACGGATAGAGGTGTGTGTGGCGCTCTTGCCCGGTAAAGGTGACGGGGATGGGCGCGCCTCCCCCGCGACAGCCCCCACCCCCATTCGCATGTTTCCAGAGCTCCGGCCGCCCACCCGCTAGCCAGGCTGGGTGCCGAGGCAGACGGCCGGTCGGCCGGCCGGCGCGCCTGGGTCTCGGTTGCAGGGACCGCCCGAGGCTGCTCGAGGCGGGGAGACTGCGGGTCTCACCTGGGGTGCCACCGCCTGAGCGCCCCTGCCCCGTCGGCCACCCCCGTACCTCCTCGCTCTGGGGGCGGCTGCAGCACCGGGTGGCAGCGAAGCCCCCGCTCGCGCTGCGTGTGGGAGGCTCTGTAAAGCCGGCTTGTGTGCGTGTTTGCGCCGCGCGTCTTTATATTACAGACATAAAGGTAAAGCGAGTGCGGGGATCCTTTTCTTCCCCCGAAGGGGGTGGGGGGCGAAGCGGGGCGGTCGCCTCTGATGCCTGGTAATGTGGGAGTGCCTCGGGCAGAGTTAGGGAGCCGCTTACTCAGCTCCGTTGTCGGCAGGACTCGCCCATTGTGCCACCCAGATAATTATTCAACTATGCAGCATCCATTGCACCTTTCCCATTTTTCTTTTCCCCTTGCTACAGCATGCCCCCTAGCTTCGGTACTCTGACGCCTTCTCTTGCTTGCACTTGGCGGATGATGAACTGGAATAATGATGAAAAGAAAAGCACATCTGACCTGAACATTCACAACCTGTCCTAGAGCCGATTAATTAACTAATCCCCAGCTAGACTAGATACTTTAATACGACTCAGTCTAATCCTATTCTTTTCTGTATAAGGTGTGCTTTGGATTATAATTTAATTTTTTCTTTGGTGTTAGATTCACGTATTAGTTAAGTCTTATTTCTTGTCCGGTGATTGATTTTTTTGGTTATTCATCCCGTTTTATGTTCTTAAATTTAACATATGTGATAGGTAACTTTCATCCTTCTAATTGTTGACAGTACCGTATCATAATTGCAAATGCAGTTGGTCTTTGAACTCTCAGGAACAGTTTTTTCCGTATCTAAGTTTCTGTTAGGAAAGTATTTTTATTTATGGCGGATATTTGAATAAAGTACTCATTCAAGTTTTGAATAAGAAAAGTTTTGTATTTCTTTATTTTTCAGTAATGAACTGTTTTATTGCTAATCATAGCCTTCAGTTGAATGAAAGGAAGCATGTAATATTTTAGGTGGGGTTTCAACTGCCATAATGAGCCATTCGCTAATTTTCCTAAATTTTATTTTTTCTTCAGTTCTTTGCAGTATCATGTATTACTTATTACAGATTATTTCTCATTTTTTTCTAACTTCTTTCGACAAGAATGGGCAGGCTCCAATTTAGCATGATCTATCTGAAAGATGAAATTTTTTTTTGAAAACAGAAGAAACAACTGTTGGTTACTTGATTATTATGTTAAAAACTGCCTCTCGTTATTTAAAAATAAATGATTCACTACCAAAAATAAGTGTTTCCTTTTTTTTTTTTGTAATCCTCCCCTTCTAGCTTTTCTCCTTTAAGCTTGTTGCCCATAACCCTCTTGATAAATCAGAATTGCACATAGGCATTGCAGAGGCAATTGATTTAAGGTACAGGAATTGTTTTATGTCCTTTGGAAGTGGCGCACATACAATAACATACCTTGACGGTGTAGGATCAGTTCCTTGGTTAGAAAATGACCTTGCAATTTACAAAATGGACACCTCTGTGCCTTGGTTTCCTTATATGCAAATGGAATGCTTATGTCACTGAGTAGTATGCATAAATTCAGTCAAGATGTTTTCATAATGCTTTTAAAAATGTAAATATTTTAGCTGATGGGTGATGAAAATATTTCAGTGTAAATCATAAGGAAAAAATGTCAGGGTATTCCATGGCATGTCAGAATGGCTGATTTACATTGAATTTTGCTTTGGCGATGTATGGCTCTAAATTGAAAAATGTTTCTCATCCACCGAGAGTTTTTAATAATTGTAAATTTAATAGTTACAGTTAGTATGTATATGTAGTTGTAAATATAAATATAGTTTATATTGATGAAAAAAGTTATATGACGTGGTAATAAACAAATACAATCTTGAATTAAGTTTATAAAAAAAAATTTCCAGTAAACATTAAGGCCTTTCGTAATGAAAATTTTGCAGTAGTTGTGATCATTTGTAAGGTATGATACGGAGTTTTATTATTCAGGTTTGTAAATAATCACATATTCAGACATAATGTAGTAATAGTCTACAATATTATATAAATTATACATTTTGCTGTATTTTCAGAATAGGTTAAGCTATCAATTTCCAAGTGTTTGGTTTTCATTATGACAAATGGTATTAGTAGCTTTTGATTTCCTTCTTGGAGTATTATTAACTCAGTTTATTTTCATAGCAAAAGCTACTATTAAAATATCACGTTATTAGAACTTTTACCAAAGTTGTATTTTCCCAGAGCTATGTGGGAAAACTTCATATAGATGATAAGTTTATTGAAATGTCTTTAAAATTACTATTGTATAGTTTCTTTTTTTGAGAATGAATTTGATTATATTTTTAATGTTTTCTCAAGTGACCAACTTAAAATTCAACTGCCATTATCTCTTGGGTAAATACAGTTACTTAAAAGTTTTTCTAAGTTCCTTGAGGACAGGAACTAACCTGATATTTATTGTCATAAATCCAAAATTGTTAGCATAGTATTTAGCAAATAGTAGGGGCTCATTTTTGTTGTTTCTGGACAAATAAAATGAATGAGTGAAGAATATCCATTGATTTGATGTACCGAGTAGAAATTTTTAAAAATAAATTTATCAAACAAATTTTAACTCATGAAACATAGCTTTCTCTCAGGAAAAAAGAGAAAATGTTTTGGAGGTGCTTTGAACTTTATTTACCTGTTCAGATAGAATTCTTTTCCCCACACATTTTTTGAAAGAGCACTAAATACTGCATAATGTATATGATGTCCACCTTTGTTTTATAAAATGATTAATTTTCTTACCTCTTACAGGTCACTTTAGGAAAATGTACAGTAAAGAGTTTTTGTTGTTTTTCCTAAATTTGATGAGTATAGAAATGTATTTGATTCTTTTTTACTTACTTCAGTTTTCTAGTGAAGTATTATTTAAAAAGATGTATGGAAATTACATCCTGTGCTAAATGTGCCTGAATACCGAATTTTAAAAATAAATGACTTTTGACGTGGAGTTTTTTTATAACGTAGAGTCTTGTGTTTTTAATTTGTCACATTTAGTTTATAATTTTCAGTCTTTGTATATTGCTGGTTCCTAATTTAGCATGAGATCTATATTTTAAAACTTGGAAAATGGTTTAGAACTTGAAACTTTCTCAAAAACAATATGCTTAGTGGTTAAATTCACAGACAGCCTACCTAATTTAACCCATAATATACCTAAATTATAAGATTAGGCTAATAATACTAGAGAATTAAAGAATATTAATAATTCTTAAGATAAATATTATATTGGAAATACCTACACTATGTACAATAATTTTTCTTTGGGAAAATCCACTCAGAATTTTCCTTGAAATGCTAGGAATACATTTCTCTTGTGTTAGACATGACAACATTATTAGGAACTTGTCCTCTAACATCCACTGGATGTGAAGAGGAAGATCTTCCTCAGTTCAGTGAGCCTTACATTATATGGGGCAAGAGGTGAGAGAATGATAGAAGTTGGAAGGAGCTAGGGTCTTCTATGTGACGTTTGACAAGTCATTTTACCTTTCAGGGTCTTTGGTTTTCTCTATTATAAAATGAGGTTGATGTAGACAATCTCTGAGATTCCTTTCAGCTACAAATAAAATTCAGAGGCATTTCAATGCTCAGTGTAACCACTTTTTTCTGAGAGTTCATTTTTTCTTTCTAATGTTATTGCTTCTATACCTCCTCTCATGGAATTTCTTTTCTGTAGATCTACCTCTGAAAAGATTATAATCTTAATCTTTTTCTGTCATGCCTGTTCTTGGAAGCAAGGCTTTCTAGGTTTTTAAAGGAGTTTTTTGTAATGTTTGTTATTTTGTCTGCTTTTATTTGTGTTCTATTGTATTTTTTAACTCCTAGCACCACCAAGAAACAGAATTAAGATGATTTGCTTTGTTCTCTTCTTTTGTTTTTTTATTGACAGCACTTAAGTGAAGTCAGGGTAGAGTTGATTTAAACTTGGGAGAATGATCCTATCCAGTGAATCTCCAGAGAAGTATTTTTTGTAAGGAAAATTAATGGAACTAAGGGTTTGGAGTGGGTTTATGAAGGTAAAATGATGCAATATGGCCTGGTCTAGGGTTGTCGGGTACTGTATGGGATATCTTGCATTTTTATTTGCTAAATCTTGGACTTTTACTTTGGGTGCTCTAGGACTTTGGGCATGGCAGGAGCATGAGTGTGTTGGGGTTGGAGGCAGAGTGAAGAGTAGAATTTATGAATTCCTTGAGAACAGAAACAGTTTCGTTGTTGTTTTGGTTGGTTGTTCTGTTTTGCTTTGCTTCATTTTCGTGTTTCCAGAATTCTTTAAGTTAAGTAGGTATTTGTGTCGATACTTATGAAGATTAACAGGTAAGTAATTCTCTTAGGTGGAAAGGTCAGGATGTCATGAGAAAAGGGGTCATGAAACACAGTTACGATGCTCATATGCGTTGGAATATTTTGTTGGTTTTTCGTTCATATTTGGAGATTAATAGTATTCAAAAGTAATACGTAACATGTTCTGCCAAGTGGAAAAAATTGATATTACATGCTTGTTGTATATGCAAGTCACTATATGGCTACTGTTATATTTATTATTTTATTTAATTAATATCATAGGCCTATTAGAATTTAATGGAAGAAGAAGGCTAATGGGAATAAACAAGTGGTTTATTCTGATTGGCAGAAACACAGGTTCTCTGGGAACCACTTTCTCTTCCCTTTCCTTCGTAAGTTACTCTGAAGCAACCATTTTAGTAACTTGAGAACAGTATTCTGCCTGCCTGCTACTCTTCCCCTGTAATTGGTCAGTGTAGTGGTGGTACCACTGGTCCCATGCTAAACCAATTATTCACTCAGCACATAACATCGAAGAGCAAGTAGGTGCTAGAAGTATACAGTGGAGAGCAAAACAGAGGTCTCAGTTCTTTTGGAGGTTAACAGTGTAGTTGGAGAGACAGATAATGAACAAGTACACATATCTGTAATTAGAAATTGTGGTGAGTGCTGTAAAGGAAAAGAACAGGGAAACTGATTTATCTTGGGAGTCAGGGAGGATTCCTTAAGGAAAAATTAGTGGACGTTAGCAATGAGAAAAAGGAAGAGATGCAAAGAATACATATTAAATAATTTGGAGTTGGGAAAGAGCTTGGGTAGGTTCAACTAAGAACTAAGAAAAGGCCAGAGTAGATAAAGCTCAACTATATAGTGAGCAACAGGGATTGTGGCTTAATATAAGGTTGTTAAAGGTAAATAGGACTCAGACCATGTAAAAACCTACTTGTCTTGTTTCAGTTAGGGATCTGGATTTTTTTAAAGTGTATTGGGCAAAGCCGTGAAGGGTTTTAATCAGGTTAACAACTGGTCTCAATCTGTCTTAAAAAGATCATTCTGGGAGATCAGTCACAATTCTCATTTTTGTTGATGCAGTTCTAGACACCTTCACTAAGCCAGGACACTCAGAGCTGTTCCTGAATTCTAAGTGCCCAGAGGTTTGAATAATTTGTTTTTTCTCCAGTGGCTGAAACTATAAGATATAAAACCCAGAAACTCTTATTGGTGGTGTTTCTTGTTATGTGAACTAGATAAACAGGGGCATCTGGAAGAATGAGAGAAGCAGAGGCACAGAGTCCTGCCTGTAGTCACGTGTCTTTGTTCATGGTGCTGAGATTGGGTTCCAAGAGATACCTGAGTGTAATAATAATAACAGTCTTTGTAATAAGTTGTCCGTTTTTTCCCATAAACTCGTTGGAATTGTATTTATGGTACTTGGCAGCCAACCAACCAAGTCCCATCAGAGACTAATTTGTACAAGGTTACATGTCTGATAAGAATGGTAGAGGTGGAATTCGAACACAGAATTTAAAATCCTTTTTGCTTACTACCCTGTGCTGATAAAGTACCACCTATTAAACCAATGGTTCTAACGAATTCTAAGGAGGTGGAAGTTGGATATGGTTGACACTTACTAGGTGATGATGGCAGCAGTGTTTTATTTTGGGTATGTTTGACAGTGGTACAGCTTCCTGCCATTCTTTCCTTTTGAGTAACTGCTAATCAGGTCTACTGTAATAAGTTAATGTTTCCATACTGACTAACTCATTTGAAAAGGAAAAAAAGTGGCACCTGGGTAGCTCAGTCGGCTAAGCGTTGGACTTTTGGTTTTGGCTCAGCTCATGATCTCGCAGTTCATGAGTTCAGGCCCCAAGTCGGGTTCTGCGCTGACAGTGTAGAGCTTGCTTAGAATTCTCTCTCTTTCTAGGACTCTCTCTCTCCTCCTTTTTCTGTTCCCCCACCCCAATAAATAAATAAAAACTTTAAAGAAAAAGCTTGCATGTCAGGACATAGATGAAGCTACTTGATTTCTCTACCAAAAATGTGAAGTCTGTCAGTTTTTCACATTATGCTGTGAAAGTAAGCTTTTTTGTTTTCCACTCTTTATTTAGACTCTGTTGTCTTATGTGGTTCTTATATATCTTTTTGGGCCGGGATAAATTTTGTAACATACATGTGCTAGAGACGATGTCAGAGAATTATAGAAAGGTTAAGGAAAAAAGGAACAGAAGAAGGATTTTATATTTTAGTTGAGAATGAAGACTAGCAATCAAAAATATTTTGTTGACATATTTGATTTCATTCATTTTCTGTGTTGATTTCCTGTTTTCAGTTTTGTTGATTTTTACTCTTTTTTGCTGCGTCTGCTTGCTTTAGGCTTATATGCTATTCTTTCCATAGTTTCTTAAGACAGACCCTGAGATTATTGATTTTAGATCTTTCTTCTTTCCTAATGTATGCATTCAGTGCTCTAAATTCCCCTCTAAGCACTACTTCTGATAGATCCCACACATTTTGGTAAGTGGTATTTTTATTTTCACTTCAAAATACTTTAAAATTCCTCTCGAGACATCTTCGACCCATGTGCTATTTAGAAGTGTGGGATTTAATCTCCAAATATGTTGGGATTTTCTAGCTATCTTTCTGCTGTCACTTTCTATTTTAATTCCATTGTGGTCTGAGAGCATACATTCGATGATGGCTATTCTTTTAAATTTTGGAGGGTGTATTTTATGGCCCACAATGTGATCTATCTTGGTGAATAGTCTATCTGAACTTAAGAAGAATGTGGTTCTGCTGTTGGGTGAAGTACTATATAAACGTCAATTAGGTCCACCAGTTGATTGATGGTGTTATTCAGTTCAACCCTATCCTTACTAATTTTCTGCCTGTTGGATCTGTCAGTTACCTATAAAGGGGTGTTGAAGTCTCTATAATAGTGAATTTATCTATTTCTCCTTGCAGTTCTATTAGATTTTGATGTTATGTTGTTAGGTGTATATACTTTAAGGATTGTTACATCTTCTTGAATAATTTACCCCTTTATATCATGTAATGCCCTTCTTTATCCTTGAAAAATTCCCTTGCTCAGAAGTCATCTTTCTTTATAATTAATATAGCTACTCCTGCTTTCTTTTGATTAGTGTTAGCATGTCTCCATCCCTTTACTTTTTATCTATATATATCTTTACATTTAAAGTGGTATCTTGTAGGCAACACATAGTTGGGTTTTTTTCATACACTCGAACACGCTCTTTTAATTAGTGTGATTGAATCATTCACATTTAAAGTAATCACTGATATAGTGGATTAATATCTATCATACTGTAACTTTTCTATTCATTACACTTGTTCTTTTTTTCCCCCTCTTTTTCAGCCTTCTCTGGCTTTAAATGAGCATTTTATATGGGTCCATTTTTTTTCTCCTCTCCTTTTATATCGATTATACTTCTTTTTTAAATGTTTTTGGGGGGTTGTCCTAGAGTTCGCAGTGTATATTTACAACTAATCTAAGTACACTTTAAAATAACACTGTGCTACTTCAGAGGTATCGCAGATACCTTATGATGGAGTATTCCCAAGTTTCTCTCTCCCATCCCTTATAACATTGCTGCTATTCATTTCACTTATCGATATGCTATAATCACCTGGAACTTTGTGGCTATTCCCAGTTTGAACAGTTATCTGATACAATCAGAGAGAATTAAAAAAATAAAGATTTTTATCCTCTCTTTATCTATTCTTTGTGACTCTTTCTTTATGTAGATGGGAGTTTCTGACTTTTTTCTCTAAAGAAATTTTTTTCTGACAAGGCAGTACTGGTGACAAATGTGCTCAGTTTTTATTTGGCTGAGAAAAGTCTTTATTTCTTTTTCATTTTTGAAGGATAATTTCTTATAACAAAATTCTAGGTTGGTGATTTTTTCTTTTGACACTTGAAATATTTCACTCTACTCGTCTTTTTTGCATGGTTACTGACAAGACGTCCAACATAATTCTTATCGTTGTTTCTCTATAGGTAAAGTGCTTTGTTTTGTTTTTTTCCTGACTTATTTCAATGTTTTTCTGTTTTTAGTTTTCTGCAGTTTGAATTCATATGCTTAGGTATAGATATTTTGTATATGCCTTGCTTGATGTTTTCTGAGCTTCATGAATTTATGGTTTGGCTTCTGTCATTAATTTTGGAAAATTCTCAGGCATTATTACTTCAAACATTTCCTCTACTCTTCTCTCTCTTCTGGTATTTCTTACATACATGTTATGCCTTGTTGTGTTGTTCCACAGTTCTTAAATATTCTGTTTTCTTCATTTTCTTTTCTGTTTGCATTTTAAATGTTTGGGAAGTTTCTACCGATACTTCTTCAAGCTCATTGATTCTTTTCTCAGCTGTGTCCAGCGTACTGATGATCCTATCAAAGGCATTATTTATTTCTGTTACAGTATTTTTGATTTCTTTTTTTAAAAAATATTTGTCTTATGTTTGTTTATTTTGGAGAGGGAGAGCGAGACAGCATAAGCAGGGGAGGGGCAGAGAGAGGGAGACACAGAATCCGAAGCAGGCTCCAGCAAAGGGCCCGATGCGGGACTTCAGCAAAGAGCCCGATGCGGGGCTTGAACTCACAAACATGAGATCATGACCTGAGTTGAAGTCGGATGCTTAACCAGCTGAGCCACCCAGGTGCCCCGTAATATTTCTTTTTATTGATTCATAGAGTTTCCATCTCTCTGTTTATAATATCCATCAGTTTGTGCATATTGTCCACTTTTTCCATTATAGCCCTTAGCATAGTAATCATAGTTCTTGTAAATTCTCAGTCTGATAATTACAAAATCTGCTGTATCTGAATTTGGTTCTGATGCTTGCTTTGTCACTTTTGAATATGCTTTTATTTCCTTTTAGCATGCCTTATAATTTTTTGCTGAGAGCCAAATGTGATATGTAGAATAATAGAAACTGAAGGAGGTAGGTCTTTTGTATGAGGTTTTGTATTCCTCTGACTAGGATTTAGGCTGTGTTTACTGTTTGCTGTAGCTCTTGGTGTCAGAGGTTTCAATTTCCTCTAGCATTCTTGATTTTGTTTCTCTTGTTGTCTTCAGGTTTCCCTACAAATATCTTCTTAAATAGAGTCTGAGCCTTGCAGTTTTTCAGCTATAATCCTGTTACTGTGTAGGAGTCCTGTTTTAATTTTTTTATATGTTTATTTATTTTTGAGAGAGAGAGAGAGAGAGGGAGAGAGACAGAGGTGAGTGGGAGAGGGGCAGAAAGAGAGGGAGACACAGAATCTGAAGCAGGCTCCAGGCTCTGAGCTGTCAGCACAGAGTGTGATGCGGGGCCTGAACTCACAAACCATGAGATCATGACCTGAGCTGAAGTCAGACACTTAACCAACTGAGCCACCCAGGCGCCCCTGTAGGAGCCCTGTTGATGTGGTGGTAAGCTGTGGGAAGTGGGGGAGTAGTCTATTATACTAGCTTTTTTTTTTTTTTTAAGATTTTATTTTTAAGTAATCTCCACATCCAACCTGGAGCTCAAACCTACAACCCCAAGATCAAGAGTCACATGCCCTACCAACTCAGCCAGCCAGCCAGCCAGCCAGCCAGCCAACCACCCACCCCTATAATCCTATGTTTAGGTATCAATCTTTTTTTTTAATTTTTTTAATTTACATCAAAGTTAGCTAGCATATAGTGCAACAGTGATTTCAGGAGTAGATTCCTTAATGCCCCTTACCCATTTAGCCCATCCCCCCCCACACCCCTCCAGTAATTCTCTGTTTTTCATATTTAAGAGACTCTTATGTTTTGTCCCCCTCCCTCTTTTTATACTATTTTTGCTTCCCTTCCCTTATATTCATCTGTTCTGTGTCTTAAAGTCCTCATATGAGTGAAGTCCTATGATATTTGTCTTTTTCTGATGGACTAATTTACTTAGCATAATACCCTCCATCCTCGTAGTGGCAAATGGCAAGATTTCATTCTTTTTGATTGTGGAGTAATACTCCATTGTGTGTATATATATACATATCACTAGGTATCAGTCTTTTACTGGGTCTGGACCTCCACAAGTGCTTCTCAGTTTCTCTCCCCCCCCCCCCCGCCCCCCGGTAGGTATTTAGTAAGGCTAGAGTGGGTAGGAACTGGGTAGTTTTCATTTCTCCCAAGTTAAACAAGGCTCTGATGAAGTCTTTTCCTTTGCTGTATGGCCGTTTCTTGTGGAGAATTCTCTGGACTTGTTTCAAAATGGTTATTGTTTTCAAACCTTCCCCTAGCCAAGCAGAAGATTTTTCTCTGATTTTCCCCATGAGGATCTTGTGGGGCATAAAACCCAGCAAAGTGTAGCAGCCCCTCTCAGACTGGACCCTCCTTGCTCCCCAGGAGTTTTAAACTCTCAAGCTAGTCCACAATCAGCCTCCAGCAACTTGTTCAAGTTACCATTTAAATGTTCATATCAGTGCCTGGCTTCTGTGCTTTCATCTTCAGTTAGTTATTCTATATTCTCTGTATTAATCATTCTGGTTTCTTGGGTGATAGTTTGTCCTCTGACCTCAGTATCTCAAGAATCAAAGAAAAATCCATTAGCTTCTGGTTTGTTCAACTTTTATTTTGTTGTGAGAGAAGAATGATGACTTACATGCTTTTTACATGTTGGAGTGGAACCTGGAATTAACCGTAGATTAAAAACAACTGCATAGTATTCCACTCCATGGATATACCAAAATTTATTTAACTTGTTCCCTACTGTTAGTCTTTTATATGGCAAGCCATACTCTAATAGCTCTCCTTGAATAAACTGCAATTTTGTTATCAATGGCTGTGTTTCAGTTATCTATATCTCCTCATGTAATTACCCAGGGATTAATCAGGAATTGACTGTGTAAACCAGAAGACTGGATTTAATTCTTAGTGCTTTCACTTATATAATATTGGACCATTTTACTTCCGATCAGTTATTACCTCATTTGTAAAATGTGAATGCTAATCACCACCTGGAAAAGTTGTTATAAGGATTAAATGATAGAAGGTATTTGTGAACTATAAAGTACTATATAAAAGGTAACTTAGGGGGTGCCTGGGTGGCTCAGTTGATTAAGCGTCCACCTTTGGCTCAGGTCATGATCTCGCAGTTCATGGGTTTGAGCCCCGCGTTGGCCCCTGTGCTGATGGCTCAAAGCCTGGAGCCTGCTTCAGATTGTCTTCCTCTCTCTCTCTCTCTCTGTCTCTCTCTCTCTGCCCCTCCCCTGCTAGCACTCTGTCTCTCTCTATTTCAAAAATAAATAAAGATAAAAAGATTTTTTTTAACTAGGTAACTTAAGTATATTAAATTGTGATATACATTATGAGGTTTAATAAATAATCAAGCACCTTGGTAATTAACTAGTTTGAGACCAGGCTGTCTAGGACAATGTTTTGAAAGAAGATATGGTTTATTGATAATTCTGAGAAAGAGAGGACAGTTGATTCTGAGGGAGATAGCTAAATAACAAGTACACCTTAAAATTTAATTGATGAAATAATATGTTGATAGGAGTTGATTGGGAATATTGTTTAACTTATGATAAAATACATTAGGTTTTATGAAGATAAGAACAAAGAAAAATAAGCTATTTTTATTTAGCTCTGCAACCGGGCAGGCACTCACTATATTTCTGAAACACTTGGTAAGACTGTTAATCAGATAGAATTTAGATATTTCACTTATTCCAATATTATTCTCCAAGTGACTTAGCGATTTTTGAGGTAACAGAGTTTTTAGTGACTGATACTCAAAAATGTGATCTGTGGACCAGTAGTGTCAGCATATCATATGAGAGCTTGTTAGAAATGCAGAATATTAGATAGTAGGCCCACTCCATATCTGCTGGATCAGAAAGTACTGAGTCAGTTTATCAAGATCCCTGGGTGACTGGTATATACATTAATGTTTGAAAATCACTGATTTAGTATGCATAAATCCTGCAATAGAGAAAGACCATTGTCAAAGTTTTCACCTACATCGTATCTCTGAATGACTTACGGTTTAAAGAGAGAAGTGCATACTGGGTTAAGTGTCACTTTACCAGTATTGATAAAATTGTTCTAAACGAAGGGATGCACAAATCTATTTTTAAAATCTTACACAATTAATAAAGATGAGGATAGACCTTTGTAAACCTGATGACCTATAGATCAATATTGAAATAAAAAAAGAAAGTAAGGTTAATTTTTAAACTTGTAGAAGTGGTAATGGTTTCTTCATGTAACTTCACTGAGAATTTAGAGAGTCCATTTACATGTCTTTTCCCAAAAAATTATAGCTTCGGCTTATAAAAGTAAAATTTGTATTTTAATTACTTTTTATGGGAATAGTTCTAAAAGTATACAATTCTCTGCTTCCTTGAAAAAAGTATATGGAATGTAATTTAACTTTTTCTAAATGATAAAGATTCCTCTATCCTCTACCAAAGCTTTATATGTATAGATGCTCTGGGTTAAACTGACGGACCCATTATGAAAACCTACTGTTACTCTCGTTTGTTGTAATACAAAGATGTTGGTTATTAGAGGATATAGGATTATTTATCCATATAACAAGTTATCCTGAACTGCTGGCCAACGTTATTTTGTTTGTTCAACTACTTTGAAGTTTATATTTCTCTGTCAATATTTACATGCCTGCTTCAGGCAGTTTCTCCCTCTAAATTATTGCTTCTCATCTGCTGCATTCTAGGAAACCAGATGAGATTATATATCATAGGAGGGTCTTGGCCTCTCCATTAATTAATTAATTAACTAATTAATATTTATTGAGCAACTGTTATGTGCTAGGTTCTGCTAAATGCTGAGTATTCAGTGAAGAACAAAACAAAATCCTCACTTGTATGGGGTTTACATTCTAGTGGGGGAGATAGGCAATAAACAAATACCAATCTGATATAATCATAGGTAGCGATAAGTGCTATGAAGAAAAATAAAGCAGGATGTAGATATAGAAAGTAATAGGAGGTGCCACTACTTTTTTTTTTTAATGTTTATTTATTTTTGAGAGAGAAACAGAGTGTGAGCAGGGGAGGGGCAGAGAGAGAGGGAGACACAGAATCAAAAGCAGGCTCCAGGCTCTGAGCTGTCAGCACAGAGCCTGAGGCAGGGTTCAAACTCACTAACGGAGAGATCATGACCTGAGCCCAAGTCGGACGCTTAACCGACTGAGCCACCCAGATGCCCCAAGATATAATAGTTTTTAAAAAAAGAATGCATAAATTTAGTATAGAGACTGGGACTTCCTCTTTGCCTAGAATTCTCAGGTGTTTACTTAAGGTATAAATAAGTTTTAAATATTTCTGCAGTTTTGATTTTGTTGTATAACATGGGAACCAAAGGTATGGTAACGATCACACTGTCTTAAGAATTTTTATGCTAACTTCTGGGATGAAAGGCAAGCTGAAAGATAGAGTTTTGATGATAAAATGTTGGAACTTTGAAAGGTTTAAAAGAACTATTATAATACAGGAATAAAAATTGGAGTTCTAGAACATTTAGGATTTAAAATAACACTAACAAATGTGCGCTATAAGCAGTCCCCTTGAAAAACAGAATGGCTTCCCATGTGGATACTGCTCCTGACTTAATAGTGACACCAGTAATAATGATAGTACCAGGGGCGCTTGGGTGGCTCAGTCGGTTGAGGGTCCGACTTCGGCTCAGGTCATGATCTTGCGGTCTGTGAGTTCGAGCCCCGCGTCGGGCTCTGTGCTGACAGCTCAGAGCCTGGAGCCTGCTTTGGATTCTGTGTCTCCCTCTCTCTCTGCCCGTCCCCCACTCATGCTCTGTCTCTCTCTGTCTCAAAAATAAATAAACATTAAAAAAAAAAAAACATTTTAATAATGATAGTACCATATTTGAGTCTTATTATATGCTAGGCACTGTACAAGGCATATGTGATATAATCCTCACAACAACCCTGTGAAAAGGTGTAGTTCTAATTTTTATGAGGTACAAACTAAGGTTTAAGCCTAGACTGCTACAGTACTTTCAGTACTAGCCCAAATTTAATTGCTTAGTCTCATATGATGCTTTCTCTTGAATCCAGCTTCTTCTACATATAGGGGGAAACTAGAATTATTTTGATTACTTGTTGGGTAGCAAAACTGGATGTATATGTTGGAGACTGGTTCCGGAGTTCAAGCCATGCACAGAGTAAAAATAGTTTACCATATTAATGTGCCATAATTAAATTAATATGACTTGCAGTTATTTGGCCAGCAGTTCACATACCTTAAAAATATTAGTGAATTCATTAGTAACGAGTCCAGTATTTTGCTTTAATTTAAAGATGATATCAAATTCTAAGTGGTTTGTTACTAGAAATAGAGAAACCCAAAGAAGGAGCAAAGTTTCTTTTTGAGGAGTCATGGATAATGAATCTAAATATGGGTGTGTTGAATTTGGGTTAATGAGACATTCTTGTGTTGTCTGGCAGACTGATAGCACAGGACTAAGTATTTACAGGGATGTTGGGGTCGTTTGTGTAAGTAATTCTGGGGTGATAGTTCAAGATTTGAAAATAGATGGATGATGAAGTACAGAGTGTAGAAAGAATGGGGTATAACAAAACTGTTGACTCCTGACTTAGTATTTACAAGATGGGAATTAAAAGGAGAACCAGAAGAGGATGCTGAAGTGTGTCAGAAAGGATATAATGTGTTGCATTCTGATATGGCTGTTCTTTGGGACCAGGAGGTAAGGTGTTGTAGGCTGGGGTACTTCTCCTTTGAAGAGGAATCTGAAATGCTAGTGACATAGGGGGGCAAGCAAACCCAGAAGTATGTTGATGGTTTTGAAAATAGAGGTAAATGAAAGGATTACAAGGACTTCGATAGGACAAAAACTTTTATAATGAGGAATTGACAGGGTAGGGTAGAATATTTAAATCTGAAAGGAACATTTCAGAAATGGAGGGCTTTGAGGTAGAACTGTTTAAGAATCTGTACACAGAGGTTGGATATACTGACAATGGAGTCCTTAGGAGAAGTGGGGTGCACTTTGAAAAGCCTTGTTCTAATCTATATGCTTCTTACACTTGATTTGGGGCTGGCAAGCAGTACATGCCATGTCATTCTTCAAGGGAGGAAAGGGGACATGGATTACTAGTGAGTGTTCAATTATAAATGTATTCTCTTTCTTGCTTGCAGAAATAAATCTTTTTTCATTGTTATGAAAAACATCTGTAAGCCTTATGTATAGTAGATCAACATCTGTATGCCTTATGTATAGTAGATCAGTGTTAATGTCATAAAAAAATCATCATTTTCATGGTCAGTCTAGTGATGGAAGTAAATGAAATAAAGCATGTCTCTTTACCGATTTATATATAAAGGACTTAGTTTCATTCATTAGCATTAAAAAGAAAATGTAAATTTCTTTTTTGTAATGTTATACTAAATACAGAAAGATGACATTAATGACCTGTCATCAGTTGAACATGAATTTTAATATATATTCCTTGTAGTGGTGATGGATTTATGATTCTCCAACTAATCTTAAATTCATTAAATTCACTCATTAAAAGTCTTACTGTTATATGAGAGGTCATGTTAGGAGCAGAAACTGCTGGTTAAGACAGTATTTACTGTAATATCCTTGTGGAGTCTTTTGTAGGGTAAAATGAAATGATTGTTATAAAAGGGCTTTTGAAACAAGTTTCTATTAATATAGGTTGTTACTGTTATAGGCCACAGGACTAGGACTGTAGATAAGGCCATGATTTGTATTTTTTATGAAATATTTAGTGTGGTATTTAAATGTTTCTAATGTAATAAATGACTAGACTAAACACTCAGTATTTGTTTTAGTACTCATTAACTTAAGTTTATTATTTTTAATTTTAAAGTAACTCCCTATACCAGTCATATTGAACTTAAACTAAAGAAAGATGGTGATGATTTATTGAATATTAAGTTACTTATTTTACTTAATTTTTTCATTTCTATTTGAATCTGTTTTTCATCTGCAGCTGTGTCCCCAAATAATGGTAAAATTCTCTATAGTTGATTCTATTTGAGGATGACAGTAAAGCATATAAATTCTTAAAGTTAAATATAGATATATCTCACTTTAAGAAAATTTAATATGAAATCATTAATGGAGTGAGTGTAACTAAAAATAAGAAAAAAGGTCCAAGGACTAAGTCCTGCTTGGAGTTCTCTAAGATTTAGATATACAGAAGATGAGGAGAAGGTGGTAGGAGGAAAGCCAGGAACTTGAGGTCTCCTGAAAGCCAGATTAAGAACATATTTTCAAGGAGTGAACAACTGTGGCAGATGTAGTTAAGAGGTTGAGTGCGAAAAGGCCTGAGAATTAGCTTCTGGAATAGAGCAAATAACCATGGTGAGATGGTTTGGTACAGTGCTGGGAATAAAAGCCTTTGTGGGACAGATTTAAGTGAGAATTGGAGGAGAGAATCAGGGAACTCATTCAAGGAATATTGCCATAAAGGGGTGCAGAGAAATGGGGGAAGAGGGCAGGGTGGTAGGTTTGCTGGAGGGAAAGGTTGGGACCAAGAAAGATTTGTTTTTGTTTTCAATGTTTTTTTTTAAAAGGATAAAATTATAGCATGTCTCTATGTTGATGGCAGTGATCCAGTAGAGGAGAAAACAGTGATGCGGAAGAAAGAGGGGATAATTAATCCCTAGTACTTAAGTAGGATTTGGGGACTGGTCTGGAACTTTGCCATGTGAAATGGTTTCTGTGGAGAAATATTTGACTTTGACATAGGCAAATTACAAAGTCCAGTCATCCAGCTCATCTTCTGTTTTATAGCTGTGGACTATTTTTAGTGATGGGATGGAAACTGTTAAAGTCGCACACTTCCCAGTTTTCCATTGTGATTACTGCATTTATTTCCAAGTCAAGAATAGGACAGTCATGTGGAGAGAAGATAGCAAAGCTCATTCATCTACCTGAGTTTGTCTGAATTTGCACTCTGTTTTAATCCATTAGTCTTCAAAATTTTTTGCTTGCATATTTCTGGAAAAATTTTTGACTAACCGTATTCTCTTGCACATTGAACTTGATGTCCAATATTATAAGTTTAAATCGTCAATTGTTTTGTTTATAGGTGGTAGGAAATAAGCATTTTATAGCATGACATGAGTATTGACTCTTTTGGAATAAATAATGCTATTTGATTAAATGGATTTTTGATAGCTTTATTGAAATTAATTGACATACAATAAATGACACAATTGAGTAAGTTTTGACTTATGGATGCTTTCCTGAAACTATCATGACAAGATAATGAATCTCCCCAAATTTCCTAGTCTTCCTTTGTAATTTTGGCATCCTACCTCTCTCTGCTCCTTCCACCCACCTCTCCAACCCCACCAACCCCTCCAACCCCTACCCCCACCTTAGGAAACCACTAATCTAGTTTCCGTTACTATAGATTAGTTTACATTTTCTGGAACTTTATATGAATAGAATCATATCATATATACTCTTTTTTATTTGGCTCTTTTCAGTCCACATAATAATTTTAAGATCCACCCATGTTGTTTCATCCATAATTATTAGTTCATTTTCTGGCTGAGTGCTATTTTATTGTATGAATACTATTCCATATGACAATTTGTTATTCATTCATCTGTTGATGGACATTTGGGTTGTTTTCAGGTTTGGGCTGTGGACCATTCATGTAAAAGTCATTGTTTAGACATATGCTTTCATTTCTCCTGAGTAAGTAGGTAGAAGTGGAACAGCTGAGTCATATAGTAGGCATTTGTTTATCCTTATGAGAAAGTGCCAAAGTGTTTTTTCAAAGTGATTGTGCTATTTTATATTTCTACAAGCAAGTTATGAGTTCAGTTGCTTTACATCCTCACCATTCTGATTTTCTTTAAAAATAAATTTTTAATGTTTTATTAATTTTTGAGAGAGAGTGCAAGTGGGGGAGAGACAGAGAAAGAGGGAGACACATAATTTGAAACAGGCTCCAGGCTCTGAGCATATCAGCACAGAGGCCAATATGGGGCTCAAACCCAGGAAGTATGAGATCATGACCTGAGAGTTGGGGATGCTTAACCAACTGAGCCACCCAGGCACCCCCTCACCGTTCTGATTTTAACCATTCTAATAGGTTTGTAATATCTCATTATGGCTTAAAATTTGCATTTCCCTAATGAGTAATGATCTTGATCATCTTTTCATATGCCATTTGTATATTTTCTTTTGTAAAGTATGTGTTCGAATCTTTGGCCATTTATCTATTGAGTTATTTGTTTTCTAATTGAATTTGAAGAGTTTCTACTTTTTTTTATTCTGGATACATGTGTTTTATCAGACAATCGATTTGCAAATATTTTCTCTTAACCTGTGGGTTGTTTTTTCATTCTCTTAACAGTGTCTTTCAAAGAGCAGAAGTTCTTAATTATGATGTATTCCAGTTTAATAGTTTTCATTTTTTGGATTGTACTTTTGGTGTTATATCTAAGAAATCTTTACCTAACCCAAGGTCACAAAGATTTTCTTTTTTTCTAAGAAATTTTATCACTTTACATTCTAAATTTAGCTCTGTGACCCATTTGTGCATGATGTGAGGTAAAGATCAAAGTTCTTTTTTTTTATGTGAAAAATTAATTGACTATATATGTGGGATTATTTTTATAATAAGCTTGAAGTCCGGTAGTATAAACCATTCAATAGTGTTTCTGTTTTTCAATGAGCTATGTAGGTTGGTTACTTCTTGAGTGAACCTTGGTAACTTTGTCTTTCAAGGAAAGACATCTTCATTTCACTGAAGAGGTTAATTTATTGGGATAGGTTGTTTATAATAGTCCCTAACTATTCTTTTTAAAAAATATGTATATATATATATATATTTACTTAAGTAAGCTCTATGACCGCCCAGTGCCGGGCTCGAACTCTCAACCCTGAGATCAAGAGTCACATGCTCTTCTAGACGGAGCCAGCAGGCACCCCTCCCTATTGTTTAATATCTGTAGAATCTATAGATAAGAGTTGTTTTCACACCACTTGTTCTGGGTATTAGCAATTTGTGTCTTATTTTTTCTTCCCTGATCAGTCTGGATAGTGGTTTATCAGTTTTTTTGATGTTCTCAAAGAACCAATTTGTGGTTTCATTTTTTTGCCTCCATTTCTTTTCTGTTTTCTGTTCCATTGACTTCTCTAATCTTTGTTATTTCTTCCTTTTTGCTACTTTGAGGTTAATTTGCTCTATTTTTTCTAGTTTTCTTGAGGTGAATGTGGTTAAGATCATTCATTTGAGACCTTTCTTCTTTTCTAAAAAGATATTTTAGTGCTATAAATCCCCTTTATGTACTACTACCTTAAAGTACTACTAATTTAATGCCTTCCCTCAAATTTTGATATGTTGTTTCCATTTTCAGTTCAAAATGACTTCTAATTTTTTTATTTTTTTCTTTGATTTAGGGTTATTTGGAAATATGTTTTCTTGTTTCCAAATATTTTTATATTTTCCAAGTATTTTTCTGTCATTGATTTATAATTAGATTGTGGTCAGAAAACACTTTGTAGGATTTGAATCCTTTAAAATTTATTTATTCTTAGCACAGAATATGATCTCTGTTGGTAAATGTTACTTATATACTTGAAAAAATACATATTCTGTTTTGAAATAGGATGTTCTATAAAATTCAATTACGTCAAGTTTGTTGATGGTGTTCTTCAAGCTTCTATATTCTTATTTTCTGTTTGTTCTATCAGTTATTGAAAGAGATGTTGAAATTTCTGACTGTAGCTGTGGACTTTTAATTTTTCTTAAAGTTCTTTTTTTGCTGTACTTATAAAGCTATTTATTTATAAGTTGCATAAGCACTTTAGATTTTTGTGTCTTTTTGATGAATTGACTTTTATTATTATGAATGATCCTCTTTATCTCTAGTAATAGTCTTTCTCTAAAATTGACTTTGATGTTAATATAGTCACTGTCTGATATTAATATAGTCACTCCAACCTTTTATTCATTAGCATTAACATGTCTTTTTCCATTCTTTTACTTTTATACTATCTGTGTCTTCATATTTAAAGCAGATTTCCTATAGGCAGCGTATAGATGGCCCTTGGTTTTTTAAATCCAGTCTCACAGTCTCTGCCTTTTAATTAGCATGTTCAGATCATTTGTGGTTAATGCGAATATTCATATGATAGGGTTTAAAAAATTTTTTTATGTTTATTTATTTTTGGGAGAGACACAGACAGACACGAGTAGGAGAAGGGCAGAGAGAAAGGGAGACACAGAATCCAAAACAGACTCCAGGCTCTGAGCCGGCAGCCCAGAGCCTGACGCAGGGCTTGAACCCACAAACCATGAGATCATGACCTGAGCTGAAGTCGGATGCATAATTGACTGAGCCACCCAGGCGCCCCAATATGATAGAATTTAAGTCTGTCATTTTCCTATTTATTTTCTTTCTGTCTTGACTGTTCATCAATCCTATTTATCTCCTTTTTTGGTCTTTTAGATTGAATAGTTTTTTTAATGGTTCCATTTTGTCTCTTTTGTTGGCTTAATAGTTATAACTCCTTGTGATATTTTAGTGTTTTATAGTTTATAGAGTACATCTTTGGCTTATCATAGTCTACTGTCCGGTGGAATGGTGATTTTTTCACAAATTAATTTATCCAGCTTTCAAATTAACATTATGTCCTTTTGGGCTCTTTATTCCTTTGGACTTTGAAATCTACCTGATTCAAATCCTAGCCATGCTACTACTTACTCAGCATACGATAGCTTACACTTTCTATGTCTTAATTATCTCATCTATAAAATGGAGTTAAACTCTTTCATACTTTTTTGTGAGATATAAAGCATTTAGAATGGTAACTAACATATAGCACTATCATTGGTAGCTACTTTTATTAAAAATCATGTTGATGAAAATGTCTTATGGATTTTAGTTATCTTGAAATAATTCTACTTCTCAAACACCCTAGTTAAAATACTTACGACTTCTTTAGATTAATCACTGGTCTGCCACTCTTCTCTCTTTCTCAGCTTGCATCTGTCCTCCTGTCATGTTAATCTTTCTCCAGTGGAACACCAATCGTATCCTGTCATTTCTCTGTTCAAACTATTTCTACCTAACTACTCACTTTCTCCAGGATTAAGGACAGACTCTTATCCTGACAAGCAACATAGCCCATTGTATCTGTCCTTCATCTTTCTTTAACTGCTCTTTTAATTTTATTGGATACAGCTCAAAGTGCAGTTCTCTTTCTTCCTCCAATATGTACTGTACAGGGGACCCTTGAACAACATGGGTTTGAACTGCACAGATCCACTTATATATACTTTTTTTATAGTATAGTACTGTAAATATATTTTCTCTTTCTAATGATTTCAACATTTTCTTTTCTTTAGCTTACCTTATTTTAAGAACATAGTATATACTACATTTAACGTACAAAATATGTGTTAATCAACTATGTTATCGGTAATGCATCTGGTTAATAATGGACTATTAATGGTTAAGTTGTGGGGCAATCAAAAATTACATTTGACAGTGCAGGGGTTCAGCACCCTTAATTAATCCTTGCATTTTTCAAGGGTACTTTCCTGTCTCTGAATTTGTTGCTCCTTTGTATGTCTGAAAAGTTGTGGGAGCAAGTATGTCTGAAAATTACCTTTTGTAAGGTTTACCTGTGTTCACCTGTCATGATCCTTGGCATCCTTGAAGGGTCTCATCACATGCTACCTATTTCATGAAGCTTTTAATGATATGTAGCTGATTATGGTCTTTCCATTCATTATTTCTACAGTTATCCCGTGCTTTTCTTATATCTCTGCCCTTACGGTACCTTGGATTATACAGGTCCAAGATTCCTTATCTGTAATTCTGAAGTCAAAAGACTCTGAAGGTCAGGAGTATTTCTTTAAACTAATTAGATGGTTGTGGTGTGCAGAATAATGGATCCCCAAAGATGTCCATGTCCTAAGCCCTGGAACCTGTTACTGTGTTGCCTTACTTGGCAGAAGGGACTTTGCAGGGGTGATTAAATTAAGGGTCTTAAAATGGGGAGATTAGCCTGGATAAGTGAGACAGTCCAATGTAATCATAAGGGTCCATACAAGGGAAAGAGGGAGGCAGGCGAGTCAGAGAAGGAGGTGTGATGGCAGAATCAGAGGTCAGGGTGAGAGGAGAACTGGCTCTCAAGATGAAAGAAGGCCAGAAGCCAAGGAATGCTGACCAAGTTTAGAAGCTGGAAAAGAAAAAGATCAAATTCTCTCATAGATTTTCTAGAAAGAATCCAGCCCTGTAGGCATCTTAACTTTAGCTTAGGGAGATGTCTGACTTCCAAAACTGTAAGGTAGTAAATTTGTATTGTGTAAGCCACTAAGTTTGTGGTAATTTGTTACAGCAGCAAATGGAAATATTGTGGGGCTTGAACTGATGTGAGGCTATTTGTAGTCTTCTATACCAGTTAGGATAAATATTCATACATTTTGCCTTGTAAATAATAAAGTTTGATCATATGGTACTGGCCTAAACCTTGCTGCGTGGTTATTTAATATGAGTGTGTGTATTGTATTACTTTTCTAAAATTTGAAAAATTCTAAATTCTGAAACACATTCATCCTGAGGGTTTCAAAAAAAAGGGTTTGTAGACCTAGAATCGTTTACACTAAATAATGTCTCTTTCCTACTACAAAATTGTAAGCTACATGAGGGCAGAAATTGACTTACTGCTCATCTGTGTGTCTCTCTGCTTAATGATTTATAGGTAATAGTTTGAAAAACTATTATTGAATTGACCTTAAGTTTCTGTATACGCTGTAATGAGTATAAAATGTGGGAGACTTGGGAACTGCCCAGATCATCTCAGATCCTAGTTGGCTTATGACGAGGTGCCATGATGTAAATGACATATAAATAGGGTAAGGACTGAAATAATCTACGGAAGTTCCACCAAAGAGGTGAGAGTTTAGCTATAACAATGACTACCATTTGTACAGCACCTACTTACTAGGCTCTCAATGTGTATTATTATTTAATTGAAGTAGAGCTGACACACCATGTTACATTATTTTCAGGTGTATAACATAGCCATTCAACAACTCTGTATGTTATGCTCGTACAAATGTAGCTACCATCTGTTACCATACAGTGTTATTGCAGTATCATTGACTGTATTCCCCAATCCCATGATTTATTCATCCATAACTGGAAAGCTGTAAATCCCACAAAAATCTTGTGGTAAAACAGATGCTCAGAGATGCTAACTATCTCTTAATTCTAAAGGTGAGGGGCGCCTGGGTGGCTCAGTCAGTTAAGTGGCCAACTCAGGTCATTATCTCACGGTCTGAGTTCAAGCCCTGTGTCGGGCTCTGCTGACAGTTCAGAGCCTGGAGCCTGCTTCAGATTCTGTGTCTCCCTCTCTGCCCTTCTGCTCATGCTCTGTCTCTCTGTCTCAATAATAAACGTTAAAAAAATTTAAACGTTAAAAATAAACGTTAAAAAAAATTAAAAAAAATAAAGGTGACTAGATTGAGATTGGGTTCATTCTTTGAGGAAACCATGGCATGAACAAAAATCTGTAATTGGATAAACACAGAATATATATAATTAGATTCTCTTTAAGAGTATGTCTACATAAGAAAGAGTATGTCTACATAATATTGTAGTCAGTCTAAAATAGTTATTTGTTGAATAAGATGTTAACTGTTAGTCTCTCAAGTTGCTGGGATTTGGGATGATTTTTATTTTTATGTATGTGAATATTTCCCAGAATTTCTTCCAGAAACATATTGATTATATAACCAGCAGCAGTAAATGTTATTTCACATAATTAAATGACAATTTTTGTTCCTTCTGAATATAGTGGAGAAACACTTCATTCAATGCTAACTGCTATTCGATACAATTTTTTTTTAATTAGTGACCTGCCTAAATTTAGTGTATTATACTAGTTTACATGCCACACAGACATGTTATTCCCCTTTAAAATAACTGACCTTAGAAATTCCCTCTTTTCAGTTATCTACAAACAACCATTATTTAAAAATCTGTATCAACACAGTTACTGCTTTTATGCCAGAAACAGTGCAATCCTGTCTTTGGAACTACACTGTGCTATATTTGGGAATTAGTATGTAAATTTCACTTCTGTATGTTTCAACAACCTGATATTTAACCTGGTAAGTGCTCTTACAGTGAAATAGGAAAAGTGAGGAAAGCATGTTACGAAGTTACACTGGCAGCGATATGATTATCCCTGTGTTTCTAAGTAGCAAACTGCTAATCCTAGATACTCCAGGCACATAGGAACTAGGCTTATTTGTCAGACAATTAATAATTTAGGTGATGGTGACAGGCATTTATTTTTAGGTAATAAATTTTATTTTCACGTTGGGTGTGACCCTGGAGACCTCTTCATTTTAATTCCCTGTGGTGAATTTAGTTTTGTCCCTTCTTTCACTACTGCTGTTGGAGAATAAAGCAACACGATGTCATACAGAAAGTATTTTTTTAGTATTTTTAAAAGTACTCATTGAACACTTATTATGTAGCAAGTCGTATGGTAAGTATTGGGACAGTGATGAATGAAGCATAGTTTCTACTCTAATTTATAGCCTAGTAGGAAAGATATAACAAACAAGTAAATATATATTTATAAGTTGAAAACATGCTATGAAGAAAACAAATAGGACACTATAATAGGATAACAAGGCGATCTATTTAAGAGGAATTAGGAATGGCCTTTCTGAGCCTTGAGGAATGAAAAGGAGCCAGAAATGCTAAGGAGAAACAGTGCATACAAAGACCCTACAGTGAAAAAGAGTTTGGTATGACAGAAAAGAGGATAGTGTGACTGGAGCAACAGGGAGAAGGGCTCAAGGTGAGGATGGAAAGATAAGCAGGTCTTATAGGCTACAGTGAAGGGATTACATTTATGGTAGGGAAGCTATTGTGAAAGGTTTGAAGCAGGAGAAATAACATGATCAGACTTATATTTTAAGAATATCAATAGCCGTTCTGAGAAGGCAAGAATGGACACAGGGAGATCAAATGAGTGTCGTTTATGGTCTGAGCAGCTTGATCATGGAGTGTTAGTGGAAATGGAGAGTAGTGGATGGATTTGATAGATATTTTGAAGGTAAAATCAACTAAGTGGTACAAAAGATGTGGGTGATAAGGAGCAGGAGAGGTCAAGAATAGGCTTTTAACTTGGGTAGTAAAATGCATATTTGTGAGTATCTAATAATACTTGCAGGTTGACTCATTTGTTATTAGCTTCCACAGGGTTTGAATGTAAAAAGGAATATGTTTCCATTAAAACAGTAGATTCTAGAAATTTCTCTGAAAATAAACACTCCCCTTTAAATACTTTATTTTCTTGATTCAAGAAGGGCATCTTCATGTGGGGAAAACTTTGAAATAAAGTTTAGGAAAAGAGATTATTTTGCCGTATCTTTAGTATTTAGTACAGTTACTGACATAGACAATGAGGCATTCATTGAATGAATTCTTTTTGAAAGAAAAATGAAGTTCCAAGAATCAGTCTGAAAGAAGATGACTCCTGTGCCCTGTGAACAACTTTTTATTTAAGTCGATTTGTTAGGCTGGGCAGACTGTGCCAAAGTAACCAAGCAAATTTGACTTACATCTTAAATTATAAGATAAAATATTTTGTTATGTGACATTATTTAGAGGTTACTCTGTGGAGGTGTTAGAGGACCTCTAGGATCTTGGAATAATTTCTAGACAACATAGGATGGTGTAGTCAGGAAAAAACATTGAATGAGGTGATACCTAGAAAAACCTGATTTCCAATTTTGATTCAGCTCTGTATAATGAATAGTATTTTGGGCTAGTTACTACCTTTCTAAACTTCAGTCTCCCTGCGTGTAAAATAGAAATAGCCTATCTTTCCCCTAAAGACTTCTTGTAAGGACTTAATGTAATGATTAAATACATAAAAACATACACATCTACATGTATGTCACATTCAGCAAAGTTCCTGGCACAAAGTAAGAGTTTTATTTCCCTAAAAGACCCTAACATAATACCAAATATGTAGGTCTGTGGTAGATTGCAAAAATGACCACAATAAATGGGTTGGCTTGGCATACCACCTATTTTTCTCATTAATGTTTTTCTTTTCCCGACTGTACCCATGATACCCCCTAAATCTAATTTTGCATTACTGCATCCTTATTCCTTTTCCTTTAATAAAACCTTGGCCTTATCCATTTGACTCTGGTACATTGTTCCCTTTATTTCTAGAATTCATGTCCTTTGCAAGGAGCCTACTGGAGGAAGTAGAAGAGGTTCTAGGTCTTCCAGAATACTGTACTCAGATTTTATTGTGCATCCTAATTACCTGGGGATCTTGGTAAAAAGCTGATTTTGATTAGAAGTTCCGGGCTGGGACTAAAATTCTGTAGTTCTCTGAATGAGCAATGCTATGGAAGGTCTAAGCCAGAAGGAAGTAGTTAGAAAAAAATATTGCATTAAGAGAGACTTAAATGATGATTTTTTTAAAGTTTATTTATTTAGAGAGAGACAGCGCAGGAGGAGCAGAGTGAGAGAGAGAGAAAGAGAGAGAGAAAGAGAATCCCAAGCAGGTTCCATACTGTCAGCACGGGCCCCAGTGTGGGGCTCAAACCCACAAACCATGAGATCATGACCTGAGCCAAAATCAAGAGTCAGGTGCTTAACCGGCTGAGCCACCCAGGTCTCCCAATGATACATATATTTTTTAATGAAAGCTCCCTTGCTCTTTCCATCACATGAAGACACAGCAAGAAGACAGCCATCTACAGACTAGGAAGGGGCCCTCACCAGACATCTTGATCTTGGGCAACCTTGATCTGTTCTGATCTTGGACTTCCCAGCCTCCAGAACTGTGAGAAATACATTTCTGTTGTTGATAAGCCACCCAGTATATGGTATTCTGTTACAGCAGCTCAGGTGGACTGAGACAGTAGTTTGAGTAAGATGAGAAGGAGAGGAGACAAACATCTAAAGAGAATATACTCTTGGTTCCTAATATTGCTAGAACCCTCTAATGAATTTTTGGGGAAAAAAAAGCATACATAACAAAATTTACCATTTTAACCATTTTGAAAGTGCACAATTCCTTGAGATTAAGTTCATTCACATTGTTTTAATGATTTTTAAATGGATTTTATATTTTAGAGCAGTTCTAGGTTTACAGTAAAATTGAGCGCAAAGTACAAAGAGTTCCCACATTCACCTTCAGGTCACATATGTATAGCCTCCCCCACTATCAACATTTCAACATCCTGCATCACAGTGGTACATTTGTTACAATTAATGAACCTACACTGACACATCGTTATCACCTAAAGTCCATAATTTAGGGTTCACTCTTGGTGTTACATGTTCTGTAAATTTTGACAAATGTGTGATAACATGTATTTACCATTTTAGAGAATGCCCTAAAAATCCTCTGTGCTCTGCCTATTCATCTCTTCCCTCCTCCGTAACCCCTGATAACCACTGATTTTTTACTGTCTCCATAGGTTTCCTTTTTCAGAATGTCATATCATTGGAATCCTATAGTATATAGCCTTTTCAGATTGTCTTCTTTCTCTTAGTAATATCCATGTAGGATTCTTCCATATCTTTTCATGGCTTCTTAGCTCATTTCTTTTTAGCACTGAATAATATTCCATTGTTTGGATACATCATACCCTGTTTATCCACTCAGCTATTGAAAGACATCTTGGTTGCGTCCAAGTTTTGCAATTATGAATAAAGCTGCTGTAAATATCTATGGGCAGGTTTTTGTGTGGACATAGGTTTCAACTCATTGGGTGTGATCGCTAGATTATATGGTAAGAGTTTGTTTAGTTTTGTGAGAAATCGCCATATTTGGACCCAGAGTGGCTGTAACTGTCATATGTATCCTCACCGGCAATGTGATTTCTTGTTGCTCCATATTCTCGTCAGCATTTGGTTGGTATTATCAGTGTTTCAGATTTTGGCCATTCTAATAGGCATGTGGTAGTGTATCATTTTAATTTGTAGTTCTTTAATGACTTAGGATGTTGAGCATCTTTGTCTATGTTAATTTGCCATGTGTGTATCTTTTTTGGCAAACTCTGTTTAGGTCTTTTGTCCGGTTTCTAACTAGGTGGTTAGTTTTCTTACTGTTGAATTTTAAGAGTTCTCTATACATTTTGGATAACAGCCCTATTTCAGTCTTTTGTGAGTATTTTTTCCGAACCTATGGTTTGTCTTCTCATTCTCTTGGTAGTGTCTTTCATAGAGCAGAAGTTTTTAATTTTTGTAGTATCTAGCTTATTTTTTTTAATGTACCTGGTATTATATCTAAAAAGTTACTGCCAAACTCACTGGCATCTGGATTTCCTTCTGTGTTGTCTTTTAGGAGTTTTATGGTTTTGCATTTTACATTTAGGTCTGTGATCCATTTTGAGTTAATTTTTGTGAAGGGTGAAAGGTATGTGTCTAGATTAGACTATTATTATATTAGTTTTTTGGGTTTGTGTGGGCGTGGGTGTGTGTGTGTGTGTGTGTGTGTGTGTGTGTGTGTTGTTTTTTTTTTGGCATGTAAACATTCAGTTGTTCCAGTGCCATTTGGTGAAAAGACTATCTTTGCTCTATTGTATTGCTTCTACTCCTTTGTCAAAGATCATATATTTATGTGAGTCTGTTTCTGGGTTTTCTGTTTGTTCCATTGATCTATTTGCCTGTTCTTTCATCAGTACCACACTGTCTTGATGACTATAGTTTTATAGTAAATTTTGAAGTCAGATAGTATCAGTCCTCTAATAACTTTGTTCTTCTTCAATAGTGCATTGGCTATTTTTTGCCTTTTTGTTTAAGCTTTCTAATTAGTTTGTCAATAGCCACAAAATAACTTGCTAAGATTTTGATTAGGATTGCATTGAATCTATAGCTCAAGTTGGGAAGAGCTGACATTTGACAGTATTGAGTCTTCCTACCCATGAACATGAAATTTCTCTCCATTTATTTAGTTCTTTTTTGATTTTAAAAAATGTTTATTTGTTTATTTTGAGAGAGAGAGCGAGAGCAAGAGAGAGCATGCACCTGCATGGGGAGGGGCAGAGAGAAAGAATCCCAAGCAGGCTCCAGTGTGTTACACATAGCCCAACATGGGGCTCCACCTCCCGAATCGTGAGATCATGACCTGAGTAGGGGCACCTGGGTGGCTCAGTTGATTAAGTGTCCGACTTTGGCTCAGGTTATGATCTCACAGTTTATGAGTTCTAGCCTCTGTGCTGACAGCTCAGAGCCTGGAGCCTGCTTTAGATTCTGTGTCTCCCTCTCTCTCTCTGCCCCTTCCCCTCTCCCATTCATCCTCTGTCTCTCAAAAATAAATAGAAACATTTTTAAAAACTAAAAAAAAAAGAGATACTTAACCAGCTGAGCCACGCAGATGCCCCTCTGATTTTTTTGAAATCAGTTTTGTAGTTTTCCTCCTACGGATCTTGCATGTATTTTGTTAGATTTATACCTAAGTATTTTGGATTTTTGAGTGCTTGTGTAAGTGCTTTTAATTTCAAATTTTAATTGTTTATTGTTGGTATGTAGAAAAACAGTTGCATTTGTTATATTAAGCCTACTCGCTGCAACCTTACTGTAATTGCCTAATAGTTTTAGGAGTTGTGGGTTTTATTTTTTTCTGATTCTTTTGTGTCTTCTATGTATATAATCATGTCATCTGTGAATAAAGACAGTTTTATTTATTCCTTCTCAATCTGTGTGATTTTTTTTCTTTTCTTATCTTGCTGCATTAGCTAAAACTTTCAGTCTAATGTGATGAGGGGACATCTCTTCCTTTGTCCTTGATCTTGGTGAGAAAGCTAGTTTCTCACCATTCAGTATGATGTGAACTGTAGGTTTTCTGTGGATGTTCTTTATAAACACCTGTTGTATATATAAATATATAAATATATAAATGTATATATATATATATCTGTTCCTAGTTCACTGAGAGGTTTTATCTTGAATCGGTGTTAGATTTTTTTCAAATGTTTTATCTGCATCTACTGATGTGATCATGAGATTTTTCTTCTTTAGCCTATTGATGTGATGGATTACATTAATTGATTTTTGAATATTGAATCAGCCTTCCATAACTGGAATGAATCCCACCTGACTGTGGTATATAATTTTTAATACATTGTTGAATTCACTTAGCTAATTTTATTGAGTTTTGCATCTATATTCATGAGAAATACTGGTCTGTAGTTTTCTTGAAATGTCATCTGCCTTTTGTTTTAGGGTAATGCCAGCTTCATAGAGTTAGGGAGTATTCCCTGTTCTTCTGTCTTTTTATGACTTTCGAAGCAAGAAATATGCTCTCTGCCTTGCATATTTTAGTTTATATCTTACTCGTCTTGAGAATACTGTACAATGAAAAAGTGAAAATATGATTAGATCAGAGTGGGCTCTTATAGAAGAGTAATCCTGGTAAAAATAGAAGTGAAGTAGAATTTTTGTCCCCCAAAATAGAAATTTTTTTCATGTCTAGTCATCCTTTATGTGTTGACATTACTTTTACTCTTTAAAAACACTTTGAATTCGTTTTCTTAAATGTACTCAAGTTCCCAGTAATACCTTCAGAAAGGTCAATGACACAGATAGCATTCTGAATTACATCACTTATTTGTATTCTTTCAAAATTGCCTAACAATGAACTTTGGATTTATTAAGATCAGTTGGTGGTTTGCATGTTTGACTTTGGACCCCTTTTCTTTATTCGTTTATGTGTATAAAATATTAATTCTTATATGGGTGAGGTTCTTGCTGAAATATGGTGCTTTCATTGAGGTTAGGTTAAGGCGTGCTGTGGTTTTGGTGTCGTATAGTCTGTTCATAGAAGATTAAATAACATTATTCATCATAGTAAATGAGAAATCTGGAATGCAGACATCTTTGTAATAATGCACTTAAAATGCATTAAATGTAGTGTATGATACTGTATTTTATTAGGCATATAGGCAACAAAATCAAACCATTGAAAAATGAGTAGAATTTAAAAAGAAGGGATTTAAAGCCTCTGCCTATCAACTTATCTTCCTAGCTATCAGAGTTTGTAGATTCCCACTTCTTGAACATTTCTTCAGATCTTCAGATGCAAGAGATATCGTAGCTTCTCCTGAAATTTACTTTTGAAAGCCGGAAGAATCCCTCTCATTTTTCCCTTTATAAATACTCTTAACTCTTCTCCCACCTCTCATTCCCCCCAGGTCCTTAAAACAAACTTGCATATATTACCCAAGAAAAACAAAATACATGTCCACACACAGACTTGTACAAAATGCTCATTGTAACTATTTGCAGTAACTCAAAACTGAAAAGAATCCAAATGTCCATCAACAGATGAATAAACAAACTATGATGCATCCATACAATGAAATACTATTCAGTAAATTGAATGAATTATCAATACATGAAACAACACTGATGAATCTCAGAATCATTCCGCTGAATGGAAAGAAGGGGCAGAAAGAAAAAGTAAATACTTTTTTATTCCATTTATGTAGAATTCTACAACAAGCAAACAAATCTATAGTGACAAAAGGCAAGTTAATGGTTGCTTATGGACAGGGATAGAGGGAGGGATTACAAAGAAACACAGAAAGTTTAAGGGATGACTGGTGCTTTCACAGTGTTAAACTGTTAAGACTTTTAAAACTGATCAAACTGTACACTTTAAGTATGTGCAGCATATGAATTTTCTGTTGCTGCTTAATGAATTAACCACAAATTTAACAGATCAAATTAACTCCTATTAGTTATCTGACAGTTCTGTAGGTCAGAAATCTGGGTGGGCTTGTCTGTTTTTCTGCTTAGCGTCTCACAAGGCCAAAATAAAGGTGTCAACTAGTTACATTCCTTTTTGGACGCTTTGGGGAAGAATCAGCTTACAAGCTTAATCAAATTGTCAGAACCCATTTCTTGCATTTTTGGAATTGAAGTTTCTGTTTGATTCCTGGCTGTTAGCTAGAGGTTGCTCTTCTAGAGGCTCTTCTAGAGGCCACACTCAGGTCCTTTTCAAGTGGCCCCTTCCTACTCCAAGCCAGCCATGGCTTGGTGAATCTCCCTCATGCTTTGAATCTCTGACTTCCTCTTCTGCTATCAGTGGAAAATACGCTGCTTATTTTAAAGAGCTCATGTGATTAGATTAAGCCCACACATATAATCTCCCTATATTAAGTTAGCTGATTAATGGCTCTAATTACGTCTTCAAAATCTCTCTTAACACACAATGTAATATAATCATTGAAGTAGCACTAGGGGCAGGAGATTTGAGGACCATTTTAGAATTCTGCCTATTATGTGCAGTATACCATGCATCATTTGTACCTCAATAAAATTTATGGTTTTTTTCCTAAAAATACGACAAAAAGGCCTGAAAATAATAATGATAATAATACTTGCAGAGGGATGATTGTGAGACTCAAATAAGATGTAGATTGATTACTCTAACTGATTTGATTTAGCACAGCATTTCCATGTCCAAGTCAGAGAATAGAACTAAAATGTTAATAATATTTATATTTGTATTTTCTTTCACTGTTCATGAGAGAAAACAGAGAAGTGAAGAAGTAACCTAGAATTCAACATGATAGAAAAGAGGTGATTTTATGTTTCACAAGTTCTTGACTCAAAATTGTGATTAATATTGTGACTTAATGTAGGTCTGTAAATCTAAATTTAATATTTTAAAATCCCTATTTTTTAATTAAATTTGTATAATTAATGACTTAGTGTAGCTGTACATTTTATTGATCCTGTTACTAGTTACACCAAGTCATAGAATTCTTGACTTTACAGAAATCTTATGTTGAAGAATGTAGGGAATACTGTTTATCTGATTGTTGTTTACTTCCAGAAGAGATTAAATCAATAATAATATATTTAAGATTTCATTATGATTATTATTTAATGACCAAAGACTTTAGAAATTAATGTATATATATATTTTTTTAATGTTTATTTACTTTTTTTGACAGAGAGACAGAGCGTGAGCAAGGGAAGGGCAGAGAGAGAGGGAGACACAGAATTCAAAGCAGGCTCCAGGCTCTGAGCTGTCAGCACAGAGCCCAACGTGGGGCTCGAACTCACAAACCGTGAGATCATGACCTGAGCTGAAGTTGGTGCTCAACCGACTGAGCCACCCAGGCGCCCCTAGAAATTAATATTTTTGATAGATTAGATGAAGCTTTAGAATAAAATGTGGTTAGTCTTGCTTGAGTCATCAAGTTACTAGTCTGTAATACCCTGTGTTAGCAAGTATGTCAAACATCATAAATTGCTGGTGGGGCTATAAATTGGTTCAAGCCCTTTGGAAAACCATTTAGCGTTGTTTACTGAAGCTATACATGTATACATGTATGTATATACCACATATATGACCCAGCAGTTTACTGCCTCCTCATTCCACATTTAGTCCATGGGAAACAGTAAAATCTCTTTAAAATTCCCAAAAATCAAACGTTTGTCATCTTTTACTCCTTAATAAGAATCATGTGTTCTTCATTGAATATCAAGGTTCAAAATCTTCAGTTTGACTACATTTTTGTTTATCTTTTATTTCTACCTCTGTGTACTTTTTAGCAAGTTTCCTTATTTTTCTTCCCTTATGCCTTACTTGTCTCCTTGCCATTTTATCCATCTTGGGCATCAGTGCAATCCAATAGAACTTTCTACAGTAATGATGTAATGTTCTATAATGGTGTTGTCAGATGTGACAACCACAAGCCACATGTGGCTTTTGAGTACTTGAAATGTAGCTATTGTGGCTGAAAAAAACTGATTTTTAAGTTATTTAATTTTAATTTAGCTACATGGGGCTAGCAGTTAATGTAGCACAGGTCTATATCAGTATTGTCTTCCTTAATCTCTGTAGATTGTTTTGATTGCATTCTCTCTACTTACCTAATAATTTATTTTATCCTACTTTTTTTATTTTTTATTAAAATTTTTTAACGTTTATTTATTTTTAAGAGAGAGACAGAGCATGAGCAGAGAAGGAACAGAGGGCGGGAGAGGACAAAGAATCTGAAGCAGGCTCTTGGTTCTGAGCTGTAAGCACAGAGCCCAACACAGGGTTCAAACCCACAAACCATGAGATCATGACCTGAGCCAAAGTTGGATGCTTAACCAAGACTGAGCCATCCAGGCATTCCTGTCCTATTTTTAAACTTTAGCCATCCATATGTTCATTTTTATTTTTTTAAGTTTTGGCATATATCGTTGCTTCCTGTAAGCTTTTGGGGAGTGAAGGTATTTTACTTCTTTTATATCTCTTTTACCACCTATATTTTGATCATAATACATAATCTGAAAGTATTTATTGATGGAGGTAGTCACTTGGGAATTGGGGAACTTAAAAATAACACTGAACTTTTTTTAGGGTATTGTGAAATTGGGGAGACTCAAGAATACAAAATGGATTTTTAAAAATAGTAATAGATTAAGTGTAGAACAGTAGATTAAAAATCTGGAAACCCAGGGGCGCCTGGGTAGCCCAGTCAGTTAAGAGTCCAACTCTTAATTTCAGCTCAGGTCGTTATTTCAGCGTTTTTGAGTCCAAACCCCGAGTCGGGCTTCCTGCTGGCAGTGCAGAGCCTGCTTGGGATTCCCTCTCCCTCTCTCTCTGCCCCTACCCTGCTCGTTTGAGCACACTGTGTCTCTCTCTCAAAATAAATAAACAAAAATCTGGACATCTAAAATCTAATTATAGCTCTGCTGTTAATTTTGTTAATAACAGACAAGTTTCTTAACTTTTTCAGGTAAATTTGCTCATTTACAAAATGAAAGATGAATTATTTGGCTTTTAATATCTTTTCCAGCATAAGATTCTTAAAGTAGGTTTCCCTAATTGAAAACTATTTTCAGTGGAGATTAATGTTGGTACTAAGTTCAAGTGTATTTTTGATTAAGTGTATTTTTTAAAAAATAAAGTTATTTATTTTGAGAGAGAGAGAGAGAGAGAGAGAACAAAGGCGGGACAGGGTGAGAGGGAGAGAATCCCAAGCAGGATCCTCACTTTCAGTGCAGAGCCTGATGTGGAGCTCAGACTCAGAAACTGTGGGATCATGACCTGAGCCAAAACCATGAGTCCAACACTTAGCTAACTTGAGCCACCTACACACCCTGTTACTTGTTTTATTTTATATTTTAGAAAATGTTCAGGAAGAGAAAGTACACGCTGAAATGCCCAGGTTTGAAATGCCAGAACACTCCTATCTGTGGTGAAATGCCAAGATAAAAAATTACTGAAGACTAAGAATGGGCAGGAAAATAGCAAATCAGCTTCTTTATAGCAAACAGTAAATACAGCTAAAGAAAAATAAAACCATATTCAAATGATTGTTCATTCCAAGTAATTAGTTACAAATCCAGGAATAAAATTTGGGAGAGAATGTCAGCATGTTATAGTGAAGGAAACAACTGAACCGGAAGTCAGAGCTGAGATTATTATCCCTCCAATGCAAGTAACTAGCTGCAGGACAATATGTGGTAAAGTTTGAAAGGGTATTTACTTCTGCATTGCCATAGCGTCATCTCTTGACACCTTTAGGACCATAGCATAAACCAAAGAGAATGCCCATATTCTTTTCAAAAACCTAGAAATAATTCCATTGTTTCATCTCACTGTTTTTCTGAGTCAGCTGGCAGTGGTACAAGCTGCCTTTGTTTTCTGTTATCTTTTGAACTCACATCTTCTACTACTTTGAACAGCTCCTTATTTGACCCATTTCTCCATCTTTGCCAAATCCTTCCACTGTGCTCCAGAGAGCTTCTGCCTCTCTGACTTTGCAGACTTCCCTTTATATAGTTATTTTCATTCTCTTTTCCAAAGTTAAACCTTCCATCTCCTTGCCTTAACTGATACTGGCTAGGCCCAAGCGGGGGTGTGGGGGTGCTACCTATATTCATACATCCCGTGTATATTAAACTTGGAAAAGATGTGAGTCAGTATCTTCTTTGCTCTCTGAAGAGAGAGCAGTGCTTCCATATCATTTTTCACGCTTTAAAATGAGTCAAAGGTATATCAGTTCTCTCTCTTAACACTTAATGTTGGTGAGAAATTATAATGGTAGTAATATTTATTGAGCACTTAACTGTGTGACCTGCCCCTCCCCAGCTTTCTTGAGATGTAATCGACTTCTATAACATTGTATACATTTAAGGTATACAGTGTGATAATTTGATACATGCATTGTGAAATAACCACAATAACACACTTTGCATTACTGTTTTTTGTTGTGAGCACATTTAAGATCTACTTTCTTAGTGATTTTTAAGTACATAATGTGCTGTCAATGATAGTCACCATGCTGTACATTACATTCCCAGGACTTATTTATCTTATAACTGGAAGTTTGTACCCTTTGACCAACATTTCCCCATTTTTCCAGCCCCCAGCCCCTAGCAACCGCCATTCTACTCTGTTTCTATGAGTTCAGCTTTTTATATTTCACATGTAAGTGAGAGCATACAGTGTTTGTCTTTTTCTGTCTGACTTATTTTACAAAACATAACCCCTCAGGATTCATCCATGTTGTCATAAGTAGCAAGATATAAAATTTCTTTGTATATATTTACTATAGCTTCTTTATCCATTCACCCCCACCCCATTACCACTTAGATTGTATCTGTGTCTTGGCTGTTGTGAAATAAATGCTGCAATGAACATAGGGAAGCAGATATCTTTCCAAAATAGCGATTGTGTTTTGGGGGATATATAGCTAGAAGGAAGATTGCTGGATCATATGGTAATTTTTAATTTTTAATTTTTTGGGAGTACTTCCATACTGGTTCTCATAATGGCTGTGCCTGTTTACGATCCCACCAGCAGTGTACAAGGTTTCCCTTTTCTCCTCATCCTCACCAGCACTTGCTCTCTCTTGTATTTTGATAATAGCCATTCTGACAAGTGTGAGGTGATATTTCATTATGGTTTTCATTTGCCTTTCCCTGAAGATTAGCAATATTGAGCGTCTTTCATGTGCTCATTGGTCATTTGTACATTGTCTTTAGAAAAATGTCTATTCATTTCTCTGCCTGTTTCTTAATTGGATTTTTAGGGGTTTTTGCTATTAGGTTGCTAGTCCAGTTGCTGTGGAGTTGTGTGTGTCATTTATATATTTTGAGTAGTTAAACCCTTATAAGAAAAATGTTTGCAAATATATTTTTTCTATTCCATAGGTTGTCTGTCTCTTCATTTTGTTGATTTTTTTTCTATGCAGGAGCGTTGTAGTTTGATGCTTTTGTTGCTTGTGCTCATGATATCTTGTCCATAAAATCATTGCCAAGACCAATGTTGAGGAGATTTTTTTCCCTATGTTTTCTTCCAAGAGTTTTTTTTTTTTTTTTTTAGAGAGCGGGTGCAAGTGAGTGAGGGCAGAGTGAGAGAGAATCCCATGAGTGGCAGAGAGAGGGAGAGAGAGAGAGAAGTGGGGCTCACCCAAAGTGGGGCTTGTGTTCACTGGAAGTGCGACTCCTGCTTCCCCAAAGGGGGACTCAAACTCGTGAACCATGAGATCATGGCCTGAGCCAAAGTCAGATGCTTAACCAACTGAACCACCCAGATGCCACTATGGCTTTAGTTTTTAAATTTAAGTCTTTAATACATTTTAAAGATTTTTGTGAATGCTGTAATTTTATTCTTTGGCATGTGAATATCCAGTTTTCCCAGCACTCTTTATTGAAAGGACTACTTTTTCCCCTTTGACGATTCTTGGCTCTCTTGTCACATATTGTCATGTATGCATTGGTTTATTTCTTGGCTCTCACTTCTGTTCCATTGACCCATGTGTTTATTTTTATGCCAGTATTATACATGTGTTAATTTATTATTGCTTTGTAGTGTTTAAACTCAGGAAGTGTGATGCCTCTATCTTTGTTCTTCCTCAAGATTGCTTTGGTTATTGGGGTCTTTTGTGGCTTCATACAAATTTTAGGGTAGTTTTTTCTATTTCTGTGAAAAATGCCGTTAGAATTTTGATAGGGATTGCGTTGAATCTATAGTACCGTTTATTTGTGAAACTTCTGTTTCTCTCATCAGTGTCTTCTGGTTTTCATTGTACAGATCTTTCACCTCTTTGGCTAAATTTATTCCTATGTATTTTTTGACTTCGTTGCTATTGGAAATAGGATTGTTTTGTTTATTTCTTTTTCAGATGGTTTGTTGTTTCTATATAGAAATATCACTGATGTTTTGTATATTGATTTTGTGGTCAGCAGCTTTACTGAATTTATCAGTTCTAACAGCATGTTTGAGTAGTCTTTAGGGTTTTCTAGTTATAATATGTCATCTTCATATAGATACAGTTTTACTTCTTTTTTTTTTCCTTAATTGCTCCCATACTATGCTGAATATAAATCATAAGGGTGGGCACCCTTGTGTTGTTTGCAATCTTAGAGGAAAGCTTTTAGCTTTTCACTATCAGTACTGATAATAATTGTGGACTTTATGTAAATAAAGCTAATAATATATGCCTTTAATATGTTGAGGTATGTTTCTTCTATATCCAAATTTTGAAAGCTTTATCATGAAAGCATTGAATTTTGTCACATGCTTTTTCTGCATCTGTTAAGATGGTCATATGTTATCTATCCTTCATTTTGTGAATGTGATATATTGCGTTTATTGATTTGGGTATATTCAAACCATCCATGCATCTCAAGATTAAATTCCATTTGGTCATAGTATATGATCCTTTTAAAGTGCTTGTTGAATTTGGTTTGCTAGTATTCTGAGAATTTTTGCATCTGTATTGGGGATTGGCCTGTAATTTTCTTGTAGTCTCTTTATTTTGGCTTTGGTATCAGAGGAATGCTGGCCTCATAAAATGAGTTTGAGATTGTTCTTTCAGTATTTTGAAAGAGTTTGAGAAGGACTGGCTTTAATTCTTCTTTAAATGTTTGATAGAAATCACCAGTGAAACCATCTGGTCCTGGGTTTTCTTTGTTGGGAGGTTTTTGATAACTGATTTGATCTCCTTACTCATTTTTGGTCTGTTCGTATTTTCTGTTTCTTCATAATAATGTCATGGTAGGTTGTATATTTCTAGAAATTTATCCATATCTTTATAGGTTATCTAATTTGTTGGTATATAATTGTTCATAGTAGCTGCTTATGAACCTTCATTTATCTGAGGTCAATTGTGATGTCTCCTCTTTCAGTTATGATTTTGTGTATTTGGTAAATTTTTTTAATGTTTATTTTTGAGAGAGAGCAGCATGTGCGCTCACAGGTGGGGGGAGGGGCAGAGAGAGAGGGAGACACAGAATTCAAAACAGTCTCCAGGCTCTGAGCTGTCAGCACAAAGCCTGACATGGGGCTCGAACTCAGGAGCCATCAGATCATGACCTGAGCCAAAGTAGGATGCTTAACTGACTGAGCTACTGACTTAGCTACTGAACTAAGTATAAGAGGTCTCATACATAGTAAATAGTGGAGCTGAGAAAGCATTAAAATATCTTCATGTGTTGTAAAAATGAAAATGGAATAATTTTACTGGAAGCAGTTTGGAAATAAATATTTCAATGATCTTTAATTTTTCATACTCCAAGAAAATAGCCATGAACTTGTATAAAGATGTATATAATGTAAGTTTATCCAGTATTATTATAATAAAAATTTGGAAGTAACCAAAATGTCCAGCATTAGGGGAGTATCAAATAAATTATGGTATATCTTACAGAGTATATAACATGGGCATTGGAAAGCCCACGTGTTTGTGAGGATGTGGACATACAAATTTATCCAAAATTTTGGAAGAGTATCAATATTTTCAAAAATTAAGGGAAAATACCAACAGTTTGATACCAACAGGTCTTCTGCTAGGAATTGAATAGATATTCTTGTACAGATGGGTATGGTAAAATTGAAAGGAGTCAAAGAAGATTCTAATAAGCTGAACTTTGATGGAGTTGTTAGCTAATATAAGAAATATAGAACTAGGTTTTTGCTAGGGAAAAATAATGACTTTAGTTCAGGGTTTATTGACTTAATTGGTTTTATTCATAGGGACATCCAGAAAGAGATAGTCAATATTTGGAAATAAATACATATCTAGAGATAAGAGAAGAAAGAACATGAAAGAAATATAGGGGGGGTAAAATTTTTCATATTTTGGCATAAATCAGGTACAGAATGAGACTGTTGGTGGGCTTGTTATCATCTATGATACATAAACTGATATACTTTCCTGCTTCTTAAAAATGTGTGTTCATCTGTTTTGGTTTGTGAAAGAATCCTTTTTGATTCTCCTCCTAAAGTGAAATTTTGCTCAGTCCCTGAATAGTGAATTGTTAGAATGGTTTTTTACAGTTCACATTGTATAAATATATCTTAATATGAAAGAACCAATAGAGTTTGATAAAACACGTGTACACAAATAGGTTCTGTTTCCAACCCTGTCTTTTGAACAACTCATTCCATCTCCTGAGTGATATCTTTGGCTTGGCCTAGAATGATTCTCAGCCTGGACATATTTTTGGATGTTTGTGAGTTTTCTATGTGAATTTTAAATTTTTTAAAATTCTTTATTTTATTTAAATTTTTAGAATTTGAGTACAGTTGACACAGTGCTATGTTACTTTCAGGTATACAATATAGTGATCCAATATTTCTTTATGTAATGCTGTGCTCACCACAAGTGTAGTTACCATCTGTCAATATACAATGCTGTTACAGTATCATTGACTATATTCCCTATGCTGTACCTTTTATTCTCATGATGTTTTCATTCTATAACTGGAAGCCTGTATCTCCCACTCCCCTTGACCCATTCTGCCCATCCCTCCACTTCTCTCCCCTCTAGAAACCATCAGTTTGTTCTCTGTATTTATAGGTCTGATTCTGCTGTTTGTTTGCTTATTTATTTGTTTTGTTTTTAAAATTCTTTATTTTAAAAGGACTTAAAGCATATTCTGAATCATTTAGATGTCCTGGGAAGTAGGTTTGGTATCTGTTTATGACTGTGTTTTGCATAACTTTGGAGCCATATAGTACAACTTTAATTGTTTCAGTCTAACCTTGATATTTCAGGAACACACTTGCACCTCAATGTTGTATTTGAACATAGTAAAGCCTAAATAGTGTCAGTTAGGTAACATATGGATAAAATTTCACAGTAGTTCAAATAAAGGAAAGACTGTTATAAAGTAGGATAGGCATGAACAAAATAAAGCAGATTTTTGGAGCAGTCAGTACAAAATCCATATAGCAAGCAATGTGATTTTTATCATATTTAATATGGTTATTTTGAATTTTACTTTTTGTATTTTTGTATTTAATTTTAAATCTATTTTAGCTTCATGGTTGTGTAAGGAGTTATAAGCTTAAGGATTTTACATTTGATTTTATATCTGTATACTGCTAAGTAACACTATATTCAAAAAAAGTTACTATCAGGGATCTGAAATACTTTTTTCTCCTCCAAAAGAGTGCTATATTAATTTCTGCTGTACTGTATGCCACTTCACTGTTAGACTTAAGATACTTAAGGAGGTCTTTTAAACACACATTTGAGTCATAAATTTCAACGAAAGAGAAAGAAATGAAATTTGTCTCATAATGAATGTACAGTTCCACAAAATAGTGTGGTTATTGCCAAGTCCATGGTCACCATCCATTTTGGGTTTTTGTACACGTGAAGAGAAAGGTACAGTAAACATTGGAGAAATTGAATTTTTAGTAATGTTGATACACATTTTTGCTATGCTGTTCCCTCCAGAAGGAAGATGACTGACATTTCATTTGGCTGGGGATACTGAAAGGTAAAATGCTAGGAATATTGTGTTCACTCTGGCCCTCTAGTCTAGAAGTCAAGTGAACGCAGGTTACAAGGAGGATATAGAGAATGGGAACAATGTAGGGGAACAAAGGAGTTAGGTGGAACAAGATTTCTCCTATGGGGTAAAATAGGTAAAGTAGGCATCTGTGATATAGGAGAATAGTGAAATACAAGGAAAAAATAAAAATGAAGGGAAAGAAGAAAGCCACTAAATATTCTTTCGTCTCCTTAATAATCAGTTTTGGGTAATGCTTTGCTCCAAATATCATTAAGTTATTCTCTCTATGATCCCAGTTACCTGATTGTACTTATTACTAAGGTTGGTCATAAATCTCCTCCTAATCCCATGGATCTTATGGATAGGAATAATATATTGGTATAATAGATCTGCTTCAGAAATAACTTTTAGTTTGTCTGACCACAGATTTGGACTTCACCCCTATATCTAATCAATCCAACATCAGTCGTATTGATTCTGCCTTCAGGACATATATTGAATGGACACGCTTCTAGATTATCATCACTTAGTCCAAATGACTACCATTTCTGTCACCTGGACTATTTTAGTCATCTTCTTCTTTTTTTTTTTTTTTAGTTTTTAATGTTTATTTTTGAGGAAGAGCGAAAGAGAGAGACAGTGTGAGCAGGGGGGGCGCAGAGAGAGAGAGGGAGACACAGAATCTGAAGCAGGCTCCAGGCTCCGAGCTGTCAGCCCAGAGCCCAACGTGGGGCTTCAACTCATGAACTGCGAGATCATGACCTGAGCCAAAGTCAGATGCTCAACTGACTGAGCCACCCAGGGGCCTCTATTTCAGTCATCTTCTAACTCCATCTTCTAATTCGTCCACCTGCATTTATTCTGCCATTGCTCCCCTCCCCACCAAGTCTCCATAAAGGAGTTAGAACAAACGGCGATTTCTGATATTAGTACTCTTTTCCTTAAAATCCTTGAATGTGCTCCCATTAGAATAGTCTTGACAATCATCAGCATAACCGTCAAGGTCCTACTTGATTTGATCCCCTGCTGACTCTTAGTCTCTGCTCACTTCACTCCTGTCTACTGGACTGCTATCATTATGTGCAGATGCATCAAGCCCCCTTCCCAGTTCAGAGCCTTTGCATATGATGCACCTTGCGCACGCGCGCGCTGGCACACACACACACACACACGCACACACACACACACACACACACACAAACTATACACATATGTTCCAATTCTCCCAGCTAGCTAGCTAACTCCTAATAATCCCATTGGTCTCAATTTAAATATCATTTCCTTAAGGAAATAGATCTATTTAAAGTGCCCAGTACTTTTACTTCATTGCACTTATAAGTGTAATTGGATATTTGATTCTAACTAATCCATGAGAGACTGGTTTTGCTCATGCTTTTTTCTTTAGCGCTTAGCACAGTGCTTGAGTCATTGGTGTTCAGTAAATGAATGGCTAGATGAATAGATGGATGGATGGCAGTGTATCAGTAGTGTATTTTCTCATATAAAGTACAACATATTTGATAGATAATTATTGTTTTTGGAAGTATTAACTTTTTAATAGTATAAAGAACACTTGGACTTGATCTTGTTTTTCATATAATCAGCGTTTGTGGTTTACATACCTTAAATTTCAAATTAACATGTCTTAAACTGCTAAAAATAACCTTGGAGCAGTATTCTATTTGTATAATGATTGTCGAGTAAGTGTCTGAGGCGGTTATATTAATTTAAAAAAGTAGATATTTTTTCTTTGAAAACGACATGGAATCACATATTTACTACTATCTAGTGAATCTTATTACTTACTTAACTATCCTGAATCTCATTTCTGCTCTGTAGATGTTTAATACTTTTTATTACTTCATTAGCCTCCAGTTTTCTTCTTGAGTCTAACAGTAGTGTCCATAATGAATTGCAAAATATGTAGCTCATTTCTTCATTTCTTTTCAACCTTAACCTATCAACATTTAATACTTTGTTATGTAACTTAAAATGAAAGATATATTTATTTACCAATTTATTTATTTTTGATAAAGATAGCACTGTTTTTAGGGCAAATTCTTTAACTGGGTCCAGAACATCTGAAAGCATCAAATAACTAGAGGTCTTCAGCATGACTTTAATCCTGTGAATGCCTAATTGGCCTTTGTCATGTCTTTGTATAAGGAATTTTTAAATTTATGATTAGTAATCTTGAAGTTTACCTCATAACAAAAGGGAGATACATTTTTATATAAACATGTTGTTTTCCCTGGTAAGTTCAGTTACTTTTTTTTTTTAATTTTTTTTTTAACGTTTATTTTTTTGAGAGACACAGAGACAGAGTATGAGCAGGGGAAGGGCAGAGAGAGAGGGAGACACAGAATCCGAAGCAAGCTCCAGGCTCTGAGCCGTCAGCACAGAGCCCATCGCGGGGCTCGAACTCACAGACCGTGAGATCATGATCTGAGCCGAAGTCGGCCGCTTAACCAACTGAGCCACCCAGGCGCAGTTATTTTCTATTTCAGTGTGTTTATAATACTAAAACAGTTTGGGATATATACATTGTAGATTGGGGGAAAAGGTAAATTATAAAAATTCTGTTTTTGATATACTTTTAAACATCTTTTTTTATGTATTTTAAATCACTTTATTTTAAGACCCATGGTTTTACATAATTGAAACAAGTATTTTAAATTAGATTTGATATATTTGTTAATGTGAAATGATTTTATGCATTCATATTTCAAAAATGTTTTATATTATTTTAATCCCTGTGTCTGTCAGAATTATAAAGTTTCTTGTCATTTGCATAGAACTTTATTGGAAAAACTATTTCCATGAAAAACATATCTCTACTTAAACATACTTGTGCTCAAATTATTTAATTGTTCTGTTATACATAATTAAGTAACTTCTAATCTTAGAGAGGTAGGACATTTGTTAAAAAACATTTACTCCCAGGACACCTGGGTGGCTCAGTGGCTTGAGTGTCTGACTTCGGCTCAGGTCATGATCTCACCAGTTTGTGGGTTCAAGCCCTGCATCGGGCTCTGTGCTGACAGCTCAGAGCCTGGAGCCTGCTTTGTATTCTGTGTCTCCTTCTCTCTTTGCCCCTCCCCAGCTCATGCTCTGTCTCTCTCAAAAATAAATAAACATTAAAAAAATTTTTTTAATCATTTGCTTCCTTAAAATTCCTTAAAATACAAATTTAAATTTGTATTTAAAATACTGAAATTTGTTATTTTTAGAATAGTTGCTTTATTCTAACCTGTTCTCTTAGGTTACATAATATAATCCTTTAGCCTGAACAGTATTATTATAAAAATTAAAAGTTGTATTTTTATAAATTAACATCAGATTTTCCTTATTTAATATTAATGTCATTTTATAAATACAGAAACACCCTTAAATGATTGTAGATTAGTGTTTCATCAATGTATGAGTATAAGGAATTAATCACTTGTGTCATCAATGGCATAATAGAATACTCTTCATTCTTATGTTCTTTATATACCCCATAAGGCAATTATTAACTATAATTATCTTACAGCAGTTTTTTAAAAGCAACTATTTTATGTTTCTTGGAATTGTTCAGTAAAGGAATCCTTTAAAAATTTTAAATAAATTTTAGAGACCATTTTTGAGTTCTGAGAATGGGAAGTTAGATAGCTTATTTTTCTGATTTCCAGAGCTGTAAAATCACTCTTATGTCTGATCTTGGGTTATTTTTAACACTTTACATATTGCTTTATTGATTGATTGGAGAGAAAGAGTGTGAATGGGGGAGAGGGGCAGAGAGAGAGAGAGAAAATCTTAAGCAAGCTCCATGCTCAGCACATAGCCCAACATGGCACTCAATCCCACAACCCTGGGATCATGACCTGAGTCAAAATCAAGAGTCAGCTCAACCAACTGAGTCACTGAGGTGCCCCACTTTATACTTTTAGATAGATTCAGGTACAGTCTTGATTTGGGTCAACAGAAGACATTCTTGAAATAACTTAGAAAACACTGATATTATAATAGTCACTAAAATATAATTTTAATTAGAATTCTGTCATAATCTTGCTATGGTTAAATTTTAATCATTTCATTTTCTTTACTTCTCTGAAAGAGGGTTTTTAATATGCTAGTTTAATAAATATGATGTCTTTAGCAGTATTGTAGCTAATTTTTTTAAAATTTTAACATTTTACCAGGATTTAAAATTAAGCCCATAAAAATATTCTTTAAATTAAGAAACAAATTTATTGAAATTTTATCTTAAGAAATAATTTAAGAATCTTTAGGGGATACAGACTTCGGTTTGCATACTCTGAATCTCTTGATGTTTGTTTCAATAGTTTAATTTTAAGCTAAGAATCCAGAGAAATAGATGAAGAAACCTAGAAATTATTTTAGTTTTCTATATTGCTGGCAAACAGTTACTTTTATAACACATGGGTTATATAATAGTTGGGAAATTTTTGTTTGCTATGGTAATATTTTTAGTTGTGACCTAAGAAAACAGATTAACAATTATTAGAATTAGTTATTTCATGTCTTAACACAATATACTGTAGCTTCTTTATTAAGTAAACATTTTTCACCCTTATATGGGCAAGTTATTCAATGGTGGATTAAAAGGTATTAAAATATATGTAATTGGTTCATTCTATGAAGTATTTTTTAATTGTTTTTAATTTTTTTTAATGTTTATTTTCGAGAAAGAGAGAGCAGGAGCACGGGAGGGGTGGGGGGGTGGGGGACAGAGGACCCAAAGTAGGTTCTTCACTGACAGCAGACAGCCTATTGTGGGGCTCAAACTTATATGAGTGAGAAAACTTACGAGTGAGATCGTGACCTGAGCCGAAGTCAGGTGCTTAACCAGCTGAGCCACCCAGGTGCCCTAGTTATTTTTATTATTTTTAAACAGAAAATGTATCATTTGCAATATTTAAAAATACTGAAATGAATTCAATTTTAGTTTTGCTTTCTAATTAAATTATACCTTTTAGCAATTAGGATTTTTTTCACCCTTTCCCAATATGACCAAGGATTCCTACATTAAAGGTAGTGTTGGGAACTTTCTAAAACATGAAATTGACAGTTTTCTCAGGATTTAGGAGATGAAATTGTTAGACTTTATTTTACTTTTTGCCACCAAGATGTTGAGTTACATAAGTGACCGTTAGAATCTCCAAGGAATAAGAAAAACAAGAAAAAGAATCTAATCTTGGAACTGAAGTAGAAAGGATGAGGAAGAGAGTTTTTCTCTCCAAAACGCTAAAAGCACTATTTTAATCACAACAAAAGCTATCCACCCTTTTTTGAGATGAGGATAATACTTTGAAACAACTTTTTTCATAACCGTTATTTATCAGTGCTAAGTACAGGTCATCCTCACTTGCATGATAGTGTAGGACCAAAAAAATGACCATAGAAACTAAAACCTGTTAATAGTGATATTAACAGTCAGTGGGAAAAATTACAATTGTTCCATGATCTTTAAATAATTTTGTCGAGACATTAAAAACTGTCCTATGTTGGTTATAAATGAACAGAGAGAAATGAAAAAAAATGGTGAAACTAATACTAGTTTATTACAAAGTAATATAAAATATTAAAAACAGTTAGAATTAAAGTGTTTTATTTCTTTGTAAAATACTTACCAAGAGTAGCTTGAATAGTGCTTTGCCATCTCCTTGTATAATAAGTTAGAATACCAGATCTAGCAGAGTGAGCATCTTTTCTGTGCCTTGGCAGATTGTCCATTTGGATCAGCTTCCAACATTTTACTTTTGCATTTTCAATGTCGGGAAATATCTTCAAGAGTTTCTTTAATGTGAAGTTTTTTGCTGGCATCACTTCCTCAGGGATATCTTCCTTTTGTCACAACCACTTTCCTCATTTATGTCAATAAGTTTGTCTTCACTAGATTCTTCTGACTGCGTATCTAGAGTCTCTCAAACAGTGATAATGGCAACATTCCCACAATTAGCTGTTTCTTCTATTACTCCACTTACATTCGAATCCAGTGTCACTTCCATCTTTATCATTTTTCATTTCTTTGCTGTACTTTTATCTTTGTTGGCCAATTCACTCTTTTAGTTACCCATTTTGTAAAATTTCAGGTGGGTTTAGCAGGCAAGAAGATAATAACCTAGCTACCTTTAGGCAGAGGAATTGAATGACTAGGCACCAACCAACTTTGGAAAGAAGTGATCAGTCACTGATCATGATACACATCTCTTAGGAACATAGTGCTCTGTAGACTGAAGTGCTAGCAAAGAACTTTGTATTTATGCAGTTGTAGTTAATATAGTTTGGAAAGCGAAATTGGAACCATGTCGTTGGAGACTGATACTGTTGAACTAAACCTATGATAGCTGAAATTTGTGCAGATGGGAGGCCTGGGAAGTAAGGGCTGCCTATAATTAGAAGGAGGCTTAACTATTTGATCAATTAAAGATTCGGTCAGTGTTGATGAAACTGAAGATGTAGGACTAGTTGGACTATTTGATCTCTGAGCCACTGAATGCCTGATACATTTTATGTGGAAGTGTAAATTTGATGCTATTCCTCCAGCTTCTTTAATCCTCTTAGGCACTTCCTTAGAGAAGACCTTTCACACTGTTTCTCCAAAACAAAAACCCCTAGTTGTACTAAAAACAGTGGTTTTAAACTGGAGAATAATAGTAATGGTGATTATGAATTTATTATGAAGCAAATAACTTTGTAAGTTTTTTTTTCTATTTTTATATAATGTTGACATTCTAATAATTAAAAATAATAAAGTTTTGATTCATTTAGTCAGTAACTCCATTTTCATTGTTTTCATACTAGCAAATATTTTATTATTAAACGCAAAAGGGGAGGTCTTCTGTGTTGGGTGCAGTTGAATAATGCTAATTTATTGTTCGGTTTCCTACAGGTGAACTGGCACAGAGGTTGATGTCAAGATGCCATTAGTGAAAAGAAACATCGATCCTAGGCACTTGTGCCACACAGCATTGCCTAGAGGCATTAAGAATGAACTAGAATGTGTAACCAATATTTCCTTGGCAAATATAATTAGACAACTCAGTAGCCTAAGTAAGTATATCAGTGAAAAATATTTTTTGCAAACTAGAATGTTAAGGTTTAGAGTATTAAGAAGCTGTTCTTTGATTTATTTGGGGTGATATTTGGTGAGAAGAGTACAAAATTATCCTGGAAAATGTAGTCATTTTAAATAAAGTGGTGAGTTTTAGAATAACTTCTCTGCATGTTTCCTCTGGGAAAGAGAAGTAAGGACAGAACTCCAGGAACAGCATCACATGATGGATAAGAATTACTGAAATTGTTTTTAAAATATGATTTGATCTCTGAAAGTTTGGGCCAGGGTTGTACTTTTGTTTGTTCCTTATCACTATTACTTTTTTCGTGGCTTCAATTTGTGTTTTAGGACCCTAGTATCTCTTTCTTTACGTATAGCCTAGGGGAATATTTCTATATTATCAAATATCTAAAAGTAAAAGGTATGGGTAGTTACTAGTTAGAGGACTTGGTTAGCCAAGTGAATTGTCTAAAGGACATTAGGATATCAGTCAAGGGTCTGATATGCAGCATGATGTGAAAATAGCAAGTGAACCCGGCTTCTGACAGACAAAAAGGTAAGCAGATTGGCTAGATAGTAAAAGCCAATGGAAGAGACAGGAAGGAGAGGAGACAGGCAATGCCTTTCTAGAACAGAGCTACTAAATTAAGGAATTAAATAAATTATTTCCTATTATTCTAAATTTAATGTTAGAAAATTTAAAATCTGTCTTGTGAATTGATGGCTTAGCTTTTTAATAAGACATTTATATTTCATTTTTTTTAATATTTCATTTTAGAGATAAAACAAGATGTTCTTGGCCTAGATGTATTCTCTAAGTGGTCCTAGATATATCTTAGCCATACCTACCCAGGTAAATTGTACTTATAGGAAAGACTGACTCTTCCTTTTTACTTTTGTTCTTTTTATAATTGAGTACAAGATAAAGAGAAGTTGTTAATCTGTTTTGTTTCAAGTGAGAGCATTTGGACATACAGTATATAGCTAGGGCAACATAAAAACTACATTTGAATGCTCTTGGTGAGAGCACTAAATTTCTACATTGCCTTTGAAATAGTTTTAAAAATAAAAGGATGTTTGTTTGAATTTCAGTATATTCTTTACTCCATTTTAGTAGTTATTTTTTCAGTTTAGTTATTGACAGTGAATCACTAACGTTGTTTACCTGTTTCTTTCTTGGGAAAGTCAATATAGAATATACTTTCGAGACAGGTCAAAATAAGAATCCTAGATAATAAAATATAAACCATATTTTTAAAAGACGTTTGCTGACCTTTTTTTGACTTGTCACTAATTGAATCTAACATAATACAGCTTCGTATAAAATTTGTATTACTATGTATACATGAGTACATCAGTTAGTATTAAAATACACACTAAGAGCATAGAAATGACATTAATAAGTTTAGTTAAAATATTTCTTAAAATGAATTTTGGATGTAATACAGGCATATTGTTTTAGGTGTATTCCCAATATAGAACTAAGAACTAATATAATGATTAAGAGTGTTAATTTCTGTACTAACCCACTTTTTATATAACCTAAAGATGGAAATTTAAGGAATACTTAAGTCTGGTATTTGTGTAAGCAACATCTATCAGCAAGCTCGTGGTCATGTTGTAGCCGAACTCTGAAAATAGAAGTACTTTGTAAAAATATAACTAAATTAGGTTTTCGGTGCTTCAGATTTGGAATCAGAGACCATTGTAGACATTTTCTAAACAGTTTGTAGAGATTCAAAAACAAGAAAACCCATAAAATATTGTCGCAAGGTGTAGCAATAGTTTACTGCCCTGGAATTAAGCTCTCTGGCAGCTTTCCCACTTGACATATTTTGGAATCTAGAATGAAATTTAAAAGGCCCCTAGGTACCCAGAATAAACAAGCCCATGCACTAAAGACTATGCACATAAAATAACCAATTGATCCTTCTCTCAGAGCCTGTTTACTTTTACTTGGATAGTTCATACAGGTTTGATGATCTGGTTGCCAAACATTTATGCTTCAGAGCATTAAAAGAGGAGGTATTGGGGAGATAAAAATAGAAGCAGGTATTACCTAAGCCAGCCAAAAGAAGTAGTTTACAGAAAATGAACAAGTGACATAAGGGAAGAAGCAGTATAAAAACTAGAAAGAGGCCATTTCATGTAAAGGCAGATATTCTTACACATTTGAAGGCTGCTTCCTAGCTTAGAACATTTTGATTTCATAATCAAGTCATCACTGAGTTCTCAAGAAAAGGTTAACTTATGTTTAATTTTGTATTTCTACTTAAGACAGGGAAGCTTAGGATAGATTTTACATCAGCATTCATCCAAAATGATTCTAGGTAATTGAGATGTTCACTTTGGTACTATCCTTAGCACCGAAAGTATTACAAGAACACAGCAAGAAAGGTAAATTGCACGGCTTGTTGGTCATGGCTTAGGGGACATCCTCCTGACTACTTCCTCACAAAAATGTTTTTCTTAGTAGAACACAATTCTATTTTATAAAAGATAATAATTACTGAAGACATAGAATTCACTTTCTATAAATTTATTCTGTTACCCTAAAATTCTTTCCCATCTTATTGTTTTACTTAATGACCATTGAGACTCTACTAATTACCTGAGGGATCTTTTACCATTCTCTTTTCCCAAGGCCATTCTTCTGTTGAATATAGTCAGTTCATGCTGCCAAGATGAGTTGATAGAGCCTAAATTTGACACAGATAGCTAGGTAGGAAGGAGGATAAATAGATTGGCTTGATAAGACTAATTAGAAACACAGACAATGGACAGATAACACTGAACACTTTGCTGTGTGATAAAGGTACAAGGTTCTTGTCTGAAAAGAGTATACCCCACTTGAATTGAAGAGTCGAGTATGATAAATACTGAAGTTACTCTGAACAGTGTGATCATGTATATAATTAAAATCATGAGTTTTAGATGACGGGAACTGAGAAAAGAGAGATAAGCATAAGGTGAATCATTAGAGGAGGCTTGCTGAATGAAATGTGAATTGAATTGGGCCTTTAAGGAACAAAAGAATTTGGAAAATGGAGAGGAATGACGAAGGAAGGTATTTTTAGCTTGCATGAAGAATTAGGCAAATGAATAGAGGCAAAAATAAAAATGTAAGGGGGATTAAAGGGACAGATGACGTGGGATGTGTGTGATGGACCCTGATTTTGGCAGACAGAATTTTAATTGAGAAGATTTAGATTTTTAACATCCTAGATGATCGGTGGTGAAGAAACCAAGTAGGTTCTTGAATACGTAAGTAGTATAATATTTCTAAGATTAGTTCGAATTCAGATACATGCCCAATCAGTTTTACATTGCAAACTTTATTCTTTTCACCATGAAGAAAAGGAGGAGGTAGATTTGGAAAGTAAGAAGAAATATGAAAAGAGAACAGATGGGGTGTTTATTTTATCCACTGAAGTACATTAGCATTTAAACCTAGAGTGGGAGGAGCATAGACTCTTTTTAAAAAATCTGTTGAAAATCTATGGGTCTTCTCTCTAGAAAAATGCAAATACATTAAAAAATCTGTATATAGTTTCTATTGGTTTAAATTAAGGATCCTTGTATTAAACTAAGCTCCTTTAGGGATGAAATGGTGTCTTCTATCTCTGTATTCGTAGCATTTGTATCCCTAATGTTTGTTGGAAAAATGAATGGCTTACACTCGGAACTTGGGATGCTTTCCTTATCTGCCAGAGAACCTCTGTCTCTGGAATCTCTCAGACACCATCCCACATTCAAAAGTTAGATGCCTCCGTGTCTGTGTTCTATGGCTCGTACCTTGTGTATAGTAAGAGCTGCCTGTTGTTGACCTCCTACCCTGTACGTGGAACTCTGCCAGGTCCTTTGCTCACTGTGTCTCCTTTTCTTATAAATTCTTTTTGAAGCAGATATTTTTATCCCTATTTTACAGGTGTGAGGAAATTGATACCAAGGTCTCAAAGTGAATGGAACAAAGATTTGGACTTATTTATTAAATTGCTTTTCATATTTGTTTAGATGTCTGTTTCTCCCTCTGTTCAAAACTCATCAATGGCAGAGACCTTCCTCCATCATTTTTATATCTCCAGGGTCTGGTACAAGGTCTGGCACATAAGACATTTTCAGTCAATTTGGTTTAAAGATATATGTGAGTAAATGAATATATACAAAACTATTCTTTATATTTTTATAGAAACATTAAAGTTCTTAATTTATTATAGAGACTTTAAAGTTCTAATTTTTTTTTCTTAAAGATTATAGAATCTTCTAGGCCAGGAATTTTATGTTTTAGTTTTTGGTGCCTTCAGTAGGTCATACACCTGCCGGCACAGGATGAGCTCTCATTAACTGTTTGTTGATATAACAGATATTATATTAATTCTTTGGGGAAAAAAATGCAGTATTATTCAAATATAAACTAGTGAGGTTAATGAATTAATGAATTAATAAATATTCTGTCTCAGGAACTGTCTCAATAGAGTTTACTGTTGAGCTAGACTTTATCTATATAGTATGCTTGGGTTTAAAATGTCTTAATTTAGGAAGACCATCAAATTTTTTTATTCAAAGGTATACATAGTAATTGACTCATCTTTATATTGTAAGTATACACTACTTTATATGTTCTAAACACTTGAATATTTTTCATTATAGGTTGCCTAAACTTCTCCCTGGCTTACTTACTAGATAGAAATTTCTGTTTTTTTCTCCTTTTATAATAGGATTATTTTCTCTTATTCTTTTCAGTAAAGAAGTATATATGACCATAGAAAATACAGTGATTTTAGATTTATGATGATTTTTTTAAGAAACTAGAACAAGAAAATGTAAAATATCTCATAAATTTTCAAGATATACATTTTGAGTATATCCGAGACTGGTCTTCTGCTATGCTTATGAAGACTCTTAGATTCTGCAAGTTGGCCTGAAATTCAGTTCTAGTGTAGAGTTTATGAACACTGATTTAAAAGCTGTATTATTTGTATCTACTTTTTCATCATAATGTTCTCTAACCCTCACCAGATGGGCAGGTGTGGATAAAGCAGGTCGAGTACTTGCATTTTAGGCACAAGTCACTTAGCAGGATGTGGTAGAACTAGTATTTAAAACCAGATTTCCCAGGGTTTATGTTGTTTTACCACACTCTGTCTCAATTCGGTTACTTTTAGGCTAGGGTTGTATAAACTAGTTCCAAATAAATGCCAAATTCATTAGGATAGCCCTTTTAAATGTTAAATTGTTTGATATTTATCTCTCGTCACATTAAATTTATGATATATGTTTCATTTTTGCTTAGGTAAATATGCTGAAGATATATTTGGAGAATTGTTCAATGAAGCACATAGTTTTTCCTTCAGAGTTAACTCATTACAAGAACGTGTGGACCGTTTATCTGTTAGTGTTACACAGCTTGACCCTAAGGAAGAAGAATGTGAGTTTATTCATGTTATATTTTCTTCCACATATATGTTTTGGGTTTGCTGAGATGAGCAATATATTTAAGAACAGTATTAAACACAGATTTATCATAACTATTACACCCAGTGCACATCCAACTTCTTTTGATGTAATCTAATTAAAGCCTAAATAAGTAGAGATAAATACTTGCCATGTTAAGTTTCTGCTGCTTGCAAATATATAAACGCATAGATCTGGATGTGAAGAAAATCAAAATAATATTTTTTTTTCTTAAACAGCTTTGTTGAGATGTATTTCATACACCCTGCAATTAACATGTCTAACATTAAAGTGTACAATTCAGTGATTTTTAGTATATTCGCAGAGTTAACAATCACCATAATCAATTGTAGAACATTTGCATCACTCAAAGAAGAAACCATATTCTCATTTGCAGTCTTTCCCTTATTTTCTCTTTCCCCCAGCTTCTAGCAGTTGCTAATCTATTTTCAAGTAGAAAATCTATTTTCAGGTCCCATGGATTTGCCTCTCCTGGACATTTCTTATGAGTGGAATCATACAGTATGTGACCTTTAGTGACTGACTTCTTTCCCTTAGCATAATGTTTTCAGTATTGGTTCATAGTGTAGAATGTATTTGCATTTCCCTGATGACTAATAATGTTGAGCATTTTCTCAAGGCTTGTAACCATGTAGAGACAAGTTACCCAGCAGGAAGTAGTAGAGCTAGGATTTAAAACTAGGGTTTAAATGACTTATCAGACATGTGTGTATCTTCTTGGGAGGTCCTTTTCCCATTTTTAAATTAGAATATTTTTCTTTTTGTTGTTGAGTTATAAGAATTTTGTATATGTTCTTGATTTAAGTCCCTTATCAGGTACATGATTTGCAAATATTTTCTTCCATTCCGTGCGTGGTTTTTCTTAGTGATATCCTTTGAAGCATATAAATGTATATTAATTGTACTTCATGAAATTCTTGAAATAATTGTATTAAAACGTATCTGATTGGGAAGATCAGACACAAAATGATTATTGGGACACAATGATAGAGCATTTAAAATGTGATTCCCGATTCTCAAGCCACTACAGTCACAACTTCCTGAGCCATGCTGATTCTTAAACAAATAGAGTATGTGAATTTCTCCTTATGTTAAATCTACTTAGTAAAATAAATAAAATACATTTTTGATTTTTCTTTTAGTGTCTTTGCAAGATATAACAATGAGAAAAGCTTTCCGAAGTTCTACAATTCAAGATCAGCAGCTTTTCGACCGCAAGACTTTGCCTATTCCGTTACAGGAGACGTATGATGTTTGTGAACAACCTCCACCTCTCAATATACTCACTCCTTATAGGTCAGTGGGGTAATAAATATGAAGGCTGGCTATTTACTTTCATACTGCGCGTTCAGATAGGTAGCAGTCTACCTTTATATTCTAAATCCCCAAACATTGGTTATGTCACTGAGCTTCCGACCAACACAGAGAACCCTGGTTATCCACCACCTTAGAAAACTTGCACTTTATTCACTAGGTGCGTTCCCAAGGTTCTGGGATACAAAAGACGAGACTTATTCAAGGGAGTTGTTTTGAGAAGTATTATTAACAAAGCCAATGGCAAACTTATTAATATGAAAGGACAAGGAGTTGTTATTGTCTTGTTAATATGATGTCTGGTCAGATGAAAAATAAAAAAGGACTCAAGATTCCACCACACTAACAAAATTAATATCATTTTTGCTTGCTCATGTCTACTCTTGATCTATATGCATTAAGCTTTTACATAATGAATATGCAGTATCTATTTTAAAAATGTTTTTTACCATTTAGAATAAAATCTGGAATTATTCAGACTTTCACATGACTTGTTAAATGGGTAATTTAAGATATATCATGCATATCCTGAATAAAATGGTATTCAGATACTTACTTGAAGCCGTTTTCTTAGTGCACAAGTCATTGGATAAAAATAACTTACTACTAGAATGACTGTTAGAAGAAATGTGGGGGGTTTCGTAAGATAATAAGTAAATTAGAGTATTGGCAGAAACCCTCTGTAATGTCTCTGTTGTAGATGATATTATTGTCTTTTCAGGCTTTTATCTTTGGCAGAACCTTTTGTAATTATTGGAATTTCCCAGAGGACTTTTAGAAAAGTTGGTGTTCAGCACAAGTTAGAGATGAAAATTGTCCAGGTGTTCTTCAGATTAGTAACACCAACTCTGAAAAACACCTGGTTTTCCATTTTCCTTAGTTTTTTGTCTCATTCGTGAGAAATCTCTTATTGATGCAGTATTCTAATTTATTTCATCAATAATTTTTACACATTCTGTATTTCGCTGATAGAAAAAACATTTTAGTAAAATTATTCTGATTCCCTCTCTAAGTCTTACTGATAAATGTTTTAATATTTTTTATTTCAGGGATGACGGTAAAGAAGGTTTGAAATTTTATACTAATCCTTCATATTTCTTTGATCTATGGAAAGAAAAAATGTTGCAAGATACAGAGGATAAGAGGAAAGAAAAGAGGAAACAGAAGGTATTGCAAGAGATTCAAAAGATTGAAGTTAGTTTTCAGTATTTGTGTTTTGTTGCATACACGGAAATTTATTAATCTTGTACTTTGTCAGTTTTATACTGAAGTCTTTGTAACCACACAGGAAGATCACAGACTAATTGGGTAGTAGGCGAGCTATCAGCTTCTCGTATCGTGGCGTGGTGAGTGCCACAACACAGGTGTGCACGGAGGGCTTAGATGGCACAGAACAGCACCTGCTTTAGCCAGGGGACGGGGTGGGTAAACACTTTCAACAAAGCTTATAATAAATATCAAAGAACAAATAGGAATTTAGTGGACCAGGGAAGAGAAGGGCATTCTGGTAAGAAGGGATGAAGGAATATTTTGCAGATATTGACAAAGTAGATTAAGCTAATATTTTCTTAACACAGATCACATCCTAAATGTTTTGGAAAGATTATTATAGTCTGCCTAAATTCCTGTTATCTGTCTGCTGTGTTATCATGTTCTACTTTGTAATAAAATTCATTTGGATCTGTTTTATTCCATGTCGATGAGAACTAGAAATAAAGAAGGAAGAAGCAAAATTGGATTTAGGCAGAATTATGAAAGGGGCAAAATCTGTTCTCATCATCCCTCTGTTTCTTCTGTAGCTATCTCTTCTCCCCTCCCTTTTCCCCATAATGCCTTCACGTTATTATTTTCTGTACTAGACAGTACCCCAGTGTTCTAGCCAGAGTTTGCAAACTGGTGACTGGCAGCTCAGAGTATGCCTGCAATCAGTGTTTTGTTGGACAAACACAGGGTTTTAAAATGTTTAAACCGGAAAGCCTTATATGGACATGCTTGTTTAGTAGCTGTAGTCCCCATCTTGGGGCTGACTTTCTTGATTCATGTATGTGATCTGCTTAGCCCCTTTGGGCGTGTGACTTTGTTACACCTACTCTAGACCCCTCTGTGTGCTTTTTCCCACAATTTGATTTATTTTGTGTTTTATTTTTCGAACATCTTGTTTTCTGTTGAGTGATACAGTTATAATGAGTTAATTGAATGGTTGGATTTTTTTCTAATGTATTGGCTGGCTGATTGGTCACTTTCCAGGTTACATAGCCTTAATAAATTTTCAGGTTTTGGTTAAAGGTAGATAGTGCCATTAATGGTAGAAATTTCATTCATTATAGCAAAAACTAATAGATGTGAGAGCAGTGTTGGTGAATCTGTTTTCCATCTGGAAGGACTTTCTGACCTCAAATTTTGTTATTTAGGCATACTAGTTTTATCTGGTGCATCAATTCAAATTAGAAGTTAAAGAAACATGACAAGAAACTGGGATTGTAAGCAAACTGAGATTTAACTCTGAATATACAAATGAACTGTCTCTGTGTTACTTTAACTATATTATGATGGCATTGTCTTTTTCAGTATTAATGTTAGAATTTTATTTTGATTGTTATAACTTCTTTTTACAAACTTAGCACTTCAGCATTTGGCTTTGTTTCAATACATCTGTTATAGCAGAAAAATCTAGATCGTCCTCATGAACCAGAAAAAGTGCCAAGAGCACCTCATGACAGGCGGAGAGAATGGCAGAAGCTGGCCCAAGGTCCAGAGCTGGCCGAAGATGATGCTAATCTCTTACATAAGCATATTGAAGTTGCTAATGGCCCAGCCTCTCATTTTGAAACAAGGTTTCTTTTCTTTTGTTTGTTTTTTAACAAAATTAATGATAAAATACTGGCTTTATTTCTAATATCTGTGCCTCTTAAGTCTTAGGTCCTGAACTGTTGAACCAGCTACTTTAGCTATAGAAATAATTTTGAAACCCTGACCCCTGTGAGCCTCCTGAAGTCTGATCACGGGCAGGTCATTTTCATACTTGGATTTTAGTTTCGTCATCTATACAAAGAGGAGGTTGGAGTAGATGATCTTCAGGGTTTCATATGAAATTTCAGCGCTCTCTCAGTATTACAGGCAGAGTCTGCTAGAACTTCATAATATAGCAATGGGGTCTGGAAATTTTTTTCGAAATATTACAGAATCACTACATATAAAATAGGAACTGAGAAAGGGTAATATTTTGTTTCTTTTTCTTTCTCCTAACTTCCCTTCTGTGCCACACCTCCCACCTCAGTTATATCAGGACTTCTTAAAGAAAATCACTCATCCCCTTTTGCATAACTATAGAATAGGTCTTTTTCCTTTTAAGTAACGTGCTACCCTAATAAACATTATGCTAGCATCTCTCTGTGAAGAAATCTGTGTATAGTTGACTGATTATAGCTACTAGTGTATATATTATAATTATTGATTCTTGAATGGAAAAGGGCTTAAAGTTTTCTTTGGAATAATACATGTACATTATTAGGCCGATATCTTAGCCAGTTTAGGAGTAATATACATGTAAGATATTTATATGCATTACTGAAAGAAAAAGACTGAAAGAATTGATGTTTATTTTTTAAAATAATAATCTATAGATAAACATTTATTTCTACTACTTTTAAGTAATTCAAGTAATTATGGTATTACCTGATCCAGTAGTATAAGTACAGTACAGTTGATCCTTGAACAACAAAGGAGTTAGGGGCGCCAATCCCTTGTGCAGTCCAAAATCCATATGTGACTTTTGACTTTCCCCAAATTTAGCTACTAATAACCTACTGTTGACTGGGAAGCCTTACTGAGAACATAAATAATCCATAACACATATTTTGTATGCTATGTTATTGTATACTGTACTCTTACAATAAAGTTACAGAAAAAATGTTAAGAAAATCATAAAGAAAATACATTTACAGTGCTTTACTATAAAAAAATTCTCACATAAGTGGACCTTCTCAGTTCCAACCTGTGTTCAAAGTCAGCCGTAACTTCTAACTTGCTTTGTGTACATGTGTCCCCAACATGCCCTACAATCAGTAAATATTTATAAACCTTCACATGCTCAAGGTATCTAAAATTTTGCTTAAATCTGATCTTAATGTCGTTTGTTGCTTGTTACTCAGTTATTTTCTGAGTACCCTAACACCTTTGAAAACATCAAAAAGACAAAACGACGTAGTCAGTCATCCTTCTGGTGCTACTATCATGGAAGCCTTTCTCGCTGATACAAGACATTTGGAAGTCATTTAGGTTTAAGATTCCAGTTTTCATATTCTAGCTTTTTGTCATCGGCATCTTGTTTAGAAACAATGAAATGGGGGTAGATTGCTTTGAACACAATTCGCTAAAAGTTAATTCTTGTTTATGAGATTCTGTACATAATACTTTTTATCCTTGTGAATCAAATTTGTATTATACCATAAAATAGTAAAATAACTGCAAGGAAAGGTTGCTCTATGAGCAACATGCTTTGTTTTAAAAGCAAGATAAATGTAATAAATTTCTGAAGTTTCTTAATAGTGATTAAAACATTGGCATTCAAAAGATAAATCTTAAATGTCTCCTGTACAACACTTTATGCCACCAATAATTCAAGAAAAATCCACTGATACTGGTTTGTTTGTTTTTTTTTAGACCTCAGACATATGTGGATCATATGGATGGATCTTACTCACTTTCTGCCTTGCCATTTAGTCAGATGAGTGAGCTTCTGACTAGAGCTGAGGAAAGGGTCTTAGTCAGACCACACGAACCTCCTCCACCCCCACCAATGCACGGAGCGGGAGATGCGAAACCCATACCCACCTGTATCAGGTATGTTGGGACAAGCACTTGATATTTCTTCTCAGGGTTGGTAACCTTTTTCTTAAAAGGATCAGTTAGCAAATGTTTTAGGTTTTGTAGACATACGGTTTCTGTCACAACTGTTGCATGAAAACAGCCATAGGCCATACATAAATGACTGTGTTGCAACAAAACCTTATTTACAAAAACAGGGAGCAATTTGGATTTGACCTGTGGGATGTAATTTGCCTGCCTTTGATAAGAGCTGACCCGTTCTCTCGGGAAAAATGTAGCTAATGATAATTTACTTTAAAGATTAGAGTGTGTTTCATTTTACTATACTTTTATTATCAAGCACACAATGTGTAGTATATTAATAGAAATTCAGAATTTTTAGAATGTGGTAAGGAACTAACAAATGGGAATCAAAGATGTGATTATAAGTGTTAATTTGGTATTAGGGGGAATACTCTGAGAATTTGAGAGAGAATAGGTAATAGCTCATAATTTTCAGTAAAGCAATTTTGAAGTTTAATTTTGTCCATTGTTATCCAGATTGTAAAAATTTTAGTAGGCAAGTAGAGATCAGCTTTATAATTTTCAGTTAGAAAGATCAACCTTCTATCACTGAGTCACTCAATGTTCCATCCTCAGGAAGGAAGAGAGTCATAATTTTCCTTTTGTGGTTTGTAATTAGTTGTTATTGATTTAACTGAAATGACATATGATAAGTCTTAATAGCTTCAATACAAATGCAGCATTGCAATGAACCACAGGTATTGCTACAAAAATTGTAGTTGAGTCATTATAAAGACTCCTATTACAACATAAAATATTGAGCATTTTTTTTATCAACGTAAGCCTAAAATCCTTAAGTGTATTCTGACAGGTGCACGAAAGGATGAGACCACCTAGAACATTACAGATGAAAGCATCACCTATTAATTTTCTTGGTTATTCATTTCATCCTAAATACTGAGGAATTTTTAATTTCTATGGGAACATGTTAATGCATCTACCTTGATATAATTACTGATAGTCATATATGTCATGTAGTTAGGTTTCCTCTCTGAATAACTTGCTAGGATTTCTTTATCATTTCAGTTCTGCTACAGGTTTGATAGAAAATCGCCCTCAGTCACCAGCTACAGGCAGGACACCTGTGTTTGTGAGCCCTACCCCCCCACCTCCTCCACCACCTCTTCCATCTGCCTTGTCAACTTCTTCATTAAGAGCTTCAATGACTTCAACTCCTCCCCCACCAGTACCTCCCCCACCTCCACCTCCAACCACTGCTTTGCAAGCTCCAGCAGTACCACCACCTCCAGCTCCTCTTCAGATTGCCCCTGGAGTTCTTCACCCGGCTCCTCCTCCAATTGCACCTCCTCTAGTACAGCCCTCTCCACCGGTAGCTAGAGCTGCCCCAGTATGTGAGACTGTACCAGTTCATCCACTCCCACAAGGTGAAGTCCAAGGGCTGCCTCCACCCCCACCTCCGCCTCCTCTGCCTCCACCTGGCATTCGACCATCATCACCTGTCACAGTTGCAGCTCTTACTCATCCTCCCTCTGGGCTACATCCAGCTCCATCCACTGCCCCAGGTCCCCATGTTCCATTAATGCCTCCATCTCCTCCATCACAAGTTATACCTGCTTCTGAGCCAAAGCGCCATCCATCAACTCTACCTGTAATCAGTGACGCCAGGAGTGTACTTCTGGAAGCAATACGAAAAGGTAACTTTCTCAAGGCTATTAAAAGCATTGCTATGGTAGCATTAGAAACTTTTTAATATTTGACACAATAACAAAATTGTAGATGATCATATTTTTGCAAAATGGTTTTTAGAAAGGAAAGCTAGGTTCAACTTACATATTTTTTTAAGTTTTGTTTATTTTTAGAGAGAGCGTCTGTGAGTAGGGGAGGACCAGCAGGCTCTGCGCTGTCATTGTAGAGCCCAACGTGGTGCTGTGTCTCACAAACCGTGGGATCATGACCTGAGCCAAAATTGAAAGTCAGATGCTCAACTTACTGAGCCACCCAGGCGCCCTTAACTTTTATTTTAAGTGATTTGCCAGAAAATATATCACATTTAATTATTTTATTTTCCTACTTAGTAGGGATTCTTAAAATGTTTATTGAATGAATGAGAGTAGCAAACTTACAAGTTACAGAAAATTTAGTTAAAGCCCTTTATGTTATGTTTAATATGTATGGCAACTCCTTTAAAAATGGTATTTTCTTCGGTGGTAAGGCTGTCCATTTGGTAGATCAGTGACACTTGCTCTGGCAGATGCCTTTACAGGATTAAAGTTCCTCCCTTAGGATCAAAGGAAAGACTTCTCATATTCATTCATTTACTCAGCCAACATTTCCTAAGCACCTACTACTATAAACCAGACACTAACAATATAGAATGAATAATAGTGCCTTTCCCTCAAGTATTAGGGAGAGTTAAACCCATAGAAAACATACTCAACAGTGTTTATTTGACCACTGGTTAACTTTTTTAGGGGAGTGTTGGTTGGTAGGGAGGCACAGTGGACCCTCATGGCTAAATAAACTGTAGATATTCACCGGGCTAGCTGGTAAGTTTGACCAACTAGTATTGCAGAAAATGAAAGAATTAATTGACCAAATTAATATGATTCTAAATATCCCTTCAAATTGTTTTTAATAGGTCTTGCTTTTTATTTTCCTCTTAGTATTTCTCACATGTATTTGATTTTCTTCCAGAAAGATTAATAATATGTTGTATTTAGTATCTTGGTTTACAATGAATGCTTTGGTTTTTCTCTGTTAGGTATTCAGCTACGCAAAGTAGAAGAACAGCGTGAACAGGAAGCTAAACACGAACGCATTGAAAATGATGTTGCCACCATCCTGTCTCGCCGCATTGCTGTGGAATATAGTGATTCAGAAGATGATTCAGAATTTGATGAAGTAGATTGGTTGGAGTAAGAAAAATACATTGATAAATATTACAAAACTGAATGCAAATGTCCCTTGTGGTGCTTGTTCTTTGAAAATGTTTGGTCATTCCAGTGTTTTGCTTTCTTTTCCTTATGATAAATAACCCTTTTCCTCCATAATTTTTGATTTCTAAGAAAAATATTAGCATACACTTCAAACTAAATGTTTTACAGTGGCTTATCTTTTTTATTTTTCCCTGAAAAGATAATTTGGTCAATTAAACCACTAAGTATTAAGCATGGACAGCTGTTGTTAGAGTAGCAGATTCAGTTTTTTGATATATCTTAATTGTGCACTTTGTGAATTTTAATTTAAAGAAAGCAACTGAGATTCAAATCTTGAGGGCAGCTGTATCTATTAATGAGCCTTATTCCATTTCCTGATGTTTTAAAAGAAGAAACACTGCCTTGATTATATGAATACACTCAGAAAGTACGTTTAGCTAGTAGTATTGAATTCTCTTAAAGGAATGCTTGAATTTTTTTTATTATTATTTTACCGTTTTTAAATACTTGCCTTATTTGAATGTTTAGCAGTACTCCCTTCCCACTTATATATTGTGTGGTACGATTTTGCTTGCCTGTAAGAGTTTAAAAAATTTCCATGTGAAATACTCGGACATAAACATACATGTAACTTACATTAACTGTTAAGAGTAACAGTCTGATTTAATAAATGGTTCATTTTAAAGGTTCATGGGTGTTGTTCTTTGAATAAAACTATTTCTGATAATTTATCAAATATATATAAAGTTGGTTTTAAATAGATAGTAAGTAAAAAATTTAAAAACCACTTAAGCTTATAATTTCCTCTTAATTATACAGATTCATGTTGTCTTGTGTGTAAGATAGCTTTTAGATCATTTTTTTCCCTAAGGTCACAAAATCAACATTTTTTTTTTACAACTCTTTATGCTCTTAAATTAAAATCTCAATTTGCTGTCTGATTTCAACACACCTTGACTTCTGTTTAACAGCATTCTTGAAATCCTGTTTTACAGTGATAAAGTGACTTGTTAATGTTTACACAGTGCTGACTCAAGGATGGAGGGAAAGCAGCATTCATACTAGATTGTTTCCTGTGAAGTTTTGGTAGCTGGGCTGTAAGAGCGACTGCAGTCCTCATCCTTGTTTCTGCCCCTTTCACAGTGCAGTTTCTAGCTCCTCCCATCAAGAGATGGGTTCTTTTCCCCGCCCACCCCTTGAATCTGAATGTTGTTGAGACTTGTTGGAGGCAATAGCACTGTCTCAGATTAATCCCTGGGTAGCCTGCTGAAGATCAGAAATCTCACGCAGAGAGCTTTGCGGGGTGAGACCATCTTAGACTAGCCAAGCAAAGCTCACCTGCTGGCAGACTGTAAACAGATGAGCAAGGCTAACCAAGATTAGCCCAGCCCAGAAGCCTTGCTCAATTGACCTGTGAATTTATGAGCAAAAAAACTAATGCTTCTTGTCTTACAAAACCCGAGTTTTGAGATTGATTACTTCACATAGCATTATTGCAGCTCCAATAGATAGATGAGGTAACTTGATAATTTAAGGGTTATTTAGGTAGATAACTAATGACCTGTACCCTTCGTGGAATAGGAATGAGGAACTAAGTTCTATTGTGGCAGTAGTTTGAACATGAAAAATTTTTTCCTAATTGCTCTAATTAACAAAAGATTTGCTTTGCTCTTTTGGGTACCCTTGCCTAGAACAAGAAATTAGATGGCCATTTGAGATTCCTTTTTAACTTTACAAAAACGTGTAGTGTTGAATTTAACTCAAGATAATACGGCACAATTTAAAGTTTATCTTCCGAAATGTGTTATGGTCAAAAGGCAGTAGCAGTATGCGATTTGTATAGAGCTTAGTTGTGGACAGTAACCAAAATATAATTGTACTGGCATTGGAGTAGTTAAGGGCAATAAAAAGGAAATGGTTGAAGATCTCTTAATAATAGAAGTGGATCCATTTTATAGCCTGGCAGTACATACCTTAAATAGTTTATGATAGATTATTTTGTTGTTTTTCAGAACACTCCTGAAAGATAAGAAAGTGCCCACAGACTAAAGAGGCCATATATGTTGTGTCTATTTTGAAATCAAAATAACCTTTTGGTCTAGATATTCAGCTTAACTTGGTGAGAGAATTTTGGAACAAATCATTCAGTCGTCAGTTTTAATACCTTAAGAAGCATGAAAGTTACTGGATAATTACTGTCTTCTTAGCGAATTATATTACTATTCCATTAGGTCATGAAGTATAGAGGTAGAAAAATGAATTGTATACCATGGGGAAATTATTGGCTTCCCTTGTTTTGGTCAAAATTGTCACCTGTTTACCTTCATATTACTAAATTCAACAAACGCTTTTTAGTCCTTAAGTTATTTGACCTTTAGTTATATATATCAAACAAATACAGAATATATTTGTGTATTGTATTTTGTGTATATTTTTCCAAAGCTGTCTCTGGCTTTTGTGTATGTGACACTGTTCCTTTCCTTTCACAATAATGGGAGGACAGAAGAAGAGGAGGGAAGTACCTAGCAGCAGTGCCGTCGGGGATGACATTCAGTCTTTACAGAGAGAAAGAGTGTGTCTATAACTTCTAAGGAATATTTGCGAGCTGCGTGTTTATAAGTAATTTTAAGCTATAGCTACTGCTTTTTATAACTTAATCTATTTGGGCAGATGAGATGACTTCTGAAGCATTTTATGTTATAAATATTTATTAAAAGATAAGGAATATGTTCATTTGGATTGTGTTCTATAAATTATGAAACACCTCCCTTCATTTCCAGAAAACCCTCCCTTTCTTCATCAACCATCGCCCATCCATATTTTTATGAAGTGTTCTCAGATCACCACAGTAGAGTTCATATATATTCCTTTTCAATTTCTCTAATTCTTTCATTATAAGCCTTCTTCAAGTATACCGATGTGCCATTTTGCATTACAGTTATTACCTATTTGAACTTGCCAAATAGATTACTCAACAAGACTGCAGGGGCCTTGTCTTAAATAGGCAACTCATAATTATCTCTTCTTGTAAACAGGTTCAGAACTACCCTTTTTTTTCTTCTGCCCACTAGGGCTCTTAAAATCATATCTTCCTAGGCACTGTTCCTGCTGAGAAAAATTTCTTCCACTCATCTCAGTAACGTAGTTGAGCTGAAACTAGTCCTAACTTTATCAAAACTGTGTGGGTGCGTGCGCGCGCGCACGTGTGTGTGTGTGTGTGTGTGTGTGTGTGATTTAAAAAATGGAAAGCATTTGATTGACTCTTTTGGTCATAAGATAAAAGTTATTAATCTCTCTAAAGTCTTTTCTTAAGACAGAGCAAAATTGATCAAGTATTTTTATTTAATAAGAATTTCACAAATTACTTTCAAAATATGTCTTTAACTTTGCTCTTAGTAAACATGACTATTGTTTGCTTTTTTATTTTCATTCCACTGCATTTACCTTGACATCAGCTTTTTTAAAAACTACCTCCCTAACCTGGAGCAAGTACACAATAAGTTATTTAAAGCTCCTAAATAGTTTAAGAAAATCCTTCTGGAGTTCATGATCTCCATCTACTTAATAAAAAAGTGTAAATAAACCAGCGCAAGATATTAATCATGTAGTATCAGAATTTGACAATGGCTTTGCTCCATTGAACTAATGAAAATGAAATATTGGAATATGATATTTCTAAGTTGTGTCATTTAACTGTGATTAATAAATCTTATTGAAGCCAAACAATACATAGGAGACCCTTGTAATCCAAAGGATAAGCCTTTTCCTCCCTTTATTCATTGCTGTACGAAGAACTAATTTATTTATGTTCTCCATGACTTGGCTGTAGAATGCACCAGTAATCTCTCTTGCTTTTCAAGCCTGACAGCCAGGCTCTGAATAAAGAATGAATACCAGCCTTGAATGAACATTTCAGGAACTTTTTTTTTTTTTTACAGGCTAGTTATCAATACCTTTTTCTCATTTTTGTAAGGCCAGCTGCTCTGACTTTTCTTCCTTGAGAAGAAAAAAATTTAAACCACTGACCATATATTGAAATCCTCTTTCTCAGTGTTTTTAGTTTCTCCTCTTCCTTACAGTAGATAAATTTGTTGAGTGATAATGATTTTGAATATTTTATACTATCTATATAAATAATGTTCCTTGTGTATATATATGTGTGATATACTCAAAGACTTTTGATAAATTTCTTTTTATCCATACTGCCTTTAGTCTAGCTTTTTCAATACTGCTGTTTTGATACAGAACATTGATGTCTCCGGGGGTAATAAAAATTCCTATCCACTTTTTGACTTGGAAACAATATAAAAGACCTAGGAACCATGAAATCACAATATGTCTTCTATTGTTAACAGCTTCCAATATTGCTTAAAAGTATCTATTTCATTCTTACTTTTGAAAACCATGAAAAGTTCCACTCGTAACTTTAAAGAAAATCTATAGGAAATCTCTATCTAGACCATTCCAGATAAAAGAACTCATTTCCTATCATTATGCTCTATTTTTATTTTTATTTTATATTTATGGCCTTTCTCCTAACTTATTTGGTAATTTTCTTAATGCCTGCCAATTTATTTTGCTGGGTATTGGGACCACAGCAGTGAATAGACAGAGCCCTACATTCTGAGCATTCAGATAAATTATCAAAGAACAATGAGTGTTATGTTAGGGAAGCACATATCACAAAGACCAAACCTAGTCTAGGAAATCAGGAAAGGCTTTCAAAAGGAAATGGCGTTTGAAGTTAGAGGTGGACCTAGACAGATAAATACTGAAGTGAGAGCGGACAGCCTACCAGGCAAAGGAAATCGGTGTGTGAATGTCTGGAAATGCTTGATGCAAAGAGTGATACAACTAAAAATAAAATGGAAAGATAAGCAAGAGCAAATCACGAGAGAGTCAGGAACCATATTGAGGAGTTCGCATTTTATTTTGTGGATTGTAAAATTGAGGAAGTGACATCACTGAATGGCATGTTGGGAAGATAAATGGCATCTGGAACACGGTAAATGAATGAGAGAGTAGTAACCTTGGGGGCCAAGAGGCCAGTCAGGCTGTTGTAATAGATGACAGATAATAATTAGGGATTGGTGCTGGCAAAGAAGATAGATGATGAGATAAATCCAAGACAAATTTAGGATGTGGAATATACTGTACGTGGTAATTAGGAGGGAGTCAAGGATCGCTTCTAGAGTCCTGGCTTCCCGACACAAAGACCAGTAGAAGAGGAGCAGGATGGGCGATGCAGTTTGGGACAGAAGGCAGAGAAAGGATCACCTACATGGTTGGAGGGAAGAATAAACCTTGGATTTAGGAAAAGCAACCTCGTCGCAGGAAGGAGAGAAGGATAGATGTATAAGCAGTTAGATTTAAAACTCTGGTGCCAAAAAGTTGAGCAAGTTTCCTTCGGATGGCATCTGTTTTCCCTTTGAGGTAGATGACAAGGCTGCGGAGGGTGATCAGGGACACAGGAAGAATGTCAACAGTGTTAGGAAAAGTCATTAAAAATAACTCTTCTAATGAAATAGTCATTGTGAAAAAAGAGAGAACTTTCCAGGGAAAAGGAAATTGTCAGAATTGAAAACATGGTTGAGATTGGTGACCGTGAATTTATAGTGACTCCAGGCTACCCTCTGTGATTTTTTCCCCCCAGGAGTCTGAAAATAGTTGCCAGAAGGAAACTGTTGGGTTCTTTCAGAGTAGGGTTTTGACAGTATTGTGGGATGGAAGGACTATTTTGAGGAAAGGTTGATTAATCTCCTTAATATCTTAACCCCATGATAAAAACCCCATGTTGCATCTCTTCTCTTTGGATTTGCCATAATGCTAGTTTGATCTTTTCTCGTGAAGTACACTCATAGGCTCTCCTAGATTATCAAATCATGCAGATGAGCCTTCTCTCGTTTTGAGACTATATTCCACCTCGTCTAGACTCGACATCTTCTTGGTTTTCTTTCTGTATATATGCAGCTCCTCCTTTCTTTCCCATTATACCTGCAGAATTCCTGCTCCGCTCCCATTTTAACATGTTCAGCTACCCTTTATTCTGCTATCTTTCAGATCTAGAAATCTTCTTCTAGGAGTGTCGAAGATAATTCCACCATGAAGGTTATGTAATTCAAAACAAAGAAGCAGCAAGGGATTTGACTTTTATCCCTCCCTTTCATGTCTGAGTTACCTCATCTGCCTCATTTACTCTGTCGGCAGGAACCCCTTTTCTTTTGAAGACACTTCCCTCAGCTCAAAAAATAAATACCATGCTTGATTCTATTGATGATGTTTTTTAGAGCGTATAAAATGAGGCCAAGTTTTTAGATTTGATTCTTGGATTAGTTAACAGCCACCGATCTTAGAAATGTCTGGCATAGAATCTCAGTAAAACAGTCTGGATAATTCTATGTGAACTGCTTACCATTAAAAAAATCGCTCCAAGAGTAGGGCGTGTTAACCAAGCACTAAGCCTTTCATTTTTATATCAGAGACCAGCTTATTCCTTGTGTTTGGTTGTTTAATCTCTTTTATTGTGAAACATGCATAACAGAAAAGTGCATAAAATTTTCAGCTCAGTAATGTACCGCAGTGTAAGTACCTGCTCTCATGCCCCCTCCTAACTACTGATCCTTTCTTCATCTCCAACCCCAAGGGTAACCACCATCCTAATTTATGGTAGTCACTTCCTTGCTTCTCTCTAGACTTTTACCACCTAAGCATCTATTTTCAAATAGAATTAATTTTGCCAATACTTTAAACTTTACGTCAGTGGTTTCTTTTAGGTATATGCTTTATTTATGTCTGACTTAAAATTTTTGTTTGTGACATTCAACCATGTTATATGTGAACTGCTTTGTTCATTTTCATTGTTGTATGGTAGTCCATGGTATAAATAGGTCACAATTTATCCAGTCTACTATCGATGGATATTTTAGTTTGCAGTTTGGGGCTTTTACAAGTAATACTGGTGTGGACATTTTCGCATATGTTTCTTGTTCATGTGTAGGCATTTCTGTTAAGTATATACCTAGACGTGGGGGCGCCTGGGTGGCTTAGTCAGTTAAGCATCTGATTTCGGCTCAGGTCATGATCTCACAGTTCATGAGTTCGAGCCCTGCATCATGCATTGTGCTGAAAACTCAGAGCCTGGAGCCTGCTTTGGATTCGGTGTCTCCCTGTCTCTCTGCCCTTACCCCACTTGTGCACGCTTTCTCTCTCTCTCTCAGAAGTAAACATTAAAATTTTTTTTGTTTAAATATATACCTAGAAATGAAATCGCAAAATCATAGGATATGAATATCTGCAGCTTTAGTAGATAATGCCAAACCATTTTCCAAAGAATTGGTACCAACTTATATTCTCACCAGCAGCCCAAGAATTCCTGTTGTTCCATATCTTTGCCACGGCTTTTGGTATTATTCTGTTTAGTTTTAGCTATTCTAGTGCGTTTATAACAGTGTCTCATTGTGGTTTGTTTTCTTTTCCCTGTTTAGATGTTGTATCTTTCCATATGTTTACTAGCTATATCTTCTTCCCCTCTGTGGCTTCTCGTCTCACTTTATTGGTGCTCTTTGAAAATAAGTCATTAACTTTCATATAGTCCATTCTATCAATTTTCTTTCTGGTGAGTGCGTTTTCTTTCTTTTTTTTAATGTTTATTTATTTTTGAGAGAGAGAGAGAGAGAGACAGAGTGTGAGCAGGGCAGGGTCAGAGAGAAAGGGAGACACAGAATCTGAAGCAGGCTCCAGGCTCCAAGCTGTCAGCACAGAGCCTGACATGGGACTTGAACTCACGAACCACAAGATCATGACCTGACCTGACGTCAGACACCCAATCCACTGAGCCACCCAGGCGCTCCCTTGGTTAGTGCGTTTTTTAAGAAACGCACTAAGTTTCTTAGTTTGAGGAAACTAAGAAATATTTCCCTATGCCAAGTTTATAAATGATTATTCTCTATTGTCTTCTAGAGACTTAACAGTTTTACCTTCCACAGCTGGATCTATAATCCATCTGGAATTGATATTTGTATACCATGTGAGGTCAGTGTTAAGTATCATTTTCTTTTCCTATGGATATCCAATCAAGTCAACACCACTTATTGAAAAGACTGTTCTTTCTCCTCTCTTCTGCACGGCCGGTTCATAAAAAATACCCATGTATTTGTGTTGACATATGGTTATATAATATGACTATATAATGATGACAATACAGATGCACACAGATATATGAATCTATTTGTAGACCCTATCTGCTCTATGGTCTATCCCTTCACCTGTATCACAGTTTTTTTTAATGCTTATAGCCTCGTAGGGAGTGTTGATACCCAAGAAAGAAAACCTATTCACCGTGTTGTTGTTCCTTAAGATTATCTTTACTGTTCTTGGCCCTTTGCGTTCCTATATAATTTTTAGAATCAGATTGGCTGCTAACAGATTGGACATTTAGCGGCAGCAGTGGCTAGATTGGCCTTGGTAAGCGGGAGCCCATCATGCAGTCTTCGTTTCCACCACAGCGGCCACCTCTGTTCCTAGGCCTTCATGAAAATTTGTCTGGCCTTCGCATAGTAGATCTCCAACAACTGAGCAATTAAATGTCTCTGAAATTCTGCGACTCTAATGAACCAATCATCAGTCCACTGCTGTTATATCTGCTGTAACATAGCCAGAAATAAGGGGCTTTATGTAAGCAACCAAACTAAGCTCTCACCCATAGTCTTGAACTGCCTGTTAACAGCCCTCACATTCTCATTATCCCTCTGCAGAACATCATAGCAACTTGGCAACAACCAGCCAACTCCGTTGTTCTTTTAGCCATTGTTCTCCTCCTTTCATTCAAATGTCTGAATCATCACACAAGCAAGGGCAATTACCTCTCCAAGGTGTTTTCCCAGGTCACCCTTGGTGAAATCTGTAGCAATTTGGCCATTCCCCTGTGCCAGGGACTATCCATGCCCCCACACACCACTCAGAGTAGCATTCCTCTTTGCCTTCCAGGTAAGGAATAAACCAGTCCCAAATTCCATCCTACCACTTGTATTCTTCAACTGTTCCTGCCTCCATATGAAAAACAGTATTAGATGTGCAGGATTTGTATTGGGTGGCGGGGAAGGGAAGGGAGCCAGAGAAGGCATGTGGAGAGCCTTTAGGATGGTGAGAGGAGAAGAGGGAAAAAGAAAGATTGGTTGAAAACTATCTTAGATAGCAGTGCTATTCTAAAAACGTTTTGGCTAGGTCTGTGGGGAGTCTTTCATTCCAAAGTTGCCTGTTAGAGGGATGGGCCACTATTACTAACCCTGCTGTGCTTAATCATTGGCTAAGAGCAGCATAAGGTAAGCTTGGCCTTGGCATGAATACAATAATAGATCCAGAAGGGTAGCAGCTGGGGCCTCGGTTAATTATACTTCCCCCAGCAGGAGATCTCAGTGCAATTTTATGGCCACCATAGATTGCTTTGGTGACTTTGTCAAATTCAAATGAATATAGAAGTATGGGTTTATTTCAAGGCTGTCTTTTAATCCATTGGTTTATTTGTCCTCTGCCGCTACCCCCACAATTTTGATTACTGGTACCTTTTATAAGTCTTGGAATCAGGTACTAAAAAACCTTCAATTTCTTCTTTTCAAGATTGCTTTTAGGTATTCTAGGTCCTTTGTATTCATTTGTGAATTTTAGAATAAGCTTGTCAGTTGTGCAAAATAACTTATGGGAATTTTTACTGGAATTGCATTGAATCTATAGCTCAATTTGGAGGAGAACTGACAACCTTGAGTTTTCCATTTGATGAGCATGGTCTATGTAAGTCCTCTTAAATTCTTAGCAGCATTGTGTAGTTTTCAGTGTAGACGGTCGGCATGTTTTCTGTTAAGTTTATTCCTAAAGAATTTAATGTTTTTGACAGGTATTTAATTTTTTTAATTTCACTTTCCAGTTGTTTGCTCTTAGTTTACAGAAGTACAATTAATTGTTGTATATTGACTTTAAACCTGCTAAGCTCACCTTTTAGTTCAAATGGTTGTTTTGTAGAATCCAGAGAAGATTTTATGTAAGCAATCATATCTATGAATAGAAACAGTGTTCTTCTTTTCTGATTTGTATGCCATTTATTTGCTTATTGTTTTATTGTTTTATTACTTTGGTTAGGACTTTCATTGAAATGTTGAATAGGAGTGGGAAGAGCAGACAGATTGCTTTGATCCCGTCTTTAGTGAGAAAGCAGTCGTTACGTATGATGTTACCATTAAGAATGATGTTAGCTGCAGGGTTTTTGTCAGATTTAGGAAGCACTCTTCCAGTCCAAATTTGAGTTGCATTTTGTCAAATGCTTTTTCTGTATCTGTTGAAATAATGAGATTTTTTTCCTTTCTTTTATTAATAGGATGGATTATGTTGATTTTTCAAACATTAAGTCCACCTTGCTAGAATAAGCCTTTGCTTGTTCATGATCCTTTTTGTTAGATTTGATTTGCTAGTGTTTTATTAGAGATTGTTGTATAACTGTTCAGGAAGGTTAATAGTTTTCTTTTTTTGGAATGTCTTTGTCAGATTTTCACATAAGAGTTATGCTGGCTTTGTAAAAGTGTTCCCTTCTCTATTTTCGCAAAGAGTTTGTGTAAGGTTGGTATTCTCTTTTTTAAATGTTTGGTAAAATTTACCTATGAAACCATATGGGCTTAGAGTTTTCTTTGTAGGGTGGTTTATTATGAGATTTACTTTCTTTAGTTGTTGTTGGGTTATTCAGATTTTCAGTTGTGTCCATTTCATCTAAATTATTGAATTTATTGGCATAGAATTGTTTATAATGTCTCTATTATCCTTTTAATGTCTTTAAAGTCTATGGTGATATGAAGTTATCTATCTGTCTTCCTTGGAATCCAAAGAGCTTCTTGAATCTGTGGCTTGATATCTATCATCAGTCATTATTTCTTTGAAAAGTCCTTCTGGCCTATTTCCTTTCCTCCTAGAACTCCAATTACCTACATGTTAGACCTTCTGAGTATTTCCTCTTTGTCTCTTAATCTTTGTTTCCTATTTTCAACTTTTTTTGTCTCTCTATGTTAAATATTTTCTTATGACCTCTTTTGTAATCTGTTTCTAATCTGCTTTTATACCTATTGAATAAGGCCCTAATTTCTATGTGTTTATCATTTCTAGAATTTATGTTTTAAGTTTCCAGTTCTCTGTCAGAATTTTTTTTTAATTTTTTTTTAACATTTTAATTTATTATTGAGAGACAGAGAGAGACAGAGCATGAGCAGGGCAGGGGCAGAGAGACGAGGAGACACAGAATCTGAAGGAGGCTCCAGGCTCCGAGCTGTCAGCACAGAGCCTGACGCGGGGCTCAAACTCACAAACTGCGAGATCATGACCTGAGCTGAAGTCAGACGCTCAACCGACTGAGCCACCCAGGCGCCCCTCTGTCAGAATTTTTAATCTTTCATCTCCTTGAAAATAGGATGATTATGTATCTAATAATTCTAGTATCTGGAATAAATCTGAATAAATCAAATATCCCCTGTTTCTAATGTCTGTTAGAAATATGTTTGTTTTCTTTATATTGTCTTCTCTCCTTATGTACCTAGTTTTTTGTGATTATAGAATAATTTGAAGGCTGGTTTTGTTTTTTTTTTTTTTAATCTTCCAGAGAGGAGTTACTTTTGCTACTTCCAGACACAGCAGTCCATATAGGATTACTTCGGTCCAGGCTTTGGAATGGAGATATTTCAAAGTTGAGTTGCACCCCTTGCAGGACCTATCTACTTCTGATTCAACCTCACTCCTAGGGTGCAGCCTTTTAGGGGCCCGGCCTAAAGTGAGGAGCCTCACCTGGCTCCCCCTACAGCCAGTCCCAGACTCTAGTTGCACCATGAAGGTGTTAGAAGTACTGCTTTTTTTCTCAGGAGCCCCTTCTGGAATCGTTAAATTCATCCAAGAGAAAGTGGCAGAGCTACCAAACTCACTAAATGTTGTCCTGCCAATTCTTTACTATTTTGTTACCTCTCAAGTAGTTTCAAGCACACATCTTCAGTATTCTAACTTTCTATTCTAACAGCTTTCTAACTGTCCTTAGCAAGAAAGTAGGACCAAATTACCTAGTGCCCCATTACCAGAAGAAATTGATCAGCCCAATCTCTTTTTTGTTCCTTTATCGACAAAAAGAAAATTAATGGGAAGTCCATTTTTGGTACTTACGAAAAGTTAAAATTAACCACCAAACATTTTTCCATCTTGAGCATGAGTTCCATAAAATACACAGTTTCCAGATTTTAACGGAGTTTTCTTTAAGCTCACAATTAAACTGTTTGCTATGAAACTGCATGCAGCTGCACTTAAAGACACATCAGAACAAAAAGAGAACTGTGAACAATCCAGGTTATTTTTAACTAACAAGGGAAGCGTTCAAAAGCATAGACACAGAAGCTTATGTAAGTGGAGTCAGTGCCTCCCTGAAGTTTTCTAAAGAATGAGAAAAAGCAAGTGACAGACCTGTCAAATGGCTCCCAGTTTACTGCTTGGGGACTTCTAGGATGCTATTTGAAGTTACACATATTGTAAAAAAACTTCATCATAAATTAAAATTCCCCAGTGACACTTCACTTTGAAGCAGTGTTGCTTGAGGGAAGAAAGTGTGCATTTGAAGCATTTATTTGTACGACCAATTCTATTTTAGCTTTTCCGTGACTGTAGAGTCTTTGTTGATCACAAATGGTGCCCTAAGAGATTTCACTGCCAATATCTCTGCTAGAGGATACAGACTGTGCCTTATTCATCTTTCTGCTTCCACCTCTTGGTATAATACATGTTTATTAAAATACTAGCTATTTAGAATTCTTAAAAAAATAAATCATTCTGGATAAATCTCCTTTCCAAAAAATTAAAGATTAAGACTTTGCATATTATGCAAGAAGTTTATTACTATTATCACCATTATCCTCCTCCACCCCCACCAACCATCTGTTTAGGCACTGCCCTAAGTAGTTAACAATTTCTTCCCTCTGTTGAAGTGCATTTTTCTTTATTTTTATTTTTTATTTTTATTATTGAAGTATTCTTATGAATGAAGTACAGTTGAACAGTGTTATATTAGTTTCAGGTGTACAACATAGTGACCTGACAGTTCTAGACGTCAGTGCTCACCATAAGTGAAGTCACCGCCTGTCGCCACACAACATTATTCACTACATTCTTTGTGCTGTACGTCTCATCCCTGTGACTTAGTAATTTTATAACTGGAAGTCTGTACCTCCTAATCTCCTTCACCTATTTCACCCATTCCCCCACCTCCTCCCGTCTGGCAGCCACCACTTCTCTGTATTTGTGCGTCTATTTCTGTTGGGGTTTTTTGTTCATTTGCTTTGCTTTTTAGATTCAGTATATAAGTGAAATCATATGGTATTTACCTTTCTCTGTCTGACTTAACTTCTCTTAGCATGTTACCCTCTAGGTCTGTCCATGTTGTTGCAGATGGTAAAATTTCATTCCTTTTTATGGCTGAGTCACATTCCAGTGTGTGTGTGTCTACCATCCATCAGTGGACCCTTGGGTTGCTTTCATGTCTTAGCTATTGTAAATAGTGCTGCAATAAACATAGTAGTGCACATATCTTTTTGAATCAGTGTTTTCATTTTTCTTTGGGTAAATACCTAGCGGAATTATTAGATCATATGGCATTTCTATTTTTTATTTTTGGAGGAGCCTCCGTACTGTTTTCCACAGTGACTACACCAATTTACATTCCTACCGACAGTGCGTGAGGGTCCCTTTTTCTCTATATCCTTGCCAACACTTGTTTCTTGTGTTTTTGATTTTAGCCATTGTGACAGGTACAAGGTGCTGTTTCATTATGGTTTTGATTTGCATTTCCCTGATGATGAGTGATGTTGAGCATCTTTTCATGTGTCTGTTGGTCATCTATATGTCTGGGAAAATGTCTATTCTGGTCCTCTGCACATTTTAATTGGATTATTTGTGGGGGTTTGGCATCGAGTTGTAGAAGTTCTTTATTAACCCCCAATTGGATATATCACTTGTAAATACCTTCTCCCATTCAGCAGTTGCCTTTTCATTTTGTTGATGTAGTTTACATGCTTTATCTCACTTAATCATCCTAACAACAGGATGAGGTAGGAACTAGCATTATCTCCATTTTGCAGAGGAAGGAGCTGAGGTTCAGAGAAGTTGTGATTTGACCCATGTCTCACAGCTTGTAAGGAGTAAAGTCTGAATTTGAATGCAAGTTTGTCTGACTCCAAAACCCGTGTCCATAGTTACTATTTTTGCTGAAAGCTACTATGAATTTTCTACCTTTTAAAAAAATATTTTGAGAACACCTGGGTGGCTCAGTCGGTTAAGCATCCGACTCTTGATTTCAGCTCAGGTCATGATCTTGCAGTCTGTGAATTCATGCCCCACATCAGGCTCTGCATAGACAGTGCAGAGCCTGCTTGGGGTTGGGATTCTCTCTCTCTCTCTCTCCTTCTTCCTTTCCCTTTCCTTCTCTCAAAAATAAAGAGACATTAAAAAAAATAAAGGGTGTTGTGAACATCATTTCCATTTATAAAGTTATACTAACATGACACTTACTAGAATGCATTGTAAATTGTTTATATTACTTTCTCCATACATTAGACTGTCTTGTTCATTTTTGTGTCTTTAGCCCTCAGTATAAGCCCTAACCTCATAGGAGGCTGGGAATCTTTAGTAAATGTTAAGGAAAGAATGAGCGTCGCTGTTGCCAGTATTAATTGTTGTGAGGTGCTAAAAAGCAGATCTAGAGGTAGTGTGTGGTGCATGAACCATCCTTGTATTTGAACCTTTCTCTTTTGAGAAGAGTTCCAGGTGTCACTTTTTCTTTTTTGCTCATTTCTCTTCAATCATTCAACAAATATTTACTAATGGGTACTGTGTGTCAGGTACATGTGATAATTAAGTAATTAGAAAGGGTAAGGTTGAGGGGTTTTTTCCCAAATAAAAAAAACATTATTAGAAATTAGAGCCTGAAACCTCCTTATCCTAGAGAATTTTCTGGCTCTCAACAAAATCCTCTACCGTTCTATTATGTTGACTTGTCAGCATGATCGATGTCTCATTAACGCAGCGAGTAAGCAGATACCTCTCATAAAGCTTCTATCTGCTTTTCCAGTTCACTTGCTCTATTAGCTCATGGAGTGAGAAGGAATTGCCTACCATTTTCCCCATGGTTTTTAAACTTGGCTGATCATCAGGTTCATCTATGGAACTTTTAGAAACTTCTCAACCATTATCTCAGCGAATTCTTTTTCTGCCTTGTCTTTTTTGTCTTCCTCTGGAATTTTAATTACACGTGCTTGATTATTTAATACTGTCCCATGGCCACTGGATGCTCTGTTCTATTACCCACCCTCCTACACACTCCTTTTTCCTTTTGTGTTTCAGTTTGGGTCATTTCCATTGCCTTATCTTTAAAGTTCACTGATTTTATTTTGGGCTGTGTCAAGCTTACTAATGTCAGAAACATTCTACAGCTTCTTACTGGGCTTCTTATTTCTTGCATTTCCATTTCATCTTTCTTAACATTTCCATCTCTCTGCAGAAATTCCTTTTCTGCTTGTGTGTTGTTTACCTTTTCCATTAGAGTCTTTAATAGTAATCACCGTTGTTTTAAAATTCCCTGTCTCGGGGCACCTGGGTGGCTCAGTCGGTTAAGCGGCCGACTTCAGCTCAGGTCATGATCTCACGGTCTGTGAGTTCGAGCCCCGCGTCGGGCTCTGTGCTGACGGCTCAGAGCCTGGAGCCTGCTTCCGATTCTGTGTCTCCCTCTCTCTCTGCCCTTCCCCTGTTCATGCTGTGCCTCTATGTCTCTCAAAAATAAATAAACATTAAAAAAAATAATAATAAAATAAAATAAAATTCCCTGTCTCATATTCCAGCAGGAATGGGTGCTAACCGTCTTTGCAGTTCTGGTGAATGTGAAACAACATCTCTTTCGGGTTTTTTTTTTTTTTTTCATATCTTTATTGGCCATTTAAGTTTCTTCATCTAATATCTTTGGTATCCTTTGCCCATTTTTCTAATAGAATATTGGTCTTTTTCTTACCAATTTATATTATACAATAATATGAACTGTAAATGCCTTTAACTTTGAGTGTGAAGAGTTTTACACAGAAGCTTTAAGTTTTATACAAAAGTTTTAAATTTTAATGTGCAGTCAGACCTGTTACTATTTTTCTTTATGGTTATATTTTTTGGGGGCTGATTAAAGACATCTTTTTGTACCCTGAGGTTGTAAAGATATTTTCATGTAACTTCTTCTGAAAGCTTTAGAAATTAGCTTTTTCACAGTAGGTCTTTAACCATCTAGAACTTATTTTTGTTAAGGGTGTGAGATAAAGAATCATTTTGATCTGTTATACAGTCCTTCCTGTCTCCACTGAATTCTAAAGCCACCGCTCTCCCATACCCCATCGCAGTGTGTGAATGAGATGGCTGTATACTAGTCTTTCTCTCCAACAATACATTGTCTAATTACTATAGATTTCTAAGTCTTGGTTTCTGGTAGGCCAAGTTTCCTTTTATTTTTCATAAGAATGTTGGCTATTTCTGGCCCTTTATTCTTTCAAATGAGCTTTAGGACCAACTTAGCAAATACCATGAATACTTGTTATGAGATTTTGATTGAAATTGCATGGATTGCTATCTATGCATAGGTTGTGTGGCTAGAATATGATCCCACCGTCCAGGAAACACATGTTAAGCGACTCCCAAGAACTCCCTTTCCACCCTCAGATGACAATCTGGATTGGCCTACAAGGTTTGCAGCTCAGCCAGCAACTAACTAGCTAGAGAACCCATTGTCAGGCATCTCCAATCTCTTGAACCAACTGCCCTCTGTACCCTTCACTCAGCTAACCGTGAATTACACACTTAAGGTCACTGCTGACCACTCCTTCTTTGTCCTTGTAGCGCTCCCACCTAATACATTGGGCAGGAGTAGAGGTGGATGGTGGTAATTCTGTATCCTTTAGAGGGAAGAGTCTGGTCCCAAATGTGGTTGGTTCGTAGTAGTGTCCCTGCAGGTGGTATACTTGATGCCTCTTGACCTCACTTTTGGTCTTAATAGTACTGGCATAACACAGCAGAAAAGTCCCACTCAACTTCCTGTTTACAGTTAGATTACCATGTACCTTACAATTTTTTTTTAATAAGACAGAGATCGTAAAATCTTTGGGAATAGGCACCTGTCTTGATAAATGTGGTATCTCTAAGTATTAACACAGTACCAGGACAAAGAAGGTGACCAACAAATCGTTTGTGGAATGTACGGAAGCCATACGTGATTTTCTAATTCTTGATTTTTTTTAAAAAAATGAAAACATTGAGCATCTCTGTATCCTTTGAGATCTTGGGACCGAGAGAGAAATTTTTTGATATTTAAGAAATTTAATTCTGTTAGTTTCATTGTGAAACTAGCACCCTTCAGTAAAGTTTAAGATTGAAGGAGGGACAAGATACAAATGACTGCGGCTACCATTAGGACTGAACAACCTCTCCGAGGAAAGCAGTCCAAAGCAGGGCCAGCCATGAAGGTGCCATCGCAAAGAGGACAAAAGGAGAGGCTCGAGCAGGAGGAAGCAGCTGCTAAGGGCATGAGGCAGTACAAGGAACAGAGACCTTTCCCACCCTCCTTGGGAGATCCCAGCCTCTGTAACTGGTAGCCGCCTGCTCTCTCCTTCTACCCTTTCTCCTTCATCAAAGATAAAACCTTGGATGAGCCGTGCTTGCCTGCCCATCCGCCTCCATCTATTATTTTCCTACACAATCCACTTACCATTAGCTCCGCCGTGAAAATGTTTTGCTTGTGACTGATAAGCAGCCCCGAGCTCCCGACCAGCTATCTGTTACTGAGCAGGGACTCTGCTGAGGGACATCCTCCGTGACTCTTCTACTCCGGCGAGGCCCAGAATGAGCCTTGCTCTGGGCCCTTTCTCAGGGTTGTTTTTTCAGTGAGCAACCTTAAGGGACGGGATGATCTCCCTCTCCCCAACAAAGAGCAAACTGGCTTGCTGCCAGCACCCAAGCTCAGTGTTGTTCCCTGTAATGCAGCCCACTGGGTAAGCAGGCCCATCTACCTCTAGGCCCATTCACATCCCCCAGGTGGGACCTGGAGCTTGGGGAACCATCGAGAACATCTGACACGCTGGCTTTTGCCGTGAGTAGTAAAAAGCATTTCTTACTGAGCTGTCTCGTCTTCTGGCAGCATCCAGAAAAATAGCTGGCAAATCGGATGAAATCTCAGATTCTTTACAGTTCTTGACAGACTGAATTGTAACTGTGCAGCCAATGAGGTTGTCCGGGACTTGCCGGGAACTGGAACCATCAGAAATGATTGAATTTTCTCTTTTTGCTATCAACCTGCCCCCAGCATCGCAGGAACACTCTGAAAACCAGGCACGTCGTAGAGAAGGACCTTTCAGAACCAGGGCCTGGGACTCTGAACCAAGGCCAAAAAGGAACGCCTTTTTTTTTTTTTTTTTTGCCACAAATTGGCTATATAAAATCTTTCTTCCTGTAATAAATGAAAGATGACAGCCAATATCAGATCCAGAACTTATTATAGGGTCTAGGCCTCAGGGGACTCCTGTGTGCTTGGCTGGAAACTTAACATCTGTCCCTTTTCTTCATCTTCCCTCCTCCTACCCTCTCTCTCCCCTAAACCCACAAATTGGCCAATCAACTTTTAAAAAATGCTTTATTTGGAAATAATTCAAGCTTACAGAAAATTTGTAAGAAGGAAAAATAGTACAAAGAATATCCAGATACTTCTTGCATACAAGCTTACATTTCTATATAAGCCACCTTCCCTCAGTTCCATCCTGTGTAGTCAGAACATCTTTATTATCTTGAGAATTTAAACTTTTTTTTTAAGGTTTATTTATTTTTGAGAGACACAGAGACAGAGCATGAGCAGGGGAAGGACAGAGAGAGAGGGAGACACAGAATCCGAAGCAGGCTCCAGGCTCTGATGAGCCGTCAGCACAGAGCCCGATGTGGGGCTTGAACTCACAGACCGTGAGATCATGACCTGAGCTGAAGTCGGCCACCTAACTGACTGAGCCACCCAGGCGCCCCTTATCTTGAGAATTTAATAAAGAACTTCGTGGTTGAAAATTTGGGCACCTAGGATTTCTCCAATAAAATGATGATTTTTCATCTCAGAGGAATATTATGATATTTTATAATCAATGCTTATAAAATGATTTTATATCATTGTTCCACATGTACATACTATAATTTGTTATTGTCTTCAAAGCATGATTTCGAGAGTTGCCATAAATTGTTTTTATTTCATTCCTTCCTTAGGATGAGCTATAGTTTAAAGTTCAGGGTATAATTTAAAGTTCATGATTTTAAAATATTTATGTAATCTCAGGTTTCGTATGTGGTAATGACAAATGGTTTGTATTAGGAAACTACAGCAAAGGAATTCTGACTGATTATCTCAGACTGAAAACCCTTTACAAATGCCAACACTACGCAGATATTAGTTATGGTTTGCAGTGACTGCACACGGTACCAGTTTTACACATAGAAAAAAAGAGGGGCACCTGGGTGGCTCAGTCAGTTCAGCGGCCGACTTCGACTTAGGTCATGATCTCACGGTTCGTAAGTTCAAGCCCCGCGTCGGGCTCTGTGCTGACAGCTCAGACCCTGGATCCTGCTTCAGATTCTGTGTCTCCCTCTCTCTCTCTGCCCCTCCCCTGCTCACACTCTGTCTCTCTCTCTCTCAAAACTAAACATTAAAAAATTTTCTTAAAAAGAAAAGAAAATGCATATCAATTAAAAAAAAGAAAAGAAAAGTAGCTTGAAGGACAGGGTCAAGCAACTAGTTGATAACAGGTTACTTTTATAATTATCTGGGGTTCTGTGCACATGGTCATGGCGCCAGTCTGATATCAGGAAAATACAGCAGAAGATATTCTCTGAATATTTTAATGAAACATTGAGACATTCAGAAATACTAATAATGGTGGTTATACTTCATTAAAACATACTTTTATTATTGGCCAGTGATGATTTATAACACTGAAACCTGAATAGACAATGAGCAGAAATCATAGCCAGTTTGCTGATACCAGCTTAACTTAATGCCAGATCCACACGAATTCCACAATTAGTTTCAAGAAAGGCGTTGTTTTTAATTAGGATTGAAGTTTCCTGCTGTGACGTGAGCTTGGAGAGCATCACATTAAATGACATGGAAGCTATCTTCCTAAGAAAGTAAAGCCAGCACCTTCTTACCAGAAGTTTACATTTTGGGAAGGCAAATAATAAATGATTTGTGAAAATTTCAGTTAACTTTAATAAAATACGTGAGCTAGCTGGTAGCAAAAGCTGGAAGGCATTTTCTTTTCTAAGTTTTGCAGTATATACAATTTATGAACTATTCAGGCTGAACCATATGTAGTCCTGTCTTCCCAGGAAACTTTCTAACATGCTAATGTGTACATGAACAATGTGATTCATGAAGAATGAATGACCTTTCTGGATATGGCCTCGATATCCCAGGGACAGCCAGGGTATGCAGAGATAGAAGGCTTTTCAGAGACGTGGCTGTAGACACACACTCCTGGGAATCAGAGTGGAGTAATTCTGAATAGAGGGAGAGGCTGGAGACACGAATCCTAATGCAAGGACAGGGAAGAATAACCTTGAAGGCTGGAATCGGCTAATGGAGATGGTCGACTCTGATTGGTATATTGGAAAAAGAGCCGGGGGCCCAGGGCCAGGAGAAAAAGGCACATTGGTGATGTCTTAGCAGAGCCCAGAAGCCAGCAGCAGGCAGTTTCGTCTAGAAAGCGTGGAAAGCAGTTTTGATGACAGAGGGGTGGACTTAGGCCCAGACAGGGAAATATCATGCTGCTCCAGAAACAAGGACAGCCTGTCTGAAAGGACTTAACCCTAGCATGGGATTAATCGGCCCTCAGGCAGGCAAATGGTGTCCACCTTGCTCCCTTCCCATCCCCAGGACTAAAAACTAGGAAAAGCATTCACAGGGTGGTCTGAACAAAACAGTTTAATCTGTGTCAACCATTTGACTTAAGATTTGCCTTGAATTCAGTAAAGATTACGGCCAACAATTGTGCTGTGTTACAGGGAAAGAGGAGGGGGGATGGGGCTTCGACTACGAAAGCAGAGAGTGAAGTAAAATCATGAACACAAAGAGAGCAGACGGTTTAGGTGAGATTTAACCTTGTCTTGTTTTGGGCGGTGGGGTTTTGGGGTGGGGGAGGGGGTTTCTGGAAAGCAGCTAAAAGTAAACCAAAGCAAAGGATTAAACCATGACAAAGGGTGAGAGTTTGGAGGAAGAAGAGGGTAGACACAGAAGCTAGGTTTTATTCCCGGACAACAAGAAGGTAATTCCCTGGAACATTTAATGCTTTCTTTGCTGTTGTTGTTGTTGTTGTTGTTGTTGAAGAAACATATATGCAGATTCTTAAAAATTTTATAGGCTTAATCCCAATTGTGCAAAAATAATAAAACACAGAGCTCTGGAATGAACTACATCAGATTTATCTCTAGGTCATAAGATTGTCACCTTTTTCTACAGATAAGATGCACTTTCCACATAAAGAATTTTATTTCAAAAATAAGATTTATTTAAAAAAAAAACATACTTGGGGCACCTGGATGCCTCAGTCGGTTAAGGATCTGACTTCGGCTCAGGTCATGATCTTGCAGTTCGTGGGTTCAAGCCCTGCACTGGGCTCTGTGCTGACAGCTCAGCTTTGAGCCTGCTTTGGATTCTGTGTCTCCCTCTCTTTCTGCCCCTCCCCTGCTCATACTCTGTCTCTATCTCAAAAATAAAACATTAAAAAAACAAAAACAAAAAAAACATGCTTTAGAGCTTTAAGAAAATCTGCAGACTACCAGACTAACCTGGCTGGTTAGAATCACCAGCCAGGACCAGCCTGAGGTAGAAGGGAAGGAAAGATACACACACACACACACACACGTATGCATATGAATACATATACGCATATGCGGAGACAGTATTTACTTTTGATCCCTTCCATTTTTTCCTTCCAGAATAAATTTCCCTCCTTAGTCATAAAACCCCCACCCCACAGACCCCTTCCTTACCAGCTCAGTGCTGCCTCTGTCCACCGTGCTGGCAATCCTGCAGCTCCCAGACACCACTGTGCACGTGCCCCGTGATGCTCCACCCCCATCTCACCCACAAAGTGCACTCGTCCTCTTCGGTATCCCCAGGGGGCTTATCCTCCACTAGCAGTAAGTCAGTAAGCTAATCACCGAAAGGGCTTATCGCTAATGGCTTATTACCTATAGCATCTTTAATGGGAGTTATTAAAGACTGGAAAAGCTTAAAGCAAAATGGTGATAAATTTAATTTAACAGGTGATTTTTGGCATTTCACAAGAGTTTGGGGCCAAGGTTTCCTGGATTGCCTCTCAACTCACATCCAAGACTTGGGATGTCTTTGTTATCTTGTGATTTTAATACTGACAGAGAGCCTACAAGTGATGTCCAGTAAACACAGCTGTAGAGGAAGGAACATCGTTCTGAATCCAGCTGTGTCAGCTGAGCTCGTTCAGCCTCACTGTTGCATGTTACGCGATCCTGAGGAACCCAATTTTTCTTTGGTAAAACACATGTTATTCTAGATGGAGGCCTTTTGAGATCTTTGGATAAGTTAAATTGCACCAGGTATCCCATTATTCAGTGTGAGGTCTAGTCTTTCTAGAAATAGGATCAGATAGGACTATATCTAATCTTTCTAGAATTAGGTAACCTAGGGTATGAAATGGAGTCATCTCTGGGCTGGTTTAAACTTAAACTACACATTCAGTTTCTGGGAAAGTTGATTGAAGGAAGAAAATATGTATTATGCATGTAAATATATTTAATATATTCTGGAATGAGCTGCCTTTTATATATATTTATGTACCTCTGTAATTCATCAACAAGGTTTATTGGACCTTTAACATCAGTATTGGATTCAGCCTTATATTTTCAGCAGGAAATGATTTGTCTTCTCAAAGAAAATGTGTAATCTCTGGAATTCTTTCAAATATGTTCCATTTTCATGTCTAAAAATAATGCTATCAAAGTGAATTTTTTATCAACAGCAGCACGAACTGTCTTGAATTATATGTGGCTTTAATTTGATATTCGTTAGCTAAGCTAAAAGGTAAAATACTAAACTCACTATGTTTCTTTCCTGGAATCCTGCTGAAGGCCACAAAAATAGAAAGTGTTTAAAATAATACGGAATAGAATTTTTTCCTACTCTGACATTTTAGAAAAAGCTGTCCCAGGTAAATGCCAGAATACAGAGAATGTTGTACCTAAATGATAAGACTTCTAAATAATTTTCAACCACCCGATTTAAATGCTTAAGATTACCATTACTTTGCAACAGATCAACGAACATTAATTAACATTTATGGGAGAGGCATTTCGTATACAGGGAAAACACCAAACATGAATATTCAATAAATATTTGTATAGCTCTCCCGCACAAGAATAATAAAACATCGTGCTGAAAAAGACCCATTCATTAGTGTGTCTTCAGAGGTTCCTAAATCCTCAACACAAATTTTCTCCAAATCGTGTGATATCACAGACCTACCTTTCATTGAGATCTGTTCAAATGACCCTGTATCTCCGTTAGCTGAAGAAACTAATATTAGCATGTCACTTTTTTAAAAGCATATACATATGCTTGGCATATACAGTGTTATTTTTTTTTTAAGATATGGAGGTGGAATATATTTCTATGTGGTATCTTTTAACTGCCTTGTCTCCGTTGTCAGGGGTTCTTTCTTGAAGCAGCAGTGAGAAGTGTCGGCTGATGTTCTGCCAGAGGACAGTGTTTGACAGTGAAGGGATATAGAAAGGGTTTATGTTGTCCTGACAGGCAACGAGAATTTAAAGATGACTCTGGAGGGTCCCCTGCCATCTCTGCCACTTAGTGCGTGGCCTGTCACATGTGGACGTCATTACTAGACCATGAGGCACCAGAGTGAAACTGGAAATGGTTAAAGAAAGGAGCTAGATACTGCTTTATTTTCTTTCATTCCATTTTAGCAAACTAAAATCAATTGCAAAATCGAATGCCTGCAAAATCCGAAACAATAAGAAATGTTTCAATTGGTAAGTAAAATCATTAAAAGCTAACCTTAGCAGCTAACGGTGCTTTACCTGCATTATGTTAATTCTTCTTCACGGCAACCCTGCAGGGTAGGTATCAATATGGTCTTTCTTTTACAGAATCCAAGGCACAGCAGGTTAAATAAATATCTTGAGGTCACCCAAGTCGCGACTGGCAGAGCTAGAATTTGACCCCAAATAGCCTGGGCTCTCCACTCTACCATTCTACTTACACAGCATGAACATTTTCCGTGTTGGACGCCTGGAGGGGGTGAGGCAGTCAGTCAGTGTCTTCTTTAGCTGGGCCTCTGGAAAACCCAGCTGAATTGGAATTGGTGACTGTTGTATGCATGCATTATTGAGTTCCTGGCTCTGGTCTAAGTGTACTTGCTCATGATAACAGATCAGCCCTTTCTGTTGCGTTCCACTTAACTGCGAATGCGGGGAATGGTCTCTTTAGAAAAGCCACATGTCTCTACTAAACCTTTGGATGTGATGATGGAGTTTTCGTTCTTCTTCACTGTGACATTAAACATGACATTTTCCCAGTGAGGGAGGACCTATTAATGGACCACAGAAAAACCAGCAGAAGAGATTATCAGGAAATATGGAAGAAACTTATTCAAAGTTTACTGTTACCTTTTAAAATAAACAAACAGATGGTTAGACAGCAATTTCGTACCTCCTACAATAGTAGGACTGAAGCTCCAGTGATAGGGAGTAGACTGTCGAGCCAGAGAAACTTTGAAATTAAGTGGTTCCCAAAAACAGAATTATCCTTATGATTGACCAGTTGTGTGATGTGAAGACTACCATCTTGTCTTAAAAAAAAAAAAAAAATTAACCCCATACCCATTAATTCTACTCTTGTAGGCCTGCCTTCCTTCCTTCCTTCCTTCCTTCCTTCCTTCCTTCCTTCCTTCCTTCTTCCTTTCTTCTTTCTTTCTTTCTTTCTTTCTTTCTTTCTTTCTTTCTTTCTTTCTTTCTTTCTTTCTTTCTTTCTTTCTCTTTCTTTCTTCTTTTATTTTGTCTTAAGGCTTTCTTCCTGACACCCCTGTTTAAAATGCAGCTTCCCCTGGGAGAGGGCACAGCTTTTGCCTTTATCAGCCCGCAGGTGATATCGCTCGTCACTTTAGCAGGGGTTAGAGGACAGGCAGCCACGTGGAGGAACAGCCCACGGAATCCAGCAGAAAAGGTGCAGAGAAGGGCCGGAGAAAACTCCATCGCCTCATAGATTTTCCCATGCCTGGCCCGCCTCGGAAATTTGATAAGTACAGTATTCAACCTAGAAAAAATAAGGCTTTTGAAAGCCCTTTACAAAGGACGTCTTGTTTAACGCTGACCCCACCATTCTTCTGGTCGCTCGAGCTTAAAGTTTTAGATTCGAAGGCATAGACGGTTGTTCGCTCCTTTCTCTCCATTCATGAACTAGTCAGTCATCAAGTCGCATCACATTTCTCTCTGCGTTCTTTCTCCTGCTTACCCCTTCCTTTCGATTCCGACTTGTAACAGCAGAGCTCAGACTCTTGTCACTTGCCAAAGTTAATAAGTGACAGCTTGCCCAGGGGGACTGTGGATCATAAATTCCTCAGAGATGTTCGCTTCCTAAATGAGAGCAGGACATACCTGAATACAACCTGCTATTCTTAAGCATTGTTTCACCTTAACTAGAAATTCAGTACTGTTTCCTGGCGAGAGGCACTTTTTCACAAAGAAGGACAGGAAAAAAAAAAAAAAAAAGGCACTGCAGGGGGTCAGCGACTCAGGAGGCCCGAGGGAGGGAAGGGACAATACGATCTGGAGAGTTGATCCTCAGGTATAGAAGGGAAAGGAAGAGAAGCCACAGCTCCAGGTATTACTGGGCAAGGAATGCAGAAATCTGATTACGACAACTTTTAAGGTTCTGGATCCTCTGTATGAGCTTTTGTCATCTTTTTCATTCCCTTGTAAAAAACAAAACAAAACAAAACAACAACAACAACAACAACAAACCTAAAAGAAGAAGGGTCTACATGCTTAATTTTGGAGATAAAAGAGAAAAGGGGGAAAAAGTAAGATACTGGTCAGTGGTTAGAAGATTACCATTTGGGTAAATCCGTAAACATATTATTTGCTTGTATGTGCATAAACCATCTCTTCAAGGACACCCCAAGAACTAGAAACTGGTGGCTCCAGGGAGGAACGCTGAGAGGCTGAGAGGGAGATGATAGGAGATCCATTTTTTACTCTGGGTTGCGGTGCGCCTTTTGAATGTTGGTAACGTGAACAAAATATACCTCCCAAATTAATGATAAAGTAGGGAGGGGGCGCCTGGGTGGCTCAGTTGGTTAAGCATCCGACTTCAGCTCAGGTCATGATCTCAAGGCTTGTGAGTTCAAGCCCCACCGTCGGGCTCCATGCTGATAGCTCAGAGCCTGGAGCCTGCTTCGGATTCTGTGTCTCCCTCTCTCTCTGCTCCTCCCTGCTCTTGTTCTGTCTCTCAAAAATAAAGAATGTTAAAAATTTTTTTAATAAAAAAATTAATAAAGTATAGGGAGAGAACAGTGTGCTCCTCCACAAACTCTTCAATGAGGAGCGAGAATTGCAAAAAAGAAAAGGGAGTCAGGTAAACTCCCTGGAGAATGATGAGAAGAAAGAGCGGGGTGTGTGGGGATCCCATGACTCAGGATTAGCCCCAAACTGGGAGTTTAAGCTGCAGCAAAACTGGCTGTTTCCAAAAAAAAAATACTGTAAAAATCTCTCTCCAGTTCATTGCGGGCATGACAACCTGAACATCTTTCCTAAAACACACGTAGTATTCCCCGTATCAGGTTCCTGCTCAAATGCCATCAATGGCTTTTGAGCTTCCAATGGCTCTAGCGGTGGGTGGGTCCCAAATTACCAGTAATTTTTCTTTAAAGCATCCTCAGATGATTCTAATACACACATCAGGCTTGAGAAGCATTGCCCTTCTTAAATTCAATCTGAAATTCAAAAGCCTGTACATGGTGTGAAGGAGTTAACAGTGTAAAAGACTCCTGATTTTAGGGCTTAGCATGTGGGAGAAAACACAGGCACTTGGAGGGCAGTTCAGCCTCAGCCTTCTACAGACCCTTCCCGTAGTGGACTCGTGGGGAAAGTTCCAGTAGAGAAGGGCTAGAACAGCACACTGACAACCAACAGCGTCTCTGTGAAACCCAGATTGGATGCTGGATACAAATTCCAAATCAAATGTTAGTTTAGAAAAAAAAAAAAAAAAAGGGTAGGCACATCAGATCAGGCTTCCATCTAACATAAAAATGTAAAAATCGAATGCACGGGAGATGCGTGCAATTGCCCAGGACTATGTTTCATACGTTCCTGGATAGAAGGTGAGTAAACCAGACCCGGCGTCTAATCAGAAGCTTGTTGATGGGGAAGTGTTTATTCTCCAGAATCTACCCAATGGAGCAGTCACAGAGAAGAGTCAAGAAGAGAATTCCTGTCAGCTCTAACACTACCTGGTAATGTGACTTGGGACGAGTCACTCGTGTTCTCTTGGGGTTCGTGCATCTGCGCTGTGAGGAAGGTGCTCTGTGGGCGCCCCTGCTCTCCATGGTTCTGAGAGAGCGCACTCTCCCGCCCCTGAGTGGTTGGGAGGACAGGATCAGAGCAGCTGCCAGGCTCTGCTTCCCCGCTGTGCCGCCTCCCCACTGTGTCTGTGACCTTGGGCAAGTTTGTTAACCTGCCTAAGCTTTAGTTTCTTCATCTGTACAGTTGGGATAACGATGGTATGTATTTCATAGTGATGCCGTGAGGATTTAATGAGAAAACACACAAAGCACTGAGCACAGTGCCTGGCAGTAAAATAAATGACTACTGTTCTTATTCTGTGTCTAGAATCAGAAAGCACCACAGAGCATGAGAACCTTCTAGGCCTATCCGCTTGTGTTAGAGGGAACGAAACTGGCCTGAAGGGACTGACTTGCTCAAGGTCACGTATTTCACTTTGTGCACTTAGGCGTTCAGACCCAGGGCAAGTCCTGGCAATGCCATTCAGCCACCAAGACTCCATTGGGGCCACATACAGTGGTTAGTCTTTGATAAAATTAAGGACCATAATAGGTATAGTTCGCACCACATTTAAAATAAGAATACTCTCATGGGGAATGACAGAGAAAAACTTGATAAGCAATACTTTAAAAAAAAATTTTTTTTTGAGAGAGAGACAGAGCATGCACGCATGCGTGAAGAGGAGGGGCAGAAAGAGAGAGCATCCCAAGCAGGCTCCGTGCTGTCAGTTCAGAGCCTGACACGAAGCTTGAACTCAGGAACTGTGAGATCACGACCTGAGCCAAAATCAAGAGTCAGACACTTAACCAACTGAGCCACCCAGGCGCCCCAGTGAAAGGCGCTTTTTCAGCAGACATCACACAATACCTTGTAGTGAACGAAGTAAAGAGGACAAGAATTCCAGATAGAACAGGCATACTTTTCCACTTAAACTGGGATTGAATTCCAGATGCTTGCTTTAATTAATCCCACCCCCTTTTATAAAATGTTCAAGGCCATTCCTTCTACTGGTTTCACGTTTAACAGTAGTTAGAACTGGTTCCGCTGTAAAACTTCCTGGCTGTCCACTCACCTGGGGCAGAAATATCTCACTGAGATCTTTCAAGCCGAGTAGAGAGAACAGGGAACGTAGACCTGAACCTACGCCCATTCATCCGCTGCCTGCTGTGTGACCCCGGCCGAGTCACCCAGCTCCGCCTTGCTTTAGCTTTTTCACCTTTAAAATGAGAAACCCTTCCAGCTAAGAACAGAGAGATTCTGCAGGTGTTGAGGAACGTAGATCCCGAGATCAAACCTCAAGTTGAATCCTGGCTCCACGTCTTCCTAGCTTCATAACCTTGGACGAGTCCTTCAGGCTTCCTGGGCTTTGGTGTCCTCATCTGTGGAACAGGACTGCTAAGAGAACCATGTGACAAGGTTGCTTCGAAGATCAGATGACAGGTATGTGGCAAATGGTTAATGCTCAACACATGGCGTTATTATTAAATAGTCTTGCAATTCTGTAATGATATGGAGAGAATTTCTTTTAGCACCTAGAAGGGGGGGTTCCTCTGGGGGAGGCACCTGTATTGGAAGGACGGCTTGGCGGGTGAGCATGGGGCAGGTAAGCCATAGGACGCAGGGTGGAGGAAGTTTGTATTTGCTTTGGAGGAGGAGGGGCGTATGTCTCCCTTGAGGGGACAGGTGTCTTCTGGCTCCAAAATCCTATTGTTCTAAACCTCTACAGACTCCTCCGTTAGCTGAATTTCTGAAGCCTCTGTTAGATCAGAGACATGGGCTAGCGCCATGTTTTGACCGCAGATGTTTTTAATTCTCAGAAACAACGATTCGTTTTACCACCTCATTTGTTACAGGAGCCAGATCATTTAGCAACACAAAAGTAGCTTAAACAGCACTCGACCATCGCGAGTCACGGCCAACGTATAACACAAATGTACCGTTGTTTTCTGCATGCGTGTGTTCATTCATTCATTTACAAATATTTGCTGATCCCCCACCCTGTGCCAGGCGCTGTTCTGAGTCCTGGGGGGAGAGCAGTGAACTACAACAAAAAGTCCCTGTTTTTATAAACCTCACGTTCGACTGAGGGAGATTAACCCTTATGATAATACAGGTGCTGATTAGTGTGGTGAAGAATAGTAAAGAAGAACAGAATGTGGGGGTGAGGGCTGTTGGGTCAAAGAGGCAAGGAGAAGGAAGAAACTTAGGGAGAAGAAATGAGCTCTTTCAGGAGTTCCAGGCAGAGGTGGCAGCAGGTGTGAGGCTCTGAGGTCAGGTTTGAAGCCGCAAAGGAAAGCTAGCATGTCAGGAGCAGAGTGGGCAGAGGGGAGGGTGGTCTCAGAGGAGGCTGGAGAGGCGGGCGCACCTGATCATGGTGGGCCCCAACGGCCCTCCCAAGAACTCCGGATTTTGTTCTTTCTGTCACCAGAAGACATGGGAGGGCTTTGAGCGCGGTCGCCATAGGATCTGATTTGTGTTCTTCAAAGAGCCTGGCTGCCAGTGGAGAACAGACTGTAGAAAAGAGAAAGGGCAGAAGCGGAGAACTCAGGACACCATTGGTTCAGTGCAGGCGAGAGATGAGGGTGCCAGCACGGGAGCCGGGGAGCGGTGAGAAGCGTTCGTACGTGGGATGTACTTTGATGGTGGAGTCACCCATGTACTTCAGGAGGACCGTCCGGGGCAGGCTGTGTGTGGATGCCTGTTGGACAGCCACGGGCACACACTGAGGTTGGCCACATCGGTCTTGAGTCTAAGAGCCGCAGAGACACATGTAGGCGTCGTGAGCGTGCAGATGTAGTGAGCATGAGGATGCTAAATGAGATCACACAGGGTGTGAAGGCGGGTAAGAGGGGAGGACTTCCCAGCCATAGGTCATCTAGGGTCAGGGAAGAAACGAAGATCCTCCAAAGGGGAGAGAACAAGAGCAGCCAGGCGGCTCGGAGGGACACGGGAGAGCGGGTTCTCTGGAAGTCAAGTGGAGGAGGTGTTTCAGGACAGAGGCAGCAATCAGCTGTGCGCGGTGCCGCCGTGAGAGGAGTCAACTGAGCCCGAGTCCACGTTGAGATGCAGCACGTCAGGCCCTTTTCAACGCGAGGGATGTTCTCCCTCTTCAGAGACAGATTGCTAATGGCCACTGGAGTTAGGCTAACTGTATTTGAGGGGCTCCTTTCGCTCCAGGCTTTTAAATGACAGCTATGAAGATATAATGGGAAGAAATGAGTTTCCCCTACGGGATCAACTATCTGCACCCTACTAACAGTGCATCACAACATTTTTGCCACCACTACAAAATCTAACACATGGCGGGAGTTCCGGGAAGAACTCGGGTCCCTCCTCCCTCCGGAATGGGTGGAGCCTTATCTGGGAGCCTGGAGGAAATACCCTTGCCCCACCCTGTGGGTCCGATCAGTTCTCTTGGTTTTTGACCTTGTACTGATCTTTTTCCGGGTCCCAACCTAGTTTGCACGAGGAGGGTCACAACTGGGCTCATGTATTTTGTTCCAAAGAGTTCTCCTTCTGTTTGCAGGAGTTCAAAACCCACTTCCTCCATCCCCCTACGCGTTCTTGTCCCCAGTCTGCTACTTCATAGAGCCGTGCGTTGCTAAAACCTAAAAGATTTACTTTCTTCCGTGCGCTCTTTGTGTGGCCGGCCCGCCGCCTTTCCCGAGTGGCTTCTCTCCCCCTTCCGTGTGCCGGCGGGAGGGCTGACAGAACCTACCTGATTTTTTTGGCCAGGAAAAGACCAACTTCTAAGGCAAGTTGCTATAGTTACCAAGTCTTTTCCCCACCGCATAGCAGACACTGACTCTGCACTCCTTTTTTTGTGTTGCTCTATCAGGCATTCTCCTCGGGTACAGCAGCTTGGGGTTTTGTTATTAAGCATTTCATGCCCACTTATGCGTGGGCTACCCGGAGGGAGCAGCACGGGGACTCTATTATGAGGAGCACACACATACACCCGCACGCCCGTACACGCGTGTCTCAGCTTCGACGTGCTCTACCTCACAGATGCTTTCCAGCTAGGACTTCTCGCGCCCACATCCATCTTAGAAGGGTTACGATGATAACAGATTGTCCACAGAAGCATCTCGTACATGCCAGAGGAATGTTTGTTTCTATGTTTCTGAACATAAATTATGCACGGGGAAAGTTTTCCCAATTCTTTTCTCCATAATTATCTATTTTCTATCTCCGGGAGAAAAATAAAATAAAATAGAAGTTGATTGTAGATGAAAGGATTCATTTGTGAGTATTTTCAGAAGTTAATGTTTCAAATCAGACCCATTGTTGAGTTTTTTCCATTGTTGGCACATGACAGTAATTACTAGAAACTGTGACACTTGGAGCCTGATTGAGCTCCTCTTTTATTTTTTTAATTTTTTTTAACATTTTTATTTATTATTAAGAGACAGAGAGAGAGACAGAGCATGAGCGTGGGAGGGGCAGAGAGAGGGGGAGACACAGAATCCGAAGCAGGCTCCAGGCTCTGAGCTGTCAGCACAGAGCCCAAAACGGGGCTCAAACTCATGAACTGCGAGATCATGACCTGAGCCGAAGTCAGATGCTTAACCGACTGAACCACCCAGGCGCCCCTCCTCTCTTATCTGACAGACACAAATGTTCTAAGCAGAAATTCAGAAAACTAATGTGGTGGGTGATGAACACTATATGGACTCGGCTTCACTCAGCTCTCAAGGAAAGTACACACACAGACCATAAACCAGAATCGTAGTCAGTTTGGGGTCACAGTGCAGGCGTGGCGACAGAGCTCTGTGTGATTCTGGCTCTCCCTTCCCACCAGCTCCTTGTTCCATCTTCCCATCCTTCCCAGGCTGCCTCACCTGGCTGCAGGTGCTGCTGGGAGCGAACAGGCCACCGGCCGGCTCTCTGGGCTGACTTTCTGGCTGGAGATTGTTTGTTTTGCCTTCCCCTCTGGCTACACAGCCACAGTGGGGGGGGGAGGGGAGGCAGCCCTGGCTCTCTGACCCTATCACTCATGCCCTCTGGCAGACTCCGTTGGGGATCACTTCCTCTGTATGAAGACATTGGTCCTAAGAACTGACAGGAAGCCTGTCCCTGTCCCTGCCTCCGAGGTGTGCCAGGCCGGGCTGCCCTCGGGGAAGGTCAGCCTGGGGACTGCATGCACTGGAACATGCAAAGTGATTTGGAGGGAAAAAAAAATGGAGCCCACAGGGGTGGGCTTCTGGGCCTCGTCATCTGTTTCTTACCGGGAAATTGGTAAACATAGGTGCGATGTTGAATTTCCAGTCATGTTCCTCCAAAGACAAACCTGAATAAGAGCAACCCCAGCTTGGGGCGCCTGGGTGGCTCAGTCTGTTAAGTGTCCCGCTCTTGGTTTCAGCTCAGGTCATGATCTCACAGTTCGTGAGTTCGAGTCAGGCTCTGAGCTGGCAGTGCAGACCCCGCTTGGGATTCTCTGTCTCCCTCTTTCATTATCCCTCCCCTGCTCTCTCTGTCTCTCTCTCTCTCTCAAAAATAAATAAATAAGCATTAAAAAAAAAATCCAGAACAACCTCAGTTTGGAGGAGAGGTACCCGGAAAGTTCCAAGGGGCCGCACAAATCCCCGAAGGCCGTGTCAGCCCTTCTCACCTACTCCCTCACCACCTGCAAAGGCTAAACCTCTTTCCCCTTGGACTTACACTTTCCAAGAAGAATTGAGCCTGTCTCTCTCCCATCCAGGCTGTGCGCCCTATTTTTATCGGCTCACTAGGCTACTTGCAGCTGGTTCTAAACAGTCTGCCACCCCCCCACCCCCTCGACACACACTCCATGAGACTCAGGTTTCAAAACACTTCAGGATCTCTGGAAGAAGCGAAAGAAAAGACTAAGGCGGTTTCCCGAGCTCTCGGCTGTGTCTCCTGGAGCAGGAAGACCACCGGGCTCTGCTCAGACTTTCCCTCCCCGCCTTGGAGCCTGGAAACTGTCTCCAGGCCGTAGACTGTGTCAGGGGCAGGCCTCACCCCATTTCCTTCTTTCCTCTCAGCGTTGGCTTTCTTGCGCTTTCTGTTTTTCCATGTCTGAAAACTATTGTTTCACAGACTTTGTCGTTTTAGGTGTTTAAAGCAGGAGAGTAAATCCGGTCCCTGTTACTCCATCATGGCCGGAAGCAAAGTCCCCTTCTTCATGAGACATGTTCTTTTCTAATGGATTCCATGACCCGACATTCTCCGGCTCTGTCTCCTGCTTCTCTGGAAGCTCCTCTTAAAGCTTTGCAGGCTCATTCTCCATTAACTATTAGAGTCCTTCCATCATTCGCAACCTTCTGTCTCCTCCTCTTCTGTGATTGCTCCCTGGGTGAATGCGTCCATGCCCAGGGCTTCGGTCACCATTGACATCACACATTAGCTGCCTTGCCCAGAGCTCCTGTCACGGATGCCCCACTGCCTCTTTGTACAACCTGAATGTCTCTAAGCACCTCAAACGAAACATGTCTGAAATTCCCTCATTATCCTTCTTCAGATATGATCCTTTTCTTACTATACAACCAGTTATAAAGCCAAAATCCATGCGTCCTCCTTGGCATTCCCTCTCTCTCACCCCCACATTAAACCTACTCCCAAGTCTAGTTGACCCTTCTTCAAAAGATCTCCAAAACGTGTCCCCTCCTGCCCATCTGTACTATCACTCTGGTCCAAGTAGTGGCTCCTAGCCGGTCTCCACTACCCTTTCCTGTGTCATTCTCTGCTGCAGCTAATACTGTTTTTTTAATGCGAAGCCGATTATTTCATGTGACCGTTTCACAGATGGTAAGGACTTCGCATTTTCTGGCTGATCTGGCCCCTCTCCAGCCTCACGGCACAGCCCCCCACCCCCACCCCCGGCTTTCTTTCTGTCCTTATAGGCTCCTGTTCTCTCTTGCCACTGCTGTCCTCACTGCCTGGAATGGCCGTCACCCACTTTGCCTGCTCCTCCTTCAGAGTCAGGTCAGTCACCGCTGCCTAGGGAGGTTGACGAGCTCGAGTCCCCAGTTTCATGGTCTCGTGGTACCATGTGCCTCCCTTTCTTGGCACTTTGTGCAATTATAGCTCGGCTTCTATTTGTCTAATTCCGGGATTAATGTTGTAGCCCCCGCCCACGCCATCCCCGTAGACTTAGTAAGTTCTGTGATGACTTTTACATTTATTTTTTCCTCTCATCATCCTGTTCCCAGCTCCAGTGCAGGGCTTGGCTCTGGATTAGGACTCAAGAAACACCCTGCAGAGCCCACGGGTGCCATATGGGTGTCCAGGAAGCGGGAGGAGAAGCCAAGCAGGGGAAATGCACAGACAGGGATGGGGGTGGGGGTGCAGGGACCACAGCTGCTTTACCAAGAGGGGGAGCGAGGAGGAGCGGACAGGCACCTGCTGAGGCCTGGCCACCCACAGGCTGCTATGTGCCTGACACTGGTAGTATCCTTACTGCAACCGAAATGGCAGAACTCTTCTGAGCTTTTAAGGTGATCTACTCAGCTTTCTTTCCAGCATTTTAATAAAACATTTAGAAAAAGAAAAAATGCCAAGCCGGAAAACTGAAGCTGTCACCTCAATGCCCAACAGAAGAGGCTGCTACTCTAAGCTGTAGGCGCATGACTGGCCTGTGGGACTTGACCCCGAACCTCTGTCCAGTGCCTCTAAGAGCCCCAAGGGCACCTCTGTCTGTGAGATGCTCCCCTCCTCCCCCGGACCCCTGTCCTCTCTTCATCTGCTCCTCCAGCACCAAGAAAGCTTAGAGGGCTGGCCAGGGCCAGGTCTTAAGGGACCGCGAAGCCACACACAGTCCCTCAGTAATTTTGAATCCTCTGTGTGAAACGAGCAGCATGGTTTATTCCCATGATGCCTCAGTGGTTGGAAATCCAGCGGGAAGTGCTTTGTATTTTCTGCTTTATGCCACAGCCCGGCAGGGATTTTTCTGTGAGGGGGCAGCCGGCCCTCTGCGTGGGGCAAAGTTGGGCTCACAGCTCGGGTACGTCTCCAACATCAGGCAGGCTCGGGGTGCTTCTGCTGAGGCACAACAGGGCCATTTCTTTAAAAAGTCCTACGCCGAGACCAAATATGCTCATCCTTGGAAAAGACTTAAGTGCGCGGCACACTCATGTGGGCGCTCGGGGGAGCGAGAGGGAGTGAGTGCGTGGATTCCAAAGGAGGCCCCGGGAGAGTCATTAGCTGTGTTCTGACGGCAGATGGCATTTGTTCTGAAAGAATACATCAACTCCTGATTCTGTCTTGGGAACCGAAAGCCAGCGCTTCCCTCGCTCTGATCTCTTCAGGAATGGGGGAGGAGGATCAGGAGTGGGGTAGAAGCCCTTGTGGGGGCAGCAGCGGGTCTTGGAGCCTGGTGGGCGGCTCTCCCGGCGGTGTGGGCCCTCAGCGGAATGCTAGTCGGCCAGAGCCCCCTTTCCCAGCCCTGCAGCCTGGGACCTGCAAGTTCTGTTGCTGAACTTGCAAAGGCATCTGAGGCAAACCTCTGCGGCTAGCCGTTCCCACTCCTCTTTGGGAATTTTTGACATGACAGAGATGCGGACTCTGGTGCAAAGAAATGTGTGTGTGTGTGTGTGTGTGTGTGTGTGTGTCTGTGAAAGAGAGAGAGAGAGGTGTAATTATAGGGGCGTGGTGCCAGGTAGGGAGGACGGGGAGCCAACAGTTGAATGGGTGTTATTTACTCCACATTCCTGTCCCAGTAAGGGCAGGGATCCCTCAGACCTAAGCGGTATAGCCAAAGGCCCAAGAGTCAGACAGATTTTGTAATCGGGTATCAGATTTCCCATTTGAACAAGTTACTTCAGTTCCCATTTGACCAAGCCTTGGTTCCCACATCTAGAAAGTGTGAATCCTTATCTACCTCTTGGTGGTGCCTGTCTGGAGAAACAGACTTTGAGGCAGAGATCCGTGTGCAGGAAGTTCCTTGAAGAATGGCCTTGGTGGGGCAGGGGTGGCAACAAGGGTGCAGGGAAAGGGAAGGAAGCAGGACCAGGCAGAGGGAGCAGTTGGGACAACTGGTCCCTGCCTCTGTCAGTGTCACAGGGCGCTCCAGTGTTGCCTTTCAAAGCTGTGTCGCCTTGAGTGAAGATGGGCCAGGCCTTCATACCTCGCCCATTATTCCCCATCAACTAGCCCCTGGACCTTGGCCTTCCCTAGGGAGAGGGCATGACCTTGGGTAAGGAAAGTGATTCAAACACCCCCCACCCCTCAGCCCCACCAGCTGGGGAGGATCTTGGTGGCGAACTTCAACACCAACTACAAAGTGTTGGGGGAAATTAGAAAATCAAGTGCTATAACATCTACATGATAAGGTAAGAATTAACAATAAATAAATAAACAAAACCTAACTAGTCCATCTTTTCCCAGCCTTGGACTTGGAAAAAATGGCATTGTGTTATTAAAGTTCTGAGCTGTCATCCTTAAACTCAGACACCTCACAGGGGAGAGAAAAAGCTTTTGTGTTTCATATTCATTTAGGGTGAGCAGGCTACGGCCCAGAGGGGAAGGAGGCTGGTTAGAGATGAAGAGATGAGAATAGTCCTGACTTTAAAGGAAAGAGGAGAGAAATTCCTACAACTGAGAAAAGATCAGGGCAGAGGATTCTGATTGTGAGGCTGGTCTCCTCTCACTTATATTGAGCCCCGCAGAAGGTGGGGTGTGCATTCGAGAGAAGGAAGATTGTACATTTCCAGTTACTGCTTCGGAAATCTCAGAGATAACCGTTTGGGCTGATGCCTGGCAGAAAAGCAGCAAAGCTGCCTCTGTCCAAAGACTGCACAGAGTTCCCCAAGAGAAGTCGTTAGAATCTGAAAAGTAAATGCCGTTTCCAGAACATTCTGAGCTACATAAGACTCATTCTGCCAGGACTTCTACATGACTCTAGAGAGGGATAGCTCCTTCCATCAGGGAAATAGATTTTTTTCCCACTAGCCAGGTTGGGGGGGGGGGAGCATAGAGTGGTTATCTGATTTAAAGAAATAAAGAAACGAAAGAAATTTTGTGGAGTAAATTTCATGCCCACATCACATATTTAGCACCTAGTGGGCACACAATGAGAAATGCATACCTTTCTTCTTATCCCCTTATGTCAGGGATATACCTAAACCTTGTAACCAGTTGAAAACCTTTTCCTGTCTAAAACAGAAACAAAAAATCTGGACAGAAAGACATGCTTCTTTCTTAATATTGTGATTCAAACACAAGCCTTTATTAAATATTTACTATTTTAGATTCCAATCAAGATGGCAGACTAGGTCAGGCCACTTGCTAATCAATACTGAAGAAGCAAGAGGAAAAGGTGCCTTTGGGATGACAACAACAACGACAACAACTAAACAAAACCAAAAACAACAACAAGAGAAACACACAAAACCCCCAATAAGTCCCTGGGGAGGTTGTCTTGGACTCTTGGATACGGAGTGGGGGACTGTAGCCTGAGTGGAGGAAACCAGGGGCAGCACAGTGAGGAGACCAATGGGAGAAAAGCATTTTAAAAGCTGTTCTTGCATCTCTCTGGAGTAGCCTTATGACAATCTTTGCCTGCGTCTTCAGCACAGATTCCTGTGGCTGCAGCCTGAACTACTGGAACAGGTGCCTGCAGGGCTTTGGCAGCACAAAAGCCCAGCCAGGGGGAAGAAGTGATGAAAACGGATATGGATCAAACATCTAATCTCCGAGAGTCATCCCTCTCCTCCTCCCTCTCCACAGCCCCCAGGGGGACTGCATGCTAGGGGACTGCCTCCTCCCAATCCTGCCTTACCTTAAAGATTCAAAGATGAAATCTTGACCAGAGAAGTTGCTTGATGGAAGGCCAACAGCCCAGAGGAATCCGTATTGATCCCATGGTGCTGGGGACTCTCCACCCCAGGACTCTACCCTGTTTTATCTCCCTTAAACTCACCGCAACTGACACAGTTTAGTGTCTTTGGCCCTATGTGTTGGGAATACATATTACAAAATAGAGTAGAGGAAATATTAACAGGTGAAATGAGGAGAGGAGAGGAGAGAAAGAGCAACTCATAAGCCAAAGTGACAAAAGAAATAAAATAAATAAATAACTGCACAAATAAACTGCATGACATATGCCATTGGGCAGAAGTATTTGAACATACGGGCCGAGAATTTTAAACAGGCACTATAAATACACCTAAAGACATGAAGGAAGATATTAGCAAGAATATAAAAAAAAATCATCAAAGTGAACCAAGTAGAAATATTAGATATGAAAAGATAAGTAATAAAATTAAGAACAGCATCCATGGCGTAACTAGGAGGATTGATACAGCTAAAAAACAATCAGTGAGCCGGAAGAGCAGATTGAGAAATTCTCCCAGAATGCAACAGAAAAGCGTAAGATAAGAAAGAAAATAAATGTTAAAAAAAATAACAGAGAATTGGAAGATAGAGAAATGTCTACAACCACATGGAGTCCTAGAAAGGGAGAAAAATAAAAACAAGAAAAGGCAATTCTTGGATAAGTAGTAAAGATAAATTCTCTGTTATTAAATTATTTTATTCAGCCCATCTATTAATCAAATGCAAGAACACAAAAAAATATTCTGAGGTGTATAAAGCTTCAGAGGTTTTATTGCAAAAAGACCCATACTGATAATACTTTTGGAAGAAGTTTTTAAATTATAGGGGAAATAAATCCTGACAATGAAGCAAGAGTTGTGGGAAATAAGAGTGATCGTGTCTCTTGGTAAAGTTTTTTATTATCTTAAAAGCCTGGATGGAAGGAAATCTATTTACATAATGCGGTATAAGGTATAAAGATATTTGGTCTTCGTCCCAGATTCCTGGCTCAGAGCTCGTGGAATTTCCTGAGTAATGAGGTGGTCAGAGCATCTTTCGTGCTAATGAGACAACGCCTGGAAGGCCCCTAGGTAGCTTCAAGGTGGGGGCCCGTGGACAGAAAGACCAAGCCTTTCTTCGAAGCTTGGAACGTTCAACCTTACTTTCCAGCCTCCAAAAGGGAAGAGGGGCTGGAGGCGGAGTTAGTCCCCAAAGACCAATGATTCCACCAATCGTATCTATGTAATGAAACCTCTGTAAAAATCCGTAAACGATGGGGTTTGGGAAACTTCTAAGTTGGTAAACACACCCACATGCTGGGAGACTGGTACACCCCAAATCCGCAGGGACAGAAGCTCCTGTGCCCAGGACATTGTCCTGTGTGCCTTCTTCATCTAACTGTTTATTTGTAACTTTTATAAGAAATCGTAATAATAGGTACAGGGTCTTCCTGAGTGCTGAGTCATTCCAGGAAATGATCCATCCTGGGCGGGGACTGTAAAAAACCCTGACTTTATAGCCAGGTTGGACAGAAACGTGGGTGAGCCAGGAATCCTATACTTGGGGCTGGCATCGGAGGTGAGGGCAGTCTTGGAAGGCAAGGCCCTTAAACGTGTGGAATCTGGCTAACTCTGGGTAGTTAGTTTCACAACTGAACTGTAAGACACCTATTTGGTGTTGAAGAGGTCATTTAGGAAAAAACACCTTGTCTTTGGTGTCAGATGGGGGAAAAACCCTCTCACATAATAACCCAGAAATAAAATTCTATCAACATCATGTAGCGGGCGGAGTGGGAGGGGGCTCGAGAGGGTGTGAGGTCACGGTAAAGGAAGCAGGGAGGTATAGACAGCAATGTGTTAGGAACATAGAGAGAAACATGAGTCCAGGACTTAAGGTCAGCCGCCCTAAGGACGAAAACAGAACATATCGTCGCAACCTTACAGAAGAAAACTTGATAGAGCCAGCAGAATTTAGGAACAGGGAAAAGAGAGAAAGAGAAAGTAAGTAGAACAAATGGAAAATAGGTTGTGGAGACAACGCGGATGGACCTTGAGGGTCCTCTGGTAAGTGAAATAAGTCAGACAAGAAAAGATAAGTACCGCAAATCTCACTTATATGTGGAATCTTAAAACAAAACAAAACAAAACAAAAATCGGACTCATAGATACAGAGAGAAGACTGGGGGTTGCCGGAGGAGAGGGGGGCTGGGGTTGGTGGTGAAATGGGTAAGGGCGTGTCAAAAGGTACAAACTTTGGTTGTAAGATAAAGAAGTCTTGGGCATATAATGTATACCAAGGTGACTATAAACATAATAAAAAATAAATAAGATAGTGGAACCGAATCCTAATGTAGTAGCATGAAGGCTAAACTCACCAAAGACAGAGGTTTCAGAGTGTATTCAAAAACAAACAAAATATGATACAATACATTGTATTAAAATTGGCAATAAAAATAGATAAAGAATATATACCCAGGCAATTGCAAACAAAAAGAAAACTGGGACAGCAATATTAATACCTTACAAAACAAGAATTTAAGGCACAAGAGACAGATGATAGACAATGTATGCATAAAAGGCATAACAGGAAGAAAAGATAAACCCTTTATAAACATATATATACTATTAAGAAACCTTCAGAAATATTTCAACCAGCTGAAAGAATGGCAGGGAAATAGATAATTCTACTTAAAATAAAGAAAAATATTAGAACTATCAGTGACCTAACAATAAAACAAAACAAAGATTTCTTTTCAACCGTACTGGAACATTTACGAAAACAAATCATGTTCTAGGCAACAAATTAATAATGAATACATTCAGAAACTACTAAGAAAAACAGAACTAAATAATTCCTTTTGTTAGGAAACCAAATAATATGCTACTGAGCAACTTTTGGGTTATAGAAAGAATCATCAAGGAACTTAAATAATACCAGAACTACAGTGAATGCCGCACATAAGAATTGTGAGCTCCAGCTGAAAATTCCAAGAAAATTTACAACTTTCAATACATTTATCAGGAAATAGGAATGTTAGTAAGAGATGAGCAATCAATAACAGAGTTTGGAAAACAGCAACAGAGCAGTCAAGAAAGAAGAAAATATTTATAAGGGCAGAAATCAATAAGGTACTGAAAAACAAGGAACGATTGACAAGATTAACAAAATTTTTTTTCAAGAATTTACAAGACAGACCTCTGGCAAGATTGATTAAGAGAAAAAGCACAGGTGAATTTAAAAAGACAGAATAAGAAGAGGGAAGTAACTACGACAGAAAGATGAAAAGAGAATGGGGGAACACACACACAACTATCTGCCCCGAAACTTGAAAGCCTCGGTCAAAGAAATGAATTCATAGAAAAATATGAAATGTGAAAATTGGTACAGGAAAGACAGAGCTTGAACTAGAGCAATAAGCATGAAACAAATTGAAAAGGAGGTCAAAGACCTACCTCCTCCCAAATCCCAGGCTCAGACAGACTCACAGGTGAATTTCACCAAATTTTTAAGGAACAGACCTTCCTATCTTGAATGCTTGTACCAGTTGCGCCAGCGAATAAGGAAAACGAAAGCTGCCCAGAACAGCTGATGAATTTAGTCCAACCTTGATTCCAAAGACAGAAGATAAGGAGGATTACAGACTCGTTTCATTTATGAATGTAGATATGTAAGCAGCGAGTAAACTACGGACTGAATACATGAGTTTATTTAAAAAAGAATACATCAGAGTCAAGTAAGGATTATCCCAGAAATGAAAGGATGGCTCAACATCAGAAAATGAATCAATGTAGCCCCCCACATTCCACACACACAAAGGAGAATTCCATAATTATCTCAATCTTTGCAGAAAAAGCTTTCGGAAAGGCTTAATACCTATTTACGATAAAAACTCTTATTAAATTAGGAATAGAAAGAAATTCCTTAAGTTGATAGTGCTTATATACTAACATCTTACAGCAGATACATGCTTACACATAATAGGAAAAGTTTAGATGTAGCCCCTTTAAGATAGGGATCAGAACAATAATTCCCTTTCTACACTAATGAACACTACAACGGCTTCTACTAATACCCCTAAATACTATCTTACAGATAACTAGAGGTCCTGGATAATATTCAAAAACAAGAAAAAAAATTGTGTAAAGACTGAAAAGGAAGACAGGGCGCTTGGGTGGTTCAGTTGGTGAAGTGTCTGACTCTTGATTTTGGCTCGAGTCATGATCTCACGGTTTGTGAGTTTGAGAAGCATGGAGCCTGCTTGGGATTCTTTCTCTCTCCCTCGCTGTGCCCCTCCCTGCCTCTCAAAAAAAAAAAAATAGACATTAAAAAAAAAGATCGAAAGGGAAGAGTTGAAACTTTCATTTTTTCCAGTAGTCTTATTTTCGATGGTCTTTCTGGAAAAATTATCAGGAATTATTATTAGCAGTAATACAAATTTAGCAATATTGGTGGATAAGACCAACCTGTAACTATTAATAGTATCTTTTATACTATATAACCATAATTAAGATACTACTTATAATAGAAACAAAAAACTATAAATCATCAGGGAATTCACTTGACCAAGACTATATGATAACTCTATGGAGAAAACTTTAAACTGTTATAAACACCACAGAATATGTCAATGAAAGGAGAGAAAGTCCGTACTTTTGGATGGTGTGGTATGATACTGTAAAGATGTCAATTATTCCTCAAAGTAACCTATAAATCAAATGTGATTGCAATCAATATTCCTTCTGAAGTTTTTTGTTTTATGGTTTTTTTGTTCTTTGTGTTGTTTTTGTTTTTTAGGACTTGATTAACTTACTCTACCATTTACATGAAAATCTAAAGATTCATGACTAATCTGCCTTAAAAAAGAGGAGTAAAAGTAGCGAGGGGGCTACTCCTAGTAGATACTAACATATTACCACGCCAGTTATTGAAGTGTCATTTTGGAGTAAAAACAGACAAATGGGTCAACGGGAGAACTGAGACCAATCCGAGTGCACATGGAAACTAATAGTATAGAGATGACACCACACACCAGAAGGGAAGGGACAGATTATACAGTACAAATGGGAAATCTGATTCACTATATAAAGAAAAATAAAACTGCATCGTACCCACCACCACATCACCAGGGGGCTGGAGAGGAACTAAACCAAAATATAAAAGATAAAATTATAAACTTAATCCAAGAAAATACCGAGTTAGCTTGGTGACCTAGAAACAGGGAAAGAATTTTTTTTTTGGACATGGAACAGAACTTTATTAATCTATTGAAGAATATTAATAAAATCCCATATAAATTTCTTTCTTTTTTTAAAGTTAAATAATTTATTTTCAAGTTGGTTTCCATATAACACCCAGTGTTCATCCCAACAAGTGCCCTCTTTAATGCCCGTCACCCCCTCTCCCCCCTCCCTCACCCCCCTCACCCTCAGTTTGTTCTTAGTCTTTGAGAGTCTCTTATGTTTTTGTCTCCCTCCCTCTCTTTTTTTCGTTTCCCCTCTTCCCCTCCCCCATGGTATTTGCTAAGTCTTTCAAAATCCACCTATGCATGGAAACATATCGTATCTTTTTCTGACTGACTTATTTCACTTAACAAAATACCCTCCAGTTCCATCCATGTTGCTACACATGGCCAGATTTCATTTTTTCTCATTGCCACGTAGTATTCCATTGTATATATATATACCACATCTTCTTTCTCCGTTTGTCAGTTGATGGACACTTGGTCTCTCTCCATGATTTGGGGTAAACTACACCTCAGATGAACATTTAGACCACACAAGGACCTTCTGCAAATAAAAGATAAAATGACAGAAACCCCAATAGAAAAATGGGCAAAGGACAGGGTCAGCCATTTACAGCCATCCCAGCAGCTATCTCTGTAACACGATGTAATACATATGAAGAGATGCTTCAATACTTAGCAATCAGGCAATGCCAATTAAAACAACGATGGGATGTTAATTTGTACTAACCTATTTAGCCTGGCAAAAATATGAAGTTAGATAAGGCCAGGTATTTGTAAGGATATAGGACCCATTAGCACCACTCAAAGGAAGGAATGACTTGTTCATTCCTTCTGGAAAGAGCAATAAGAAGGTTTCTGGTCCTATTTAGAAAAATGTAGTATTTGCAATGAGCCGATGGCATCAGTTCTCTCCTGCGTGTAGGCCAGAGAAACACTCCTCAGATCCATCAGGAGACTACTCTTTATAGTATTGTTCGTGGGGGCCGAGAGTTGGAAATGAACTCAGGGTCCCTGACTAGGAAGACAGTGACAAACGCGATGAGACATTGCCTGGCGATTTGATTGCACTGGTACCCGCTTGGTGCCTGAGATAGTAGCGTAGATGGACGCCGAAAACATAATGCTCAGTGAAAAACGGCACAAAGACAGTGAGCTTCAGAATGCGGTATCACTCCCACAAATACAAGTAAAACAACAACTAAAAAATAAATTTTCTAGGAGCACGGATATGCAAAAATACATACATGAAAATTTATCGCATTGTTTGCCTGTGTGAAAGCAATGAAAGAAAAAAGGGTGTGGAATATGAGGATAAGGGAATAAGGTTTTAAGAATGAATGGACAAAGAAGCACATTGGAAGTACGTGAACCTCGTAAACAGCTGGGAAGAGGTCGTTTCAATAAATGTGTTGCTGGCAACGTTTCTGCTTAACCAAGTCAATTTTGATTAATTTGCTTTGTGTAAATATTAAAAAAAAACGACTGTCATTTAGAAATCGTTCCCACAAAGCCTCAGGATATCTCCTATAATGAAATTTAAAGGATAATCCTAAAAGCGAAATTCTGTATTAATCTATTTAATTAAAAAGGAAATCGAAAAAAAAAAAAACACCTAAGAAGGAAAGAAAAGGAAATCGCTAATTCAGACACTGATAGGACAGCCCATTCCAGTGTGGTAAACCATTTCAAATAGTTACAGAGATGCCTGGGTGGCTCAGTCAGTTAAGCCTCCGACTTCGGCTCAGGTCATGATCTCACAATTCATGAGTTCAAGCCCCTGCGTCGGGCTCTGTGCTGACAGCTCAGAGCCTGGAGCCTGCTTTGGATTCTGTGTCTCCCTCTCTCTCTGCCCCTCCCCGACTTGTGCTCTATCTCTCCCCCTCTCTCAAAAAAAAAAAATAAAATAAAAAAATAATTCGTGTCATCTGCAGTGTTTTTCTATATCCAGGGTATATTCTGTGCTGAAATGTAAACTCCTTTTTTCCTGTTGTGGCCTCCAGAGAAGGTGCTTACCCTCTAGGTGGACACCAGTGTGTCAGGCTTCTGTTTCCCATCACCTCAGCCTGGCTTTCTCCAGACTCCCGGCCTCCCTCCCTCCTAAGGAGGCCACACGACCTCTACCCCCACCTGCCTGCACTGGTTTCTTGACGGCTTTTCTGCCTCTCTGGCTTCATTACTAACATGCAAATTGCTTTTTGAGGGGGATTCTTAGTTGGAGCAGATCAGCCAGTCTTCTTGAATATGCAGATTCGTTGGGAGGCGGCCAGCAGCTGGAGTATTGGGGACTGGAAGAGAGGATGAGGGTGGAAGAAGAAAACTGAACGGGGCAGAGAAAACACACGTCGACTTCCTCACAATTTTATTCTGAGGCCCACTGCCTCCCGCTAATCCTCCATGGCAAGTGGAAGACCAGAGCCAAGTACACAGCCGGCTGTGGGTGCCCCTTGGTTGGGTCTGAATGAGGTCGACGGTAATCTTTTCAAAGTTTCCCTGGGACTCTCCTTCAGCTCCTACACGCCTCATTTCCCTGGAGCGATAGCCCTCTCCAGCCGCAGAGGTTGATGGGTGCTGGAGGGCTCACTGCCTACGCCTAGCACTGGTGTCCATATTTCAGGGGCTTGGCCCGCTTTTTTTTTTTTTTAATAATTTATTGTCAAATTGCTTTCCATACAACACCCAGTGCTCACCCCAACAAGTGCCCTCCTTTCTCTGTGCCCATCACCCACTCTCCCCCCTCCCACACCCATCTCTCCCTTCAGTTTGTTCTTAGTCTTTGAGAGTCTCTTATGTTATGTCTCCCTCCCTCTCTGTGGCTTTTTCCCTTTCCCCTCTTCCCCTTCCCTATGGTTTTCTGCTAAGTCTCTCAAAATCCACCTGTGTGTGGAAACATATGGCATCCGTCCTTCTCTGCCTGACTTATTTCACTTAGCATAATACCCTCCAGTTCCATCCATGTTGCCACACATGGCCAGATTTCATTCTTCCTCATTGCTGCATAGTATTCCATTGTATATATATGTACCACATCTTCCTTATCCATTCGTCAGTTGATGGACACTCAGTCTCTTTCCATGATTTGGCTATTGTCGAAAGTGCCACTATGAACATTGGGGTACATCTGCCCCTATGCATCAGCACTCCTGTGTCTCTTGGGTAGATTCCTAGCAGTGCTATTGCTGGGTCACAGGGTAGCTCTATTTGCAGCCCAGCTTTTCTGAAAGGGCTCACACTACTGAGAGATTTAAGTTGGAGAGACACGGCTGCACCCTGCTCCCTTCCCAGCCTCATCCGCCCAGAGCTTCTGGCCCTCCTTCCCAGAGGTTTCCCTCACTCTCCTGATCCTGCATGAATAACCCAGGACACCCCTCTCTCTGCACTCTGGTTTCCCGCCGTCAGCAGAACACTGGCGACTCTCCAAGAGTATCTCAGGGGTTTGTGGATGGAAAAGGCAACGCGGTGTTCTCTTTTTTGCAGAGTAGTAAAATAATGTTTTATACCGTGAATAACATGTAATGCTCCATGTAAAAACTTGTCGGGAACGGGCGTGTGTCTTTTGGAAGTCATCGGTTTTGAGGGTGCGTTCACTTTGCAGCGATACGCTGGGGTTGGCACTGGCCAACGGTGCCCGTCTGCCCCCAGCTCCGTGGTCAGTCGCATCATGGCTTGATGGCGGCCACAGCAGGAGGGTTCAAACCACGGAAGTTGCTAACCGCTCCCATGCGAGGGCTTTCTGCACCCCCCTTTAAGGCAGTGGGGTGGCCTGCTGAACATTTACCAGCATACCACTCTGTGAGGGCTGCGGGAGAGGCTTCACGGGGACTTAGAGAACAAGGCAGATACTATGACAAAGACCCTCTCCCTTGGAGATACTATGCCTCAGGCTCTCAAGTCATCCCGCAGTCACGAACTGAGAAAACGGATTTTGCTGCTGCCAAGTGCGACTGACAAGTTCTTCTAGCCTGTAACTGTAAGCACTAGGGTCCGAGGCATAGAATCACTAAGCCCGGTTCTGAGGGAGTCCCTCTGAGAACGGGTAGGTGAAATAAGTAAACATGTTTTAGAAATACCCGATGTGCTTTATGAGTGTAAGTAGTGTTTTGAAAACTTTAAGATAGAAGATTCCTTTAATAAAAATGTTTATTTATTTTGAGGGAAAGAGAGAGAGAGAGAGAGTGGGGATGGGGGTAGAGAGAGAGGGAGAGAGAGAGGATCGCAAGCAGGCTCTGCATTGGCAACACAGAGTCCGACACAGGGCTCAAACTCACAAACCATCAGATCATGACCTGAGACGAAATCAAGAGTCGGATGCTTAACTGACTGAACCACCCAGCCGCCCCTGCGGTAGTTTTTGATGTTATACTTAGTTCCTAAAATTCACTTGTAATGTCTAGCCATTGGGTGTTACTAGGTACCCAGAAGCTGCAGGATTGGAGCTGGAATCCCCACTTTCTCCACCTACCAGGGGGTCTGTCAAGGCAAGGGGCTTGCCCGGTCCCACAGCTGACACAGTGGTCGTGCAAAAACAGAGCCTGGAACCCTTGAACTTGAAGTTCAAGAACCCCTTTACTTCTCTGACCCCGTATAACTTATAAATGGATAGGAAGGGGGCAGCTGGTTGTTCGGAGGGGAATTTTCAAATAGGCAACTAGTATTGAAAGGTGATTTTCAAGTCTATTCACGAGTTATTTGTGTAAAAATTGTCAGGGCAAGTATGTAAGATATTGAATTTTCTAAATATTCAGCACCAGTCAAAGGCTGGACTGATTTTTACAAAGTGGGTGTGCGTGGAAATTTGTGCTCGACCAAGGCTTCTGAATGCTCAACAGGTGGCAGTGTTTCCCTGCCTTACGCAGTCCTGTGAGCCGGCTGACGCGAGGGGGTGTGTCCCTGAGCCTCCGGGTTGAACACGGATAAAGAACTTCTCCAGAAATGTTGGCAGGCGGAGTGGAGGAGCCGGTGCCCGACAGTGCCCCCGGGGAACCCTCCCCCAAACCTACCTGCCAGCACCCTAATAGAGGGGTCACGCGACAAAGTACCCCTCCTCCAGAATAATCTGCCCTCACCTCTCTGAGGGGAAAGAACTGAGAGAAGGGAAAAGCAAAGCTGACCAGCTGGGCTCAACTGGACGGTTACTTCAAGGTTAATATATAAAATGCTTTGAAAAGATTTCTTTTCCCATTGTTTTTCATTTAAAAACATAGCGGGGCATACTTAAGGTAGGGGTGAGATCTGGGAAGGTGTTCCCAGCGGCAGCTGAACGGGGAGGTAGAGAATAGTGTGGGGGGGGCGGGGAGGAGTGGAGGGCAGGTGCCGGAGGCACAGCAGACCGGAAGGAGGGCAAACCAAAGAAACACGCAGACCACCGCGTCCCACTTGTGTGCGGGGGCCAAGAAATGAAGATAGCAATAATAACAGTAAATATTTCTTGTGGCCTTGCTAAGTGCCAGGCATTGTTGTAAACTTTTGACACGAGCTGTTTGGTTTATTTCTTACAACCACCTGTGAGGTAGACACAATTATTATATACATCTGACAGATGAGGAAATTGAGCTTCAGAGAGAGAAACTTGACCACATACCTAGTGAGGGAGCCAGAACGTGAAGCCAAACCCAGGGAGTCTGACCGCACACTCTGCTACTGGTTGACTCCGGCTCTCCCCAGCAGAAGGGATGTTCGGGCATGCAGAGCCCACGCTGGCCGCATTCACTCTGGGCAGCCGCGTGTGTTTAGGAAGAGTGGTGTTGTCTGGCTGGGGATAAATGCTGTGTGGAGTCAGCCTCTGGTGCCTAGCCGGGGCTGCCCTAACCAAGGCGGGCTCCTAGTTCACACCTGGATTGAGATGACTGACTAGAGCTTCATCGTTGGTGAGAGTTACACTCACCATTTTGGAATGATAACCATCTTTGACTCTTTTTTTTTAAATATCTATTTCTTTTTGAGAGACAGAGAGAGGCTGGAGGAGGAGTAGAGTGAGGGAGACAGAGGGTATGAAGCAGGCTCTGCATTGATAGAAGAGAGCCTGATGTGGGGCTTGAACTCATGAACCGCGAGATCACAATCTGAGCCGAAGTTGGACGCTCAACCGACTGAGCCACCCAGGTGCCCCACAATCTTTGACTCTTATGGCTTCACCAAATAGCAGGAGTCAATACCCAGGATAAACGTGGCCTGGACGTCTGCCTTTGCCTAACAGTCCCCCAGGGCTGTACGGGAGTGCCATTATTGGGGAGGTCCACATGGAGTCTTAGTCTAGGCTTTGACTTGGCATAAACAACACCAAAGCCACTTATTTCGAACTTGAGGGATGCTTGTGAAGATCTGTGGACTGAGGAGCGGCATTTTTTGTAGGACTCTGCTAGGTGGTGATCTTGTCCTGGGCTGAAACACCTTGCCTTGATATCTGGTTTGTGTTTTGTGACTTCTACTCCGTAGAATATGGTTTAGATCTTCTTTCATTCAATCCTTTTGAAAGCATTTACTGATGCCTCTTAGGCGCCAGGCTCTGTACTCAGCATGGGAATAATAATAATAATGAAGAAGGAGAAGGAGAAGAAGAAGAAGAAGAAGCAGCAGCAGCAGCAACACTTAACATTGATTGAAAACTTATCACATACCAAGTCCTGTGCCAGGAATCTTTCATTTAAGTCTTAGAACACTGGGTCTGCTCTGCATTTATAGTGGCAGCTGTGGTCTCTCTTACCTTTCACCACACCCTATGGGGGAGGCACTATTAGTGTCCTCATTTGCATATGGAGAAATTGAGGCACAGAGAAGTTAAGTAAACTGCCCGAGGCCATACAGTTGGAACAAATGGATCAAGAATGTGAGCCCAATAGTCTCAGCCACTGAGCCCAGGCGATGCCGAAGGCATGTGCTGTGTGAATAATTGTCGCTCAGGTAGGTCTACAGAGTGGCCGTCAAAGAAGATGACTACAAGAATCAGAGCCATCCTGCTGGATGGAGTCAGGATTCGAACGCAGAACCATCTAACTCCAGAGGCCTTCTCCCATCCGGTCATGCCATACTGCCTACTGGAAAGTCGATTAGGATGCAAGTTCGGGTGCGGTGGCGACGACTGAGAGGAGTTTACTTCTCTTGAGCACTGCAGTCCGGGGCTGGCCTGGGGGCTGTGGGACTGGACACACAGGCCCCTTCATCTCGGTGCATGGCCACCCTCAACACTCAGCTTCCTTCTTTTGGTGTAAGCTGCTTCAACTCCAATGCCATGTCTGCATTCCAGCTTTGGGAGAAAGGGGAGTCTCCCTCTCCTTGAGGGTATTTTCTAGAAATCATTCGCATTATTTCTTCTTATGCAACAGCACTCAGCACTTAGTCACATGGCTGTACCTAGCTGCGGGGGTTGGGGGGGTACAGTGGGAATTGCCTAAAATTTTATTCTTTTTTAAGATGGAGGGAATGAATAAATGGCATACATCTAGCATTCTCGTCCGCAGAAAATACGTACCAGAGGTGAGGCATATGAAGGACCAGATGGGTGAGGGTGGCGGTTAGGAACATATGCCCCCTGGCGCAGAGTCAGAAATAGGGGATCCGGGGTTAAGTACGCCGGTTGCACTGCTCACGCAACTGTGTGATTTTAACCACAAGTTGCTTTTTCTGTAAAACGTTGTGATATTATCGCCATACCTTATGTGGATGTCATGAGTATTAAATGAGATAATTCAGATGAATGTTGCTTTTTTTTTTTTAATCTTCTGCCTAGAAAGCAGAATGTGAAGCAAAGCCGAAGTGCTAATGCTTTATCATAAAGTGCAACCCTGGGGCAGCCAGGGTGAGGCAGGGAGGGCGGGGAAGCAAGTATGGGGTGTTGTGTTACCAGGCTGGCCCGAGCTTCAGAGGAGACCCACCTGTCAGTCGGCCCCATGAGACGTCTGTTGCACAAGGGGAAGGGGCATGGAGGCGGCATTTATCTGCTGGGTCCCTCCTGACTCCTACCCCTCACTGGTCCAAGTTCATCCCCTGTGGAGTTAAATGCCCCGCACTAACATCACCTGGCCCCGTGAGCGACTGCTGAGGAATCCTACACCATGCTCTGTGGTGTGGCTCTGCCTCCAGGTCTGAGGGTGGAGCAAGGAGTCGCAGGTGCTGGATGTCAGCCTCAATCAAGTAATGGAGCATCTGGCACAGTGGTAACAAGGGCAGCTGGGGGCCGGAAGACCTCGAGCTTCGAGAATCCAAGGCAGCTCATGAGATGTACCGAATAGATCACTATTTTGTGTTAGGGAGAACAGCAGCTTTGGAGTTAGACACAGTTGCCATTTCTTTTTAGAAAAATGACTTTTTTAAATGTTTATTTATTTTTGAGGGAGAGAGAGACAGACACTGAGTGTGACTTGGGGAGGGGCAGAGAGAAAGGGAGACACAGAATCTAAAGTGGGCTCCAGGCTCTGAGCTGTCAACACAGAGCCCGACGCGGGGCCTGAACTCACAAATGGTGAGATCAGACTTGAGCCGAAGTCAGACGCTTAACTGACTGAGCCACCCAGGCGCCCCTACAGCTGCCATTTCTTTAGCCGTGGGAACATAGGCTTAGTGCACCCTCTCTGAGACGGGGCTTTCTCTCATGTAAAGATGAAGTGATACAGCCTGTTTGACAAGGTTGTTGTGAGGATCTGGTGATGTGATTTGTGTGAAAGGACCTAACACCATGCTCGGTAGACAGCAGCTTCCTGTCTGGTCTCCTCCTCTCAGGCCGAGGGAACCAGACTCTCCTTCCACCGCCAGTGTTTGATGAGAAATTGACATCTATTTTTCAATCTTCTGTAAAAAGCCATGCAAACGAGAAGGAAGACACATCTCGTACTCACCTTCCAAGGAGACTGACAGAGTCTTGCTGTGTGCAAGTTCTAGAGCAAGATGGTCACCTCGGGTGATGGTAGGGAGCTCCTGACTGTGGCCCGGAAAGGCTTCTCCGATTATAAACCAGGTTTTGGCAAAAACCCTTGACCCCACATCTCTTCACCTCGCTACCCTCAACATCTGGAGTGCATTTATCTGGTTCACTGCTATGTCCCCCAAACCTAGCCTGGAATGGAGGAGAGTGATGGTAAGTTTGTTCAGCATTTTGGGATGCATGAAATACCACTCTGAGCACTTTCATGTCTTTAATCTACTTTTAAGTCTATGCTAGCCTCTAAGTGAGGTCACCAGCCACCTTCATCAGAATCACCTGGAGGCTTCTTAGAATGCAGACTTCCGGGGTCTTCCTCGGATCTCCATCAGGGCCTTGGGGCAGGGCGCCGAGGCTGCATTTTAAAAAAAAAAAAAATTTTTTTAACGTTTATTTATTTTTGAGACATAGAGACAGAATGTGAGCAGGAGAAGGGCAGAGAGAGAGGGAGACACAGAATCCGAAGCAGGCTCCAGGTTCTGAGCTGTCAGCACAGAGCCCGATGCGGGGCTTGAACTCACAGACCTCGAGATCATGGCCTGAGCCGAAGTCGGCTGCTTAACCGACTGAGCCACCCAGGCGCCCCAAGGCTGCATTTTTAACAAGGGATTCCGGTGCCTGTTTTAGCCCACAGCTCAGAGCTCCAGCCCTGTCTCAACTTCCTTTCGGGACCCCAACTGGCCAAACCCTATAAATCAAAGTGCATTATTCACCTCCAAGTGAGAATGTTTCTTTATGTAACTCTGCCACCTATAGGGAAGTTGAGTGCTTCGCCCCAAGGTTATGGGGTGAATAAAAAATAGTCAATCATATTGTAATAATGTTGCATAGTGACAGACGGCGACTACACTTTTCACGACGAGAATTGGGTAATGTAGAGAATTGTCGAATCGGTAGGTTGTAAACCAATATAACATGGCGGGTCACCTATACTTCAATAAAAGACAACAAAACAAAACCGAAAACCAGACCAGAGTCACGGCCCTGGAACCCAGACAGCGGTTCTTCCCAGCCCAGAAGAAGAATGATGTACTAAATGCATCTATGTGTGGCTCCAGAGTCTCTAGGTTGTAAGTCTTCCGGCCCAGAGTGAGCTGGAGTAGGAAGCCACCAGAGCTGAAGTCAGAGGGGCCTGGGTAGTAGAGCGGCTGTTGTGTTGTTCGGTCTCTACAGCTACTCACGGCTGTCCTTCCAGGCGCCTCGCAGGCTCTGTGCGCGGCCACTGTGGATCTTTGCCTCCCTACTTATCCATGGGCCTTCCAATAAGCTCCTTGTTACTGAGATACACTAAATAAGCTGGAATGGCCTCCTGAGATGGGGGTGCCATTGGGGGACCCAGGACTGAGGGAGGGTCCTGAAACCCTGGGACCATCCCTCACCAAGGGATGTCCTGGTCCAGGGCCCTTGCTCTCAGCTCAGAGCTTCTGAGCTCTGAGAGGCGTCTGCACACCTGGTTAAAAATGCAGTTTCAGGGCCCCATGTCTTCTTGGAAACCCTAACTCAGAAGTTCTGGGTGATCTGGGGGAAGGTGAGCTTGTGGCCCCCCTGGTTACTCCTTCATTACCCCCCAGAACTGGGATTTCTGGCTCTGCTACAGAGCAGGCAGTGGATTAAAAAAAAAAACAACAACAACCATAAGCATTTATTTCATTTTCTTTTCTAATAACTCATAAGGTGGTTACAGAAAAAAACTAGTGAATATTTAAAAAATAAGCCGAGGAGAGGGGATGCCATTTGTCCCACTGAGCCTTCCTCAGGGCCCTGTTAACATCCCCGTCCCCAGTGGCACCTGCAGGGGCTCCGGCCCCCCTCCCAACCTGCAGAAGCGTGTTGCTGCTGATTTGACCTTTTGCGGATGTTTCATTTCCCCAAACGTAAAATAACCTGAAAAGAAAGGAGGAAAATGAAAGCCGAGGAAAGATGGGCTGTCAAAGTAGACTCAGGAGATGGAAAGCGTTCACACTGCTCATAAGGCTCATAAGGTTCACGCTAGAGATGTTTGAGTCTTCCTCTCCTCTGCCCCAGGTCAGGGAGCGCTCGGGCACCGCTACGCATCCTTCCTGATCCCGCACCGGCCACCCAGCCTCTCCCTGCCGGAACCAGGAGCGAAGTTCCCGTACCCTTGGATCTTGCTTTCTTTCTGAGGTCCCAACTACCAGCCCACAGTTCACATCATTATCAACTCCTCTTGTACTCATGCACAAAACACTATGCATTTTCCATCTGCAAGGGAAGATGTTTCCTTTAACCACACAACTCTCTGTTACGTATGAACCCAAAGCTACTCCACGCTCAGTTGCCTCTCTTATATGGACTGGCTGTTTGGCATTGCAGCAGGGAGAACATCATTGCTGTTGTTACATGGCTGACTTCTCTCCGATGGGTTTAAACTCTTTCTCTAGTGACTTCCCGCCAAGATTCCATCCAGAATTTGCGGGGCCTGAAGCTTACGTGATTTTGGAGGTCCTCTTAAATTAAAACAAAAATATGCATTACAAAATTAGGTATAAAAAGTGGGTATTTATTTAAAATGAGAAAAGAAATCACGAATAAAAAATATCACGAGTATTAGCAAATTCAAGCAATGTACTCTTTACCTTAATTCTTTGAAATACCCTTATAACGCTATTGCTTTTTTTTGTTGCTTGCACACTTTTTAATCCTTTATGCATATGACAACGACTTTGTAATAGTTTTTATGGAGAAAAGAGAAAGATACTTCATTTTTCATCAAATCTGACCGATCAAAACTTTTCATGATTACATTTCGGTAAAGTTTCTTCCAACTGCACAAATCTTCATTGGCATTGTGTTCAGACTTGTTGTCAATGTTTGAAACTGCTATCAAGTTTCTTTTATCCGTGAGCCGTAAGAACTGGATCAGCTTCCCAGACTTGCTTCTGGCTTCATACCTTCCAGATCTTGGTTCTCCTTCACTGCCCCACGCTTCCAGAATGCGCTCACACCGCTACACAGCCCCTGGCCTTGCTCCTTTGTGTCAGGAGGAGAAACGAGGATACCCAGTGGGCGGCAGCAGATTTCCTGGAGGTCATTCCTCAGGGGGGCCAACAATAGTCTGACAACACACGGAAGGAACCCAAACGAAATGGATCTCCTTCTCAATTCCTCATCCGCTGATGCCCAGAGTGGATGGAAGCACTGCTCTACATGAGTGTGACCAAGAGGATATTAGAAGGGAAAGCATCTTCATTGACTATGTTAAATATTTCACACCTACAATGTTTACGAAAACATAATGACGTGTGAGGGCATTGCTAGGACCCTTCGGAAACCTTGAAGCGGAGCATCCTGGCACTGAAGGCTCACCACCCTCAGCATAAATCCACCTCTGCACCTGCCCAGTTTGTGGATATGAAGCAGAGCCTCTTCCTGTCCCAGCTCTATGGTCAGCCTCTGTGTCGGATTCACGTGGGACAGGGCCAGGCCTCCATGTGGCTTCCTCGGCGCCGGGACTGCTTTCGGTTTAACCTCGGGCCCAGGACAGAGCAGGCCGGTCCTGCTCGGAACTCCCCAGCTCCTTTGCCAAAATGCAGGAAATGCAGGCCCTCCATCTTCTAGTTCTAAAAACCGTGTTGGAAGCAGTTGTGTCCCCGTTCCGGTGATTCCTGCCCCAAGAAGAAGGGAGGCGAACTCTGTTTCTCTGATGGTCCAAAGCAAGAGTGCGCGGAAGGAGGGGGGCTGAGGTCTAATGTCTTGTGTGGGCTGGTGTTTTGGTGTTCCAGTTTGAGAGCTCAGTGTGAGTGGTTTCTTGGGAGAACTCCACGTGTCAGGAAATGACTTCTTGTCAAATTAAAGGTGGTAATAGACAGTACATGGCAGGGTTTGAGGGTATCGAGAAAGCAATGAGGCAGAAGAGAGAATTTCTTCTCTTGTCTCTGCCAAGCCAGAAATGTAGGTCAGCACCAATAGCCTGGCTTATAGCAAAATTGGAGTCCAGGTTGTCAAAAGTCACATGAGACATTCTGTTTAGGGGCTCAGTATTAGTTGTTATGTTTTTATGGGCCTGCAAATTTGTCATTGGAGGTGAAGGGGTCAGGCTGGTGGGTCTGGAAGGTCTCTCCCAGCACTAGTTTGCTACAATGATTGTCCTTGGTAAAGCACGGGCCCTGCTGTAGGGCAAGTGCCCTTGGGAGGGGTAGCAGCATCCCACCATGTTTATTCCCACCACAGTGAGAATCGTTCGTCAGCCAATCCCACAGACGTGATATCTAGGATTATCAGGAAGGAGACCGGCCTTGTGAAGTGCTGAGGGGACAGTGCAGGAGAGTTCAGAGGCCCGGCCTCTCCCTCCCCCACTTTCCTTCAGGGTGAGGGGTCCGAGTAGTCTGTGAGTAACAAGAAGCTCCTGGCGTCAGGAATGAGGGGCAACCTAAAGCAGGGGTTAAGTGGGAAGAGTGTCAAAGAGAAATTTCCGTTGCTTCATGGGTTGGCCTAGAGCTGCCCTGGAGTCTCTCACGTAACTATAGTTTTCTGTTCCCAGGAGCCTTGCTGAGAAGAAGGGAAGGGACGTGGCTCCAGGATCTGGTGCTAATGTGACTATGTTCTCAGGACAATCCAGGATCTGAGTGTCCTCCTAAGTGGTAGCAATAACGGTAATGGCCGACGTGCCTTGCTTGCCTCTTCCCTTCCCCTCTTCCATCTTCCTTCCTTCCCCAAATATCCACTGAGTACTAGCCTCTTTCCAGGTGTTGGGATTCAGAAGTAAACAACACAGACCAGTGAACGAACACAGACCAACTCGCTATCCACATGGGCTTATAGTCACATGACGAGAGACCATTACTATGGTCTTGAACCATGACTATATGACATGCTAGATACTATATTTCTTTTTTTTTAGTTCTTTCCTGTTTATTTATTATTATTATTTTTTAATAATTTATTGTCAAATTGGTTTCTATACAACACCCAGTGCTCAATCCAACGAGTGCCCTCCTCTGTGCCCATCACCCACTCTTCCCCCTCCCACACCCATCTCTCCCCTCAGTTCTTTCTTATTCTTTGAGAGTCTCTCATGTCATGTCTTCCTTCCTCTCTGTGGCTTTTTTCCCCCCCTTCCCCTCTTCCCCTCACCCCTGGTTCTCTGCTAGGTCTTCCTAAGCCTACCTATGCGTGGGAACATATGGCATCTAGACATTATATTTCATGTTTATCTGAAATCTCCCCAACCACTCTGAAAATGGTGATTATTATTCCCATTTTACCATACCTAGGACCATGTCTGAAAGATGATACTTATTCTGTGGAACGAATGAATGAATGAACTAGTGAGCAAATGAGTGAACAGAGGCACCACGAATGTAAGCCACCGTACAGCTCATGAGTGACACAGCCTTGGTCCGGCTCCAAAGCCTGGGTCTGGCCGTCCACACTGGGTGGGGTTAGACTCTCCTGATTTTGGAAACAAAGACACGTAGGCCTCTCCCTTCTGTGCTCCTCACTGCTTTCACCCTTTGTCTTTCTCTCACTGCTTATCTGTCCTTCCCCTTTCTTTTTCCCATTTCCTATTCCCATCTTCTCCTTCAATGGAATGACTGTCTTCCCTTGGGCCTTTGGGTCTGTAGAGTCTGCTGTCTCCTGGAGAGTAGTCTATGGTGACAAAGAAGCTAAGGAGAAGGAACGAGAATCCAGTCATTCTCACCGTGGCGCCACACAAACCCAGGGAAAGGGGTTGGGAAACACTCATAAAATGGTCCATCTCGAGACGATTCTTATGGGCTGAAATGTGTCTTCAAAATTCATACTTTAAAGTCCTGACCTCTACACCCTCGGAATGCGATGATATTTGGAGACTGTGTTTGTTTTTTTAAATTTTTCTAAAGATTTTTTAAAAGTTTTTTATTTATTTTGAGAGAAAATGTGTGCGCGTGCAAGTGGGGGAGGGGCAGAGAGAGAGGGAGAGAGAGAGAGAACCCCAACTAGACTCCACACTAACAGTCCAGAGCCTGAGAGGGCTCAAACTCATGAACCGTGAGATCATGACCTGAGCCGAAATCAAGAGTTACACGCTGAACCCACTGAGCCACCACCAGGCGCCCCTGGAGATTATGCCCCCCTCATTCAATCTGACTGGTGTCCTTATAAGGGGAGAGGGTTAGGACACACAAGGGGACACCAGGGGCATGTGTACAGAGGTGTGACCACTCCGAAGAAACAGCAAGAGGGCGCCATCTGCAAACCAAGGAGAGAGGCCTCGGGAGAAAGTAATTTTTTTTTAATAAGCTTTGTGAGTTGTTTTTTTTAAAGTTTATTTATGTCTATTTTGAGATAGAGCAGAGGAGGAGCAGAGAGAGACTCCCAAGCAGGACTGGATCCCACAAACCATGAGATCAAGACCTGAGTCAAAATCAAGAGTCCAATATTTAACCGACTGAGCCTCCCAGGCACCCCAGGAGAAAGTAGTAGATCTGTGGGCACCTTGAGCTTTGACTTCCGGCCTGTTGAATTGTCGTTTAAGCCACCCGATCTGTGGTATTTTGCGATGGCAGCCCCGGCACACTAATTCTTATTCTCACACCCTCAAAATGCTTAGATTGGAGATGCTTCTGCTTGTTTGAAACTCCTCAGAGGACAGAACCTTCTTCCCCAGATCCTCTAATGGGGAGTGAGCACTGCTAGTCAGGATGCCTGCCTGGGGGGCCCGGCCCTCCCCTTCGAGGGCCTTTCTCAGTCCCCCTGGGCCCGTCCACCTGAGAGGGCTGACAGGTGTTGTGGTCACCCGATAGAGAAGGACCTCGGGCCTAAGGACCCAGAGGACAGCACACATGGCCATTCTGGCCTAGAATTTGTGTCACTGGAGCACCGAGCCTGCACTACTGGGGCCAGAGAGGGATTTGGGTCGACAGGAAGTTGAAAATGGAACTAAAACGAACCCGAGGAGCTCCATTCATGTGAAGCAGAACTCGGCTTGGCCTCCGAGTGGACTGTGTGAAATTGGAAATAATTAAACGTTGTCTGGTGCCTGCGCTACCTGCAGGTTCACCCAGGAGCTGCTGGGAACGCCTGCCAGAAGTGCTCACGTCCGTTTCATAAATTTCTAATCGAACTAGCGGCTTATTCCAAAGTCAGAACAACCGTTTTCATTTCGTTGCATGTGGAAAGGCCACTCAGAGTGCAGCCGTTTTCTAGAACTCAGAGGTGCAGTTGGGTCTGCTGTGGTCGAGCGTCTCACTGGTAAAGAACTCACCAGTGCTGCCATCCTTCTGCCCTCTCCAGAGGAAGCCATTCTCACCTCCTTCTGGACTTCTTCCGTGCATTTGGTGAAACAAGTACCTTTAGAGCATTTTTTCCTGGCTGCGGATTTAAAAAAAAATTTTTTTTAAAGTTTATTTATCTAGAGAGAGACAGAGAGAGTGAGTTGGGGAGGGGCAGAGAGAGAGGGAGAGAGAGAGAATCCAAGCAGGCTCTGCACTGTCAGCACGGAGCCAGATGCGGGGCTCGAACCCACAAACCCCAAGATCATGACCTGAGCTGAAATCCAAGAGTCGGACGCTTGACTGACTGCACCACCCAGGTGCTGCTGGGCTGCGGGTTTCTTGAGCGCAGCAGCCAAGTCTTCTTACTTATTTAGGTGAACCTAGCACATGTTAGATGCTCAGTTAAGTGTGTATCAAATGAGCTGAGTAAAGGAATAAGTAAATCAACTGGTTAATTTGCAGCCACGATAGTGGGAGCGAAGCAAACAGCACTAGCTGCTAAGAGGCTGGGAACCACGGGTACGTGTTCCTAATGAAGCTGATTTCCTTAAAAACGAAAACCTGACATTTGTGTAGTGCTTCGCAGCGTACAAAGCGCTTCCTTACTGGAAAGCTCTGCCACCATCTCCGAGGCTTTCCAACTCTTTGGTCCCCAACTTCTACCTGGTCCATAGGTCTGAAAGGTAAGCCTCCATGTGTTCCAGCTTTGAGTGTGGCTCTCTCTGAAGCACGTGTGAGCTGCCCCCTTGCTTTGCCTTTTAGGGATGGAGCCTTCCGGTGACTTTGAAGGTGACAGCTAAATTCTCACGGCTAACACCCCACAGGGGCTCCCCCTCTTCCCTTATACCTTCATTAGCTGCGGTGAGTCCAGATTACTAACCCAGCCTGTCTGCTGTCGTGGATGTCTGCGGGGTTTTAAACCCTGTACACTCTGGAAAGATCCCTTTCTGTCTGGGTGTGTGCAAGCATGCCAGCATGCACACGTGTGTTTGCAGGCGTGAGTACTTTGTTATTTTTCAGACTCGTTTCCTATTGTCCCTGTGGTCTGTTTAGACTTCAGGTTAAAGATGCTGGCTCCTTCACCTGCTCTTCTGAGTTCTTTTGAAATATACAACCTGTCCCTCCTCCTGTCTTTCCGGATTTGCTGCCCTCTTTACTGCAAAAGGGTCGCCTTTTGTGCGCTTCAGGCAAAGGGATGGGCATGAACCCCTTGTGCAGATTTTGCTTGCAGGCAAAGGCAAGCCTTCAGTGAAAGTGGCTGAGACCGGTTTGCATTTCAAAACCATTTTAAAAGCAATAAATCACCAACGTGTGCTGCCCTAGTTTACTACCATAGTTTTACATCTGAGTAAGCCAAGAAGCCCATGTTACCCCCATGGTCTCTATAAGAAAGGGGGACACCCTGCAAAGAGTACAAAGCTGCAGGGTCCTTGGTGTCGAATCTTGGAGGCCTGAGTCCCCTAAGACTCTTCCAGCTGGTTCCACAAAAACAAAAGAAGCTGCAGGACTTCAAGGTTACCGTTGGCAACCAGGCACAAGCAACGACCGAATTCCTGGACACCTTATTTAACCATTTAACTAGTACTTGCTGAATTCAACTGAGTACTGAGGAAGACAACTTACAGGTGTTGGGAGTCAGGAGCCGAGGCTCAGGACAAGCACAGCCTCTTCCATGCAGCCCTCCACGATAGCCCGTTTTCTATATGGAGTTATTCCTGCTTTCTCCTCCCTGATCCCAGAATACTCCACCTGCTCCCTCATGAGTGTGTACACTGTGCGTTATCCCGAGTTGTGGGATACTTGTTACATGTCCCATCGGTCCAGGTAAACCTCTTAGCTTTGGTGAAGAGAGTGTCACCTAGGGCACACATTTGCAACATGGGGTGCCTGAGGTTTGCTGAATGGAAACAAATTTAAAAAGTTTAAATTCTCACTATTTCACATACTCTTCATGACCAGTTTCTGGAGGTGCCATGTCCTGGGTTCCAAATGACACAGGGGCTTAGAGGCTGAAGGAGAGCTCCCCGTACCTGGGAGCAGCCATCTGTATGTGGGGGTGGGGGTGGCTAGTCTGGCCTGCCCCGAGGGTCTTCAGCCTCTGGAGGGGGTCCAGAGCTATCTTGCCTGGGGATCGGGACCCACTCAGGGGCTGCCTGCCCAGCAGATCCTCTTTCTTCTCCTGCCCTTACTGAGAGCGAGGCCCCGTCCTTGCCCGTTCCAGCGTCTGCCACGTGCTGCATGAGACTTCAGACAGCACGGCTCTGTTTTTAGATTCTGCCTCACGTGTGTTCGGCTAACTTAATGAGCTCTCTATAGGGGTAGCTGTCTTGAGAGACCGTTGCTAAGGGCCAGTCACACGTTTCTCACTGTGTTGTGATGGAAACATGATTAGATGCTGATCCCAGCTCAGGCAGAACCTGCTGGAGTGTCTGGTTGGAGTGGCCTCTTCTGCAGGAGCCTGTGGGCTTTCACAGACCAACAGATGCAACCTGTGATTTCAGCCAACGGACAAAGGGTGGTAAAAATGCCAGGAGGTGGGGGTTCAGGAAGACTTCAGAGCCATGCCCACTTCAGTTAAGGGCACGTGCCCACTTCAACTGCTTTGCCTGAGCGCCGCCCGCAGTGGGTCCCAAAGAAGCAGGACGTATGTGGCCCCTGCCCTTCGAGAGTGTGTAAGCGGTCGGGGAGGTGAGATAGAAACAGTTAAGTGGCCATCTGGGGGTGCCTAGGCCTAAGCACAGAAGGTCAGGGGGTCCCGAAGAGAGAGAATGTATATGAGGGGGACGTTCAGGTGAGCTGGAGTGATCGGGAAAGGTCGCCCTTGAACTAGAAGGTAAGAGGTCCTCAGGATGGATCAGCATGGGTCGGGCTGGAGGCAGGAGTGATCCCCCTGGCAAAATGATGGTGACTGAGAGGGTCATCGGTCACTGACCACCCTCTCCGGGCCGGACGCCCTTCTATGTGTTTCCTCTCTCTGTCCTCACCACTGCCCTCAAGAGTTGGGGCTGTTCTCCAACTTTGCCTATGAGAAATGAGGCCCCGTGAAGTTACACACAGTGTTCGTGCCCGCACAGCTGGTAAGCTGCAGTCTGGAGTTAATCCCAGGTTGTGCCGGCTCTGAAGTATGGAAGGGGACAATGGTGCGAGCTGCCTGACAGAGGGAGAGGTCTGGCCTGGGGTGCAGAAGGTGGCAAGTCAGTCCATAGAGAGACAGGACAGCCCCTGAAGGGTTTGGCCTGGACCTTGTGCTTCAGGGGTCTCCAGAGGAGGGTGGCACACTTCATGTGACCCACACGAAAGTCCTCGGAATGGAAACTATTATGCGTATATATTTATTAGACATGTGTCGCTATACAAGTAGACTATGTACTTCACGAAGCACGAAAATATAAAGTGTTAATGATATGAAATGAAACACACCCTCTTTAGTACATATGCCACACACATATTTCTTAGGTGGAATTCTTTTTTTTTTTTTTTTTTTGGAACAACTAGATAGCTACTTTTATTTTTATTTTATTTTTTATTTATTTTTTATTTTAACTCTAATAATTTATTGTCAAATTGGTTTCCATACAACACCCAGTGCTCATCCCAACAAGTGCCCTTTTCTGTGCCCATCACCCACTCTCCCCGCTCCCACACCCCCCTCTCCCCTAAGTTTGTTCTTAGTCTTTGAGAGTCTCTTATGTTATGTCTTCTTTCCTCTCTGTGGCTTTTTTCTTTTTCTTCCTTCCCCTTTTCCCCTCCCCCCTGGTTTTCTGTTAGGTCTTCCAAAGTCTACCTATGCATGGGAACATATGGCATCTGCCTTTCTCTGCCTGACTTATTGCACTCAGCATAATCCCCTCCAGTTCCATCCATGTTGCCACGCATGGCCAGATTTCATTCTTCCTCATTGCTGCATAGTATTCCATTGTATGTATATACCTCATCTTCTTTATCCATTCATCAGTTGATGGACACTTGGTCTCTTTCCATGATTTGGCTATTGTTGACAGTGCTGCTATGAACATCGGGGTACATGTGCCCCTATGCATCAGCACTGCTGTGTCTCTTGGGTAGATTCCTAACAGTGCTATTGCTGGGTCATAGGGTAGTTCTATTTTCATTTTTTTTGATGAACCTCCACACAGTTCTCCAGAGTGGTTGCATTAGGTGGAATTCTTAAGGTGGAAAATATTAGTGCATATATTGCAAAATGTATATAAAATATTAGTATGTGTACATAAATACTATGTATAATACATAATATATTAAAAACATGAGGGAACATATTTTATCTCACTCTTTAACACTATATTGGTACAATAGGGTATGTCTATAATTTATATATAGATAAATAAGTTGCTTTATGTTCATTTTTGAGAGAGAGACAGAGCATGAGTGAGGGAGGGGCAGAGAGAGAGGGAGGCACAGAATCCGAATCAGGCTCTAGGCCCTGAACTATAAGCTCAGAGCCCAACATGGAACTTGAACCCACAAGCTGTGAGATCATGACCTGAGCTGAAGTTGGATGCTTAATCTACTGAGCCACCCAGGTGCCCCTAAATAACTTTTTTTAAAGTTTATTTATTTAGTTTGAGTGAGAGAGTGCGTGTGTGAGCAGGGAAGGGGCAGAGGAAGAGAGAGAGAATCCCAAGCAGGCTCTGCACTCTCAGCGCAAAGCCATTCAATGTGGGGCTCAATCCCACAAACCGTGAGATCATGACCTGAGCCAAAATCAAGAGTCAGAGGCTTAACCTACTGGGAAACCCAGGTGCCCCTAAATGTATATATAGGGGGTCCAGGTGCAAAAATGTTTTACTGATGGGATTTCTGATAAAATTAATTGGGCATCTACTTCCGAAGATGATGTTCAGGGAAAGGCAAGTGGAGTCCCTGTGAGCATCAGGATTATAAGCTCCACAGACCCCCCCCCGCCCAGGAGAAGGTAGAGCTGGAGGGCAGTGGGAATTCTGGCAGATCCGTGGTCCAGGGGGCCACAGAGGCATGGAGCTGATGGTGACAGACAGAGACCCGGAGCTGGACCTGTTTCCTAGTCAGGAAGGCCTGTGGGAGGCTGAGACCAGGGGCCAAAAACTGAATCCCACTGCTACAGCAAAGTTTTCATAGCCAGGGTCACACAACGAGGGGTGCAGTGGGCCTGAGGATATCAGGATCGAGCACGTACTAGTCATAGGTGCGTGTCCAGGCCAGGAGAGTTAGCGGGAGCAAGGCAGGGCTCCATGCTCGGCGTGCTGAAGAACCTGGGGGATTCAGGGATCATAACTGGCATAGACAAGATGGGTGAGTAGAGGCAGTGTGGTCTGATGGTTAAAAGTATGGGCTTTAGGGGTGCCTGAGTGCCTCAGTGGGTTGGGTGACTGACTTCGATGATCTCATAGCTCGAAGGCTTGTGAGTTCGAGCCCCGCGTTGGGCTCTCTGCTGACAGCTCAGAGCCTGGAGTCGGCTTTGGATTCTGTGTCTCCCTCTCTCTCTACCCCTCCTCTGCTCTCTCTCTCTCTCTCTCAAAAATAAATAAACATTAAAAAATTAAAAAATATAAAGTCAAAAAAAATATGGGCTTTAGAGTGAGAGCCATCTGGGCTTACAACCCAACTCTGCTGCTTCCCAGCTGCATGAACTTGTACGGGCTCCCCAGCCCCACTGAACTTCACTTTCCTTACGTGCCTAAAGAATAATGATACCTACTCCATAAGGAAGTTGTGAGGATTAAGTGAAATCTGCTAGGCGTATATGTTGGGTATCATATAGTGTATTACAGCTGCTATCATTATTTTAGAGCTGCTGTTGTTTTAGTGAGTCTTGGGAATAAGGCCGTTGCCTGGGAATCACGACTGGGGTAAAGACTAGAGGCGGGTCTTCTGCTTGGGTAATCGGATGCCCATCCCCTCAATTCTGCCAGCCTCTGGCAGGAAGGAAAGGAGGACTGTGGATATAATGAACCAGTCTGCGTGTAACAGCGCTCTCCAACACCCGAGTGAGCATAAGTTGTGAGAGTCTATCCGTCTAGTGATGGCAGTTGCTAAGGGGCCCACCTGGTATCTCAGGATCTTTGCACCAGCCACTCCCTCTATCTGGCCTGCCCTTGCCCTGATCTCTACCTGGTTGCTTCCTCGTTGTCATTTATAATTTTAACCATGACCTTGCCTGAAATGCCCTCCCCGATTGCTCTAAGGCTGCCACCATTGGTAAAGCATCCCATCCGGCCAAAGCGGACTGCTCACCCCTTTCAAGTATACAGAGATCTTCCACCAAGGCAGGCCACGTAGTGGCCATAAATCATGTCTTAATATATTAAAAAGGCTTAATTCATACAGAGTACATTCTTTGACCACAATAGAATTAAATTAGAAACCACTGACAAAAAGAAATCTCAAAAATTCCAAGTATTTGGAATTAAGTGGCACTTTTCTAAACAACCCACAGGTCAGAGAACGAACCAGAAGGGAAATTAGAAAATATTTTTAAAGTTAAAAGAAAATAAAATTTTTTAACCGAACAATCATTGAAATACATCATATCACAGTGTGTGGGGTGCAGCTAAAACTAAGCTAACAAGAAATCTTTTAGCTTTCAATGCCTATATTGAGAAAGAAGAAAGGTGATACTACGAATACACATATCAAAACCTCATGTTGTGTACCTTGAATATATACAATTTTTATATGTTAATTATACCTCAATAAAACTGAGGAGAAAAAGAAAGGTCTAAAATGAACAATCTAAACTTTCATGTTAAGAATCTAGAAAAACATGGGCACCTGAGGGGCTCAGTTCATTGAGCATTCGACTCTTGATTTCAGCTCAGGTTACGATCTCACAGTGGTAAGATGGAGCCCCTCACCGGGCTCTGTGCTGGGCGTGGAGCCTGCTTGGGGTCCACTCTCCCTCTCTCTCTGTCCCTCCCCCACTCAAGTGCGCGTGTATGTATGTGTGTGTGCGTGCGCGCCCACGTACGCGTGCATGCATTCTCTCTCTCTCTCAAAAAGAAAAAAGAAGCTAGAAAAACAAGAGAAGAATGGAAGTAATAAAGAGAAAATTGATGAAATAGAAAATGGACAAGCAATAAATAAAATTCATGAAACCCAAAGCTGGTTCTTTCAAAGACTAAATAAAACTGATATACCTATACTAGACCAATCAAGCAAAAAAGAGACATGAACTGCCAATACGACAAATGAAAAGGAAATATATTACTGCAGATTCTAGAGTCATTAAAAGGATACTATAAGAATATTATGAATAATTCTATGTCACTAAATCCGGCAATGTAGGTAATATGGACAAATTCCTCAGATGTGTCTGACTCCATTATTTGATGTTTGGTGACAGCTTTTAAGCCTCATTCCTTTCTCTTTCCAGTCTGTTCCCCATCTGGGCAAACTCATAGAAAACCCAGATGCTCCCTGCTTTGTTGCAGGAGAGAGGTTCAAACAATGCAAGCCCCTCTCCCCTGCACAGGAATCTTCACTCTGGTCCCTTCACCCAATCACCATAAAAACTCCAAGCCAGTTTCCTTTCTCTGCTCTCAAGCACCCAAAACCAGGCTGTGCATACAGTAAACACATTCTCAATAAACACTTTAGATAAGTTGATGCAGGGGCCTCTAGGAGAGTTTTGGACTTTGAATAGCACATTATAAATTACTAACTAATATATCTCATTCCCATTTTGGCCAAAGTGTTGGTTTCATGGCCCCATGTGTCCTCAGAAATAAGTACAGAGCTATCAACAACTAGCTGTAAATTGAATAGCTACAACATATATAGATAGATAGATAGATAGATAGATAGACAGACAGACAGATATCTTGTATAACTTTTGCATATCTATCCATATACGAAAAGGGCATTTACAAAAATCCTACTACTCACAACTTACTTCACGGTGAAAGACAGCACTTTCCCCCGTGTATCAAGAAGGCAAGGTATTCACTCTCAAACTCTGATTCAAACTCTGATTCAAATATTTTACTGGAGATGCTGTCTGGTACAATAAAGCAAGAAGAAGAAATAAAAGTCATACAAATTAAAGAGTCAAGAAGTAAAACTGCTTTTGTTTGCAGATGCCATGGTCATGTGTGTAGGCTATCCTAGAGAATCAACAAAAATCTATTAGAAATAAAAACTGAGTCCAACACAGTTGCTTAATTAAGCAAAAATTAATTGGAATTTTGTATACTAGCAACAAGCAGTAGAAAAATAAAAATTTTAAAATAATACCATTTATTTCTTTACAAGAGTATCAAAAAAGATTAAGTACTTCAGTATAGATCTAACAAAGGTATCCAAATCCTCTCAGCAGAAAACTATAGAATGTTGCTCAGAAAAATTAAAGAACACCTACATAAAGGAGAACTATACCATTTTTTAAAATATAAAGCAAATTACTTGCTTTATTACATTTTAGTGCTTTCTAATAATAAATATAACAATATAATTTCAAACATACAGTGAGAAATGAAGCATGGTATGGAAAGCATGGCAACAGAAGACTTTGGACTCAACACTTTAGAAATTAGACAGCCCGTCATTACTTGTGTTCATGATTAGAAGCTTTGATATCGTTAAGACGTCAGTTCTCCCCTCTTAACTAATAGAGTCAGTGCGGTTCAACTCAAAACTCTAGCAGGCATTTTTAAAAATAGAAATTCACAAGTTAATTCAAAATTTGTATGAAAATACAAAAAGACTGTAAGTAGCCAAAACTAGATGAGAAAGAACAAATGTGGCAATTTTATATTACCTGACTGCAAAACTTACTGTGCCACTATAGTTTTCAAGGCAGTGCGGTGTTGACATAACGGTAGCTGTACCCATCAGTGAAGCAGAATCCACGTATATATGGTCGTTGGGTTTTCAATAATATATTTTCAGGTGCTAACATAATTCAGTGGAGAAAAGATAGTCTTTTCTTTGTTTTAAAGATTGTATTGTTTTAATGTTTATTTATTTATTTTGAGAGAGAGAGTACAAACGGTGGAGAGACAGAGAGAGAGGAGAGAGAGAATCCCAAGCAGGCTCTGCACTGTCAGCACAGAGCCCGGTACGGGGTTCAAAATCATGAGATATGAGATCATGAACTGAGCTAAAATCAAGAGTCAGACACTTAACCGACTGAGCCACTCAGGTGCCCCTAAATATTTTATTTATTTTATTTTATTTTAAATTTTAAAAAATGTTTTTTTTTTTTTGGGGGGGGGTGGTAAGGGGCAGAGAGAGAGGGAGACACAGAATCCGAAGCTGGGTCCAGGCTCCGAGCTGTCAGCACAGAGCCCAAAGTGAGGCTTGAACCGAGAACCTTGAGATCATGACCTGAGCCAAAGTTGGATGCTTAACTGACTGAGCCACCCAGGTGCCCCTAAAGATTTTATTTTTAAGTTATCTCTATACCCAGTGTGGGGCTTGACCTTACAAACTTGAGATCAACAGCTACCCACTGTACCGAATGAGCCAGCCAGGTGCCCCAAAGGGATAGTCTTTTCAACAGATGATGCTGGTATCCATTTGGGAAAAAAACAAACAAACCTAGAATATTACATTAAATAATATGCAAAAATTAATTGAAAAGGGATCACAGACCTAAATATAAAAGCTAAAATTGCAGAACTTCTTGAAGAAAACATAGGAGAAAATCTTTGTGATTCTGCAGGTAAGCAAGGAGTTCTTAAGACGCATAAATCACGCACCATGAAAAAAATTGAGGTATTGGATCTATTCAAAACGAAACGCTCTGCTCTTCATTAAGAAAATGAAAAGGAAAGCCACAAACTGGGATAAAACATTCACAAATGTATGTGTTTATATCATAAATAAATTACATATATAAATATATTTCTTGTATACATTACATAGCACACATAAAATATATATTAAATAGTTATATTTGTATTCATAAATATATATATTACGAATATATATTTATATTCATAAAATATATCTATTACTAAATATAAATAAATACATTTGTGAATATTTGAGGGATATTTATATCCATCTATCATCATAAATGGCTTGTATTCAGAGGATATAAAGAACTCAATAGTAGGAAGACAAACAATTCAGGAAAAAAAATGGGCAAAAGATTTGAACAAGCACTTCACAAAAGAAGGTATACAAAAGGCCAATAAGCACATGAAAAATGCACAGTCATCAGAGAAATCCAAATTAAATCCACAATGAGGGGCACCGGGGTGGCTCAGTCAATTGAGCATCTGACTTTGGCTCAGGACATGATCTCACAGTTCATGAGTTCGAGCCCCATGTCTGGCTCTTTGCCAACAGCTCAGAGCCTGGAGCCTACTTCGGATTCTGTGTCTCCCTCTCTCTCTGCCCCTCTTCTGCTAGCGCTCTGTCTGTCTCTCTCTCAAAAATAAATAAACATTAAAAAAGTTTTTTTAATCCACAATGAAACACCATGACACAGTCTCTAAAATGGCTACCATTTTAAAAGACTGACAATATCAAGTGTTAACAAGAATTTGAAACTACAGGAACTCGTACATTGGCGGAGGGAGTGTAAAATGGCAGAATCGCTTTGAAGAGCAGTTGGGCAGTTTCCTATGAAGTTAAACATACACTTACCATATGACCCTGGGTCTTTACCCAAGAGAAATATATGTCCACCAAAAAATTTTTATATAAGTGTTCATAACACTTTCATGCTTAAAAGCCCCAAACTAGAAACAGCCCAAATACCCATCAACAGATGAATGAATAAACAAAATGTTGGGGATCCATACCATGGATTACTATTCATCGATGAAAATAATCAAACTGCTTGTACTTGCAGTATGAATGAATCTGAAAAACATTCTCGTGAACAAAAGATAGCAGGCACGTAATAGGGTAAACTGTTATGATTCTATTTGTATGAAGCTTTACAGGGAAAGCTAATTTATGATAGAGAGCAATGAAGTGGTGGCAGGGGTAGGGTGTGGGGGTGTGCGATGAGGGACTGACTGGAAAGTGGCACAAGGAAAATTTTGCAGTGATGGAAGATTGCTACATCTTGATTGGGGTGATGGATCTTCAGGTGTCTGCAGTTGTCAAAACGGATAGTCTGCATCTAAAACCGACACATACAATTGTTCTTTTTAAAAAAAATTAAGTTATTCTTTAAAAATGTTAATTTCACTTTTTAAAAAAGACTGAATAAATGAATACATTTTATAGGAGTGGATTTTTAGGGTTCAAATCAGAGATGGCTTTGACCATGCAGTTGAATTTCTTAGAGGGGGATTTCTTAGAGCATTTCTTCTTATCTATCATCTATCTATCTGTTTTTTTTTTTTTTTTTAGTGTAGTTCGCACACAATGTTACGTTAGTTTCAACATTAAGTTAGTTACAACACGGTGATTTAACAAGTCTGTACATTACGCTGCGTTCACCACAGCGCTACCATCTGTCACCATCCAACCCTAATACAATATCCCCGACTATATTTCCATGCTGTAGCTTTCGTCCCCATGACTTACTCATTCCAGGACTGGAAGCCTGTATCTCCCACTCCCCTTCGCCCATTCTGCTCATCCCCTCCCTGCCCCCAACATCAGTTTGCTCTTCTATTTAAAGATCTGATTCTGCTGTTTGTTTATTCATTTGCTCTGTTTTTTAAAATTCCACGCATAAGTGAAATCATACGGTATTTGGCTTTCTGCGCCTTATGGAGCGCTTCTGGTCAGGGAGCATGTCAAGGGCACTCAGGACGGCCCAGGCATCTGTCCTAGCAGTACGTCTCTAGAAAGAGTAGGCTCAGGAACTCTGACAATAGGCATAATACAATATTCGATTAATCTGTGTGCTTCCTCCTTTCAAGAATGATTGGAGTCATTTTATAAAATTGTCTATAACAGGATAAAAGATAAGTAGTTGAGAAAACTGAAATAAAGGGAAAATAACGGAAGGAAAGCAGATAAAGCTGGAGGTGAGGTAAAAACACTGAGGCAGCTACCGACCATCACGTCCTGTACAGTAGAAGTGGGCGGCAGAATTGACTTTGAGCTTCCTAGCAACCGAAGCAAGAAAGGGAACATAATCATAGTGTAATCACAGTGGCCACAGAGAAAACAAGCCTGTTGCTAAAAGTGGTATATTTCTCATACCAGCTTTCTCATTAAAGAGGTTATGCAAAAAGGAGATTTTTTTGATGTAAATTTACGTGGGCTCTTTCAGGAACCTGAATGCTTTTTATTATCATTACTGTGTTAGACTTTGAAACAGTTTCTTTCCCATACATAAATTGGAAATACCATGACTCCTGAATACTTAGCTTTTTCAGCTCCTGTTCAAATTGAAAATCATAAACTTGCCAGTAGGTTTTGAACCCACCCCAGAATCTCACCGTGTTTCAGCCTCAGATATATCCTTCCCCCTCACCTCACCTGCCCAGGCTTTACTGAAATATAATTGACATTATAAATATATTGTCATTACAATTGACATTGTGTAAGTTTAAGGGGTACAGTGCGGTAATTGTATGTATATATAACTGTATGTATATGTGATCGTATATATAATATGTATATATTGCAAAAGGATTCCCACAATAAGGTTGGTTAACACATTCCTCACTTCGCAAATAATTATGATTTTGTGTATGCGCTGAGAACTTTAAAAATCTACTCTCTTAGCAACTTTCGAATATACAATACGGTTTCTTAACTACAGTCATCATGCCGTACACGAACTTATTCATTTTATAACTAGAAGTTTACCTCTCGACCACCGTCACCCATTTCCCCACGCTCTTCCCTTTCCCTTGGCACCCCCCAATCTGTTCTCTGTTTCTATGATTTGGTTCTTTTTAGATTCCACATCTAAGTGAGATCATTCAGCACTTGTCTTCTCGGTCTGACTTATTTCGCTTAGCGTAATGGCCTCGAGTTGCAACCATGTTGCTGCAGATGATAAAAGTTCCTTCTTCCTCCTGGCCGAAGAATATTCCATCATATATATGTGCCGCATCTTCTGTATTTATTCATCTGTCGACGGGCACCTAGGTTGCCTCCGTATCTTGGCTTTTGTAAATAATGAGCATGCAGTGAGCACAGGAGTGCAGATATCTCTTGGAGATAGTGATTGAATTTCCTGCAGATCTGTACCCAGAGGTGGGATTGCTGGGCCATAGAGTAGCTCTACTTTTAATTTTTTTGAGGAGCCTCCATACTGTTTTCCACAGCGGCTGCACCCATTTGCATTCCCTCCAACAACGCACAAGGGTTCCTTTTTCTCCACACCCGCACCAGCACTTGTTATTTCTTGTCTTTTTGATGATTGCCGTTCTCACAGGCGTGAAGTGATACCTCTTTGCAGCTTTGATTTGCATTTCCCTGTTGATTAGTGATATTAAATATCTCTTCGTGATTTGCATATCTTCTTTGGAAAAAATGTCTACTCAAGTCCTTGGCCCGTTTTTAACATGGGATTGTTGGTGGTGTGTTGTTGTTGTTGTTGTTTTGCTATTGAGTTGTATGTGCTCCTTATTAGATACATGGGCTGGATATTAACCCCTTACCAGATGTGTGGTTTGCAAATATTCTCTTCTACTTCATGCACGGCTCTTCATTTTGTTGATTGTTTTTTTAGCTGTGCAGAAGCCTTTTAGTCTGATGTAGTCTCACTTATGTATTTTTGTTTTTGTTGCCTGTGCTTTGGCACAATTATTAAAATAATTGTTTCTAAAATTAATGTCATAAGGAGAAGTACCCCTTTGTTGAAATGGATCCCAGAGAGGATTTGGGGGCTCAGATGTGACTAAGATGAGTTTGCCTGTTTGGCACCTGGTGGGGAAGTGAAGGATTGTGGGAACCCAGAGCTGGGAGTTGATTCATCCAGGGCATCATGGGCCATAGGGATATTCTAGTAGGCCTTGGGGGAAGATCGGCATTCACCACTCCAGTCATTATTCTTAACAAGATTCACAATTTAAAAATAGTATTAAAGTAGATATTAATTCTAGGGAAAGATCTCTTCCATTTTATATTTTAACCAAATTAAAGGATAAAAAAGTAATAATTCAAGTGGGTATAGATGTTTTCATACTATATTCTTGAAATATATATCTCTCCAATGTTAGAAGTTACATTTATTAGCGGTGCAATAGTTGCGGTGCAACTTTTAATTTTTCAATCTCATGGACACCATTTTTAATAGTTACTAGTATTAAACGGAAAAAAAATTCACTCACAATGTTTTACCACTGTATATCAAACTCTTTCCATTATTTCGTTCTCCTATGCTGCATAAAAATGCTGAATGGTGGCCCTTAAAAGATTAAGGCGGAGGAATATCACTTTGTGGGTGCCCAGGCCAGATGGAGGACAAGATGGATTAGTTTGCATATCAAAGCCATGCTCCCAGCTGAGTCCTTTGTTATGGACTGAGAATTGGCTAGCCTGAGAGGGGCGATCTCTCCTTAGCCTGAAGGCTTTTTTTTAAGATGTCACAACATCATAATATACAGAACACACAGACACACGCACGCTTCACGAGTCGAAAGATTTTTAGGGCTTCTAACATGTATTGACAAATTGATTTTCAGAGTTCTGTATCAACTTGCAGTAACACTGAACAAGGTACAAATGTACAAGTTTTATTCGTCTCATCAACATTGGCTTTTATCAGATTTTCTACATGTTGCGAAGGTAATACATATACTCTCGTTCCTCCTTCTTATGTTAATATCATGTTTTGGTGTTTATTTTAGGTGATGCAAGGGGATGTGAACACTTTCCCTAAATACTTGGCTAATTATATCTCTCCTTGTCTGGATCGTATGTGCCATGTCTCATTTGTAGGTCAGAGATTTAATGTTTTCTTAATAAATCTTTGTGAGTTATTCATATAATATAAATATTAATCCTTTGGATTTTTAATGAAGATGTTTTCTCTGATGTACTGTTCCTTCAGTTTTTGTCCTGGCCAACGAGTACCCCTTTGGTAGTCAGTTCTATTGATCTTCGCTCTTGTGTTTTCTTTTGTCAAGAAACACATTTCAACTGAGAGGACTGTAAAGATCTTATCGGCTTTATTCAATGATTCATGAGTTGGGCAGCGTTCCATCTAGCAGACAGAAAGGAGCTCTGAGGAGCTGTGCAAAATGAAAGACTTGGGTAGCCAGAAGAGAACGGGAACGAGGATCTCTCAGGCAGATCACCTAACTAGTCCTGATCAGGTAACTCCCCATTGGCTGGCCTACATTTCCGTTTCTAGGAGACCCAAAACTGTAATTAAGTTTTCTTGGTTTGGTAACGCGGGACTTAGCGTTAGGAGATTCCAATTTGGACCTGTTGTCTTGTTTTTAACACTTCGATCACTTGATAACTTTAAGTCAATTAATCCACCAGAGACCTTATAATCATTGTTTTGTTTTCTGATAGTTTTTCTGTGTTTTATTGAAAAAATGTTTAACTCTTTAATACACATACGGAATTTATTCTCAGTTATGGCATGAAGGGTTAATCAAAATTATTTTTTTTGCAATTAGCTTGATGTTAGCCCAAGAATAGTTAAGGAATCCTTCTTCTCGTCAACATTTTGTGATGACTCCTTTATTATCTATTAAGTTCTTGCAACCAGAATGAATCCCCAATGCTTTCTATTCTCTATTTTCATTTCCACCTTTTGGTCAGTAGCCTGCTGCTTTTCTCATTGCTTTATATCATATTTAAATATCTGGAGGAATTAATTCTCTCTGCTTCCCTTTAAAATTATGTTTCACTTTGTTGACATTAACGAATAGTCCTAATAGTTCATATAGAGTGAGTACTGACCTTGCTTTTCATTTACACCACCCCATTTAGCTTTTGCCACAATCTGTAAGATAGCATTATTATTACCCCTAATAAGAGAACAGTTGGCATTTTATCCCTTACTTAGTCCTCCCAGATTTCGTTTCCACATTCGTGCTTGTACAAAACCCCATTCATCCGTGTCTGTCACAAAGCCTTCTCGTTGTCTTTATACAGGTCTCATACATGGAAGGCGGGGCTTATTTCTATGTACACCCCGTGTATTGTCGCTGTCGTGAGAGCAGCCCTTCTTGCTGACGCTACCTCCTAGGATTCCTTTGGTAGGCACCCCGAGTATTGTAAAATCATCTTAATTTCCACAAACTGCCGGCCCACGCAGCGGTCAGAACCTGCCACTGTCAGATTCAGGCCCTGTCGAAGCCAGGGGACCCTTCTCTTTCGCACTGACATGCATATAAACATAAATTATGATTCTTCCCCACTCTCTCATTTTATGGGGAAAACCGATTTCCAGGCCAGTGTGAATAGGGAGCTGGAGAGAGGGAGATGGAGGGGAAATAGAGGAATGGTGTTCTGTAACCGATCCAGAAACTACCTGCCAGCACCTGCCATTTAACCAAGGAGAAGTAGAGGAGGTCTGCAGACGCCTGCACACAGGAGGGAAGGCTGCATTTTGTAGATGCCCTGGGCTAATTCCTTACTGGCATTCCGGGCACAGCCACTTATATTTGGCTGGAAGGGTCATTCAGTCAGCGCCATTTATGGAGCCCCTATCCTGGGACCTCTTGGGAGCAATTTAAATGCAGCTACTACTCCCCACCAAAGGGGTGGAAGTCATTGGGGCTCCTTTGTTTTCTCTCTCCGGGAAAGAATGGATCTTAATGAACAGTCCGGAGCATAAGCAGCTCTTTGAACGCTTCCCAGGAAGACTATTCATAGTAAAATAATGAGTATCTTTTACAGCAGACATCCTTCTATCATCTTATGTAAGATAAAGCAACAGGGAGCCAGGAATGCACAGGACGTTAATAACCGGCCATTCACTAAGGGCAGGACTACATGGGGCGAAGCCCTCCACGTCGCCCCTAAAACTCCAGAAGAAACCCAAACAAGGATTCAAATGCCTCTTGGCAAACATTACACACACATGTGGAGACCGTTTGACTCTGGGATCTGTCATTAACTAACGCTGTAACTCTAGGCAAGTTGGTTAATTGGGATGGAACTCCATGTCTTCAGCTGCAAAGATGTAAGGAACTTATTAATACAAGAAATGATAGCTAAAAAAATTTTTTTTTTATCTCAGTAAAAGTTCCTGCCTGGCAGGGATTTTGAAAGCCAAAACTATTTTCCGATGCACTACAATATATGGAAAAATGGAGAGTTCTGGGAATGAGTGTACAAGTATTTAAGAGAAAGGAGAACTCTGTGTGGGCTGAGGTGGAGACGTCTTCATGGACCAGAAGGGACAGGGAACCAGAGGAGACACACCCCAGATTCAAATCTGCAAATCTGAAGCACTGGATGGAATTTTAAGGTGTAATTATCTGGGTTCTCCGGAGGAACAGAATCAGTAAGATATATATAGAGTTATGGAGACGGAGAAGTGCCCAGATCTGCACTCAGCAAACCCAGGAGAGCTGATGGGCTTGTTCCAGTCTTAATCTGAAGACTTGAGAATAAAGAGAGCTGGTGGTGTTGATCCTAGTTGGAGTCCAAAGACAAGAGCAGGCTGGTGCCCCAACGCAAAGATGGTCAAACAGAGTGAGCAAATTCTCTTTTTACTCAGCCTTTTGTGTCCTATTCAAGCCTCCAATGGATTGGATGAGGCCTGCCCCTATTGGGGAGGGCAATCTACTTTACTCAGTCTAGTGATCCAAATCGCATCCAGAAACACTGTCAGAATATTGTTTAAGTAGATGTCTGGGTACCCTGGAGCCTAGTCAATGTGCCACAAGATTAACCATCACAGAAGGCCTTGGGTCCACCTTGGAAAATCCTGATTCTGTGGGTCTGGAATTGGATCAAGGAACTGGATTTTTAATAAACTACCCCAAGTGAATTTGACATACAAGTGTCTTTAATTCTGTTTCTTAACCAGCATGCTGTGGAAGGGTTCCTACGTGGGTGACAGAATAGTCCTGCACATCCAGGGCCTGGGGAGCCTATATCCACTAGCCTGGTCCCTTGTCGGAGAGGAGAGAGGAGGAAATGAGAATTGCAGGGAGAGACATCAGATGATGTTTTTCATCTTCTGTATTTTATGATGCTTTGACATCTTGGGGCCTTGCTAATCCTGGAGAGACTGCCCCTCCCCAGGATTAGCTAATTCCTAGACACAGTAAAACAACGCGCCTGTGAGCACTCCTTTCATATGTAAAGCAACCAAGTCCACCAGCCAAATCACCTCCTTTATCCATCTCACGCACCAACCCAATTTGTCCCCTGCCTTCAATCAACTTGCTGCATCCATTCCTTTCCGCAAAAACCAGGATAAAGTCTTTGGTCTATGTTTTCCCTTCACTCCTTCTGCCTCCTGACCAACCCTGTTTCTAGAAGAACAGGAAAGAGATTGAGTGTTTCATTGCTAACACTTCGTTTTGATTTTTGTCTTCACAAGCTTTATGGATAAGAGAATCTTACCAACAAAGACAGCTGGCCCTGAGAGCAGTTATCTCCATGGGCCATGGACGAAAAATGTGGGCTTCTAATAGAGCATTCGGCGCATGTACCCAGTCAGACCCCTTGATATCTTTGTTGATGTTACAATGGAAGTGCTAACTCTGAGAAAGCGCCAGAGAGAAACCGCATATAATTCTGTAAGCAGCTAAAGGACTTCTGACTCTTCCGAAACGCAAGAGACAGACCCTTCCTTCTCAAAAACTAAAGTCAGCAGGAGGACACACTTTTGAATTTTACCTGGAGTCAGTCTCATTAGGTGACCAGTTTAGAAGTAATATAATGTAATTGTAGGCTTCTGTGACAATGAGTGCATTAGGTTTGGTACAGCTACTTCAGGAGTAATTTTTTGCCAAAACCTCAAAGAAGGCAGTTAGGGGCTACTTACTCTATGCAGGAGAAAAATGTCTATTCTATTCTAGATAGCAGATTTTTTTTAAGGTCACCAAGATTAGGATTTTTTCCCTCTTTCTTTCCCTCTACTCCATCGTTTAAATCATTTTGAGTTGCTATTGCACGGTTAAGGTTTTGAAATATATTTTCGTCATATAGCCTAATTGTTTTTAATAACTAATTGCATTTGTTCTTTCTAATATTGTTGGCTTCCTCCTCTGGGATATCTCTACCAGAATGAGAGCTATTTCCCTGGAGATAAAAGAGCTTTAAACCCACAGTGCTTTGAAGTGAGGAATGTGTGGATTGGAAATGGTTTGCAGAGTTTGGATAGAAACCGTACCTGGTGACATAGAAGTCATCTTGAGCTTAAAGATGAGTTGTCATTTATAATGACTTGTAAATATACCCAAAGTTTTTAGTGAAACTATTCTATAGAAGTTACCTCACATGTCTTTTCCTTTCTCTGCTTCCCAAAGGTTTACAGAAAAAACATTCCATAAATGTTACTCCTTGAGAAGTTTCATCTGTTTCATTAATTCTTTGTATCTCTGCTAAAAACTCGAAAATGGTAATTTGGTGTTCGCCTCCTCCCTTTTTTGCTGTGAAATTTCTCAGTGTTAGTAGTATCAACTCTAGCCCTTTCCAAGGTGTACTTGATTTAATGGGTCTAATGAGAATAAATGAGGGGTTTTTCAGGTCAAGGGTGCCAAATGAAGTCTCCAATCCTCTCCAGAGTTTGGCCCTCATACTTCAAGCCTCACATTCTGCTCTTCTGCTCTGTACTTGACTAGGCCCTGCTGTCCCCTCAGCATCCTCCCTCCTGAGCTCTGTGCTCTAGTCTGGCCTTAACCTCCCTCCCAACCCCAGGTTGCCATTTTAGTCATTTCCTACAAGTCTTCATTTTAATGTCCCTGGAGCCTGGCTGTGTTTTTGATTCTAAATCTCCAACAAGTGGGAAACTATGCCTGACCTAGCCTTCACCAAACAAAGCCAGGGGAAGAAGTAGGGCTGGGGTCCTGCCTCAGGAAATGTCTGGCCCTTCACCAAGCTCAGAACATCACAGCCTTCTCTGTCCTAGAATTAAGGAAACACCAGAAACACCCTTTAGATTGGAAGCCAGGAACTCGGTGGGGAGCCTCAGTGGGCCGCGGATTTCAAAATAGAACCGAGGCTATTCTGTCCTTCCTGTCAGTGGGAGGGGCTAATGAGAAGCACCCAGACTCCAAGGGACAGGTTGGTTCCACACCTAGAAAGCTGGGCTAGTGAAGAATCCAAGAATAAGAGCCACAGTCCTCGGAAGGCTGCAGACAGTGACCATGCTTCATTCGGACAAACCCAAGAGGGATCAGTATTGGATGGGGGAGAATGTGGGATCCCATCACGCCAAATGTACTCCATGAAACACCATGTCTTGAGAAATAAGTCTCCCATAAGACATAGTTCTATAATCAAATACATTTGGGGGGGAAATGGGCAAATAAAGTTCAATAGGTTTCTTGATTATAGAAATTCTGAGCCCTCAACAAGCTAATGTGCTTTGTAAAGGGGCGTGAAGTACACAGTGTTTCCCAAAGGTACCTCAGTCATGTAACAAAGTCTCTCTCTCTCTCAAAAGGGCCTGTGAAATACTAGAATTGTGTGGAACAATTTCTACAATAGCTAGTTGTTAAGTAAAACACTTACCTGACTGCACTATTGTCAAATAAAAACATGGTAGAGGATTTGCTGGGATCCAGAACCGTGGAATGACTGGGGAGGAGCAAAGAAGATAAGATAAAATCCCCACGCAGGCCGTTTAAATGGGGCAAGGCAGGAAGCAAGGGCTCTTTTGAGGTCAGTATCCCTGAAACAAGGGTGCATGCGTGGTGGGTGTCCCCTGGGTGCAGGAACACAGACTCAACTATCCACACTCAGCCACGGTGGCTGACAATGAAGTGCCTCATGCCCAGGCTGGTAGTAGGTTCTGGAAGGGATCAAGGTCCACTCAGGAAGAGTAAAGAAGCCTACAACATCTGTTTTCATTTGCAAGACACCAGGCTTTGAGTCTGTTTTGTAAGCTTTTGGGATCCCTTTCCCCAGGAAGGTGCCAGTAACCAGAGAGAGAGAGAGTGAGAGTGAGAGAGAGAGAGAGAGAGAGAGAGGATGGATGGGGTATAGTCCTGGTACCCCTCTCTCCCAGCCAGGTGATCTTGAGCAAGCCTCCATTTCCTCATCTCTGGAGGAAAGGTCCTACCTCACCTGGTTCTTGTGTGGAATAAATCAAGCCACACATATCTGAGAGTGGACTTCCTAACCGAAAAGCACTATCTGAAGGTCAGGACTGTCAGGAATCATCACCCGGGGGGAAGTATGAGGAGGGCAGTGTGGGGTGGGGAGGTGTGTTTGTGTGAGACCTTGGGTCACCCTTCGGGGGCTGCTTATAAGAGGGAGTCACCAGGGGTGCCTGGGCGGCTCAGTTGGTTAAGCATCAGACTTCAGCTCAGGTCATGATCTCGTGGTTCACAAGTTCCAGCCCTGCATCAGGCCTTTTGCTGTCGGCACGGAGCCTGCTTCAGATCTTCTGATCACCTGCCCTCTGCCCCTCCCCCACTTGCACATGCTCTCACTCTCTCTCTTAAAAACAAACATTTAAAAAAATAATTAAAAATTATTTTAAAAACCACTGAATTTATATTAAAAAAAAAACAAAAACAAAAACAAACCAACCCACAAGAGGGAGTCACCAGAAGGCCCAGCATGGGTTGCTGAGCTCAGGTAAAGCTTGGTGGTTTTCTGTCTTTGGTGCGTATTACTTGTGCATTTCTCTTCCTCAGACACAGTCACTGCCGACTATCCAACTGAACATTCCTCAGGAAGTTCGCAGGATTCAGCTCCCAGATGCTCCATATTAGCTCCACGGGAGTAGAAACTGACTTAGCTAATGGTTCTGCAACCTCAGAGCATCCTGTTAAAACAGATTGCCGGCCCCTGCCCCCAGAGTTTCTGATTCAGCATGAATGTGCATTGCTAACACGTTCCCAGACCATGCTTTGAAAACCACTGCCTTGGGCTGACCCAGCTGGAGAGTCTAGGGAGCCCTCACTTCAGGGGTTCAGGATTCAAGCTCTCTGCTGGCCTCCAGCCCCTCCTGGAGCTGCTTTCCTAAAAATCCCCTGGCCTCCGTGTGTCTGCCAGTGCTGACAGGTCGGTGGGGTCTGGCTGTCCACCCATCCTTAGGTGAGGACTGGGGAGGGTCCTCCTTGTTCGGCGGCCTAATCACGCAGCCCCTTTGCCCACTAGGAGTTATGATAGTGCAGTATCGTGTTGTTTTTCTCGTAGGATGCGTGCATCTGTTTTCCGGGTCGGAGCGTCAGTCAAGGTCTGTCTCAGGCACTGCTTTCAGGCTTGGTCAGTTCTGGGGTTTGCCTCTACGGACTGAGGGTCTCTTACTGAGTGCCAGCTGTGGCCTGTGACCTGGAAAAGCACTTCAGCCACCAGATGGGCCCGTGGGCGGTGGTGGTGGTGACTGCTGGGCCATTAGATTGCTCCCGCCCCCCACCTCCAGTCTGCCAGGGGCCCCCTCCCCCTGCGTGTTGCTGAGTTACCTGCCAGTCCCCACGTGGCTGGCCTCCGAGTCACTGAGGGGCTGAAGTCTTCATTCGGGCACCGTTTTATATCCTTGAACCCCTCACACACAAGGTCGGCTCTTTATGTGGATTTTCATGTAACTTTTGGAATGAGGTGACCTCATTTCTCTTCTTTTACAAGCAATTTGGTTGGTATCATTTCCTTTCAGTGCCCCAAGGCCTGGGGTTCAATTTTTCTCCAGATTTTATTTTACAGGAGTGGTGTCAGGCCCTGTACTTTATATAAAATAGTAATTACCCATCTCATAAAGGTGTTCTCAGTGTAACACCATGGGTTTGCTTCCTGTCAAAAACTTAGACACTTATGAAAACGTAGTTTTAAAAAATAGCTTTACTGAGATATAATTCACATGCCATACAATTCACCCTTAAATTAAAGGATACAATTCATTGGTTTTTAGCATATTCACAGATCTGTGGAACTATCACCACAATGTTAAAATATTTTCATCACCTCAAAAACAAACTCTGTACCCTTAGCAATCATCTCATTCATTATTTCCTGCCTCCCCCGGCCCTGAGCACCACAAATCTTTCTCTATAGATTTCCCTGTTTGGGAAATGAATCATATGATATGTAGACTTTTGTGTCTGACTTCTTTCACTTAGTCTAATGCTTTCAAAACTCGTCAGTATTGTTGCACGTATTGGTACTTCATTGGTTTTATGGCTGAATAATTTTCATTGTATGGTTACACCACGTTTTGTTTATCCATTTGTTCCTCTCTTCTGTGGAAACAAATCTGTTAGAGAATTTGAAAAATTATTCAGGGTTTTCCAAAGCAAATCTTGGTTTCATAAATGTTTTGAGTTTTCCACCCCTTTCCCAAACTCATTGGAAATTGTTGAAAGAAGTTAGACTTTTTACGTGTCTTCTTTCTTGACATTGTCGTCCTCCATCTTGAAATCACAGACATCCATCCAGTAATCAATAGTTCTGTGATGAAACAGAGTAAGGATAGAAGTACTGCTGGAGACAGAGCATCTGTAGTCATGTAATACTTCTTCATTTATTTGAATTTACTTTAGAAAAGGCACTGAAATGGCTTTATAAAGACAAAGTGCCTCTTGAATAGAGTCAGACAGTCCTCCTCTTCCTGTGGCTTCCATCTATTTCCCTCAATGGAGTGTCTCATGGTCCCTCTCCCCTGATCTTCTCTGGACTTCCCTACCACCTTCTCTTGCCCACTCTGCCCCCTCATACCGACCCTGCCCCCTCCCTCTCCCCGCCAAGCCCCTTTCTCACCCCCGGGATCTCTCAAGTGTTCTAGGAAAGGGAACTAGCTTTTTCTCTTACAGAGGGTCAGGGAATCCTGGTTTAACTCTGATAGAGTTTCTGCAAGGAAGGAACAATTAATTAAAGATGAGAAACAAGCTGCTTCTCGAAGGGAAATTGCCTTGGGTGGTTTTCCTACCAGCTATGGGGAAACCAGATCGGTGAGCTGCAGAAGTGACCCAGTTCACACTGAGCAGCCTAATGACACAGGAAAGAAAGCAGGACCAGGTTATTCTGTAGTAATGTGAAATCATATGGTTTAGAATGAAGAGGACAGGCCCCATTCACACAAGTATCCCCAAATGATGACTAGGAAGAAATCCCAAGGTGTTAGTAGTTATTTTTACATAAAGAAGAGAGTGAAAATGAAATTAGACTTAAAAAAGAAACCCGGGACATTTAGAAATTTGGATTAGGTAGGTCCGGGGTGGGGTGGGGAGCCTGCGTTTCTAAAAATTCCCAGGCGATCATGAGGCTGCCAGTCAAGAGCCATGCTTTGAGAAACATTGATTTAGAGAATTTTTCAGCTCTTAGTGGTCCCTTTGTCATTCCTGACATTTCCTCCCTCTTTCCCCGCAAAAAAAGAACTTACTAGGGAAAACCAAGAACGTGTGTCTTCCTTCCTTCCTTCCTTCCTTCCTTCCTTCCTTCCTTCCTTCCTTCTTCCTCTTCCTTCCTTCCTTCCTTCCTCTCCTTCCTTCCTTCCTTCCTTCCTTCCTTTCTTCCTTCCTTCCTTCCTTCCTTCCTTCCTTCTTCCTTCCTTCCTTCCTTCCTTCCTTCCTTCCTTCCTTCCTTCTTCCTTCCTTCCTTCCTTCCTTCTTCCTTCCTTTCCTTCTTCCTTCCTCCTTCCTTCTCCTTCCTTCCTTCCTTCCTCCTTCCTTCCTTCCTTCCTTCCTTCCTTCTTCCTTCCTTCTTCCTTCCTTCCTTCCTTCCTTCCTTCCTTCTTCCTTCTTCCTTCCTTCCTTCCTTCCCTTCCTTCCTTCCTTCCTCCTTCCTTCCTTCTTCCTTCCTTTCCTTCTTCCTTCCTTCTTCCTTCTTCTTCCTTTCCTTCCTTCCTTCTTCCTCCTTCCTTCCTTCCTTCCTTCCTTCCTTCTTCCTTCCTTCCTTCCTTCTTCCTTCCCTTCCTTCTTTCCTTCCTTCCTTCCCTTCCTTCCTTCCTTCCTTCTTCCTTCCTTTCCTTCTTCCTCTTCGTCCTTCCTTCTTCCTTCCTTCCTTCCTTCTTCCTTCCTTCTTCTTCTTCCTTCTTCCTTCTCTTCCTTCCTTCCTTCCTTCTTCCTTCCTTCCTTCCTTCCTTCCTTCCTTCTTCCTTCCTTCCTTCCTCCCTTCCTTCCTTCCTTCCTTCCTTCCTTCCTTCCTTCCTCCCTCCCTCCCTGCCTCCCTCCCTTCCTTCCTTCCTTCCTTCCTTCCTTCCTTCCTTCTTCCTTCCTTCCTTCCTTCCTTCTTCCTTCCTTCCTTCCTTCCTTCCTTCCTCCCTCCCTCCCTGCCTCCCTCCCTTCCTTCCTTCCTTCCTTCCTTCCTTCCTTCTTCCTTCCTTCCTTCCTTCCTTCCTTCTTCCTTCCTTCCTTCCTTCCTTCCTTCCTCCCTCCCTCCCTGCCTCCTCCCTTCCTTCCTTCCTTCCTTCCTTCCTTCCTTCCTTCCTTCCTTCTTCCTTCCTTCCTTCCTTCCTTCCTTCTTCCTTCCTTCCTTCCTTCTTCCTTCCTTCCTTCCTTCCTTCCTTCTTCCTTCCTTCCTTCTTCCTTCCTTCCTTCCTTCCTTCCTTCCTTCCTTCCTTCCTTCCTTCTTCCTTCCTTCCTTCCTTCCTTCTTCCTTCCTTCCTTCCTTCTTCCTTCCTTCCTTCCTTCCTTCTTCCTTCCTTCCTTCCTTCCTTCTTCCTTCCTTCTTCCTTCCTTCCTTCCTTCCTTCCTTCCTCCCTTCCTTCCTTCCTTCCTTCCTTCCTTCCTTCCTTCCTCCCTTCCTTCTTCTTCCTTCCTTCCTTCCTCCTTCCTTCTTCCTTCCTTCCTTCCTTCCTTCCTTCTTCCTTCCTTCCTTCCTTCCTTCCTTCTTCCTTCCTTCCTTCCTTCCTTCCTTCCTTCCTTCCTTCTTCCTTCCTTCCTTCCTTCCTTCCTTCCTTCCTTCCTTCCTTCCTTCCTTCTTCCTTCCTTCCTTTCCTTCCTTCCTTCTTCCTTCCTTCCTTCCTTCCTTCCTTCCTTCCTTCCTTCCTTCCTTCCTTCCTTCCTTCCTTCCTTCCTTCCTTCCTTCTTCCTTCCTTCCTTCCTTCTTCCTTCCTTCCTTCCTTCCTTCCTTCTTCCTTCCTTCCTTCCTTCCTTCCTTCTTCCTTCCTTCCTTCCTTCCTTCCTTCTTCCTTCCTTCCTTCTTTCCTTCCTTCCTTCCTTCCTTCCTTCCTTCCTTCCTTCTTCCTTCCTTTCCTTCTTCCTTCCTTCTTCCTTCCTTCTTCCTTCCTCCCTCCCTTCCTTCCTTCCTTCCTTCCTTCCTTCCTTCCTTCCTTCCTTCCTTCTTCCTTCCTTCCTTCCTTCCTTCCTTCCTTCCTTCCTTCCTTTCTTTATTTCTTTTTTTAAATTTTAAAAATATGTATTTATTTTTGATAGAGACAGAGCATGAGAGGGGGAGGGGCAGAGACAGAGAGAGACACAGAATCTGAAACAGGCTTCAGGTTCTGAGCTGTCAGCACAGAGCCCAACGCAGGGCTGGAACGGTGAGATCATGACTTGAGCCAAAGTCCGACGCTTAACCCACTGAGCCACCCAGGCGCCCGTGTCCCTTTCTTTCAGTTAGCTCCAAAAAATCATCCACACACACTTCTCCCAATACTTACATTTCAAAAGGGCCTCATTGCACAAAATAATTTCAAAAGTACTATTACCAAAATGTTTTTAGTAGGATCGCTACCACCTGATAAAATGGAATTCGCATCTTTGGATATAGAGGTTGTTTGGATACTACTAGTGAAACATACATAAGCATCTAGTCCTGTTACCTTATAGTTCCTTCTATTTAGCACCGGTATTTCCACGGAAGTTCCTACAGAGCGGGCAGAGGGTGCATATGTTGACTGACACCTAATTTCTTCTGGCATCTTCCACTGAACCCGGAGCAAGTGGGAAACTGAGGGAGAGATCGGGTGTGTGGTTCAGGGGAGTTAGGGAGGGACCATCCCTTTTTCCTTTCTAGTTCACTGGGTGTTTCTTTTCCCCCACCCAAATGTTTTAGGAAAGAATATGTTTGTAACCAGCACTGAAAGAACTGTATTTCTGTTCAGATCAGAAACCAGTCATTTGTTTATTCATTCAAAGAGGGTAAAGTAACAAGGAAAAAAAAAAAAAAAAAAGCCCTTGGAGCAAAGATTTTCTCTTTTGCCGTAGAGGTGGTAACAGTATGAGTCCTCAGTCTAGGGTGATCAGAGAAGGGCGCCTTTGGGTCCCAGGACCTCTGGACAGGAATACACTGCGTATGACCTTGACCAAAGAAAAACCCAAACAAAAAAAGTCATGAAAAGAATGCCACGACTTCCATCGAGACTGTATTTTGGTTTGAAATGGTAAAGATGCGATGAAGCCCCCCTCCCAGCCTCCACGTGCTCCCACTGGTGGCACGGGACGGTCCTTGGGTGAGCCCGGGGGGTCACACTGTACCGATTCGAGACTTCGCTGAACTCAACGTTTCTCAAAGGGCCTGTCAGAGACAGTCACCTCTGAAGGGAACCGAGGGCGGGGGAGGCTTTGTTGGTGATGCAGCTGTCACATCCTATTAGTGCATGGGTGGGGCTCACCGGGTACAGGAGGTATGTCATTTATAGACAGAAATTGCATAATTAAGCTTGATAGAATTTTGACGCTTTCTTGGCAGTGCAATTTGTTCATCAAATAAAAAACCTTCAGGAAGCTGGTCACATGGAATTTGAAACTCCGGAGTTCAAGACTAGGTAATCTTTCCCAAGTGGGACTTGAAACTTGGGAGCTGATTTGATTTAGGGCACTGATAAAGGCCCTTGGAAAGACTCTGTCTGGCCTTTGGCTTCTGGCCTCATACATCCAGCTCTGAATGGGCAAAAGGATGAAGAGGAAGCCAGATTTTTTTTTTCCAAATTGTTGGAGAGTGTGGACCATATGCATTGACTTTAGTCACTTCCGATTTATTTTCTTTAAAAATATCATTTGGGGGCACCTGGGTGGCTCAGCTGGTTAAGCACCAACTTTGGCTCAGGTCATAATCTTGCTGTTTGTGACACGTTGGGCTCTGTGCTGACAGCTCAGAGCCTGCAGCCTGCTTTGGATTCTGTGTCTCCCGCTCTCTCTGCCCCTCCCACACTTGCTCTCGCACGCGTTTGCACACACTCTCTCTCTCTCTCTCAAAAATGAGTAAACTTTTAAAAAATATCATTCTGTTGTTGTGTTGTTGTAAAGTATAACCCCCCATGCGGAGAAGTACAGCAAACACAAAAAATATAGCCCACGCCATGATCACAAAGCCCACACCAGTGTATCCACAATTGCTGGAGGCTTTTGAACTTTGTTGTGCAAGCAGACTAAAAACAATATACATTCTTCTGTGCCTGGCTTCTCGCACGCAGCGTTGTTTAAGACACTCATGTTGTTGCATGTAGCAATAGCTTTTCATTTTCACTGCTGTGCAGAAATCTGTTCTGTGACTAGACCTCATTTCTCCATTCTACTGCTGACAGACATTGCGGTTGTTTCTGTTTTTTGACTATTACGAACAGCGCTGCTGTGAATATTCTCGCACATGTCTGCCTATCGGAAGCATTTGATAGAATCACAATGCCTGGGCTCCATCTTAGGAAATTCCAATTTTGCGACAATGACAATAGCTGGGGTGCAGGGTGTACATTGGTCCAACTTCAGGAGCGAAACTATTTTTTCAAATACTAAAATATTTTAGTAGCAAAACTGTTTTTCAAAGAAGCTGTAACCATCAGCGAGGTAGCTGTGTTCAGCATCTGACATCCTGAATCCTAGGATTTTATTCCTAGCCATGCCATTTTAGGTCACCATCACCAGGTGACCACTGATAACGTATCTCAAGGTGTATACGAAAAATCTGGTTTGTAAGAAGACTCAGTTCTGTCTGTTTCTAGTGACAGGCTTTTAGAAATGTCTCCAGAAGAACTTGTTGGAAGGGCTTTGTAACAATAAGCAAGCAGAAAAAAAAAGTATAATTTGATGCTTCACTGAAGATTAAAAATGTCTTTCAGTGGTTTTTTAAAATTTGGCCGTAAGCAAATTTATATTTTTCTATAGGCTGATGAGGAGGAAAGAATCCTGTTTTGAATTGCAAAAGACGTAGGGTAGAAAAAGCGTACCTTTCTGGCGACATGGTATTCTGGAACACCAGTTGGGACACTGTACTTGCCCCTTTTAAGCCTCAACAAAGAGTTTCGAGATAAAAAGCAATAGAACCCTGGGCAGACCTGGCTCCTGTGAGAGTTGTCACTCGTGCGGGGAAAGGACAATAGGGAGTTCTTGTCTCCCCTATATCCTTTCCTAATAGACCCAGAGGTTGATATTGGCATGGATGGGTTTACACAGCAGTTCCGTGTAGGAAGCCAAAAGATTTATTCCCCTCCCAATGCAGTCCCAGCAGTATGGACAGTTCCAACAACTGTATGCCAACATCAAACAAACAAAAAAAGCCAACACCACCTTGAGTTTTCAGGAACTTGTGCCTTTTAGCCTCTGTACCATTTTGGGTGAAGAAGATTGAGGATCTGTGCTTGGGCCCCTTAGCATGCTACCCGCAGGATCTCAGGAATAGCAGCACTTACCATTTCCACGTGAGCTTTTGGCACATGACTGTGTGCCAGTCTTCCAGCTGGCATTTTAATTTGGGATTGTATACCAGCCAAGATGGGGAAGAAATCCAAAAGGCAGCTCGTGGAGAAAGAGGAGGAGGAAGAGGAGGAGGAGGATTCGTCAAATGGTAGAAGGATACCTGGGAAGACTTTCAGCAAGTCAGCAGATCGACCATGTGGCCCCAAAGCTGGCTAAGACCACGATGGGGCCTTTTCCTGTGCCGGGAAGACAGTGAATAATCAGGTTGTTAAAAACATCCTAGCGTACGTGAAGACCACACCATGGTCGTGGATATGTTAATTGAGTGCTCACATTCTCAAAAGGGAAGGTTAATAGAATTTCCCAAAATAGGTTATCAAGAACTGCTTTTAAATATTTAGCAAACTCCCCATTTGGGCCAGAGTGGATAAGAGTAAAAGCAACCAACAGCGTGTATGAACAGCTTTTGGAAGCAAGGTTGTGCAAGGTTTCAGAGAACAGGTTCTACGTTCAGATGCTTGGGATTGAATGCTAGTGTTATCGCTTCCTAGTTTGGGTGACCTTGGTAAGTTACTTAACTGCTTTCTGCCTCAGTTTCCTCAGTAATACCTGCTTTACAGGGTTGCTATGAGTACTAAACAACAAAGCTGGTGCCTAACACATAGCTCAACAAATGTGAGCTATTAATGTTCACGTGAGAGCAAGAATGCTGTAGGCACTGAGGAGATCTTGGTTATGATCTAAAGGATGGCCGTCTAGGGTTACTCAGCCTGGGTCCCCTCAGAAGCAAGTTCTTATTGATAGAGAAGGGTAACCTGTCCTGTTTTCTAGCATCTTACCAAGACACCCCCCAACACCCAGTGGCTTCTTAGATGACTACCCCTGTGGCTATTTGCCACGAGCCCACCAGGGATGTGGTTAACACCCATCCCACAGGTCTGGTGAGACGAGTGAGCTGGTACCACTCAGAATGGGGATGGACCACCGCCATTTTCCCTCAGCACCAGGGGGCTCCCCCTTTCTCCTCTGAACTCAGATCTCTTTAATTTCTATAATTTCAAATCTTTCCTCTTGCTTTGCTATGACTTGTTACTCATTCGTGTATTTGAAGGTATTTATTGGACACAGACTGTGTTCCAAGCACAGTGATAGACGCTGGGAATATCATAGTGGGCTTTTCGTTCTTGTGAGGGAATTAGCGGACAAATAAATAAATGATAAAGGACGAGATATACTACACACTATGAAGGAATCCAGCAAGGGAACGAGAGAGAGATTGAGGAGAGGAGAGGAAAGGGGATGCTAATTTGGACTGGATGGTCAAGAAAGGGCCTTTCAGAAGAGGTGACAGTCCTGGGTCGGTTCCCTCTGATCAAGAGAAGAAGCATCTGTGTAAAGTCGGTGGTATGGAAAGGGCCCCCTAGTTGCAGGAGACCACATGGCAGAGGTCCTACAGGGGAACAAACTTGGGATGGGGACAGCAAAGGGGCCAGTGAGGCAGGGCAGAGTGAGCCTGGGGGAGGGTGGTGAGAGGGGGACAGAGCAGAGAGCGTGGGACCTCGGAGTAGCAAGATAAGGGGATCCACCTGTTAGCGCAATGGGCTGCCTGGCTCTTCCGGCAGGGGGTATGCGCTGTTTTTCTTCCTGCATCCCAGTCCCCCTCTCCCACCCAAACTGGTCCTATCACCCAGCACAATGCCGTGGCCATAATATATATGATAATAGTTGCCAAATACAGCGGTAACCTCTGGTGGTCTGGGCCTGCGTTAAAGGAATAAGTAGTCCAAAAACTTAGAAAACGGGTGCTGGTAGAGCTCGCAGCTGATCATCCATCTTTGCACTTGATTTTACATTTGGAAAGTCTCTCTCATGAGAGAAGTACTGGATCTTGTCTAATGCTGGAGATACTTTCTGAGAAAGCTTCACGTAGACTAAATTCTAATTTACATACCAGGGGGCTGGCAGGGGGAAGAAATCCCACTTTCTGTCATTTTCTAGAATACAGATCTATTATGAAATTGAATAATGAATCCTCCGTCATTCAGATACAAGCCTGTATTTTTGTATGTGTCCAATGCATGACCTGGGTCCGGCGTCCTTGGGCCGACCTCACTGCCCAATTGGTGGTGAGTATCTTCCAGCTGGGTATGGCTCTCCTTGACCAGGGGCGGGAGGAAATTGTCGCCTTTCACAGCAAAAAGCTGGCAGGAATGAGAGAATTTTTATTCATCGCCACACAGAGAAGGCAGCTGGTTTAAAAAATACATATATTGTGCACTGGGGACTCACAGGCATTGTATTTTTTTTTTATTTTTATAATAGTTTATTTTCAAATTGGTTTACACATAACACCCAGTGTTCATCCCAACACGTGCCCTCTTTAATGTCCGTCACCCCCTCTCCCCCCTCCCTCACACCCTCACCCACAGATTGTTCTTAGTCTTTGAGAGTCTCTTATGTTTTATCTCCCTCCCTCTCTGTGTCTTTTTTTCCTTTCCCCTCTTCTCCTCCCCCTGGTTTTTGCTTAGTCTCACAAAGTCTACTATAGATGCTGGCAGGGATGTGGAGAAGCAGGCACCCTCCTACATTGTTGGTGGGAATGCAAACTGGTGCAGCCACTCTGGAAAACGGTGTGGAGGTTCCTCAAAAAAATGAAAATAGAGCTACCCTATGACCCAGCAATAGCACTGCTAGGAATCTATCCAAGAGACACAGGAATGCTGATGCATAGGGGCACGTGTACCCCAATGTTCACAGCAGCACTTTCGACAATAGCCAAATCATGGAAAGAGACCAAGTGCCCATCAACTGACGAATGGATAAAGAAGTTGTGGCACATATATACAATGGACTACTACATGGCAATGAGAAAAAATGAAATCTGAACAGGCATTGTATTAAGTGCATTATATGCATTCTTTATTTCATTTCCTATTTACCAGGTGAGGAAGCCAGTGCTCAGAGACATGAAGGCTGATCTCCGGGCCTACATTAACTGCCATACTTTCTGTTTTCTCTGGTTTGAATTTAACTGCTGATGGGCAGCTCTCACGGACACCACTCCACCACGACACTAGCCTGGGGGGTGGTGTTACTTTACTTCTCATATTTTGTCACAAGCATGGATATACAAACTCCTAGGACACAATAGACTAGAACTTGAAACAAGCTATGCTCTGGGCCTGGGGGATGACAACAGGGACAGAAACACAGAGAGGACAAAATAGTTTTTTATATACTTATAAAATATGGTGCATTCATCTTCAGTCCATAGTGCCTCTCTAAGTGATGTCCACCTAGCAACACTTTAAAAAAGACATTTCCGGGGTGGCTGGGTGGCTCGGTCAGTTAAGCGTCTGACTCTTGATTATTTCGGCTCAGATTGCGATCTCACCTGTTTGTGAGTTTGAGTCCCATGTTGGGCTCTGCGCTGATAGTGCAGAGCCTGCTTGGGATTTCTCTCTCTCTCTCTCTCTCTCTCTCTCTCTCCCCTTCGCCTGCTCACTCTCCTTCTCATGCATTCCCGTGCCTTTGCTCGCTCTCTCTCTCTCTAAATAAATAAATAAACTTAAAAAAGAAAAAGATTTTCATTTCACATTTAGAGATTGACCCATAAGGCTGGAGTGCAGCCTGGGAATTTACATATTTAAAAGGTCTGTCCCAGGACCAGTATGTGTAGCCAGGTTTAAAGAATACAAAGTACCTTGCCACTTGGCCCCCAGACTGCTGCACTAAGGCATAAGCCAGTTTCCCTCTACCACCCAGACCATTTTAGGGGAGCTTTGGACTACTAGAACACCTAATTCAGAAAAAGAGTTCTTTTTCCCACTGATATCCTGTTTGTTGCTTAGGGCAATTTCTTCCTCAAGGGAATGGCATTCATCCTGTGGCCCTAACCAGATTTCAGTACACCACCATCAACCCAATGTTTAGACAAGAGACATACTTCAGGCCATGGGCCTAAGGAGTCGTTTTGTCATCATAACCCAAAGTCCAGAATACCCCCAACCTTTTCTTCTTGTGAAAAGCTGCCTTCCTGAGCTCCATTCACTAGGAGTCCTGCTTTTTGCTTCTGAGGCTGATAAACTAATATATTAATGTGTCATTGAATTCTGATACACTAGCTGTTTTCCCTTGTTCTCACCTTAGTTTTGGAATCAGATGAATATAGGGTACAAACTGCCTGTAAATTTCAAGCCCTCTCTGAGCTATTCCTTCCTGGATAGGATAGGAATGAAAACACTCACTTCACGAGATTATTTTAAAGATGAAATGAGATTGCATATGCAAAGCACTGGCTTTTCAACTTGGGTTCATATTGGAATCTTCTGGGCAGGTTTTTAAAAATACTTACGCCTGGATTTTATTCCTAGAGATTCTGATATAACTGGTCTGGGGTTTGACCTGGCCATTAGGAGGTTTAAGAGGTATCCTGGCGACTCCACGTGCAGCCTGGCCGGTGCCTGAATCATTTAGTGGACAATCAAGGAGGCCTACGTGCAGGGGTTTGGGGACAAGACCGATGACCAATGTCTGGGAGGTAGTTTGGAGAATCATCTCTAGTCTGTGTGCTCAAAATTCATTTTCTAGACTGTTCCAAATGGCTCTTGAGGGTCCTTTGTTTATCTGCGACCACATTTATTAACTTTTCATTGCTCCTATTGGTTAATATATTAAATGTCCCCAGGCATTTGTAATGAGAGTTATGTTAGTGATAAGACAAACTGCAGGTCTCAGGGACACAGTGAGGGTGGGGACCTAGATGTCAGCATCCTTGGATTCTCAACACACAGCTGGTACCTAGCACTGATAGCTGTTTGATAAGGTTGAAGGGGGGAAAATGTGATTTTAATTTCTTATTTCAGCTTAACTTGGTGAGAAATGAATTTCCACTGTTTCCACGATCCTTGGGTGCCTCGAGCTGGAGTGGCTGTGTCCGAAGCATGCCCTGGTCTGCTGTTACCCAGGTAGGCCAAGCTCCAATCGCTTGCAAACTAACAGGAGAATGGTGGTTAAGTGACATTCCCTCTTTGCACTGATTATAGGTGGGTGGAATGGAGTAATAGCCCTGCTTCTGGTGCTCAAGCAGAACATTTTTTCAACTTTGGTTGAAATTATGTTTGAAAAATGATTTTGAAAAATGTTTGAAAATGGTTGAAAAAATGTTTGAAAAATGATGGTCAAAGTCATCTTTAGAGATTTGGTTCCTTTTGCTCTAGTTTTGCGAGAAAATTTCTCCTTATTGTTTGATTCTGTGACTTATTGATGATGGGTGATGAGATGATAAAAAGGAAATCAGACTAATCTCCAACAGAAAGTGTTCTTCCAGGCAAAAGGTATCAAACATTTATACTCACATGTGTCCTTACAAGGCATGGACACCTATTTCCATGACTAAAACAGACGTGAGGAGTCTTGGAAATTGAATTTGAAGTGTAGGTCACTGAGGAAGCATCCAACTCTTAACGGGGCAACTTATCTGATCTTAACCACATTTCAATCAAGAGCAAATCTAATGTTCCGTATATAAATAGGAAAGTTCCTCATCATCAGCTTGAGTGATGTGAGCCAACTGAACAAAAGGGTCTCATGACAAGGTGTTTGCCTTTTTTATGCAAATATAAGATAAATATTCATGGAGCTTTATTTTAGGGAGAGAAATTGAAAATGGCAAAACTAATTTGAGTTTTATTTCACATGTGCACAAATACCTTAAATCCTTTTGGGAACAAGGTGGGGGTATAATTATACATTTTTCAACTGTGCAGGTGTAGGTGTGCTTCTGCATATTTGTCCATTTTCGGGGAGAATCAGGTATTGAATCATGGTCAGACCAATGAGGGGTCTGATGGCTTGGAAGATCACAGAATCATTGTTGTATGGAAATCTCATAGTGTTCACCCATCAATTCCTTGGGCCTAATCATATCTGGGTGGCAGGTGGGCTGAAGTTGCCCAGAGACCACCCGGAATCTGTGGACAAGAAACCCCAAGCCGCCAGCATTCTGGGACTGAGTCTTCCATGCTTATACAGGGAGTCCAGCAAGCCTAAAGACTCAACTCTGGACTGAACTGTATGAACCATCTGTAGATGTCCACAGCATAGATGGTGAAGATGTCATTTTATTTTTTTTTATTATTTTTTTTTCACTGTCTCCACAATTTTCTTTTTCTTTTTTATTTTTTTAATTTTATAATAGTTTATTTTCAAATTGGTTTACATATAACACCCAGTGTTCATCCCAACATGTGCCCTTTTTAATGCCCATCACCCCCTCTCCCCCTCCCTCATCCCCCTCACCCTCAGTTTGTTCTTAGTCTTTGAGAGTCTCTTATGTTTTATCTCCCTCCCTCTCTGTGTCTTTTTTTCCTTTCCCCTCTTCCCCTCCCCCTGGTTTTTGCTTAGTCTCACAAAGTCCACCTATTCGTGGAAACATATGGTATCTGTCTTTTTCTGACTGACTTATTTCACGTAACATAATACCCTCCAGTTCCATCCATGTTGCTACACATGGCCAGATTTCATTTTTTCTCATTGCCACGTAGTAGTCCATTGTATATATGTGCCACATCTTCTTTATCCATTCATCAGTTGATGGGCTCTTGGTCTCTTTCCATGATTTGGCTATTGTCGAAAGTGCTGCTATGAACATTGGGGTACACGTGCTCCTATGCATCAGCATTCCTGTGTCTCTTGGGTAGATTCCTAGCAGGGCTATTGCTGGATCATAGGGTAGCTCTATTTTCATTTTTTTGAGGAACCTCCACACTGTTTTCCAGAGTGGCTGCACCAGTTTGCATTCCCACCAACAATGTAGGAGGGTGCCTACTTCTCCACATCCTCGCCAGCATCTATGGTTTCCTGATTTGTTCATTTTAGCCACTCTGAAGATGTCATTTTAAAAAATGAGGTTAAGGGACACCTGGGTGGTTCAGTCGGTTAAGCATCTGACTCGTGATTTCAGCTCAGGTCATGCCCCACGCTGTCAACATGGAACCTGCTTGGGATTCTCTCTCTCCCTCTCTCTCTGCCCCTCCTCTGCTCTCTCTCTCTCTCAAAATAAATAAATAAATTTTTTAAAACGAGGTTAATCAACAACAGTTCAGGTTCACGTTTCCTTTTCTGATGCTAAACTCGTAATTAGTCTTATTTTCTTTCCACTGTCCTCAACATAAACAGTAAATCAGGTATTATACTATTCAGTGAAATCTTTTGTTTTCTGAAACAGCATGTAAATAATCAATCATTTAGAAGTCAAAAGTGTTAACTAATTGCAGTCTAGTTATAAACCATTAGATGTGACCAAATCTAGTTGCTAAAGGAAATACAATAATTGGGCTGAAGTGAACTTCTTTTTCCAAAACAGTGTGTGTAGTCGGATACAACCACTGTTTGTAAACTCTTCTGAACATAGAGCAGTAAGGCGCTAAGCCAATTTTAGATTAGAAAATGTTAACCTTCACCTTCCAGATGCATCTGGAAGATACGTTTCTGTCTACATTTATGTGACCAACTCCAGGTCCTCGGTTATCACACAAGATACATACAACTTTTCTCAGTCTGCAATTTCAGCTCCTCATCTGTTTGTGATTTACAGAATGTGAAATTGTTTCTTCAGTGTTTTAAAGTAAGACTACAGGAGAAAAATTAGGACAATGAGCAAATATTTGTGAAGCTTTTGTAAGTTTGGCTGGGTGTCGAATGTATTGGGGTGCATTTTTCAATTAAAATGTCTGATGTCTTAAATTTAACAAAGAAAGCCTTTTAAATATAATTCATATCTTGAATTGTCATAAATGGTGATTATGCCCTTAAAAAATCTTCTTTTTACATAAATAGTTTTTAAACCATTCGGTTATCACTGATTTAATTGTAATATAATACACAGGGGAAGGAGAAAAACTTCTTGTTAACATGGACAAACTGAGGTGTCAGCGTGAATTTAAATATTTAAAGAAATACTTTTTCTTACTATTTTTTATGTACATAAGCTGCAACTGATTTTGAGATATTTCCACATTAAGAGTAATGAACAGAGGGGCGCCTGGGTGGCTCAGTCGGTTAAGCGTCTGACTTCGGCTCAGGTCATGATCTCCTGGTTTGTGAGTTCAAGCCCTACGTCAGGCTCTGTGCTGACAGCTCAGAGCCTGGAGCCTCCTTCAGATTCTGTGTCTCCCTCCTCTCTGCCCCTCCCATGCTCATGCTCTGTTTCTCTGTGTCTCTCAATAATAAATAAAAACGTTAAAAAATTTAAAAAAGGAGTAATGAACAGAAAATACATATCTGAGTAGCTTCTATTTGTACAGAAGGATTTCAAAGGATTTTATGTACATTTTTTGATAAGCAGACGACATATATCTTGCTAAAGTCTTATTTATGCTATTAGTTTGCTTGGCAAACCCTTTCTTTGTATATTATACAAAGGCAAAATTTTAGTCATTTCAACTGGGATAGAATTATCAAAAATTCTGAACGAGTTGAATGCAAATGAATGAAAATTTAATTTACAAAAAAATCATAGCTACCTAGATTCCAGAGAGTAAGTCATTTAAAGGGTCCAAGTTTTCTGGGTGGCTGAGGCTTTATCCTTTCAAGTAAATTTGAGGAGGAGAAACTGAGTTTTTAAGGACCTTTTTCTAAAATCATCCAAATACTTCTGTTTTCTTAAGGAGAGTTAGCCAAACATCATTTTCCTTTTCTAGGTTATTCAAAACTAATTTTTTGAACAACAGTTATTTTGCCATTGTTCGGAGTACTCTGAAGGAGTCTGGTCTATTTACCTGCTGGACCGGAGACTCAAGTCTCAAGTGTGTCTGTGTGTGCACATGCGTGCTCGGTGAGCTTTCCCCCCACACACGCCTTCATCCCCCGGCCTCACTATTGCTCTGGTCATTGTGTCCACCAATGGTAAATCTTATCGGTTTCTCCTATCCCCTTGGGAAATCAGGTGATCACATTTACTAGAAATGTATCTAAAGTAAAGTACCTTGGCTCTGTGTGCGGGCCTGCCTGCTCTCCTAAGAATAGAGTTCAGGATGCTAAGTGGGGGTCTTTAGTACTTCCTGTTTTTGGAGGTTCCGAGGTCATTCCTGCTCACCTCCTAGGTCTTAACTGGGTCCCAAATAGGTAAGGGCTAAGGCAGCAGTGTTCTAAGCTGGAGCCGTGTTCTGGTACCACAACTACCTTGTGGTTCCTCTTCCACTGACAGAAAGGGTGCCGATCAGAATCTTGAATTCATCACACAAGTTAGAGGGCAGTATGAATGGAGGATGTAGTGATGGTTAGAAATTCTGAGATTTTAGAATACAGTAGATTCGTTACCAATCAAGAAGACCCCATTTCATCAATAATTTTAAAATATACATTTTCTTATCATTAAAAAAAAAAAGTGTTGGCCTTCCTAGCTGAGACAAACGCTGCTTTTATTTAAAATTTCCATCTCTGTCAGAAATATTGATGAGGCTATTAAAATATGAGTCCTTTCCAATTCAGGCACTTTTTTTATTGCCACGTTGTAATCTAATTATCACATATAACAGATATTAAAATACTTCTGTTAACTACAAAAATGTTTGCTCTCTTTATTTTCAGAAGTTTTGTTCATTTTAACCAAATAGAGAATTTCGGTATACATAGTGTGGTAGGTGGGACAATGGCTATCCTCCACCCCCTAACCCCCAAAGTTGTTCATGTCCTATTCCCTGGAAACTGTGAATGTTACCTTACATGGCAAAAGGAACTTTGCAGGACTTTGTTGTAATTAAGTTAAGGATCTTGAAATGGGAAGATTATTCTGGATTAAATGCCTGGGCCCAATATAATCACAAGGATCCTCCTTATAAGAGAGAGTCAGGAGGGTCAGAGTCAGAGAAGGCCACGTAACGATGGCAACAGCAGGAGACAAGACGTGCTGGGAGTGATGAACCAAGGAATGATATCCTCTAGATGGTGGAAAAAGCAAGCCCTGTGTTCTCCCTTACAGCCTTGCGAGCAGCCAGCCCTGCTGACCTGACCCCCTTGAAATTGACAGCGGACTTCTGACCTCCAGATTTGTTACAGCCACAATAGGAAACTAACATGCGGAGGAAGTAAACTCAAAGGTACTAAAGACCTCCAGCTTAAAGATAAGCAGACATTAACTAAACCCAAAATTCATGTAATCAGCTCAGATTTTTACCTTCCTCATCCTGTTTATTCTTAAACAGAGCAGTAAACATCAGCTTTCTTGTCTTTTTCAATTTCCAAATGAATTCTTAATTTAGAACTAATCAACCTAAAAGAAGAAAATGTTCTTAAGCCTTTTAAAGCCTCCATGGATAAAAGCTGGCCTTTCTCCTCACTGGGCTCCCATGTACCATGGCTTCCACTATTTGCTGCTATGATTTTCTGTAAAACTCCACCAGCACGCGTATTTTTGAGTGACTCATCCTCAGTCCTAAAATGTGTTACAGGGCGGTTGTTCTTACAGAGAGATGATTGCTGTGAGCCCACGCCAGCCCAGCACTCGCTACGATGATTAAGAGTTGATTAAGAGTTGACCTTGCTACTGTGTGTGGAGAATACTGGCAGGAAATTGAACTAGAAATTTGGAACAAGAGGCCAAGTACCACATTTGTAACTTTTGAAAGAAGGTCACAATACTATATTGTCTTTAATACTAGACAACATATCCCACATTTTATGATTTCTTTATTATAAATTTATATTTCCATCAGTAATGTACCACATCATAGTTTGGAATACAGAGAAGGTAATGAGAAATCAAGACTACCCGATCTTTTTTTTTTTTAATGTTAATTTACTTTTGAAAGAGGCAGAGCATGAGTGAGGGAGGGGCAGAGAGAGAGAGGAGAAACAGAATCTGAAGCAGGCTCCAGGGTCTGAGCTGTCAGCATAGAGCCTCCCTGGGGCTCGAACTCACAACCCAGGAGATCATGAGCCAGGAGATCATGTTCTGAGCCGAAGTCAGACACTTAGCCAACTGAGCCACCAGGGGCCCCAAATGTACCCCTAACTTAACACAAACACTCAGCCTTTGGTATATTTTCTTACAGTCTTTTACCCTTTACAAAACAGTTGTTTGTAGTTGTTTGTTTTAACCCAAATACTGTCAATGTACCTACAATTTTCATCTTTCTTTTTAAACAACACTGTGTGGGGCCCTTGCGTGGTTCAGTTGGTTATGTGTTGGACTCTTGATTTCGACTCGGGTCATGAGTCAAAATGAGTGACTCATGACCTGAGTCGAAGCCTTGTGTTGGGCTCTGTGCTGACAGTGTGGAGCTTGGTTGGGATTCTCTCTCTCTCTCTCTCTCTCTCTCTCTTCTCTGCCCCTCTCCCACTCTCTTTCTTTTTTTGACTTTATTTTTGTGGCAATAGGGAGCTACTGAGGGTTTAAGCAGAGGAGTTTACAAAATTAGTTCACTTTTCTGCTCTTCATACACTTTTCTCTAATATGGTTGGAGCTCTATAGTGAACTTCTAGAACGTGAAATTCCACCAGTTTTCAAAGCATTTCTGCCTCAGAGTCAGAAAGCACAGAATAACCACTGTATATAATGAACTCCCTCCCAAGATATTTAAGCAAAGGATCCCCTGAGATCCTGAGGAATAAGCTGATTCTCAGCCAACACAGCCTCTCTCTACGCTCCATCACAGACAGGATCTTGGCTGGTGAACTGCTCAGAACAGAGTGGCAGTGCTAAAAGAGAACTTAGGACTCATCATCGGAACCCGTCATTTTGCAGTTGAATAAGCTGAGGTCCAGAGAGGTGGAGGGCCTTATCCAAGGTCACACAGCCACTCAAAGGAAGAGTCGGTGTGGAAGTTCAAGGTGCCATCCTCCAGTGAGCAGAAATCACACACCTCTGATGTACTAGGACCTTATGGTATAAACCTGCCTCCTGAAGACTTTGGGTAGATCTGGGTGTCTGGGGCCTCTATCTTTATGTTCCTCACCCCAAAGATGGCCAGAGTGATGATTCCAAAGAGCAGGGTGTAGTCTAGGGTGGGGGCTCTGTGTGCCCAGACAATCAGCAGAGAGGTCCATCTGGAAGTCTGGCCCCGCCCTTCCCTGTGTGGGAGTGGGAGGAGTTGGGGCACAGGTGCAGGAAGGTGGCTAGGCAGAATCCCGGTGAAGGTGCACAGGAAGCGTGGCCCATCCCCACACTTGTTCCAATGCCTAGAATCTAATGTGTCCTGGAGAACTGTTGGAGTCCTTTTTGTACCTTTCCACTGCTCTGTTTCTGGCACCTTCCACAATGTTGAGGTGTCGTGTCAAGAGTCTGAACAAAAGAGAACACTGGGTCATGATTAGATAAGAAGACTGAAGGAGGTGCAGTGTGTCTAGACGGCTCGTCAGCGGAGCACAGGGGGCCTGGTGCTGGCCCTAAAAGCCAACGTTCAAAAGCAAAAACGCAAAGCGTGAAGCTGCAGGGAGAGGGGCGGGAAGAGAGAAGGGGGAGAGGGGAAGGCCCAACAGACATCGGAGGAGGTGAGAGACACAGGAACAGCTGGCGTGGTGCCACCATCCTACCCAAAGAGCAGAATGGCCATGAGTCTGGGGGAGAGACGACCAGGCGCTAGAGTGTCACAGCTCTCTGGCCACAGGCAGTATGGCACAAACAGCCCTCGGTACGCCTCAAGAAGTCCTGAGTGCAGCACTGTCCCAAAGCAGACTGCAACGGAGAGTTTTCGTAACGATGCCACTGAGTTATCTAAAGACCTTCCTGCGGAGGTCCAGAGAATGCTTTAGACCCTTCGGCCATACGGTAACAGGTCTGCCTTTGCAGTTCAAAAGCAACTGTAGACATCACAGAAATGAATGACTTCGCTGTATTCCAAGGAAACTATTACAAAAGCAGTGTGCTCTGTCTACAAAGACAGGAAAATAAGCTATACATCTTCTTAGGAGCTATTTGGTTGCCAGACACTTAGCCTATTCCAACCAGTAGGAAAGTCAGTTTTTGCTTTTAAGGCCTTAACGAGGAACTAACTGTGGCCAGATCCACAAGGACCAGGTCCAGAGAATCAAGGAGATAAACTACTTCTTTCACCTCTGGTGGAGCCACAAGTCAGATCCATTATCCGATTCTCTCTTGCCGATTCTCCTTGCTTAGCTGTCAGTGCAAAAGGGTGCTGAAGGTGGTGGAACCAGTCCACTTCTGACTTGATATAAGCTTTCAGTTCAAGTGTCTGCATCCTCTAACTGGGTCTTTCCCAAATTCTTGGTGGAAAATATCTGATTGGCTCAACATGGCCTCGGTGTCCACACTCGTCCAAGCGGCGGTGGCCTGTGGGGCCAGTTCATGTGGCAGAGCTAAGGAGGCCAGAGAGCAAGCGGGTGTGTGTGTGGCATGGGCGAGACCACAGTGATTAGCATCACTGCTGTGTCTATTCCGCTACCTGGAAAATTCCAAATACTGCTACTTCTGTGATACTGGACAACTAATAGAGAGATAAAGCCATTTTGGAGAACGCTAAGTACTACTGAGTCAAATTTGGAGTCAAATGATCCAGTAATTCTCCTGCGTATATGTAATTCAAAGAAAATTTCAGGCTGGCTAAAAAGGGGACATACCTGGGAATGTCCGTTTCGATACTCTTTGTGGTTGCGGAAAGTTGGAAGCAAGCTGAGTGGCATTACTGGGAGACTGGAATGTGGTGCACGCTGAGACGCAGCAGTGAGCAGCATAACCTTCAGCCAACAGCAGCCGCAATGACAGCTGGAAGACATGGTGCTGAGAGAAACAGGTAAGAAATACAAGATGATTCACGCAGCACAACACCATCAATATACGTGGTGTTGTACATGAACATACTCGCATAGAAAACGTACGTTCTGCAGGAGTACACCCAAACAACATGGCAAGTCATTGCATTCCCTCATTAAAAATATATTAGGGGCCTATGTCTATCACAGAGACCTGCCTCGTGAGAAACCTATTCTTCCACCAAGAACAACAGTATAAAGTATATTTGAATATGGCTTTACTTAGGACGGGGGTCTTTGTAGATGTAATTAAGGACCTCAGAAGATGAGAGCAGGGGCCCTCATCCAATGACAGAGGTCCTTATGAGAGACAGAAGAGAAGACACAAACAGCTTCTAGACGGCCATGTGAAGATGGAAGTGGAGACTGGAGCGATGTAGCCACGAGCCAGCCTGGGACTACCAGAAGCTGGAAGAAGCAAGGAAGCCTTCTCTCCCAGGGCCTTCAAAGGGAGCATGGCCCTGCCTACACCTTAATTTGACTTTGGCCTTCAGAACTGTGGAAGAATAAATTCCTGTTGCTTTAAGCCACCCAATTTGTAGTAATTTGTTATGGAAGCTAATGAAACTAATACAGCACTGTTTTCCCAAACAACGCAAAGACTATTTTCTCCACCATGCGGTTTTTTCCTAATTTGCAAATTTGTACTCTTAGACAATCAAGTGTGATTGCCATCTTACATTTTAGTTCTACGTACATGGTCACCCCAACAAGTCAGTGTGATTATTGTTTTGTTAATATTTGATCATTTCATTTAAAAATGCCCTGACTTGCCAGATGAAAAAAAATGGCATCTCGTTCTAATTTACATTCGTTGGGTAATATAATTGAACAATTGTTGGTCTTCCTTTGTGAAATGCCTTTCATGTTTTTGTCAGTTTTCCTGTGGGGTCCATTAACATTGTCTCGGTTTGTAAAAATTCTTCAGATGTAAGAGAGTAACCCTTTTGTCATTTATACTTTTAAGATATTTTCTGTACTATCCTTTTTGTTTTAATTTCACTTATGGCAAGGTTTGTTTCAGCACACATACTTCAATTTCTTATGTACCTTGTAATTTTGCTCATTGCTTTTTAAACTCAGAAAGTTCTCCCTTCTCTATATATGTCATGGATAGGTACCCATATTTTCTTTAAATTTTTTAACAGAATAAAAATTTAACTTTTAATTCGTTAATCTATATTAAACTTAATTGGGGGAGGTAGAAAACTCTTGAGTCATTAGGCTAAAAGCTTTACCTAAAGTCCCTGAGATGGTCATCTGCATGATTTAGTTGTTGAAGATGGGTATTTCAAGCACCAAACAAAACACAGAACAGGTCTTGGATTGGATTACAGAGCACAAGAGAGTTTGGCTCTGGTGTTGGGGCCACTGACTCAGCTTGTCTACCAACTCATCGAATGCTTAGCCAAAAGATTGTCATCCCCAACAATGGAGCTGGAAGATGCCACCAAACTCTGCTTCCTGGGTGGTAGCATTCTGTCTTGTGGGCTCTGATGGAAAGAAGAAGAAGCCGGTCTTTGAGTTTTGAATGAATGATAAGCAGAATCTGGAGTCAAAATTCCCTTCCCCCATTACACCAAAGAACCAGGACTCTGAAGTGGTGGGACCTTAGGTTTGTAGTCTGGAAGAGAGAATGTCAGGCTTTGCAAACAGTTCTGTCAGGCCTGGGTCACCACCCCTATAATTCTTAGAGCTTAGTCCAGGCACTGAGGTTGGCGGGGTGTCCTGGTCCAGCTGCTTTTCTAAGCTATAAGGAAGGGACATCTCTGAGCGCACGAGGAGGGGCAAGGAGAGGCTGTAAAGACAGATGAGAGCACACCTGAGTCTGTATGGTTGACAGATCACCAAACACCTCATGTGACAGGGAAGAAAAACCAGGAGACTGGATAAACTGAATTCTAGATCTGTCTTCCCTGTTTACTAGCGGTGCAATCCTGGGTAAGTGACCCACTTTCTCTGAAACCCAATATCACCATCTGAAACCCAAGGAAGCTGTACAAGCTTAGCTTCCCTAAGGTCCCTTCCAGCCCTCACCCTCTCTGATGCTACAACCCAAACTGCCAGCAGATCCAGTGACTCTCTGGACAGAGAAGATGGTCCCTGCATGGAAAGGAAGAGAGACAGCCACAGGCTCCTGGAATTACATGCGATCTGCAAAACCCAGGCAGGCTGGTCTTCACATGCACATTGCATGGTATAGGGAGTTCTGCTGGTTTGGTACCAGCCTGTCCAGTGATACCCATCACTGATTAAATGTCTCAGCAACAAAAGATAATATTATCAGCCGTCACCATTTCAGTAATAAAGTAGATGTGTATTCATGGTGGTGGAAATGTGATTTATCAAAATGTTATGAAACAAATGATTGTTTAGCTGTCTTTACCTTCTGCCATGGTTTTTGTAAGTATCTTTGTGTAAAATATTTGCAAAATAGATTTAACACACTTTCAGCAAAAGAAACAATACTGTCTCATGCTTATTTACTGTGTGTTCCCAGTAATAATAGTAATAATAACATCTGGGGGCAATTAGTCTTTTAATATAAGGCGTATTTGAATATTACAGTAACACTCCGCCATCAGGCACTAAATCATTCTTGGATTTGGTTACACCATGATTAACTCAACATGCTGGGAGGCTTCCAGGACACATCTCTCATCTGTGCACCCAAATGGCCTGTAATACAGACCCTTTCTTCCCAACATAGCATTCCCAGGCTAAGGAATTGTACTCAGAGGATTCTCTTAGTGATGATAAGTCCTTCTCCCCACGTCCTTCACTTGCATGGCTATATTCAAATATATTCATTTAGCCACCACTCTGGCTGGGAATGTTGGCTCTTCTGGTTATGTCCACATCTGGAGTTGATCCTCCTAACAAATGTCTTTCTTATGGCTACAATTCTCTAGAAAATAATTAGGTTCTGCAGAGCATCCTTGAACACAAATGACTACAGGGTGTATCCTTCTAGTGAGTGAACCTTGGGAATCATAGTGTATGTGTGTGTGTGTTAGAAAGACAAAGAGAGGGAACATATGTGTGTTTGCTGATTAGTTTTTTGTTTGTTTTTCTGTACAAAGAATCTGGTTTGAGGGAGGCTGGGATGACATAATCCGTGTTAATGTTATCCTGTTCAAACATGCCTAAGTATCAAAGTTCTACTTGAAAATTAAAGATCAATATTCTCTTCTAGCAAATATGTAGATCTTAATTTCAGTTCACCAAAAAAAATGGGCATCATATCGATTTGGATTGCAGTTTTGGAGATAAATCTTAACTATCTGTCAAAAATGTTATATAAATATCCATATGTTGTAGTCAAATTATTTTCAGAGCAGTAGTTAAAGATAATGAAGTGACAATTTTTGAGATATATACATTACGGAAAACAGATAACATAGAAAAATAGGAAAGAGGGAAACTTGAGAAGCAAAATGCACTTAAGGCTATGAAATCTAGACTATGTGAAATTAACCATTCATAAAGCTTGCTTAATAACAACATCACCAGGGGGGCACCTGGGTGGTTCTGTCGGTTGAGCATCTGACTTCAGCTCAGCCCTGCGTCGGGGTCTGTGCTGACAGCTCGGAGCCTGGAGCCTGCTTTGGATTCTGTGTCTCCCTCTCTCTCTGTCCCTCCCCTGCTCACCCTCTGTCTCTCTCTCTTTCATAAATAAATAAACATTAAAAAAATAACAACATCACCAACAGTCATAATAGTAGCAGATAAGGCATTTGTGATGCTACAATATGCCAGGCACTGTTCGACCTTTGTATATTAACTCATTTAATCCTTACAATGCTAGCAGGTAGTTATTATTATGACTTCTCATTGCACAGATGAGAATTTGGCCAAGGTCTCACAACTAGTCAAAAAGTCAGAAAATTACACTATACGATATAGTTCTCCTCTCCCCATTTTCTTTTTCACTTCTGTTCTTAAATGACAGGACTGCTGATCCAATTGGTCCATCCAGTAAGGTGCCAAGTGGATGATCTCTCTTTCTGGCTGGTGTGCTAGAGACAGCAGGGCTCCTTGTCTGCAGGCGTGGCCAGTTCCTTTTGCCTATCCTCCCAGGCAACTGGGTTCAGGCTAACTAGATATTGACCACTGCTGTCTCCCTTTCATCCTGATTCACTTCTTCTTGGGTCTACAAGCTTGATGTTGGTTTGTTTTGTTTTGAAACCATTAATGCCAAGATCTGAGATCTAGGATTTGAGTATTGAGGGCTTAAATTGGGCAAATAAGTTGGTCTTTTGATGGAGCTTTTTAGACTTGCCTGGCTTTAGGAAAAAGGACAATTCGTATGACACAACCCAGCCTCTAAGGATGCTCTGCATAGAGGTGATGTGCCAAAGCCATGGCTCACACTCACAGCAACCTTTCTCCCTCTCTTCTTCCAACAACTATTAATTGTTATGTGATATTGTCCCTCACTATTTCCCTAAAGTGCTTAGTAAGGTTGTGGGTGGAATTTAGGTATTTCTGGATCCACCGACCACCACCCTTGCCCTCATTTGCATATCCACAAAAATCCAACAGCATGGGCTTAGAATTGTCTGTTTTCAGAGCAGAGTTTGTGCTAAACCTTCACAATTCTCCGCTCCTGTGTGAACAGGGGTGAAATCTGGCTGAGTTAGAAAATCAGACTCTTCTCTGGCACAGCACTTCCTTTATGCTCAACTCAAGTCTTGACTTTTTTCATCCTGCTGACTGAACTCAACAGCTCCCATATATAAGTTTTGTTAAAGGATCGCAACACTCTGTCTAACCATAAATGATATTTGAAAATTTGAGTGTGAATCTTGAGAATCTCTTTTCTGTCTACAACTTGATGATCAGTTTGGAATGGCAAAGGCAGTGTATTTGTTCTTGAAGACGTAAATGGTAAAATATTCTTGACTTTGTCCATTCCCGATTCGCCTTTCTGAGCACTCAACAATATTATGTTTCCCCACACTCTTGTATTTAGGTAGCTCTATTTGACTAGTCCTGCCCAACAGACTGTGAGTAGAAATGTAATTAATGGACCAAAGCATTCCATTCCTGACATAAGACTCTCTAATGTTCTCTGCCCTTGCCTCAGTGAGTGTAGACAAGGCTTCATGTTGCAGGGATAGAGCCAGATAATGAATGACTGTATTGCTGCATAAGGAACAGATGCCTTGGGAAGATAGTGCCATTAACATTGTATAAGCAAAGGTTTTTTTTGTCTGTGTGTTAAGCCACTATGATCTGGGGCTGTTTATTACTACAGCATAACTTAGCCTATTCTGACTAATACACCATGTCATTTTGGAATTTTGCTCTTTATTTTCATATATTATTATTTTTTAAAATATTCATTTATTTTTGTGAGACTGAGCATGAGCAGGGGAGTGGACAGAGAAAGAGAGGGAGACACAGAATCCGAAGCAGGCTCTAGGCTCTAGTTGTCAGCACGGAGCCAGATCCAGGGCTCGAACTCATGAATCTCTAGATCATGACCTGAACTGAAGTCGGACGCTTAACCAACTGAGCCACCCAGGTGCCTCAGTATTATTTTGAATTAGCTGTTATTCTACTATGATTCTTTTTCTGAACTTCAATTTATTACAACTTTATTGATATATAATAGTGAACTGTACATATTTAAAGTATGCAATTTGATGAGCATGAAATCATCATCACAATTTGGATAATGGACTTATCTATCACTTCAAAAAGTGTCCTTATGCCTCATTGTGATCCTTGCCTCTCTCTCTTTCCCATCCCTACTCCCCCAGTCTCAAACCAGACATTCTTTCTGTCACTATCCATTTTCTATAAATGGAATTTGCAATATGTACTTTTTTTTTTTTTTTGCCTGTCTTCTTTTACTTAGCACATGTTGTTTGGATATTCTGTCATGGTGTTGCATGTATTAATAGTTCTTTCCTTTTAATTTTTGAGTAGTGATCCATTGTATGGTTGCACCTCAACTTGTTTCTTCCTTTACCTTTTGAAAGACACTTGAGTTCTTTCCAGTTTTTGGCTATTACAGATAAAACTTCTGTGAACATTAATATGGAAATATTTATATGGACGTATGCTTTGTTTCTCTTGGGTAAATACTTACAGAAGTGGAATGGCTGGGTTGTATGGTAGGCATGTGTTTAACATTTTCAGAAATTACCAAACTATTTCCCAAGGTGTTGTACCATTTTACATTCCCATCATCAATATATGAGAATTCCAATTGCTCCACATCCTCGCTATACTTGGTTTGGTCTGACCTTCAATTTTGATTAAACGAATATGTTATCTCAAGTTCATAGCTTTGTTCCCAATGTCGTTAACTCAGGTTCTTGATACTTCTTGATACTTAACTGGCACTCCTCCTTCAGATAAATTGAAGTTGTCAGAGAGGAACTCTGTGCACTTCCTCCCACCACCTATAAACTTAGCTCTATCAGTACCAATCATTCCCACTTTGCCTCCTGTCAGAGCAGCGGAACTATGTCTCCACCTCCTTCTGTCTAAGTCCCTCTCTCCCTGTGACATTGAGCCCTGGATCCCATTCTCCTCCTCTGAAGCCTCACTCTGTCAGCCATCTTTCTTCTCTTTGCTATTCTCTGCTTTTCTAATTATATAGTACTTGCCTCTCAGTCTAATAATATATTCAATTCTTGCCTATATTTAAAAAACAAGAAAAGACTATCTTGTGACCCCAGATTTTTCTCTAGTGACTACTCTATCTCCTTCTTTCATTTAAAGTTAAATTTATTGTGAAAAAATGGGAAAATTTCCATTTCCTCCTCCAGTCACTGCAATCTAGCTTTCATCCTGCTTTCCACTGAAACTGCTTTCACTTACGTTCCCATGACCAACATATTCCTAAATCTAACACTTTCTAAATCCTCTCTTACTTAACCTCTGAGCAGACTTTATGCAACTTGGTCACTACCTTCTTAAAACACGTTTCCACTTGACCTTCCAAAGGTCTCTCCTGGATACTTCTTTTTGGTCTCCTGTTTTCTTTTGCTTCCCTGCCTTGTACTCCCATACATTATTGTGCTCAGACCGTGACCTTGGCCTCTTCTCATTTCTTCCCATGACTTCACTTCTACTTTAAGAGTAATTATTACCAAAATTCTGTCTCCATCCCAGCCATCTTTGTGAGCTCCAAAGTCTCTAGCTTCCTCTAAGTGACTATCCCACAGATCATGAAATGGAATATGTAGAAACTTGATTTACCATCCTCTTCCTCAGATCTGCCTCTCCCCTTGGTTCCCAACTCGTTGGATCCACCCAGTTGAATATCCTCAACTCCTAAAGTGTTCCTCAACTCCCACAATCACTCACTTAGTTGAACACACTCTACTTCTTTGAGGTCTCTTGAGTTCATTTCCTTTTCCCCACCCTTTCTGTCCTTCTCAGCTGAGGCCAATATCATCAATCACCTGGATTGCTGCAAACAGCCTCCAAAGTGGTCTCTTGGCTTCCGGTCTTTCCCACCTACAATCCATTTCCAACACTTCTCTTTGTCATCTGACTCCTGCTTTCCTTTCCAGATTTACCTCCTGCTACTTCCTCTCTAAGCTCTTAATCTTATACACTCCAGCCATACTGAGTGGCCCACCTTTTTCTAAATGGGCCACACTTTTGTATTTCATATTGTCTTTTTGGTCTGAAATGTCCCTCTGGAATGTCCTTTGCCTTGCAAATTTCTTTTGTTCTTCTGGACTTGGATCAACATTGCTGCCCTAGTGGAGCATTTCTCTAACCTTCCTATGGTATCATTACCACTCTGTGTTTACTTTGATTATTGCACTTTTCATCAGTACTGCTATCAGAGCTGTGACATGGAAAAAGAGACTTTGCAGATGTGATTGAGTTAAGGATCTCAAGATGGGGAGGTTATCCTGGATTATCTGTGTGTGCCCTAAATGTAATCGCAAGATTTGACTACAGAAGATGGCAACATGACTGTCTAAGGAATGCGACTTTAAAAGATGGAAAAATTTGGAGGCGCCTGGGGTGGCTCAGTTGGTTGAACCTCTGACTTTGGCCTCAGGTCATGGTTTCATAGTTCGTAAGTTTGAGCCCTATGTTGGGCTCTGTGCCGACAGCTCAGAGCCTGGAGCCTGCTTCGGATTCTGTGTCTTCGTCTCTCTCTGCCCCTCCCCTGCGTGTTCTCCATCTCTCTCTCTCTCAAAAATAAATAAACATTAAAAAAATTTTTTAAAAGATGGAAAAGGCAAGGAAACAGATTTCCCCCCGAGAACCTCTAGAGGGAATTCAGCCTTGCTGACACCTTGATTTCATCCCAGTGAAATTTATTTCAGGCTGATCTCCATGACTGTATAAGAATAAATGTGTGTTGTTTTAAGCTACCAAGTTTGTATTCATTTATTACAGCAGCAATAGAAAACTGATATCTTGGGCCATGCAGGGCCCCTCATGACTTAGAGGCCCCTGTCCTAGGACTCTTTCAGCTGTGCTCCTTCTTTTGGGGTGAAAGCCTATGTTCCCACTTCTAGGCCAGTTATCAAGTATCCAGGACCCCAGAATTCTTTACTTAGGAAATTCTTGCTCAAGTCCTATTTATAGGCCTAAATAATTTTTTCCCTACGCTTGTCCTTTTGAGACAGACTGCACTTGGTGGGCTCATGCCTGGATCCAAAGGATAGTCAAAGGAGCAACTGCTTTTGGGGAGTGAGCCACTTTGTAGACAATAGAACGAAGGGCACAAGAACTGAAGCCAGGAGACCAGAGAAAGACTTCTATGGTAATTCCAGCAAGAGGTGATGGTAGTGGTGGTGATGGGAAGAAAAGACTGAACTCTAGGTATATTTTGAAAGTAAAGACAACAATCTTTGCTGATATTTTGATAGGAGTTATGAGAGAAAGAGAGGGGTAAGTGTAATTCCAAGGTTTCTGGCCCGAACAGGTAAAAAGATGGCATTGCCATTAACCTAGATAGTAAAGAAGGGAGAAAGAGCAGGTTTTGGGTAAATATTAGTGGCCCAATTTTAGAATTTTTAAAATGTTTTATTTATTTTTGAGAGAGAGAGAAAGAGAGAGAGAGACAGAGACAGAGACAGAATATGAGAGGGAGGATAGAGAGAGAGAGGGAGACAGAATCCAAAGAAGGCTTCAGGCTCTAAGCTGTCAGCACAGAGCCCAATGGTCGGCTTGAACTCACTAACCGTGAAGTCATGACCTGAGCCGAAGTCAGACGCTCAACCGACTGAGCCACCCAGGAACCCCCATAGTGGCCCAATTTTAAATGTATTACATTTTGGATGGCCATTACACAGCAAAGTGGGTAGGCAATTGGATGTTTGAGTGAATCTGGCCTTTCTCAAAGACTGTATACTTCCAGCAACTAGCACAGGGTCTTTAAATAGGAGTTTCTTAATATTTGAGACATCAAATGGATATGTGACATTGACATTCCTCCATAGAAATATTTCAAGACCTACTCACAGTTTTATATCTGCACACCATCAAGTTGGTTAATATGAAGTCTACTGACATTACACAGCTTGGCCAACTGCGTAAGCCAGGATATTAACAACCTGAATGTTTAGTATCTCCTTGTTCTTGGCTCTCTCAAACATTTTGATTAGGACTAGGGCTGAAGTTGAATACTAATATCAAATAGATTGAAGTCAGATCCATGGGCCCTCTCTTATTATCCTAGTGTTGAACTTTCTTCATTCACTGATTGCAAGACATCTTTCTCTGTAATTATAAAATGTATAATAATATTGAGTTTTTTGTTCCATCTCTGAAATTATATTTTTTTCTCCACATGTTTGGACATGTTTACAGCCAGAGCTTTTGTTATTTCAGTCTGCTTGAATGCATTCTGGATACTGATAGGGCCTGAAAGTGTCTGATGATGCTAAATAGTCTATGAAGGTTAGTTCTTTAGAAAATGTTAATTTGATGAATGAGCAATAACACTCATCTTCCCGGCTCCAAATTTACAGACACTATAAAACCATTTGCCTATAAAGCGTAGTATATTTTATAGTGTTAAAAAGGTCATACTTCTGTTGCAAGATGTTGGAGGCTAGGTTGCATATGCATTTTCTCTTGCATCTTTAGAGTTTAAGCTATTTTTTCCCCTTAACTCTCCTGGTGTTTCCTTGTCAAGTTCACCAATGATATTGACATGAAAAAAATCTATAGTCATTGTTTTTAATCCTCATTTTACTTATCTTCTCAGCAACATTTGACACAGTTGACTACTTTCTCCATAAATATTTTTCCTACTTTGTTTCGTATCATTGTACTCTCTTGGTGTAATGATTAATTTTGTGTGTCAACTTGACTAGACCACAGGATGTGCAGACATTTGGCCAAGCCTTATTCTGAGTTGTTTCTATTTGGGATTAACATTTGACTTGGTAGACTGAGTAAGCAGATTGCCTTTCCCTAATGTAGGTATGTCTTAGGTCTCATCTAATCAATTGAAGGCAGAAAAGAACAGATAAGTTAAGTAAGAGGGAATTTCTGTTGCTCAAATGTCTTGTGCTCGAACATTGGTCTTTTCCTGCCTTTGGTCTCAAATTAAAACATCAGTTTTTCTCAAGTCTTGAGCCCATGGGCTTCCTGGTTCTCAGGCCTTTGGAACGATACCATCAGCTTTCTTGTGTCTCCAGCTTTCTGACTACAGATCTTGGGACTTCTCAGCCTCCAAAATTTCATTGCATGAACTAGTTCTTTATAATAAATCTCTCTGTGTGTATGTGTTTGCTTGTAGGCCATCTCCTCCATGAGAATGTAACACTATGAGCACAGAAATTTCTCTATTGCCAGCCCTGGAATTGTGTCTAGCAAATAGTAGGCACTCAATAAGTATTTGTGGACTGTATGAAAAAATTCGCTTGGGGTATTCCTCTAAGGCCTGAGACCAGTAACAACTTGTGCTTGTATGCGTTTTTCTTTACACATGCTCAGAATGTCCACACATGTTATCTTATTTATCCTCACATCATCCTTTAAGAAGGGGAGGAGGGGGACCCTTTAATTATGACTCATATGCATTGGTGGAATGGGAATGTTCGGTCCCTGGGTATCTTAATACCTTATGTTTTGAAGGTAAGACGGGCTGCTGAGCATACCTTCACTTACCTCATGAACACAATGCATCTTGGAATCCTGTCTTTGAAGAATTTATTTATTTCATAAGGATGTGCATTTTGCTACAAGAACTGGCCAACAAAAATATACTCAGTCAATATGAATTTTAAACATTTAAAATTCTTTCCAGACTGGAAAAGCTACAACTAAAAGTTGTGGCTTCAGAATTCATAAGAGCGCATGTGGTAAGAGGAAGGAATGGTTTCAGACATCCTCTGGGGTTTGCCTTCCAAACCCAGGAACCAAGATTAATTTGCACAGATAACACCAATAACCCTTTAGTGTCCTATGAATACTGTTATGTGAATATATTACTCCCTCTCAGCTGCCCACAGCAAATCTGTGTTAGGTATTTCAGTGACAATTTATGAACAATGTGCAAACGCGTGATTTTGTACATTAAGATTTCATAGGAGAGAGATTATACGTAATAAACTTTTTAGGTAAATGTACTAATAATTCAGCTCTTAAATAGTAATTCGATAGTCACATGCCCAAAATTACATTTTTATTATGTGTTTATTTGTGTACAAAATATGTTGTAATTTACTGATGCATGTGCAGCAAAATATTCTATTACATACAACAAAAATACACCTTTTACTCTCCTTCCCCTGCCCCTGAAAATGGCAACACTGTTTTGGCAGTTTGGCAGCTAAAAATAAAGTGCTATAATTAAGCAGTATTGGAATGTTTTCACTTGACAAATGTGATGTACAATTTGAGTATACAACCACATCTCAGTTTTTTCACAGAACAGGAAATTCCACATCCTGAACACTTCCAGAAGATACAAATATTTGTATATATATGTACACATGTATACACTGTATATGTAAAGTGCCAACGAGCTTCTTTGTCCTTTGTGAGTTTGATGTATTTATGTTTATTCTCTCTCTTTCCTTCTCTTTCCAAAGCCAGATTCACACTATTGGTATCTCAGTTCATTAGCAGGCACCGAGAAGCTCAGAAAGTCTGACTTGTTGGGGGTGTGGTGTTGGTGAGAGGACAGAGGGAGTCTTCAGACCTCACTGGGGGACCTAGAACGGAAGGGCACTTTGGACTGGAAACAGCCACAGAACAGGAGCCACAGGGCACGCTGAATCTCTTGGTTGCGGAAGGCATAGATGATGGGATTGATCATGGAGTTGTAGGTGGCGGGCAGCAGGGTGGCGTAGGTGTAGACTGCCGGGTCCTCGCGGCTGCCTACCACGCAGTAGATGGCAAAGGGCAGCCAACTGGCGCCAAAAGTGCCCAGCACCACAGCCAGCGTACCCACACCCTTTCTGGTGGCTGCGAGGTGGGGCGGTGCCAGGCAGTGCTGCTGCAGCGCGATCTGGTGCGCGTGGCGCCAGACCACCTGGCAGATGCGCACGTACAGGTGCAGCATGATACCAAAGACCGCAAAGAACGCGGCGGAGAGCAGCGCCACGTGGCTGCGCGTCAGCGGGCGCACCACGCTGCAGGTGGAGCGCTCTGCTAGGCAGTTCCAGCCGAGCACCGGCAGCAACCCGAGGCCTAGGGACACCGTCCAGGTGGCGGCGAGCAGGAGGTGCACGCCCAACAGGGTCCGGCGCGAGTAGTAGGTGAGCGCGTTGTAGAGAGACAGGTAGCGGTCCACCGTGATGGCCAGCAGGCTGCTGACCGAGGCAGCGAAGGAGGCCACCAGGAAGCCCACCGTGAGCAAGCTCACGGTTTCTGAGGGCACCACGTACTGGAACACGAAGTGAAGGATCAGGCCGCACCCCGCCAGCAGGTCGGCGGTGGCTAGGCTGCCCACTAGCACGAACATGGGCGTACGCAGCGCCGGGGTGGACGCGATTAGCGCCACTACCAGCGCATTTTCACCTGCGATCACTGTCCCCGACACGCACAGGAGCACGTCCCAAGGATTCACCGCCGACAGTAGCAGCCCTGGCGGCCCCGCGGGCAGCTGAGAAGACAGCTCGAGGGACGCGTTAGCCGCGCCGCCGCCCCCCAGCGCCGCCGCAGCAGGGGGCCCCCATTCACCGCTGTCCCGCGCTCCTGCCGCTGTGGCCGCCGCCGCCGCTCCCTCGGCCGTCACTGTCACCACCTGGGACTCGTTGAGCGAGGAAACGCTCGCGTTCATTGCGGCCTGACGCTGCACCCTGCGTGGAAAAGGGAGAGCAAGCGTCAGGTGTGTGGTTCACGCCGCCAGGGAACTTTCCCCAGGCTCAGGTGCCCCGCTCATATTGCTCATCGCACCCCAGGATCCCAGAGCGGAGCGAGGAAGCAGTGACTGAGAACCTAAAATTAATAAATACCTGTTGAGTACGGAGCGAGCGTGTGAGTGAGTGAAACGCACACGACTGCTCCACGGATATCTGAGTTTTTGCACAGATATATACACGGATAGCGTGCGCTTGCATGCACACAGATCAGTCCCGTAAGCATGCCCGTAACTGCACACGCACCCGTTTGCACCGAGCTAGGTAAGCGTATCAGCCTTCCCGAGTCCCGCCTGGGCTCTGGAGGACAGGAGTAGGCTTTCTCCTAAACTAGGCGGCGGAGTCGCTGTCCGCGGTGCTGAAAGCGAAGTTTCTGAGGTCGCGGAGTCCAGAGGGCCCTGAAGGCCACGGAGATCCCGGGGAAAGGGGTTTTGGGAAGGGAAGCTGGGTATCTGTGAAGGGGAAGGGTGTGGAGTCAAGCGTGGCCCTATTTCTTCTGTTTCAAGGACTCACCCCCTGGCCATCCTTCGCCCCTTCCCTTCTCTACACCCTCAAAGTTCCTCTCGGGAGCCGGGCTGCTCACCTGGGGAGTCAGGGCTTCAGGAAGTCGCTGATCATGAGCGCTGTGGCGGGGCGCCAGGCTGCGCTCCCCGCGCGGACAGAGTCTATGCTTGCGGGGCGGCCGGGCTCGCACGGAGCAGAGCGCCGGGTGCCTGTCTCTGTGCAGGCGCCGCCAAGAGTGAGAGACACGGTTAGAGGCAGAAAAGACGGCTACGAGCAGCGCGCCCGCGTAAAGCTGACTGGTAGGGCGCGGTGACGTCAGGTTCCCGGCTCCTGGGTGCGAGCCGGCACTCATTCTCTTCCACCGCCCATCAGTACCCCCTTCAGCCCCGTCTCTCCTCCCCCAAAGTACGTCTCCGAGGGTTCAAGGAGGGAGGAGAAGCCGGAGCGGCCGCCTCCTCTCCAGAACCTCCAGGAATGGGATGAGAGAACGAGGAGAGGAAGAGAGGGGTGAAGTCTGGGAGTGGGGAGGGTAAACTGGGGCGGGGGTGGAGGGAAGGCGAGGTGTGATCTGCAAAGCCAGGCTGCAAAGCCCAGAGTCAAAGGCCACCAAGAGGGTCAGGTCGAAGTATGAGCCCTGGAGAAGGAGGAGGTTGGGGCAGGGAGGTCTGATGGCAGAGTTGCTACCTTTAAAAAAAATACAGTACAGTGTTGGCGACAGGAATGAATAAATTGGGGGTGGGGGTGGAGGATGAGCATTTTGAGAAGATGGTTTGTGGTACAGTGTGTCAGTTGAGTAGAGCCAGAGGAGAAATGTAGAGTTATGGGAAACGGAGAAAAGATGAAACATTTGAGGGGAAACAGGTCTTTTTTTGGAAGTTACCTGTGCAATTCCATTCTCTCTCCCTCCATTCTTTCCTCTCTCTCCCACTATCTGTCTTGAACTCTACACAGCAGGTTTTACCGTGATTTCCCAGCCCAATGTTCCCCGGTTTCGGTTCTGATAGTGCCCTTGGAAATTGCTCTTCAATTAAATACCAGGTCTGTGTCTTGTTAGAAAAGAAGAAAACAGCGAAATGTGATTTACTTTCCTGGCAACAGACTTTGCCCTGTTAATTAGTACCCTATAAAACAAATTACAGGATGAAAATAGTGATAACTCAGCTGCTCCAGACTTCAGTAGGCAGGAGTTTTATTTTCAGCCCAGATAAATCATCCTTGTAGTTTAAAGGTGTTTTGTTTTGTCAGTAAAATACAAGTAGTAGACTTCTTCTTCTTTTATTCAATCAGCCACAATCTCAGATGGTTGTACTTAGGCAAAATCTGAAATAATTGACTCCTCCTAAAGCTCTAAAATAAATGATTGCATGTTGATTCACATGATGGCATTATACTTGAGGTCATAGCCATGCTTTTCAGGGACCACATGCTTTGGGCAAAGTGAAAATAGACATTTGTTATCGGTGCTTCCTCTACTTTTCCCTGTGTATCTTCTTCCTGGTCCTGACCTCACTTTGCCTCTGGCCCCATGGGCTCTACAAGGAAAAAAAAATTCAGACTCTCTACAGGCTGGGGTGGGAGATAGATTTTTACCCTGGCTTTTTCACATAAACATAGCCCCCAAGTCCAGACTCCTCCTGGACGCTCTGCCTTAATGGAGCTGAACTTAACTAGATAAAAGAATGATAGCTATAGGACCATTCAGTTGTTTGCTGGAATAGCCAGTGTTGGACCACAGAATGAGTTTATATACATTTCCTCCATTTGGGAAGTTTGTAAAATTTTCCAACCACCATTTCCATGAATCCCTAAATCGACTGAAGTTCTAAGTTTCTGAAAAGAGCTATTTTGGGTTTCAATAGAAGATTCTCACGTAAAAGCCAAGAATGTTATTTCAGAGCTGTCAAGTGAACTGCCAAACCACATGTAATAACATGTTAATTACAAATTTTCCAAACAATTAGATAAAGGCCCAAAGGGAGGACAATTCTTCTTAATGTCTGAATGCCATAATGCAGCAGAAAGTGTGAGATTAAACTTGAAGAGAGATCTTGTGTTTTGGACACCCTCAGGCTTTCATCATTGCCAAGAGTGGACTTTTGGGTGGCTTCAGGAGGAAGAGAGCACATGTAGAATTATGTACATAAATGTTGGTTGAGGGTTCGTAGGCTATTTTTTGGTCATGCCAGTCTGTGGTTACTTCTCTCATATGCTAGGCTGAACATTGAAAGTAGATAGAATATGTTCTTTTCTATCCCCCATGCCCATCCATCTCCTAGAAAGTATAAGTTGGGAAAGAAGGTGTGTGGTTCATTGGTTATGAATGAGTATTACATGTCCTTCATTATCTACTCTGCCAATAGCTCCTCGCAAGTATCTGCCCTTCCAGTAGTCTGTTCAGCCTATGAACAATATGACATTTTCCAATCTCAGCCTAGTTTATCGGAGGAGATTAATACCTGACCCAAGGTGAGATAAGACCAGCCATCCTTTGCTGGGCCAGTGGCCAGATTCCCTTTCTTGAAAATTTGAACTGAGACACTTTGTGACAATGGTCCGTCAGTGTTGGGCTCTGGACCTCGGAGATCATAACAAGTTAGAGCTGGAGCACTTGTGTTGAGCCTTGTGCGAAATGAGTAATTGTAGGAAGCCAAGTACAATGAAAGAACAAAGCAGATGTGCAGAAAGGAACAGAAATGAAGACCAAATGGCTGAGAGTTGGAGGGGATGACTTTAGTCATTGAGTGTCTAGTTCCCAACTCTGGGAGTCTAGATCCCTAGATGCCTTCAAATTGCCATTTGTGTCGCTACTAGAAACCTTCCTAATCTCAAACTACTTTGAGTGAGTTTCTGTTCTGAAATCCTTGATACTTCATGAAAGATATTATTCATCTACCAGCTTGGCTGATTTGGGTTATGTTTTGGGGCACGTAAAATTTGTTTTCTGGCTTGTGATAACAGGTTGAATTCATCTTTGCCAACCCTGTGACATGCCCATCCTGTCCTCTGGTGCCTTTCTATTCTAGAACTATCCAAGCATGAACACGAGAATGCTTTCCTTGTCAGAGGTTATGCCCAGAAATTACAGCCTCTCAATTGCAACTGTTTCTCTGGCTTCCCTGGGTATCTCTTGCCCATTTCAGCCTAAGTCAGTGGTTTCCAACACTGGCCATGCATTACAATTACCTAGAAAGCTGTTAAAAATTTTTAAAAACTCCTGAATCCCTCCCCCAAGGTTTTTGATTCATTCCGCCTGGAGTGAGGGCTCAGCATCAAGTTTTCTAAAGTCTCTAATAGAAAGCCAGGGTTGAGAACACTCACCTAAGTGATCATTCAATCTCCTTTCTTATCAGTTTAGCACTCAGGAGAACTCCTGAAAGAGTGGATTGGAGTTTGGAATAATTGCAGCAAAGGAATTTTAGCAACAATCCAGTCACTTAGTTTAATTTCAGATTTAAGGCACTAACGAGATCTTCTCTGCACACCTTTAATTTTCCACACCCACAAGAACCTCTTTTATGGCGCAAGATGAATGCTGACACTTGGTTCCCTTTTGGCTCTGATGAGCTCAATGGCTCCCATCAGAGATCTAAACTCTGGTTGTGCTGGACCCTCATTTTCTCTGTAACTCTCAGAATACCTCAGCATCTGCCCCCTTCCTTGTTCTTAGTTCACAGCCATTCCAGGTGTGCCTTCTCCTGGTCCGGATTTTTGCAAATCAATTCTGTTTTACAAAATTAGAGCTACAGGCAGGCAAGCTGCCTAAACCTTATAAAACTAGGTTGGAAAGACCCATGCTAGCAATTCCGGCCTTTCTCTCTGGGCATCTGCAGACACCCCTACACATACACACACACACACACACACACACACACACACACACACACACACACACACCCTCTATATGGTGCTTAGAGACAAGTTGTACAGTTTTCTACTGGGAAGTATGTCTGTTTGGTGATACACAGATACTTATGCTGATAGCTTAGGAAGAGATCAGGTGTTTAGTGAGATGTATGAAACTGTTATTCAGGAAGATTGTTGCTGAAAGAGGCAGCAATCACAAAGGGCCATTGAATAGCCCACATTGTTTGTCCAGATCCAGGATATTGGATGGAGTGTAGTCTTTTTGAGATACACGCTGAGGCGGATGAATGATATTCAAAATATCTCCATTTCTCTGCTTTCGCCTGCCCTTAGAGTTTCTTCTCATCCCCAGGGATTGGAGGTGTGTCGTAGTGTTCAAGGTACTTACCTACTGCTTCAGCATGTCCAAACACATTAGGGATATTCCTGTTTTATGCCAGGTGAGTGGTCTTTACTCCAAAGGGCTGTTATTCCGGGAGGTCAGCAAACCCTGAAGTTCCCACCAAATTTAGAAAAAAGGCATACCACTATTATTGTCATTATTTGTTCACAAGATGCAAAACATTGTACAGGGCAGTTGAAATTTTTTCAGTGGCGGACATTTTTTTTTTTTTTTTGCATGAGAAACAAATTAAGACAAATACTAACATTTAATGACATATGTCCTTTTTCTTAAAGAGCAAAAGGAACATTCATGGAGCTTCGTGGAGATATGTATAATGTTACAATTTAGATTCAGTTAATTACGTTAGTACTGACTTACTGAACATGAGAATGACAAAGTTGGTTCTACTGGTATTTTTGAAAGTAACACAGAAGAAACCTTCTAATCTGCCATGCCCTACATTTTCTTATTTTTGTTTTTTTAAATGTTTATTCATTTTTGAGAGAGAGAGGAAGAGACAGAGAATGAGTGGGGGAGGGGCAGACAGAGAGGGAGACACAGAATTCGAAGCAGGCTCCAGGCTCTGCGCTGTCATCACTGAGCCCGACACGGGGGTCGAACCCTTGGAGCGTGAGATCATGACCTGAGCCAAAGGCTCAGAGGCTTAACCGACTGAGCCTCCCAGGCATCCCTGCCCTATATTTTCAAAGTGCCATGGACCTCACACAGCAAGTTCATACTCTTTATCTCATTTCATTCTCTGAAACAATTACATGATTTTGGGATTATTTTCTTTGCAGGTGGGGCACCTGAAGTTCAGAAGGGTGAAGCGAGTTGTTCAAGGACACACAGGACACTGGTACAAGATATCAGCAAATTCATGGGAAAGCAAAACAAACATCAATTCAATGTGTGCAAAAGTATGTAATTCCAAAGAGGCTTTACTTGGAACTGATGTATCCCAAATGACAGAGGTTGTATTTTATAACTTCAATATTACTATGAACAGCTGTTTATAGATGACCTTAAAATTCACAAGGATGGCCCCATCCGGACTCCTCATTATTCCTGCCCCTTCACCTGTCTTTCCAGCCCTCTCTCTTTGTTCCTGACCATCTCACCTCCTCAAATAGCTACTTTCTCTGCAATCAACCTTGGCCTCCCAGACATCTTCAAATCTCTTCCATTTATAAGGAAAAGCTCTCTCTTGAACCTACATCTCTGTCTAGCAATTGCCCTATTACTCCCTTCCCCTTCAAGCCAAACTGCACTCCCCTTTCTCACCCCTCATTTACAGCCCATTCACTCCAGCTTGGCTGCCTGCCATTCCTGCACTTTCAATGAAGTCACCAATAAAATCAAGTGCTTGCCTTCTAATTATTTGGGACATCTGAGGAGGAGGACCTTAGTTAATAGATAGTAAATGAAAGGGGTCTTTACAGTTGTCATTCTGATGGCTGTACAATATCACATTGAAGACATGGAGTGGCATTTAATTTACCATTCTCCTACAGTTAGACATTTAGATTGTTTATATGTTTGCTATTGTAGATAACTCCGCAAAGATTACTTTCATGCACCTAATTATTTTTATTGTGTATGATTATCTTGACAAGAAAATTGTCAGCCAAAGGGCAAAAACTTCATGGCTCTTGAAATGCATTGCCAAATTGCTTTTCAAAATGACTACAATAATTTACAATGCCAATAGCACTCTGTGAGTATACCAGTTTCTCTGCAGCTTTTATAGCACTGGGTTTTATTATTTTAAAACGTTCTTTCAATTCAAAGGGCATATGTGGCACCTCGTTAACGATTTAAATTATATTTGTTGATTTCTACTAAGATGGACCGTTTATCTCTCTTTCTTTAAACAATTTGAATTTTCTCTTATTTGAATGATCTATTCTTCACCTCTCTTTTGGACTTAAATCTGTTTTATATAGCTGATCAAGTCTACTGTAAAAGATATTCATCTTTTGCATGTTAAACTTGAGGGAAAATTTTCCTTTTTTCCTTTTATTTTTGATTGTTCAAGAGTATTGCATTTTTTGTAATGTCTCACTTGCTTAGAAAACGTCTGTTTTGGAAAACAGACCTAAGATGTCTTGACTTCCCTGCCATGTGTGGCCCGAGGAGAAGGGAATCATTTGGGGGCAATGGACACATTTTGGAGGGGCCCGTAGGTCAATTGGAAGAATTTGGATTTGGTGCAAGAGGAAATAGGGACTCAGAGTGGATTCTGAGCAGAGAGATGATTTGAATTGGTGCTTCAGGAAGACAGCAAGGACTGGAGAGCAGAAAGTGGCTGCTTTTCTGTGACGCACTTGTGGGTACCGAGCAAGTAAAGCTGGCCTGGTCAATGAGAGCAAGCGGGAATTGACACTTCCGAGTGGCTGCTAAGATAACTCCCCGCTCTGGATGCTTATCTGAAATGTAATCCTCTGATCTTTTGAGAAGGATTCTGAAGCCCAGGGGAGTTGCTAAGGGAATAAAGCCCTAAGTATCATAAACAGCTGAATCCATAAAATAATTTTCCCAAAATGTCATGAGCTGAATAATCCAGCCAGCAGTATTTGAAGGTTTGCCCAGAGTGAGGAGGAAGCCGGTGTGGCTCTGGCCTCTCCCTCTCCCTCCAGACATCCTTCCCGTGTACACAAAGGATAGTCCTCACCAAGGGTCCTCTTTATGCCTGTGTCCTCAGGGTGTCTGTGGCCCCAGGTGTTCCTTCTGCTTGGGTCCTCGCCCCCTCATAGGTTCTCACACCCCAGCTTTTTCCTGCTGTAGACTCACATCCCGATCCTGTACCCCAAACTGACTGATCCTTCAAGCAGGAATAATTGATTTGGATGACTTAAATAACATGCTTATTTTATTAGGCGGAACTGGATTCATTAGATTTTTCTTTTGAGCTTTTAAAAAAAAGGATAGATATCTACCTATAGTCATAGAGAGACATTCCTAAAATGAAAAAAAACCAAAAACCCAAACAGTGAATAGAGAATGGACTCAGTTTTGTAAAAGACATGTATGTATGGAGGGGGCAGGCCCTTTTTCTCTTTTCTCCTTCTTGCTGGCTGGAATCTGAGCATGATGGCTGGAGGTAGAGTAGCTGTCTTTGATCCTGAAGGGGAAGCCATACGCTGAAGGTATTGGAGCAACAAGAGAGAAGAAGCCTGGTCGTTGATGATGATGGAGTCTCTATACTAGCTCTGAACACCCTATATCTACATGGTGTAGAATTATTTTTCCTCTTCTGTCTTGTTTAAGTCACTACTATTTTGAGTTTTCCATCACTTGACAGCTTAATAAAATCATAGATAATACATTTGTATATTTTTAAAGCCAAGAAATACATAGGGGTATATTCAGAATTCAAGTTCAAGTCTTATACATGAAATGATTTTTCTTCTTGCAAAATTTTTCATTGAAACCACTTGTCCCAAATTTCACTCATATCTGCTCTCATACTCCACTCAAACGATTGCATCAAGTCGGCACTTAATGCTATGTTCAATTTTTTATAGAAAGACACATTGGCCAATCCCAAGTCCCTAGGCTGTCTTAATTTAATTCAAAAGCCTTCGCAACTGTCCTCAGAATAAACTGTTGAAGTGACTGCACTGTGATGATTTGGGGATATTTGTAGTAGCCTGCAAAACCAAAGTCGAGATGGTCTAGGTGGCCTTTCCCTGTTCTGCTTCTATCAAGACATTGAGGCTGGGGCCTGTGAGGACCAAGAGAAAAGTCACTGTGTGTGTGCGTGTGTGTGTGTGTGTGTGTGTGAGTCTGTGTGTGTGTGCGTGGTGCAGCTGTGTGCTACTCATGCTTTATGTGGGTGTGCAGTGCTCATGTGTTATTGGTGCATGGGTGACGCATACATGTTCAGGAGGTGTCTGTGTGTTAATGTGTGTTTTGTGGACATGTGTTTGTTGAGCCTGTGCGTTGTATAGGAGTGTGTGCATGCGGGGATGTGTACTGTATACCTGTGTTACACTGGGGGATGTGTGTGTGTATGCTTGTGTATTACGTTGATATGTGTTTGCAGTTTCTGTGTGTGATCCCATGCTTGCACACACACATGTGTAGTGGTGTGTTATGGGACAGAGGAGGTACCTGGTGTGACAGGTTCCTAAAGAAGGTTGCAATTGCTTTAGAAACTGTGCCAGAATCAGCGATATGGAAGAACCCCTACTCTTCCACACCTCCTCATACATTTCTAGATCACAGGTGTCCCCACTCGTTCCTAATAATAATGCAATGCTTACATTACATTTACTTATCTAAACTGTAGGCAAGCACCAGCAGTTCTGTTTTAAGTTGGCTTTAATTCAGCTGGTACTTTCGCTTTTGCTGCTCCAAATGACTAAAGTCATTTTTTTAATTAAATTTTTTCCAGGCATTTGTTTATACTGTGAAAGGAAAATTATCCTGAAACATAAGGAATACTCAATATAACAAAATAAAAGGGAGAAATCAGATGAAGAAAAGCAGATGTCACTGAAACATAGTGTTGACATTTCAGCTATTCTCACACATTTGGTGTGAAAAATATTTTTTAGCATCCCACACAACCCCACTATATCCCCACAAAGAATCCATCATCTTTTGCTCTTCAATTCACTTACTAATGTGGCTGTCACTCCTCAGCAGGTCTGGGTTCCTAAAGACCCTCTGAAAGGGGAAAAAAACCATTCCCGTGGGAGTTTTTGTAAATTACATCTCTATGTATGTAGAGATGCCTGACTCCACAGGATCATATTGCCCTTCTGAAGTTTTTTTCACACTCATCTAGAAGGTGCCCATGGCCATGGGTGTCTCTGAGGAGAAAATGCCCCCCATTGACTCTGCATTTCTATACTCTGTTGGGGAAGGGCCAGGCCACCACTAGGTGGTGCTGTTGAGAACTTACTGGGAGGTGCACTGCTACATTTGAGATGAGGAGGAGGATGAGGTTGGGCAGGCTTTGGGAGAGTTTCTACAGCCTTATGTTCCTCCTGGGTGGTTTTGGCCATACCTCAGAATGTGTCCAGACTGCAGACATAGGATCATTAGCATGGGTCATTATGCATATAACCCTATGAAGAAGACTTTATCCACATTTTATTTTTACTTATTTTTAATTTTCAACATTTATTCATTTTTGAGAGTGAGAGAGAGAGAGTGTGCAAGTGGGAAGGGGCAGAGAGAGAAGGAGTCACAGAATATGAAGCAGGCTCCAGGTTCTGAGCTGTCAGCACAGAGCCCCATATGGGGCTCGAACCCATGAACCACGAGATCATGACCTGAGCTGAAGTTGGACGCTTAACCGACTGAGCCACCCAGGTGCCCCACGTTACCCACATTTTAAATCGAGGTTGAAAGTCCCTTGTCCAAGGCTACACAAATCGTAAGTGTCCAGATTAGGGTTTGAATGTAGGCAGTTTGGTTTCAGAACTCTGCTTTTAACTAAGGCTCTCTCCTGAACATTTGCAACATGCGCCACACAGGAGCCAGGTGGAGAGAGATGGTTTTATTGAGGCATAGGCTTGACACCTGTCTGAGAGGCTTAGCTCATGAATGCACTTGGCCAACAGCCCAGCATCTTGGCGTGGTGTTCATCTTATTAGGAAAAATCTCATGAAGTGAAGAAAATGCTCTTTCCTTCTGGAAAGTGTTTAAAATGTTGACTCGTCACATAGGGAGAAACATGGCTGTCTAGAAAAGCTTCACTCAGCTCCCACAGGTAATGAGAGAATCCATCAGGATGTCCTTTGGGCTCTACTTTCAAAAGAAAATGAGAAACGGATCCCATCTCACCTCCTCCACATGGCTAACTCTGACCACCTTTGTTCTATTCTCAACTCTGACCAAGTTCATTTTGTTCCCAAAGGAATAAAGCTTTTAAGATTAAAGTTAGATTCTGCCCCTCCTCTGCTCCAAAGTCTCAGTGACTCTCATCTTGCAAGGTCTTGCAGTGGCCTCATGGGCTCTAAATGGCTTGCCACTCGCTCTTCCCTTTCGGAATACAGCTACTGCTTTGCTTTTCCATGACTCTACTGTAGTCTTACTAGTCTCGTTCTTCCTCCAACACACAGACGCACTCCCAACACCAGGGCCTTTGCACTGACCATTTTCTTTGTTCCCATAGATATCAGGGCTAACTCCCTCACTTCCTTCAAGTCTGCTTAAAGTCACCTCCTCAGTGAGGCTCACTAGGACTATTCCATTCTCATCCCTTGGTTTCCCCTTTCCTACCTTTTCCTGCTCTATCTTTTCTCCTTGTCCTAATCAACTTTTAACATAATATATAATGAAATTATTTATTTGTTATTATTTACTGTCACCCCCACTAGAATGGAAGTTCTTTGAGAGCAGGGATCAGTGCATCACTTATTAATGTATTCCAAGCAACGAGTACAGGGCCTGACACATGCCACTGGCTCAGGCAATGTCTGCTAAGTGGATGAGGAGGAAACTTGTGGCCTGCGAACGTTCTCCTTGGTGGAGATTCCAGGAAGCCTGTCAAAGTCCAGATGATCAAGGGCCAGGGCTGACAAAGGTTCCTGGGCTTTAGCGGGAAGCCCTGTGTGCTCTGCACAAGGAAGGCAGAGCTGGGCTGACCCATCACCGCATCTCTGCAAAAGGGAAAGACTTTATCACAGCTTCACACTGCATCTGGACACTTTTTTGAAATAGATACACTGAGAGCAGGATGCTGTTGGAAAATGTCATTTTGTCTTATTCATGCAGACTGCCTTGAAGGAGGAAATGTGTGTCAAATGCTTAACACTGCTCTTGGCGCATTTTAAGTGTCCCATAAAGGTTGATTGTTATCATGGCTATCTTTCTGCCTATGTATAAGGGAAACCTGGTTACTGCTGTGAGCTCTCCTCCCTGTCTTTCCAAAGCAGCTCCCTATCTGCCTCCTCACGTTGGAGCTATGCTGGGGCTCAGCAACAAAGTGCTGTCCAGGAAGTGACCAAAGCTGAAATGCGCTATCTATAAACCCACCAGTCTGCTGAGAATGTTTGGCTCTGCTAAGGGGACATGCATGACCAGGAGCCAAGGCTGGGAAAAAAAAATCACCTCTTTCCAAGCCCAAGGGGATCATGGGTAGATGACTCTCTGGTTCAGTGGCCTTCTAATAACCTGAGGGACTGAAGGGAAATGGAGCCAATTTCTTCAGCATTCATGGATTCCATCACTTAGAAACAGCCATCACTCCGCTCCATCTCTAGATACCAGACCGAATCTCTTGGTAGCCCATCCAACTTCTCCTAGATGCTTGCTTCATATGTTGGGACAGGTTTCGCTCTGGGGTAACAGGAGTAGCAGAGGGCTCCATTTCCACGATGTTTCCTATTGGTTATTTGGGGGGAAGGGGCTTTAAAAACCACAAATTTATTATCTTAAAGTTCTGCAGGTTATAAGTCCCACATGGATCTCACTAGGCTAATGTCAAGGGGTTGGCAGGGCTGCATTCCTTTCTAGAGGCGGTAGGGGATAATATGGGTTTGGTTTTTTGTTTGTTTGTTTGTTTTGCTTTTTCTGGCTTCTAGAGTCTTCCCCATATTTTTTGACTCCTGGACCCTCCCTCCATCTTCAAGAGCAGCAGTGTCTCTCATCCCTCTGACCCTTCCTCCGTAGTCACGTCTCCTACTGACTGTAGGTTCTCTGCTTTTAGGGATTCATATAATTAGGTGGGGCCCACCTGGATGATCCAAGATACTCTCCCAGTCTCTAGGAACTTAACTGTAATTACATCTTCAAAGTGTCCTTTTGCCATGTAAGGTGACATATTTCCAGGCTGCAGGAATTGGGATGTGGATATCCGTGGGGGCCACTATACTGCCTACCACAGCCATCAAGATTAGGATTGTCTTTGGGTTATAAAATTATCTTTATGTGCATAGAAAACTATATACCCCAATTTCAACCCTTATTTTCTCCAGCTATGACCTTTTTTTGTTACCCATTGATAGGTGTTTGGAAGATATTGTTCATTGATTTTGTGCAGAGTCCTATCCTGACAACTTCACATCTTCTATTAGGAGGAACATGCCACCACCTCCATTTAGTGTTGCTGAGGTTCACCAGGGGCCCTTCTAAAATGCAAAGGTGGGAAGCTCCAGCCAGTTCTGGCTGACAGGGGAGGATACTACATCGTTCAGAAACAGCAGAGGGGTCTGGAACATGGTATCCAGTTAGTGGCAGGACTTGTCTGGAATGAGTGCCTTGCAGGCAGACTCCTAGTGAAGGGCGAGTCTAAAAGGGGGAAAAGCAAAATCTGCCCTGGCTTGTCCACCGCTATGGTAAACAGACATGGAGAAACAGGACTGATAGGTGTCTGGCTAGAAAAGTGGGTAATTTTTCATGGATCGCTCCTGAGGCAGGTCTTGTGCAAGATCCGAAAGAAGGGATTTGTCTTCCAGGTGCCCAAATGGCTCGGAAATATGAAATAGTTCATTTGCCGCCTTGGGTCAGAGCAGATGCCAGATTAAGGTGTTCAGGTGTGGAAGGAGCAAGAAGGAAGGTAATCCCTGGGCAGAAGTGGAGAATGGTGAGAAACACTGGTGAGGACTGAGATGGTATCGGAGAAGAGCAGAGTCTGCGAAGGAATTGACAGGTCCCTAATGAGTCCTAGGAACCACCTTCTGCTCCTTTTAGAACTTCGAACCCAGAGGCTGAACAAGATTCTGAGGATCTTCCTCCCCATCTCTCCACCCTATTTCTGAAAGAAACAGTGACTTTCTTGAAAGCTGGTTTCAATTTTGAGCTGTACAGTATCACACCAGGTGTCTGGCAAACTCATCTATCATGACCCCAGACAACCGATGCTCCACATTTTATGTACAACAGTTCTCCTGTGTTAACCATAGGCAAGCCTCTTTCTAGAACCTACTTTAAATTTCATCACAATGAGGATAGGCTTCAATTTTATTTTGAAGCTGCATTTGAGAAAGCAAAGAATGGGTCTGTGACCATGTTCAGAAAGGACAGCTGGTATCCTGACAAGCAAAGATGATTAAACTATCATAACCAGGGCCGCTTGGGTGGCTCGGCTGGTTAAGGGTCTGACTTCGGCTCAGGTCATGGTCTCCCAGTCCATGAGTTCGAGCCCTGCATCAGGCTCTGTGCTGACAGCTCAGAGCCTGAAGCCTACTTCGAATTCTACGTCTCCAGCTCTCTATGCCCCTCTCTTAAAAAAAAAAAATCAGGGGTGCCTGGGTGGCTCAGTCGGTTGGGCGGCCGACTTCAGCTCAGGTCGTGATCTCGTGGTCTGTGAGTTCAAGCCCCGTGTCGGGCTCTGTGCTGACAGCTCAGAGCCTGGAGCCTGCTTCAGATTCTGTGTCTCCCTCCGTCTCTGCCCTTCCCCTGTTCACGCTGTGCCTCTATGTCTCTCAAAAATAAATAAACATTAAAAAAAAATAAAAAAAAAATCATAACCAGACACAAATGCCGAGAGTAACATAGCTGGGACTCCAATGGAGGAGCAAATATCCTCTCCTCCAGAGCGTCTGGAGGGCTCCCTTTCATGGCACTGTCACTTATGAGAATGACCTGGAACTCATCGAGAAAAAGTTAATTTGAGCACTTTTTTAAGGAGGCTGGAGAGTGTATGTGTTTTAGAACATCCCATCAAATATGGTTCATGTAAAAATACTTTAGAGTAGAAGCTGCTGAGAAACTCAGCTACCTAGGGAGGACATATTTCCTGGGAACACCTGTGGGCCGAGATTTTTCTGTTCCGTGGGAAGTAGCAGTGAGCAGGGGATTCATGCAAGGGTGGCTGTTGAAGCCAGCAGCATCTTACGACCCCTGAAGGACTCTCTGAAGTGCATCTGACGATATTCTCAGGCTCCAGAGGCTTTGCCATGAGGCTAAAAATTAGAGGCTAAAAATCTGGGAGTTGACCTCGACGGACTCCTCTCCTCGTGTCATTTTATTTTGCCTCATCTCATTGCGTCCTGTCTCATTCTGTCTCATCAATTGATTAATTCATTAATCCATCCAATATTGAATGCCAACTATACTGTGTGCCAGGTACTATTCTAGTGCTGGGGATATATTACCAAAAAAAAAAAAAAGTAAAATCGCTCGATTTCTTATATCCTTGTGAGGGAACATAGACAATACACAAAATTCATAGGTAAGAAAGTGGTAGTCTAGAAAGTGATCAATTCTACGAAGAAACACTTAACAGAGAAAAGGAGAGTCCTCAGCTTCCCATTTTAAGTAGGGTGATCAGGCAACCTCATTAAGAAAGTAATTTTTGAGCAAAAATTTAAGAGATGAAGAAGGGAGCAACTATCTTAGAGAAGAGCATTCCAGAGAAGAGTAACTGCAAAGGCCCTGAGGCAGAGCAATTTCCAGTATGTTGAGGAGAAGCAAAGAAGCCGGTGTGGCTAGAGAACAGGAGAGAAGAGGATAAGGTCAGATATTTAAGGAGCAGGCTGCATTGGGACTTGTAGCCATCAGGAAGACTTTGACTTCACCGTTTGGGAGGTAGGGAGTCTTTGGAAAGTTTTGAAAGAAAAGAGGTGAACTTGTATATTAACAGGGCTACTCTGGCTTCTGTATTGAGGAAGAAAGAGTAGAAGCAGAAAGACGAGGTAGGAGACTCTTGCAACAAACTAGGCAAATGATAGGCATATAGACTAGACTGATAGCAGTGGTCCAGGGGACTGAGATATAGGACGAAGTGACAACACAAGGGGTTACATGTGCTGTAAGAGAGAAACAGAGACGTCAAGGATGACTCAAGGCGTCTGGAAGGATGGGTTGCAGCAGAAGATGCAGAGTTCAGTCTGGGATGTGGTAACATTAGGATGCCTATTACACGTCCAAATACAGTTGTTGAGCAAGAGTTGGATTTACAGATTTGGGGTTTAGGAATGGGATCTGGGCTGGGGGTATTCCTTTGGGAGTCGCTAGCTTGCATTTGGTATTTAGGGCCACAGGACCAGGTGGGCTCACAGGTGGACATAGACAGAGGAGAGAGAAGGTGTGGCCCCGAGCTCTGGAGCCTTCCTATGTCGAAGGACAGAGAGACGTGGAGGAAAGGACCAAGGATCCTGAGAAGGAGGAGATGATGAGGTAGGAAGAAAAGTGGGAGGGTGTGACATGCCTCAAGTCAAGGAGGGGGCTCTTTCAAGGATGAGATGCTCAATGACACCCAATGCTGCTGTGTGTTGGGTGAGACAGGCCCGGAGGCCCGGCTGCTAGAAGTTTCTCTGAGGTGTTGACAATCAGTCCCGAGCAGTGGTAGTTCTTTCTCTAAATGACCTCTCAGATCCACCCTGCTGCACCTCTGGTTGTCTGAGACCACCCTCTTCCATCTCGCCTGGCCCCGGAATAGTTGCCACCCCTCAGCCTGGACCACCCTTCTCCTCGAAGCCACTCACCCTGCGTCGCTCCTGAAAACCTGAGGTGTGGGCAGCCTGAAGCGAGATGTGCGGCAGGTACACACGGGAGGTTGAAGACTTAGAACAACAACAAGAAGAAGATAAAAATATCTCATTCATAATTGTTTATATCAATTCATGTGGAAATGGCAGTATTTGGGGATTTTTGAGTTCAATAAGACTTATTATTCAGGTCAATTATATCTCATTTTAAAATATTTTTACATTTTACAAATGTGGCTACCAGGAAATTTTAAATTACGTGTGTGATTCGCATTCGTGGCTTGTGTGTTATATTTCTTCTTTTTAAATATATATTTTTTTAAATGTTTATTTTTGAGAGAGAGAGAATGTGCAAGTGGGGGAGGGGCCGAGAGAGGGGGACAGAGGCTCTGAAGTGGGCTCCACGCTGGCAGCAGGAAGCACGATGTGGGGCTCGAACTCACGAACTTGTATTTCTAATAGACAGTGCTGGGATACACCCTTTTTCACTCTGCACCCAAAGTAATCTTTTAAAAGGACACATCGACCATGTCAGTGCCACGTTTCTTCCCTTCAGTAACTTCCTGCTGCTTCACAACACCTCATCTTTAACCCGAGGCTCTGAGGGCCGGGCCTGCTGTCGGCCTCAGCTCCAGAACCTGTCTTCTGTCTTGTCTGTGCTCAGGGCACGCTGGCCACATTCCTCCCCACCTGGCTCTGCTCTGATGCGGCTCTCTGTCTGGAACCCTCTTCTTCAGCTTCCTAGCATTGTTCGTATGTCTTCCAAGACTCAAGTCGTGTCACCTCCTTAGGGAATCTTTCCATGGTCTTCAAACTAGGTTAGGCTCTGCACTTGTAATCTGATGGCCTCCCGAACTCTTTCCTGAGAGCACCTGTCTGACCTACCCGTCACTGCGTTCATAATCAATTTTGCTCTTTTTCCATGAGGCGAAGCTGTAGGCTCCCGAGACTCAGCTGCATTGTTCATTAGTATCCTTTGCACCCGAAACAAGAGACAGATCACGTTACATTGTTACGTTATATTCTCATGTTGAAATTATTTGTGCTCTTTTCCTTTTAAATCGTTACATCAAACCCGATGTGGTGATGCAGAGTTGAAGCAATACTCCTTTTTTTTTTTAAGACTTGAATTTTTTAGAGCACAAATTTTAGGTTCACAGCAAAATTAAGGGGAAGGTCCACAGATTTCCCCTGTCCCCACACAAGCATAGCCTCCCCCATGAGCAGCCTCCACCAGAGCGGTTCATTCGTTACGATTGCTCCATCTAGTCATCCCTCCTCTTCTCCAGATCCTTGGAAATCAGATCTTTCTACCATTTCCATAGTTTTGCCTTTTCCAAAATGCCATACATTTGGAATCATACAGAATTTAGCCTTTTTAGTTTGGCTTCTCTCACTTGGCAATATGCCTTTAAGTTTTCCCCATGTCTTTTCCTGGCTTGATAGCCCATTTCCTTTTAGCGCTGAGTAATATTCCATTGTTTGGATGTACCACAGTTTGATTATTCATTCTCTTACTTGGTATTCACCTACAAGGACGTCTCGGTTACTTTTAAGTTTTGGCAATTATGAATAAAGCTGTTATAAACGTCTGTGTGCAGGTTCGTGTACCCACAAGCTTTTAACTAAATTGTGTAAATTTAAAACATCTTTCGAAGTCGAAGAGAATTGCTCGCTGGTTTGTTTTGTGGAGTTTTTTTGTAATTTATTCTTCCGGCTCTTTTAAAAACTAAAACTCCCTTTGCATAGAGAGAAATGCACTGATATCAAGTGTACGATTCTCTGTCTTTTGGCAAATCAATACATTCATGTAATCAACATTCCAATCAAGGCATTGAAGATTTGCATCACTCTCAGGGCGCCCAGGTGGCTCAGTCGATTAAATGTCTGACTTTGGCTCAGGTCATGTTTTCACGGTTCGTGAGTTCAAGCCCCACATCGGGGCCTGTGCTGATCTCAGAGCCTGAAGCCTGCTTTGCATTCTGTGTCTCCCTCTCTCTCTGCCCTTCTCCCGCTCATGTTCTGTCACTCTCTCTCAAAAATAAATAAACCTAAAAAAATTTAAAAAGGTTTCCATCACTCTCAAGAAGTTCTCTTTTATGTCTTATAGGCAATCCCTGCCCTCAAGCACAGTCACAGCCTGATTTCTACCGTCATAGATTAGTTTTGCCTCCTCATAAGCTTCATAGAAACAGAATCATACAGTCCATACACTCAGCATCCCGTTTCTGAGATTCATTCATTTGCTGCTTGAATCAGTTTGTACTTTCTTATTGCTGAGTTACTGCCTTGGTCTATTATGATTTCTCTGCTTACCTCCTGATAGATATTTCTGGAGTGCTTGTAGTTTGGGGCAATTTTGAATAAAGCTACTAGAAATACTTGCATATGAGTCTTTTGCATACATGTCATCATTTTCATAGTAAATACTTAGGTATGAAATGACGGGGTCATGTGTGAGTGTGTGTTTAAGTGTTTAAAAAGTTGCCAAGCCAGTTTGTGAGAGCTTCAGTTTTCCCATGTCCTCATTAACATTTAGTTTTATTAATTTTCAGTCTTCTTAATTTCAGTCACTCTGGTGAGTGTGAAGTGATATCTCATTGTGGTTTTGATTTGTATTTCTTTGATGACTAATGATGTTGAGCATGTTTTCATGTGCTTATTTAGCCATTCGAAAGTTTTCTTTTGTAAAATCTTTGCTCAATTATTTTACCTACTTTAAAACTGGGTTGTCTTGTTCGTATTGAGTTGTAAATGTTTTATCTTTATGTATTCTAGGGATTCTTTGTTTCAGGTGCATGTTTTATGAATATTTTTCTCCCTATCTGTGTCCCAACTTTTTATTTTCTTATATGTGTCTTTTAAAGAGCAGAACATATTTTGATTTTGAAATCCTTTTTATCCGTTTTTTTTTTTCATTTATAATGAGCACCTTTTGAGTCCTAAGGAGTCTTTGCCTACCTCAGAGTCCCAAAGATTTTCTCATATGCTTCTTCTAGATGTTTTATGGACTTTGCATTTAGGTCTTGACTCAATTTGAATTGATATCTGTAATGGTGTGAGGTAGGGATTGAGGTTTAGTTTAGGTTTTTTTGTTTGTTTGTTTTTTGTTTGTTTGTTTTTTGCCCTTAGGTAAATACTTGCTCCAGTACCATTTATTATAAAAACTATTTCTTACCCAATGAATTAGGTTGATGCCTGTGTGTGTGTGTGTATGTGTGTGTATGGGGGGATGTTTCTAGACTCTCTATTCTGTTCCATTTACCAATATGCCTCTCTTCACTCAATACCACATTCTTTTGATTTTTATAGCCTTAAAGTAAGTTTTGATTTCAGGTAGTATAAGTCCTGCAATTTTATTCTTCTTTTCAAAATAGTTTTGACAATTTTAGGCCCTTTACCTTTTCATACAAACTTTAAAATAAATGTCGATTACAACATTAAGAGCCTTGGGAATTTTGATTGGGGGCGTATTAACTCTGTTGTAAAGAATTGACATCGTAACAATATTAAATGTTCCAATTCATCAACATGATATCTCTTTCTATTTGTTTAGGTCTTTAATTTCCCTCAACAATGTTTGGCAGTTTCCAAACTATAAGTTTTTTTATGTTTTTTGGTGCTATTTTAAATATCTAAAGTTTTCATTTTCCAATTTTTGTTTACCAGAATATTTTTAATGATTAGTTTTTGAATGGTTGACCTTGCTATTCTGTGACTTTGCTAAATTCACATATTAGTTCTAGGAATTTTTTTGTAGATTCCTTAAGATTATCTGTGAACACAACTGTGTTGTCTTTGAATAACATTTTGCTCATTCCTTTTCGGTTTCGGTGGTATATATTTCTTTTTATTGCCGCACTGCACTGGCCAGGGTCTCTACGATCGTGTGGAGAGGCTGTGGACATTCTTCGTGTCCTCGATCATAATCGGAACATGCTCTACATTGCTGCATTAAGTACTGCGTTAGCTTTATCGAAATAGAAATTCCCTTATGTTCTCAGTTTTCAGAGTTTTTATAATGAATAGGTGTTCAAATTTTAACAATGCGTTTTCTTTATTTGTTGCCATAGTCATGTATTTTTCTCCTTTATTTTGCTAATATGGTGGATTACACTGATGTATTTTTTAATAGTTTATTTTCAAATTGGTTTACATATAACACCCAGTGTTCATCCCAACATGTGCCCTCTTTAATGCCCGTCACCCCCTTTCCCCCCCTCCCTCACCCCCTCACCCTCAGTTTATTCTTAGTCTTTGAGAGTCTCTTATGTTTTATCTCCCTCCCTTCCTTTCCCCTCTTCCCCTCCCCCTGGTTTTTGATTAGTCTCTCAAAATCCACCTATGCGTGGAAACATATGGTATCTGTCTTTTTCTGTCTGACTTATTTCACTTAACATAATACCCTCCACTTCCATCCATGTTGCTACACATGGCCAGATTTCATTTTTTCTCATTGCCACGTAGTAGTCCATTGTATATATGTGCCACAACTTCGTTATCCATTCGTCAGTTGATGGGCACTTGGTCTCCTTCCATGATTTGGCTATTGTCGAAAGTGCTGCTATGAACATTGGGGTACACGTGCTCCTATGCATCAGCATTCCTGCTAGTAGATTCCTAGCAGGGCTATTGCTGGGTCATAGGGTAGCTCTATTTTCATTGTTTTGAGGCACCTCCACACCGTTTTCCAGAGTGGCTGCACCAGTTTTCATTCCCACCAACAGTGTAGGAGGGTGCCTGCTTTTCCACATCCCCGCCAGCATCTATAGTTTTCTGATTTATTTATTTATTCATTTTAGCCACTCGAACTGATGTAAGGTTTGTTCTCAGTGTGGTTTTGATTTGTGTTTCCCCAATGATGAGTGACTTTGAGCGTTGTGTCATGTGTCTGTTGGCCATCTGAATGTCCTCTTTGGAGAAGTGTCTATTCATATCTTCCACACATTTCATTTCTTCACTGGATTATTTGTTTTTTGGGTGTGGAGTTTGGTAAGTTCTTTATAGATTTTAGATACTAGTCCTTTATCCGATATGTCATTTGCAATTATCCTTTCCCATTCCATCGGTTGTCTATTAGTTTTGTTGGTTGTTTCCTTGGCCGTGCAGAAGCTTTTTATCTTGTTGAGGTCCCAATAGTTCATTTTTGCTTTAAATTCCCTCACTTTTGGAGATGTGTTGCATAGGAATTTGCTGCGGCTCAGGTCAAAGAGGTATTTTCCTGCTTTCTCCTCTAGAATTTTAATGGTTTCCTGTACACTGATGTATTTTTGAATGTTGAACCAACTGTATATTGATCATAAACCAATAAAGGGATACAAAAGGAGAAACCTCCCTTTCATTTATTGCTTGATTCTATTTTCCATTCTTTTGCTGTATACATGTTTACATTCAGGTTCATGAAGATTATTGATCTGCAATTTTCTTATCTTATAATGTCCTTATTCGATTTTGTTTAGAAGTTTATTTATTTTGAGAGAGACGGAGATAGCACAAGCAGTGGAGGGGTAGAGAGAGAGGGAGAGTGAGAATCCCAAGCAGGCTCCGCACTGCCAGTGCAGAGCCAGATGCAGGGCTTAAACGCGTGAAACTGTGAGAACCTATGAAACTGTGAGACTTGAGCTGAAACCAAGAGTTGGACACTTAACCAACTGAGCCACTCAGGTGACCCTGTTATTAGATTTTTGTATCAAGATCATAGAGTTTTTCATCTAATGAACTGGGAAGTGTTCCTTCCTATTTTCTGGTGGAAAGCTGTAATTTCAGAGATGAGAAACAGGGGCTGCAGAGGGAGCTAGAATGTGTGGGATGACGTGCACAGGGGAGTCTCCTTGGGCCCTGGCCACGGAGTGCTGGAGGGTGCAGAGTACAGGGTGTGGTTCATGAGGCCTGAAAAGGGCAACTCTCGGGGGCTGAGGACTGAGTGGAGATTTCAAAGACTGCACAGGCAAAGACACCAAGGAGTTTGGGTCCAGTCTGACCAGAGCAAACTTGCTGAGAACCACAAGCAATGAACTGAGAATTAAAAGTCTACCTCTTAAGAGAAAGGACCATGCTCAGAGGGAAAGGCTCTGCCTTGAAACAAAGTACAAACTGAAACAGACGCTTCCATTTCCTAAACTTGGCTGTTCTCCTAGATGCCTCTTCTTTCTCTGCACCCAATAATACTAAGAAGAGCCAATCTATGGGGTGCCTCCCATGCGCCAGGGAGGCTGCTCTGCATGTTCTGCTTTTGTTGATTCAATTTATCATCTCAGCAACCTTGTGAGGCAAGTAATATTTTTATCTCCAGTCACAGATGCAGAGATCAAGATACTTGGAGATGAAGCAACTTGCCCAGTGCTATACAGGTAGTAAGTACAGAGCTGAGCCTTGAACTCCTGGGAGCTGACTCCAACATCCACATTCTTAACCACGACTGCAGACTGAAATATCTAAAGTGTCCATTCCCCTTCTCTTCACATCCTGTCACCACAGCCTTGGTGCAGACTCTCCTCATCCCTTGTCTAGATGTTTACCATGACCTTCCTATAGATTTCTTCACCTCTATATTTTATCGGAGAGATATTTTCTAAACTGCAAATCTGATCACATGAAATCTTTTCCTTCCTGCTCATTAATGATGGCACTTCTGGTCTGTTATGACCTGGTATCCACCTTTCTAGCCAGCACTTTCTCCTTCCTCTTTCTCTCCCTCATTTTTCGCCACCCCCCCCCCACCGGCTTTATTGAGGTATGAGTGACAAATAAAATTATAATATAATATATAATATATAGTAAAAATATATTGGAAAGGATACAATCCCACAGTAAATTAATTAACCCATCACTTCACATTCTACTCTCGTAGCAAATTTCAGTTATACAACACAGTATTTTCAACTATAATCACCATGTTATACATTAGATCCTCAAACTTTATTCGTCATATGACTGAAAGTTTGTACCCTTTCATCAACTCTCCCCATTTCCCTCACCCCCACCCCCAGGTCAGCAACCACCATTCTACTCTGTTTCTGTGAGTTCCATTTTTCCCTCCCTGGCCACCTCACGTCCTTTCTAAAGCCTATCCAGACTCCTGCCAGGCACACTTAGGCCATTTTTCCTGCACAGGCAGTGAGCACACCCCCGTGAGCCCCAGCATAGGACCTGGTAGGTCTCTGGTCTCTGGTTAGCTCGCTCCTGGGTCCGGACTATGTTTCGCTTATACCTGGCACATACTGGGCGCATAGTAGGCACACAAGAAATGCTCTTGAGATGGGGTACACAGAAAACTCTCAGCAGCAGCTGAACCATGTTGTATTGGCCTTCCCTCCTGTGGGGGGAAGTAAGGGTGAAGAAGGTCTTCAGAAGCCTGAATGCACCAGAAAAGGGGAGGGGGTGTGAGATGCAGACTGTGCTTTGGTTTCACAGTGTTCCGGCGGCTGGCCTTGCTTTATTAGCAGCAGGCTCACATTCTCACAAGAACGAGAGATTTTTTTCTTCCTTGTTTTTAGACAAAGCTGAGATCCCACTTAAGTGTTTCATTGTTCTCTGCCTGCCTCCTTAGCCTAATTTTTTTTTCTCTTGAAATTGTCTTTGTGAAGGGAGCTCTCCCAAGACCCAAGCGATTACAAAGAGCTGGGTAGTACTTCCTTGTGGAGGGGGCCGCTCCTTGGCCCTGCTGTGTTCTAGCAGAGGAGCAGGGGCCCAGTACACTATGTCTGTGGCCTTCCTCTTGCCCACGGCAGCTTACACTTGAAAAGGAAGGGGGGGCTCTGTTAATGGAGGTGCGGCCGAGTAGCTGGCCCACTTTCCTGCTCGAACTTGTCAGGAAATTGTGTCATAGGATAACTTTTGTTTTTGCTATTTAAAAGTTTATCCTCCTTCGGGACACCCGGGTGACTCAGTCAGTTAAGCATCTGACTTCGGCTCAGGTCATGATCTCGAGGTCTGTGAGTTCAAGCCCTATGTCAGGCTCTGTGCTGACAGTTCAGAGCCTGGAGCCTGCTTCAGATTCTGCGTCTCCCTCTCTGTCTCTCTCCTGCTCGAGGTTTGTCTCTCTCTTTCAAAAATAAATAAGCATTTTTAAAAAATTGAAGTTTTTCCTCTTTAAAGAAATTTTACTAAATGCTGAGCAGGTGATTGGTTAACATGCAGCTTTGGGGAGATGGGAGAGTGTCCACAGACCCTGATGACCGGCGTGGGGACAGGAGCCTTAGCCAGGGCTCACCCAGACCCGTTTCACTAACACTTGGTTCTCATGGAGTGGGCAGTCATGGACTCAACTGGCCCTCCCGGTAAGCTCAGACCTCCCCAGCCTGGGTCAGGTACACCATCACACCGCTTCTCGCATGCTGTATTTTTCCTTCACGACACTACCAGAGTTTGCGACACATATATGAAGGATTCTCTTATCCATGATTTCCTCCTCCACCATGGGAGCTGCAGAGGAAGAATGTGTCTTTTGTATCCAGATTCCAGCCCAATGCCTGGCACCTAACACTTACGGAATGAATGGATGAATATTTTCAAGCAGCCCCTGCAGCTTAGAAGTGGAAGAGTTTTATCAAATTCTTTTATCAGAATATATTGTCCCTCACTCACCAGCACGACACTGATGGAGACAAGGCCTCCTCTGACCTGCTGGTCCAGCAGTGGAGGCGGTTGGCATTGACACTCACATCCGCAGTCTAAGCCAGTGTCCCCATCCTTGCTGTGGAATGTGCCAGTCACTATGGTCGGGACTTGTTTTGGGGCTGAATTTTGTTCCCTCAACTTTCACAGATTGAAGCCCTAACCCTCAATGTGACTGTAGTTAGGGATAGGGTCTTTAAAGGGGTAATTAACATTAAATGAGGTCACATGACCTCAAGCTGTTAAACGAGGTCCTAACCTAATAGGACTGGAAGGGTCATGTGAGGATACAGTGAGAAGGTGCCCACCTACAAGGCAAGGAGATTGACTTTAGGAGAAGCTAATCCTGCTGACACCTTGATCTCGGACTGCCCACCTGCAGGACTATGAGAAAAATTTCTGTTGTCAAAGCCACCTAGTCTGCGGTACTTTGTTATGGCATCCCTAGAAAACGAATACAGGGCTTCACTGTAAAAATGAATGAGAGATACGGAAAGGTGAGGGCGAGAATCATTGCTTCTGTGGGGTTGGAAGACGGAGGAGAAGGTAGTATGTTCTGGTTCCCTTTATTCTCAAACTTCCAGCAACAAAATCATGGCTATAACATAGAGTAGTTTGAGGAGGAAGAGGAGGACTCTTAATTAACTCTTACCAATGGAGAAGGCACTGGCTTTAATCTGCATAGAAACTCTACTAAACAACCCTTGCTTACCGTACTTTTCCTGGTTACCTTCCCATAACCCACCCCCCCCACACACACACACTCAGAAACCCCCAACCCTTCTTCCTTTATCTAGCCTCTTGTCCATACCTTGTCACCCTTTGGAGTGATATATAAGCCCCCCAAATTCTAATTTCTTAACATTTATTTATTTTTGAGAGACAGAGAAAGACAGAGCATGAGGGGGAGGGGCAGGGAGAAAGGGAAACACAGAATCTGAAGCAGGCTCCAGGCTCTGAGCTGTCCTCACAGAGTCTGACATGGGGTTTGATCCCATGAACTGTGAGATCATGACCTGAGCCAAAGTCAGACGCTTAACCAACTGAGCCATCCAAATTCTAAATGCCTCCTTGAGCCACTCAAGGAGTGCATTTTCTTTGTGAACTCCTGTGCATACATACAGAATTAAATCATTTTCTCTCTTGTTAATCTGTTTTTTATCAGCTTGCTTTGTTGGTACCAGCCATTGAATCTACAAAGGTAGAGGAAGAGTTTTCTTCTTCCCTATAGCTTTGGCAGCCATGATGGGAAAACTGGGACACTTCACTCACTCCAGACACTGCAGATAAGTCTTGGAATGCCTGACAAAGGGTAGAACCTCTTACTAAGTCAGTCTCACAGATCTCTGCCTACAGAGTCCAATGGACAGAGGGCAGTTAAGAGCCTCTTTGTCTTGTCCTTGCCAAATTTAGATTAACAAGAGAAAAATATTGATAAGAATCCATTATCTGCATTGTGACTCTTGTGAATTTGGTTTTGAGTACTTATTCATTATTGGTCCTTTCCTTCCCAGGGATGGTCACTGCTTTCCCGTTTGTCTTGCTTTACATCCTGAGTTTGGCTTGGCTTCCTGCCTTCCAGAGGGACAGATTGGTAGGCCGGTGTCTGTAGGTGGCCAATTGTCAGGTTGAGAGCCCTACAAATTTGTAGACAGCCAGACAGAAATATGAGTTGTACCCCATTGTGGCTGACTTCCTACTGACCATTGCCAGCTCTCAGAGGGTTCATCTAAGTCATTCTCCGTTTTGGATATCTTTGGGAGTGACTTTGGATCATGAGGCCTGCATCTTTTACAGCGTCTTTGGGAAAACCTCTTGTGTCCATGATTAAGCTAGAAAAAGCCATATTGTTTTTGGTTTTGAGTCACACTTGAAATAGGTATACTTTTGGTTTTAAAAAAGCCCCAAATCCCTATTCCCTTATCTAACCTCTTCTCCACCCTCTGTGCCCCTTTAGGATGGTACGAAAGCCCCAAATTCTAACCGCCTTCACACATAATAAAAATGTGTTTTTTTCTTTTGTCAATCTGTCATTTATCAGTTTAATTTGGAAGGCCCCAGTCAGAGAACCCAGGAGGATGAGGAAAAACGTTTTTCCCCCTCTCCTACAGAAGGCATTATGTCATTGATTGAGGTGGGAAAAAAAACACAAAACAAACAACAACAACAAGAAAGAAAAAACAAACAACAAACGAATAAAACCAGCTTTATCAGTTCTGTGGTCAAAGATGAACAGGTTACAGAATTAAGAAGTAAAATATTAAATAATCTACACTCACCCCTGCCTCAGTCTTCTCCCTTTTTGTGAAAAGGAGGCGTGTGGCTTCCATATGGAGGCTTGCAAAGGTTGCCTCGTGCTGCTTCACCTGCTTTGTTCCACGTCCTCATGTCCCTCTAGCTCTCAAACCTCATTTGCACAGCTCTGGTGAAACTCATAAGCAATACAGGACTAAGGAAAATGTCAATTAACCAAGAAAGTGCTATTTAGCAGCCTTTAAAAAAACAACTAGAAGATTTCTACCAAACATCTCCAAACATCTTGTGTGTTTTCTGTCTGGATCCCACCCAACACATACCCCACAGCCTTACCCCAAAGGACAGCATCCTTTGGTCCCCACCATCCCCCTTCTCTTCTTGCCTGCCCATCATGGAAGGTCTCTCATCCCAATGGTCTTTGCTTCTCTCTAGAAAGTCTGGCCCCCTGAAGCAGCTGTGGTCTCAGAAGTGGGGAATCAAGGGGGAAAGAATCAGCAGTTATGGAGGGCCACCACTGGCCAGGCACTGCACTAGATGCCTTCTCTATTTTTTTGTACTAAATCCTTACAATACTCCTGTAACATATAAACCCTGTTTTAGAAGCAAGGAAGCTAAAACTCAGAGAGATTAAGGGATTTGTTCACTGTCACACAGCTGGTAAAACCCCCAGCTGACTTCCCCTGCTCCTCAGCCAGTTCTTTCCATTCAGGGTAGAGTCCCCAGAACAACAAGGTCTTGCTAATCCTCACAGCTATCCATGACAATCTCTGTGGCTCAAGACTGGAGACCAAGGAAAATGGAGGGCGGCAGCTGGGGTTTCAAGCCCAGGTGTTAACATTTGCAATTAGCTGGCAAACAAAACAGAACTGACCAGAGAGCCTAGAATAAGTCGGAAGCTTAAGAAAAGCCAGCAGGAGGTGAGCAGGTTTCTAGCCTTTCTGTTCCTTGGAGGTCCTTAGGAGATTTTTGGAAGTGCAGCGTTGAGGACCCTGGCTGTGCTTTCTGAACGGGTAGATCTGGAAGCTAAGTGGAGGTTAAGGTATGCCAGAGAATGTGATCATTTCTTTTTCAAGGAGAGCTTTAGTCTGAGGAGGAAGAACGTGGCTGCTGTACTCTGTGATCTAGCAGGAGCAGCCGACTTGAACTGCCATCTTCTTGTTGCTATAGGAACAATGTCCCACACCCTTTCTAAAACACTCAGGCCTGAGTAAATGCTGCCATTGTCAATGCCTGTACTTCCACTGGTTCACCTGGAAAAGAATGGCCAGTGATAACCTACCAAAGATAGAACCTGAAGACCTCCTTCCCAACTTGAAAACTAATTGGCAATCCCATTTCTAATAATAGAGGTGACTGCAGGTTGCCGGGTGGTACACTCAAGCTTTCCTCTTGGGCCTGTTTCCTAGGTGAGCAATGATTGGTGAGAGAGATGCTGTTGGTTCAGTTCAAGAAATGCATCCTGGTGACTATGACTCATCCTAGGAGCCTTGGTTCAGTACAAGCACAAAGCAGCTGCAGATGAGGAGTGTTGTGTGTATGTACTCATTCATCTCTCTCTGTCTCTGTCTCTGTCTCTCTCTCTCTCACACACACACACACACACACACATACACACCCCAATTTGATTGTCGTTATGCTCTACCATGTTCCTTTCCTGGAGGTCACATCACATTTGGTGTGCAGAAATCCACCAGACCTGAGGATTCAGGCAAAGCTTGCTTCTCCCTGCATTGACACCCACAATCTGTGCACCATTCTTCGTTTCCACTGGTGTTCAAGACATCTAATTTTTTCAAGGAAGATGAGGACATTTTTTTCAAGGTGGAATTCTCTATGTGGAGGCAGCTTCAAATAAGTGGGATGAGAGCTAGAATAAGACTCAGAAGACTTGCTCTATCACTGAGCTAGCAGTAGGACCTTGAGGAAGTCATGGAGCCCAACTGGATGCCATTCTCCTCATCTATAAAGAAGAATGATCAAGCCTCCTTCACAGCTAGCTTGATATAGTTAAGTAAATTGATTTATTCATTCAGTAGTTATCTAGGGCTGGGGATATTTCACATGAGCATGAGACAAAGTGTCTTCTCTCATCCTAATGTACATAAATAAATGAAAAAATAATATGTAGGGAGTAAATAGTGTGCAGATGAATAAACAGAAAAGTGTGATAGAAGGGACCAGATGATTGCTTTAGAACAGGGGAAGGGGTCAGAGCAGGTATCTCTGAAGAAGTAATATTAAAGCTGAGATCTGAAAGGCAGGGGGGAGCCAGCCATGCAAAGGTGAGGTGGAAAATCCTTTAGTAGAAGACACACGTAGTGCAAAAGCCCTGTTAAGGAACTAACTTGGAGTATTTGAGGAATCTGAAAAATGGGTAAAATGCTTGGAGCATGGTGGGTGAAGGGGAGAGGGAGGCAGCGACCTGGTCCTGTAACTCTTTGTAAACCCAGGAAGTGAACTGAGATTTTATTCTAAGAAAGATAGAAAGTCATTAGAATGTTTTCCAAAGGGGGGTGGGGTAGGGAATAGCATAAATAGATATTTATTTTTAGAAGATTTCTCTGGCCACTCTAAGGAAAGTGGAAACAAGAAAAGCAGGTAGGAGGTTTCTGTTGAGTCCAGGCTGAAAATGATGGTAGACTGGTCCAGGGTGATAGCAGAGAAAGAAGGAGAGAGAGAGAGAGAGAGAGAGAGAAATGGATGCTTCTGAGCTATGTGTTACAGATAAATAGTACAGAGTCTTGCTGATGGCTTGGGTATGTGGGGAAAAGACAAACAGAAGGTAGGTTAGGTTTTTGGCTTGCTCAGCTAGTTGAGTGAAATGGGGAATACTAGGAAAGGAACAGGTTTGGGGGGATCAAGAATTTTATTTTAAGCATGTTAGGTTTGCAACAGGTCTTTTAAATATCCAAGAAGAGATATTATCCAGGCAGTTTGACATAGAGATCCAAATTTCAGGCAGGTCATAGCTGGTGATAGAAATGAGGAATAGAGGTGGTACTTAAAGCCATGGGCTAGATGAGGTCACCAAAGGAGAGAGGATATGCAGGGACTGAGTCATGGGGCTCTCCAACATTCAGATGATGTTGAGGAAGAGGATCTAGCAAAAGAGAGTGAAAAACAAGTCACTACAGTAAAACAATCACAGAATAAAAACAGAAGAGTGGTGTCCTTGAAGACAAGAAAAGTGTCAGACCAGAAGGATCGGGTGGTTTAACTGAGCGTCCAAGTGATAAAATAAGAAAAGCAACTCTGAATTTGACAAAATGGAGGTAGCCTCATCAAGCAGTTGTATGGAATTGGAAAGCTCTTTGAAAACCACGATGTGCGATTGGTACCTCCTCAAAGAAGCATTTGTGTAGAAGAGGTACCCAGGGAGAGCTTTTTCAAAATACACATGTCTGGGTCTCAGTCCCTCATCAACTGAATCCAAATCTTTGGGGTGTTTGAAAAACCTCCGATGTAACTCCAAGAGCCACCATTATCCAATCGGAAGTTATTGTTGCTATTACCTCCATGTCCTACTTCCAGGTATGTCCTGTGTCTCTTCTGCCGTTTTCCCAGATGTCTTATGAACATCTCTGTGGGAGGGCAGTTTATGTTCTTTATCACCATGTACACTGACAATGTATCACAACCATGTTCAATGCCCCTACTGTAATATTGCACGTTTCGTTTGTTTTTTGCCTTGTCCAAATACCTTTGGAGCTCTGGAATTAATAACTGAAGTGTTCACAGTAAGTGTTGCAGATAGAGATCTCTGCATTAGTTTGTGAAACTTCCCTACTCAAATATGAATTCCAGTTGGTTTAGATGAGAAAATGAGTAAGTAACCAAAAATACCCCAACGGCCAATCACCTTTCAAGGCACAGCAAACCAAGCGCGTTCCAATCCGTGGCAGGTAGCCACTAGTGACCCCACAGAAGGCTTGCATGATATTTCTCTTCTTTCTCCAACTTTGTGCCTTTGACTTTGGTTTTTATATTCATCCATTTTCAGGGCTCTGGATAAATGAATATGTGGAATGGTGAAGGGAATATTTTTGAAAGATCTCATAAGTGTTTTATTGATTTAAAAAATTTTTTTGAAAGTAACTAATAATTGTATGACAATTGCTTCTGAGGAGGCTGCTAAGCCTCTGGGAAAAATGGTTATGAACACATTATTATGTCAATTATCACACAAATAATCAAATGGCCTTCTTCTCACATTCATACACCTGGATGTGGCTCAGGAGGGCTGTCATGGGAGTTGCTCTGCTGTGATATCTTTATTAATGAGCAAGAAGCAGAGGTAAATATCATGCTAATTAAATCTACTGTGGATACTAATCTGGGAGGCACAGCTAGCCAGGGGAAAGCACGGATGCCACACTAACTCACTCTGAGCTTTTAAGTGTGTGGAATGAGAACAACAAAATGAGCTTCGACAACAGAGAAGGAAACTGAGGGGAAAATATCCTAGATGCACAGATTATTGGCAAGATGATAGGGAGAAGGAAATGCCAATTATTAGTCTTAAAGCTCTCCAAGAGCACCGAATTAGCATGGCCCCACCCACAAATCAGATCTCCAGAGAAGACTGGAATATTGGTTGGAAAATTCATTTGCAAGGACAAGAAGGAGAAGCCAGGCGGCTTGAGACAATGTTTACAGAATAGGGGTTGTTGAGGTCCAGTCAGCAGGACCCCGGAAGAAGTAGAGGCCAGCTTAAGAAGCCTGCCTTGGTGGTAGATGTTAAGAGGCAATTGAGGAAAAGGAGAACTGATATAGGACCTCTTTCCTAGCAGTCCCAATGAGACATAGCACCATCTGACATAGAGGCGGGGAGTTTAGGGAGAGAAGAAGATACCTTCTCAAAGTAATTGAATACCATGCTGCTGTCACAGAGAATGAAAAAGATCCCACAAACTGCTGTGGAGTGATCTCCAGGATACACACACACACACACACACACACACACACACACACACACTCATTTTTAAAAAGTTACCATTGGGGAAGAGAGAGGACAAGATAGAAGGGAGCTGAATAGAAGCTAGACCCCTCTGAATGTACCTTGTTTTTTTGTTTGATTTTGGAACCAATAAATGTTTTATCTAATTTTTAATTAATTAATAAAAAGGATCCCCTAAAAATGGACAGCAAACTAAAAACAAAAAGAAAACCAAAAAGAACTTCTGTGTCTAGTTGATGGCATAACTACCTGTAGGAGGCGTATTTCAAAAGAAAGACGCCACAATATCTGCACTCTGCGCCCCTCGTGGGATCTAGCCCAAGGACAAAAAAGAACTACAAAGATATCCAGAGACCTTAATCTGCATTCTGTGGTCTAGTTGTTGTAAGTAATGTTATTATTTTGAAACCAGAAAATAGGATAAAACAAATATGTTTGCCATCATCTTATTAAAAAGAAACCAAGATTTTCAAAGCAAGGAGATAAAACATAGACATATACATGAATAAAATCAGGAAATTTAAATAAAATCCCATTATTCTTACTTCAAATTGAAAATATCAGTATTAACTCGTGATTTATTTTTCATTGTCTAAAAATTTGGCATTTCCTAGTGATGTCCACTGAAAAGATTTGGAAGCAGTGAGAACTCAATAACAACAAACACCCCAGTTCCCAGATGGTAGTTTCTAGATGCCATTTCTCACCGAAGGGAACAAGGGCTCCTTGAGCTGGAACATCTTGTCATGCCTGGAAACAAAGGAGCTGTCAAAGATTACTATGATCACATCAAAATGACATGGCAGCCAACATGAAGGGGCCCCCGGTTACCAAGGATGAGACAGTCTGAACATAAAAAAATACTGCAATAGATCGAAATACGGAAAAGTCCCGGGTTCATCATGATACTCCATATCCCTGTACCCCTTCCCCACTGCCACAGTAGGTAAACCCTCCTTAGTTAACTCTGGAAGTTGCCAGAACACCAACTCATTATTCTGAAAACTGACAAATAAAGGAAAATAATCTAGTCGTTATCCTGCCTTTCTTAAACTATTCCTCATGGCAACCAAATAGTTGCTGTGGGGAAGTTCTTTACGAAAGACATACAACTAGTAAGTGCAGTAGGAATGATACCATTGGGAACTCACCGGTTTGCAAACCCTAACAAAATGGTGAGGTAACTGTCACCAAAGGCTGCTAAAGCCATTAGGTTAAATGTCGATGGGGAATTATAATGTATGGATCATGTTGACACCATCTGAACCCAAAGATGAAGGATCAACGAAGCAGGTGTCATGCACGTGCCAATGTGATACAACAGCAAGTACACAACATCACCTATGAAGTATTATTCTCCCGCCTCCCAAAAACGAAGAATCTGGATGTAATCAAATACTAGATGTAATACCCAGTTCTCAAGAAATAGTGGGGTATAGAAGAATGTGTTAAATGACACCATGAGTAATTTAACCAGAAATATTAAGCAACTGGGAAATTCTACAGGTCAAGTGACTTAGTTTAATCCAGAAATAAATGACATTTCTTAAAGAGAAGGGGAACAATTATAGATGAAAAGAGATTTTAGACATGTACCAAGATGCATAGCAGACAGATACCATAGATGTTTATTAAAAGATATACAGCTGCTAGGGCGCCTGGGTGGCTCAGTTGGTTAAGCATTCGACTTCAGCTCAGGTTATGATTTCAGGGTTCGTGAGTTCCCCCACGTCAGGATCTGTGCTGACAGTTCAGAGCCTGGAGTCTGCTTTGGATTCTGTGTGTGTGTCTCTCTCTGCTCCTCCCTCATTCACACTCTGTCTCTTCCTCTTTCTCAAAAATAAATACACTTCTAAAAAATTAAAAATAAGATATACAGGTGCTAATTTATACTATTGTTTCAAATTTTCTGTAGGTTTCAAATTTTCAAAAAAATTTTTTAAATCAAAGTGAGAAAAAGATGAATCAACCAAATGAGGTGTGTCGGTCACATTTGAATGCTGATTTGAACAAATCAATTTATTTATTATTTTATTTTATGTTAGTTTACTTTATTTTATTTTATTATTTTATTTGAGAGAGAGAGAAAGAGCATAAGCAGGGGGGAAGGGCAGAGAAAAAAAGAGATAATTCTAAACAGACTTTACGTGGAGCCTGACATGTAGCTTGATTCGAGGCTCAGTGCAAGGCTGGACCCCACGACCCTGGTATCATGACCTGAGCTTAAATCAAGAGTTGGACGCTCAACTAACTGAGCCACCCAGGAGCCACCCTGAACAAGGCAATTTAAAAAGACGTATTTGAGACAACCAAGGCTTTATTGTGAATTATTTTTGATTTTGTTGGATATGACAATTGTGTTGTAGTTATGTTGAAAAAGTCATTATATATCCAAAGTACACAATGAGGTAATAATAAACAAAAATATGCTAACATAGGCTAAAGGTATAGTAGTAAGAATATGTTGGGAATAGTTAGAGTTTGATGCTGGGGTCATACCCTGGCCCCTCTACTTTTTGACTGAGAGAACTTGAGTCAGTTTCTTGTACTCTCTTAAATTCAGTTTCCGCCAAATACCACCTCTATTGAGAATTAATGAAATAATGTTTATGATAGTGCCTAATCCATAGATGATATTTGACACAACTTTTTTTAATATAAAGGATTTTCTCATTATAGATGATTTGCGTTTAACCAAAGACAATATCTTTATCTAGTGGTTCATGTTAGATTTTCAAGCATTCACTGTAGATTAATGACTAAGCTATTCTTTATAGCACATGAGCCCAGGTCGCCCATAAAGGGCAGAAATCAAGGAGAGACTTTGAGGAATGGGCAGCCTCACATTGGCCATATTAGTGATGTGGTCACATAGTGGTCCAACAAAATGAGTTTCTATATGTAAAATGCTTAGAACAGGGCCTGGCTCATGGTAATATTATCTAAGTATTTATTATTATTATTATTATTATTATTAATGACTAAGCAGAATGTAAGCCAACTTCAACTTCTGCATATCTCTCCTTTTTCTGTTTCTCTGAACTTCCTCTCAAGTACTGAGGTAACAATCTATAAATTGATATAATTTCCTAGGTTTAGAAAGGATGACTCAATCTCTTAATTCACAGATTCTGCTCTTGTCTTAGACTTGAGCCATTTTGAGTTTCCATTTTGACTGCATTATCGCTAATGGGTCTTTGGCTGTCATAGTTAACAACCGCCTTGACCCATAATGATGAGGGAATCAATGGTCCCATGGGGTACTCCCTTCAGCCTCATCCTGCTGCTCCAAGGGAAGTCTGGTCCTCATTGCAGTCAGTGGTAATCAGGGATAGAGACACAAGTCCTTTGCTAATACACCAAGAAGTTCTCAGAGAAGAGCTTGGACTAACTAGCACCCTAGGCAGTCTGCCAGTTTGTAGCCTTTTTGCTAGAGGGGAAATTTCTGTGTGCTTCAAATTCTTCCCCTGACCATGGGCTGCATGGTATAAGTCTCTATGTAACATGTAACATGTGAGTTGCCCTGTGAGTGGTCATTCTGGGCTTGGAGATGCTGAGAACAATGAATCTGGGCTCAAAAATGTGACCTGCAGAAGGGTTTTGTAAGGGTAAAATACAGCATCCTAAAACAGACAAGTTCGCAGCAAAACTTATGATTCTGGGGCCACGTCAGTCTCAGAACATTTCATTGTCTTCACCTCAACCTGAAATTGCAAGAACTTCAGATCCCTAGAACCAATGCTGCCTCAGTTATTCCCGGATTTCCTCAGTGTCACAATCCCAGCTTTCTTCACAGAGTGGTGGCCAGCATCAGCCTCCTCTCTCTCTGGGAGCTCACCACCATGTCCGCTGCCAGGCCTCTGATGCCCGCCCAGAAGGAGTGGTTCCAATGCTACTACAAAGACTCCTGAAGGTCACTTCCATCCTTTCCCTAACTATGATGCTGCCCAATCCTCTGATGTCATGTGCTTTAAGTGAGCAAGGATCCAGTTGGGTAATGGGAGGTGCTGCTGTCTGGTTTGGAGAAAGACATTCAGGTAAGGCATCCAATTTGGATGATTGGATAAGAGCTGGTTCAAGGAGCCACTGGACCACATTTGCTGGTGTTGATTGGTGAGGCCAGATCAGGACTTGGGTTTCAGAGAGGGAGATCGATGGAGCCTGTCAGAGAACTTTGAAAAAGCATGAGAACATTTTAATCTGACCCAAATGGCAAGGAGTAGCCCTCTGCTGAGAGAAGCCAGCATAAGTTATATAACCCTGCTGGGGTTAAAGTTACCTGGCTGAGTGGGGTTGTCTGCCCAGCATCCATTTTCTAGGAAGGACCTAAACTCTTCCTATGCACAACTTTACATACCCATCCTATTAGCACCTCACACACCTACCCATTTCCTTGCCAAAATTACGCTACCCAAATTCAAATCCCAGCTCTACCACTAAACAATATGTGTTTGGACTTATTATTTAACATCTCTAAGCCTCGAGGTCATTATCTGTCATTTTTTTGAAAGGTAATAATTATACCTGCCCTGTAGTGCTGATTAGGACATTGGATATATGCAAAGCATTTGGCAGAGACCCTGGTGGATGGTAAATGTTCAATGAATGTTTTGATCATCATCACTGCAACCAACACCAACATCAGTATTTTGATTACCCCCAGAATTCTGTACATTTTTTTAAATCTGGCATCAATAGAGCCCACATGGCCTATTCTCTGCATGGAGTTACATATTGTCCAGGAACCAACAGTAAATATAAAGGTATTCCAATATTTAGTCACATTTCCTGAAGAACATTGAAGAGATTCCAGTCAATGGCCCCACCCCAGTCCTTGCCAGATCCCACTTCCTGTCCTCCCCCGTTTCCTCTACCCCAGCTTCTCCAGAGCCTCTACCAAGTGACCCACCACCCCAAAGTCCTCCCACATCTGGCCTGTTAGTCTTCCCTTCTCTTTCCCTCCCACTGCTGCCTCTTTTACGACCTTTGCAGCCTCTCCCATAGAGTCTCTTTGAACCTCATTTTCCCTCCTAAAAGATGGTTGGCATCAGACTGGAGTTTTTCTAATGAATAAAAATAAGGTCACTGGGCATTTATGTAGTATGTTATTGTATACCTTCTGATTTAATTCTGAGTGGATAAAGGCAACACTCTCTTTAATAGGCAGGTGGAGAAGACAGGAAAAGTCAGAAATACCAACAGGTTAGTAAATCTTGGCCCCAGGCAATACATGATATCACCATGCCTTGGGGGCATAATTGATTGGTCCAGGCTGAATTTATGACCTCAGCTCTCTGTCCATCAAGGGCTTTCATGGCGATCCTTGGATTGAAGACCGAGAGGGTCTTTGGAAGCCAAAACTATAGATTGTGAAACTTGGACTTTTTAAAATTGAAATCATGCCTTTTCAAATTTATTGAAATCATGTTTGTTTGTTTTGTCATGAAGATAAGTCAGTTTATAGGAAGACATAAGTGTGAGGCAGGAGAAAGAGAGACAGCAGGTGGAAAGAGCCATCCTGTCTTCTGGGTCCTCCCACCCGGGGATTCCTGAGCCTTCGGTGATGTTTGTCCCTTCTTTCCATCATTTCCTTCAGGTATAAGTAGCTTTGAGCTGTGCTTCTGTTCCTTATAACAGAAAAATCTAATCCACATCCATGATTGAGACGGAATCTCGCCCATGACTGGACAGAGGCTGCAGCATGCAGGTCTCACTGTAGGCAAGATAGAGCCAAGGTGAGGCACAAGAGTGTGGCACGAGGCAGTTGCGGGTTTAAAAAAAAAAAAGGTTTCCGTCTCTCCTGAACATCAGAAGTAGTGGCCAACAGCTTTATCTGTGGTGCTGGAAGAAGCCCAAGTTCATCCGGAGGCTGGGCAGAAGCCAGCAGCGAGTGTGCACAGGGCTGGGGCGGGGCAGGCCCAAGAGGTCAGTAAAAACACAGTGTGCATTTAGAGCTCAGGCTTGGCCCTCTCTCCTCCACTGACCCAGGCCTGCTTCTGTCTCCGTGTGGTCCTTCTGTGCTCACCTGCCTGCCTCTGCCACAGCACCCGGCTTCAGCAAGGACTTCTCCCCTGCCTCAGGCCAATGCCAAAACCCCTTGCTTCCTTCTCCTGCTCAGATCAAAATCTGACTCCAGGCTTTCCACCCTGCCTTTCCCAGCCACTGGGTGATCCCTTGGTATTTGCATGGGGTGGGGGTGCGTAAGGCAGAGGGCTTCATTTGAGTCCCAACAGAGCCACCACACATGTTGTGTCCTACACTGGCTCGTGTCCTCCTGAGCTTGTCCTCCCTCAAACCCTAGAGGTCTCCTAAGGGAGCCTGCACGCTCACTCCTACAGCCATGATTGTCCAAGTTGAATGTGAGATCCCAGCTGTGATGCGGAGCTCAGTTTTAGAGTAGCTTCCCAATGTTGCTGTTCCATCCGGGGCCTGTTGTGAGTAACATTCTTCATTCCTGGAGGTGTTACTATTAGTTATGAAGTTTCCCGTATGGGGAAAATTTGTTGACAATATGATTGTGTTTAAAGATTCAGTAGAAAGAAAGAAAGAAAGAAAGAAAGAAAGAAAGAAAGAAAGAAAGAAAGAAAGAAAGAAAGAAAGAAAGAAAGAAAGAAAGAAAGAACGAACAGAGGGAGGGAGGGAGGGAGGGAGGGAGGGAAGGAAGGAAAGAAGGAAGGAAGGAAGGAAGGAAGGAAGGAAGGAAGGAAGGAAGGAAGGAAGGGAGGGAGGGAGGGAGGGAGGAAGGAAGGGAGGGAGGGAGGAAGGAAGGGAGGGAGGGAGGAAGGAAGGAAGGGAGGGAGGGAGGGAGGGAGGGAGGAAGAAAGAAAGAAAGAGAGAGAGAGAGAGAGAGAGAGAGAAAGAAAGAAAGAAAGGAAGGAAGGAAGGAAGGAAGGAAGGAAGGAAGGAAGGAAGGAAGGAAGGAAGGAAGGAAGGAAGGAAGATTCTGTCAAACGATACCAGCCCCCTCTACAACTGAGACCACCAGTCAGAGTAATAAAAAATTTTAAAATGCTACGAGGCATATTTTGACACATTATAGTTTAGATTTTGGTTTTTATAGAGTAGTTTTAGGCTCACGGCAACATTGAGCATCAAGTACAGAGCGTTCTCACATACCCCTCCCCCTCCAACCTCCCGCACCGTTAACACACCTTGCAGAGTGGTAGTTTTGTCACAACTAAAGACCCCGCATGGACACATCATATGCACCCAAAGTTTACATTACGGCTGGCTCTTGATGGACATTCATTTTATGGGTTCGGACAAATGCATAATGAAATGTATGTATGAGACAGAATAGTCACACTGCCCACGTCCCCTGTGCTCTGTCTCTTTCCTCTCCGTCTCTCCAAACCCCGGCAATCCCTGGTCTTTTTACTGTCTCCATGGTTTTGCCTTTTCCAGAATGTCATATCTTTGGAATCAGACAGAGTACAGCTTTTTTAAAATTGGCTTTTTTTTCACTTAACTCTATTTGAGATTCCATACATGTGGGGCGCCTGGGTGGCTCAGCTGGTTTAGCATTGGCCTTCGGCTCAGGTCATGATCTCACAGCTCATGAGTTCAAGCCCCACATCGGGGTTGCTGTCTTGTCCCCTCTCTCTCTGCTCCTCCCCTGCTATGCTCTGTCTCTCAGAAATGAATAAACATTAAAAAAAAGATTCCTCCATGGCTTGATGGCTCATTTGTTTTTATTGCTGAATAATATTCCCCTGAATGAGCGTCCCACAGTTCATTTACCCGTTATGTACTAAAGGATATCTTGGTTGCTTCTAAGTTTTGGAAATTATGAATAAAGCTGCTATAAATATTTGTGTGCAGGTTTTTGTGTAGACATAAGTTTCAGTTCCTTTGGGCAAATACCAAGAAGTGGGATTGCTGGATCACATGGTAAGACTATGTTCGGTTTAATAAGTGTCCTTAATACACATCGGCCGGTTTTATCTTTAAGGTAAAGCTCTAGTGTCATCTAGTGAATCTGGCTCCTTCCAGTTTAGCAAACCGAGACTCCAAGGGGTGATGTGACTTCCCCCGTATCACCAGACTGAACCATGTACTTCCCGACTAGGAAGAGGAAAACTTCTTCACCACTGCTTACTCACAGCCCCTGCCAGGCGGCCCTGTCATCCAGCTCTCTCTTTAATGCGCCTGTCTCACTCTATGGGTGGCCAGGATGCCCAGAAATGGGGTCCAGTGAACCCCACCGCCCACCTCTGGCTCAGGGATTACTTGTAGTAACTCCCGTTACTCACTACTTCCTCCCCACCCCACACCCCACACCCCACACCTCTTCATCCCTGACTTTGGAGGGACAAGAGACCATTTTTTTTTCTCCTGAAAGGCTTGGGGAGCTGCCTGGCTCCCCACACATGGGGCGAGATTGGTTCAGACCACAGCGATTATGGAGATGGAAAAAACCCTTGTCCATCAGTACAGTGTCCTATAGGTGGCGCCATTCTGAGGATGCCAGGACGTCTCACCCAGTGAGAGCTTGTGTGATGCAGGGATGAGGGGAATGGGGCGGTGGGGGAGTGTGAAGGCAGAGTGGCTGAACAGCAGAGAGAGAATAGTGGCTCATGCCCATTTTGCACACACCGGTTAGCAACAGAAGGAAGTTTGAACCTTGTTTTCTCCTTGAAGGACAAGCAACCTCTGACAACGGGAAATCATTTGTCTTGTGGGTTTCTTCCCTTTTTTTTTTCTTAAGACTTTCAAGCTCTGTTCTTTTGGCAATTATTTGTTTAAAATAGTTTCTTCAGAATTGCCTGTTTATGCTCCCCTAATGTAGTACTTTGGGCTTCCTGTACAGTATGTCCTCTTCAGAGGACATAGAGAAATCATGCTAATAAGGACTATGCACATTTTGTTCTCTTAACAATTTGTGTGTGTGCGTATGTGTGTATGTGCGTGCGCGCACGCACGGACAAATCACTCAGAATCTGGAAATTTCCTTTGTGTTAAGATGGATGGGAAATTGCTTGTGGTATGGTCAGGATTGTCTTTTCACAATTGTGACTGAAATCAATTTACCCAGCCTGAGTAGCCATAGGAAAGTAAGAAGGGGGGTGCTGCGGGAAGACACAGCAGCTCGTTCCGCCTCTACCTCCTGATTTCTTTTTCTTCCGTGCAGTAAGGAGACAGACACAAAAGAAGGTGACATAATGCCTCTTAAAACACGGACTAAGCATCAAGCACATCTGAATCCACAGGACAGAAGTTCTCACGCTGGGGACCTCCTCAGCCCCAGCCCAGGCCTGACCCTGTACCATTCGGCTCTTGTCTCCTCCATTGGGCTGCTCCTGAGTGCCATCGTTTATAACAAAACTGTAAATGTGTGTATGTGTGAAATATATACATTAAGAAAAGCCATTAACTAAGCCTCAGGATATATTGGTCATGAAGATGAGGATGGTGAACGTGAGCCTTGCAGTATTCAGAACTCTTAGAAAGCAGGAGGGTAAAACAGACGGCAAGGACAAGGACAATGGCTGGCCGTCTCTGACAATGCTCATCAGTCATCATGACAGAGCGTCGTCCTTCCAGCACTAAACGTGGCACTCGGCTTGCGGCTCAGGAGCAGTGAGCGTTGTGGTTCTGGTGCTAGGGCTTCATCGGGGCTGGCGATACAGGTGCGGGGACTTCCAGGTGCCTGCACTAAGGGGAGCAAGAGAATTAGCGGCCGACCCTTTCATCCAGGGATCCAGGCACCTGTGGACTCAGGCGGCACAGATGGGGCTGAGCAGGAGGAGCTGGGGGAGAGTGGGGCTCGGAGGGCTTCACGGTGGAAGTGACTTTTCCATAGGGTTTTAGTGGACACAGGTCATGTGAAGAAGAGGGGAGGGCTTCCTGGTTCGTGCTTGGGCTGACCGTGCATCACTGGAGGAGGGGAGGAGAAGGCGAAGCTGGCTGGGCTGCCGTGTCATCCAAGCTGATGACAGTCTTGGGGAAACAAGGAGTCTTAGATGGTGATGGGGGACAGTGAGAGCACTGTCATTCATACTAGGCAAGCAATTATTTCCATTTTAGGCCCAGAACCCTGCCACTTGAAGATGATTTGCAAATGGTAAAGAAAGTATGTTAATGCTGTTGCTATTAGCCAAAGGTTTTATTTTTGTTTTTGTTTTTTGTTTGTTTTTGTTTTGTTTTTGCAGAAGCAGCACGGGAAATTTCTGCCCTTCTTTCGTTCCTTTCTCTCACTTCATACAAAAATGTGTTACATTCACCTGTGGCAGGAAATGGAACTTTCTGAACTGAGAATGCCTGCACTAACCCCCGGGGAGTTAAAAAATGTTTTTTAAAACCTTTACATATATAAGAGAGACCTGCAGGATGCTCATGTTAGTGTGAATTTATTTTAAAAATATATTTAGGGGAACTTCTCATGCATGATTATCCCCCCTGCCGGGTGCTGGAGATTGGGGGCACCCAGGGATTAGAGTGGGAGTCGGGACACACAGCTACCTGCAGTGGGGCGGGGCCAAGCCGTAGGGCGCAGACAGGAGGCCATGACCGTGGGAGGCCAACCCTGAGCCTCCCCCTCTCCCAATCTGTCTATAAACACACTCTGGGCTCTCCCTGCAGGAATGAAACTCCTCCTGCTCCCTTGCAGGAGATACCACTGACTCTTTCTTCACTCTTCAGCCTCTGAAAAGGGAGATAATAACGCCCATCTCAGAGTTGTGTGAATTGAATAACTGAACACAGGGGAAATAATCAGGATGGTGCCTGGCACATAACAAACATCTAGGAAATGCGTGCTATCGCTATTAACGCCGTCTTAGGAAAGAGTGGGAGGCAAATGCATCTACCTGGTCCGTCCATCTGAACCAGAGCAGATTCTGTGTCTATTGGCATAGAAATAGCACTTATTAAAAATTTGGTGGGGGCGCCTGCGTGGCTCCATCAGTTAAGCCTCTGACTCTTGGTTTTGGCTCAGGTCGTGATCTCAGCCCCACGTTGGGCTTTGCACTGACAGTGTGGAGTCTGCTCGAGACTCCCTCTCTCTCTGTCTCTGCCCCTCCCCTGCTGGTGTTCTCTCACTCTCTCTCTCTCTCTCAAAATAAATAAATAAACCTTAAAGAAATTTTTTTCAAAGAAAAAAATTTTAAAGCAGGCTACAAAATAGTTATTAGATTATGATTTCCATTTGGGGGAAAGATATTTTTACATGAAGATTAGTAGGCTGGACTGTGTACCCTCAAAATTCAGATGTTGGAGTCCTCACCCCTAGTTCCTCAGAATGTAACTATATTTGAAAAATAAGGTCTTTAAAGAAATAATTAAGTTAAAATGAGGTGATTAGGGTGCTTCTTAGTCCAATATGACTAATGTCCTTCTAAGAAGAGAAATTCAGACACAGGTGGGAGCCCAGAGGTAGGACCAGGTGAGGAGACAGTGGGAAGGCAGTTATCTGCAAGGGAAGGAGAGAGGCTTCGGAAGAAACAAAACCCGCTGACACCTTGGTCTTGGACTTCTGGGCTCCAAGACCGTGAGAAAAAAAAATCTGTTCTGTGTCCCCCAGTCCATGGTTTTTGGTTGCGGAACTCCTGGCAAGCTAGTACAATGGAGGAAATGTCAAAGGCTGCACTCTTAGGGGTTATTCTCAGAGTGGAGGAATGTCAGCAGGTTTCAATTTAACTTATTTTCTGATTTTAACAGGACCCAGAATATCTTATCAGCAAATTTTCACAGAGGATGATAAGACAAAGCAACACCCTCAGACTGAGTTCCCCACATGGTTAGATTTCAAATCCCTGTTTGCCACCATCCCGTCGTCTCCCCTCTCTGTCACCTGCGCACGGGACTGGTTACAGGAGGGACTGGCCCAGGGCCAGCCTGCTGAGGTCCTGCTTCAAACACTGTCATGGGAATAATGAGCATCCAAACCAGTCAGATTTTACCAGAAATCGAGCAGGGCTTCTGAAAATGATTCCATCCAGAAGAAAACGATCCAGGGGCACCTGGGTGGCTCAGTCGGTTAAGCTTCTGACTTCGGCTCAGGTCATGATCTCGTGGTTCGTGAGTTCAAGCCCCATGTGGGGCTCTGCGCTGACAGCTCAGAGCCTGGAGACAGCTTTGGATTCTGTTTCTCCCTCTCTCTCTGACCCTGCTCTGCTTGTACTCTGTCTCTCTCTCTACCTCTCACAAAAATAAATAAAAACATTATAAAAAATTTTCAAAAGAGAACGATCCCATTCAAAAGAAAAGATGGTCTATTTTTACCTAATGAATGTTGGAGTCCTGGTCACACATAAAATGTTAGCTTTTCCTATGGGAATTCTTCAGGGCCCCTACCAGAAATCTCCAGAGAGCCCCACAGTCTGGCACGCATTCCTGGAGTTGATTACATGCCAGCGCCCACATTGATAGTGGGTCTTCCGATTCCTAACTTGTTGAGGTCACTCAGAATGAAAAGATGTCAGTCTCTGAATATCTCTGTCCACAAAATTCCCACGTACCTTTGCCTTTTTCTTGCACAAAACAGCCTGGACCCTTCCCCGAGGCAGCTGGACTACCAGAGAAATGGTAGTGGGGGGTGGGGCAGATAATGGAGGGCTACAGAAGTCTCCTCTTCCCAATATTTTCTTTGATCCCAAGAGAAAAATCAAAAGATGAAAGCAAATCTGTGAAGGAAGAAAGCAAGAGTGCAGTCTGCCTCAACGGCTTGACCTCAGTCTGTTGCCTTAACCCCTCCATGGGGCAGCACCGAGGTGGGCTGGGCTGGCGGCAGATAGTCCCCCTCCCCCCACGTGCCCCCTGTTCCAGCTGCTCTCCTAGCTTGTCAACAGCGAGAGATGGAGGAGTAGATTCTTTCCAGCTGGTAGATCTGTGGAGTTTCTGGAAACTGTCAGTCCTGAGCCATTTGTGAAGAGGAACAGTCAGTTCCTAGCCGGTAACAGGTGTTGGGAGTGCCTGACCAGCTCTGCAGTCCTGGCAAGAACAGGGCCACGGTGGAGGTCAAAGGGGTGATTGGGAAGGCTGCCCCAAGTCACCTTCTGCCTCCCTGACTGCCCCCTGAGCCAAAGAAAGCCAACCATGTCTAACATTATCATGGCTGAAGGTTGAGGATTGGTTGCCAGCATTCCGTTTCCTGTCCAGAGTCCGGGAGTGAATGCTTCTCAGGGAGAGCTTCTTAAGTAGCCCCTATCAATTATCACCTCATATCAGACTCCGAGCTGGGAGTTTCCCACCCACTGGGTCCTATAAGCCGTGTGCTGGTGCTACCATCCTGAACTCATGGTCTTGGTAACTTGGATGCATTACTCAAGCTTTTGAAGCCACGGTTTCTTCATCTATAAAATCCAAATAAGAATGCACATACCTCATGACTTTGTCAGGAGAATAAACTTTCAATAAATTAGCCAGGATTAGAAATACGAGTCAAGCGGCACCTGCGTGACTCAGTTGGTGGAGGGTCCTCCTTCGGCCCAGGTCATGATCTCACAGTTTGTGAGTTCGAGCCCCACATCGGGCTCTGGGCTGATAGCTCACAGCCTGGAGCCTGCTTCTGTGTTTCTCTCTCTGTCCCTCCCCTGCTTATACTCTCTCTCTCTCAAAAATAAATAAACATTTTAAAAAATTTTAAAAATGACGAGTCAAGACTGTATGTACCAATATGGAAATAGCTCTAGGGCATCTTGTTAAAAAAGAGAAGGGGCAGGTGGCAGCAGAAAACTCATGTAGTAAGTTCCTATTTGTGTAAAATAGAAAGATATATAGGGGTGTGTATGCACTGTGTGGCTGAACAATAATTTGAGATTTTAACTTGTCTTTTTTCTTGTATTTTCCTTCTTTGTCTCAGGCTGGCCAGGTAGAAAGAGCCAAGAGGGTGAACTTGACAACGGCTTCTGCACCAGGGGCTAACCTTCAAGGCCCTGGAGCCCTCGGCGAGCCAATGATGGCTCTGGAGCCAGCAGCCCTAGCACCCCTTGTTGGGGACCAAGACAGCCATTCTTTAGGCCAGAAGCCTAGAAACACCTACATTCCAGTCAGGTGCCTGCCTCCACCCCCTAGCTGACCCCCGCCTGTGCCTCCATGACCTGGCTCACTCTCTGACCAATTTAAAGTATCCTAATGTAATTACATGTATGTACCTTCCATATCCCATAGTGTCCAAGTACACCCAAGACTAGTGAGTGGGATCTGGAGACCCGGGGAGGGACATCCAGACCCTCCTTCCCCAGCTATGGAAAGACACAAGGACCTCTCACTCCTGGTTTTCTGGAGAGGGGAACTGGGGGAGCTAAGATGGGACAGAGACTTACTTCTCTTTCTTCTTTTTGGCCCAATTCCGGGGTGTCACCCTCTGCTAGGAGCCTCCCTGCTGGCTTCTCTTCCTCCTTCACGACCCACATCTGCTCCAACGTGGTGTAAGTTGAGGGCGTGAGGGTCGTGGGATTGAATCTCAGCTCCATCACTTGTCGTGACCATGAACAAATTGTTTGATTGATCTTCATTAGCTTCCACATCTATAAACTAGTGAGAATTATAGTACCTATAATGCTGCTTTACAGAACCATAGTGAAGGTTAAATAAGATAATGTAACATAACACAGTGGCAGGCACATATAAAGCAGTTGGTAAACATTAACTAGATTTACTAAAGAGAAATCTTTAAGCCAGTGGGATAATATAATTATGAGGGCACTAAGTATAACGGTCAGATTGGAGAGGAAGGCCCCACAGGACACAGGTTGCTCTCTGGAAGCAAGCAGTACGTTGTCCTGTCAGAGATTGGCCGAAAAAGAGCTGAGGTGACCTCTTGTCATACTCCAGCTCTCAGCTACCGGAAGAGGAAGACTGTGCCTGACACAGGGCTGGTACTTAATAAAGTTTTATTGGAGACTATTGGGGAAATATAGAACCCAAAACAACCTCTCCACAAAGGTAGTAGAGACCTATACTACAAAGGTAGTTGAGTAGGCATGAAACCAGAATGTGATGCCCGCTGAAGGGGTTCCGAGGACGCCACCTCAAATTCTGCCACTCTGGCAGAATGATTACTCTGAGCTAGAGGCAACTGAGAAACAGCAGACCCAAGAAAAACTCTCTGCCCTAACATTTCCATACATTTGAAAAGAACAGAGAAAGAAACAAAACAGTGAGGGAGAGAGAAAAATCTTCTTCCTTATTTTTCAACAGGGAGAATTAAGCCTCTTATTTTTAATTTGTACCTGCTCTTACAGTTTATGGTAAAAACTACAACTATGAAAATTATTGAGAGCTTGCTACAGGACAGACAGATGTTCATTGATTTAATAGTCACAAAATCCCTATAAGATCCATGTAAGTATGGATCTATGCTACAGATGAGGAAACTGAGGCACAAGGAGATTATTTTACTTGTCTAAGGTCACTCAGAGGGGCGGCCAGGATTTAAATCCAAGCACTCTTGATGAGCGGGTGGATAAAGAGAGAGAAAGATGGACGGATGGGACCCGGAAAGAGATGAGTTTTTCAAACGGCGATTGAATTTGGAAAATGCTGCAGAAGGCTTGTGGGAAGCCAGCAAGGTAACGTACTTGTCTGAAGGTCAATTTGTTCTCTCAGTTCAGTAAGGCAATTCCTTCTTCATGCCCTTTTCATTCCAGTTTCTGGGTTCAGTGCTCCTCATCTCCGAAATCTCTCCATCAGTAACCGTTTTTGATGTTTTCATGGTAAAATTAAAAAATCAGATGATTGCTGATTTTAATCTTTGCGCACATGTCACCCCCTCGATGATTTGTTTTCCCCAGTGTTTGCAGTTTGGGAGAAAGAAGCTCAGTTGGGTTCCCAGCACACACATCATGAGGCTGCTGTTCTCCAGTCTACCCTTCATTTGCAGGAGAGAGGGGCTGGGGCTTTACTTTTAACACCCTCTTATCTTTAATTTCCCTTCCCCGCCGTACAAAATCATGTCAGAGGATTCACTGGGGGGAGAAAATCTCTTCCTTTCCTTTTCCCAGGAACAAAGTTCTGCATTTTGGAAATATTACTTTAAAAATGTTTTTCATGCTGTTTTTTAAGAAATATTTTCCCCAAAGAACATAAGATTTGCTGAATGGCGTTCTGACACTGTGCGGTGTAGATTGTGAAATTTAACGTTGTGTCCCATCCTGTCTACAGGCTGACATTTTCATTCTAACTTACTTGAGTAGTTATGGGTGTTTTAGGGAGATAGGTATAAAAGACATAGGGTCACGACTGAAATGCATTTATTTTTTATTTTCTTAAAGATTTCAAAAAATGTCTATTTGAGAGAGAGAGTGAGAGAGAGAGAAAATCCCAAGAAGGCTCCGCACCGTCAGCATGGAGCTTGACATGGGACTTGATCTCACGAACTGTGAGATAATGACCTGAGTTGAAATCAAGAGTCGAACATTTAATTGACTGAGCCCCCCAGGTGCCCTACAACAAATGCATTTAGTAGGGCCCCCTGTATATGAAATACTGCAATTGACTTGATACTGAAAGTTGCTCAGAGTAGTGTCTGCCCTGTCTACACTCTAGAACAGTGAGGTAGAGGATAGCCTGAGAGGACAAGAGGAAGGACAAGAAGAAAAGATGGTAAAACAATGAGCCCGTTCATGAGCGGACCACAAAGTATCATCACATGGAGGTTGGCTCAGAAGTCAGCACAGGAAGAACCAGTTTATTGATGAGGTGGACTGTTGTGTGTGGACTGTGTCGCCATCCCCCTCCCTGCCCCCCAAAATATATACTGAAGTCCTAACCCCCAGTACCTGTGAAAGTGACCTTATTAGGGTCTTTGATGATGCAATCAAGTAAAATGAAGGGATTAGGGTGGGCTTTAACCCAATATGCCTGGTGTCCTAAGAAGAGGGAAACTGGACATAGACACACAGGGACAACACCAAGTGGAAAGACTCCATGTGAAGAAGGAGACCGAATGAAGTTATGCTGCCACAAGCCAAGGAACACCCAGGACCACAGAAACTAGAAGAGGGGAGGATGGATCCTTTTTGGGACTTCAGAGGGAGCATGACCCTGCCAGCCCCTTGACTGTGGATGTCTATGTTATGGCGGCCTAACGAAACCGATGCATGGATTCTGAAGGGTCCAAGCAAAAACCGACTTTCTTCTCTTCCCTGTCTTTCCATACCCACACTGTGAGACTATTTGTGATGGCACCTCAGATCCCATAGCTTTTCCTGGTCATTTTGAGATACAAGAAGTCTTATTCTGTCTAATACCAAAATTCCAGTCCACATCCCACTTAAAACTTCTCCCCTTTCCAATTGTAAGTTTAACTCAAGCTTAGAAACCTTCAGTGGTAGAAGGCAGGATAGTTGGTTTCTCCACTATTTCCCCACCTGACTGGCTACCTCTTTTCTCCCTCACTCACTGTATTGTGCATGGCTGATACAAAGGGGCAGAGGAGAAATGGGAACAAAAGAGTCCTTATTTGATATGTGCACTTATTATCTGATGGTGGATTCTCTAGATAAGACAGATGTCCATAGTCTGGCTCCTTCTTTTGTGGGGCACAGATTATAGTCATTTCAAATAATAGGTCCATTTTGCCGGCCCTTGTTAACTGGGGCCTTCCTACTGTAGGGTACCCTTATATGAAAGACGCTCACTGGCAGATCATTCATGACCCACCCCAATAATGTACCACTAGCCCCTATTTATGCTTGCCTCTCTCCTCACAGGAAGCCACAAAAGACATAATTTTATTTACATGGTCTTACATAGGCAGTTCTCTAAAGAAATAGATCACTAGCTTAAAATAATAGAAAAAGAATGGAAAGAAATGGAAGGAAGGAAGGCAGGCAGACCTGTGGGCAGACAGGAGAGAAGGAAAGAAGGGAGAGGAGGAAGGAAGGAAGGAAGGAAGGAAGGAAGGAAGGAAGGAAGGAAGGAAGGAAGGAAGAAAATGTCGAACATAGTCATTAAAAATGAAAATTAAGTTGGGGCGCCTGGGTGTCTCAGTTGGTTAAGTGTCCAGCCGGAAGCCATTCCTCATGTCCCAGTGAACAGGATGGCTCGTGGCCACTTTTATGCTTTTCCTCTCAGGGGTACTTGGACCAAAAAGACAGAGGGGGAGAGGGGAGGTAAGACACACAGATGGGTTTGCCACAATCTCCACTCCTCTTGCAATGCTTCAGGGAGAGAGAACTCTCTGGAAGTGAGGTGCTCTGTGAACTTAGGAAGGTCGGGACAAGCTGGTGAAGAGCTGGCTTTGAAGCCAGGCTGCCAGGATTGGAATCCTGACTCTAACCTACTGGCGAGTGATTTGGGGTCGACATTTAATCTTTGAACTCCAGTGTTCTTATCTGTAAAGCGGTCTAAATTCCTACCTCAGAATTGTTAGAATTAAATGAAATAATGTGCTTATGAAATGGGACTTTGACTCAGGTCATGATCTCACGGTTCATGAGTCCGAGCCCCTGGAACCTGCTTCAGATTCTGTCTCCCTCTCTCTCTGCCCTTCCCCCACTCACCCTCTGTCACTCTCTCTCAAAAATAAATAAACATTAAAAAAAAATGAAAATTGAGAGACAGGACCAAGATGGCGGAGGAGTAGGGAGGACCAAAGTTTCCCTTGTTTTTTTGAATTGAGAGGGACCGAAACAGAGAGATTCTCAACTCCAAGAACCTGGCAGAAAAGGTGTAGCAGCTTACAAGGAACGCAAGAAACATAGACAACGCCCTAAGACCGGCAACTTCAAGAAACAACCCAAAACACATCCAGCCAAAATGACGAGACAGAAGAATTCTCCTCAAAAGAATCCACAAGAAGCAGTGACAGCTCAAGAATTAATGAAAACAGATATAAGCAACATAACAGAACAAGAATATAGAATGACAATCATAAAACTAATCGCTGGCCTTGAAAAAAGCTTAGAAGAATGCAAGGGGTCCCGCGCGGCAGAGTTCAAGGACCTTAAAAACGGGCAGGAAGAATTAAAGAAGAAATTAGAAGAAATACAGGGGAAACTGGAAGCAGCCACAGCACGGATTGAAGAGGTAGAGGAAAGAGTTAGTGCATTAGAAGACAAAATCATTGAAAAAGAGGAAGCAGATAAAAAGAGAGAGAAGCTGATCCAGGAACAGGAAAGGAGAATTCGAGAGCTGAGCGATGCACTCAAAAGAAACAATATCCGTATCATAGGAGTTCCAGAGGAAGAAGAGAGAGAGAAAGGAGTCGAAGGGGTTCTTGAACAAATCATTGCTGAGAACTTCCCCAACATGAGGAAGGAAAAGGGCATGGAAATCCAAGAGGCACAGAGAACTCCCCTCAGACGTAACTTGAATAGACCTTCTGCACGGCACATCATAGTGAAGCTGGCAAAATACAAAGATAGGGAGAGAATCCTGAAAGCAGCTAGGGACAAAAGAACCCTAACATACAAAGGGAGACCTATAAGGGTAGTAGCAGACTTATCTACAGAAACTTGGCAAGCCAGAAAGGAATGGCAGGATATCTTCAATGTGATGAGCAAGAAGGACCTGCAACCAAAAATTCTGTATCCGGCTAGCCTGTCATTCAGAATAGAAGGAGAGATCAAGGTTTTTCCCAACAAACAAAAACTGAAAGAATTTATCACAAATAAGCCAGCACTGCAAGAGATCCTGAGGGGCATTCTATGAAGGCAAACCTGCAAAGAACACAAACTGCCAGGGACAGCCTTACAGTCATGAAACCTACAGATAATACAGTGACTGTAAGCCCATATTTTTCAATATTAACGCTGAATGTAAATGGACTAAATGCGCCAATCAAAAGACACAGGATAACAGAATGGATTAAAAAACAAGACCCATCTATTTGCTGCCTTCAAGAAACTCATCTTAAACCTGAAGACACCTTCAGATTGAAAGTGAGGGGATGGAAAACTATCTACCATGCTACTGGAAGGCAGAAGAAAGCCGGAGTAGCCACACTTATATCAGACAAATTAGACTTTAAAATGAACGATGTAATAAGAGATGAAGAAGGACATTATATAATAGTCTCAGGGACCATCCAGCAGGAAGAGCTAACAATTGTAAATATCTACGCACCGAATTTGGGGGCACCCAAATTTGTAAAACAACTAATTACAAACATTAGCAACCTCATCGATAAAAATGTCCTAATAGTAGGGGATCTCAACACTCCACTCTCAGCATTGGATAGATCCACAAAACAGAAAATCTCCGCAGAAACAATAGCCCTGAATGACACATTAGAACAGATGGGCCTCACAGACATCTTTAGGGTCCTTCATCCAGAAGCAAAGGAATTTACGTTCTTCTCAACTGCACACGGTACATTTTCCAAGATAGACCACATTCTGGGGCACAGGGAAGCTCTGAATAAATATAAAAAAATTGAGATCATACCGTGTACACTGTCAGACCACAATGCTTTGAAACTTGAAATCAACCACAGGAGAAAGCCTGGAAAATATCCAAGAACATGGCGGCTAAGAAATAACCTACTAAAAGATGACTGGGTCAACCAAGCCATCAGAGAAGAAATTAAAAAATACATGGAAACAAATGAAAATGAAAATACAACAATCCAAACGCTCTGGGACGCAGGAAAGGCAGTCCTGAGAGGGAAATATATTGCAATCCAAGCCCATCTCAAGAAACAAGAAAAATCAATAACACAAATTCTAACAGCACGCCTAAAGGAACTAGAAGCAGAACAAATAAAACAACCCAAGCCCAGCAGAAAGAGAGAAATAACTAAGATCAGAGCACAAATTAACCATATGGAGACAGAAAAGGTAGTGGAACAGATCAATGAAACCAAAAGCTGGTTCTTTGAAAAAATAAACAAAATAGACAAACCTCTAGCCAGGCTTCTCAAAAAGAAAAGAGAGAGAACTCAAATAGATAAAATCGTGAATGAAAAGGGAGAAATTACAACCAATCCCTCAGAGATACAAGCAATCATCAGAGAATACTATGAAAAATTATATGCCACCAAACTTGGCAATCTGGAAGAAATGGACAGCTTCCTAAATAGCCACACGCTACCAAAACTCAAACGGGAAGAAATAGAAAAATTGAACAGACCCATAACTAGTGAAGAAATAGAATCAGTTATCAAAAATCTCCCAGAAAATAAAATCCCTGGACCAGACGGCTTTCCTGAGGAATTTTACCAGACATTTAAAACAGAGTTAATTCCTATCCTCCTCAAGCTGTTCCAAAAAATTGAAACGGAAGGAAAACTCCCGGACTCATTCTATGAAGCCAGCATCACTTTGATTCCCAAACCAGATAGAGATCCAGCAAAGAAGGAGAATTACAGGCCAATATCCCTGATGAATATGGATGCAAAAATTTTCAATAAGATACTAGCAAATCGAATCCAACAACACATAAAGAGAATTATCCACCATGATCAAGTAGGATTCATCCCTGGGTTGCAGGGCTGGTTCAATATTCGCAAATCAATCAACATGATACATCACATCAACAAAAGAAAAGATAAGAACCATATGATCCTGTCAATAGATGCAGAAAAAGCATTTGACAAAATACAGCACCCGTTCTTAATAAAAACTCTCGAGAAAGTCGGGATAGAAGGAACATACTTAAACATCATAAAAGCCATATATGAAAAGCCCACAGCCAATATCATCCTCAATGGGGAAAAACTGAGAGCCTTTCCCCTGAGATCAGGAACACGACAGGGGTGTCCACTCTCGCCACTGCTATTTAACATAGTGTTGGAAGTCTTAGCATCAGCAATCAGACAACAAAACAAAATAAAAGGCATCAAGATTGGCAAGGAGGAAGTCAAACTTTCACTTTTTGCAGATGACATGATACTTTACATGGAAAACCCGACGGAATCTACCAAAAGCCTACTAGAACTGATCCATGATTTCAGCAAAGTTGCAGGATACAAAATCAATGTACAGAAATCGGTGGCATTTCTATACACCAACAATGAAGCAGCAGAAAGAGAAATAAAGAAGCTAATCCCTTTCACAATTGCACCAAAAACCATAAAATACCTAGGAATAAACCTAACCAAAGATGTGAAAGACCTCTACACTGAAAACTATAAAAAACTTATGAAGGAAATTGAGGAAGACACAAGGAAATGGAAAAACATCCCATGCTCATGGATTGGAAGAATAAATATCGTTAAAATGGCAATACTACCCAAAGCAATCTACACATTCAATGCAATCCCAATCAAAATTGCACCAGCATTCTTCTCAAAGCTAGAGCAAACAATCCTAAAATTTGTATGGAACCACAAAAGACCTCGAATAGCCAAAATAATACTGAAGAATGAAACCAAGGCGGGAGGCATCACAATCCCAGACTTTAACCTCTACTACAAAGCGGTGGTTATCAAGACTGTATGGTATTGGCACAAAAACAGACACATAGACCAATGGAATAGAATAGAAAACTCAGAAATGGACCCGCAAGTATATGGCCAACTAATCTTTGATAAAGCGGGAAAATGTATTCAATGGAAAAAAGACAGCCTCTTTAATAAATGGTGCTGGGAGAATTGGACAGCAACTTGCAAAAGAATGAAACTCGACCACTTTCTTACACCACTCACAAAAATAAATTCTAAATGGATAAAAGATCTGAATGTGAGACAGGAAACCGTCAGAATCCTAGAGGAAAAAGCAGGGAAAAGCCTCTTTGACCTAAGACGCACCAATTTCTTACTTGACACGTCTCCAAAGGCAAGGGAATTAAAAGCAAAGATGAACTATTGGGACTTCATCAAGATAAAAAGCTTCTGCACAGCAAAAGAAACAACCAACAAAACGAATAGGCAACCAACGGAATGGGAAAAGATCATCGCAAATGACATATCGGATAAAGGACTAATATCTAAAATCTATAAAGAACTTACCAAACTCCACACCCGAAAAACAAACAACCCAGTGAAGAAATGGGCGGAAGATATGAATAGACACTTCTCCAAAGAGGACATTCAGATGGCAAATAGACACTTGAAACGATGTTCAATGTCACTCATCATCAGGGAAATACAAATCAAAACCACACTGCGATACCACCTCACACCAGTCAGAGTGGCTAAAATAAACAAATCAGGAAACTATAGATGCTGGCGAGGATGTGGAGAAGTAGGCACCCTCCTACATTGTTGGTGGGAATGCAAACTGGTGAAGCCACTCTGGAAAACGGTGTGGAGGTTCCTCAAAAAAATGAAAATAGAGCTACCCTATGATCCAGCAATAGCCCTGCTAGGAATCTACCCAAGAGACACAGGATTGCTGATGCATAGGAGCACGTGTACCCCAATGTTCATAGCAGCACTTTCGACAATAGCCAAAACATGGAAAGAAACTAAGTGCCCATCAACTGACGAGTGGATAAAGAAGATGTGGTACATATATACAATGGACTACTATGTGGCAATGAGAAAAAATGAAATCTGGCCATGCGTAGCAACATGGATGGAACTGGAGGGTATTATGTTAAGTGAAATAAGTCAGTCAGAAAAAGACAGATACCATATGTTTCCATGAATAGGTGGACTTGGTGAGACTAAGCAAAAACCAGGGGGAGGGGAAGAGGGGAAAGAAAAAAAAGACACAGAGAGGGAGGGAGATAAAACATAAGAGTCTCTCAAAGACTAAGAACAAACTGAGGGTGAGGGAGATGGGGGGGGAGAGGGGGTGATGGGCATTAAAAAAGGGCACATGTTGGGATGAACACTGGGTGTTTTATGTAAACCAATTTGAAAATAAACTATTTTAAATTAAAAAAAAAATGAAAATTAAGTTTCTTTTCTGAGAAAACACCAAATGGTGGATGATGCCCAGGGGCCCTGGATACAAGAAGCTTGAAAGAAAAAAAAAGTAAATTAAAACAAGATGCTACTTTTTCATATGTCAAATTGACAGAGATTTTAAACCGTTAAACTATTCAGGGTTGGTAAGGACTCAGGCACCCTTTATTCTCCTGGTAGGTATGTGAATTATGACAATGTTCCTGGAAGACAGTTAGAAATACTTATCAGGGGCACCTGGGTGGCTCATTCGGTTAAGCGTCTGACTTCAGCTCTCTCGGTTTGTGAGTTTGAGCCCCACGTCGGGCTCTGTGCTGACAGCTCAGAGCCTGGAGCCTGCTTCAGATTCTGTGTCTTCCTCTTTATCTGCCCCTCCCCTGCTCATGCTCTGTCTCTCTCTCTCAAATAATAAATAAACATTAAAAAAATTAAAAAAAAAAAGAAATACTTATCAAAGTGTCAACAAACGCACATCAGGTGGCTCACGTTCCAGAAGGCCTTGCATTCGGGCACAAGCCAGGAATAATGGTTTTTCTGAAGGGCAAAAAGGGGACAAATTGCCGCATCCTGAGTGAGCCTCGGAGTCAGAAACATCTAGCATTTATCTAAATGACCCAGCTGTATCCCTTCAGAATTGCTGATGCCACCCGACTTGAATGGCCAAGGTTTCCCTCTTTGTTCCAGGAGCCAGTTGTTCTGAAAGCCGGAGTCTGACATATGCTCTGTTATTGCAAGTAAAAACTCTACTCAGTACTGCAGAAATGGTTTGGGTTTTCCTCTTCCTTTGTAGAATGTAATTGTGTATTAATGAGGGAAGAATCGAAAGTGGTTGTTTAAAATGACAAAAGGAAAAAAAGAGAGGGGCACGTGTCTTGATCATCTCGAGAAAAACTCGGTTTAGATGTTCTACAATTTCCAAAAACACAAAACAATACAAAACAGAAACCACATCTCTCTATAGAGCACGTCTGTTTTTACTGTTCCGTTCTAGAGCAATTGTTTGTTAGAGTTGCTTAAAATCTGTCAATAGAGGAGGCAACGACCAGTCAATTCTGCCAGTTAGCTCACGCAGTTAAAATGCCAGTCTTTTTTTTAAAAAGTCAAGGAGCAAAAAAAAAATCTCAGCCACAGACACCTCACCAAAGAAGATATACAGACGGCCAATAAACAGATGATGAGATGCCTGTTATCATACATCCTTAGGGAATTGCAAATTAAAACAATCATGAGACACGATTACATACCTACCAGAATGGCCAGCATCCCAAACGCTGCCAACACAAAGCTGGCAAAGATGTGGGCCAACAGGGATTCTCATTTATCATGAAGGAAGTGCAAAACGTGCAGCCACTTTGGAAGAGGGCTGGTCTGTTTCTTATAACACTAAGCTGCGATCATGCAATAGCGTTCCTCAAATTTTTCCCCAAGTTGTTCAAAACTTCCGTCCACACAAAAACCTGCACAGAGACGTTTATAGCAGCTTTATTCATAATGGCCCATATTAGAAGCAACCAAAGTGTTTTTCAATATGTGAATGGATAAATAAATTGTGGTGCATTCCCGACCACGGAATATTATTCGCCAATAAAAATGAATGAGCTGTCAAACCCCCAAAAAGATATGCAGGAAACTTCAATGCATATTGCTAAGTGAAGAAAAGATGGTTTGGAAAGACTACATAATCTGTGATTCCAGCAATACGACATTCTGGAAAAGGAAAAAGTATGGAGACAGTTGAATATCAATAGTTGTCAGGGGTGTGGGTAGAGAAGGAGGGACGAATAGGCAGGCCACAGGGGATGTTTGTGGGAATGAAACTATTCTGTACGATACTGTAATGATGGATACATTTGTGAAACCCATAGAATATTAAGTACAAAGAATAAATCTTAAGGTAAACTTCTGTATATATAAAGTTATATAAGCTTAATGTGGATCTTAATTAGATAATAAAAATTTTAAACAATAATAAATAATAAACATATAATATTTATATAAATGTAAAGGAAACTATAAATATATAATATAAGCAATATATCAATATTGGCTCATCAACCGTAATGAAAGTTCCTCACTAAAGCAACATGTTAACAATAGGGAAAAATGTGTGTGAGGAAGTGAGGGATGGGATATATGAGAACTTTGCTTTCTGTTTAATTTTTTTGTAAACCTAAAACTGCTATAAAAAATAAAGTCAGAGCGCCGGCTCAGGCAGTTAAGCATCCAACTTCAGTGCAGATCATGATCTCATGGTTTGTGAGTTCGAGCCCCTCATCAGGCTCTACACTGACAGCACAGAGCCTTCTTGGGATTCTCTCTCTCCCTCTCTCTGCCTCTTAAATTTATTATTAAATAAATAAACTCAAAAAAAAAGTCTAGGGGCGTCTGGGTGGCTCAGTCGGTTAAGTACCCAACTGCGGCTCAGGTCATGCTCTTATGGTTCACGAGTTCAAGCCCTGTGTCTGAGCTATTGGCTCAGAGCCTGGAGCCTGCTTCAAATTCTGTGTCTCCCTCTCTTTCTGCCCCTCTCCTGCTCGTGCTCTGTCTCTCTATCTCTCAAAAAGAAATAAAAACATTAAAATAATTATTAAAAAAATAAAGTCTACTAATTAAAAGAATAGAGTCAAGCCAATTGTTTCACTGAGCTAGCATTTCAAAGAGCAGATCTAGTTTGACATGGTTTGGGAGTAACTATACTCGATGGGACATCATTTTTTTTCTAAGGCTTTGACTAACATGATTCCATATTGTGAAAATATCCATAAATTTGCCATGGTTAATTGGGATATTTTCAGGACCTGAAATGGTGAAGAAGTTGTTTCTCTCTGAAAGTTTGTTCCCTTTGTCCTCAGGGTCAAGAGTCTCACCATCTCTGTCTCTTTCTTTCGTACTACCCCCATCCTCGCACAGCCTGATCCTGCTGATGGAATGGCATTGGATTTCCTGGTTTGTCCTGAAAACTTGGCTTCTTCGGGATTTTTTTCTCTTTCACATGCAAGAAAAAAAGTAGTTCAGTATTACCAATTTCCCATAAAACAGTCTGCTCCCACCCCTGAGAATATTCAGGTTGTAACTGTGCATACTTCAGCATTGGGCAGCCCAGGAGAACACCCCAGGTGAGGGTAAATCAGAACTCAGAGAGAACATTTATATTAATGGCTTCACAAAAAGCTGTGAGACTGGACCTTGGAGAAGGGTTGGAGACGTGGCAGTACAGCCTGTGCAGGCGTATTGGTCCTGGGCTTCCAACCCCATACAGGGGCACAGCCCTGGCATTAAACATGGGTAGGTCAGCTGTAGGAAGATCCAAATCCCAGACGGTCCTCACTGTGAGAGGAGAAAGCAGGAGACACGTGGCACATTTCTGAAAGTTTCCCCTGAAGGACACCAAGCTTTTCCAACCTCCTGGGCTCCCAATCTTCAAGACTCCCTGGCCAGCCTGGTTCTCCTACACCTACTCTCATTAGTTAAGTAGAACTAGGTAGAAAGAAGTTGAACTCTTCTTTAGCTCTTTTGTCTTCTTTTCCTCTTATCTTTCTATACCTCTTTTTCACAGCTCTCTAATTTAGTAGCTGAAATTATAAATGGGAAGAGGGCTTCTAAAAAAGTTTAGGTGTCTGAAATTGACAAGTAGACTAGGTCACAAAAGTGTTCTCTTCGAGGCGCGCCTGGGTGGCTCAGTTAAGTGTCCGACTTCGGCTCAGGTCATGATCTTGTGGTCTGTGACTTCGAGCTCCACACTGGGCTCTGTGCTGACAGTTCAGAGCCAGAACCTGCTTCAGATTCTGTGTCTCCCTCTCTCTCTGCCCCTCCCCTACTCACACTATGTCTCTCTCTCAAAAATAAGCATCAAAAAATTTTTTAAATAAAAAATAAAGAATTAAGAAAGAAAGAAGAAGAAAGAAGAAGAAGAAAGAAAGAAAGAAGAAAGAAAGAAAGAAAGAAAGAAAGAAAGAAGGAAAGAAAGAAAGAAAGAAAGAAAGAAAAGGAAAGAGAAAGAAAGTGGTCTCTTGGCAAGCCTGTGTTCCCTCAACCAATGTGGATCAAGGCCCTCTCATGGGTCGGAATCTGTTCTTGGTGCTAAAGACAAAGTGAGGCACAGGGAAGTCCTGTCTCTGATCCTAGCTCTAAAAGCCATGGGAGAGACAGACACAGGAGAGATGATGACAATGATAATTCCCCGGAACCTTAGTTCCCCTTACATGAAAACCTTAGCATATATCTTAGGAATTCCAGTCCCAGTAGCTATGCTTTGAATCATTCCCATTTGAAGGAATTAAATTGGGGCTGGGGAAGAAGATAGAGCTTGGGGCTAAGAATAGGCAAAGGCCATATTGTGACTGGCAGAGCTGAAATGGAGACATTTTCATTGCAACGTTCAGGGAGAGAACAAGGAAACGAGAAGCCTCCCTCGGGAGGAAGGGAAGTGGAGACGTTTATCAGAAAGGCTAGCAGAAGGTATGTGCATGAAGGTATCACAGTCAGAGCCAAAGCTAAATTGTCTCGTCTACCAGAGGAAGGAGCTGAAATACATGTACACAGCTAGCCTTCTCAATTCTCCAAGATATTTTGAATAAGCGAGAGCCGGATGTCAGGAGTCAATAGCTCCAAAATATAAAATAAAAAAAAAAAAACTTCGAACATTTGGGTGTTGGATGGTAAATCCATTTTATTGGGCATACTTATTTATAAGAAAGTGACATTTTTACTGTTAAGCATTCCACTGAAACACCGAGGAAGGGAGAGCTTAGAGATTTTTCTCTTAACAAATGGATGTTAATCACACAATGTACATTACTACTCATGTGGAAGGTATAAATGTTATTAACATTCTCTTTATCTAAGATGTGATCTTTATTATTTCATTTTAGTAGATGTAACAAAATAGAGGCACTTAAACTACTTTCATATTTGTATTTTCATATAAGGTGTTAAACTCCTAAGATTCTGGGATTTTCTGATGACTATGTTATATAGTTGGAGAGAAATGTTAGGATAGATACTATTGGAGAACAAAGAAAAGCAACCCGCTGTTGACCTGGGGCATCCAAAGGTATCTTCTCAGGGAGTGATTTTTTTAAGCTGGATCTTGAACAATGGAGATGATATTAGCCAGGAGACTAAGGAGGAGGAGGAGACTATGACTATTGGCCAGGTCCTTTTCACACCCAGGTCCTTCTCATGATCTCCACAAGACCGCTCTGCCCTTATATGGCTGTGTTTCCAATTTGAGAGAGAGTTGAATGGGGGCATCAGAGAATAATAAAAATATTAACAAACCACCCTGCTTATATAATCTCATTTGAGCTTCACGAGACCCTATGGATTAATGCAAAGAGTTCAACTAATAAATGAGGAAACTGAGGCTCAAAGAAGTCGAATAACTTGCTTAAAATCATGCAGGTAGTAATTAATGGAACAAGGATTTCTCCCAGGTCTTCCGAAGCTCACACATGTATACTATCAATACTAGCTCACTATTACCATATGCACATCAGAAGGAATGCACCATAATCAGCACAGATGTAATCTATTATGAGCAGAAGGAGACTGGATAATATTTGGAACTATTTTAGAATGGAAAAATCCATTATTTGAAATTTAAAAAAATATTTTGACGCAAATGATTCCAAAAAACGACAGTAAGCAAGGCAAGTGGGGAAAGAGACAGGGCCAATGCCAGCATTACGTATTTGAGTACTATGTGTTGAGCCAACTTTTACAAACCAACAAAAAGGAAAAGTCAAGAGAGCATCAGAAATCGATAACACAATTTAGTGTTAGCTGCATTTAAGTGAGACAGCTCTGACTCATTCAACATGTGATGTCAGGCCAAGCAGGTTACAAGGGGCAAAAATGTATTTTGGGGAAAAGTTGAAAAAAGAATGATAAATTTGAAAAGACCACATCTTGGTAATGTATCCCTGTGATAGGGATGAAAGAAATCATGAAGACCTTCTCGGGACCTGGAGGAAAACTGTACTTTTTCTTAAATCTTCAGAGCAGGACAGAGCATGCATTGCCCTATAGGAAGCCAAGGCCACATGCAAATCACTGACAAACAAATGGAAGATGAACCCTGGGAAACCAGAAAGGGAGAAAGTTTTAGGGACCAAAACAAGAGTCCTTAACACCTCAGTGCCTTTAATCCTTATAGGCAAGGAGTGATCTAGAAAAAGAAATAACATAGAAAAGGAAGGAAGTATTTAACTGCCAAGAAAAGGTGGGTTTCTAAAGGTTTTTGGTGGTCCAATCCACGGTTTAATAATATTTGCCCTCAGAAAGGGTCTTCTGTTATATTAACTCAATTCCGTGTTTACGATTAATATATAATTTAAGCACCTACCCTGTGTTTGGAGTCCTTAGTTTTTCTTTTCTCATTCTTTATCTTCTTGAGCTAACATCTATGGCGGTCTCCCTGGGTATTGCTGTTGGGAGACAGGACTGGCGTACCACATGACTGATGTTGCTGTTCTACTTTGAGAGGCATACTATTGGAGAACAAAGAAAGGGCATAATTTGACCCAGAACTCTCTGGAACCAGGCAACAAAAGATCAGTATAGGTTTTGTTTTATCCTATTTGTATTTGTTATCATTTTTGGTGGGAAGGATGCTTCATCCAACAATATTCACGAGTTCCTTCCTTAAATTATAAAAATCTCTGTTATGAATATGACTTTGCTGCCTATTACTTCTCCCTGCAGATTCCACAGAGCATAGAAAAGAGCATTACGATGGGCTATGAGATTCCAACAGGCCAGAGAAGATGGGCTCTAGGGCAAAGAATATGTGAGCGCTGCTTGGTTTATAGCGAAATTTATAGCAAGTTCTGAGGCTGCGACTTCCAGGAACAGGGATTCCTGTGCAGGAGGAAATTCAGAATGGGCCCTTTGCTTCCTCAGAGTGAACCAAGCTTAAGTCATTGCTGGCTCCCAGAATGCCCTTCCGCTGTAATCTGCAAAAGGCCGCAGCAACTTAACTGTATCGATAGCTGTCTGGGTTATCGTGCCCATGAACTCAGGGTCCGCGCAATGCCTCTGGACTGCGAGGTCTGGCCAGCGGGCAACTGCAACTGCGGACCACACAACTCCTTACTTTCTAAGCTGTTCAGGCTTCGCATCTCCAACACCTTCTTGTTAGATAACTGGGACCTTGGGGGGTCATGAAATAACCAATTTTCTTTTGAAATTCATCTTTTCTTTTTTACCTAGAAAGGGGCAAATACACCCATGCTCTTGGTGCAGGCTCTTAGGAGACTGGGAGTGATTCATCTCCACTGCAAAATGAAGTGTTTTACAGGATATGAAATACTGTTGTGCAACAAGAAAGCCCCTAGATTGTTTGTTCTCCTTCACTTTATTGAATTTTTTAAATACAAAAGTTACGCATGCTTGTCATTACAAATCAGACAAGAAGGAAGCTGACATTTGACAGTGGTGTCCTCTGTCCACCCCTACTCATCATCCTGCAGTCAGGTGTGTCCTAGTCTAGTGTGCACCTTTCGCGCCATTCTAGAAGGGTGTCTGCACACATTCCAGCATACCTACACCAACAAGGCAGAGCTCGAGTTCCCACCTCTTCTGTGGGCCTCTCCCACCTTCTCAGCTGGAAATCAGGCTTTTAACCCTTTCTTCTTCCTAAGCATTTCTACCGTGCTCAGAGTTTCTGGAGTAGTCATTACTCAGTCCGCTGGGGAAATGGGATGAAGCGTGGTGGTGGAGGAGACATAGTCCAGGGGATGGGGTGCCTGGGCCGGCGCTCTCTGGTTCCGGAGGGGACAGGGTCAAATAAATGGAGTCATTGAGTCTCTCTCTGGTCTGAGCTTGTCAAAGGTGTGAGGATTGATGCAATGAGACACCTGTGTTGACCCTGGTGCAAAAAGCAGACTCTGGAGACATCCTACGAAGCAGAAGAAGCTGCGGAGAAGATGGTTGTTCTTCTTTGATAGCTGGTTCTGGAATATTCTGCAACAGTGAGTGGATTATTCAGGACTCTTACTTCTCCTCCTTGATCTCCTGCTGAGGACAGTGTCAGGGCTCATTAGCACTTCCACTAGAGGCGAGCCCTTGCTGCGAGAAGAGGTGAGAGCAGTCAATTTTGCCACTCATTAGCAACTCTGGACAGATAGTGGTGGGAAGATTGACCCCATTGGCAAAATTAGAGTCTGCTTCTCTGGGGGCACAGTTATCCATCGAGTCCTTTTGCCGTCCACATGTCACCCAGAGTTGACTATCTGCTGGTCTCACAGAGTGATGAGCAAGACAATATTTTTTAAGGTATTAGTCACTTTATATAATACGATAACTCCATGAGTCGCCAGTGTTGTGATCCTCAATGTAATGGTGAGGAGGCAGGAGGAAGACTCTGAAGTAAACCGGACTCCAAATCATCCTGGTATCTCATTGCTCTGACCTAAAGAGTAAAGATTGGGGGTGCCTGGTGGCTCAGTCAGTTAAGCTCATGGTTTGTGAGACTGACCCCTACATCAGGCTCTGTGCTGACAGCAGGGAACTGCCTGGAATTCTCCCTCTCCTCTCTCTCTACCCTCCCCCCCAACTCTGTGTCTCATTCTCTCTCTCTCTCTCTTTCTCAAAGTAAATAAGCAAACATTAAAAAAAAGAGGAAGGGTTGGTTTTGAAACAGTTTGGGCTGCTTCAGATTTATTCAGGTGCCCTACGAGAGCCCACTTCGATCAGCCTGCCATGATATTTGTACAATAGTTTGCAGTGTGCAAGCAATTCTTATCACAACTCTGTCAGGTCATGACTTTTACTTTATCTCACAGACAACTGAAGATCATAGTAGTTAGAACTGAATTGCCCAAGGTCTCATCAATCCCGGGGCTCTTCCCCTGACACCAAAGTACATATATTGAGCTATATATACCAGGGCTTAATAAACAGAGAGAGGAAGGGCCTCTCTTAACATTTTTTGATGACATAGGGAATGAAAGGGACACAAGGGAAATCGAAGTGCACCCCCGCCCTCTAAAGGTGAAAATCAAACCTCACTAAGATTGGTCATCCAAGGTGCAGGTGGACTGCTGAACCAGCTAAATTAGGTAGGAAGGATTTCTTTTTCTTGCCTAGTCATCTTCAGAACATTGACTTGTTTTCATACAATGTACTTCCTCACACTACAACATGAATGAACCCAGAGGACATTTTGCTAAGTGGAAAACACCAGACCGGAAAGGGCAAGTATTATCTGATTCCACTGACCTGAGGGATTTGAAGTAGACACACTCACAGAAAGTGGAGCACAGACGACCAGGGGCTGGGGTTGGGGGTGGTGAACCAAGGGTTATGGTTTAATGGGTACAGAGTTTCAGTTCAAGATGGTGCCAATGTTCTGGACATGGATAATGGTGAGGTTGCACAACATTGTAAATGTAATTAATGCCATTGAATTGTACACTTAAAAGTGGTTGAAATGGGGGCATCTGGGTGGCTCAGTTGGTTAAGCGTCTGACTCTTGATTAGGGCTCATGTCAAGATCTCATGGTTCATGAGTTCGAGCCCCATATCGGGCCCTGTGTGATTGTGTGGAGCCTGCTTGGGATTCTCTCTCTCTCCTTTTTTCTCTCCCCCTCCCCTGCTTGCTCTGTCTCTCTCAAAAATAAATAAATAAGAATGGTTAAAATGATAAGCTTTTTATGTATATTTTACTATACTTTTTTTTAACTTATAAAAATGTAGTTCTTCTAGTGTAAAGCTTGACTTGAAGATTCTTCATAAAACATCCATTGCAATCTGCCATGGAAATAAGTTGAACTACTTCCTTTTCTGGTCGAGCAAACACTTTGGTTTTAAAATATTTTCCCCACGGCTTTTTTCTATTAGCTATTTTCTTTGTTTTCTTTTGTTTCTGCTTCCCACCTCAGACAAAAAGCTCTTTTGAGTTCATAGAATTACACGTAGTTAGGTAGTTCCTCTCGAGACAATCATTTTCCCTTTGCTAAGTGATCATTTTTCTATATTAAAAACAGGTTGCAGTTAGAAAACGAGTTGTGGTTAGAAAACATGATTAAAAGCAAATGTCTCATTAGGAACTTCACCAAGTTTGGGAGACCCTTTAATAAATAGCTGAGGATTGAATCTAACTGAAACTAGTATAACGCTGTACCTTAATTATACTAGAATGTAAAAAATAAGTTAAAAAAAAAAACTGTGGAGAAACTGGAGGCATCACAACATTTTTTTTTCAATATTAAAAGCAAGTTTTATTTCATCTGTTAAATTGGAGGCCTACAATGACCAAAACACATCCCTTTAAAATCCTTTCCTTGCTGGGTGCCTGGGTGGCTCAGTCAATTGGCTGTCCGACTTTGGCTCAGGTCATGATCTCTGGGTTTGTGAGTTCGAGCCCCACGTCAGGCTCTGTGCTGACAGTTCAAAGCCTAGAGCCTGCTTCAGATTCTGTGTTTCCCTCTCTCTCTCTGCCCCTCTCATGCTCATGCTCTGTCTGTCTGTCTCTCTCTCTCTTTCTAAAAAATAAACGTTAAAAAAATTAAAAATAAAATAAAATCTTGTCCTTGAAAAAAGCAAACGATGGTGTAAAAGCAGTATTTCTGAGGTTTGATGAAAGTAACATAGACCAGGGCCTTCGGAAAGGTAGGCAAGGAACCTTAGCCAGTATAGGCCAGAGCTGAGGGAGTTGCTTGTTATTATTATTATTGTGGTAAGAAAACACATAATAGGAAATTGCTCTCTTAATGAATTTTTAAGTGTACAGTACACAGTTGTCAATTATACATGCATTGTACAGCAAATCTCTGCTTTTTCACCTCACGTGACTGAAATGCTATACCCATTGAATAGCAACTCCTCCTCTTGCTCCTCCCTGCTGCCCCTGAAACCACCACTCTGCTTTCGGCTTCCATGAATATGATTTCTTCAGGTACCTCCTGTCAGTGTTATCACGCAGTATTTGTCTGTGACTGGCTTCCTTCACTTGGCATACTGTCCTCAAGATTCACTGTGTTTCGCCTATGCCAGGATTTCCTTCTTTTTTAAAGGCTGAATAATACCCCATTGTATGTAGTACGTCACATTTTCTTTATCTGTTTATCTGTCTACAGGCATTTAGGTTGTTTTCACTTCTTGGTTGTTGTGAATAACATTCCTTTTGAATAGCAGGCTTATTTGGGGACACATTCTGTCTCCAAAGCTGTTAACTATAGGATTTGGGGGGGGGTGGCAGGGGGGGTGTAGTTTTCTTTTTCTCTTTCTGCTGAGTTTGGTTTTTGCTGTCTACTTATTATTTCTGTTCTTCATGTTAAAAACTTTACTCAAACGTCTGAGAATACTTGGGCTGTTCACTGAACACTGAAAGGTTGGACTCTGTATGCTGTGGTGGGTGCAGGAACCCGTCCATGGATGCGTAGGGTTTAGGGCAAGGATCCTTAAGATGATTCAGGGAAGACTTGGGTTCTTTTTCACTTTTTCCTCCAGAAAGCCCAACTGTTATTATCTTTATACCCTTTCTTTATGGACCATTCACTTCCTTCATAGAGAATGTACTAGTCTCCTACCTGAAGGCTCTACGCAGGTGTCAGCCTCCTGGGAAAGGGGAACGGAGGGCGAGGCTGAGAGCTTCCTGGGTCTGATGTCAATGTTCACTCTTAGAACAGCATTTTGCCTCCCCTCCCCACCCCCCACACACCTTTCTGCTGTGACCGTGGCCCTTCTAAGCCCTGCTCTCCAACAGGAAATCCCCTACTTGAGTGGGGAGGGGTGGCCCCTGCTTGCTGCTCCAACAGAGAGTGACCTGGGATCGAATTTCTCCTTAAACAGAATTTCAACCAAACCTTTTATTTTTCATCTCACCCCCCCTACCCCCCATAGTTCATAGTTCTGGCGTCGCTAGTTCTCCACCCTCTGTAGGCACTTGCTGGTCAGGTTTCTCTTTTATTTTTTATTTTCTGTTTCCTCACTTTTCCATCCTACCCAATCTGATGGCATTTCTCATTTGTCGTGGGCCATTTTCCAAGTCTCTTTGCCCTTTCTGCTGTATGCATACATTTTTTCTTTCTTTTTTTAAAAGGTTTATGTATTTATTTTGAGAGAGCGTGCAAGTATGCGCAAGTGAGGGAGGGGCAGAGAGGGAGAGAGAGAAACCCAAGCAGGCTCCATGCTGTCAGCACAGAGCCAGATGCGGGGCTCAAACTCATGACCCTCGGATCATGACCTGAGATGAAATCAAGAGTTGGATGTTTAACCGACTGAGCCGCTCAGTCGCCCCGCATATATTTTTGTTGTTACTCTCTATTTACTGCATTTTCAGAAGGGAGCAGAGATACACATTCATGTTCAGTTTACTGTGTTTAACTGGAAGGTCATTCCATCCACCTCTTTGGCACGCTGATGTTTCTGCATTACGCTCAGTCTCTAATCCACTGTTACTTGTCTGCTTTCCCCATGGACTGTGGATTTTCTGAGGGCCACGGTCTCCTTGCCTCGCCAGCCCCTAGCATAGAGGCCATGCGATCATTATTTATTCAACTGGAATAAATAAATATTTATTTATTTAGTTGGTGCTGCCCATTGGAAAGCTGAAAAATAAGGCAAACTACCACGTAAGGCCTCCCCATCCTCCCGTCCTCTATTAAAGATGGTCCTGATGAACGAAGTTTTTCAAGATTGAAGCAGAAATAGCAAAATCCTACTCACACAGTGCCTTGTTTACAGTGTCTCCAGCTTTCTGACTCGTTCAGAGAAGTGCTTATTTTACTTAGAAGTAATTGCCTTTCAAAGGCTGGCAATTCTCATTAGTTACCAGGTGAGTGAATCTAATAAGAAAAGTCTCCTGACTGAGCTAGGAAAAGCAATGGAACAAAATGGATGGTGGGGATTTTTCCCACCTTGCAAACCAAATAGCTCCTGCGCTACCCATAATTGAAAGAAAATTGACATGTATTATCTAAGATGCATTTTTCCCATGTGCGCAAAGAGAACGGGGCACGAAGGGGAGAGACCTTTGAGGCCCAGAAAAGGACAGTGCTGAGGACAGCATTCGCTCGCCTCTTGCAGAGGTGTGATGGGGTCTGGTCCCTCTGGTTCTGGGGGAGGCTTCTGAAACGGCCAGTATTAGTCTCCTATGGCTGTTGCAACAGATCACCACACACTGGGTGGCTTAAAACAACAGGCTTATTCTTCATAGTTCAGGAGGCCAGAAGTCTGGAATCAGTCCCCAGGGTTGGCTTTTTCCGGAGGCTCTGAGGGAGAACCCATGCCACGCCCCCTTCCCAGCTTCTGGAAATGGCCGGCAGTCCACTTGGGGTCCAATTGGCGCTGCTTGGCCAGCAGCTGTATCACTCCATCTCTGCCTCTGCGGGTGGATAGCCTTCTTCCCGCTGTGTGCACCCCCAGATCTCTCTTTCCGTGTAAGAAGATGAGCTTTAGAGTCCCTCCTAATCCAGCACGACCTCAGCATAACTTGACTGTATCTGCAAAGACCCTAACGAGATCATATTCTAAGGTTCCAGGTTGACACGAATCTGTCGAAGACCCTATTCAGTCCAGAAAATGGCCCCAAACCCTTATCTTCCTGCCTCCTACTTCTAGTTATAGTTTTAGAGATTACATTTGTCATGAAATACTTTCAGACAGTTGATGTAGGAGAAGACACAGGAAACTCCCAGAGAAGGTGCCTGGAAGACAAGGAAGATGAGCTTGGAGGTGAGGCTCTCACCCTTGGGCAGAGGTTCTTAACCTTGGCTGCACACCAGACTTGCTCTGGCTTTTTACTCCCGCTGCCATGCGTCAGGTGCTTTTATTTATTTATTTATTTATTTTTATAAATATTTACTTATTTTTGAGACACACACACACACACGGAGCATGAGTTGGGGAGGGGCAGAGAAAGAAGGAGACACAGAATCCAAAGCAGACCCCAGGTTCTGAGCTGCCAGCAAAGAGCCCCATGAGGGGCTCAAACTCGTGAACTGTGAGATCATGACCTGAGCCAAAGTCTGATGCTTAACTGACTGAGCCACCCAGGCGCCCCCATGCCTCAGTTGTTTTAAAAGCATCCTGGTGGTTCTAATGTGCAACCCAGATGCAGACCTCGGATCCAGGCACCGTCCCTCAAACACCTGCAGTCAGGCCGCCTTACTGAGTGAGCCCTGCTGGCCTCTGTGGAAGCAGGTCCCGCACACATGTGTTCTCGCCGACTGCCGAGCAGTTAGCACCAGCACGTGTGGATTTTATTTCCGCTCCTTCATTTGCTTGGAAGGAGAACAGCTTCCTGTGTACCGAAGACTCAAATGTTAATAAGGTAAAAGAACATTTGTAGGGGGATGTGGCTAAGAGGGAGGTTAATATTTAATTTTATTTTTCAGAAATAAGTTTTGTACTTCTCAAAGTAGCATGTGCTCACAGAAATGTGAAAACCCTATAAACCACAGAGAAGAAAAGAAAATCACCTATAATTCTACCCTCTGGGAAAACAATGGTGTGACGAATATTCTAATGAATTCTTTCTACGCATGCATAGATACACAACGCGTGTTTTACAAATATGGGATTACGGGTGGTTTCAGGGTTCGAGTTTTTCATTTGGCAATATACCATTAAATATACATCAATAAATACATGTCAATAAATACTTCCCATTAAGTAGCCCTCAGATTTTAAATGGCTAAATTTTATTCCCCCTTGGGAAAGAGAATATACCATTATTATTTAACCAATTACTACAAGAGAATTTCAAAAGGAACTTTTCCTATTCCCTGATTAATGGCGCAAGACCCAGAGCTGAGAAGCAGAGGCCCTATCTCTCCCTCCTTGGGAGGGCTCCCAGACCCACCCCACAGTGCTCCACTAACCTCCATGCCCCCTCCCACCCAGTTTCTATCAACCCAAGATGTGGAAATTGGAGGAGGCATTGAATAAGGAGCTCCTGACCCAGGAGAGAGTGCTCCCCTGGCCCCACAGCCAGATGGACCATAGGATTTGGGCATGTCTGCATCTACGGGGGAGACAGGCATCTCACCTCTGAACGTGTGCTTAGAGAGCAGTTGCTGATCTGTGTCCTGTGCTGACTGAGCAGGAGGAAAGGAACTGGTTATACTGGAACAGCAAAGAGAGGGAGCCACTACCTCGCCAAACCCACCATCTGCAGGGATAAGGAGGCCTGAGCTGCCTGTGCCCAAGTGGATGTGGCGGCTGGAAGCCAGGCGTGTGCTGTGTTTCAGGCACCCTGCCCAGAGGACGGCTGGCTGCAGAGAAAAGGGCCGGCAGCAAAAGCCTGTGGGTTTTCCAGTGGGGGCTAGAATTGAGGCGGGGGGAGGATGGGGTCCAACAGAGGAACACCTCCCCCATGACGGGAGGCATCCCACAGACATCCCAAAGAATTTATCACATGCTTTACAAGACATTGAGCACTTGGATGCCCAATACTTAGGGAACATGCAAACCAAGACAGAACCAAACCAAGTACCAAGACTTTTGCCCCTTTTTCATCTCTTCCCCACTCTGCTCCGGGGGACCTAGAATCTACTCCTGGGGACCTAGAATCTGCTCAGGGGACCTAGAAGCAGCAGAATGAGGAGGGGAAAGTGCATGAAGGAACAGCTCAAGCCCTCTCCCCAAGCAGCTCTCCAGGCCTGGGGGGTGGGGGGGAAGGGAGGGCATTGAATTAGTGATGCGATACAGCAATCTGGTCATGTGGATCAATAATAATAATCAATTATATAAATAATCAATAAAATATGCATGTCAGCTCACCCAGCAGACCCATCTTTAGGAATTTATCTTAGAGAATACATAACCAAAGTTGTGTGGTCAAGACTTATTTGTAAGAGAATTTCCCTACACAAAAAGTATCTCTCCACATCCTGAAAAGGAATAATTTTTTATGTTAAAAAAATCACCTGTTCTTTCAACAACTAAGAGTTCACAAAATTCCGATGGTCTAATATTTATATATAGTTGCAATACCACAGCCCTTATAATAAACAGAATCACTCAGATTAAATTAAAAAAGTTTTAGGAAGCCGGCATTACACGGTGTCACTGTGTTCCAGTTACTAAGGCTATGAAAAACTACCCCAAATACAGTGGCATAAACAATGGCCCTTTGATTATGCTCCTGGATTTTCTGGGTCAGGAATTTGGATAAGATACAGCAGGAATAGCATGTGTCCGTTGCAGGATTCTGGAGTTTTAGCTGGGAAGTTGAATGGCTGGGGTGTCTCAAACATCTAGGGGCTGGAAACATCTGGAAGCTTCTTCACTCACATGGCTGACACCTGGCAGGCAGCTGACAGCCAGGCTCAGCTGGGACAGTCAACCAGGGCACCCTCGTGTGGCCCTACCTGGTAGCTGGGGCTTCTCACAGTGTGGCAGCTAGGTTCCAAGAGGGGACATCTCCAGAGCAAGAATTCCAAGAAAGAACTAGATGGAAGCTGCATGATCTTTTCTGATGTAGCTTTGGAGGTAAATGGCATCACTTCCACCATACTTTATTGGTTAAATCTATTACAAACCTGCTCATATTCAAGGGAGGGGACATGGGCCCTATCTCTCAAAAGAAGGGGAGTTAAACTGCCATAGACAGAATTCTTCATCTTTATTAAAATTGGAGTGAAGTCCACAGTTATAGCCAATTCATGCTTCACACTTTTTCTCAATGATTGGTATACATATGGAGTGTCTTTTCTCCAACAACAAACACGATGTTCTAACATTAACCAATTGTCCAATTCTCTTACACCGATTGGGTGTCCAGCAATTCAATTAAATTCAGATACTGAGTATCCGGAGTAGCACAGACCTGAGTTAAGGGCTCAATTCCACAAGTCTGCCCCTCACTTGAGATGCTGGTTGCAACACCAGAGTCCCCAGGCTACCCACACTTCCATCCAGCTTGGCTACAAATTTGGGGGTTCCCATTACTCCCTTTCAGATTTGATAGTTAGCTAGAACGATCAGAGAACTTGGAAAACCACTTTGCTAATGACTTCTGGTTTATTATAAAGTATACAATTCAGGAAAAACCAAATGGAAGAGATGCATAGGGGAAGATACCAGCGGTGCGGAGATGCAGAACTTCCATACGGTCTCTGTGTGTGCCACCCTCCTAGCACTTCAACGTGTTCACCAAACCTCATTGTTTCAGTTTTAATCAAGACTTCCCTACCCAGACTTGACTGATTAAATCATTGGCCGTTGGTGAATGAACGCAGTCTCCAGATTCTTTCCCCTCTATAGGCATTAGGGGGTGGGGTTACAGTTTCAACTTTCTATTCACATGTATGGTTTTCTGGCCACCAGCCCTCATCCTGAAGCTATCTAGGCCCCACTTTGAGTCAGGCATTCATAGGCAAGACATTAGGAGGCAAGACATTCCTATCGCTCAGGAAATGCCAAGGGATTTAGGAATTGTGTGCTAGGAACCAGAGAAGAGCAAATATATAGCATAACATAACATGGCCAGCTAATATGGAAACTCCAAAATCTACTGCAAATCTAAAAGGGAAGAAGGTACGGTGCTTGCTTTTGAGGATCTCTGAATGTAATGGCGAGGCCAGGAACAAAACAAATTTCTGTAAATGCTGTGAAATACTCACCTACCTGGACTCCAAGGAAGAGTGACTAACTGTATGCTGGGAAGCAGGTGCCTTTAGAATTGTTTTCTACTAAGGAAGAAAGTATTTACTTGTTAATATTCCCCTGACTGTTCAGAACACAGTCATAGGATTTTATCATCAATACATTGCTTATAAAGTCACTGCTTTTCATACAACTGTAAGAGTACAATGCATTTCCCAGTCAAACGATGGAAAATCAGATAGGGAGGAATAGAACACTCAACCAATAGAAATGATCTCTATATACAACGTTCTTTAAAATAGCCAGTAAAAATGCAGAAAGGCTCCTGATGTGAAGATAGTTGGGTGGCGCATTTTGTACACTTGGCACTGCGTGTACCTACCTGGGAGCATTGCACCCAGAACCTCCACGCAGAAGTACAAAGGAAGGCCCGTACCCACAGGTCTAACTTTCAAGAAGATATAAATCAAGCTAATAAACTGCCCAGTATATGTTCTATCCTCCTATTTTGACAAATATATCTGCATAACTACTTGGATGGATCAGGTTCAAATTTAGGATGCTCTTTTGTACTAAAAAAGTAGAATAGAAATTAGCAACCCTACCCTCAGAGTCTCTGTTCTTACTTGTGATGCACCTTTCCAAGAAATTGTTCCACATCTTTGTCAGACAGCCTCACAGCTGGCCTTTCCATTTACTCTGAAGACCAGCCAGTGAGAACCTAGGAACATGGTGGGCTAGGTTATATCCCAGAAGGCCAGGAAAGAGGAGACCACCTCAGGCCCTGAGCTTTAGAGAGTCCAGCTCTGGTCTTCCTTCTATGCTTCTCCCTGTGGACCAGGAACCCACTGAGTCAGAGGGATGTGCCCGCCCAGAGCCTGAGAGCCCCCTTCTTCTGGGCCAGGCAGCAGGTGCCCAGTACTCAGTATTCCCTATCTGCTATGGACTCAGTGTTTGAGTTCCCCCACCCAAACTCATACATTGAAAGCCTAGTCCCCAGTGTGAGGTAGTATCAGAGGTGAGGGCTTTGGGAAGTAATTGATTGGAGGGAGGGAGCCCTTATGATGGGATCAGTGCTCTTATAACAGACACGAGGAAGATGATCTCTGTCTCTACCATACGTGGACACCGGAAGAAGGTGGCCCTCCGTAAACCAGGAAGAGGGCCCTCATCAGGGATGAATCAGCTGGCACCTTGATCTTGGAATTCCCAGCCTTTAGAAGTGTGAAAAATAAATGTCTGTTGTTGAAGCCATTCAGTCTCTGCTATTCTGTTAGGACAGCCCAAGCAGACTAACTGGGGACTACCCCAGTGTCCCTGAGCCCACTGCTGGGCCCTGAGTAGGCCTCTTCCTCAGGCCATCAGCCATGGCGGACTGCTACAGTGGCACCTGTATCCCACAATACAGTGGACTGAGGGGAGCCAAAAGTGGTTGTTTGCACAGATGTGGACATGTAGGCTGGGGTGTCCACTTATGTGGGAGATAGAGTCAAGCATGGGACAACAAGGATGGCAGGAGGGGGTGGGTGCCACAGGCCAGCCCTCGCTGTCCCACCACATTAAAAAAATCACAAAACTGTACTTAATGGCAACAAAAAACTGTCCAACAGGGAAAGAAGGAAAAACACCTCTGTGACATAAATAAATATGGCTCCCACAGAGGGATTATGGTCCAGAGCACCAGCTGAGACAGAGAATACTTTGTAAGGATACAGAGATATGCACTGTAGTAACAGGACAGAGGGGGGATTCAAAGTGCTAAATGGGCAGACCATTTTTGGAAAAGAACTTGAAGGGAGCACTGAAATGGAAGAATAAACCCTATGCCATAGTGAAAAATGGCCGAAAAGTAATATGAAAAATGGTACAGTCAAAAAAAATTAGGGGCACTTGGGTGGCTCAGTTGGTTAAGCATCTGACTCTTGATTTCAGCTCAGGTCATGATCTCACAGTTTGGAAGTTCGAGCCCCAGGTCAGGCTCTCCAATGATGGTGTGGAGCCTGCTTGGGATCTTTGCTCTCTCGCTCTATCTCTGCCCCTCCCCTGCTCTTTCTCAAAATAAATAAAATAAACATGAAAAAAATTTTAAAAAGAAGAAAGCGAACCTCTCACTCTTCTCCACCTTCCCTCGGGTATTGCTTGGATTCCTAGGTGGGTCTCACCTGTGCTCATGAACCCAGCCCTTGCACTCACCCAGCCACAAGCCCAGTCTTACCTGAAGATTTGTCGAGAGACACTACAGTTTGGGCTCGGGGGTTAAGGGCTCAGGATCTAGGGCCGAGATGTCTGGTTTAAATCCTGGTTCCTCGACCTAGAAGCAAATTACTTCTCTCTGGGCTTCAGTTCCTCTTGCATCAAATGGGATAACATTATTTATTTCAGAGGATTGTTGTTATAATTAATTGAGCTCTCACACATCAAATGTTCAGAACAGCATTTGGCACATAATAAGTGCTCAACATATACTTGTATTTGCACATTTAGAGATGGCTGACTCTCAAAGACTGCAGGGCTCTTATGAAAGAGGCAGAGAGTGTTTATATCTCTGTATTTATTTGTGTTTGTATCTTTAGTGCCTAGCACCCACCTGACACAGGATAGGTGAACAAATGAATTAATGAATAAATAAAACAAAACAAGAGCCCAGGCTGGATGGAGGAAAGCTGCTAACAGGGAAAACAACCAGAGTGCCACCACCAGAAAGACTCAAAGGCATCGGGCGGGCCCCGAGAGAGGAGAGGAGGGGACAACAGGAATTGCAGAACTCCGCTCAGGTCACCCCCTACATCGGTAAATCCCCCAGCCATATACCCGACATAAAGCCAACTTGCATCAGACTCACATTTGGCTCCACTGTGATTGGCTCCTGTTCTCTGTGCAGCCCTGTTCTCGAAGGGCAAAATCTAAAGCTTTTCCTGAGGTGAGGGGAGGGGGGGCGGGAGGATGACAGGCAGGGCCTGGGTTGGGGCCTTGGGAAGAGACGTTGCAGTTATTGAGGACTTTGAGTTCCTTGTGCACTCAGTTGTGTGGGAGTTTCACTCTATTTCTGGGCTTAAAGTGACAATACAGACTGAAAATGCTTTCCATTGACCCATCACTTGGACAGCTGGAGTTTTCACACCCCACCCGCATGTGTGGCAAAACTTCACTGCACATAGCGTTTCTGTTCCCACCCAGGGATATGTTTACCATCACGTCCAGAGGTTGGGGATCTGGGTGACAGACTGTGGTTCCTGAGAATATCAGCACTAGTCCAGACTCCACAAGACCCCACCCTTCTCCCTTTCCTCTCCTCCTCTTGCCTTTCTCTTCCACCACCTACCCGCTATAACTGTATAGCCTTTATTTCCCCGTCTCCCCTGCTGGAAGGTTGGGGACTGGACCACACATCTGGGAATACTGCCCTGGATCTTGGAAACAGAAGTATGCTCCTGAGGAGAAGCAGCTGGCAGCTCGGGTGCTCTGGAAAAGCAAGCAGCAGTCATCACGTGTGAATGTCATTGTCCTCCATATCCCTTGGTTCCCAAACTGCATCATTCATTGAAAAACATTAAAACTCATCATCTTCCCCAGAAAAAGGCTGTAGACTTGAATTACAAGTATCAGGAAAAGCGATGATATTTTAACTCGAATAGACTTTTTTTCTAAAGGAGTCTTACCTCATTTGATCGAATGCCGTAAAGTAACATTTGAAATTTCTTTCCCAGTGAAGCCGGGGTTGGAAAGGCATCGCATTAAGTCTTAGATGCCCTGGGAGCAGTTTGATGCCGGAGTCAAACACCAAGTTTTTAGGGTTACCTTCTACTGGGGTTGTTTTGCTTTGCTTCCTCTTGCTAATGGCTTCGACCAAGTAAAACATTCCCCTCGGCTTTGTCCCAAACAGAACTCTACAATCTCACCAAGTTCATCTCAATACTGATTCACCTACAATTCCTCTAATCAGAGGCAGGCATAATCTGATTTTCAAATGAAAGATTTAGTGAAGTAAACTTGAAGTCTGTCTGAGCGTGGTGTGCTTTGATGGCATGTGGTAGGTTCCCAGTCTCTCTTTTGCCTTCCTTTCCACAGAAGAGTGTCCAAAAGGCTATGGATACTTGCTTCTTGGTGCTACTTAATCAGGGGCAGGAATGTCAGCTTTGCAAGATCTGCATAAAACAGCTATATATTTTTCAGGAAGGCAGCCTTGCACTGCGGTTCCAAACTTTTCAGATGGGAGCCGTGAGGTGGGAAAAACTAGTTGGTACAATACAGTGTTAGTTTAAAAGATAGATTTGCAACCTCTCTGTGACTTAATTTCCTCATGGTAAGAGTATCTCCCACATAGGATTATTGTCAAAATTAAACAAGTTAACACATATAATACCTACAGGTTCTTATATATAATATTAAAAAATATCTATTAATTTAAAAAAAAAGATAGATTTGCATCAAAGGAATTCTGGAGCAGAGCCAGCTCCATGGGTGTGGGACCCGCAATTGTGCAAGCAATCAGAGCCTGACTCTTACAAGGGCCGCATGCTAAGTCTAATGTGCTATTGTCCCTGCCTGGAAATTCTTGCTAATTTTTGGACAAGGGGCTCTGTAGTTTTTGCTTTGCACTGGGCGGGTTACAGAACCGATTCTGCTTTGGAATCAGAACTTGTTTGAACTCTGATCTACACTTCTTGTCATTGCTACTACCATTCTTACTATTTGTGCAGCTATTACTACCGCTAACTATTTCCTGAGCACGGTGGTAGGCACCGTGCCGCATGCTTCCCAGACATCGCTGTAACGCTGTGCCAGTTACCATTAGTGCCTTCATTTCACAGATGATAACACTGAGGCACAGAGAAGTTAAGTAACTTTCTAAAATTGTGTATGATCCCACATAGTTTAATTTCAGAGCCTGTGCTCTTAACCACCGTATGATTAAGTCTTGCTCCCTTTGTGAATTCGGGCAAGTTACCTAAGCCTCTCTAAACCCAAGGTTTCCTAACTGTAAAATGGGTATAGTCTATAGTGGCGGGATCAGAACAATCCACTCCCACACGCAGCCCACATACCTGGAATGGAAACCACCCTTGCTGTCTAGTTAAGGTAAGTCTGCTGTCTTCATCAGGAAATCTTAAGCATGTCTCCAGTAGCATGCCTTTACTTGTTTTAGGACCCTCCTGCCCAGGCAAAGTTTGATTGCTCATTACAGGAACTTCCTGTAAGACTCTAACTCTTCAGGGGAAAGCATCAACAGAAAAGACCCTTCGAAGCCCTCCTCTCCAGATCCTCACCTTCCTGTTTCCACCAATCCTGGGCTATCATATCATGATTCTTACCCAGTCCTAATCAGGTCCTACATTGTAAGGCCCATCTTAAGCCAAACTTCTAATTCTCAATCAATTCTGACCTCACCTTTCCCCCATCTGAGACACTGCCAATGTGGAGTTGGTGTTCTCTCCTACTGTGTTAAAGATAACTTCGACTTTGTCTTATCAACAAATACTCTTGAGGGTCTTCGGGGAGCCAGTGTGTGATGGTACAGATCTTGGACCACAAACTCAGGTGTGTATGAAATAGATCTCTTTGCTTCTCTGTATTTCTATATTTCGTCCTCATATTCCTTTAAGTTGATAAAGACTTACTTTCTGACACTTTGTGTTGTAGGAGAGGAGACACTGTAAGACGGGTATAAAACACTTTGTGTTTTATATGTCTGCGGAGACATTCATGTATAAGAAATGAAGACCTGGGGCACCTGGGTGGCTCAGTCGGTTAGGCGGCCGACTTCAGCTCAGGTCATGATCTCACGGTCTGTGGGTTCGAGCCCCGCGTCGGGCTCTGTGCTGACGGCTCGGAGCCTGGAGCCTGCTTCGGATTCCGTGTCTCCCTCTCTCTCTGCCCCTCCCCTGCTCACACTCTGTCTCTATGTCTCTATGTCTTTTAAGACCTAAAAGAAGTAAGTAGGCCTGAGAGCTTCTATACCATTTTACCAAAGAACAATACATCATGGAGCTGACAAGACAAGGGAAAAAGACATTTGGGCTGCGGCAGGAAATTTTAGGAAAGTAACTTGGACGCATATGGGGGAAATTAATAGAAGTTAAGGTTATTTAAGTGGGTTTGTTTATACAAATTCATCTCTGCTTTGACTCCCCACTTCAATGATAAGAATGTTCTTCCCTTCCTAATGCCAGGAGGTCACTTTTCTCGGGAAATTTATGCCCTGCTTTTAGGTAGAAATGGGAAGGTCAGAGAGCCATTCCTGCCTCTGATGTTTCTCAGCTGTTTTCAGGTCAAAATTACCAGTATGCCAAAGTGGCATATTTTGGGGTGGCAAGTTCTGGTCCCTTCCAGTGTTTTGGCCAATCATATTTTCCAGAATTGTGTCCTTGCCCACATTTTACTGGGGAACGTGTGAGGCAATGTGCTGGGGAAGGTCCTACTCGGTTCTCAATGTGCTAAAACGTCTGTCAACCCCTCTGTGATCAGCCATTGGTTGGTGCAAGTCACCGCTAAGACTCTCCCGCTCCTTTCTGCAAGCTGTCCACATCCATTGGCAGTTTGTGACTTCTAAGTCTCTCTTGATTTGGGACTTGCTAGAAAAAAGTTCAGGGATCTCCCTGGGGAAGTCAAAGGGCCAATCTGCCAAAGCAGACCATGTGGCCATTTCCCTTGCAGGCCTTCTATCAAGGACACTCCGTGTCCATCCCATCAGCCTTTTTCTTCCAGGTCCTGGTAGCCTACTACAGGGAAGGAAGTGAGCCCTGGCTGAGTCCACACTCATGTAGACTCAGAATTCCCACCTTTGTTCCTTCTGGTGTCTAAGATAACTCCACCTGAGCCCACCTTGGCCTCCTCGGTACTAACCGTGGGCTCTTTATGGGTATGGCCCACCATGAGACTCTTGGTTTTCCTACAAGCAAAGCCAGAGAACCATGCTTGCATCGCCTCCAACTAGGAGCTACCATCCAGATGACTGCTGGATACTGAAATAGAAAATGTTTCTACCTTTTCACAGCACACTGGTTCTCCCCTGGGACTGAGATTTTGTTGCTAGTCTCTAATCCTGGGAATCCAGAAGGGGCCTGCGCTGTGTTCGCAGCACAGCCGAGGATCGTCAGTTGTGTCTCAGTTCTGGGGGACTTACATGTTGCCAAGCATTTGGTGGGGCTTCAGCAGAGAGCAGCATTTGGGCTTCAGTGCCCTCTGACCACACGGACCTCTTCTGAACAACCCTGTCTTACCTTCGTCATCTGCCCTCACAGGTGACCACTTCTTTCCATCTCTTCCCATCTATGTCCTGTTCAAGGGCAGAGGAATTGAATTGCCCTGCTGATTACAGAGCATGCTAAGTTCTAGAATCCGAGAGGCTGCCCAAAACCCTGTCTACCACCATGCAACCATCTGTCTCTGAGCTCTTACCCCAAAGCTCTCAGGAAGCACAGATTCTCAGTTCTGGAATCCTCTAGCTCACCAATAGGGTCTAAGATTTTCCTCAGCCCTGGAAAAAGAATGCTAGGCCCTGCTCTGGTTATTTCTGCATAACAAATTACCCCCAAAACTTAGTGCCTTAAAGCAACCATTTTATTATGCTCAGGGAGTCTATATGGGCACACCTTACCTCTCTTTGCGATGATGCCTGAGGCCTCTGATAGGCACAACTTGACACCTGGGAGCTGGAATCATCTGGAGGCTTCTTCCCTTACATGTGTGGTTCTGGATGGTAGCAGGGACCTCAGCTGGGGCTGCTGGCCAAAACACGTCTCCATGGCACCTCCCTGTGACCTGAGCTTCCTCACAGCATGGCTGCTCAGGGCTCCACAGGTGAGTATCTCACCTCCCAAGCAGAACTTCATGGCCTTTTATGAAGACTCTCAGAACCCACTTAATGCTACTGCCATCACAGCCTCCAGCCTGCCCAAGAGGGGGCATAGATCCCACTTGTCTTTGAGAAGACTGCCATGGTCACATCGTAGGGAGAGCATGTGGGATGGGGGACATTGTTGTGACCATCTTTGGAAACTGTAACCTGGAACAGTCCCTCCAGGACCCTCGGAGTTCTCCTCTTGTTTCTCCATCATCCTTTCCTAGTAAGCGTGTGGGGAGGGGAGGGTGCAAAGAGGACTCCTCTTTTTTTTTAATCTTCAAACATTTTGGCGAATCTAAGTCCTCTCTTTTTGCTGTTGTCACTGGCTCATGGAATCCAACCCAGGAATGCTCCTCTTGTTTCCCTTGCAATCGATGGCTGTAGTCCTTAAATGGCCTGGCTGTGAGGAGAGGGAGGGAGTAAAAGAGGGGACGTCCGGAGTATCTCCACAGATATTCTCCCACCACAAGGAGAATAAAAAAGGATCTCAGAGACTTGTGAGAATTTAAGTGAGAACATATGCACGGCCCTGGCAATCAAACTTGAACTTGAACCTGTCTGCCCTTTCCCTGCAGAGACAACCCCACGCAGGGCATGGTGCAGCAGCAGAGCAGGGTTGACTTGAGGAGAGTGAATTAATATAAACTTGGACTTGATAGTAGAGATTCATAAGTAGTCCTTGAAGAGCATCTGAAGAGGGAAATGCTATTTCCTAAGGCCCTTTATGGCTCTAAACTGCCTCTCTGGCTCTCACAGTCCATTCCACTCGCCGGCTGCCCAGAGCCCCAAGAGTCCCGCTGGCAGCTCCTCATTTCAGACTAGCCTGTCTGTGCGAGCTGACAGGGAAGCCCGCTATAGGGGGCATTTGGTTTAGTGGTGAGTGGTGCTTTTTCAAATTCAGCATCTGGGTCTCCAAAGAGTGGAGGCTTCAAAGCACTGCAGCCTGTGAGGTGACTGCTAAATACCACACCTGAGGACAATAAGGCTCGGAATATATGCAACCCCCTTCCTCCTCCCCAGGCGGGCCAGCCTGCAAGAAGTACGCCGCCATTGCTTGTGTTTGCACACAGCTTTTGCCTTGAAAAATCCTGTGGATAATCTGTTGCCTGCAGTGACAAAGAGTCTCTGCCCTCTCTTCAGAAAGTGGGAGTAAAGTCAAACTCTCATAATGAAAACAATCTTTCAAAAAAAGTGTGTAGAGAAATTGTTTTGTCATTTATGGCAAAAGTTTGCCTAAATCTTTTTATTGGGTGAGCAGTTTACCCTCTCAGAGCAAGGAAGAGGCATGTAATGAGCTCGGACTGGGTTGTTTGTTGTTACTGATGTTGGAAGCAGAAAATGTGACACCTTTGCTTTTCTGTGGTTTAGACTATAATGCGGTAATTCTCACTTTTTTTTTTTTTTTGTGATCACAACACTCTAACACCAAAATCTTTGGTGATATATGTGAAGGTGTTGAAAGATGACAACCAATACAAAACCAGTCAACAACCTTTGCAACACAGCCTTTGACCACAACACAGCTCAAGTGCTCTGGGGCCAAGTTCTCTTGCGGTCCAGTAGGCGGAGTCGAGGGGTCTTGACTGTGCCTCCACTTCTCACCTCTTACCTGTGCAGCGATGGTACCCACCCCACATCACCTGGGCCCCATCGGCCCAGCTCACCTTCTGTCTAACAACACGACCTTGCTGTATGAACACTCAGTGGTCGTTAAATGAGTTCTATGCACCAAGTAAAAACCAACAACAGCACGTTTGTGGAGGAATTCCTGTACATCTGGATAATGTGTCCACACAAGGCCTTGTTTTAAGTATTAATCTCCGCCTACAGCAAAATCGTGCTGGCCTGGGTTACCTCCTGCGTGGTTTTCCCTGATGCCCTGTACTTAGCAGATATCATGATATTTGCCAGTTACATCCAAAGTGCCCTTTCCTCACCTATCTTCCTTATCGAACCATAAACTCTTTGAGGAAAGCAATCTTTTGCTTGCCATTGCACTTCTAATCTTTAGCAAAGACTCTCGCACATAGTAGGTGATCAAGTCTAATCCTGTAATTAATAGTCCTACTATGTGCTACATGGCAAGAGCTGCTTTTTCCTTTTGGTAACTGGGAGACACACATGGGGAGACCTGGTCCCTAATTCTAGAGCCTGCTTCCATTCGGTGTAGGACAGAGCAGATGCACCAAAAAAAAAAAAAAAAAAAAAGTTTGGTGAATGAATGAGCTAGAGGTGTGTGTAAGACAAGGAGTGATGGATGCACTCATATTAGTAAGGCAGCTGTCTTCTCATAGTCTTTGGGGGCCTCAGTTGGAGGAAGATAGGGACCTCCTAAGACAGGAAGAGTCACATACAAGGCTGGTGGCTATGTGATGGGGGCTGGGAAGGGTCAATGCCCAGAAGCATTTGGCTTAGAAGGCCCCGGGAGTGCTCATCTCTGGAAGTGTATCTGGAAGTGGAGATCTGTGGCTCACTCCTAAGTCTGAGGAGTTATCCAGGGCTCCAGGTTTGGCTAGTTGGGCTACCGCTCAGATACTGGGGCTCCCATCAGATGGATTGGGCACCATGGCCTCGCCTTCCTGCAGTGTTCCTCCCTTCTTGCTCTTTGGCGGGTACTCCTCAACCCGTGAAGGCGGGCAGAACTCTCCATTCCACATGGGCCCCAGAGCGTGCTGCTTTCCAACACAGGAAGGAGCACTCCTACATATTTCTCCACAGGAAATGTCTGCCACACCCCAAGTGCCAGACACTATGTCATAACGTATTTCCCAAAGAAAGAAACAGCTGACATCATTGGTCCTAGCAGTTCCGTCAGAAAGCCTTCTCATGTTGGGGAATGCATATCTATTTTTTTTTCAAATATGTAGGCACTTTTAAATTTGAAACTGATCTCAGTGCATTGTTACATACAAAGTAACTGCCTCATAGCCCAGTTTCATTCAAAACCCATGGAGTTGACACGTACTAAATGGGAGAGTCACAAAACTGGGGCAACCAAAAGCCCTGATTCCACTCTCCTCAGAGCCCCAAATTGCATACCAGATAGACCAGGCTGCTCTGGTTCTTCTAACAATGAGCAATTTCTAGTCGGAATTGGGCCTCAAACTGTGTTTCAAGATCTGCCCCTCAGCACACGCCTAGAGCCCAATAAGTACTCAAAAAGTGTTTGTAGAGCTGGAGGTAGACCTTCCTGTTCAGTCAGAGTCCAGTTGCTAAAAAGGGAATCTACAATATATCAGTTTAAATTGACCTAAGGATGTTCACACACAGGGCTTTTCTGGGTGCCGGATGAGCTGATCCATGACCTTAACAGAATGACTTCTTAAAATGAAAACGAAATGGTCTCTTTGAAGTGTTAAGGGAAGTATCCCCTGGTGAGGCGTTCTGCTGCCCTCGCTGGCATATGCTGTTCTAAGTTTATCCTGCCATAGTGAACAACTCCGTCTGTTGGCCTCCTCCAGTTACTTGGGGACAGGCTTGCCCTGCCCCCACCTCCAATAAAGTGAAACCTCCCCCTTTGTTTCATAAGCACATGCCATCCTGAGGTGACAGGCTTATTCCATCTGTTCCCTTCTCCCAGAGCAGCTCTTGGTGGAGACGGCCCAAGGGGTGGACTGTATTCAAAAGACTGGAAAGCATCTTGTCCCATCCTTATCTGTGGGGAGGAAAGTCTTGGGATCATTTGCCCTGAACTGTGCAGTCCAGCCACCAGAATGTCTAACTCTTGTGGTGCTGGAAGGTGCTGCATATTTGGTCAGAGAAGCAGTCTCAGCTGTGCTTCACAGCGCTGAGGCCAAGGAGGACGGCACCAACTCTGCAGCTTGGCTAAGGAGAGACTGGGCTGCTGCTGCCCCTCTGACCCTGCAGAAACAAGTTCTAACCCAAGGCGTCAGTCCCTGTCACTGTGCCAGCCTTTGGGGCACCTGTGCATAACCTAAATACAACTTGGCTACCTCTAGGACCAGTCTCAGAGTGGTGTCACATTAAAAAGAGTAGCCCACAGGAGTGCCTGTGTGGCTCAGTTGGTTAAGTGTTCAACTCTTGATTTCAGCTCAGGTCATGATCCCAGGGTTGTGGGATCAAGCCCCATGTTGGCATGGAGGCTGCTTAGGACTCTGTGTCTATCTCTCTCTCTCCCTCTGCCTCTCTCCCCCACTTGTGCTCTCTTCTCTCTTGTGAAATAAAATTAAACAAAAAAATGTAGTCCAGATATATTTTTTGTAAAATAGGCTTATTTAATATGCATACACTTAAAACCTGGTGAAATCCCTTCTTGAACTCATTTCTTGACAATCCTTTTAATTTTTTTTAATGTTTATTTATTTTTGAGGCAGAGAGAGACAGAGCATGAGTGGGGGAGGGGCAGAGAGAGAGGGAGACACAGAATGTGAAGCAGGCTCCAGGCTCTGAGCTGTCAGCACAGAGCCTGACGTGGGGCTTGAACTCACAGACTGCGAGATCCGACTGAGCCACCCAGGTGCTCCTTGACAATCCTTTTAAGACTTTTCTCTCACTCTCGACTTCAGCCTTCCTCCTCTGTACCCCATCCCCCAGTGAAGACTCCTCTTGCCATTATGTGCTCCTCATTAGCTTCCCCACCATGTCTCACTGCTCATGCACTCCATGCCCCCAGCATGTATACGATCTTCCTTTGGTGATTTTCCTTGTGAGAATTTGTCCCTCTGGAACTGTAGTGAATAAAAATGCTCCACTTTGCTATACGCAGATGGATAAAGCCAACCAATCATGCCCTACCTGCAAGGACAGGTTGCCCTCCCGACTAGTTCCGGCTACCCTTCTGAGCCCATGACATTTTCCCCAAATCCCAGTCTTGCCAGTTCTGTACCCTTTACTTTTGCAAATAGTTTCCAGTCCAGGAGTCCGGAACTCTTGCATGGATGAAAGAACCATTCTAGGCCCCGCTTTTCTTGGGTATGTATCCACTTGCTATACAAGAGAGCTGCCAGTTAGCAGAAGTTTAGTGACACCCATGGGCTGTGTGACTGAGTCAGGACCCCTGCTCCTCAGCACCTTGTGCATTAACACTGTTGTCAGAAACTTCCTTGAGATCAGCTGCTTCACCTCTCACCACCTTTCACTGTACTTCTCATCCTTAAATCAGAATGGAACTAGGTTCTGAACTGTAGAGGACTGCCTAATCTTTGTAGACTTCTCAGATTTTGAGCTAAGTATTCCCCAGCTGCAGGATCTCCGATGGCCTTGAGCTTCCTAGCAATAATACTAGCTCTTAAAGTGCTTGTTACAGGCCAGGAATTCTTCTAAACTCCTCACACGAAATGTCTCAGGTAACCCTTATGCTAAAGCAAATGAGGTTCATAGTATTGTAAAAGTCTTCCCACGCCATGCAATAGAAACAGAAAAACAGGCTCACAGAGGTTGAACATTGTTCAAAGTCCCAGTTCACTAAAGTGCAGGACCAGGGATTTGAACCCAGGATCTCTGACTCTAAATCCTATACCTTAACCACTATGGACACTACCTCAGAGCAGTAATCACACCTCTTGAAAGTCATCGGCAACCTCGTGGCTGAGCCTGGGCCAATAACGTGCCCTGAAATTACAGTATGCCCGCACCACCACCACTACCTTCCTACATTGTATTAGAATTATTTCCTTCTGGTTTTCTTCCCTGCTCAACTAAACCATAAGCTCCTGAGGACAGGGATGTTACTAGGTCTTACTCATGGTTGTGGTCCCTGCATGGATACAGTCATGGGTACTACTTGATAAATGGTGCAGAACTCTGTGTAGTGGTGACTGTGGTAGTCATTCAGGCACACCATTCAGATCTACTTTCGAGAATTTGCCATCTAGCTGTGAGAAGTGCAGCTGGCTGACAGCCCCTAGCTGCAGCTGCACATCGTTGGAGCTGAGAGGCTCTTTGTGGACAGTCCCTAGGCAACGATGGGGCAGGTTGAAGGTTCTAAGTTCTAGTCATCTCTTTTCAACATGGGGCTCCTTTACTTGCTCTGGAACTCCCCTTCAGGTTGGACGGAACTTTGTCATACCTGCATCACAGTCAGAGTCTCTGCCAATTCTGCTTCCTTCACCCTTTCCTCGCATGGAGGTCAGATTAACGTTGCAGTCTGAAGGCTTTCACTGCCCGGTTTTGCTTTGTGTCCTTCAATCTTTCATGGACTTGCCTCCAATAAACCTCTCAAATTCCTTACTTGGCACCTGCTGCCTTAAGGACCTGAACTGATAGTGTGGTAAGGTCCCCTCCCTAAGGAAAGAAAAAAAACCTCAAGGCAACCTGGCTATACACATATGTGACAGCATCCCTCACGACCTTGTAACATGAGACCACTTAATCAGACTACATGTTTGTGAGAAGTGCAATTACCACTTGTTACCATATATGGGAGACAAAGAAGTAAAAAATATATAAAAAACTATACCACATGGTGTTTGGGACTCAGATGTTTGGGTACGAACCTAACCGAGCAGTGTCAGCAGGAATAAAGTTGCTTCCTGGAAAGAAAAGCCTTGGTGTCATGACTCTCCCAGTGGTGCGAGAATCCTGCTACAACAGAGTGACCAATCGGAGGCTGTTCAGATCTCCTGCCATGGGGAGTAGAGTTGATTGACAGCCTCAGCTACCGCCCCTCTGGGTTCACCACTGCACTGTGCTCAGGCCACGTTCCTACAGGCTGCTCCCAGATACATCGAGCAAGATGGGTGGTGATGCAGAACCCCTCTGATGGGTGATTTTTGGCTTGAGGACTCCCCAGCGGTCTGGCCAAACCCTCCTTGAACTGTGCAGGAGTCTGGGGCTCTTCCTACCCAATCTTCCTTCCATCCCTCTTCCCCTTCACAGGTGTCAGAGACTTTTCTGGGTCCCTCTCCTTTACCCTTCACAGTCACATCCCAGTAAATCTATTCTGCTGCTCGGAGACCTGAACTAACGTAAGTGGTACCAGAAATACGGTTGTCAGGCTTAGCAAATAAAAACACAGGATAACCTGTGACACTTGAGTTTTAGATTAGTAAGAAATTTTTAAAGCGTAAGTATGTCCCAAATTTTGCACGGAATACAGTTATGTTAAAAGCATTCATTGTTAACCTGAAATTCAAATTTAATTGGGTGTTTCGTACTTTATCTGGAAACCCTGGCTGGGAATAATTCGGGAAAACAGGTGTTAAGATAAGTTCACGCACATCCTGGTGGGCAAACGGGATGCCGTGCTCCACATACCTGAGCAGGGCACAAATACTGAAGCTTTCTCGGTGGTGACCTGGGAAAATGTCCTGGTAGAGGTGAAAGCCCACGCAGGTGTGATGATGTAGGCGTTGGGAAGACGTGGATGAGTGTGTGTCCACAAGAACAGTGGGGATGGCTGGTTACTGTTACTGCCGAGGGGGGGGCCGGGAGGGGGAGAACTGACACTCTGCAGGGGATAATGAGAAATTGAAGGCCAGGAACAACCAGCTAAAGCCTAAATGTGAGAGCCAGAGGGCCTCTCGGGTTGCCAAAGAGTGGCCTTTCTCTTCGACAGTGGAAGAGCAGACACGGCCAAGCAGCATACTGAGGATTGAAGTGTTGGGTCCCAGAGCTCCAGAAATGCTTAAGTGTTCAGTCAAGGCAGGTTGGTTATGCTACTTGGTTGAGAAACTCTGGGACTCTGAATTATGGGACAGAAACATCTAGATGGATGCCTCTGAGTGGATACTGGCTCTGCAGACTCCTGAACTCTCGAGGGCTTGCAAGACTCTTGTTAGGAGGAGCTAGCACTTCCCTCATGCTAGAAAGTGCTGCAGAGGCCTGTTCCCATCAAGGCAACAGGTGATCCCTCAATAGCTTCTGGCCTGGCTACCAGGCCTAATATCAGGGGATGTGCTGGGCAGGTGAGGGATAAGAAGGACACCACATCGAAGGAGATGTAATAATTAGTCAGCATGGGCGGTAGGAGCCAGGAGAGTGCCCTAGAACTGGATTGTGATGCCTAAATCAGTGTATCTGAAAGGGCACTCGCCTCTGTCGAGGGGCTTGATCAAGACGCCAGAATGTAAGACTAGGTAAGCAAGAATACACTGACTTGGGGACACTTTCTCAGAATACAGAAATTAAATTAAATTTAAAAAAAAGGTCACGGTAAAATACAAAGCCACCGTCCCTTGCTCAATTCCCAGACCTGAGCGGTTTCAGTTCTAATACCCACTGACTGAGGACGTGGGCGCATCTGCAGAGACAAAGACACTGCTACATACAGCGGGTATATTCCATGGCTGTTCCTCCTGACTTTCCTCAAAGTCACCTATGGTCGTGTGCTTAAGCGACGAGACACTGGGGAAAGGGAGTGACCCACACATTTCAATGACTCTTAGACCAGGAGCTGAGTTGACCCTGACATCTGGAGATGCAAACTGTCATCGTTACCCCCCTGTTAGAGTGAGTGGCCCCTCCCAGAGGCCAGGTAATAAAGGCAGAACACACTGTAGTCCAGCTCATCTTGGACTGAAGGGGTCTGCGGTGGCCACTTCCCCAGACCTTGAGTGTGTAATTGGAACTGATATACTTGGCAGGTGGAGTGACCTCCACACTGGATCCTTGGACTCCAGGGTAAGAATTCTCAAGAGAAGCCTGGGTGATTCAGTTAGTTGAACGTCCGACTCCAGCTCAGGTCATGATCTCGCGGTTTGTAATTTTGAGCCCCACATCAGGCTCGCTGCTGTCAGCCTGTCAGTGCAGAGCCCTTTTTGGATCCTCTGTCCCCCTCTTTTTGCCCCTCCCCCACTTGAGCTCTCCCCAAAATAAATAAATATTAAAAAAAAAAAAAAAGAATTCTCAGAGGAAGCACGGGTGAGTAGAAACACTTAAAATGGCTCCCTCCCCATGAGCCAAGATCATGAATCAAAAATACCACATCCCAGGGCATGAAGTGGAGATTAGTGCTGGATTGATCCCAGCCCCTTGGAGTACATGAAGTCCCCCGGGGAAGTGTGAGTGGGACATTTCCACTTACAGCAGGTCTGATCCACATTCAGACAGTCCTTTCACAGCGGCTGCCAACCCCCTGCAGGTTGATTTTGTTAAAAAAAAAATCTTAAGTTCACCTTAATTAGTATGTAAAAGAGAAATCCTTAATGCAGATAGTAATTTGAGTTTCCTGAATGGACAATTTTTTTTTTAATGCAGAAGACTCCGAGGGTTTATAGAGACATTTAATTCCATTATCCCAAAGATTCAATCCCTGTCCCAAAGATTTCATAAGGAAAAGATAAAATAGATTTTTTTTTTACATAACCTAAATTGACCTAAAATGATGATTAGAAAGGTCGTATATTTCCATTTACTAAATGTTTTCTGTAGAACAAGCTGACCTGTGAATTTCTCTCTCTGAAGATACGGACAAAATTAAATGTTTTATTGAACTGAATTAAAGATGACTTCGTAATCAGGGGAGAGAGATTCATAAAAGCTTTTATCACACGTGATTTGCCAACATTTGGTATCTTTTCTCGAATTGGTTTTTCAGAGGCATTAGACTCTATTGAGGGAATGCCAAATGTAGCAAAATTATTATCCATATCTCTTGGAAAAAACCAGACTTTTACAGTTCATCTGGAAGTGGAAAGTTATGCTATAATTCTCCATAGTTTAGTGAATAGTTTTTAAAAGGCACATTAACATAATCTCTAGAGCACATTCCCTCTTAAAAAGCCATCAAAAGTAAATACATAGGATGAAAACATATATAGTGAAGATTTTTGAACTTTATCAATACTGTCTTTACTGTTACAATGACCTTAGTCAACAAAGTTCGGGTTCGGCACTGGCTGATTCTTTTGGATGTGATAAATAAAAGCGAAATCTATATTTGAAAAAATCCCCTTTCTCCAGAAAGACAAGACTTATGGTCTGTACACAGAACCCCCCTGGTGGTAGCAGATAGAGGCATGTCACAGGTTGGGGAGTGAGGGGTTAAAGGAAGATGTAGTCAAATCTCCCTTGGATGTCTTTTAAAGCAGGAATGAATTAACATTGTTTTACTGGGTTAGACACTCAAAGGTAAGAGGATGATTCAAGTCTCCTGCTGGTCCTGAGCCTCCACTGTGTCTTATGGTTGCCAGAGTCACCCTTAAGCATTCACTGGACAGTGTGTACTGAGTGACAGCTAGAGGGGCTCTGGGATAGGAGATTCAGTGGTGTGTGTCTCAGTTTTGCTCTCCTAGCACTCAGTCATCTTAGGGAGATAGACACCTAACACACTCTATGGAACAGAGTGGCAAAATGCTGTAAGAAGCCAGGATACTGTGAACACTCAGAGAAGAGTGTGTCCAACCAAGGCACTCTCTTCAAGACCCTCAGTGGGTCCCACCTGTCCACAAGTTGACACTCAAAGCCTGTCATCCCTTAGAATGTTAGTTCTCACAATGTGGCTCACGGATGCATGGGAGTTCCCCAGACTAGGTCAGGGAGTTGGCCAGGTCAGACTATTTTCATAATGATACTAAGATACTATTGGCTTTTCTTACTGTGTTGACATTGGCACTGATGATGCAAAAGCAATGAGGGGGGTGGGGAACTGCTGGAGCCTGAGCATGAATCAAGGCGGGACACGCAGTAATGCCATGGGCTTTACCACTGCACACTTCCCATTGACAACCAGCTTCACTTAAGAATGCCCCTAATAGGAGCGCCTAGGTGGCTCAGTTAGTTAAGCATCTGACTCTAGATTTGGCCTCAAGTCATGATCTCACAGTTCATGAGTTTAAGCATTGGCCTCTGTGCTGGTGGTGTAGAGCCTGCTTGGGATTCTCTGTCTCTCTACATCTCTCTCTGCTCCTCCCCCACTCATGCTGTCTCTCTCTCTCTCTCTCTCTCTCTCTCTCAAAATAGATAGACTTAAGAAAAAGAATCACTCTGATAAAGCAGGAAAAGTGATTTTTAGTAAATCTCCATCCTTGAGTATAGTCTTTTGAAATATTATGTGTGGTGATAGGGAAAGGGCACCTAAAGCATTTCAGCTGCATGACCAAGTATAGCGGCCGCCTTCAGGAATATTGCAGTTGCTTGAGTTGTGAGTGAATTAAGCCAGTCTTTCCTAGGAAGACCATTTTTACTTCAAAGAAGGACCGTCAGACAAACTATAGTTATCAGGCTTGGATATTTGGCAGCCTCATTTCTTGAAAATGAATAAGTCAGCCTGTCTGCCATTATATAGAAAATGGGCTATATTTGTTGCTGATGGTAACATTTGAGTTTTCAAGCAAATATTAGAATTTTGGAAATCTATGCAGTTGGTAGCTTCTCAATGCTTAAAGTTGACTATACATGAATACGTCAACATTTGAATGATCCTCCTATCTTGGTGAACCAATATTTTTCAAATGACCAATGCATGATGTTACAAAACCAAGCTTGGGTAAAAGATCTATTCTAAGATACACCAATTTTAATGTCACAGACACTGAAAAGTTCACTGATATAGTTTCAGATTTCGCAATGCAACAAACCTTTAAGTAACTACCATTTAGTGAGTTTTGGTATAGTAAGAAAGAATATCCACAGTAATCCAAAAGGACTACTATTAAAATACTCTTCCTTTTCTCAACTTCGTGTCTGTGTGAAGATGGATTTTCTTCATATGCTTTAACCAAAACAACATATTAAAACAGAGTCAGTGCAGAAGCTACAAGAACCCAGCTGTCTTCCATTAAGCCAGACATTTAAAACATTTGAAAATGTAAAACAATGCCAATCTTTATTAAATTTTTTTGGAAAAGTTACTTTTCACAAAAAAATGCTATTTCTGTTGACAGGCAATGGGTTTTTTGTTTGTTTGTTTTGGAAAGGTTATTTTTTTATTAAAAATATACTGTTTATGTTGCCATGGGATGGTTTTATTATTGCTATTTTTTAAATGTTTATTTTTTTGAGAGAGAGGGAGAGACAGATCATTAGTGGGGGAGGGAAAGAGAGAGAGGGAGAAACAGAATCCGAAGTGGGCTTCAGGCTGTGAGCCATCAGCACAGAGCCCAAAGCTGGCTTGAACTCAGGAGCTATGAGATCATGACCTAAACCAAAGTCAGATGCTTAACTGACTGAGCCATCTGGGTGCCCCTATTGCTATTTGTAATGAATTAATAAACATATAAGAGTTAATGTGTTCTGAATGTGGTAAATATTGGTAGATAGAACCCATACAAGCAAAAGCTCGTTGGGGGCCCTGAATAATTTTTAGGCTTGTAATGGGGTTCTGAGAACAAAAAGTTAGAGAACCACCGTCATTAGCCTATCAGGCCCTTCACAATCTCACCTGATCTATCTTTCCAAACTTTTTCCTGATCTTTCCCTTCCCATCACCTTCCCCTCCTTCCACCACCATCCCTCTGTCTAGCAATGCCAAATGACTTTCTGGCCCCCCAAATAGTCTACTCTCTTTGCTCCTATTGTTTTTTTTAAATGCCCTCTCTTCTATCCTTCCTTGTCAGGTTTCTACTCATTCACTTAAAATCAAGTTCAGTAAAGGGCACCTGGGTGGCTCATTCAGTTAGGTGTCTGACTTTGGATTTTGGCTCATGTTATGACCTCATAGTTTGTTGGGTTCAAGCCCAACAACTATTCTCTCTCCCTCTCTTTCTGCTCCTCCCCCCTCAAAATAAATAATTTAAAAAAAATCAAGTTCAGTAAAAATTTCTCACATTGGAACGCTGGGTAGCTCAGTTGGTTGAGCATCTGGCTCTTGATTTTGGCTCAGGTCATGATCGCAGGGTCGTGGGATCGAGCCCCGAATTGGGCTCTGCCCTGAGCTCGAAGTCTGCTTAGGATTCTCTCTCTTTCTCTCTTCTTCTTCCCACCTGCTTAGGATTCTGTCTCTCTCTCTCTCTGAAAAAAGAAAATTAAAAACAAATTTCCCTTATTACCCTACAAAACTAGACACCAGGGGCTTTGCACAGAGCAGTGATCTTGAGAAATCATTTTGTATGAGATTGTTTAGTCATCTGTGTTTCCCTCTATGCTGTAGACTCCTCAGGGCAAGGAACAATCTTCTTCACCCTTAACTCATTAAACTCCAGCAGTTAGCTTGGCTCCAAGCATACTACGGATGCTCAACAAATTCAAGAAAAAAAGGAGCATAGGAGAGCAATTTCTTCTCACTCTCCTGCCCTGCCCTGACCACTCGGGGTCAAAGGAAAGAATCATAGTGGGAGGAGAGGAGAGGCACTCCACAGAAGAGGGCGTGAGTAGGCACACACTTGAGCCCTAGCTGCCCAGCACACACACAGACCTTCCTTCCCCTATGTACTTCTAGAAGTGTCTTCTAACATAAGCCAGCGATCCCCACACCCTCCCTCCCCAGGGGAAATCATCCAGAATCCCATCCAACTATAGTCACCAGAGCTGATGTCATGACACCACTGTTCTCTGCCAGATCTTTGGGATATGCCCATCTTAGATAATCTGCCACTTTGGAAAGAGAAGGTAAATTGTATCATCAGCTTAATCGCCTCTAAAGCGTAATGATTGAGGGGAGAGGAAAGCGACAAGGGAAGAGAAGAAAATTTTGTATTTAAACTATAATTCCCACTGTAAAAGGAAAAATGGTTGTTGCAGGGAGTGCTGAAATGATTTACCTTTTAGCAGCAAAGAAAATGCAGATGGTGGTACTTTCGTTTCCGTAACTAACCTTGGGGCAACAGGATTTGTGACCCTCTTCTGGTCAGCCATCCCATGTCTCTCTTGCTTTGATCAGCATCTTAGCTGCTGCCTGGTTTAGCGAGCCCTACATTTACTGAATCCTTCCCCACCCCCCGTCCCCCCCCGCTCTATAAACTAATACAAGTGGTTTAGTTTTATGATTTTATTTATAAGTCTTCAATTACAGAGAATCAGTTCAGACTAGTTTTTATTTACCAGTTGGATGGCAATTACATTGGAGTCCACTCAGATGAATGGACTAAAGAAATGAACCCATAAAATATTTTGTGTGTGGGTAGCAAGAGTTAAATGGTAGCTGACTGTTCTTTATTAGTAAATGACCCTCCAGCTTCTGAAAACGAAAAGGGGACTCAAGAGTTCTTTGGAGAAAGCTGCTCTTGTGCGTGCAGATAGAGAAACCTGACCTTCGCTAGGTGCACGTCATAACACGTGCAGTTTCCAGAGTGATCCATCACCTCTTCCAAAGGCAGAGAATTAAGTCTCAATAAGGAGGTAAAAATAGATCATTTTTCCTCCAGTAAAGGATTCATTTAGCCATAATGATAATCACTTAGCCCTACTGTTTGTCAGGGAAGAGAGATTCTGAGAGGCGGTACAGATCTCAGCAAGAACAAATAAAACATGCGAGGGGGGTAAACCAGAAAAGGGGAATGAATCTTCGAACTGATTTTAAAAGAGCAAAACGTGACTTGCAAGAAAAGCACAGTTGGGACGAGAGGCCAGCTTTGCCTTCGCTGGCAACTCTGAGCAACTTATTCTGACCAGCCAGCCCCCATGGCACGTGTGAGAACAACTGTGAGGCACACTGTTTCCCAAAAGGAGAAAACACTTCTGACTCAGTGCATGGCAAATTCTAGGAAGGAGAAAACTCACGGAAAAAAGCGGCACTGTGAAACATGTAATAAGATACAGTATGATTTTCGAACTCTCCATCTGCAGAAGCCCAACAAAGTTGGAATCTCATCTTCAAGGGGCAACTGATTTATTCACATATAAGAGAAGATTAAATCTATTTGAATTCTGACAGAAGTTGTTTTTTCTCTGGAGTCAAGGAAGTCACAGAACATCATTTCGATTTGGATCCACAACATCTAAAATCATACTCCTCTGAGGACAGGTGACAGTCGGATGGATTTTCCTCCCGATGAAAGAATGATTTTTCACGCCGGATCGCTTTTGCAGTAGATGCTTACAGACTTCTCAACAGCATGACAGCAGCCATGTAGCCTGGAAAAGCTCAACCAAGATCAAAAGTATCTCTTGGTTTGACAAAATAAGGCACAGCTTCCTCCGCTGTGCTGTCTAGACGGATGCAAAGTGGCTTTAAGAAAGCGTGTCTCCCTCTATCACTCCTAAGAAATTCACACTGAATTTTAATGTGAATATTTTTACTTCGCTCTTGGGTGTGATAATACGGTTGACAAAATTTTATTTCATAGAATGTCATCATTCTTTGCTGATATTTCAATTTACGATCTACTGTGTTTCAAGGTTCGTTCATATTGCTTGATTTAAAGAATTAAAATCGACAATGCCAAGCTCAAGTAGGAAGGCTTCTCCTTTTTCGGTGACTATGGCTTGGGGGGAGTGGATACGTGGTCTTGCTTTGAGAGGAAGCTCGGGCACCAGGTTGGCAAGTGGTGGCGAATACACATTATCAGTGATCTTATCAAACCACACTTACTGAATACTTACTATGTGATAGACACCCTGCCCAATGCTTTATAGGTATTCTCTTATTTCTCTCAACCACGCTATATACTAGATGACAAAACTGAGGCTTGGAGATTACTTGTAAGTGAGAGGGGTCACAGTTCATGCTCTTAACCAGTATGTGTTTCTTTTCTTTGGGTCTAAAAATTAGAGCAGCTTCTACACTTCCTTTCACATATTAGCTTTTTAGTGTTTTCACATATATGTTCACTTCATTTACGTGCTCCTTGAGGTCATGAACCTCTTTCGAGAGGTTAAATGTTACATCTCCTTTGCTATCAATTTGTAAGGTCTTCCTTGTACAGCTAAAGTTGACGTAATCTGAATTAATGGTAAAATCAACAGTTCAGTACCATCTTCGTTATGTCAAAATAACGTGAATTTGTTATGCTAAAAATCATGTTAATCACGTTTCAGCAGCTGCCTTATGCTGAGAACACTGTCTGCGCTGCCACCATCACCAGCCACCGCTACTGCATCAGAGCAACTATCCGTTTACTGAGCCTCGTTTACATGCCAGAAACCGTGGCCACATTCTTCACATACATTACCTCTAAACTCCACAACACATCAACCAAATAGGCATTGTTAGCCTTACTTCACAGCTAAAGGTTAGGAAAGAAGAATTAGATTCCAGATCTTCACAGAGACTTCATTCTCATCATAAGGAGATAGACCTCCAAGAAGCCATGCTAAACATGAAGATCAGTGTTTGATCTGTAACTTGACACTTCTCCAGCAGTTTGGGGAGATTTTTTGACTCAGGAAGACTCAGGTGATCTCCCATATACAGGTGCAAGCTACTGCGGTAGATAATAAAACTACACCAACACGAATTTTCTCTCAGTGTTGTCATTTTCTAATCCTGATTTTTATGATGACATCAATTTAAAAATGTCTGCTAGGTAGGGGCTTTTCCCCTCCATCGTAGAACCTTCCACAGAATTCCAGCATCTCAGGGTTGGAGACACCTTAAAGGTCATTGAGACAGTCAGTTTTCCTTCTCTCATTAGACAGCTTGGTTTTCTTCCCTATTTTATTTATGAGAAGGGAGAACTGAGACAACTTATTAACCAAGCATAGGAGAAATGAGATCACATCATTTGTGTCAAACTGTCAGAAAATGCAGAAAGTCGTCCATGTTAGGTTTGACTATACAGAGAGCAAGCCATGTGCACACGACGAGTCACCCCTGACTGGACACCAAAGGTCAAATTGGGTGACACAACTGCACACCACAAAAGTTATGCAGGATAACTCACTTTTAATGCTTTATTTTGATATCATTTCCTATTTATGGAAAAATTATAAGAATTGTTCAAAAAACGCTATTTACTCTTTCTCAGATTTACTGATTATTAATATTTTGCTCCATTTGTTCTTTTTTCCTGAACCATTGGAGAGCATTTTGTTGACATCTTGTCCATTGATCCATAAATATTTCAGTGTTTATTTCCTAAGAACAAGAGCTTTCAAAAAACACAAAGTTAATATAATTTTTCATCAAAACACAAAGCTAACATAAAATCGGAATAAATAAAAAAATATGTTAACTACAAAGAAAAATAATCTGACTTCATTTTATATGAGAGATGAGTTTTTTGGCCTGTTTTCCTTACTGTGATACTCCCGACTCTACCATAGTGCCTGGCACACAGCAGATACTCAACAAATACCTGTTAATTTCTTAATTATGGTGTGATACTATATTGATTGCAATTTTTTGGTAAAATTTTTTATTATTTAAAAAAAACTTTTTAAAATATTTTTTATTTTTTGAAAGACAGAGAGATAAAGAAGATGTGGTACATATATACAATGGACTACTACGTGGCAATGAGAAAAAATGAAATCTGGCCATGTGTAGCAACATGGATGGAACTGGAGGGTATTGTGTTAAGTGAAATAAGTCAGACAGAAAAAGACAGATACCATATGTTTCCACACATAGGTGGATTTTGAGAGACTTAGAAAAAATTATGGGGGAGGGGAAGAGGGGAAAAGAAAAAAAGACACAGAGGGAGGGAGACAAAACGTAAGAGACTCTCAAAGACTAAGAACAAGCTGAGGGTGAAGGGGGTGAGGGAGGGGGGAGAGTGGGTGACGGGCATTAAAGAGGGCACGTGTTGGGATAAACACTAGGTGTTATATGTAAACCAATTTGAAAATAAACTATTAAAAAAAATAAAATAAAGACAGACAGAAAGAGACAGAGCTCAAGCAGGGGAAAGGGAGAAAGACAGGGAGACACAAATCCAAAGCAGGCTCCAGGCTCTGAGCTGTCAGCACAGAGCCCACTGTGGGGCTCGAACCCACAAACGTGAGATCATGACCTGAGCCAAAGTGGGATGCTCAATCAACTGACCCACCATGCGCCCCTATATTGACTGCATTTCTAAAAGTATTTCTAAAATAAAGCAAAGGCAATGACAGCAAAATATTCAAGCATTTCTTTATTTCCTATAATTTGTAGTTCACCAGTTACAAAAGAGGAAAAGCTTTCAGATGTAAAGGACTCCTGGGTAATTAACTTTTTAAGATGAGATAAAACAGATTACAATGTAAGCAAATTCATGGGGGGACCTGCTTCCTCTTCACAAGTAGCGGTTCCTGATGTATTCTCGGTACATGGAGGTGTCTTCCTTTCCAAGAGGCTGCATGATACCTTGACTGGCCTGGATGTGGGCTTGGAAGATCTCTGTAGATTTTCTGTCTACCCTTGGAGGCTGTACTTCATAGATGTTGTCTTGTGAGAAAGCTGAGATAGGTGTTCTGTAAAAGAGAAGAGGAGACAGGGCTACATGAAAGAAAGTAAAGGACCCACAGGGAGCTATGGTCTCAAAGCATTCGAGAGCCACTGACCTTGAACACGCAGACCTAATAAATGGTGATGACGATCTCCTCTGTCCCCTCTAAGCTGGCTTCCTCCTTTGCCCAGAGGACAGAGCTGGACCAGCACCTGCCCAGGGAGCCTTCCCTGAAGCACAGGCTAGGTGGGCACCTCTCTCTGTTCCTGTGCCTCAGGCACACCTATGTCTGTGCACTAGACTAGACTAGAGTAACTTTAGGTGGAGGCTATAAATTTTTTGCTCCTTGACACATAATAGGGATTCCATGGTTTATTTTTGTATATTAATTTTGTATCCTGCAACTTTATTGAATTCGTTTATTAGTTCTAACAGTCATCAACAGTTTTTAAATGAAGATTTAGTAGGAATCGGTAAAGGGATACTAATTTCTTCCTTACATCGATAAGAGCAAATAAGTTTATATGTATAATGTGCTCACTTAGCATAATGCCTGGCACACTGTAAGTGCTCAGTAAATGTGAACTATTGTTAATGATTACAGGTGCATAGTAATTCCTTATCTGCAATTCTGAAATCCTAAAAGCTTTAATAACCGAATGTTACTTTGGTGGTTAAACCTGACCCAGCTGAAATTCATTTGGCAGCACATCCTAACCTGAACCAACAATACTCATCCCACTTCGTGTGAATATTAATGTGTTTAATTATCAGACAAGTCCTCAGATCACACTGAGGATGTACCATCCTGTTATGCTAACAACTCCAAAATTCTGAATTCTGAAATACATCTGGCCTCAGGCCTTTGATGAGAGGTTTTGGATCTGTAATAGGCAGCTTCCTTCCTTTCTGGGCATTGAAAAGCACACAAGAATCTCTTCCTTCAAAAATATCCCTCCATTCCCATCCACCTAGCCTAACTTAATGCTTGAAATTTCCATCTACCCATTGGGGAAGGTGCTGTCTCCAGAAAGGCCTTGTCAAAATGCAGCTTGGTATCTGACACAACCTTTACTCATTGAAGGCTCAGCACCCACGAGTCATTACATCTTTAGCTGAGAGCAGGCCATCAAGGGATGAGTCAACCAAGTCAGGTGTGATGCTGAGTGAGCATATGTGTCGAGTGTGAAAGAAAGGTCAAGAAGGGGCTACTGATGGGAACGACAGTAAACTAAAATGTTGTTGGGGCACCTGGGTGGCTCAGTCGGTTAAGCGTCAAACTTCAGCTCAGGTCATGATCTCCCAGTTCATGGGTTTGGTTCCCACATTGGGGTCTGTGCTGACAGCTCAGAGCCTGGAGCCTGCTTTGGATTCTATGTCTCCCCATCTCGCTGCCCCTCTCCCACTCATATTCTGTCTCTGTCTCTGTCTCTGTCTCACTCAGAATAAATAAACATTGAAAAAAAAATTTTTTTTAAAGACCTAAAATGTTGTTGTGAGGGACTTAGCCCAGGGCTGGCCCTGTGAGGTGGGGGGCACTTCTTCTGCCAGGGAACCAAGATAACACGGAGAGAAGAGCTGAAGAATCTATTCAGCTGGGGAGGGACTGAGTGCCTTGCTCCTTGTGTCAGAGGCATCCTGGATGTCTTAGCTGGGACCCCTGAAGCTGGGGAAGATTCCCTATCGTCAGAAGCAGAATTGGGCCTCAGCCCCAGCTAGGTCTGTCCTGGGAATGTCAGCAGAGACATCTGGAAGTGCAGACACACGGTGGAAGACAGGAGCTGTACTGTAATGTCCCCATTCTCAAAGGATGCGTTACAACCAAATGTGGGTCCTTCTTACCCAGAAAGTAGTCAACGTAGCTCACTGTGCTTTGCCTTTACACATCCTACCACGGCTGGAAAGGCATTAAATTACATTAAAATAAAATATAACTGGAAGTGGAATATTCTTTCTGGAAGCCAACCTCAATGGTTTTCACCTCAGGGTAATATATTTCAATTCAAATTTGGTGTATCGTTTGTCAAATGCTCCCATTTTTTCAAAGCACTTAAATAATGTCACACAATCTTAGAATGTAACCTTATTTAAGTAAAAACCGAAGGAAAGCGATTTACTCAAAGTTAAAAAAAAATGAAAGACCAAGGTGAAAGAGTCCTGAGCCATCTGAATCTCATCTGTCCTCCAGCCTGGGTTCAGTGCTTTCTTCAAAATACACAAGTTACGATTCTGCTAATGCCTGTGGATAACACGTTACGGTGGTGAACAATTAGGATGACTGACACGTGAACTCTTCTCCTCAGTCTTCCCTCACAAAAACACAGCAACTCTACAGTCATTGACAGAGGTCATAAACGGAAATGCCGGAATTTAGTGGGTGATAAGATTTAAGGTCAAACCTTTTAAACTTGAAAGTTTAATTTTTTTTTAACATTATTTATTTTTGAGAGACAGAGCATGAGTGGGGTTGGAGCAGAGAGAGACGGAGACACAGAATCTGAAGCAGGCTCCAGGCTCCCAGCTGTCGGCACAGAGTCCGATGTGGGGCTCGAACTCACAAACTGCAAGATCATGACCTGAGCCAAAGTCGGGTGCTTAACTGACTGAGCCACCCAGGCGCCCCTAAACTTGAACCTTTGAATGGAGACTCCACTAGGGTTTTTAGAGATAGTCATCAAAGCACCAGCCACAGCAGCTACTCCTGATCCACACCGTCTACACCTGTCTAGTCTCTTCCCCTTCTCAAATCTCTTTTACATATATTATCTTACTTAATTTTCACACTCATCCTGGAGGCAGGAAGCATCGGGATTATACTCTCCGTTTTACAGATGAAATATTTAAAGTCGATTTAAAAATGGGACTAATGGTTTCTGTCCTGTCTTTGAAGCCAGACCTTTGCCCAGAACTCTTCGTGCATTAACGAAGACCTCTCTGGCAGGAATCACGCCAGACACCCCTAGTCTGAGCACTAAACCATAATGAATTGAGAAAGAGAAAGAGGAAATGCCAAGTGACCAAGTAATTGTTTTACCCTTCAGAGGCCTCCGCTGAATATACAGGTGGGCAGGCTGTGGGAGGTGACAGCACCAGGGCCTGGCAACTGCCCATAGACGTAGGGCCCCGATAACTGTGATGAGGGTCACTGACCAGCCACTTCCACCCAGTGCTTTTGCTTTCCTACTAGCAAATCAATCAGAAGTCCTCACCCTACTTCTCAGTAAACTGCTTCACTGCAGCATGGAGTAATGGTAACTACTACAAATACTGACTATGAAATGCCAAACCTCAGCCTGAAATGGTATCAGATAGAGTGGCAGGTGGGTTTAGGGCTCCAACACTACCTCACTAGTCACTGGGCATTCTCATTGTCATTTTGCCCCAAGAGACTGCTGTCCTTCCTTGGGCCTTGATGTTGTGAGCACTTTTCTTCTCAGCAAAAGTGAACTGGGGATATCATAGAAGCCCTGGTTTTTTTGAAGCAACCAAAGTAGAGGGGACTTGCTCAGCACTTGTGGCCAGCATCCTCTGAATCTGTTGTTGCTCTTAGAAGGGTCATTTGGGGTTTAAAACAAACAGGGTATGTTGGGGGAGGTGTTTCAGATCAGAAGAAACGGGAAGGTGTCAGGAAACATATGACAACCATGGCAAGGACTGGAAATCCTAAACTCACCACTGTGATCCGTGAAATAAAACCGTGAGCGGTGGAAAATCTAGTTCTTCAAATAGGAGAGCCTGGAAGTCTACTGGAGGCCCAGAGAGGGCCCACCATTCTGACCTGCAGGCGGATAGTCTGTGTCTTAGACAAGAATGGTGAACGCAGTACCACATGGGGCTGGACTGGATGGACCTGTCCTGGGGGCTACGACTATGGTCAAAGGGTCCTGCAGGGGAAGAATGGGTGTGAGCCAGGCTCCAAGCTGAACCAAGTCTCCACGTGGGAGCACACAGCAGGTAATGAGGATTTGGGGGATGAAGAGTCCTCTCAAGCATGCTTAGGCTGGGACCCCTAGCTGGACTTCAGGGACACAGGGTACAGCCTGTCCTAGTCATGTGGACAGATTCTGCTTGCTGACAAGTGGATTCATCCTGCTGTTAGCCAACAACCGCTCTCTAGCAAGGGCTTGATTGAGCCTTTACACTCATCACCCCGTGTTGGTGACAGCAAGGACAAGGAAACACTGAAGATATCCCAATGAGGGAAGGGCGTCCTCAAGGACTTGACCACAGTCAAGTCCTCCCACCGCCACCAGCCCTCTCCTGTAGGGTCTGTTGAACTGTTTCAAACTGAATTCAGTCCATTTCCTAGCTCATAACCAGTCAGGTGCCTGGTAGCTTGGCTGTTGTGGACGAGTACATGAGATTGGATTTACGGGGCGCCTGGATGACTTAGTTAGGCATCCGACTTCGGCTCAGGTCATGATCTCACAGATCGTGAGTTTGAGCCCCGCATCGGGCTCTGTGCTGACAGCTCAGAGCCTGGAGCTTGCTTAGATTCAGTGTCTCTCAAAAATAAATAAATATTAACAATTGTTTTTATTTTAAATCAACATCTACAAAGTTTTTGTTGTTCATCTAAACCAGCACACAGGGGCTACTGGACTGCACTTTGGGTGGTTGATGACCTTGTACCTTGAGGCCTGGCTGGTTGTTCTTCCTGTGTTTTGTGGTTTTGTAGGAAGAGCTGACAGGCCTGCCTGTCCCTGTTTTCCAATTTAGATTCTCACAGGCATCTCCTGACAAAGGTACTTAATGATAGCTCTGCTGGAAATTTCTAAATAATAAAATACAAGTCCAAAATGGTGAAGGAAAAAAACACAAACCAACAAATTGTAACGTTATTACTGAATTGGGCCAGAAAGAAGTTTATGACATACCCGATATTGTTGGCATAATCAGAAAAATAAGGAAGAAGAAACAGAACACAAAAAACTTTTGTTTCTTCATTTTACTTGGACATCAAGAAGCCAGTCACAAAAAGCTCCCCATGGTCGTAAGGCAGTGATTCTCCAAGTGTGGTCCCCAGATCAGGGGCACTAGCATCACCTGGGAACTTGTCAGAAATACAAACTACCGAATCAGAAACTCTGAGGGGGGCCTAGCAAAGATGTTCAACAAGCCTCCCGGGGATTCTGATATTCACTAAAGTTGGGGACTCTTTGATCTAAGGAGACCAGAATGGATCTAAAATGCTGAATAAGATCTTATTCGTAGTCAGTCAGCAGTACTGAACACATTTAAACAAGAACTCTCCTTTCAAATGATATACTGCTACTAATCTCCCATCAAGAACCCTAATTTGACGTTTAATTGTAAAGATACAAGTAGTAATGTTAAATGCATCACACATTTCCTCATGAGGAACACGTCTGATTTCTCCATTGGCTTACACATTTCCAACGTGGGAAAGAAATACAAAAACACCCGAGACCCTCACAAGGGGCTGCCGATCAGCACCTTGTCTCTGAGGGTACTGGAAAGAGATGGAAACCCAATAACGCTTTCGAAGCTACACAGAGTAGTCTTTTTATTAGCTTCGATGGCATCTGTTTCTAGATGAAAAGACCAGTATTTAAACACTAAATGAGGTAGAAATCGTGAAACTACTTTCTTTTATTCATTCCAGTAGAGAGAGTTGGCTTTTTATTGCATTTTCATTGTGGAAAAAATGGTTCCGCTTTTCCCTCCTGGCCATAAACACAGGGAATTTTTTTCTTTCTTTCAACTTCTCCTCACAGCCCCCAAAGGAATAAGACCTACTGCCCCTAATTCAGATGCCAGCAGTATTTCTGGAGATAAAATATTATAATTACAAATTTGCAGGCTCATTTCTTTTTATCTACAGAACCTAGTTCCATCCGCAAGAAGAGCTCTGTATTTCCCCTCAAGGAATGTTACAGTCTTATTTAAAATAACATATTTGCCAATTCACTTATGGGCTGCTTAACCCTATAGCTCGGTGTGCTCAAACACCAACGATTGATGACACTTGGCCTTAACTGCCGTTCCCATTCACAGAAGAGAAACACTTCAGGCAGAAGTTCATAAGACACACCACATGTTTTTAAAGAAAATGCTTTCTTTGGTGCCCTTAATACTCTTTCTAAAAAAAAAAAAAATTAATGTTTGTTTATTTTTGAGAGAGAGACAGATTGTGAGTGGGGGAGGGACAGAGAGAGAGGGAGACACAGAATCCAAAGCAGGCTCTGAGCTGTCAGCAAAGAGCCCATGCAGGGCTTGAACTCACAAACCGTGAGATCATGATCTGAGCCAAAGTCGTCCACTTAACCGACTGAGCCACCCAGGCGTCCCCAGACTCTGTCTTAAATGTGGTATTACTCCCTTGGTTATCATATGACCATGTCTGATAACAACTGTATCTTACGCTCGGATGCAGAACTAATGTTTGAGTCCCTCTTAAATATTTTTTTAAATGTTTATTTACTCTTGAGAGAGAGTGAGATAGAGCATGAGCAGGGGAAGGGCAGAGAGAGAGGGACACACAGAATCCGAAGCAGGCTCCAGGCTCTGAGCTGTCGGCACAAAGCCTGATGCGGGGCTCGAACTCACAGACTGTGAGATCATGACCTGAGCCGAAGTTGGACGCTTAACTGACTGAGCCACCCAGGTGCTCCTGAGTCCCTTTTAAAGTTCACTTCCTGTTGAGGCTTTTTTTCTAACACATATTGAATACTCAATACATGTGTTGATCTGACAGGAAAACATTTAATTGGTCAGATTGAAACGTCTTCTGAATTTATTAACGTCATAATTTGTGGCTGGTGACAGAAAAACTGGACAGTATTTGTATCATCTCAGTAGTATTATATATGTGATACTTTTGCATATGATTAGCATTCTGGCATACATCAAACCCCACCTGACATTTCCAGAAAATTTAGCAATGGTTCCAGTCACAGAGTAGGTTTCCCTTCTGTTGCTACCACAAACTTCAAGTTGTTTTCCCCACGGCTGTTTCTTTCACATCACAAATGATGCTTTGCTGGTCATAACTGAGTCATGCATCGAAAGACTATTAGAGGTAAAGGGGACCTTACAGAAGACCTTGACCAACCCCTTTATTTGCAGATAACAGGCATGAGGCCATTTCTTTCATGATCTCCTCTGCTTTCTGAGGAAAACCATAACAAGAGCAGGATCAGAATTGATCAGATGCTCTGGTCTCAGAGGAGCAAAACCTTAGCAAATGCCTTAATAGCACCAGCTGTGATTATTAGCCTATTTGTCTTTCTGTGGGTTTTATCATTTCTATTAGAAAATAATAGCCCTTATCACGTAACCAGCAGTGGGGCCTATGGTACACATCACCACGAAATAAATTTCTCTCTTTATAGCCTTTAATACTTCTCAGAGCCTTTAGCCCTCAGTGTGTGGATGCCATTCTAATATATATATATTTTTAATCGTCCATTGCTTCTTTTTAGTTGTCTTATTAGATTGCTTGTATCTTTCCAGGAAGGTACTCATACATGGAAGCCTAATCATGAATCTATTTTACCAAGATGCTAGAGTGGGAATGTGTTCGCTTTATCATGTTAAAAATCTAGAGAATGTAGCATATTGCTCATATTCTGTGCATAAGTACAGACACCACATTCTGTACATACGTATAGACACCTACCTCCGAAACATAGCTCTCAAGCTGCACCTGTCCAGTGTGGTGGCCATTAGCCACATGTGGCTACTTAACTGAAATTAAATAAAAGTTAAAAGTAGTTCCTCTGTAGCACTGGTCACATTTCAAGTGCCTGATAGCCACATGCAGCTAATGGCCGCTGTCTTACACAACGCAGATACAGAATATTTCCATCATCACAGAAAGTTCTTTTGGTCAGACTGTTTTAGAATCTCTTTCCTATTTTTCCTCATGAATTTTGGGTTATTTTATGTTTTTCTAAGCCCATTATCCTAATATATCACTTTATAGCATTTTATCATTCTCTGATCTTTTATTTATATATTTATATACTTACTAGGAATGTGAAGTCCATTTTGATCACCTCTTTAACTCCCAATACCCAGAAGAGCATCTGGCATACAGTAAGCACTCGATAATTATTCACTGAACGAATGAATGATGTCTGGTTAAGGAATCAGATTTTATTTGGGGTTTCTAAATTCAGAACCTGAATTTAGTGTGATTTCGATTATTTGAAATGATAGGGAAGCTACCATTTGATAGGATGGTGAGAAATGATAGGTTTCTCATCAGAAGACTTGCTCTTAATTTTCTTCGGATAATCCCTAAGTGGACAAACAAACCACAAACCGGAAGGAAGTTGGAGTGCTTTCTAGTGGGGTATAAGACTATCCGAGTTGCTCAAAAACCAATGGTGAGGCAGAAGGGGTGGATCCTTATCCTCCTTTAGAGGTGAGAAAACAGTGACTCAGAGACATTAACAAAGTTACTAAATAGGCTGAAATCAAGAGGAACCTGTCAATCTTCAAATCATCTCTAATTAAACAAAAGGCAAAACAGACTCCTATATTCTGGGATCCAAAAAAGCAGGCACTACCTATACTCACTTTGACATACTTGTCATGCCTAGTTCAACATGGGAAATATAGGTAAGCACTCATATTACTTGCTGCCTTGCCCCCCCATGACTTTTTCACGTCTTTGGGTAGATACATGTGGTGTCATGGGATAAAGGTGACAGGCTTCAGAGGCAAGCACTTATCCATGTATTGAGAAATTAAACCATGTTATTAGCTGCCGATGACATTCTAACCATTGTCGAGGTAAAGAAAAATTAATTTCCTTTTTATTCCTGCTAAAAGACAGCAAGTGTATATTAACACACAAAATGCTATGACTCTAATACATGATCCCCAACGAAGTTTAATTATTTCAGCCCTATCATGCCATTGACAGCTAATGAACACGACATAGAATAGTGAGCAAACCTGATTCCTTTATGTACAAAGATTTCCAAATCCCTTTAATAGCTCCTATTATGACAAGATTGGACTGTCCTTCAGCAGAAACGCTAAACGGGAGGTTGGAAATCTCATAGGTAGGTTAAAATCCATTCAAGAGAGATGACAATAATGCCAGTCTCTAAACAACCCACCATCAAAGAAGCAATAGGGGTGATGAGAAGGAAGTGTGGCATAAACCTGTGATGGTGGAACATAAAATGTATAACCTCACAAACCAGAGATGTCGGCTGCTCTGTCTATAGATGAGGCCCTTCAAAGGCTCAGCAATAAGGAACCTCGACTCCACAGAGCAGATGAAGATTTTGATTGGAGAGGAGGAGGTGGTATTTTGGTAATGGAGAGAGCACGAGGACAGCAAAACCGTTATTGTGTGTGCTTCCCCAGACACTCATCTGCCTTCAACCTGTCAGGGGGCCATGTCAATGACAGGCCAACCAGAAGAGCACTGCAGTGTCACAGAAGTGGAGGATTTTATGCCTAAGCTTGGGCAACCACGACACGGAACAGTTATTTATAGAACACAAGGACCTTAATGTAGCTCAAAAAATTTATGCATGTGTAATGCCTAAGGCTGCTAAACTCTGTTTTGAAGACTCATTTGTCATTCTTCATCAGATCCACTAGATGAAAAAATAACAAATGTATGTTTACACACAGACATGCTACATATATAAAAATATGTCTATATAATATATATTTATGCTTATACACACTAATATTATAAACATATATGTGCTCTTTAAACATAATGCTGAGGAAAGGGCAATCCATATATTTCAGCCCTCCCCACAAAATGATACACAGTAAAACCTTGGTTTGCGAGCATAATTTACTCTGGAAACATGCTTGTAATCCGAAGCACTCGGATATCAAAGTGAATTTCAAGAACTACTGGCTCAGTTGTGATCATGTGATGTTCAGCATCATGTACCACTTATACTGCAAGACATCGCTCGTTTATCAAGTTAAAATTCATTAGAAATGTTTGCTCATCTTGCAGAACACTCGCAGAACAAGTTACTCACAGTCCAAGGTTTTGTACTTCAAATGAGTCCATGTGAACTCATTTTTACCATGTCCATTTAATGGACATTTACAACGTGCAAATATTGGAACAAAAATATAGTTGAGTGTTTTGGGTAACAGAGCCAATAAATCTAGATAACATATTGTAACACTGTTTCTTAGATACAGTTGGAACATGTTGCTCTTTAAAAGTGACTTTTTATACTGTTATATATTAAAAAATCAATGTAATACACATAAGGGTCTTAGAGGCTGTTTACAAGCTTGTAGGAATAAAGTTTTTGGTTACATTATATCGCTGCCATATATGTATGTCCATTAAATATAAAAACTAACAATGTTTACTCAATATGTACCATGGACAAACTTACGATGCTTCAGAATTATCAATGCATTTCACCTTTTTATTATAAAACCCAGATACAGGAAACTGCACAAAACAAACACACAGCAATATTATAAGATGAGCACCACTCAGGTCAAGGAATAGAAGTTCCAGCGGCTGGGCGCCTTCCATGGGCCCCATTCCTATCACAGTCATAGCAGCCATCATTCTGACTTGTATGCTAATCACTTCTTTGCACATTTAAAAACACCTTTTCCTTCACATGTGCAGCCTTAGACTATAGTTTAATGTTGCTTGTTTTCAAAAGTGGGATATAATTTTTAATCTACGGATTATCTCTTTTCCTAAAAATTTATGGTCTGAAGGATCCAGGCTGTGGTTTCTCTCAATAATGCAGTTCGAAATGTTTCTCTGTCCTTTGTATTTTCTGCAAGTCAGCAACTGCATCCAGAAGCTTGGAGAGAATTTGCTTCTCAAGTTGCTTTGGCAAGACGATAGGAGGTGGTGTGTTTTTTCATCAGGAGGCCCATAGCGTCTAAGTTGTTTATCTTTTTTCATGTTCACAGCCAATGATGCTAAATGCCTACATCTGTTAATTCACTGGAGATTGCCAATGCTAATTATTTCTTTTTCATTTAACACTGTTTTTTTTTTTTAAAGGATGCTTTCCCACACCTCTTATTTGGTTATCCAGTGGTACTATTCATAAGATTCAAAGTGTCATGTGCTTGATTCTTTCCCTGCATTTTCTAGTCTTCCAGATAATGAAACTGTTCCCTATAATCCTTCCAAAGTGATCGGAATGAAAAAAAAAATTCTCAACTCATGAATTTAAACATACTTGATGAGTTCCATTTCACTTTATTATTATTATTCTTGTTATTGTTATTATTGAAGTTCAAATTATCCTGTCTTTATCCAATGGGAGCCTCTTCAAGTTCACTCCTGAGTCCTCTTGATAGGCCCTCAGTAATCTTTAATAGCTTTCTTGCTATCTGGAGTGACAAAAATGGTCCAGATTCCTTTTGTACATTTCCCGACACTGACCTGGAATCAGCCACTTCTCCCAGAGCCCTGGTTCCTGTTAGTGATGAACTGGTATTTCAAGACCACAATATGGGCACTACATATCCTTCTTGTTATCGGGCCACTGTATGTGTACATACAACAAGTTCCCCCTTGTTGATAACACTTTGTCTCTGCTTTTGTAAAACTTAGAAGATTTTGAAATAATATCCTCAGCTCACATTTTTTCCCCCTTGGGAATCCTAATTATATTACTCCATTTTTTTGACATAAAGTGTTGCATCTAAAAAGTTTGAGGATAATCTAATTTTCTTTCTTCAGAAGTCTTCCCTTTTATTTAGATGCCTAAAGGATTTTTTTCCTTTAAAGTCTAGTTAACTTACTATATTGTATCATTCTGGGTTACCATTCTCATATATATGGTGTGCTCTCTTAACATAGAGTTTTAAGTAGTTCTTTCAGAAGGTATTTTTTTTGGCATTATAGTTTTATAGTATTTTTTTTTCTGTTCTCTTGCTTTATTTTTCTTCAGGACTCCTATCATCCATGTTAAATCTTTGCCTGTTGCCAGTATTAGACACTTTCTCTTAAATCTTTATGCTTTTCTTCAGCTCTTTTTGGATTTTGAAGTTTTGTATTTTAAGCTCTTTTTGAAATAGCATGCTTCCGTTTTGATCTCTTTTACTGACGTCTTCCCGGCATATTTTCAAGGTCTGCAGGGAAATACCCCTGCTCTGTGTTCTTCTGTTCTCCTCCTAACTTTATATGGGATTGGATCTTGATACCTTTCTGATACTCATTATACAAAATTAGTTTTCCTGAACCTTCAGAAGGTGTCGTTCAAGAGTGGCTGACTGACTTGACAGAACTTCTTTGGGTGTTTTTGTGAAGTATTGAAAACCACGGGAGACTGCTATCTGAGATCTCCTGCGCCTCTCTCCTTTCTCCGCTTTTCTCTCTCCTTCATGTCTGTCATGGTCCTGCTCAATTTTAGTCCATGGGGAGTCAGATGGGTCCCCTGCCCTGGAAGGGAGCTTTGGCTGTTTGCTTTCAATAGTTTCTGTGGCCCAGACTGCCCCAGCTCCTTTCAGAACCCACCCAGAACCCCCTGCACTCAGTTAGTGCTAGTACTGAACCGGGTAAATCCTCCCAGTTTCAGCAGCTGTGCTCACATTGGCCTGCAGTGATCTCTAGAGCATTCCTGTCAGCTATTCAGGTGTGTCGGATACCCTGCTGTTCCCTCCTCTTCCTCTTGTACAAACACTGACATAGTGCAGGTCTGGTGGCCGTTGGTGGGTCACATACCGTATCGCATAGTTTTGAGGTAAATGCCTATGGGTATGTGGTTTTGCTACCTAGTTGTTCTGTTTGCTGTGAGGATACGGAGAGTTTAAAACTATGTTGTTGCTGTCTTCTTCCCAGAACCAACTTGGCACGCTTATTTTAAAAAGAATATTTTTCATCTATCCCCCAATTTGATACATCATTGCCTATGTGGCCATACTGTCCTTCCTGCTGAGGAGGACACTGACACAACACCTAGGGCTGCTCCGGGGGAAAGTCTACTCCAGCTCAATTCCCACATCTGCTCTGTCAGGACTTGGTCTCTCCAAGACACCTGTATGCTGCAGATGTCCAGATGTGGAGGCTATTTAGCAACGCAGAGACTCGGCGGGGGGGAGTAGGCAAAAGGTGGGGGAACCCTTAATCTTGCAGTTCATCCGCAGCCAGCTAACCAGGCAGTGCCTACATAACAGCAGCAGTACCAGCCGAGTTAGAAGAATTAAAAACCGCCTATCAGCTACGCTTTCACTGCAGTGGATGGGAGATGGCTAGTATACCACCTAGGTTTGGGTCATGGGGCTTAATGAGCAAGGCGTTCCTTCCAGAGGGCTGCCCAAGGACCTCACTCTGCCTTCTGAGCAGGATGCCTTCACCCTTCTTGCCTGGTGGGAGTGATGACTGCTAATGCAAATGACAGCTATAGGTTTCCTATTCGCTTCCTTTCTAAAATGGGGGTTTTTATTTTCCTTTGCAGGCACTGTATATTGGGGCAGACAGGTAGTCTTTTTGTTTACAGGTCAGTAGATTACAAGAAGCCTTATCTGGACCTAATGAAGACAGCTGCACAAAATCCACAGATCGCGGGCTTTGAATGGGATGCAGTAACTTGTGGGGGAGGGAGTGGGTTCCACTGATAGCAGAGGAGTGTGCATGGATACAGGGGTGGCTAGAGGGGCAGGCTCTGGCAGATAACAGCATTTAGATTCCCCAGTATCCACCTGAAATCCCCTTGTAGTGTGCAGGGGCTGAAAAAAAAGGAAAAAAACCCATAATCCCTTGCAGCTTGGGTTCAAAATGTGATTTAGGTTCTACCCACCACCCCATATTCACAGGAGGCTTTGATTTAGAGTGGAGTCGTATGAAAGGAAGCAAGATACAGGGTATCAGTTCTGCAGACGGTGGCAAAGGCAATGGAGTCTTGAGTTGGCTGCGTGTGTGCTGGCTCTCTGATTAGGGCTGAAGAGGCTGGTTTTGCACCTCGCAGCTACTTGTGATAGTTTCCTGATCAAGACAAATGCAGACACCATTCTGAGGGTTTGCCATACGGTTTGGGGAGTCGTTCCTAAAAGCTGCATCTAGGGTTTTTTCCTTCAGCCCTCCAGGGATTCTGAAAGTCACTTAAAATCCTGTAATAAATCACTCTCTGTTCAATCTACCTAAAATGGATTATGTTTTCTGCCCCTGAACTCTGACCAACATAGCCAGCCAATGAGCAAAACGCACACGGCTCCAGCTCTCTCTTGCTTTAACAAGGGGCGGGCAGCTTCCCAGGTGACCACTATTCCTGGAAGGGCCTAGCAGGAAGGGGATACTTCCAGCAGGTGGGCACAGTTGGGCGTGTGTGTTTGCCGCCAGAGGAGACAGAAGGGACTGTCTACCACAAGCATAGATGTGAGTGGCAATGGTGGTCCTTTTTATGTTTCAGCCATAGCCATCGATATTTTTATTGGTCAGGGCATGGCAGAACGACACTGTACATTCTCTCTGAGAATTATAAAACGAAAATATCATTTGCGTTTTTCAAAGAACTTTTGGGTTTAGAGAAAGGAAGTGGGATGATTTTCAGACCTAACACAGGTAAGATGCTTCCGAGGATGCGATTTATAAACCGTATGGTTTCCCTCCCATTTGTAGGGCACGTTATCTATGTTAGTGTGAAAAGAAGTGCAGTTTTTCTCTATTTCAGCTATGTTTTATTACAAACACCAGAAGAGCGGCTGGCAGGATTTGTCCGCATTGTTTTGCAGGCTGTAACTCAAAGCCAAGTGGCTTTGAGCCACAGGCAACAGGCACTGGTTATCCTGCACAGCACTGAAGCTGTTGTGCCAACAAGGGACAGGCCACACATCAAGAGCATAACAGCTGTTCTCGAAGGGCAAAGAGTGGAGCTGCACCTCCCAGAGTCGTCCTTTCCCTGCCCGTATGCGGCCTCTGTAGACTCTGGAGTAACGGGTCACCTATCAGACCTTACACAGTGACCTCTGGGAGCAATCTGTTCCTTCTGTCCTCAAGTTTCCTGGAACAGCAGCGGCAGTGGCCTGTCCTTCCTGGAAACTCAGACCAATGGGTTACAGTAATGGTCATGTGTCTTTTCTCCCTCACAGGGGTGATGCCACCCAACTTCCATTCTTCACGCCCATTCAGATATTTTTACCTTTTTGATGTACAAAATGCTACCAATGAGTTTGCCGTGTCATATCATTACACCTCTTGTATCCTGCATCTTTTTTCTGAGAAACTTTTTTGTTTAAGTTTATTTATTTTGAAAGACAGAGAGAGAACAAGCAAGCCCATGCTGGTGAGCAGGGGAAGGGCAGAAAGAGGGAGAGAGAATCCCAAGCAGGCTCCATGCTGTCAGCATAGAGCCCAATGCAGGGCTCAATCCCACAGAACATGAGACCATGACCTGAGCCGGAATCAAGAGTTAGATGCTCAATGAACTGAGCCACCAAGGCGCCCCTTGAATAAACTTTTAATTTTGGAACCTCTTCAAATTTTTAGAATGGCTGTGCAGAATACAGAGAGAGTTCCAACATAGCCACACCCAGTTTCCCCTATTATTAACACCTTCCATTAGTATGGTACATCTGTAGGAATTAATGTACTGATATTGACACATTATTATTAACTAAAAGTCCATATTTAGTTTCTACTTGATGTCCTTTTTCTATTCTAGGGTCCCTTTCGAGATAATTACATTGAGGTATCATGTTACCGTAAGTTTTTCTTGGTAGTGACAGTTGATTTTCCTTGTCTTTGATGATCTTAATAGTTTTTAATTTTTTTAAGTTTATTTATTTTGAGAGAGAGAAAGAGACAGTGAGGGGCAGAGGGAGAGGGAGAGAGAGAATCCAAAGCAAGGTGCATGCTGTCAGTGCAGAGCCCAACGTGGGGTTTGATCTCATGAACCCTGAGATCGTGATCTGAGCGGAAGTCAAGAGTTAGACGTTTAACCTGAGCCACCCAGGCATCACTGACCTTGACCAGTTTTGAACAGTACTTAACCTACATTTTTTCATAGTTGTTTTGGAAGGAGGTATCAGTAGGATCACGAGTCTTCAAAATAAAACCGAACAGTCCTGAGTTTTCAGAAAGACTCACATGGCCTCATCTCTGTCGATGTTCCTCTGCGACGGAGTGTTGGATGCACTGCCCAGTGGATGTTCAGACAGTCACTGACTTTTTTATCTTTAAAAAATAGTAATGCTAATTATGTTTTTAATATACTTTCTTTATAAAGTATGGCCCATAGTCTGTTAGCATTATTAATATAAATAAAAGTATGCATGTAGAAAATTTAAACAGTAACTAAAAGTCCAAAATGAAAAGTGAATGCCTCCCTATAATCATTTAACCATTTTCTAGGGACATATTTTTTTTATTGTTTTTATTGTTGTTTTTGTTTGCTTTGGGATTTGTATTTCAACAAGTTTCCCAAGATATTCTGGTGTCATCAGAAATTTGGAACCCACTACTACCGAAGAAAGTCACAATTCAGCTATGGGAGAACAGAACGGCCCTTTCAGCTGACATTCTTTATAAAATCATAGAGCCCTGCTCTTCCCCTCCCTCCCCTGAGCCTTAAAGCCATTAGATGGGGCAAAGCAAGGAGAGGCAGCCTGTAACAGCCTGGGGGTATCTGAGCCCAAGTGGGGTGAAGAGGGGATCCACACTCGGAGGGACAACTTGGAGAGGGGAATCAGAGCCCAAGCAGGGTAGGTCCCTACAGAGGACACATTGAGGGGGGTTAAGGCCTGAGTGGGTGAGAGGGGCATCCATGTGCAGCCTGAGGCGGTATGTCAGGGCCTGAGCAGGGAGAGGCAGGTGTGGGTATCTACGTGGAGGGGTGGCCTGGGGCCCAAGAGGATGAGGAGGGCACTCGAGGCTGGGTGCTTCTGCGATGGAAGTCAGAGCCTGAACGGAGGGCGTCCTGGGGAGAGGCGTAGATGCAATAGTGATGGGAGGCTGATTATATCAGGGGATTAATCAAATAAAGAAATATAATAAGAGTAACAAGAGCCGAGTTTCTCACAGTTGAAGAAAGAAGTCACTAATATGGAAAGGGAGATAGAAACCCTGGATGCCCTACAATTAGAGGTATCAGTATGCATTTACAGATTTAAATTATGTATTTAAATTGACTACATTTACAAATATATACATTTAAATGAATATATAAAAATGTAGGCACTATGTGCTTATATATACACATACGTATATGTGTGCAGATGTCTGTAATTACACATATATGTCTGTCTATACATATTTACACGGATACATATGTAAATGTGTGCATGTCTTTTGAGTGGGCCTGGGGGCAGCAACACCCCCGACAGCAGCAGACACACCTAGTGCCCAGATCTTGGCTTTAATACCAATTTCCACTAAAAAGAACCAGGGATCCTTGGAGAAATGACTGACTTCAGGGCTGGGGCAGGCAAAGAACATGATGAGCTTAGAACATCTTGTGCCAGAAATCAAGGGAAGTGTTCAAAGAATGATGAGGACATGTCAAAAGAACACAGGAGCCAGGCTAAAGGGGCTCAGATAAAATTTGGGACAATTTGAGCATCAAAATAAATAATGAGTGTAACAGATTATTCCTCATTGAATAAACTTGGAAGCCAAGATTTCACACTGAGAGAAATAACTGAAAAAGTTGTTAAGTTTGATAAAGAATGGGATATTTACATCGTTTCAAGGTATCTCCCACAAAATATTCATCAATTAAAAGGAAAAAGAGCAACTTCACAGGGGAAAAGTCCAGAAGATACCACTTTTAACCACGGGATGGAAATAAAGATCATTAGTAATGGAACAAATTGAAATTGTGTGCCATCTGTTAGGACAGAATGGAAAGAACCTACCATCACTTCTGTGATACTCCTGTGAATATTCATTTTGTACCTCAGGCCAACAAACATTTACTATGTCACAGTTTCTGGGGGTCAGGGATCTGGGAGTGGCTTGATTGGACAATTCTGGTTTAAGATCTTTCACAATATTGAAGTCAAGTTGAACCCAAGATGAGAGTCAACTCAAGGTTTAACTAGGGCTGGAGAATCCACTTCCAAGCTCATTCAACATTGTCGGGAGGCCTCGGTTTCTCACTGGCTGTTGGCCAGGTGCTTCAGTTGACATGCAGGCCAATCCACAGAACTGCTCGTGACATGGAATCTGGCTTCCCGCAGACCAAGTGACCCAAGAGGATCACTTCACAATTTAATCACTTCTACTATATGGTTTGGGTCACAAAGATCAACTCTAGTACCATGTGGGAGGAGACTGCACGAGGGTGGGAATAACAGGAGGTGGGGCCCAATCTGAAGGCTGGCTACCACACTGCTGAAGGCTCGGAACCTGAAGATAATCATAACAGACTCGAACCCATGGCCGCTCTACAAAATAGTTGGCCAGAATCCATCAAAGTGTCAAGGGCATGAAAATTAAGGAAGAATAGGGAACTGTTGCAGAGTGAGAGAGATTGCAGTGACATAACAACTAAACGCAAGGGGAGGCACTGAACTAGGTCCTTTTGTGATTAAGGACATCGTTGGGACAACTGGGAAAAACCTGACGTTAGGGGATTCGTTGGAAGCGATGCACGGATGCTGATTTCCTGATTTTACTAGATTACATTGTGATTTTGTTGGAGAATGCTCTTATTTCTAGGAAATACTCAAATGCTAGAGAGAGAGAGAACATCAGGTCTGAAACTTACTTTCAAATGGTTTGGGGAGGGAGGATGTTCTTCTGTAATTGCAACTTTTGGATTAGTTTGAGGTTGTTTCCATATTAAAAATGGACATAAATTATAAAAACCTGTGACATAAATTATAAAAACCTGTGGGAGAAAATCCTAATTCTACTATCGGTAGAATTATAAAATGGTGCTGTTTTTGTAGGGCAAAAATGTGCGCATACTGGTAATTCCATATGGTTCAACTTAACCCGAGAACACCCTAATAAACGAGTCGATATCAAAGACAAGGAGATTACAGATTTCCGTAAAAAGACAAAACAATCAACAGTGTCTTTTTGAGGATCTCTCTCCTGCAATAGCTCTTTGTCTAGCATCCCCAGCATCTGACTCTCTGTAGATGCCCTTCCATCAGCACAAAGAAGTTGGTGGAATAACTTGTTTAGAAACAATCCCTTGATTTCATACTTCCCTCCAGATACACTCCTATTCTTCGCACTCTTTTACAGCAGTTTTTGAAAGAGTGGGTTCTATTCCTCACGTCCTCTTACTCCCCATTTTCCCCTAAACTCACCCTCCATCGGTTTATAAAGCTACCACCCATAAACAGTTGCTCATCGAGGCCATCAATAACTTTCCCGCTGACTTTTCTGTCTTCAACACTGCTGCCCGCTCCTTTCTTCCTGAGACATTTTCTTCTCTTGGCTTCTGTGAAACCACATTTCTCTTGAGTTTCCTTTTCTTCTCTTTGCTTGCATCCTTGCCCCCTACAATCCATCTCCATAAAGCGTGCAGTCATCTTCTACGGATGTGAACTGGAGTGTGCCCCTCAACCGAAAACCCTGCAGGGGCTTCCCACTGGACAGAGCAACGCTAAGCTCCCATGGAAGGTCCTGTGAGATCTGGGCCCCACCCACGTGCACTGCACTCCGCCCCACACGCGTCCCTCTGGGCCCCTCACTCAGCCTTCTTCTTGCTTCTCAAACCTGCCAAGCTTGTTCCCATCCTGTTCTTCCATGCACGGCTTCTCTGCTTCCAACATTCTTCCCCAGTCATCTCAGACGCCTCCTCTGCATTCTGTCTTAGCTCACGTGTTAACTCCTCAAGGAGACCTTCCCTCAAAAGCTAATCTAAAACAGATCCCCACCCTGACCTATCCCAATCCTTCTCTCCCACCATCCTGGTGTCTGTTCTTCAGAGCATATATCTTAATCGGAAATGGTTTTATTTATTCGCTTATTAGTTCAGTGCTTGCCTGCCTCCCCAAGAACACAAAGTGCCCCGAGTGTCATGCCAGTTTTGTTCTTTACCGTATTTCCAGTGTCTAGGACAGTGCCTGACACATAGCAGGTGCTTCATAAATACTTGGTGAGTAAGTGAATCCCCTGCTTTCTGGTTCAAACTGCTAATGATTTCAAGCCACCAGATGCCTCGCGGCTATGATAACAATCACAGAATTTAAGAGATGACCTTCCTTCCAAATCATCTCGTCCACACTCAGATCGAATGAAGCACCTCTTCACAACATTGTATCCGGCCTCTGCTTGGGTACTCTCAGGAATGGGAGAACTCACGACTTTCCATAATGGAATGTTTACGTGTCATTGCTGACAGCACTGTGTGTTGGAAGGATTTTCTCTTCGGTGCCCCTAAATCTTCCTCCCTCCCTGTTCCACTTGTATTGGTCCCTAAAGCAACTTAAAAAATCCCTGCTTCACCTGACAGTGACTCAAATATTACTTGAGGGAGGGGTCACATGAGTCCTACTTCTCTTCTCCGAGATAATGCTTCATGTGACATGAAAAATGAACCAACACGGCATCTGAGAAAGGCCTGCGGAATTGGAGCAACTTGGTTTTAAAACAGCAAAACCTTTCTGACGTCTTATCTGAAAAATAAAACGTGAGGGTGCCCTTGAGTGTTCAGGGAACACAGCCTCATTTCTCATGACTGTCCTTCTGTTCTCTCGACAGCCTGCTTCTCCGCATCACAGCCCTCCCGGTGCTGAGGGAACTGCGGCAGTCACAGCCAGCCAGGCCCAGGAGCATCTTTTCTGAGACGAAGACGTAGCTCTGCCAGACCAGAATTGTGGCTCTAGTTCTCATTTCCGGACACGTTTTACATTTTCATAAGATGAGAGAGAACTCTTGTGATGTCACTCTTCGTTAATGAGCCTCGTGGCTAGGGCTCTTTGCCAAGGGCATTAAACGATTTATTCTATGAGGGAAAAACCAGTTTGGATCTTATTCCCCTTTGGGCTTTCAGTGTGTGTAGCGCAGGAGGAAGAACAGATGGTTGTAGTTAACAGGCAACCATTCTAGTGCGTATCTGTACCCTTCCCTGTGACTTTCGTAAGAGAGTAAGCACTCTATAAATACTAGTGAATGAAAGAGTGAGAGCGAATGAAGGAACCAGTGAGCCAGAGGGTCTCAAAACTAGTGGTGTAGTCCAAGCCCTCCTTTTACAGACAAGGAAGGATGGCCGTGACAGGGGATTCAGAGCCCACGAGTGCCACGTGTAGGACCAAATCACAGTGCTCCTGGTTCTTAGGCTCTGAACACTTCCTACAGATTCATGCTGCCTCTCTTACTGGGCAGCTGTACAAATGAATTTCCAGTTAACAGAATCGGTACAAAGGATTTTTTGTTTTGTTTTTAATAACCAAATCGTTGTGGATGACCTCCTCATATCTGGGTCCCCCAAAATGATTATTTTTAAACCAGTCACAGTAAGCCCATAATCCTTGGCAGTGACATATTTAAGGACTGGATGTGACCCAGTCCTGGCCACTGAGGCATGAGAAGTCTGCTAAGCAGGTCCTGGGACCCCTTGCCTCTAAGGAGGAGACACAGGGAAAACATCCCTCTTCCCCCTTTGGCACGACCATGTCTGATGGCGGCACATGGACCTGCTGCGGCCATCTTGCTGTCAGTCTGAGGATGAGGCTTCACTGAGGATGGGAGGGCAGAGAGACGGAAGGGAATTGGTGCTTCATTATCTCATGAAGCTCCTCGACCAACCAACTCGGGAGCCTGCCCCACTTGCAATCTTTCAGTGAGGTGAAATTATAAGTTATCATTTAAAACAGCTGAGTTTAGATATTCTTTTATTTGGAGCTGAAAGTATTCTAAGAGGTTTGAATCATTAAAAAAAATTTTTTTAATGTGTATTTATTTTTGAGAGAGAGTAACAGAATGTGAGCAGGGGAGGGGCAGAGAGAGAGAGGGAGACACAGAATCTGAAGCAGGCTCCAGGCTCTGGGCTGTCAGTATGGAGCCTGACACGAGGCTCAAACCCATGAACAGCAAGATCATGACCTGAACTGAAGTCAGATGAACTGACTGAGCCACCCAGGTGCCCTGAGGTTCAAATCGTTTTTGATAGAAACCTTTAAAAAGAAAATATTTGCTTTCTTGATTTCTTAAATGATTTAAAAAAACAAAACATAGAAAATAAACATTTCTTCAACCAGTCAGGAGACCACTCTGCTGGCAAGGTGAGCAAGGCCATAATGTAGGAATGCTTCGGTTACCTCGGTGATGCATACTAACATAAGTGCTCAACTATTCTATGCCATTAAGTTCTCAATCTTTTTAATCTCAGGACCCCTTTACACTTTTAAAACCATTACCAAGGACCCTAAGAAGCTTTGGTTTATATAGATTACATCTACTGATATTTACCATATGAGAAATTAAAATGAATTAAAACATATTTATTCATTTAAAAATAACAATAGCAAACCCAATAAACGTTAGCATAATATGTTTCAATGAAAAATACCTACATTTTCCAAAATGAAGGAAAATTAGTGACAAAGGAAATAATGTTTGACACGTTCATGATCTCTTCCATGTCTTAATACAAGACAACTGAATTCTCAAATCTGCTTCTGGCTGAATCTGTCACAATATGCTGTTTTGATTGAGGTATATGAAGAAACTCTGACCTCACAGAGATATGTAGTTAGAAAATTAAGGAGTATTTTAATAAGTGTTCCAGATAATTATAAATATTTGCCTTTGATTTGACCATAACGTGACAAGTTTCTCAAAGGCTAGCTGCAATGGAGATGTACAACACAATATCAACATGAACAAAAACTTGGGAAGAAGTTGAGTCCAGCCCTCAAGGATGACTCTGAGGGGCTCAGTGGGGGAAGTAACTGCAGAAGTGATGAACATAGCAAGAGAACTAGAATTAGAAGTGGAGCCTGAAGATGGGACCAAACTGCTGTGATCTCATGAGAAAACTTGAGCAGATGAGGAGCAAAGACAGTGGTTGCCAGAGATGAAATCTACTCCTGGCGAAGATGCTGGGAAGATTGCTGAAATGACAACAAAGGACTTAGAAGATGACATAAACTTAGCTGACAAAGCAGTGGCAGGGTTTGAGAGGTTTGGCTCCAATTCTGAAAGAAGTTCTATTGTGAGTAAAATGCTATCAAACAGCACTGAATGCTACAGAGAAATCGTTCATGAGAGGAAGAGTCCATAGATGAGGTAAAACTTCACTGTTGTCTTATTTTAAGATACTGCCCCAGCCACCCCAGCCTTCAGCAACCACCACTCTGAACAGTCAGCAGCCATCAACATCGAGGTTAAGACCCTCCACTAGCAAAGAGATTATGACTTGCTAAAAGGTTAGTATTTTTTAGCAAAAGAGTATTTGTAAGTGAAGGTCTACACGTGTTTTAGACACAATGCTATTTCACACTTAATAGACTACACTGTAGTATAAACGTAACTTTCATTGCACTGGGAAAACAAGAAATTGATTTGAATTTCTTCATTGCAATATTCACTTTATCGCAGTTGTCTGGAACCCAATACATAATATATCTGAGCCATGCTAGCAATTTAGTTCCCAAAAAGATACCTAAAATCATATTTTGCTCTTTTTCTATATGCTAAACATTTATTGACTCTTCTGAGATTATCAGAATGTTTTTCCTCACTCTATTGTTAGAAATAATGAATCTAACATATTAACTGTAGTCAATTTAATTTCCTATTTTCTAACCAAATAATAAAGGAACTATCAATTTAGCTATACATCTTTTGAAATAAGCCTAAAAAAGTTTTATTTTCAAAGAAATATAACTTTGATGTACACTGCTGGTTGACTTTAACATTAAGTAATGAATTTCTAACACAATTATACATAAAAACAAAATGGTTGAGAAAGTCAAGACAGTCTCAATCCCTTCTTACTTCTGGAGAAGGACAGAATACATTTTATTCAGGTATTTTGGGTTAAGTTTATTAGTGTTTTGGTGACATCACACATAAAGAATAGAAACCATGACCCTTTCCTAATGGATGTAAACCATCTTAGAGTTTTTTTACAAGCTAATGGAACATGGGTTTGAGAGGATTTTTAAAAATGGAAAAATTTTCATTCTTTTCAACTGAGATCAAACTGCTATACTTTTTTTAATCATAAGATTCTAAGAGTAAGTTAAATATAAAAACAAAGGAAAACTTTTAGAGCTTTGTGTATTTGAAAACAACGGACAAATGGAAATCAGGAAATCATGGTTCTATTCTAGGCATGCTGATCACGGGATTCTAAGAGCTAGTTGCATATGGGGAAGGAATGCTTTTGAAGAATTCTTTTGAAGAGCTTCAGCAATTTGGTAGCAGCAGGGAACTGAAAATCAGTAAAGTATGGATCAAGATGGGGAGACAGGTCATTCCTGACCAGTCCCCTTCACAAGACCGACTGACAAATATCTATAGAAAAGACAGTTCTGTGAAAATCTCAGAACCCGGGGATGAGGCAGAAACACCCTCTGGAAAAACAAAGACTGAGAAGGATAACCTTACAAAGGTTAAGAGGAGTGGCTACACTCTGACCACACTGCTCCTTCCCAGGACTGCATAGCGCCATACCAAGAGGGGTCCCCTGGGTCTATGTTTTCTACACTGTGGGGGGAAAAAGAACCCAAAGTGGACATCCAGCCCCCCAGCAGTGCAGAGCCCTCCCAGGAGGCCCATTTGGACCTTGCCTCACAGGGATCACAGGAAATCTGCAGGGCTGGCTTGACCACTGAGAAGGTAGGCAGGGAACCAGTGCTCAATCTTGGCAGACCACGTTTCTCTCTGTAGCTGCGTCCCAGCAGAGATCCTAGGCAGGGGGCTGTGCTCATCTGCATAACCAAGCTGATGGCCTCATCTGGCCAAGGGGCTTAGTGGGCAGTGGAAATAAAAGCATGGTAATTAGCATTATAAAAACATATGAATGTGTAACATTCGATGGTAAAAGTAAGTATGTACTCAAAGTCAGATTCTCTCCTACAGTAATGGCAGTGTGTAATTCATTTGCAACTCTAGTTTAAAGGTTGAAAAATAAACATATCTAAAAACACATAACTGTAATAATTTATTTTTGGATATGTAATATAAAAAAGATGTAAACTATAACATTGGGAACCTAAAATGTAAGGGGAAGAGATGTAAAAGTATAAAGTTTCTGTATGCTATTGAAGTTGTTATTAGTTTAAAATAGGGTGTTACAAATATAAGATATTTTATGTAAGCCTTATGCTAACCACAAAGAAAAAAACCTATAGTAGATACACAAAAGAAGTCAAAGTCATCAAACCACAAAAGAAGACAGCAAGAAAGGAAATAAGGAACAAAGAATCTACAAAACAGAAAGCAATGAACAAAATAGCAACAGTAAGTCTTTACCTATCATTAATTACTTTAAATATAACTGATTTAATTTTCTAATCGAAAGACACAGAGTGACTAAATGGATAAAATACAAGATCCAACAATATGCTGTCTACAAGAAACTGGCTTAAGTTTTAAGGACACACACAGACTGAGAGTGAAGGAATGGAAAAAGACATTTCAAGCAATTGGTAACCAAAAAAAGCAGCAGCGTACCTATACTTAAGTCAGACAAAATAGACTTTGAGTTAAAAATTATCAAAAGAGACAAAGAAAGTAATTATATACTGAAAAGGGGGTCAACTCACAACAAAGATAAAAGGATTGTAAATATTTATGCATCCAACATCAAAGCACCTAGATATATAAAGCAAATACAGAACTAAAAGAAGAAATAAACAGCAACACAGTTAATAACACCCCAGTGGCAACAATACATAGATTATCTAGGCAGAGAATCAAGAAAGAAATAGCAGATTTGAAAAACACTATAGACCAAATGAACCTAACAGACACATATAGAACATTCCATCCAACAGGTACAGAGTAAACATTTTTCTCAAGCATACAACAAAACATTTTTAGGAAAGATCGTGAGTTAGGCTATAAAATAAGTCTCAACAAAATCAAGAAGACTGAAATTTTATCAAATATCTTTTTCTTTTTTTACCACAGTGGAAAGGAATAAAACTAGAAACATCAATAACAGGAGGAAAATTGGAAAATTCACAAATACATGTAAATTAACACACTGCTGAGCAACCAATGGATCAAGGAAGAAATCAAAATAGAAATAAAAATAGTATCTTGAGATAAACAAGAATGGAAACACAACATACCAAAACTTATGGGATGCAGCCATAGCAATTCTAAGAGATAAACACATTCATGAAGAAAGAAAGAAAGATCTCATATAAACAACTAACCGAACACCTCAAGAAGTTATAAAAAGAAGAACAAATTAAGCCCAAAACTAAGAGAAGAAAGGAAATAATAAAGATTGAACCAGAAATGAGTGAGAATAGGAAAATAATAGAAAAGATGGACAAAATCAAAGGTTGATCCTTTGCAAAGACAAACAAAACAGACAAACCTTTAGCTACACTCACCAAGAAAAAAAGAGAGAGGACTTGAATCAATGAAATTATAAACGAAAGAGATGTTACAACTGATATCACAGAAATACAAAGAATCTTAAGAGACTATTATGAACAACTACATGCCAACAAACTGGACAATCTAGAAGAATTGGATAATTTCCTAGAAAAATACAACCAACCAAGACTGAATCATAAAGAAACAGAAAATCTTAACAAACTACTAATGAGTAAGACTGAAGTAATAAAAAACCTGCCCCCAAAGAAAAACCCAGAACCAGATGGTTTTACTGATGAATTCTACTGAAGAAGGATTAAAGCCAATCTTTCACAAAATGTTCCAAAACAATGAAGATCAGGGAACACTCCCAAACTCAATTCTGTGGGGCCAGCATTACCCTGATACCGAAGACAGATAAGGACACTACAAGAAAAGGAAACTACAGGCCAATATCCCCAATGAATACAGATGTAAAAATTCTCAAAATACTAGCAAACAGATTCACTGGGACATTAAAAGGATTATACACTATGATCAAGTGAGATTCATCCCAGAGATGCATGGATGCTTCAATATATGCTAATCAATCAACATGATGCACTACAGTAATAGAATAATAGATGCAAAAAAAGCATTTGACAAAATTCGACATCCATTCATGATAAACTCTCAATAAACTGTGTATAGAAGAACACAATAACAGTCATTTATGACAAGTACATAGTTAACATCAAACTCAAAGGTGAAAGGTTGAAAGCTTTCCTTCTAACATCAGAAATAAGACAATGATTTTGGCCATTTTCACCACTTCTATTTCACACAGTACTGGAAGTCCTGGCCAGAGCAACCAAGCAAGAAAAAGAGATGAAAGACATTCAAATAGGAAAGGAAGAAGTAAAATTATCTCTTTTTACAGATGACATTATCTTATATATAGAAAATCCTATAAGATTCTACCAAAAAACTGTTGAACTAATAAATTCATTCAGTAAATTTGCAGGATATAAAATCAACATATAAAAATCAGTTACATTTCTTTTTTTTTTTTTAATTTTTTTTTTAATGTTTGTTTATTTTTGAGACAGAGAGACACAGAGCATGAGTGGGGGAGGGGCAGAGAGAGAGGGAGACACAGAATCCGAAACAGGCTCCAGGCTCCGAGCTGTCAGCACAGAGCCCGACGCGGGGCTCGAACTCACGGACCGCGAGATCATGACCTGAGCCGAAGTCGGACACTCAACCGACTGAGCCACCCAGGCGCCCCAAAATCAGTTACATTTCTATACACTAACAACAAATTATCTGAAAAAGAAATGAAGAAAACAATCCCATTTACAATAGCATCAAAACCAATAAAATACATAGGAATAAATGTAACCAAGAAGGTAAAAGACTTATACAATGGAAAGTGTAAAACATTGAAAAAAGAAATTGATGACAAATAAATGGAAAGATATCCCATGTTCGTGGACTACAAGAATTAGGGCTGTTAAAAAGTCCATACTACCCAAAGTAATATATGGATTTAATATAATCCCTATCAAGATTCCAACAGCATGTTTTACAGAAATAGAACAAATAGTCCTAAAATTCACATGGAACCACAAAAGACCCAAACAGCCGAAGCAATCCTGAGAAAGAAGGACAAAACTGAAGGCATCACACTGCCTGATTTCAAACTGTGTACAAAGCCACAGTAATCGAAACAGTATGATATTGACATAAGAACAGACAGACCAACGGAATCGTTCCGAGAGCCCAGAAATAAACTCATGCATATACAGTCAAATAATATTTGACAATAGAGCCAAGAATACTTTGTATTCTATACTTTGTGAAGAAAGACAGTCTCCTCAATAAATGGTGCTGGGAAAAGTGGATATTCACATGTGAAAGAATGAAATTGGATCCCTATTTTATACTGCACATGAAAATTAACTCAAAATGGATTGAAGACTTAAATGTAAGATCTGAAACCATGAAACTCCCAGAAGAAAACATAGGAAAAAAATTTCCTCAACACTGGTCTTGGCAATGATTTTATGGATATGACACCAAAAGCCTAAGCAACAAAAGCAAAAATAAACAAGTAGGACTACATCAAACTAAAAAGCTTCAGTACAACAAAAGAACTGATGAATAAAATGCAAAGGCAACTTCTAGAATGGAAGAAAATATTTGGAAACCACACATCTGGTAAGGGATTAATATCCAAAATATATATGTAAGAACTCATACAACACAAAAGCGAAAACAAAACAAACAAACAAAAACCCCGAACAATCCAATTAAAAATGGGCAATGGACCTGAATAGATATTTTTCCCAAGAAGACATAACAAAGTGGCCAACGGCAACGTGAAAGGTACTCGGAATCACTGATCATCAGGGAAACACAAATCAAAACCACAATGAGATATCTATCACCTCATATCTATTAAAATAGCTTTTATTAAAAAAAGGAAATAAAAAGGTTGGTGAGGATGTGGAGAAAAGTTACTCAGTTGGTGGGAATGTAAATTGATACAGCCATCATGGAGAACAGTATGGAGATTCCTCAAAAAATTAAAAATAGAAATACCTAATGACCCAGCAATTTCACTTCTGGGTATATAGCTGAAGGAAAGGAAATCACTATCTTGAAGAGTTACCAACACCCTTCTGTTCACTGCAGCGTTATTTGCAATAGCCAAGACATGGAAACAACCTAAATGGCTATCAATGGATGAATAGAGAAAATGCAAGATGTATATATTTATGAAATGTGTGTGTGTATGAGTGTGTGTATGTAATGGAATATTATTCAGCCATTTTAAAAAAGAAATTATGTCATTTGTGACAATATGGATGAACCTTGAGGGCTTTATGCTAAGTGAAATAAGTCAGAGAAAGACAAACACTGCATGATCTCACTTATATGGGGAATCTAAAAAACTTGAACTCACTGAAACCGAGAACAGACTGGTGGTTGCCAGAGGCAGGAGGTGGGGATAGGGAAGTGGGTGAAGGTGATCAAAAGCCAGAAACTTCCAGTTATAGACTGTACTGTATATCAGAAAGTTACTGAGAGATTTTTTTTTTAAATTCTCACCATACACGCACACGCACACACACCTAACTATGTATAACTAACATTACTGTGGTGACCATTTAATAATAGATATATATATATCAAATCATTATGTTGTATACCTTAAACTTATTCGATGTCGTATGTCGATTAAATCTCAATACAGCTGAACTGAAATAAAATGAAAAAAGAAAATCATGGCCCTATTTTAGTCTGTCCTACCAACATAATGTACAAATTAACTAATAAGGACAACAATATTTGTCAACCGAGAAACTGAGGAGATACCTGACAAGAAATCTGAGTTGCTACATTTAAACCTGAAAATAAACTACAGATGACCCTGGAACACCATCGGTTTGAACTGTGTACACCCACTTACAGGTAGAGCTTTTTTGTTGTTTTTTGGGGTTTTTTTGATAAACATAGTATAGCACTGTAAATGTATTTTCTTTTCCTTATGATTTTCTTAGCCATTTCTTTTCTCCAGCTTACTTTATTGTAAGAACTCAGTAGGTAACATATAAAACATGTGTTATTGACTTTATGTTATTACTAAGGTTTCCAGTCAACAGTAGACTATCCGTAATTAAGTTTTGGGAAAGTCCAAAATTACATATAGATTTTTGACTACGCAGGGCAGGGGTGTTGGCATTCCTAACTGCCAAGTTGTTTAAGGGTCAAGTGAATAGTCAAATAAAAACTTACAAATATTTGTCATTTGTCTTGCCATTTTCTTCAATTAACCCTGGTATTTCTCCCTCACACTTAACTATTGCATGATATTCCTAAAAAAAGGTAAGATGCTTAAATATTGAATATTACTCATTCATAATTTATTTAATACTTACTGTGTATCAGGTATCCCCAATAACCTGGGGATATAACTAATACTCTTTTTATTTATTTTATTTTTAGACATATTTTTCAAGATTTTATTTTAGCAATCTCTACACCCAACGTGGGGCTCAAACTCACAACCCTGAGACCAACACTTGCATGCTCCACCAACTGAGCCAGCCAGGTACCCGAGATTGGTTTTAGATTAAAAATACCACATTGGGTTCTATTTACCGAGGACTTTCTGTTCCCATAAAATTGGGAGGGAATGGCAGAAGGATGTTTATAAAATATGAGCAGACTTCTAATTATGAAAACATAATGCAACTGATTTCTATGGTAGTAAGTCCTCGAATTTCTTCATAAGACCATAAGGAAAAGGAGTAATAACATAAAATGATAAAGAAGGAAAGTTACTTCTGTAATATTAAAAGACTACTGATGCCTGTTAGTGAATATTAAACACTATCAGGAGTTAATGAGATTTGTACTTCATTTTTTAAATCAGGTGTGAAAGCACCAAGGGGTTCTGCATAACACAGAGGAAGGACAGTATAGCTACATTAAATATAAAATTGAAAGTAGTTTTCGTCTTTCAACCGAAAATCTACCTTAACTGAAAAGACTTCTCATATACGATCAAACAAGACAAGGGCAATGAATCCATCATACCTGGGCACACATTTTCCTTGTGCAAAAGGAATAGCTGTCAGGAAGCCATGGTGACATAGCACAAGGCTCGGTAATCATTCCATCTGCCCAAAGCCATCCCACTCACCTTCCATACACAAAATTGTTGATAATTTGGTAAACTAACAGAATAACAAAAGGTTAAGCAGTTACAAAATGTGATTCCTGCACACAGAGCTAAGAAAACCAATGAGTAATACCCCTCACATGGCCGCATCAGATACCCAAATCTGTACCCCCGGGATTAACCTGCTTGCTCATGTAAAAAATAAGACAGTGTTTTACGGACTAAAAATACATTTAAAGCCATAATAAATTCTTCATTTCTGTCAGCAATTGAAGTATCTTCCCCCTCTAAACTGAACATGGGTCTCCAGAAAATTTCAAAAGCATGTATAATAAACGATTCACTCGGACCCCTTGAGAGAAAGAAATTTAATTTGCTTGTTTGTTAAATCAAGAACAAAAAACCCCCCACACTAAAACTTATCTAATTTCTGTAATCTAAACCTCATGAACCCCAGACGAATTATCTTATATGTGTTACTACCGTCAAAAATGAAACCTTAGCCCCCAAACTTAAGTCTGTCATGTATCTCCAATCCCAGTGACCCAGATCTAGTCAACCACACCAGAAAGTGCCCGCCTCTCACGTGATCCTCACACCCAATCCACTACACCAAGTTTTACCAAGTGCTATAGATTCTACCTTTGCAAAATAATCCCCCTTCTTTATTTCAAGTGTCAATAGCAGACTCCGATCATTTTCTTGTCCTGATGTTTCTAACAGATATGTTGTTTCCCTCCCTGCCTCCAATCCATTCTTCCAGGCTATTTCTAGAGTGACCTTTCTATATGCAAATATAAGCCTATCCTCCCCTGGTTAAAACAGGCTTCTGGGACCAGGGTCACTCTCTCTCTTCGCAACTCCTCCCAATCTTGTCCTTACCTGTTTATGTCTCTCAGTGACAATCCCCTTGCATTAGACATAGAATTACGTGTGGATCTCCAAAAGAGGTGCATGGTCTTGAGCCTCTGCCCAAAGCATTCTTTATCTTCTTCAACCAAATAACTCCATCTTTCCCTTAGAATTCAGCCTGCGAATAAAGCCTGCCCAGCAATCACTGTCTGATTTGGGTTCTTCTCTGCACCCTCAAAGCCTCCTCTGCTATCATCTTCAGAGCACCTCCCTACCACCTAGAATCACCACCGCACAGGTCAGTGCGAACCCTCAGAGAAAGGGACTGAATCCCATTCAACTATGTACCGCAAACACCAAACTGCACATAGTGAGCACCCATTAAGTATCTGTTATTTACTGCCTTTAATGCCTTATGAGTGAGGTAAGTATACCCTACCTAACAGAAGAGCTATGTTCCTGAAAACAACGATGACAAAACCCATGTTAAGGGGGTACTTAAGACTTCACGTGAACCTGCGACAGCCCCCATAAATGGGAGTTACCAAAATAAAACGGGTAATATGCACAATTAAAAAATACATAAGGGGTGCCTGGGTGGCTCGGTCAGTTAAGTGTCCAAGCGTCCATCTTTTGACTTCACCTCACATCATGATCTCACTTTGTGAGTCTGAGCCCCATGTGGGGCTCTGCACTGACCTTGCGGAGCCTCCTTCAGATTCTCAGTCTCCTTCTCTCTCTGTCCCTCCCCTACTTGTTCTCTCTCAAAAATAAACATTTAAAAAATACATAATAAAGGCATTTGACACCTTAATTTAATAACTCAAGTACCTACAATTAAATTTACATTTATTATTCTTTATATGCTGAAACGTGTCAGGATAGCCCTCTCTGAAAGTTTTGACAAATTCACCTTGCTCCACTAGGTTTATCTTAACATAGCATGCAGCCTCTCTTGTAGATTAACATTCCAATAAAGAGGCATTCGTTTTATCTAAGTATCCAATGGGCTCTTTAGTTCTTTCAACTTTGGCTTCTTGCCACTTCCTTCCCTTACATGCATGCCCAGCCCAGCTCTCAATTCGTTTTAAGTAACGGGAGTATATTTTTCAAGGCCTGCATTTATTTTACCCATGATGGATATGCCACGGAATACTCTCTCATCTCTTCCTGACTCCTCTGTCTTGCTGACCTCTCTCCTCTGTTTCTAATTATTCCCGAGAGAAATCACTCAAACACACTTTCTTTCAACCAACAAACATTTATTAAATACCTACATGCCAGGAACTGGGCTAAATGTTTTAAGTCCTGTGGTTCTAGAAAAGGTGCATTCATGTAAACCCAACCTGTGATTGTTACTTACAATAAGAAACGCACTTTGCACAGCAAACTGGTAGAAATGCCCCCAAACAAGACAACTATGCTTTTCACCACATACTGCAACTCTCTTTCGGATTCAGCTCGGTTTTATTTTATTTCACTGTGCGGGGGCCCACTCAATTAGCTTCATGGCTCACTAATGAGTCAAGTATTACAGTTGGAAAAGCGCTGTCCTAAAATACAGGAGGGAAACTTCTGTTTTGGAGAGATTACTATATTAAAAAGAGAAAAAAAAAGACAATTAAAAATACCCAGTTGGGATGGAGAGAGGATGGTGAGGGAGAGGAGATGGCGAGGGAGAGAAGAAGGTAAAGTAAAAAGAAACAGAAGGGGAAGCAGTGAACGCAAAGGGACCATCTAGGAATAGAAAAGATAAAAAGGAAAAGCCAAAGAGGGTATGGAAAAAGAGAGGAGAGAATGCAAGAGGGAAAAAAGACAGTCGCGGTAATTTCTGGGGTGAGGAAGAGGTCACAGACTAGTTTCCTTGGGCTGAGGAGCTGTTGTCACTCTTCGTCTCTCTCCTGCGGAGGGAATTAGCTGATTAATCATTGATCACTGCCTCCCAACTGCTCTAAATCCTTAAACCTTTGAAGACTGTACTACGGGTGTTTAGGAAAGATAACAAGAGTTACTCATTAAGGTAGAAATACTAGCCTGCAGCACAGAGACCAGAGCACTGTCTGCAGAGGCCGAGATGAAATCAGCACAGGGGACCCCAGAGAGTGACTCGTATGTAGGGAACACATTATTGAAAATGATTCATGAAAAGAAAAGAGTTGAGTTACTCATGGCCACTGTGTCACGTTCATCTCATCAGTGTGAAAAGGTACACTAATTGTGACTGTGTGAAAGTACCCTGTGATTTGTGAAGCCCTTCCCCTAACAGAAACCCTTACCTGGGGGCATTCACCATAAGGTTAGTAAAAGCTTCGTATTATGAGGCGGACTTAGGGAATAAATTCAACCTGATGGTCCTAAAAGAGTAAACACACTTATTTACCTTATATTACATTTCAGCCTATTCTGTGTTGGAAAAATCCCAAGTTAGACAGCATTTACCTAACCTCTAGGTCTTATATTTTGAACCATTTCTTAGAGGTAAGTTTTAAATGAATGAGACATATTCCTGGAATAGGTGAGCCACAGAATAGCAGGCACTAATAATATGTGTGTTCATGTTCCTTTTAACCTACACTGATTGGCATTTGTTGCTTAGTTGAAAACTCCGGGAGAACTGGTAGGAGTGTAAAGCGAGCACAGGCTGCTCTTGCATGAATACAGTGAATCACCGCCGGGCCACACAACACCCCCTGCCCTGGCGCAGCCAGTCCTTCCCCTCGGGTCCTCTCACTCTGCATTTGGTCCCAGGTGCAAGTGGAAACAGGATAAAGGGGAAAAAAGCTGGAAATCACGTGTTTAACTTTTTTTTTCTATCAGAAGGAAACAAAGAAGCATGAGAGGGCAGAGGGCTTATGAGGAGGAAAGAGAACAGGGGAAAAACTAAAGAATGTTGAAGGATGGGGGAAGAAAGGAGTCACTGGGAGTGTGGCTGAAAACCAGGGAGATGGGGGTGAGGTGGTTTCTGGGCAGCGATGCCCAGGGGGCCGCAAATAGACTCTGAGAGCAATGGGAGGGATGGGGGCGGGGAGGATGAGATTCAGTACATTTCAACAAATATTTACTGAGCACACAATTTAACAAAGGATTCTGGGGGCAACCGGGGACACAGAGATGGGCCGCTAACTAGGAACTTAGAACCTAGTAGGGTAGCAGTAATTGCAAACAGCAGCGGCGGCTGTTCTGGTGATGCTAAATGACCTCTATGCCATATTGTAAGTCAAGCAAAAGTACGCCTGTCCAAGAAGTGTCTACATTAGGGACAATATGCCGGGTGCCGGGAAAAAGAATAAAGGTATATTATTTTAGTTATATTTAAAAACCAAAACAAAATTCAAGATTAACAGAGCAGAGACATTATGTCTGCATACAGGGATGTCTACAAACCCAGATAATGTCAGAGGATCAAAGTGAGGGCTGTTCACACTAAGTACTCAGTATTCCTGCCACTGTGGTAATAAAAGCAGCCAGTAACACTGGCTTAGTGATGGGGAGTCAGCCTGTCTGGGTTTGAATCCTGCCTGGCCCTTCCCCTGCCTCGCTGTTAGACCTTGGGCAACTTCTCTGTGCTGCAGTTTCCCCATCTGTAAAATGAAGATGATAGAAAGGCCTACTTCGTAGGGTTACTGTGAGAACTGAGTTAATTCAGGTGAGGGTGCATAGAGCAGTGTCCATCGCACGCTGACATTCAGCAAATGTTGGCTGATGTCATTTCTCCCTAGTCACCACCCATACACTCAAGGAGTGGGTAGGAGTGAAAGGTAGGGGTCACACTCAAACGAAATACAGCGTTGAGTATTTGGACTACAGTGTAGACACTGACCAGTTTGGAATTAATATCCACTTCTAAGAAACGTACCCAGAACCTTGGGTGAAAGTGTCCAGCACCCCCATCCAGGTTTCTGCACCTCTGTTTCAGGGGCCCCTGCCATACTAGCTCCTTGCCAGCTGTTTCCTGTCAGTAGTTTTTCTATTTGGTGTTGTATTTACCTCACATTTAGAAAAGGAATACTGGTTTGCCTCGGGATTTCGAGAAAAAGTGGTAAGAACTGCAAATTATATGGAGATGAGTAGACGTAGACACATATGTATATAAACTTAAAATTATTACTGTTTTAAATTATACTAGAGAATAAAACAAAACAAGGTGAGAATTTCAATAACCTCATGTAAATCTAACTGCTCTTGGTTTTGGCATAGCTTTAGAAATCTAAAAATGAATAAGTGACATTTTAAGAACCTGGTTAGAGAATTTCAATTTACAGCAGGCACCCATGGACACACACAAAGACACATACACTCCAAAACAACAACCCTCTTGGGCAGTTGCCATGACAACACAAGGCCGAACCTATCGGGCTCTGTTATTCTGTTGAAGGTACTGTGCAAAAAGACACTCTTGTTAGATTCTTTACTAATTAAGTGGAAAAGGTTAAAAAATAAAACAGAACTCTAGATCCACAAGGTTTTCATATTGGCTATGACTCGGGAAAACAAATACTAAATATTTTCAGAAAAGCATTTAAGAGTAATAACTGCAAGAACAACTGAGACACGATAGTGGAGAAAATACAAAATACTTTTATTTTGTAAGCTATACTCGTTTCATCTTTTTCTCCCAAGTTGTGCCATATTATTTTAATGGAATAATCAATTTGGATAATAAATTTCATTAACAGAGTCTATTCTTTTACTAACACATTTAAATACTTTCCTTTTTGGGCCACATCTACTTCAATTCATTTGGGAGCCCAAACTTCCATAAGCTAATTAGACTTAAGAAAGAAAAACGATCTCTGAATTAATAGGGATTTTTATGTTTTTTTTTTCTTTTTTTAAAGAAGGAAAAAAAAAAGGAAAAAAATAGTGACGGGAAAGAAGGAAGGGATAAGTAACCCTTGATAAGGCTGTGATAAAACACTGTCTCGTTCCCTCCCCTTCTCTGACTAGCCATCTCCGCCTCCTTTGGAGGTTTCTCTTTGTCTCAGCTGTTAGGGTCAGATCTCCTCAAGACTCAGTAGAAGACCTTTTCTTGCGCTATTCTCTTTTCCTAGGTGGTCTCATCCCTAGCTACTGGCTTTAATCCTCACCCATATGCATGCACATCCCCAGAAGGAAATGACCGACCCCATTTACATCCTCAGAAGTTCCAGATCAGTTGACCCAACTGCCTCCTAAACATGGCCACTTTGATGCTACTGTAAATGCAAACCGGATCTTCCTATAGCACTCCTTACCTCAGTAAATGAAAGCTTTGAATGGTTCTAACATAGCTGTACTCAATACCTAGCTGCTAAATGAATGTATCAATCAAGCGAGCAAACCTGTCACACAAACCAAAAACTCTAAGGGCCATTCTGGATAAGGCCGTCTTTCCCTCCCTCCATTGTAAGTAGGTATCCAAGTCTCATTTCACCTCCAAACATTCCCCAAATCTACTCCATTTCCTAAGTCCTCCCAGCCACTACTCCCTAAGGCACCAACCAGTCTTTGCCTGAAATTATCGTAACAGCCTCTTACCTATCAATTACAAGTGTACAGATATAGTAAGAAGAAAAGTTAGGCAATCAAAATCTATCAAATAATTTATTGAACAAACTGATAAAGTTGCTCTAAGGGAAAAGAACATTTCCTAAATGTCAACTATATGTCAGACATTAATCTAGACACCTTACCTCAGGTAGTATATTACCTCGTTTCATATCCACGGTGACTCATTTTCTAGAAGAAACTCAACTGAGCAAGATAGATGGCTTTAGGAGCCTCTCCCGGTCACAGACTTTGCTTTGTTGGCTCCCAACAAGCAGATAATAATGATGAATATGAAGAAGACAATCACAACTTACCGAGAACTTTTTACCAGATACGGTTCTCACTACTTTGAATGCATTATTGCATTTAAGCCTACCACTCTCCTACAAAGTCAGTTCTATTACCGTCACATTTTGCAGATGAGGAAACTGAGCTATACAGACTTAATAGAGGTAAAAAAACTAAGAAGTAGTAGAGCTAAAATCCAGGATATGAACCTGATTCTAAGAATCTACTAAACACCTATTTAACTTACAGCAAGTTATTAGAACCAGTGAGGATTCTGAGCAGAAGAGACAAACCCACCCCTGCCCTCAAGGGTCTTGTATCGAACCTGAGGAGCCTGTCTCCAGGGTCAGAGCTATTTTGTCATCCCACCTCTACCCAGTGGAGAGCAGAGTTTACAGAGGGAAGCTTCCACCAACTCCAATCCCACCTCCGGAGAGAATATTTCAAGTCAAAGCTGTCGATCTCTTCCCCATCCCACAGCTACCCAGTTTTCCTTGGATAAGGAGGAGATGCTTTAGTGCTTATACTAATATAGTGATAAGACTGAATAATTTCTTAAAAATTCTTTTGAAAAGGTACTATGAATGGCATGAATACAAAGATTTTTAAATGTCTAATCTAGTACTTACAGTTTTATAACTCCATCTGGGCACCTGGAACAGAGCTGCTGGCTGCTCTTATCTTGTTTATGTTGACTCTGACCCAGCTGAACAAATCTACAAATTACAATGGATAAAAAGTAAGCTAAAGAAGGAACTACGTGCAATACATTCAGTAGATTACACGAAATGGTATGAGTTTTCAAATGACAATAGTATGCTTATTTCAGAAAAGCACACAAGAGTGCCCTATGTAATGTAAGTCTGTACTTATAAATGGGTACCTGACTTTACAGTGGGTTTGTTACAAATGGAGGAGGAAGAATTCTGTGTCTCAGTCTATCTAAATGTGTTCTTGAAGCCAGGAAGAGGATCTTTCAGGGCCTCACTTATCTAAGGGTGACTGTGTGCAGCGGGAGGCTGGGGAACAAAAGGGGAGGCATTTGCAGGGAGACAAATGACAAGGAAAGGGTAGGATCAGGCCCGAGCTCCATCTCCCAAAGCAGGGACACTGCTGAAAACCTAGCTTGTGGATTCTGTTTCCACAGGACCACAAGAACCCCCAAGTGTACTCCAGTGTACACTCCAGTGTACTTACTTTTGTTTTTTTTTAATTTTTTTTAACGTTTATTTATTTTTGAGAGAGAGAGAGACAGACAGAGTGCGAGCAGGGGAGGGGCAGAGAGAGAAGGAGACACAGAATCCAAAGCAGCTCCAGGCTCTGAGCCGTCAACACAGAGCCTGACGTGGGGCTTGAACCCACAAGGGTGCGATCATGACCTGAGCCGAAGTTGGATGCCTAACCGACTGCGCCACCCAGGTGCCCCCAGCCACTCTTAAGAGTACTTTCAACTGTGAAGGAGGGGACCGAGGAGACCACCTGCGGAGCCCCACTGCCACACCACCTGAAGCTAAGAGTCACAGGGAATCGCCCCCAGCCAATTCCACAGGATAGGAGGCTACCTAGCGACAGCCCAATGGGCTGATGGGCCAAGGACCACCTGCTATTGCTCAAGTGCACACTTGTCTTAATGTGGTCTATGCTACATGCCTTCATGTTCCCCTCAGGGACATGGCTTGTAGTTTTGTTCTAATGTGCCCCTGGGAGGTTAGAGGGCACGATGAAAGGGCTCCCCACTTTTCTACTATGTAAAATATTTTCTTTTGGGGCACCTGGGTGGCGCAGTCAGTTGAGCATCTGACTCTTGATTTTGGCTCAGGTCATGATCTCACGATCGTGGGATCGAGACCTGTATCAGGCTCCACACTGAGCACGGAGCCTACTTGAGATTCTTTCTTTCCCTCTGCCCCTCTTCTCTCTCTCTCTCTCAAAAATATATATATTTTTTTCTGATTATTGATAATTTTATAATTAATTTTTTGTCTTATAATTAATTTTTATTAGCTTTTTTTAAAGGTCAAGAAAAGTACTGCGGAACTAACAACTACTAACTAAATCGTTACATGCTACTGGAAAACTTTCAAATAACTTACTTTTATCTTCAGCAAGTAAATATCTTTGACCCATTTTGGGGGAAGAATGTCACATGGTACCTGTTATTTACACAGAACTTTACCCTTACCTAATCATGTACACAATCACTGTCAGAATTTTTTTTTAAAAAGATTTGGCATGGGTCTGAGGCTTTGGGGAGGTAAGTAGAAAACTTCCAGGTCTGGTTAAGATAACAAACCAAAGATATGAGAAAGGCTGAGGGCAAAGAAAGATATAGAGAGGAGGGCTAAGCAGATAGAACAAAACTATAAAACCAAGAAATTTTCAGGAGTTTGAAGGTGGTTGAGGCCACATGTAGGAAAACCAGGCGGGAGAGCGGGAAGCTGGAAGACAGGCTGTTGACGCCAGTTCCAGCTGGATCCCTCCCTTCCCCACACGGTTCCATGGTTGCACAGATGGGCGCTGTGACAGGCAGGCCAAGCCAGAGGACTGTCTTTACATGCACACTCTTTGGAGGATACTAGCCCACTGGTTGCAGAACTGCAGTGGGAGAAGGCAGAATTTTCTAGGCCAACTTAGGCCAGAACTACATGGGCTCTCGCCCTGCCCTTGAAGTTCTGTCCTCTGGATCAGAGGAGGCACTAAGAGAGTCCCAGAGCCCTGAACAAAAAGAATGAAATCTTGCCATCTGCAACAACGTGGATGGAGATAGAGTTTATTATGCTTACTGAAATAAGTCAGTCAGAGAAAGATAAATATCATATGACTTCCCTCATGTGTAGAATTTAAGAAACAAAACAGATGAACATAAGAGAAGGGAAGGAAAAATAAGATAAAAACAGAGAGGGAGGCAAACCAGAAGAGGTTCTTAAATGCAGAGAACAAACTTACGGTTGCAGGCGGTGGGGGTTGGGCTAAAGGGGTGATGGACATTAAGGAGGGCACTTGTTGGGATGAGCACTGGGTGTTATATGTAAGGGATGAATCACTATATTCTACTCCTGAAACCATTAATAATTAATAATAATAATAGAGAGACCCAGAGCCTGGGTGGGGCAAGAAGTTCCTGAACATCCTTGGCCACCCCCTGGCACAGCCACCCCCCAGATACCGATGGAGGGAGGCAATAGCCAATACCCATGACAGACTGAGAGGGGAGATGCTCCTGCCCCCAGGAGGGGGAGTCTGCCCACAGTCAAGGATTACTCACAGAGAGGGGAAGAGATGACCAGATCTCCGTTTCTCCCCTTTCCCCCAGGTCTGCATCATAAGCAGGGGCAGCTGACATTATCAAGAGAATAAAGAGGGCTGCACAGTCTAAATCACAGATACCCACACAGACAGGAAAGGTCTTCTGAATAAGACAGTGAGTGGCTCTTTCTGTGCTCTAAGCCTATAGAGAGGGATAATAATATCTTTTCAGCCAACTACAGAGTTGTCTAAAGAACAAATCAAACACTGCAAAGTGTTACACAAATCAAAGGAGGAGATGTTGTTCTTCAGGGTATCAAACACAGAATCTTATTCCAGGACGTGGATTCCATCCTCCCCTGCAGTAATTCTTTCCCTATGGGCCTGCCCTTGTGCCCTTCTTACACTGTTTCCCAGGAATACTGTGGCTGAACAGCGCTGTATCTCACTCCCAGAGAAGGGAGAACTAAAAGTGGGCCTCAGAGGCAGTCTGCGCTAAAAAGCTCCAAGCAAAAGGCATACCTGAAGCGAGAGACACTTTCTTTTTTGCTTAATTAACGTGAGCCAAAATTCCGGTCCCTGACACTTGTGCTCTCTGAGATAAGCAAAGTCGTATTATTCAGTCACGAACCCCAGATAATTCATTCTTCCAGACCGTGTTGCTTATGAAGGCTGACTTCATATGCTGAAGAGTTTGTCTATGCTGTAGGGACACCGTGATAGGTAAGTGACTATGCACCTGTGTGGCCAGGGCTGAGACGAGTATGGCTGAATTCTGAATGGCTACATTGGCTTCCGTCAAGATAATAATGCAGAGTTGTACCAGTGTTTTTGCAGTTAAGAAATGCTGTGCATTTTTATGTCTGACATATTGTATAGCCGATCTTACTAGTTTGAAGTAAAGGGCTGTCAGTATCCAGTTTGATGGATTCAGCAAATGAAATACTCTCCTTAAAAAAGAATGGAGGGGCGCCTGAGTGGCTCCGTCAGTTAAGCGTCTGACTTCGGCTCAGGAATTGATCTCACGGTTTGTGAGTTTGGGCCCCGCATCGGGCTCTCTGCTGTCAGCACAGAGCCTGCTTTTGCTTTGGATCCTCTGTCCCCCTCTCTCTGCCCCCCTCCCCTGCTCTCTTTCTTTCTCTGTCTCTCAAAAAAAAAAAAAATTCTTAAAAAAAAGAATGGAAAGCTGGGGTGCCTGCATGGCTCAGTCGGTTAAGCGTCTGACTTTTGATTTCAGTTCAGGTCATGATCTCATGGTTCGTGATGACTCTTTCCGCTTACTCTGCCTAAAAGAGCTCTAGAACACTCTGACTTGACACCCTTATATCACCACTTCCTTCTTCCTCCTCAGCCACCACTCCCACCAGCGCTCCAGAGCTAACGCAATTGCAAGGTCCTCAGTCGTCAATATCCCAGGTTCATTTTCTAAGAAGGTCTTGGGACTTTGTTAATGCAAGAATGGAGAAATGTATGTGTACTTCGGTTTGCAGCTTATATATGGGCAGTGAAAATACAGGGACACATCATAACTTTTGATCATTGAGGGCACTGAGCGTCTCAGGCAGTAGGCCCTTTAACTCCAAATAGAAATCAGCGTTTCAGAATTGGACCTCCTAAACACGACTACCGTATTGCGAGTGGAATTCACTTCCTTATGTATTACTATCTTCAGTTTTTAAAAGTTAGACTAGATACAAGTTATTGTAATAATACGTTGGTATTTTTTTCTTAATTTCTACATGAAAGCAGTTTACCTTGAATAAATGGAGAGATCGTCTTCTGAGAGACCATCCGAGAGGTTAATTCCATATACTTCTTTCATGGGCTGGACCACATTCTGGGGTTAAAAACAACAAGGAATCAGAAAGAATTTTTAGACATCTAGCATATTAATTATTTCCAAAGGTGAAGAAAACAAAGCTGTGAGATTTTCCACAAAAGGAAGCATAGTATCTCTTCAATCTATTCATTAAACTTCTCAGTTAATGGTTTTTGAAAATCTGATTTCATTTTCACTAAAAATAACCTTGTTTTAGGGTAAAAAGCTATTAAATAATTACTAGTTCCTTTGGTATAATGCAGGAATTAGAAAACTTTTTCTGCAAAGGGCCAGATGGTAAATATTTTAGGTTCTTTGGGTCGTGGCCCTCCGCTGCAACCACCCAATTCTGCTGCACAGTGCAAAAGCTGCCAGGCACGACATGCAGACAAATAGGCATGGCTGGGTTCCAATGAAACTTTATTTACAAAAACAGGCAGTGGGCTGGGTTTTGACAATTAGCTGTAGTTTGCCAACTCCCAGAATAATGGATTCAGTTCTTATCTTATCACACTTTATTTGCCATATCTATCTCTATGACTTCTGGCTATTTCTGGAAATTAAATCTCCCTAAAGCTAGATTTGGTTCTTTGTAGCTTACTTTCTCTTATGTTCCCTTGTCTTGGTAATGTCAAATTGAACAAATGAACTTCCCATTGGGGCTAGGCAAAGATTGTGAGGCTCAGGTCCAAACCCTACATTCCGACAACATGCTGAGGGAGGAAACAGATGGACCTCAAGTGGATGTGCTGCTCAAAACGAGACGGGATTCTCTTAAAAAATTCCGAAGTGATAAGAAATCTGCTGTTATACATGGGAGCAAAAATACTGATTTTATTTCACAATGAAACCATTTCAGTAACGTATATGCTAAATGTATTCATCCCTTAATGACCTAAATGTGAGACCTGAAAGCATAAAACTCCTAAAAGACAACATAGGCAGTAATCTCTTGGACGTCAGCCTTAGCAACGTATTTATAGATAAGAGAAAATAAACTATTGGGACTCCACCAAAATAAAAACCTTTTGCACAGCAAAGGAAACCATGGACAAAATGAAAAGGCAACCTATTGAATAAGAGAAGATATACCCAATAACAGGTTAATATTCAAAATATATAAAGAACATCTACAACTCAACACCCAAAAAACAAATGATCCAATTAAAAGATGAGCAGAGGACCTGAATAGACATTCTTCCAAAGATGACATCCAGATGGCTAACAGGCACATGAAAACATGCTCAACATCACTTATCACTCATCATCAGGGAAATGCATATCAAAACCACAAGATCACCTCACACCAGTCAGAATGGTAACAAAAAGAAAAGAAATAACAAGTATTGGAGAGGATATGGAGAAAAGCGAACCATCATACCCTGCTGGTGGGAATGTAAATTGGTGCAACCACTGAGGAAAACAGTATGGAGTTCCTCAAAAAATCAAAAATAGAAATGCCATATGATATAGTAATTCCACTCCTGAATATTTACCTAAATAAAAACTTCAAAACAATTCAAATTCAAAAGATATATGCACTCCTATGTTTACTGCAGTATTATTTACAATAGCCAAGATATGGAAGCAACTTAAGTGTCCTTCAATAGATAAATGGATATGAAAGATGTGGTGTATATGTATATATATATATATATATACATATACACACACACACATTCTTCCAAAGACGACATATTAGAATGATATTTTTGGCGTTTTCAACATGGATGGATCTCAAGGGTATCATGCAAAGTGAAATATGTCGGACAGGGAAAGACAAATAACATGATTTCACTCATATGTGGGATCTAACAAACAAATGAACAGAAAGAGACTCATAAATACAGAAAACAAGCTGGTGCTTGCCAGAGGGGAAGGAGTAGGGGCATGGGAGAAATAGGTAAAGGAGATTAGGGGTACAAACTTCCAGTTATAAAATAAATAAGTCACGGAGATGAAAAGTACAATACAGGGAATAGAGTCAATAATATTGTCGTATGTGACGGATGGTGACTACACTTATCATGGTGAACACTGCAGAATGTACGGAACTGTGAAATCATTATGTTGTACACCTAAAATTAATATAACATTGTATGTCAACTATACTTCAATTTAAAAAAAAAAAAGTATTCATCTCTGGAAGTGCCTCAAACACCACACGTTAGAATGGTGTGCATGTGACCTTTTCTGACTCTTGGTCTTTTAACAGAAAGGAGCATTTTAGAGATCATTCTCTAGAGCCTAATGCCGGACCACACACGCTCATCTTCCGCACACCTCGGTCACTTTGGCGCTGTCTCCCGTGTCGGTCATCTTCACTGGAGTGGAGCGCTGAGACACAGAGCCCTCCTCTTCCCGGTCGGTCCCAGAGTCATCCTCAGAGCTGCTGGACACAGCCTCCTCGCTGGGGGGTGGTGGGGCGCTAGCTGCTGTTTTCCGCTGTAATACGGCTTCTTCTCTATTGCTTTTGTTCCTTTAAAAAGGTGAATATTGATATAAAGCATCTTTAAACCTATGCCTTGACACTCACTATGCATGACTCCGTCCAAAATCCTAGTGCTAGAGAAGCGCAAGAAAATGGCTGTGAAAAACTAGTTTTTGGATGCAAGTCGTGATTAAGAGGAAACCTTAGCATTCTACCACGTACATGTACTGACCTTCTATAAAGTTAAGCCCTGTTATAAACTCAGAAAATAAACCAGTGCAGAAAAGTCTTGTCACTACTTGGTTCCTGTGCCTTCCGTTAGTAACTGAAATCAACATTTTCAAAATTTATGGTACAATAATAGAAGACTGTAAGTTTGGGATATTAGTAAAGTTATCTATAACTTGTAAAAGCTTCAAAAACAAGTCAATAACCAAATTCATGTAAATTTCCTTCCCTTCTATGATTTTTATCAACCACGGCACCAGCCGATGATCTGTATCGTAGTAATGAGCAACTGATGAACGTAAACTAAATTTTAGTATTTGTGTTGTTAATAAATAACTATATTCGCTAGACATTCTTTCTGGTAGTAGAGAATAGATGGGAAAAAAAACCCCAAAACCCAGAAGAATTTACTTTTAGTTCCAAATATGAGAGTGGTAAGAATACTGTTTTTCTAAACTCAGAAAATATTTTACAGTAACATTTTTGGCTTTTATGAAAAATATTTAATATTTCACTCTTTAAAAAATACTCTACAAAAGACTTAAAATACCATAATATTTGGAAATGTTTTAGGAAAGAAAAAGGCACTACTATCCGACCACGGGTTAGATGTTACAGAAAATAAGCTAGTTTCTGACTTTCTGCCAAGTAAAAATTAAAGTCAATGGTATTTCTGTGCTATGCAGTAATGTATCTGGTCATTTACATATTTGTTCCAGGAACTTCTTGAATTCTGACTCTTGAGCAGAATTTTAAATTCTTTTTAAATTCGTTAGTTTCCGGTCCGAGGCATAACATACAGCTCTTTAAGATCACATATTTAAGCCACAGAAATGGTGTATCAGGAAATAGTAATATGTATCCCACTGCAAACCTCAAGTGGCTAAAATCCAACCAGGATCCCATACACATCCAAAATACAATTAGGACTCAGTGTCTACAGTGTGGCCAGGGTTTCTGGTCAGAGTCTAGAAAAAAAACTTATCACTGGGATTATTCAGGTCACTGGCAGTAATAGATTCTTATGCTAGAACATACCACATTTCACTCCAGTTTCTAAGCACGAAGATATAAACAGTCTTCCCCAGAACAATTGTACAGTAATACACAGAATATGTATTAACTTTCTACCTGAGCATATATGTTTTAATGGTCCCTCGGGATGCCAACAAAAATAAAGAAAACGAATAGAAAATTTTACCTAAGTATTTTATGTTGTGGGAAACGGAGGACACTGAGTTATCTATAGGATATAACACATAATATCTGCTCCCTGTGCCTATGCCATCTGCGATATTCCTAATTTAAAATAATAAAATGTCCCATGTTGCTGAAATTCCTAGAAATTCTTTCAATGTTGAATTCTTTAGTGATCTCAGCGCTATGAATAAACTACCTGTAGAGATGCAATAAATGGAATGTGCTCCAAAATATGTGACTTGAAGTTATTCCTTTTGGTGTAAATTATACTGCAAGTGGCACATTATTTTACATGAATCTTTAAAATTTCATTCTATATGCAAATCTTACCCCAATACTGATTTTCCGGTTTCATCTGGTTTACGCACTGTAAATGGACTTGGATCAATGCCAACGGTCTTAGGCATAAAGTCACTGAAGAAAGGGGAAAGAAATTCCATATGAATCACTGTCCCTCCTGGTTTCCATTCAGTTCACATTCTTATACCACTCCTTCTTAGCCCTCAGAGCTACATATCTTCTAAGCCAAATGTTCAGGGGAGCTCAGGTGATCAAAGCCATAAACTCCTATGAATTAATGGCACTAGGTAACTTCCATGTTATCCATCTTCGCTGTGAATTTTCTTCATGATTATGAGACCCAATGGTTTCGAATTTAAGATTTTTCTCTACTGGAACTGAGTTATATCTAAATTACTGCTAAGATGTATACACTTTGTTTATATACCACGATTACTTTTCAGGTAAAATTAAACTCATAAAAACCAGTGGCAAAACACTAAGCCACTCAGTTTCATGGACGATGTTTTTATTACACTATACCACCTAGGGACGCTGACATAATATTCAAAAACACAGCAGTATCAATTAAAGTATCAGCATCTACCTCATTAGGCTGGAGTTAATTCATTAAAACACTATTGGAACACTTTAAATAGAAACTTTTTGTTCACCACATACTAATCTAGCTGAAGCTACTTGGCACTGTGCAAGGCCTACCTCACCATTACTGCTGAAACCAGACCAAACCCCGCAGAGAAGCCAAAAAGGCAAGAGTTGCACGATTTATGCTCATGAGACTTATGGCTCCAGCAAGGATTCTGCTCCAAGTGCAGCCATTACATTTTTGGAAGGAAAAGAAAGGGATATTGAATTTGACCCAAAATGCCTAGTTGACAGTTTATAAATGTTGTTTTAAATATATAAGTGGTTTAGGGGCGCCTGGGTGGCTCAGTCGGTTAAGCATCCTACTCTGGATTTTAGCTCAGGTCATGATCTCATGTTTCATGAGATTGAGCTCTGCGTCGGGCTCTGCACTTACAGCCAGAACCTGCTGGGGATTCTCTCTCTCCCTCTCTCTCTGCACCTCCCCTGCACTGTCTCTCTCTCTCTCTCTCTCAATAAATAAATAAACATTTTTTAAAAATTGTAAGTGGTTTAATTTTTCTTTCTTTTTGAACACATACAGTCGATCCTCATTATTTGTGGACTCCTTATTTGAGAATTTGCTTGCTCACTAAAATTTATATGTAACCCCAAAACCAACACTCAGAGCTTTCATGATCGGCTGTATGTATGTGCATGTGCGGAACAGTGGAAGATTCGAGTAACCCAATGCTCACGTTCCCAGCCGATGGAGAACAAGGCGGCACTCTGCCTTGTTTTAGCTGTCATGCTATAAATAAGTGTCCTTTCTACAGTCTATGTACTGCCAGGTTTTTCACCTTTTTGTGCTGTTTGGTGGTGACCTTGTTGTTTCAAATGACCCCAAGCGTAGTGCCGAAGCTCTCTAGCGTTTCTAAGCACAAGAAAGCTGTGTGTTAGAAAGAAAATATGTGTATCGGGGAAGCTTTGTTCAGGTATGAGTTATAGTGCTCTTTGCTGTGAGTTCAATGTTAATGAATCAACAATATATCTTAAGTAAGGCTTCTTTAAACAGAAACACACATAACATGGTTATGTATTGACTGGCTGATAAAAATGTGACCAGAGGCTTGCCAGGAACCTAACTCTGAATTGCAATGGTTCAGTATCCTCTAACTCAGTTGTTACAGGAACTTTATAGAACATAACCCATGCAAGTAAAAAATCAACTATATGATATATATATATTCACATATGCATAACATCATTCATCCTTTGCTGAGTTGAAATATTCTGGAAATGACAATGACCTTACAGTTAAAACTTCTAAACTTTTAATAAGTTTAATTGAAAATCAACCAAGTAAATATTCTAAACGTTCCATCTGAAACTACAGCAAAATATAGAGTGGTTTCTAGGAAGCAAAACCATAGGGTATGTTTCTACATGTACATTAACTTTAGGCATACATATATCACACTGGAAGAAAATGTAAAATACAAAAATGTAAACTTTAGTATAAAACGTAATAATCAAGAAGTTATTTGCTTTGCCCAATTTTCTTATTTTAGTCCCATCACTTTGCTAAAATAACCCACAAAATTCTAACAGAGACACAGAAAAATGAAGTCTATTCAAAAGTGACAGACCAAGATGAAGAGTCTGGAAACAATGTCACATGAACTATGAAAAGAATAAAGGATATTTACCCTAAAAACTTAATACTGCTTCTTCAAATATCTAGAAGGCTGTCACACAGAAGAGGAACTAGTCACCCCCCGATGCTGGGCCCTGGACCCAGTTAAGGCTTCTGGCATGTGTGTGTATATATGTGTGTGACACATACGCCCCTAATAAAAGAAGCTGAGACTCAGATAAGTTGGATAATTTTCTCAAGGTCACACAGGCAGGCAGTGGCTGATCTACAATTCACACCCTTGCCTTTCTAGTCCTAAAGACTTTTATTTATTCCACTAATTTATGCTGGCTCCCAGTTTCTCTGTTCAATTTTAAAAAGGGAGTTTACTCCAAATGACAAACGAGGACCAATGGGAGGCAGACTTCGACTTACTAAAGGGAAGAAATTAACTCCAGTTATCCAGCCCTCGAAGGCACTGTCTCCTGAAGGAGCGGGCCACTCGTCACAGGGAGTATTCAGAGGTTGTCGAACCCCTGCTAGCAGCCTTGCGGAATGGACTTATGACAAAGCAAGGCTTCTCTGTATAAACTAGGAAAACTCAAGTTCCCAAATCCTTACAGTGTCAGAGCACTCACAACATACCGTGCTGAACTTGTCATAGCCAAGCAAAAGGTATCATCAAAACTACTCAGTTCGTATGGTCGAAAGAACTCGTTGTGGATGTCAATCTCTTCTTCGTATTTGTGGAATTTCTTCACTATCAACTTCCTTAGGTTTGCGGCACAGGTAACTGAAAGAAGATACGCCTGTTACTCTTACAGTCTTTAGATTACATCTAGCCGACGAGGTTCGGCTCCTGCCTCTGGCACTCAGACACTTGACAAAGAGATGAGCTATGTGCACAGAATACACAGTGCAAAGCCGAGTGTGACAAGCTCCAATGGGGGCAGGAAGGCCTCCGGAAGTCGGGGTGGGAGTAGGGAGTTATTTCAGAAATCAAACCATCAGCTCTTTGAATTTCTTTTTGCTTTGAAATAAATAAATACTCCCTGCCTTCCAGATATAAATTGTGTAGCTATTTCACTAAATTTTCCTTTATGTTTCAAATCCTGTTTAAGGCCAATGTTAGACTGTTTCCTTTCTCCTAGAACAACAAACTTTCTTAGCAACAGGAGATGTGATTTTTCCCAGAATTTCAAGGTTACAAATACTTTTTAAAAATTAATTAATAATTTATTAAGAACTAAAAATCACTTGCAATCTTCTTAACTCATGGCCTTCACCACCAAAGGTGGAATGCTTAACCATGATTAGATGGAGTCCTCAGCTGGAATGTTCCAGTCTCAGCTGGAATGACTGATGGCAGTCAGTCTTATCCAGTGTCCTTTCACAACTGAGAAATTTAGCTTGTTCAAGGTCAGAGGAATCAGTAACAGAATGAGGGCTATACTGTATTTAAAACTGGGAAATTATTTCAATTGGGAAACATCATTTGAATGTATTGTACATTTGGGGTATTGCCTTTCTAACAATAAATGAGATGAAATTTAAACTATAGTGACTAAATTGTACTTTTATATACACATCTGTATCTTTTTTCACTGCTTAGATACAGGAAAAGTTTTTATTTTTCCTTGTGAATGGGTCTTCACTTTCTTCCTATTACCCCCAAATATCTAGAAACACAACCAGTACTAATTTAAAATGGTAACCTAATATATTATATCCATTAGACATTTAAAAGACATATTTAACAACTGTAAAACACACTACAAGGTATCGGCCTACTTAGATCAAATAAGTATAACACAATCCCTGCCCTTAAAAAGCTAAGATGTTACAATCACTGTATGGTAACAGCAATATAAAACTGAGTTAAATTCTTTTTAATGAAATATTATATGCAAAGAATTCAATGCTTCAAGTTCATTTAGGAATAATTCCAAAATATGTTGGTATAAAAAACTAAAAGAGAAACAGTGTACCTACCTTCATCATAAGGCAGCGGTAAATGTTTTATCACCTCTGGTGTCCACCAGTAAGTATAACTATAAAATTAAAAAAATAAATAAAAGGATAAGATGGACCAATTGTAAATGCTGGTTTTCTACAATTCATTGGATAAAAGAGGTTGATGGTCTATAACGCTGCCTCATACTTGAAGATTAGTTTTTTTTTCTTTTTAAAACATGTTTGTGAAGGTCTTTTGGCATAGTAGGTCTTCAACACGGTCACTGCTTTCCCAATCTTCTTGTTTCAACTATGTCACAGATGTATAAAAATGCCATGAACACATCTGACAGTCAAGATGCTCCGGTGCTACTTAGTTACTTTTAGCTAAAAAAGATTTGGGTAACTAAGCCAGACACTCTAGGAGTGGCTGTACCTCTCCCCAGATTGTGCCTGCATCACTCTGCAAGCCAGTGACCTTGCAAGCCAGCAGGACCTTGACCCAAGTTCTACAGCCAAGACTCTCTTGCACATGGTTATCTGAGAATTAGATTACTTCCTTCATTCTGCTCTGCATGTATGGGTCTGTGTGTGCAGTTAATTACAATAGTTAAGCCAAATCATTAAGTGAACGGATAGTCCTAAAGAACAAGTTCTCTTAGAAAACAGTATATGCCCTGTTAATCTTTAACTATAAATATTTACTACTTGATTACAGGGGCCAGTCAGAGGAAGTTAGGGAATTTCAATCATCCGGATTTTTTCCAGAAGACTCATCTGCTGTGAGCAGAGAATCTGGAAAAAAAAAAAAAAAACAAAACAAAAAACAAAAAAAAATCAACCCTGAACTGCCCTTTCTCTGAACATTGGATTTAATTCTAAAATCAAATTCTGATAAATTGGATATTTAGGGGGAAAACGCTAACGTTCATGAGGGCTAGGAAGGAGAATGATGCAAAACAATGTATCAAAATATATTAAAAACACAGATTTTCAAAACGTTCAGAAAAAAAAGAGCCTATGACCACAAATACTAAAAAGATAATTTTAAATAAATGAAAGGCTCTCTAAAAATAAGATGCTGACATTATAATCTTGAATAATCCCAATTATGAAGAATAGGGGGTATTTAAATGAAATAGGCAACAGAGAGAACTCTCCTAGAGATGGCAAGCAGAATATATAACCAAGATAATGGAAAAAAGGAACATAATGCCTAATTAACTAGGGGGTTGGCGGGAAGTGAGACGAGAACAGGAAAGGCTCTTCAAGTTTCGCTTGAGACTGAAGTAATGCTTTAGAATAGTGCTTCTCCAAATTCAGTGCACACACGAACACTTCGGAAGATCCTGTTAGAAGACAGATTCTGATTCAGTAGGTGGGGCCTGCGATTCTGCATGGATGACAAGTTCCCAGTGATTCTAGAGGGGCCGGTCCTCAGGCTGCTTTTTGAATAGCAAGACTTTCACGCATGAAAAGAACAGAAAAGAGTTATGCCTGCTGCTTGCAGATAATTCATTCAGTCTTTCGACATTTATTAAACACCTACTCTGTCAAACACCATTCTGTGTGTGTGCTGAAAATAATGACAGAAAAGAAGAGCTACTTTATTCCAGCACGGTTTCTATCTTCAACAGACATGGTAAGTTTCATGCTGGAAAGAGAAGAATGAGGGAAGAGAGAAGCGTGGATAGCCCAAGGGACAGAAGGAAGAAGTGGAGCATCTCTTAAGAGCATTCCAGTGTCCTGGTACAGCTGGGATCAATAATCTTTACAAGAAGAATGAAGAACGGAACTTATACGAAAAATGGGCAAATGTAGTCTTGATGCTCAAAGGTGAGGGGGTAATAGGTTCCAAAATCTATACATCAAAGAGTGTGATGTCAATTCCAACAAGATAACAGAAACAATTATTAAATAGAGATGTGAGCAACCTAAAAAGATAAAAGGATAACTTCTATGACTCCACATCCACACCATACCAATCGAATCTCATTTTCTTTTCTCTGCTCATAGGAGAATCAGACTATCAGATCAGAAGAATGAGGAAGTATGGATTAGTTAAGGTGTGTGTGCACAGGCACATGCATGTGCACGCAGGTGTAAATTCCATTTTGTAATTACTTAATCTTGACAGAGGAGGAAAATAAAGAAGGTATCAGTTAGTATATAGGGAATTGCCTAAAGAATGTTGCTCACAATTAGCTTATCTAAGATAAAGAAGTAAACATTATAAAGAATGTGTTTAAACTCAGAACATACCATGTGGAGGAAAAGAATTAAGAGATAATCTTGTTTTAGTGACTTGAAACAGGCCATAGATTTTTTTCTGAATATTATTAAACTGCAATTCCCTAAGCAAGATAAAAAGCAACTTAACAATACTTTTGAAAAAGTCCAGCTCCTCTGAGTAGGTCTCATAAGCCCATGAGAAACACCCGCCCCAGGGAAGAAGAGTTGACACCAATGGAGGATGAGAGCCTCTGAGAGGACTCAGCCCAGGACAGGGGGGATCTTTTCTACCTCCACCTCCAAGTACATTTACTCAGAAGAAAAGTACTTGCAGCAGGGTCGAATCTGCTTTGGGACCAGGGATAAGAAGACAGGAGACTGCAAGTTGGTGCCACTTCTTCCTTTGCACAAAATACCCAATATGCCAGCTGCTCTTCTCTTTTTCAGTCCCTAGGACTACGAGTACTCAATTTCACTGGCTCACACTGGAAGGTGAGGGGCACTAAAAAAGACTCTTTTTTAATTCCCCTAGCTAACTTGGGAGACCTCTGAAATAATATATATATGGACTTTGCTCAGCAAAGCAATCAATCTTTGTGAACAAAATAGAGAAATGTGAGCAGGAGGACAGTATAGTTAAATGATGACAATAGAGTAAGTTATGGTGATTTAAATAAGTCCTACCAAAAATCATGTTAAGGTGGAACGAGTTGTCTGGTGGTGCCCCATAGGGCTGTGCCATCTACCTTATTCTACTCAACATTTTTCATCAAGGATTTTTGTTAGGATCAAGATGACCAGCTGATTAAATCTGAAGAAGCTACAAAGCTACAGGTAATAGTTAATAAAAAGGATACACATTTAACCCCCCTTTTTGAGAAGAGGCAAAGTACAGAAGACCAAGAATGCTCAAATGAGCATACAAGAATGGTATAGATAAAGCACGGTATCAGGACACGTTAGAGACATTTGGGAGTTCTAACAGACAGGAAGCTCGGAGAATCGACATTATGATGGCATTGCTGAAAACAGCTGATGCAGTCTTAGACTTGATAATAAACACAGAGTATCCAGGACAAGAGGAGTAACGGCTCCAATGATCCCACAATACTTGGCACAACTCAGATCAAACCCTGACCATTACTGAACCCAGGTCTGCGTACCACGGTTTAAAAAAGAATATTGACGTTGACTGGAATCCATAAGGGGAAAGCATTCTGAATCCCAAAGAGACGTAAAACCCAGTATGTGGGGAGTAGCTGAAGACAATGGGTCTATTTAACCTGAAGAAGAAGAGATATTGAGGAGTGAACTTCAAGTTTTTAAAAGACTATAAAGTAGATAGGGAAATCGTGTTCTTAAGGTCTCAGTGGGCTGAACTAAGATTAGTAGGTAAAGTTACAGAGCAGCAGATCTCAGCGTGATATATGGAAGAATTATATAAGTGAACTGTCTGAAGAGAACTGCCCCCCCAGACACATCCTGAATAACAAACCAGGACTAGCCAAGCACAGGCCAAACGGCCTCTCCTGAGGAGATACCAAGGGAGCTCACATAACAGACAGTGTCTAGAGCCACGAAACCTCTCGACTCTGAGACAGTGAAGTAATTAATGCTTAATATCTAAAAACATTTTGGTGACATGATAAACATTAATTCAATAAACAGTATTTTAGATGATGTATCTCCTATTAACCTAATGCAGCACAAAGCTTCATTTAATGGCTCTAGGCAGATCAACGAATGTGAGATTTTTGAATAACAGAAGTAGTTACCTCAAGAGAACCTGGTTTGGATGAACTCTAGTCAGAGTAAGGTTTATTCTATCAGAATAATTCGTTGGTAAACACAGTATAAAATACAGGATGGTCACCAAGTTTGGAAACACAAGCAAATATATATAAAGTCTTTATTGATATTACAAGTTATAAAATATTACTATCTAAGTTTCCAGATTTTAATAGTCATCCTGCATGATTTTTAATAAATGTTACAACTAGAATGTAATCTCCTTAAAGAACAATAATGGTACTAACATCTATTGGATTTATTATGTGCTATTAAGCATTTATATTACCTCATCTGATGCTCAGAAACATGTACAAGTTAGATAGTGCTAGTATGTCTATTTCACCGATAATGGCAATGGAGACTTAGACAGGTTACGTAACTTGCCTACAGTCACAGGTTTTAACTGGAGGCTATCTCCGCAGAGCCTGGCAGCTTCATAATCGTGTTTATTCTATATCAGACCCAGTACTCAAGAGTTCTCACACATTTTCTCAATGAATCCTCAGAATGACCCTGTGAGGTGTGCACGGTCACCTCCATTTTACACATGAGCAGAAAGGATTTCCAGAGTTTAAGGAACAGATCAGAGGTCACTCATTTGCAGAATTTCTAAATCAGCCCTGCCCAACCCTGAAGTTCACACTCTTCAGCCAATTGACTGCTTCTGGCTAAACTCTTCCTTTTATCTGAGAATTATAATACTGATTTAACTGTCACCAAAATAACCAGTAGAGGTGGGTGACACTGGAAAGTCCAAAATAAAATACTGAAATTATTAGTGAGCAGTATCTACTGTTGATCACATAACCTGATTTTTGGAATTTTGACATTCTGGGGGGAAAAAAAAAACACAAAAACAGGTGACCAAACCAAGGGAGAGAGACGTATTATCTACTTTGATAAAACTTTATTTTCAGCGGCAGGCTTGCAGCTGAATCCTGCTGAATCATCTCAGCAAGATCGATCTCAGTCGAGACACATTCTCTCCATTCTCTCTGCAACCTCAGTTTCCCATTTTTTTTTTTTTATAGAAAATGGGGATATAAACAGCAGCTTCCTTAGTTGCCATAAAGAAGCTCCACCGCTGCCTGCCTTAGGGATCGGTTACGTAACTCGAGGTGAGCAAGTGGTTTAATGTACACTTGTGATACACGAGCTAATTTTTGCAGTAGAAAATTGAGTTTGGGTTGTTCCCAAGTTGTGTGTTAATAGCTTTAATACAGGAGGGGTGCCTGGGTGGCTCAGTCAGTTAAGTGTCTGACTTTGGTTCAGGTCATAATCTCATGCGTTCATGGGTTCGAACCCCATGTCGGGCTATGTGCTGATAACTGGGAGCCTGGAGCCTGCTTCAGATTCTGTGTCTCCCTCTTTCTCTGTCTATCCCCCTCTTGTGCTTGCTCTCTCTCTCTCTCTCTCTCTCTCTCTCTCTCAAAAATAGACATTTAAAAAAACAGCTTTAATACTTGAAGGTAATATAAAATTTCAGAAAATCACTCACATTTACCCACAGTCAATTGCCTCACCAAAGCTAAATACGGGTATTTACACTCATCTCTAACCAAATAAACATAATTAGTTCCAAATTTTTTTGTTTAGCAGCAAAAACTCAGAGGCAATCATTTATTAATAGTAAATTTAATGTGCTTTACAGCAGCAGTGCTTCATTTATAGGGAAAGTAAACTCAAATAATAAGTTGGTTATTTCAATAATATGCACTTACAAGAACAAATTTGAGAAACAGAAACTCTGACCCATCTCTAATATTTTAAACATCCCTGAAGCAACACAGAATTTGGTAATAGCTGTTAACATTGGCACTAGCTAATTCGCCAGTTGTTTGTGGTCTAGCCACATAATTAGCACACTGGCGGTGACTCCTGTAGTGTTTAGGAGGCCCTGTTGCACCAAGTAAGAGCTATATTAAACGGATGCTGTAAAAGAAAAGCATTATGAGAGAACTTGACATTGAATGCACCAGTCTCCAACCTCATATGCGTGAATTATCTTGCTCATGTGGCAAAATTGATTATATTAGTACCTGCCGCCTCAATTACAAACACTAGCCAGTCTTATCATTACGCCCTTACAATGACTCTGTGAGGTGTGTCCCATCATTTGTATTTGCAGATGAGGAAGATGAGACCGGGAGAGGTGGAATAACTAACCCAGGGTCACATGATGACAGAGAGTCAACCTGACCCTGAGGCCACACCACAGGGCATCCTGTCAAAACGCCTCAGGTAAATACTTCATTTCTTTTGAGAATATTAATATCAACTTAACTGTCATCAAAATAACCCGAAATGGCCAATGACTCTAGAAAGCTCGGAGTAAAAGGGGTGATGACAGCGGTATCTGTCACTAGAGTCACTATTCTAGTTTCCGGTCTTCACCAGCATCACCCACGAGCTGGCTATGCTTCCTGAAGGGAAGAATATTGGAACATTTGGAACACTGGAATTTCAAAGTGATGCTCACTTGAAAACCAAACATTGAGGTTTCTTCAGAGTTCCACATCTGTAGGAAGCACTTGGAAATAATGTTGATGGTTTGCTTTAGTGGGGCTACAACTTACATTCAGTGATGAAGTTCTGAAACTTTCTATCTTTTGAAAAATGCAAACCACTAAATATTAACGACAAGTTCCCAAACCTACCATCAGGACACCAACAATGCTGAATTCCTCATGGCAAGCGTGTAGTAAGAGTGACTACTTTAGCCTGTGTGATTATTTCTCAAAAATGAAAGTATCTCATATTCAAAGGAACATCAAATCTGAGTTTACATGAAAGACCAGGAAAAAAAAAATACCTTCTTCTTGCTGGTAATAGTCTCATCGTATTTTTATGATGCAAATAAAAATCTGTTGGGAGTTCCCAGAGATGAGGTTTCCCTTCAGTGGGATGAAAAACTCCCAGGAAGAGATTAATGGAATCTTGTCTATCAGCATCTAAAAAGCAAAAATAGGCATTTCAGGAAATCTGCTGCTGAGATACACAACTCAGGAGAATGTTTTCTCAGGAGGATAAGGGCACAACTGTGACTTCATAACACATACCTTTGAAAACAACAGTATTTACATTCCAAAAGTCATACACATACCCCAAATCTAAAATAGTCACCAAGATTCTGAGGAGAATTAAAATCTTGCTACAAAAATGCTTCCTTTTTGTTCCATCCCTTTCATAATAATGGAGAGGAAACACAAACTGCTTCTTAAATTTTGAGAGACTCTTAAAAATCGTTAAGAACTCCCGTAATACCATGGTGATTTTATTTTTAGGATAAGAACATATTTTCGCCATTCGTTATTCTACCTGAAACAAATATATCTTCATCTTATTACAAACACAAGGAGCGATGTCAGAAACAAACAAGATGGCCCAACTGCTATCCATATTCTGTCGCACAACCTTGACAAGTTAGTCTGCACAGTTTCCACTTTTAATCCTTGAAAAAGTATCCACTCTTTCTTCAGCAGAGGCAACACTTACGACACATTCTGTCCCCCTCCGCTGTGGGCCTGACCCATTCCCTCCTGTGTTTGATGATGAAGGCTGAGCGGGATAACAGCCTCATTCTGCCTCTTAAACCACCCCCAAATTACTAACTGACGTATGCACATATATTGTATTTCCTTCCTTTCCTAATTATATTTTGGTAAAAATGATGATAAGCATTAAAGGGTCCATGAAGCACCCTTCCCATTCTGCACTGGCGTCCTTCATTCTTGCCCCTCATTTCCTTCTTTCTGTTCTTGTCTCGGAGCCCTGTACATTCAAGTTTGGGGCAGACAGCCACAATATAAATAATAACCTCGCTCTGAAAATGAGCACAGAACTAAAAAGACAGCCCAGCAGAAAGGACTGCTTTTGAAACGAGATAACATTACCATAAAATCAATCTTCCAACAGCTATAGTGAACACAGATATCTCTGAAATTAGCACCACTGTTCTCGCTGGACTATTTGGTCATTTCTGCAAAAGCAATAAATGAAATGTGGTACATCAAACATGTATTCCCGTTATTAGTATTTTGACAGGAAGTGTTCCATTAAAGCGGCATTTACCTTTCAGGCCAAAAGTCACATACAAAAGGGACTTGTTTATATGCCGAATATATTTGGAGACTTTTTGCCAGTTTTGAAAGAAAACAAGTATTAAATGATGCAGGCATTACTGCCCCAATTTGCACCCTCTTTATCCAGTACAAAAGTAACCAAGCTGCTTTTATAGTAATTACATTCTTTATGCTTCTTGAATAGCCTTGATGGCACTTAATAACTCATACTATGCAGGACCTCAAAATATCTTAATACTATCTAGAGAAGCTTTCCATTTTTCAGCTGTGTTTTCAAGGAGTCTTTCATCCTTTCAACCGGATAGTTGCTTCCTTTAATTTTTAGCAAGTATGATAAAATGTGAGAAACGAGACACATAACCAAATAAAAGATATGCCTTCAAAGGATCATAATGAAGACTTGTTGAATGTGCTGCAGTCGCTATAACTTAAAATATTATCTATGGCGTACATGGTCACTAAGAACTCTAAGGCCAGTTTAATGAGCCTGAGGTTCTTTCCTGCCTCCTTTTGACTGCATATAAAACAACCACCCTCAGGAAGACAGTAGAACTTTGATATGGGTAAGAGCTTAAAACAGGTGGGTCGTTATCCACAACTACAGAGCTGTGGATAACACCAGGACAACGATTACCTAGTTTGGGACTCAATCGTGCTTTAAAGGAAAAAAGAGCAATACACCATTCAAACTCCACTCAAACACCTACACACTAACCAGTTTGATTATGTATGTATGAAACAGATGAGGCTTCAATATAACAATCCCTTTTAATTATTTTTAATTAGCAAAAAATTATTTTGGAACTAGAATATTTATTATTCTAATATTCAGTTTGTAATGAAGTGGCCTGTGAAATCAGTAATGGAAAAGAACGTTATTCAATAAATAGTACTGTTTAATTATTGCGGGGGGGGGCAATAAAATTGGATCCCTACTTCTTACTGTTAATTGAAATAAATACCAATTAAATGTGGGAAAGACAGAGAGAAACGTGCAATTTTTGAAACAAACAGAAATGGACAATGAATATACCAAAATTCCACTTTACTAGTTATCCAACAAATGCAAATTAAAACAGTATACGGTTTTCTACCTATTTAAGCTGGCAAATACTCCTCAAAATGGGCACTCCCATTCTCTGCTGAGGGAACATTAACAGCTCTATGGTATCCATTCTCTAAGGCAATGTGGCCACACAGGTATTCCCGGCTTTCTGAAAGTTTGCATTATGCCTCTTTGCTTAGGGAAGACCTACATTAGTGCCTGTTTATGCTAATAGAAAAATCTGAAGAGGATTTTAACTTTTATGAAAATAGCTGTTACTGTACTAATGTACAGTACGGTACTGTACTGTCCTAAAAGCAAAGTGGTGGCACTCAGACTTCTGGAGAGTAGGGAATACTCTTCACTTTATGCCATTTCAGCTTTCCGAAGTTTTCGTGGGAACATTCTACTTTCCCTGAAATATCTACACTCTCTGACCTAATATGCTTCTGGAATTTTCCTAACATCGAAAATAGGCAAAAAAAAAAAAAAAAGAGTATACGTTTAAAAGGAACCTGAATGCAAAGTAGTAACAACCAGGTTATGATGTTTCTAAAGGACATACTGCCATCAGGCTACTAAAAATCATGTTGTAGAAGAATATTTAAGGTCATAAAGATTGCTCACATATCTAAAAGGGCAAATGCAGAATATAAATATTACGTGTACGGAAGAGTCATGTTCTCCTAAATATGAACAAGTGGCTATCTTTGGAAGGTGAAGATTATATGATTTGATTGTGAGTTATTCTGTACTTTCTATAATTACTTCTATAATTAAAAAAAAGAACTACCATTCATCATGCATCCAAGAACCTGCTACGTTCCACACTGGGGAAACAGTAATATACAATACTGACTCTGGCTCCGGGTGGGGCTCACATTACAATTGGCAAACAAAGATACATACAAGTAAATTACACATAAGGTACGTTCAGGGGATGTAAGTTCCATGAGGATACTGAAAGAGAGCGACATGGGAGTGAAAGGAGGGGAGCCACTTATATTGTGTAGTCAGGGCCAGGGCAGAAGCTGAAATGTCTGAGCAAGTAACATTTGAACTGTAAAAATGAGAAAGAGGTGGTCACACAAAGCTCTGGGGGCTTTGTGCTCAAGCAGAAGAACAAACAGACACAAAGGCCTGCCGGGGGAGCAAACTGGGCAGCTCCAGGAACAAAGAGAAGGCCAGAGAGGATGGAGGGCAGTGGACCAGGGAAACAGCCAAATTAGAGACAGAAGGGGCCAGGCCACATGAGGCCTTGTAGGTTACGGTAAAGAGTTTTATTTTATTTTGAAGAGGTAAGTGATGCTGTCTGACTTCAGTTTCGAAAAGATCCCTCTGGCTGCTATTTAGAGCAGGGGCAGAAGCGGGGAGGCAGGGGTGGATTAGGAGCTACTGCAGTTGTTCAGACTGCTTGCACCAGCGTGGCAGCAGTCGGGATGAAACACAGCAGAAGGATTCGCAATATATTTTGGAGGCTGAGATGAGAGTTGCCGAGAGATGGAACTGGGGCAGGGGGGATAAGTAAGGAAAATAAAGGAATCAGAGATGATCTCTAGGTTTCTGAACTGAGCGATGGGTGTGAAGTGGAAAAACCAAGTGGAGAAACACGTTTGAGTCAGAGTCAAGAGTCTGTCTCAAAAATGATCAGTTTGAGATTCTTACTGGATATCCATGGTAGTGCATTTTCACAGAGCTAAAACAAATAATCCTAAAATTTGTATGGGATCACAAAAGACCCCGAATAGCCAAAGTAATGTTGAAAAAGAAAACCAAAGTAGGAGGCATCACAATTCTGGACTCCAAGCTGTATTACAAAGCTGTAATCATCGAGACAGTTTGGTACTGGCACAAGAACACATACATAGATCAGTGTAACAGAATACAGAACCCAGAAATGGATCCACAAACGTGTGGCCACTTAATTTTCAACAAAGCAGGAAAGAATATCCAACGGAAAAAAGACAGTCTCTTCAGCAAACAGCGCTGGGAAAACTGGACAGCGACATGCAAAAGAATGAAACTGGAATGAAACTTCTTACACCAGATACAAAAATAAATTCAAAATGGTGAAAGACTTAATGGGAGACAGGAAACCATCAAAATCCTAGGGAAGATCACTGACGGCACCTCTTTGACCTTGGCCACAGCAACATCTTACTAGACACATCACCAGAGGCGAGGTATACGAAAGCAAAAATAAACTATTAGGACTTCATCAAGATAAAAAGCTTCTTCTGCACAGCAAAGGAAACAATCAACAAAATTAAAAGACAACCAACAGAATTGGAGCAGATATTTGCAAAAGACGTATGAATAAAGGGTTAGCATTCAAAATCTATAAAGAAGTTATCAAACTCAACACTCCAAAAACAAATAATCCAGGGAAGAAATGGGCAGAAGACATGAATAGACACTTTCCCAAAGAAGATATCCCAGTTGGCCAACAGAAAAATGAAAAGATGCTCAACATCACTCATCATCAGGGAAATACAAACCAAAACCATGATTCGATTACACCTCACACCTGTCACAATGGCTAAAATGAACAACACAAGAAACAACAGATATTGGGGAGGATGTGGAGAAAGGGAAACCCTCTTGCACTGTTGGTGGCAATGTACACTGTGCAGTCACTCTAGAGAGTAATATGGGGGTTCCTCAAAAGATTAAAAGTAGAACTACCTTATGATCCAGCAATTGCACTATTAGGGATTTACTTGCAGGATAAAAAATATATATTCAAAGGGGTACATCCACCCCAATGTTTATATTTATAGCAGCATTATCAACAATAGCCAAACTATGGAAAGAACCCAAATGCCCATTGACTGATGAATGGATAAAGAAGATGTGGTATATATAGACAATGAAATATTACTCTGCCATCAAAAAGAATGAAATCTTGCCATTCTCAAAGATGTGGATGGAACTAGAGTGTACTATGCTAAGTGAAATAAGTCAGTCAGAGAAAGACAAATACCATACAATTTCACTTATATGTGGAATTTAAGAAACAAAACAGATGAACATATAGGAAGCGGGGAGGGGGGTGGAGAGGAGAGAGGGAAACAAACCACAAGAGACTCTTAATGATAGAGTACAAACTGAGGGTTGATGGAGGGAAGTGGGTGGGAGATGAGCTAGATGAGTGATGGATATTAAGGAGGGCACTTGTTGGGATGAGCATTAGGTGTTGTACGTAACTGAGGAATCACTGAATTCTACTCCTGAAACCAATATTGCACTGCATGTTAACTAAAATTTAAATTATAAATAAAGAAATAATAAATTTTAAAAAGATACCCATGGTAGTAAGAAATCTGGCCAGCAAGACATTTTCTCTCTAGTGTCACAACCATAAATATTTTATATCACATGCAAAGAGGACTCTGCAGAGGCAACTGAGGTTACTGATCATTGACTTCAAGATAGGACAAATATCCTGTATTATATGTGGGTGGGTCCCTTTTAATCATGTAAGTCCTTCAAAGACAGAAGAGGAGAGTAGAAAGGAAGGCAGAAAGATTAGAAGCACAAGAAGGATTCAGTGCACGGCTGCTAGCTCTGAAGATGGAGTAGGCCACGAGTCAGCCAACAGCCTGCAAGGACACAGGGACTTCAGTCCTTTAACTGCATGGGATTCTGCCATCAACCTGAATGAGGCTGGAAGCCTCCAGGTAAGAACCCAGGTTCCTGATGCTGACTTAATTTTGGCTTCATTTCACTTCATCGCCTTCATTTTTGACTTCAGCCTTTGACACCCTAAGTGGAGAACACAGCTGAGTAATGCTGTGCCTAGACTTCTGACCCACAGAAGCTGTGAGGTGATAAGTGGGTGTTGTTTTAAGGCACTAATTTTGTGGTAATTTGTTACTGAACCTACAGAAACCCAATACAATATTCAAGAAGAGATGTTAGCTAGGTCAGCTTTTGGATAAATGAGTCTGGAGCTCAACAGAGAAGTGAAGGTTAGAGATACAAAGGTGAGTGTCAAGTGGATGGTACTTAAGAGCTGGATGAGATGCCTCTAAGGCAAAAGTGTAGAAAGAAAAGAAAAGAAGAGGGTTAAGAAATGGGGCAGGAGGGGCGCTGGGTGGCTCCGTCCGGTTAAGAGGCCGACTTCGGCTCAGGTCATGATCTCACGGTCTGTGAGTTCGAGCCCTGCGTTGGGCTCTGTGCTGACAGCTCAGAGCCTGGAGCCTACTTCAGGTTCTGTGTCTCCCTCTCTCTCTGTCCTTCTCCTGCTCACACTCTGTCTCTATGTCTCAAAAATAAATAAATGTTAAAAAATTTAAAAAAAAAAAAAAAGAAATTGGGCAGGAAACATCAATAGGGAGACTGAGTGAGATATTACAGAGGTGAGTTTCCAGAAAGAGGGAGCGGTCAGCTGTGATCAAAGCTGCCAGCAGGCCCCATCAGATGAAAGCAGAAAAGTGACCACTGGTTTGGCCATATGGAGACTATTGGTGATTTTGAAAAGCACAGGTTCGGTGTCATGTCAGGGTGGATGCCCAGTGGAACAGGTAGAGAGAACAGAATATGAGATAACTAGAGAGGTTTTGCTTAGGAACGCAAAGAAAAAGGACTGTAGCTGGAGGGGAGGACACGGGACTGAGGATGGAAGGAAAAGTCAAATGGAAAACACTAAGGAGTGCTTTCATGCTAATGGAAATGAAGCAGAAGAGAGGGGGAAATGGATTATGTGCAGCAATGAGAATACAGTTACAGAGAAAGCACGAAGGGATGGGATTCGAAGCATGGCGGAGGGGTTGGCCTAAGGTGAGACAGGGCGACTCCAACCACTGTAACACAACACGGAGACTACAGGTGCAGATAAGGACAAGCTCCACGCTGGGTGGTAAGACGAAGAGGGAGCTCCTGATGCTCAATGTCAAGTTCTCGGTGAAGTATGAAGCAAGGTCGCCAGCTGAGATTGGAGTGTTGCAGGTTTTAGGAAAAACATGAAATGGTATGAAATAGTGATTTTAGAAAGTGGTCATTTCCACATGGTCAGTCCCCTAGAATGAACACACGAGAGAAATGGAGGAGGATGGCAGGCTGTTTTGAGCGTCTTCTGGAGCACTGCAGTCAGTTTACACTGAGAGTAATTAGTTGCAACTTTTTCTTTTGCCATGTTTAACTGCTTTGGTTGCAGGAAAGGTGAAGAGTTATCAATGCTATTTAAGAATGTTACTAAAACAAAATTTTTTGCCAAGAGTCTTCTTTCTGCTATAGCCAAACACAGCCTTTTCACTCTCAACCTTAGAAGGATGACCTCAGAAGGCTGTCTCGCTAGTCCTGATAAACTAAATGTTCTCCCTTGTGTGCCCCTGTTCCAGTGGTAGGCAGAAAGGGAAAGAAACTGTTCCTCTACTTTACAGCACTGTCATAATGCTATGTGGTACCACCTCCACATGTCTGCCATGTGTGGTAGGCTTTGCAGTCTTTACTTTGTGAACTTTTCTTTTTTAAAAATCTGTTTGAGAAGGATCTGATTCTCCCCCATGCACGCACGCGTGCACATACACACTAATTTTAAATTTCACATGCGTGCATGTCTGTATGTATTTATGCATGTATAACAGCAGATGTGTTATTAACTGCTGAAGGTATCGTATATCTTATTTTCTTTCTTATAATAGGATTTATTTTCTTTTTCTTTTGGGGGAGAGAGAGAGAGTACATGCACACAAGTCATGGAGGGGCAGAGGGAGAGGGAGGGAGAGAATCCCAAGCAGGTTCCATGCCCAGGGCAGCGCCTGATGGGGGGCTCAATCCCACAACTGTGAGATCATGACCTGGGGTGAAATTAAGAGCTGGACACTTAACCGGCAGCTTAACCACTTAACCAGACACCTAACCGACTGAGCCACCCACCCTCTTATAATAGGATTTAAATTCAACAAGCTTCAGCAAGAAAATGCAGCTTACCAAAGTAAATGTAAAAAAACAAAACAAGACGTTAGAAAGATCTTAACAAGGTCCTTTAGACAGTTATAATTATAAAGCTCTTCCGAACATCTGAAGGAAATATCTAGGTATCTCTTCTTTTCTTATTGGTATCCTCCAACTGCTGACGGAACCAGCTATGTTGGAAACCAAAGGTACTTCTTAAGGACAAAGCTCAGAGCATGCTAAAATGTGAAGTCTCAAGAACAGTTTTTAAAATGAGCCTGAAAGAGACCTAAGGTTGCTGATAAAGCATCAATCTGTCTATACAAACCAACAATAATTTCTAACAACCTAGGACAACAAAATAAAAACAAACAAATGGGACTACATCACACTAAAAGCTTTTTGCACAGTGACAGAAACCATCAGCAAATGAAAAGACATTCTACTGAATGGGAGAAGATACCTGCAAATGATATACTCAATAAGGGGTAACATTCAAAATATATAAAGAACACAGTTCAATGTAAAAAACAACAACAACAACAACAAACAACTGATAAAAAAGAAACAAACAATTAGGACGCCTGGGTGGCTCAGTCAGTTAAGTGTCCAACTCTTGATTTCGGCTCAGGTCAGGATCTCATGGTTCATGAGTTTGAGCCCTGCACTGGGCTCTGCCCTGACAGTGTAGAGCCTGCTAGGGATTCTCTCTTTTCCCTCTCTCTCTCTCTCTCTCTCTCTCTCTTTGCACCTACCCCACTTGCTCTCTTTCTCTCAAAATAAATAAATAAACTTAAAAAAATTGATTAAAAAATGGGCAGAGGACCTGAAGAGACACTTCTTCAAACAAGGCATACAGATGGCCAACACACACATCACTAATCACAAGAGAATGCAAATCAAAACCACAATGAAATATCACTTCACATCTGTCAGAATGGCTATTATCAAAAAGACAAGAAGTAACAAGTGTTGGCGAGGAATCAGAGAAAAGGGAACCCTTGTGCACTGTTGGTGGCAATGCAAAATGGTGCAGCCACTGTGCAAAGCAGTGCAAAGGTTCCTGAAAAAACTAAAACAAGGACTATCATATGATCTGGCAATTCCACTTCTGGGTATTTATTCAAGGAAAACAAAAACGCTGATTTAAAAAGACACACCCCTATGTTCACTGGAGCATCACCTACAAGAGCCAAGATAGTGAACTTGAGCTTTCTTTCATATGTTTGGAATCCATTGCATTTCTTTTCCTGTGAACCGTACATTTCATTTGCCCATTTTTTTCTCTTGAACTATTAGTCTCTCTGTTTTGGCTTATTACATCTAAAGGAAACACGGGCCCTTTACATCTAAAGGAAATTAGCATTTGAAGGTAGGTTTCGAATTTCTCCATAGCTTATCTTTTGACTTACTTGCTGCTTGTCTTTCAACACCAAATTTTTTTTGGTAATGAGAGGAAAAAAATTCCTAACAACTTAATTTCAAACATCTTCCTGCCCACCCCAGAGGAATAACATAAGGAAGTTAGGTTTTATAAAGTTATCTTGAGTGCTTTAAAGAGAATGGTTCTATAAATATATCATCCTTATATAATACCTATTACAATTTTAAAATAAGTTGTACACCCCAATAATATCAGGCTTCTCAAAATAAAGTCTGTTTTAGCCACATTATTCATAAAACAATTGCTTTCATAGTAGTTCCTCTTTCAGTTGTGGACAATTTTGCTTTATCTTTCCATGACCATGTTCTATCTTCTAAAAGTACTCCTTGCTTTTTAAATTATGTACAGCTACATACACATTCATTCTCTCTGTCCCCCAGTCTTGTTAAAAAACACTTTACTTGATCCTTATGTATCAATAATGATTCCCATTACAGGGACGATGACAGAATGCAGAAGAGTGGATGCTCCCTTTCTATCAGAGCAGTTTTCATCCTTTTCCATGATAACCTACCCCCACAGAGATACGTACATATTGGCACACAACTACGCAAGTGTGATAGGTTGAACTGTGTCCCCGAAAGATACGGTAGAGCCTTAAGCCCTGGGGCCTGTGAATGTGACCTTATTTGGAAGTTGAGTCTTTGCAGATATAATCTATTTTAGACGCAGTCACTTTAGGGGCACCTGGGTGGCTCATTCAGTTAAGCGACCGACTTCAGCTCAGGTCATGATCTCGTGGTCTGTGAGTTGAAGCCCCGAGTCAGGCTCTGTGCTGACAGCTCAGAGCCTGGAGCCTGCTTTGAGTTCTGTGTCTCCCTCTCTCTGCCCCAACCCTGCTCTCACTCTGTCTCTCTCTTAAAAATATATAAACATTAAAAAATTAAAAAGAAAAAGATGCAGTCACTCTAGAGTAGGGCAACCCATAATCCAATATGACTAGCGTCCTTATAAGAAGAGAGGGACTCGCAGGGAAAGCGCCATGAAGACACAGACACGAGGGGAAAATGTCAGGCGATGTCAGAGGCAGAAAACATCAGAAGCTAAGAAGCAAGTAAGGATCCTCCTCTGGAGCCTTCAGACAGGGGAGCACGGCCCTGCCTGTACCCTGAGTTTGGACTTCTAGCCTCCGGAACCGTGAGACAGTAAATTTCTGTTGCTGGGCACCTTCTAAGTGAGATTCTATTTTATTTAAACTTTCAAAATATTTAATTTTGATTTCACGTAGCCAGATTGCTTAAAAAAGGAAAATGTATAAGAAGAAAAATGCATATCGGGTAAAGTTGTAGAAATCCTTATTATTCCAGAATTACCTGAAAAAGCATTGCTGTAATATCTAGACAGGGTCTGCATGATGTCTTTTGAGTGCTGGGTCCACGGTGCTATCTTTCTGTAGGTTTTGACACGGTGAACAAGTTGAGAACCACCATACTGAAGGGACAGGGTATCCCCATGATCTTCATAGAGTTCCTCAAATAACCTAAACCGAAGAAAAACAAACATTAAAAAAACCTTACCAAAAGTGTTCCACACATTGTTCACTTAGCCACCTATGAATTCCTAAGAGCCTTTCAAGTAGACTCTTGATGATAAAGGTACGTGCAAAATACACACGATAGGAATAGTCTAAAAAGGAACAAAATCAAAGAAAACACTAAAAGGAAGGAGGGGCACCAAAAACATAAGCCAGCAAAGCCAGACCACGGTGGGTCTAACCTCACTGAAAGACTTCTAACTTTTTCAGGCTGCCAGCTCAACTCACCTCCCACGACGGCACTTTCCACCTGTCTGAAAAGGACATGCTCTTGTCACAGACAAACCGTATTCTTTCCTAAAAACACATGTTTGAAACTCGTATTTCTTCCCGTGCCTGTTAAGATTTTCAGTGCAGTGGTATCTGTGGATTTGGCCATTTGGAACCTGATCGTTTTGCTCAACAGAGCCTTTACGACTCCATCAGACGACCAATAACAACCCCCATTGTATTTTCAAGAAACAGCACTTCACGCAGTGCCATGGATCCAGAGAGCAGTGAAGACACAGTAATCCTTAATGAAGAATCAATCTTTCATATGCCTTATATTTTTAATCCCAAATGTATGAAAGCACATTACTTTTTCTTTCTAATGCAGTCTGGATTTGTTTTCTTTTTTTTTAATCCTCTAGTTTGTATTTATCTAAAGTAATTTGGATTGATCTAAAGAGCATAGTGTTTATTGATAATTAACACCAACGAAAAATAAAAACCATGGCAATAACACATGGGTCTTTAATAGGAGTAGTTATTACAGAATTAATTTGAATAATGTCTTTTAGCAACGTAATTTTTGAGAAGCTAAATGAAGAAACAAGTTCATAGAATTTCTTATTACGAATCAGTCTTGCTTTCCGTCATTACCAGCGTTCAAAAGGCAGAAAAGAAGCTTTACCTAACTGCGTCTGTATCAAACTGTAGATTGGGCTTGTCGATCAGTCCCAAGGAGTACAGCTGGTAAGCCAGAGCACATTTTCCCACCATAAACTGCGCCGTGTTGGTGCGGTCTAAACAGTCCACACAGTTGGTTCGAAGAACACCGGTCTAAAGAGAAATACCGTAAGACTTTGCAGCCATTATTCAGTGACCAAAACTGCTTCTACCCCGCTTTAGATTTCTTTTCTTAAAAAGACAGAAGAAAAGCTGTAGGCAGGGTATTATTCCTGCACAAATAATGAAGAACATTATAAAAGGTCACGTTTGTGGCTCACTTGATATTGTTGCAATGGCATTATTATATCTTCTGGTCTATATTTGAATTTTCTTCTTGAGTTTAAGACAAAACAGAGAGCGAACATTTTCCACATGTACCAATTAGTAAAATATGTGCTTTTTCCCCCAATATATCTCTTTTATTGTACAAACGAAATATTCAGTGATTGGGGGCATATTTTTCTTAAAGCATAATTAATATATATAGTGACTGCATCTGGCTCATTTTCCAAAGTGATTCTAATTTATTCTTTTCCCATTTATGTTTCGATTCCCAATAATAAAATTTATAATGCATAAGAAAAAGTCCATGGGCCATTATTATTTCAGTTGCACATCATTTATAAGAGTTAAACACTAGTGGTAAGACTTTTAAAAATCATTCTCAAATGATTAATACTTTTGCATTGAATAAGAGGCATATCTCTCTCCACGACTGCTTTCAGAAAACATCATGCACTGTGAATACAGATTCTATTCACTATTAATATAATATCGTCTATACCTGCAGGCGACCAGTGGGAATCACACATCCTCCTAGTTCATTCCACCTGTGTTAAAAAATAGATGCTTTAAAAAAATTTTAATAGCATAATCTATATTCGTTTTTGGTACTAGCTCTTTATAAAGAATCAAGGACTCAAAGTAATAGGGCTGAATACACCAGACTAATCAGCCAACTCTGCTTAGTTTCATTCTTTCTGGTAAGTGAATATGCAAATGACCAAGACGGAATGCTATCCACACTCTCTCTCCTCATGGAGAACCCAGGAAACCCCAAGAAAGAAGCAACTTAACTCACCCCAGTGTCCCACAACTCAGGGATTTATCACCCATGTTCAACCAAAATCCCCCTTGCTTTAATTTAAGCCTATTTCCTGTTTGGTCTCTACAGACATGAATAATAATTGCAGGGGATCTTTCTAATAAAATCTTCCTAGCCTTATCCTCCTTCCCTCGATGTTAAGATTCTCCACCTCCTCTAGCTTTTCTTCATGGAGCTTTGCTGTGTTCCTTTGGTTGTTTTTGCAGACTTCCTAATTATTTTCCTTCCTACTTATTTTCTCCACGTGCTAACAAATGCCCAGGGATATGTTCTAAGTACTATATAATGAAATTGTTATTTTATTTTAATTATTTAAAATATTTGAATTATTTAAAACATCTTTATTTCTTTTTTAACAAGGGAACTGAGTTAAGAACGCCCCGTTCCACCTTTGAACGTTTTTATTTCTTAGGATATTTTAATTATCAAAAAAAAAAATCTTTTTAAGTTTTTGATTTCGAAAGAGACAGAGAGAGCATGAGCAGGGGAGGGGAAGAGAGAGAAGTAGAGAGAGAGAGAGAATCTCAAGCAGGCTCTAAACTGTTGAGCCCGGACACGAGGCTAAAATTCACAACACCGTGAGATAATGACCTGAGTCGAAACCGAGAGTTGGATACTCAGCCAACTGAGCCACTCAGGCGCCCCCAAGATATTTTAATTATTTAAAAGAAGGTGCAGTACAGACGAGAGTGAACATGACAGGCCTGACTGCTTTCCTCAGAAAGGCCTGCTTATACAGTTGGTCCTTGGCTGGCATCTGAGAACCTGTGTTCCCACCCTTCCCAGACGGACAAACGTGGCTCACTATACCTAACTGTCTGTTGAAACAATATGGTTTGGTTGAACATCCTCTTTCCTCATGGGAGTCAGGAATTTTGGTATGTGCCAAGCAGAGGCTGCCTAGGGGACCAGCCTCCAATAAAAAACCCTGGCGCTGAGTACTCATCTCCTCTGGTTGGCAACATTTCACACATGCTGTGGCAACAGGTTGCAGGGGGAGTTAAGCATGGTCTGTGTGACTCCATTAAGAGAGGACTTTGAAAGTTTCACCTATATCCTCTGGACTTTGCCACATGTGCCTTTTCCCTTTGCTAATTCTGCGTTGTATCCTTTGACGTTAATAAATCACAGCCATGAGGAACACAATATGCTGAGTGCTTTGAGTTTTCTTCGTGAGTCACGGATCCCGGGGATGGTCTTGAGGACCACTGTCCCAGGTATCCCCAAATTCAAACTGTAACAAAAGGATGATTTTTTTATTATTATTATTTTAATGTTTATTTATTTTTGAGAGAGAGAGAGAGAGACAGAGCGAGCAACCAGGGAGGGGCAGAGAGAGAGGGAAACACAGAATTGGAAGCAGGTTCCAGGCTCTGAGCTGTCAGCATAGAGTCTGACGTGGGGCTCGAACTCACTCACGGAATAGGAGATCATGACCTGAGCCAAAGTTGGAAACTTAATTGATGGAGCCACCGGAGGATCCCATAAAAGGACGATTTCTAAAGACATACACACAATGGTTGGGTTTTGCTCTGTAGTTTTTTTTTTGTTTTGTTGTTTTTTTTTTTACCATTATAATTAATTTGTTAGCTGAAAACAAAATGCTGGGAATATATAACATTAGTGCATTAAAAGATACATAAAACATGATCCTTGATCTGAAGAAGCTCACAAAATAGTAATGCAGGAAGATTTGCAAGCAATAGCTACACTACAATGATAAACATTATTTTCAGGGGCGCCTGGGTGGCTCAGTCGGTTGAGCATCCAACTTCGGCTCAGGTCATGATCTCACGGCTTCTAGGTTCGAGCCCCGCGTCGGGCTCTGTGCTGACAGCTCAGAGCCTGGAGCCTGCTTCAGATTCTGTGTCTCCCTCTCTCTCTCTGCCACTCCCCCCATCTCTCTCTAAAAAATAAATAAACATTAAAAAAAAAACCAAAAACCCAAAAAAACATTATTTTCATAAAAATGTCAGTGTTTAGCCTATGGAAAAATTTTCCTGCCCCTATTTAACGCTGAAAAATAGAATTCATTGCAGAAAATTTACTTGGCAATATTCTGTGGCTTCCATTTCAAGTTACACAACCACCAGAGGAAATCCCATGCCCATAGTGAGTGTTCATTCCACAATCACACGAACAGCTTGTCTTGTCCCCCCCAAGAAATAAATTCATCCATCTTTCAAGTAATACAAACTGTTCATATTTACAATATTTTTATCCACAAGAGCTAAATTCTTGATTTAAGTTTTTTAACACCATACGTACTTTTCATCTGGCCGCAAAATGCTACAGTAGGAATCAGGGCGGTTTACAAAGAAACCGGTTTTCTTTACCACACTTTCTGCAATCACATTCAGTCGATCAAGAACATTACACAGCTTGCTGAGGAGAGGAGGAAGAATGAGAAAAGCGAGAAGAACCCAGTTTAATATATATTTATTTTAATATCTGAAACAAATGAAGTCTATAGCAATGATAGGGATTTAAGTTTTAAAATCTCTGGTTTGTATTTGACAGGAACATTGTAACAATTAATTTCTGCAATATAAGGTGTGTTCAATAACTAGCAAGATTTGGTGCAAAGAGACAGAAAGGGCCTGTATCCACTCTTGGCAAGCCTTAATCTTGGCACCTGGCATCCCCGGGAGAGCTTCTCCCAAAGTCTTTTACTACCTAAGAGTCAAATCAGTCAAGTCAATACACATTCATTAAATGACTTGGAGAACACAGTGCACAGCGCGGGTGGTGGGGGAAGAGAACCCTGGAAAATAACTATGATTGGCGCCGACCTGAACTCAGGCTTAGACTCTAGGAAAATGTGTGCATACACATGTGTGAGTGTGTGCATGGGTATCTAACTCCACAAAATGATTTAGAAAAGAGTACAATGAGTTAAAGTACAAAACAATACAGTAACATTAAAAAAATTAACAACACCTCAGAATAAACTCAGTGTTTATATGACACCTAGTAAATAAGTAAAAGGACAATGCAGAGTTAACGAAAGAAAGTTCCTTGGATGAGAGGAGTTTTGACGCAGATCTTGACAGGTAAAGGAGAGGTGGGAACGCACCCCAGTGAGGAGGGGGTTGAACCAAGGAATGGGACCCCGGCTGCTACCCCGGAGGCTGCGCATGCAGTTTCATTTTCCAGGAATAGAACAGCCCGGGAATAAAGAAAAAGTCACTACATTCTGGAACCAGCCAGGTGATGGGTTTAACATTACACAGGTTCATCCACAAGCTCGGTCTTCCGCAAGTGGTGTCTGAGAAGGTGATGAAATGGGGACAAGACAAAACAGGGCACCGTGGAACTAATGCCTGAAAGGGAAAGCAGGGAGCAGGGGTGTCCTGAAGTGACTAGCTACTTCAAAGAGAACGCCCAAGTGGTATCGGTCGTGGGCAAAAAAAGAGTTTGGTCAAGTAATTTAAGCACTCAAATTATGCAGCAAAACAGCCCCTCAGCAGGTTCATGAAGAAAACGAAAGGAGAACATTTACTTTACCACAGAGAGCAGTGTCCTGCTATTTTATGTCATAAGAAAAGGAAAATACCAGAGCCAAATGTATGGATACCTACTCACCTTTTGGTATACTTGGCCATGTCCCAAGGAATATAAATAATAGTGTGCTCAGGAGGCAGAAACTGGTTGAGGTATGTCACCGCGGCTACAAGTTCCTCACTCAGAATCCTCTCGTGCTTTCTTTTCTCTCGTTCCTGTATCAAAAATTAAACATTTTCAGGGTTCTAATTACCTTAAGTCAGAGGAAGAGACTTTCAACATTTTTACTTTTCAGCTAAGACAAAAAGCCTAAGTCTTAAACATACTGAAAAAAAAAACACTAAAAAATAATATAAATGCAAAGAAATAAATACTTGATTGAATTAAAGTCAATAGATAATTAGCTTCAAAAATTCATGGAGATGAGATTTCTTTTTAATAACCTCATACCGCCCCAAGAGGCTCAGGTCACCCTCTCAGGCCTGATCTACACACTCCACACCCCACTTTGGCAGAGAATTCCCCAAGGACCAGAAGAACTCCAGCCCACTAAGTACCAGACATAAATCAACTAGGTCTGGATGGATAATCCCTAAACTGGCTAAGAGTGCTTTTGCAGCCTACGTGTGTTTTTAAATTTGACTGTTAAAACATCCTGTGAGATAGCCAAGTCAGGCACTTTCTTTCCTTTTCCACTGTGGTTGAATGAACTGAAGTTGAGAGGTGTTCATGGGGCCGAATCTTGCCTTCTTCGTCGCTGCCTGCTTTACCTCCTTACATATTACATGCCTCTCATTCATGAGACGCTAATGCAGGGGCACTTGAGTGGCTCAGTCCGTTAAGGGTCTGACTTTGGTTCAGGTTATGATCTTGCGGTTTGCGAGTTAAGCCCCGCGTCAGGCTCTGTGCTGACAGCTCAGAGCCTGGAGCCTGCTTCAGATTCTGTGTCTCCCTCTCTCTCTCTCTGTCCCTCCTCCACTCGCTCTGTCTCTCTCTCTCAAAAAATTAGCATTAAAGAAAAGAAAAGAAAAGAAGAGAGGCTAGTGCGTTGTGGCGTACAGCTCTCTGTGGCTGGAATGCTGACTCCGCTGCCTGTTAGCCACGTAGCCTCGGGCAAGGTTCTCAACTTTCCTGGGCCTCTATTTCTTCATCTATAAAATGGGGGTAACAATAGTATCTCCCTTACAGCCAAAATGTGAGGTTAAAAAGAGATAAAACACAAAAATCTCTTATCAGAGCACGTGGCATGTGAGTACTATTAATAGCAATTGACCATTTTTATTGTTATCCTGATCAGGACTTCACTTAGAAACAAAGAAAAACAACTGAGTGATAGGGACACCGACGGGGTGTTGAGGCACTATTGCTGGCATCAAAATGGGTCTCTACGGTTTTCAATCACGGTATTAGTTATTAATTGTCATGAATTTAATTAGATACCCACTGTGGAAACAAAAAGGGTGTCTATTTTGCACAGCTGAATAAAGCGAATGGAGGAATTGAGCAAAAGAGTTGATTGAGAACAGTGCTAAGTCAGTTTAGGATGAACAGGTATTTAGCTTTTTACATCTGAGGAAATTAAATTATGTACCTGGAATTTTTCTCAAAAGCACTTTGAATCAACTAGGGAAACAAAACCTTTTTGAAATTTTTTTGATCAAATCTGACATTTTATGAGAGGGAAAGAAAAGGTTATTTAATCAACCATAGATCCTCTCTAGGTAAAGAATCTGCTTTATGCATTGTCTGTCCGTCATGGATTAGAGTTAGTGGGTTTAGTCCACATGCTTTGGGTCACGGAGCCCTACTACAACCAGATGAAAACATCACAGATACAAGTGATTGAGAGTATCGTTTCTAGAGGTCAGAGACTCCCCCACTGACCACCATCCACAGCCCCCAGACCACACACGTTCCGTGCTTGATCCCAGGTTGACTTCCTATTGGTTCCCCAGTAATAGTACTGACGGTGCACGGATTGCTGCAAAATGTCAACCAGCGCCTCACACTTCCACAACGAGGGAAGCTGGGGTGGGGGGTGTTACAACACAGGCTAATAAAGAAATCAAGAAAAGTATTTCATTTTAGTGACTTCATACAGAGGTAGAATAAGGAGCGTACATCCTGGGGTGCCTGAGTGGCTGACTCTTCATTTCGGCTCAGGTCATGATCTCATGGTTCGTGGGATGGAACCCCACATCGCACTCTGTGCTGACAGTGCGGAGGCTGCTTGGGATTCTCTCTCTCCCTCTCTCTCTCTGTCTCTCCCTTCTCTCTCTCTCTAAATAAACTTTAAAAAAAAGAGAATATCCCTCAGTATCATTCAACATACACAAATGCATTCTTTGACTCTAATCACAAATTGATACTTTTTCCAAGTGAACTGAATAAACATCTTCTTTTAATCTATGAATAAAATAACTAATACCAAAAATAAGAAAAAACTTCTATCTATTCCACAAAATAGCAACTTGATCTCTAAACTATTTTCTAGTTTTCTCTAGTTATTGCCAGGATTTTTATGACAATGGAATGATAAATGAGGATGATTTTTTAAGTCCAGTGAGTAGCCTTTAAATATTAAAAACTAAATGTACATTTGAGAAACCTGGGCAAGAACACAATCATATGTATTTTTTGAATCTGTGTATTTAATACAGAATTATTTCAAACATCATGGACTGAATCTCCATTTAGTCCAGCTTTTAACCACACTGTAAGGCCTTTGTAAACCATGAAGAAGAGTCAGTGTTCCCTATTTTGGTGAATGGCATCACTGTCCATCCACCTGAGTAACCAGATGACTAGGGATCGAGCCTGACATCTCCCCCTCCCTGGTCTCAAATCCAGCCCATCACCAAGTCTACTGCCTCCACACACTTCTCAGCTCTACCACACCACCCTGCTTTAAACCAGGGTCACCCATTTTCTGGATAGTTAGAATAGCCTCCTATGTGGTCTTCCAGCGTATTCTTTAACCTTGTGTCAATCCACATGTTCTCTTGGTTGAGGTCAGGATGACCTTTTCAAAATATAAATCAGATCACAATCCTCTCAATCATGCCAAACCTTCAATGGTTTTCCATTACACTCCCAGGATAAAGACCACACTCATCAACACACCCTACAAGGCTCTGCATGGTCCAGCCATAACTATCTCTTCAGGCTCATCTCACAACAGGCTCTCTGGCCTGCATCAGCAGGGCCCCTGCCATAAGGCCTTCCTTTCCTCAAAGGCACCATATCTGACCCGGGACCATGGTACCTGCTGTTCTGAGCTGAATACTATTCTCTCTCTTCTTGGCCTAGTTAATGCCTCTTCCTTCAGTCTGTGCTGACTCATCACCTCCTCAGGGGAAATTTCTCTCCCATTATAAGTTCTCATCATACCGTTTAGCCTGCCTCGGTACCTCTGCATTACTTCACCATCTCCTCCGTTAGACTGTTAGCTCTGTGAAGGCAGGAATTGTTTCTGTGACTGCCTTGGCACAAAGGAAACCTTCAAGAATACTTGTTAAATAACGAACTAAATGGACACAGGATTCCTTGGTATTGATTAAATTAAGTTACATTTCTTAACCAACCTCTCAGAATAATCTCAGACACTACTAGGTTGTTGACCACTACTACAGTCATAACAAGACCCTTGCTATTCATGTTTTTGGTGTCTTCATGGCTGTGGACTGAGATTCTTTCAATGCACATGGTTGCAACAGATACAGATACAATTTATTACCCGCTCTCCCTGCTGTCCATACTAGGCTAATGACCTGAGTGCCTACTCATATACACGAGGTATGTTGCCCAGACATCTCTCACAAGGAAGTGCAGAATTGTAAGGCCATGCCGCCATTTTGTCCACCTGGTTCTTGAACCACAGCAGTACCAATTTCTGAATCTAGCCTTTAGACCTTACTATGACATATTAGCCTTCCTAAGAGATCTCTGGATTATCAAGGGAACGGAGCATATCAAGACTAGGCTGTGACTGTGTGATCTTCATGCTTCCTTCTCCAAGCTGTGCTGGAAACTGAGGCAGAATTTCACTCATATCCAGGTAACTCAAGGAAATAGAACACTGACAGACAGCATCCCCCTCTTCCCTTGGAAACATACCACTCATTCTCCCAGTTACCCAGAGAAGAAGCCACATGGAATCTAAGGCCAAACAACAGTACCTTCTACAGTGAAGTAGGTAACGCTGTCCCAACACAGAAAGTGCATAAAACAAGCTTGTTAAACCCCTTTGCACCAAGGAAAGAGTTTTCTGGTGTGACGGCATTTCATAAGCGAACAGATGAGAGCATCATACCTTCACTAAATTCAAGATGATGATGGGGGAGCCGAACCTTTGAAGCATCTGGTCAAAGTGAAGGGCGGCCACATGCGCAAATGGATCCGCCTGATCCACTGAGGGGAATACAAAGCGTGGATAAGCACCACAATGAAAATTACAAACCATGAATAAACGAAGTACAGGGCTGAGTTTTGTTTTTTAACATTTAAAGAAATGCAATTCAACTAGTAGTTTCAATTAATTAATTCAATTCAATTAATCTAGTAGTTTCACTTCCCAAATTCCTCTTGAGCTTAGCAGACACTCATTCGTCACGTATTTATTGAATTTGACTGACTCTTACATTTCTAAAGTAAAATACAATTTACTAGCAGCCAAAATTAAAGAAAAACTATCAAGTTATTGAATAAAAACATCAGATGTCCTTCTTTTAAAGTATCTACCGTCCAAGTAGTAAAACTTGGTTAAAATCTAAGAACTGATGAGATTTCTGTTCATCATCTCTAAATGTGAGTAAAAAAGGGTTACTATTAAAAAAGACTGTTCCACGCACATGTAATAGGTGGTTTAGGCATCATGGTTGAGATGTCCTGAGACCAGTATAAAGGCACCGATCCTCTAACTTGTACGTAAGAAGAATAACTTCCGGCAGTGAAAGACATCACAGAAGCATCGCAGAGTATTTGTTCAGTCTCCACTTCATTTGCAACATCGCCCTGGAAAGAAAGGTGGCATTTAAAGATATTTTATGTTCTCAGAATTTTTTAATGGAAAAAATGTCCAAGTATATAATGAAATTATAATTCCTGTCTTAGAACATTTTAAAGAGGTAAACGGTGATCAATATTCAATGTGCACATTAGAAAAAGGAAAGCCATTAAAATGCAACAAAAAAAAAGGCAATTAAAAATAGCCAAGAATAGACTAGGAAAAAAATCAAATTAAATAGCTAATAATACAAGAGAACAGCCTCAGTGATATAAATGGCAGAAAGGGAGAGAAAAGGAAAACAATTACATGAAATTATATGGAGGTCAGGAAGACCAGCAGAATATAAAAGTTTAGTTCTGAAGACTGGGGAGGAATGGAAGGGACAAAAGAGTGAGATACAAATAATGCCTGATGGAAAGCAAAAAAAGGTCTTGAGTTCACTTTACTTATTACAAAAATATATAAGGATATGACCAAGAATAATTTTAGAGGTATCAATAATGTGTCTGTTTGATTCTCCTTCAAATATTCAAAAGTAACATAGCAAAATTCCAATTTTTCTTAGAGCACCAGTTATAACTATTTTCATTGTGTTGATACAATTTTAAGAACAATGTTGCTACTTTCTCCGAGGATTAAAACCCAATGTCTCACTCAACTTGTCTACTCGATCACACATCTGTGTAAGACTCAAGCTGTCTACGGCAAATAGAGCTCAAACACTCAGGAGATTACATGACTGACGGCAGGACGGAATTTCTGTTTTTGTTGTTTTCTAGGAGTGAGCTGAACAAGGAGCCTGCCTTGAGCCAACCTAAAGCAGAGGGAATGGAATTAAGGGTTTCCATGCCTTGCTCTACTCTGTCTTCTCATCAAGGATGCATTCCCAGGGCACCCGGGTGGCTCAGTTGGTTAAGCGCCGACTTCAGCTCAGGTCATGATCTCACAGTTCATGGGTGTGAGCCCCACATCGGGCTCTGTGCTGACAGCTCGGAGCCTGGAGCCTGCTTTGGATTCTGTGTCTCCCTCTCTCTCTGCCCCACCCCCACTCATGCTCTGTATCTCTCTCTCTCTCTCTCAAAAAGAAATAAACATTAAAAAAAAATAAAAAAGGATGCATTTCCAACAAATGCTCCCCTCCACTTATTCCTCGGATGGAGGAGCTTTGCTATGTTAGTCTCTACACTAAATATGTGCTACGTTTTGTCATATATTACCGAAATGGCTCATTGTCCGAAACATCAGACATGTCACAACTCCCAAGGCATTGCATAACTTGCTCTAAGATAGTTGATTTTTCAGAACACCCGTCTGTATTAGTCATGTGTCTCAAGTTTCAGACACTCTGGGACATTAATTATTCTCTTGATCACGTCCCAAACTAAGAAATGCCATTTTCTAGAATTCCACTCTGCTGCCTCTGTCAGCAAAGCGGATGTGAAAGGTGAAAATGTGAGCAGCGCTTCTCTATCTTACCTCACAGTTTGCGCCTCTCTTGAGAAAGCGGGTCCCGGCAAACTTACTGGATCTTCTAGCTATTAGAGTGACGTAGACTGGTCGTCCATAGATCAACAGCTCTTAGAAATCGAGTTAAAGCTGTCAGAGCATTCACATCGAATTGCCACACCAAACCAAGAGAATCATTATACCTTCAATGTGCATTTAAATGTATCTTGCCCAGAGGGTTAAAGAATACCAAAAAACTCCACCCAAGGATGGAACAGCACTGGGTCTAACTGTTCTTCCAAATTATGCAGGTATTAAAGCAAAAACAGGCCTCCCTAAGGAGTGGTTTCCATGAATTCCAAGCAAATGGGTAATCAGACATAGGGTTAGTGGTCAAGGGAAGACCTGATCTCTCCTTACAGTCAGCTAAAGGATGTAAACAGGTACAACTAATCCTTCCTTCGCCTTTGGAGACCATATACCTCTCAAAGAGAGTGTATGTCACTTCACAGGGGTTTAAATTATGAAGCAATATGTGATACTTAGGGAATGGAGTAAGTTTTTAATACTGTAAATGTTACCCAAATTTGTCACCAACCTGCAAAACTGTGAACTGTTTAACCTGTATATAGCTTATGTCACCTTATTTAACTTTCTGAGCCCCAGTTTCACCTTCTGTAAAGTGGTCTAAGTACTAATGAAGTACATAACTTTATCAGGTGGTTGGGAGGACTAGGCTAGGTAATGTGTGTAAACCAGTGCCTGTCCTATAGCAAATGCTGAATAGGGAGCAATCTTTTATTATCACAAAGACTTCCAGATTTCATTACATGCTTGATAACTAGGATACTAGATTTATCATCTAAACTAACGAGCTTTAAAACTATAATCCAGGATGCTATTCCTTATTTAAAAAAATAAACATTTATCTGCTTAATATATGCCTGGCCCTGAGTTAGCTCTTGGCAATACAAAACCGTTTGGAACTACCTTTTAGAAAATACCTTTAGAAAGCGTAGCACATGCCTTTTGGGGTCCTTGGTGGTGAAAACCTTGTATTCTTTCCAGGTAGATTTCACGTTTGGAAACAGAAAAAGTAATTCAGGGCCAAATCTCACTATTCAGTGAATAAGCCAAGCAGATTACACTACTCACTGCTTGAAAGTGATTATAAAGTAATGATTTCAAGTGTAGCACATAAATCTCACTCATCCCCATTTCAAACCTCCTCTGTCTTCACCTAGCCTCCCTTCCTCCCTCCTTTGCCATCAAGAAGGCACAACCGGCCCTCTTTAAGGTTAACCTCTCTAGATATACCCCTTGATCCCACTCCTCCCAAATGCTCTAGTGTGAGAAAGAATATTAGTTAATCGCATTTACCCACTTAATGGTCTCAAAACAAAAACTCCTTTAAAGTTTTCACTATAGGTCTTAAACAAAACCTAAGGCACAAGAATGTCAACCGGAAAACAAGCTAGGTGTACAAATGCCCTACATGATCTCAAAAAGGGACAGGGAAAAACCTAAATACCACTCCCGGAAAGTATACACTGCCTTTCTAAACTTCGTAGCATGATAGCACTTTCTTGAAAGGTTTCAATCATACTCTGAAATGAAGTAAAAGGAAAAAAAAATATTTATAACACTGAACTCAAAATCAGCTTAACCTACTTAACCTACTTAATCTGTTGTGTCCCTTCCCAATCCAGGCCTTTAGGACATTATGCCTGAACCACTGCGATCTCTTCTTCCTAACTCGTGTCCTTGTTTTAGTCTCATTTTTCTTAATCCAGCTTGAAAACAGATGTCAACTCAACCCTCCTAAGGACTCCCATCTACACTGCCCTCTTGAAAAAACTTTCCAAAATTCAGACATCAAACCCCAAACGCTTACTTAGTCTGACCACCAAAGCAGTCTGGTGACTGGCAATCTGACTCCCCACTACCCACGACATTGTACCCCGCAGGGATTTTACATGCAAAACAAGACCATTCCCGTGACCTTCTCTACCCCTACGCTCATGGTGCTCCCCCCACCTGTGCGCTCACTCCCTGCTTGCTGCTACAGTCTGGCTTTTGTTTGGAGCGCAGGCCGAGCCTGCCCCACCCCCCACCTTTCAATGATCCTGCTCCTCCTCTCAAATTTTAAGAATGATACTTATTGCCTATCTCCCTCACTGCACACGCATTTTCTTCTCTGTTGTTTATCTCTTTGTGTACAAAATACATCTGTTCAAATGGTCCGCATTCCACGGTATTTCCACTACCGGATATCATGGGCAAGTTTTCCTGCTCAGTGCTCAGAATAGTAAATATAATCTTATAATTCATATGCGGTTTCTACGAATTGATACAGCATAAGTTTAATAATATATATCTTAATTTTTTAAAAAAGGATACTTGACTGCCCACAGAACCCATGAATAATATACAACAGCCAGTCACGATGCACAGTATTCTTAATTATATCCAGAAGTTCACCGTTCCACACATACTTCATATAAGGCTCACTACAGATCCCAAATACACCTGAAAAAATAAAACTTGGTATCAGAAAGATAAGGAAATGGGTCAACGTTCCACTCGTTTTTGAGTTCTTAAGTCTTTAACTTCAATATAAAATGCCTGATTAATAGCATTGCCATTTTCGGTGGATATAATTCACATCGTCACTCAGAACACTATGCTGATCCTGTGTAAGGTAAAAGGATATACACATTTTTCTGATTTGTAACTGTTTTTAACCTAAGAGAGAGGAAAACAATAGAGAAATTAAGCACACTTGTACAAATACATGACTGAGGCCGAGAGATAGCACTTAAGGTGGCTGGAAGCATTGCTCTGGGGTCAGGGGCCTGGGTCCAAATACTGGCTCTGCCTCTCATCAGCAGGGTGACGGTTGTCACCAAGAGTGTTACTTACTATCTCAGGGCCCCTGCTTCCTCAATCGTACCTGTATCATGTGGTTGTTGTAAAGATGAGGTAAGTTGGTAATGTACATAAAGTGCTTTGAACCTGACTGGTGCCTTACTGGTATTTCCATAAGTGATACAGCTATTATCATATCAGCCTTTTTCTTTGTGAAGAAATTAATTTCATCAAACATGATTTCAGCATATCCAGATACATTTATTAAACATCAACAAGTTTTACAAAACTTGCATAAAGTGCAACATAAGAAATAACTATATTTAAAGGATAATATAGTTATCCTTTATATATCTTAAAAGACTAAGAGTTCTGGGTAGCAGACTATTTTCCTTCTTGAAACATGGTATGTTAAGAGTGTTTATATACTGTGACAAATACACTTGGTTTGATTCATAGAAACGAAACCTTCTCTGCCTGTTCAATGCTTTACGCAGAGCATGAATAGTACACACATGAACTAGAGTCCTGTCTTGGCCACATACCAGACTCTGTGACATCTGGTGAGTTCCTTAAATATTTCTGAACCTCAATGTTCTGAACAGTGAAATGATACTACTACTACTCACCTCAGAGATGTGTTCAGATTAAATTAACATAACCAAAGTGACTAATACACTGTGTGACAGAGACTTTTTAAAAATGTATTATTTTCATTTTCTACCTACCCCTATACCTTCTACCCTTACTCTCTGTTTCCTATCAGCTCCCCACTGTGTGGTAAGAGTATAGTGTCCCCACCAAAAGATGTGTATGTCCTAATCACCAGAACATGTGAATATGTTATGTTACGTGGCAAGGAGAAATTGAAATTTGGATGGCATTAAGGTTGTTAATCAGATGACCTTGAGATTGGCAGATTATTTTAGATTATCTAGGTGGGCCCAATGTAATCACAGGGTCATTGTACGTGAAAGCGGAAAACAGGAATGTGAGTGTCAGAGTGATGTTATGTAGGAAAAAAACTGTGCTGGCCATTATTGGCTTTTAACATGGAAGGGGCCCTAAGCCACGGAATGCAGGCAGCCTCTAGAACACGGATATGGCAAGAAAATGGATTTTCTCCAGGGTCTCAAAAAAGGAACACAATCCTGCCAATACCCTAATTTTAGTCCACTGATACCTATTTTGGATTTCTGACTTCTGTAACACAGTACATTTGTATAGTTTTAAACCACTAAGTTTGTGGTAATTTGCTATAGCAGCTATGAAAACCTAATACACAATGTTATTCATATCTGCCAAGTAGAACTGCTCTAGAGAAAGTAAAAAATTAAGTGACTTTTAGAGGCTTAATTCGGGTTCCAGAACAAATATTCAAATTCAGATTTAGGATGACAGTGCAAATTTAGTAATGCTTTTAGCCTTTCTATTAGGAAGCATGGTATTTAGAAGAAACGATGCAAACAAATATTCAAGCACACATCACCCTCTCCTCCACCTGTCTCTGGGAGTATGGGTTACAATTTGGGAGTCTGAACCAGGGCAAATTTATGTGATCTTAATGTTCTGACGTGGGCAGGTGTGCTGAGTTTGGCCTTAGTGCAAGGGAGTCAATCCAATAGGTTAATAATAATAGTCAAGGGCAATACCAGACACGGCATCCAGTTTAAGTAACGCCCTAAGGCTACTCAGAGTGAACAAGAACCTTTGGCAAAATGCTAATAGAGCATAGTCTCTTCTTGAGTGCCCGGCAAGAACAAACCTTCGGCAACTCTAGATTACATTCTATCTCTGTACCCACATCTTCATCACCATTATTTAAGCTGCACAGAGCAAGGTGACCAAGACATTATCGACTTACTATGTTCCCATGGTAAATCCAATTCAGCTAAACTACTTTAAGTCTGAAATGATTCCTTCACAACCCTGGCTTTAGAGTTCTAGAACAACCCAGAAACCTAAGGATAAAGGTACCAATTCTGGTGTGTGACTAGTTGGTCTAGGATCTCCAGGGTGACCCTAGGCTAGTCACATGTGGTCCTGTAGTGATCCTGCAGTGGCCTTGACATAAGCAAGGCCTATGAGGGATGCTTGGGTCAAGCTGGGACCAATCAAAACAAGAACAGCTTCTGACATGCTGTAACGTTTCCTCAGCACACTGGCCATGTTATCTTATCTCTACGCCTCAGTTTTCCACTTAGTCTTTATTTCTTTAAAAGTGGCATCATATCTACTGAGCAGAACTTTTATGAGAGTTAGAGATATTGTAGCAAATGTCTAGGACACAACAGATAACTCATAATGAGTTTTTTCCAAAACTCTCCAAGAAGTAAAATAAAATGGTGGTATATCTTCCAATATTCCAAAAAACCAATTCCCCATTCGAACTTCACCAAAACCCTAGACCTAAATGTATTCCATTAAAAGTACATGGAAATTTCCTAGGAAATGTCGGCATACAATATTCTGGCTGGCCAACAAATGAAATCACATCATGATTAATGATCTCTATAAAAATGAACTGGTCAAGTTTGTATATCTGGAACAACCTCATGTAAGGACAAAGAACAGCAAGGGACAGAGAAATATGAGGGAAATGTGAGTTTATTTACTGAGATGCCATTTCACGGATGCATATTAATATGCGTTAGATGTGCTGAAAACCACCTACCGCTTCCACCCTGCGTAATTAATCCTTCATCTTCAAAGATGTCGAAACTCTCCTGGCGAGTCTGGGTTGTTTCTGACTTTAACACCTCCAGGGGCATTCGCAAGACAGTGAGGTTATACTGAAGTGAGTGGGACAAATCATAGCTGTAACTGAGAACATAACTGAAACTTAGTAAGAATTATAAAAGCAAAACATATTTCAGTCTTGGATCCCGTCTGGAATTAAAAACTGTAAACTACAGTAGCACCTGTTCTGTTACTTGGAAGCAATGCTACTCAAACAAGCCCTGTAAAACCATGTAAAACCATGAATATAACTGGAAATTTATAAATCATTGCATCCTCAAAAAATTAAAAATAGAAATACTATATGAGCCAGTAATTCCACTTCTGGGTATTTACCCAATGAAAACAAAAACACTAATGTGAAAAGATATATGCCCCCCTATGTTTATAGCACCATTATCTACAATAGCCAATATATAGATATGGAAGCAACATACATGTCCACTAATAGATGAATAGATAAGGAAGGTATGGTATATCTGTACAATGGAAAATTACTCAGCAATAAAAAGAATGAGCTCTTGCCATTTGAAACAACAAAGACAGACTTAGAGGACGTTACACTAAGTGATATAAGTCAGACAGAGAAAGAGAAATACTGTATGATTTCATCCATATGTGGAATCTAAAAAACAACACAAACAAAAAAACAGAAACAGACTCATAAAAACAGAGAACTGGTCGTTGCCAGTGAGGAGAGGATGCAAGATGGACAAAACAGACAAAGCGGATTAAGGGGCACAAACTCACAATTATAAAGTAAGTAAATCACAGGGATGAAAAGTACAGCATAGGGAATATAGTCAATAATATTGTAATGATGTTGTATGATGACAGATGGGGACTATGCTTATGATGAGCACTGAGTAATATACAGAATTGTCTATTCACTATGTTGTACACCTGACACTAATATTGTATGTCTACTATGCTTCAATTAAAAAATGGGGCTCCTGGATGGCTCAGTTGGTTGAGCATCCGACTTTGGCTGTCATGATCTCACTGCTCATGGGTTCGAGCCCCGCATCGGACTCTGTGCTGACAGCTCAGACCCTGGCGCCTGCTTCACATTCTGTGTCTCCCTGTCTCTGACCCTCCCCTGCTCATGCTCTGTCTCTCTCTCTCTCAAAACTAAACATTAAAAAAAAAAAAAAGAGGATATGGTGTAGACACACACACACACACACGGGATGTTATTCAACCATAAAAAAAAAAAAGATGGAAATCTTGCTATTTGCAACCACATGGATGGAACTTGAGGGCAGTACGCTAAGTGAAATAAGCCTGATGATTTCCATATGTTCTCACTTCTATGCAGAATCTAAAAAAGCCAAGCAAGCCGTGTACTGGTCACACAGTAAAACTCCCAGCTGTAAGATCTAGGGACCTGATGCACAGCATGGTGACTGAATTATAACTTAAAATTTGAGAGTCCATCTGGAATGTTTTCACCACATACACACACACACACACACACGCACGCGCACACTCATAATTATGTGATGGGATGGAGATGCTGACTAATCTTATTGTGGTAATTATGCCATAATATTTATGTGTATCTAAACACAAACATAAACATACAACTTAAACTTATATATATGTCAATAATATCTCAACAATTTGGGGGAGGGATGTTGATTTTTAACTTTTAAAAATCAATCTTTCCTAGTTAGAATAGGTGCTTTACTCCAGCTGATACTATATTCTTAAGAATGTAGTATCCTTTTTTAAGCTTACTTATTAGACACAAAAACCTTAACGGACATATTTTACTAATGGGATGACCTGTCAGTGAGCTCAGCATCGGGCTGCAAACGAAGCTGAAATCATGGAACAGCAGGCGGTTTCTAACAGCACCACCAAGTTCCAGTGATAACTTACAGATGCTATTAATGTAAAATTAAGCAATAAGGACAGAGAAGCAGATGACTGAGATAAACCCAAAGGAAATATACATTCGATAAACACTGGAGGAATGAAAATTATTTCTTCAGGAGCCCTTCATGATACCATTGTAAAATTAATGAACTTCCTTAGTTTTACATCAACGAGGACATAACCCATTCTATATAGTAAACATGTTTTTCTTTATTTCATAGGTACACAAGCGGTTAACTGTCTGAATAATTTAAAAGGCCACCTGGGTGGCTCGGTCGGTTAAGTGTCCAACTCTTGATCTCAGCTCAGGTCATGATCTCACAGTTTGTGAGGTCTAGCCCTACATGGGCTCTGCACTAAGCATAGAGGCTGCTTGGGATCCTCTCTCTCCGCCCCTCCCGTGGCTCACGCTCACATATGCTCTCTTTCTCAAAATAAATAAACAAACAACAACAACAACAAAATGAGGCTAATGTTAAAAAAAATTTTTTTAATAAATTTAAAATAATGCATCAGTACATAGCATCAATAGTTACAACACTCTAGGCCCTCACTGAGTCCTTAGCACTCAAGTCTTTTTTGGTGCATGCTATTTTGTGTTCTACTTTTCTAGTTTGGATATTATAGCCTACAGAATTTTCCATTTAGCACAATAACTCTGTATCTCCCAGGCCTAGAGATTGGCATGTCAGTGATGGTATAATACTCTATCATAATGCCCTGTTAAAATTTACTTGCCTGTCATTCAACTATTGGTATTTAGGTTGTCCCTGCATTGGCTGGTTTGCTGACTTGGTTGGGGCTATCATAGAGAAGCTATAAATGTCCTTTTGTAAACAGGAATTAATATTTTCTCTCCTAATTTATTTTCTTAGGATACATTTCACAAATATTTAATGCTTCATTCCTCTTCAGAAGGAATTTACAATGCCATTAGGGGTATGTTGGTATTGCAACAGTTCTTCCTATTCTGAATTTATTTTTAATTTTGCTAGATTGCTAACCAAACATTGAACTGTGAAATGGTTACAACTCTGTATTAGAAACTGAATGCAGATTTCATTTTTGTAATTAGAAATCACAAAATAAGAATATTTCATTAAAATCCCACCTAAAACAAAGATGATGTTTATAGTGAGAATAGTTACCCTTTAATTTGTCCATTCAATATTCAACTGTAAGATTTTTAAAGGGAAGAAATACCTGTATCTTTACGTTTTTAGATGAAACGATTTGGCCAATAAAAAAAATAGAGGAAGTACTACTGTGTCATGATTTTGTTTTTACTTCTTAGAAAATAATATAAACATTTAAGTGACTAACAAGAGAAAATTAAATTTAGACTTACCTAAAGTAAAAATTGCTAGATAGGTCCACATTTTGGAAGATTCGTAGATACCTAAAAAGAAAAGCATATTACATTCACACAATACTATTATTTTTCATAGCTTAATTGTACTCACATGTACATTTATATTTGTATATGCATTACAACTCATTACAACTGAGGAACTCAGGGGGTCCTGGCTGGCTCAGTCGGTAGAGCAGGCAACTCTTGATCTCGGGGCTGTGAGTTCAAGCCCCATAATGGATGTAGAGATCACTTAAAAATAAAATATTTTTTTAAAAACCTGAGGAATTCAATCTATAACTGCATAGGGATTTCATCTAAAGCAATTTTGAAGCCTGTTGATTGTCCCTTCAGAGACCATTGACCTTATAGGTTGACCATTTCCTCATCCCTGATTGTGCCAGAGAGGGAAAGCCATGTGCTTACATGTGGGGCACTTAGGGGGAGACAGAAGTAAATACTGTTCTTGTTCTTACAGTTATGTGCTTTGTAAATGCTTCGAGGTTGGAGAGAGGAGAGTAACAAAAACAAGCGAAAACGTCTGTGGGTCACCATAATTTTAAGTTGGAAAGTTCTTCAACAGAAAAGAAAAAAAATAGTACAGAATAAAATATCTGCATATCTATCCCTCAGGATTAATAAATGTTAACATTTTTTCAAATCCTCTCAACTTTTTAAAGACTTTTGATCACAAATGGGTATTGAATTTGTCAAACATATTTTCTACAAATATTAAGATGATCGTAGTTTTTCCCCAATATATTTTAAAGTAGTGAAGTGCTCTAGCAAAATTTTCTAGTGCTGATACAACCATGCATTGCAGGTATAACCTTTACTTCTCATTATGTATAAAATGTTTAGTAGTACTGTATTTTATTTTCTAATATTTTACCAAGTCTTTTTTTAAGTTTATTTACATATTGTTTTTTTAGTAATCTCTACACCCAACACCGGGCTCAAACTCATGACTCTGAGATCAAGAGTTGTATGCTCTTCCAACTCCATCAGCCAGGAACCCCACCAACTCTTTTAATTTAAATGAATTATTGGATTATATAGTTTTAGAAGTATGTTACAAGTTTTACCTACTTGGTAACACTATTTTGGCCTACCTATAACAAGGTATTAATATAATTGTATCTTATTCTGGATCATGTCCACTGCTACACAGTATTAATTCTAAAGTCATTTCACTCTTTATTTTTTAATTTTTTTATATTTATTTATTTTTGAGAAAGACAGAGAGAGAGAATGCAAGTGGGGGAGGGGTAGAGAGAGAGTGAGACAGAACTTGAAGTAGGTTCCAGGCTCTGAGCTGTCAGCACAGAGCCTAACACGAGGCTCGAACTCACAAATTGCTAGATAGTGACCTGAGCCAAAGTAGGATACGTAACCTATTGAGCCACCCAGGAGCCCCAATAAGTTCACTCTTCAAGATAGTCCAATCACTATATGGAACAATGTAATTTGTTTTATTATTCCTGGCTAAAGAAATCATAACGATGAGGTTTATAAATAATATAAGCCTCTTCAACTTTTTCTCATCCCTTGGATTCTGACTCACTTTTTAAAAAAAATTTATTACTGAAGTATAGTTGACAAAAACGTTATATTAGTTTCAGGCGTACAACATGGTGATTCAACAGTTGTATACATTACTCGATGTTCACCATGATAAGTGTACTTACCATATGTCATGATATAACATTATTATAATATTATTGACTATATTTCCCATGCTGTACTTTTCATCTTCATGACTTATTTGTAACTGGAAGCTTGTACTTCTTAATCCCCTTCACCTGTTTCACCCGTCCCCCCACCTCTGCTCGTGTGCCAATTTGTTCTCTGTATTCATTAGTCTGTTTCTGGTTTTTGGTTTGTTATTCGTATTGTTTTTCAGATGCCGCACATAAATGAAATCACGTGGCATTTATCTTTCTCTGTCTGACTTATTTCACTTAGCATAATACCTTCGAGGTCCACCCATGTTGTTGTGAATCACAAGAGCTCATTCTCTTTATGGCTGAGTAATATTCCACAGTGTGTGTGTGTGTGTGTGTGTGTGTGTGTGTGTGTGTGTGTGTGTGTGTGTGTGTGTGTGTGTGTGTGTGTGTGTGTGCGCGCGCGCGCGCACGTGTACCACATCTTATTTATCCATTCATCTATGGATGGATACTTGAGTTGCTTCCACATCTTGGTTACTGCTGTAGATAATGCTGCAATAAACACAGCAGTGCACGTGTTTAAGTCAGTGTTTTTGTTTTCTTTTGGGAGTACCTAATTTACTTTTAATCAATAGACTGTCTTCCTATAAGATATGTGGGATATAATTTTTTTACAGTTAGTACAAGACAAAGGACTACTGTATCTGTTAAATTCTTCTTGTGTAATCTGATAAGTAAATAATCTGACACCAATTATTTTTTAACAACCTCATTTCCATATACCATCAAAAAGACAGTATCATGAGAGTCCAAAATCTACTATCTAAGAGGGTCTTAAGCAAGAGAGACACGTCATAACAGACCCTGAACAAAATTACAGAATACAGAATTCTGAGCTAGTTTTTTGTTTTTAACATAATAACTATAATATTTTGGCTATATTTTGTTTTCTAGTTGGTCTACCACATTTAACAACAACGACGACGACGACAAACAGTAGTTACCACTACTACATACCGAGCTTCATCAGGATGAGTAATTCGTACAGAATCATTGGGTATATAGATCATATTTGTGTCTTCAATCTTATATATTGCATGGCCTCCAATATCTGCCATCTTCCTCCTTTTAGTTATTAACACAATATAATAGCCTTCTAGAAACCTCACAAAACCTACACAACAAAAAGAGAGATAAAGTTTCCTACACTCAGTAATGCTTTTAGATACATATTTAAAAGGCAAATTTTTGACACATTTCCTACTTTATTTCTATGATTCACAGCCACACAAATTTTCAGTTGTATTATAATTAATCTCTATACTGACATGTATCTCACTTAAAAATACTGAATAATTTTATCACATTCATTCTTTTATATTTAGTTTCATTCCAAGTAGGACTGAGGTGCTTTAAGCAAAAATATACAGAAGATTAAGGGGAGTTGTTATTTAATGGGCACTGAGTTTCATTTCGCAAGATGAAAAGTCCTAGAGATCTGTTGCACAGGTATGTAGGGTCACCGCTATTAAACTGCACCTTGAGAATGGCTAAGATTGGAACTTTTATGTGATTTTTACAAACACATGTAAAATAAATCAATACATATACTAGTAAAAAGTACATAAAAGCAAACGGAAAACCAAGTAAGTTCTCAGAAACTTGCAGTACTGTGCTAATATGCACTGTGAACCTTGATAGAGGATAAGGATTAAGCACCTCCCTAGATTCACTTGACCACGGAACCTCATCCTCTTTTTTAAAAAGAAATTAACCGGGGCGCCTGGGTGGCTCAGTCGTTCGAGTATCCAGCTTTGGCTCAGGTCATGATCTCACGGTTTGTGAGTTCGAGCCTCGCGTCAGGCTTGCTGCTGTCAGCGCGGAGCCCGCTTTGGATCCTCTGTCCCCCCTCTCTCTGCCCCACCCCTGCTCACAATCTCTCTCTCAAAAATGAATAAACATTTATTTTCTTAAATAAATAAATAAAATAAAAAGAAATTAACCAATGGATAAGTTCTGAGGAACATACTTTGGGACATGTTGCTCAAAAGTTAGAACAAACTTCATTCTTGATTACTGTAGCAAAACCCAACTGGAGCCAGCTTTAAAAAAAGAAATTTATGTTAAGGATACTGAGGTGATCCAAGGCACCAACAGGCAAAATATGATTGGGCCTAGTATCAAGATGCATCTCTGAACATGTATTCCATTTCTGGCTATACAGAGTAGCCCCCTCCACAGACTAGCCCCCTCCATCTCCTCTGGATGATGTGGTGGGAAACAAAGCTGCTGACACTCTAGGGTTTATATCCAAAAGTTTCATTGGGAAAAAAACAACCTTTTTTTTATCCAGTTCAATTCCACAATTCCTAGGAAAGGACGTGGATTGGGCCAACTTGGATTGGGTGCCCAGCCCTGGACCAATCAACGGTTGCCAAGGAATAGAGTCACGCTTCATTAGAAGCCATTTACACAACAACTAGGTGATTTCAATGGGTCAGGGAGAAGGGGAGCCAGATCCCTGAAAAGTGGAGGGTGTCAGCAAACAATATATCTAGTAAATTGCATATCCTTCATGCAATCTTCCATACGTATCACTTGTGACAGTTAAGCTTTTTATGAAAATTGGAGCATTATAAAATTATATTTTATGTCAAATCTCTGAAGCACACATGTTATATATTGGTGATTAAAGAAAGACTATATGTGTTATGTTCAACAGCACAAAGTTGTCAGTAATACCCTAATTACTCTATAGTCTTGGTTAAATTTCTTTTTGGCTCCCAGAACTTTTGCTTTGGGAGTGAACACTGACTCCTTTGGGGGGTAGGGGTCATTTCCAAAATGGCAAGGTGAGGACCCCAGTAGACCCTCTCTCCAGTGAAACAAACATAACTGGTGAGATTTATAAAAACAAAGCAAAACTTTTAAAGTTTCTGGAAATTGTTCTAATGGCATACAGCAAATGGAGAAATATTTATTCAAGAAAATCTACTAAACCTTGGTAAGAACAGCAAGTGTGTGCATCTGAACCATAACCTACTTCTCTTTCACACCCACCACTCTCCCAGTCCAGTGTAACAGAATATCTGCTCTGGGCATGTGTAATCAAGAAGATAGGGCTTTCCTTCTCTCCCTAGTTCTAAGTCTACAGCCATGGTTTCTGCTCAGAAGGTGCAGGCCACCAGAATGTCTCATCCCCTCCAGCTCCGTGTTATAGGAACTCTATTCCCAGGTAAGCCCTGCCGAGATTGGGGGCTTCCATCTTCTCCCCAGCTCCTACTTCTAAAGTGGAAAATAAACCCCAGCATGACTGGTCAAGAATACTGGGACCCCACTGTCCTCACCCTAGTTCACGCGTAGCAAGATTCAGATACAATCATATGCTGACTTCCTATCAGAAACAATGGAGGCCGCAAGGCTGTGGGATAATATATTCAAAGCACTGAAAGAAAAAACTATCAACCAAGAATCTTGTATCTAGCATAACTATCTTTTAAAACTTTCTCTTGTGCCCATGTGCATGCACTCACACACACCTGCACTCTCTCTCTCTCTCAGAGTGTTATAGTCTATAAAGTCTGAGCTAGGATCTTGATGCTATGAATTTTTTTCCTCCAGAATTGACAAATACCTAATGTCTGTGTCTTGTGATTCTCAGCTGACAAAAAAAAGGAAACTAGTAATTGACTCTATTAACAGAAATGAGCTAAAATCTACGAGAGAAAGATACCTCAAGGATTTTATGAGCCATGCTACTGAGGAAAAACACCATAAAAATAGTGAAGAATACTTATATTTTAGAGATCCACAAAGTGCAAAGTGCTTTTTAAAAAATGTTCATTTACTCCTTTCTTTGCCTTAGAGACTAGCAAAAACTTCCCTGACTACAGCTGAAGGACACAGGAATAGGGAGGGAAAGAGCTGATGACAATCGCATTAAAAGCAAATAAAAATGAAGCTATCCTTTTACAAGGATAAAACTTACAAAAGTAAAGCCCTTGGAAGCAGCAAAAAACACTCAAGGGCTTAAATAACAAATATTTCCAAAACGAATGGGTTTTCCTTTTATTCTTGCTATCTACTGACTTTTTATTAAAAAAATCTTAAATAATTTCTCAATCTACATTCCAACTGAATTTTAATTTTACGTTTTTGACTCAAGACTATTTATACCGTTCTACCTTTCTCTTCATAATCTGAATACAGGGAAGTAAATATATTGCACAAAAGAGACTCTTCTAGAAGAGCACAAATGCCTTCAGTTTATTATAAACGAAATCCTTTTTCTTCTTCCTTTTTACTACCAACTGGAAATGTCACTCTCATTTTAAAAAGGTTCCTATCAAATACGGCCAACAATTAAAAGACTCGGAGCGGCACAGACATCTGCCAGGAGTTAGCCTAGTCACCACTTTAACACTAAAATCAGCAAGTCTTTTCATCTTCATTCTGTGTACTTCTGACCCCAGCCCAATTTCACTGAGCACTTCTCAGAAGCCCTGATGACAGTCATCAGGCAAAAGTGATTTCTCTCTCTCCACACACAGAAGGCATTTTCTTTTGAAATGGACACCGAGCAAAGTATATAGAAAAGGACCGTATAAAGGGATGTGGTGGGAGTTCTGGTGGCTGGAAAGGACCCCACCAACAGAGAAGAATGCAGTACCCACTTCAGCGATCACCACCATGCCAGCTAGTCATTATCTTAAAAGCCTTACGGGGGAACAGCACTCTGGCAGAGAAGCAAGACAAACCCCCAGAAGGTACATAGGATCTAGGCACAACAGAACCCTCTTGAACCAAAGTGCCTCTCGAACACCAAATCCACTGCTCCCTTACTAGTCTGAGGCTCACACTTTGTTGCTGCTGTCTTCATTATGATCACAGATCTGCAATCCATTTCTTTTTTTCTAAGTTTTAAAAAATTTTTTAAATTCATTTTTGAGAGAGAGAGAGAGAGAGAGAGAGAGAGAGAGCACGAGCAGGGGAGGGCAGAGAGAGAGGGAGACACAGAAACCGAAGCAGGCTCCAGCCTCTGAGCTGTCAGCAGAGCTCGCAAACTGTGAGCTCATGACCCGAGCCCAAGTCTCCCTTGCAATCCATTTCTAAGAGTGCTGCTTTAAATAACAACTGCCTCTGAGTCGGCTACAATGATACTTATTCTACTACTCCCCTTCAACATGCTAGCAGCTTAAAAAAGTATCCTCTGACAGGCAGAAAAAGGACATTGACCTGAAGCTATGTAGCAAAAGGGGCTGGGATGGCACAGAGCTTAGCCTAGTAAAGACTACAGTTAACTAGCCACCAATTCCATCCATGTGCCCCAAGATCAAAAGAAAACAACTTGGGAGGAAAGCTCCCAAATGGGAGTGATCCCATTCAGTGGTTTCCCAAACCTCCTGCAGGCCATCGAATAACGATGGAGTGGGTCAGAAATGTATAAGGCAGACATGTGACTAGATCGACTCATATCTAGGAACCAGCGACGATCTATGAGCTTCCCATGAGTACCAAGCCCATGAAACGACAAGTAAACAAATTGAAAAAGGATTTAGAAGCCTTAGAGCAATTTGAGATTGCTACGACATCCAAGTGCGTAATCCACGAACTTGCCCTGAATAGGGCACAGACCAGTTTGGGTCTTACTGAACTTGTGTGATGAGTCACATGTCGTCCAAGCTGCAGACTAGTTATGCACAGTAGGATCATGTGTTGGTCTGTGACATTTCGGTGGAAAAAATCTGGTCCGTTACTGCAGATGACCGAGAATCACTGCTCTAGATTCTTATAGAGGATGAACTAAACTAACAACCATGATAACGGTCCAAAAACACTTCAGCAAAATACTATTCACAAATTAGGCATGCTGAAAAAGTTAACCGAGAAAATATTTTGGTCACGGAACAGAAGACAATCATTCTCGTCATTTCTCACATATATTATTTTGACAACCAGACTATATATTTTTCAAAGACAGGCACTTTGTGTTTCACTGTTTCAGTATCCCTCATTCTTTCTAAGACAGTACTTACAAGACAAATCATAAACTTTCATTAACTCTGTATTTACTCTTTCACTGATCCTAAGCTTCGTTTACATGGTTGAACAAGAATACATAAAATATTTTTCCATAAAAATAATAAATCCTTACTTAGTACGTTATTGTGTCACTTTACTGGTATGTTAGTGACTTCATTATCCAAGGATAGAAGAGGTCTCTCACCGCAAGAAAAATAGCTACCACAATACCTACGAGTGTCACCTCTAAGAGAGATAAGAAGACACCTTCAGCCCTCACTCAAAGTTTCCTAATACTTGGGTATAAAATAAATATCTGGTTACAAGCCTGGTTATCAATTGATAAAAATCAAGCTCTGGTTTTATAAGTTTAGTTATCAATAGATTTAAAATGAGGCAAGGAATACTGCTAAAAGCAAATATGCCAAGAACAATCAAGGATGACTAAAGAACCATACAAACAAAACAGTATAACAGTCTAGAGACCATTTAATGTAAAGGCAAGCTGCCCAATATAACTCCAGAATACCCAAGGGCAGCTATTTTTAAACAGGTCAATAACAGATTTTCACTTTGTTCCTCTTAATCATCGAGGAAGGTTCAGTTTTGGCTAATAAACTCTGGCTAATGAGGCGTTCAACATTACATTCACCTTAGGAAATTTCCATTTTAAAAAATTATAAGTATCAGCATTTAAAGGAATAAATTTAACCTATTAACTAATACTGAAATTAAAACCTACTATATTTAAGACACATTGTACTTTCAAGTTTTTTTTCCTTTTATTTAAAATATACATGGGGCACCTGGGTGGCTCAGCTGGTTAAGCGACTGACTTCAGCTCAGGTCGTAATCTCATGGTTCATGAGTTCAAGCCCCACATAGGGCTCTGTGCTGACAGCTCTGAACCTGAAGCCTGCTTGGGATTCTGTGTGTGTGTGTGTGTGTGTGTGTGTGTGTGTGTGTGTGTGTCTCTCTCTCTCTCTCGGCCCCACCCCTGCTTGCAATGTCTCTGTCTCTTAAAAATGAATAAACGCAAAAAAAAAATTTTTAATAAAAAAATTAAAATAAAATAAAATACACCCAACACTGGGGCACCTGGGTGGATTAAGTGTCAGTTAAGTGTCCAACCCTTGATTTCAGCTCAGGTCATGATATCACGGTTCGTGAGTTTAAGCCCCACATCAGGCTCTGCGCTGACAGGGCGGAGACTGCTTGGGATTCTCTGCCTCTGCCCCATCCCACTTGCTCCCTCTCTCAAAATAAATTAATTAATTAAAAAATATATATGCGACACTTAAAGTGGAATTTAACACTTTTGGCACGTATGGAATTTAAACACATGAACTCACTTGACATACACAGATGTGCAAACATCCATAATCATTTATCTGTTAACTATATAACTTCAACATACATGTCAAGACTGAGCAGAGGAGGCAGAAAAGGTGCCAGTCCAAAGAAGAAACTAAACACACCTACCACTCTTGACCTTCCCTGACAGCCACCTATACACAAAATGGACCTGAAAGGATTACACATGAAGAGCTATGAGAGCACGTGGAGAAAAACTTCAAATACGGCAGAGTATAATCAAAGTTTCAACAAATACGGAGTCACAAAATAGAAAGTACTAATCATAAAAACATAAGAATTTGAAACTATACAGCGCAGCTGAGTCCATGTTACTTTTGTTAACATCTGTAGAACCAATCGCTCAGTTAACATTGCATACAGTCCAGCAGGTTTAAACAGCACAAAGATAAAGTTGTTACATGTTTAAAAAACATGCGGACTCAAAATAAGGCTCAGCCATCAGAGAAGCAATCCCATACGATTGCCCTCTGCTTGGCTTCCAGGGTCCCATGCAGTCGGGCCTCACCCAACTACGTGCCAACCTTCCAGGACCCAGGGACATCTTCATGCCTGTGCTCTGCCACCATCCCTACTGGGTTCTTTCCCCTCTTCCCCACGTCCATCTAAATCTTGTTCCTCCCTCAAGGTCCAGCTGGAGTCTCATTTTCCCCGGGAAATCTTTCCTGGCCATTCCTGGGGAATGGACCAAGTCATCTGCCTCTTATATAATCTCCACCCCCACGTAACTTTTCACTCCACAGCCTGGCTCTTTATCACACAGTGGAGTTGTCTTGCATGTGTTAGATTTTGTCCTTCATCCTAATATAGTCAGCCTAAGACTCCCAGAGACAGAGTACAGCAAAGACAGGTATACTGACACACTCCAATGAGGGATGCTGTACCCATCAGAACTGTGAGGCGTCTCACTACTGCCCCAAAGTTAGACAGCAGAATCCATGAAGGCCAAAAGTAGATCTATATTTGCTTGTGAATAAGTGAAGTAAAGGATTTATGATCAAATTTGGGGGAAAGATGGAATTAAAGTAAAATTTAAACAGAGAGGTTCAAACCAAAGCAGAACTATATACAAAGTGATCAACATTAACTGTGAAGCAGACTCAGGGTCCCGTTTCCTTGAAAACAATAAAGGTAGTACTGCTGGGGACTGCAGTGTCCAGAAACCCTTTATTCGAAGCTCTCCATCTCAGTTGTAAATCTAGGCTGCTTCTCTGTTTCAAAGTTACTTAAATCACGCAGGCGAGAGGGTGATGTTTTCTCTTACTGATATAATTTCAAATAGCAAAGTCTCTAATATCTAATAGTCTATAATTCTAGAGAATAAAGTTTCTCAGTGAGTAAAAAAGCAGTAGTCAAAGAAGGGTACTATGCCACTTTGTGCTGTAGCATTTCCTTGGGAGAAATCCTGTTAATTTTTTGCTTGTTTGTTTGTTTTTTAAATTTAGTTATTTTTGAAAGAGATAGTGCAAGCGGGAAAGGGCAGAGACAGGAGAGGACCGAAGATCCAAAGTGGGCTCTGTGCTGACAGCAGCGGGCCTCAAACTCATGAACTGTGAGATCATGACCTGAGACACAGTCAGTCACTCAACCGACTGAGCCACCTAGGCACCCCAGAGATCTCTGTTAATTTTCAACCCGTTTTACCAGTATCTGTTTTTCCAGCTGATGAATGGCCGGGCAGGTGTTTACAGTCCAAACTAATTTTTTTTTTGACTTTTTCATTCTTCAATATGCCAGACAACAGATTTCTTAAAGGCCCAAACCATTTCTATATTTATTCGTATCTTATATGAAACTAAGCAGCACACAGCAGATACTAGAAGCTATTTGATATCTGGTTGGCAGATAATGAAATTGTAAACAAAGCCACAGATTATGGGTTATAATTATATAACTACATAAAGCTATCTTTTAGTAGTCTACGTAGAAAAAAAAAAAAAAAAAGAGGTAGTAAGAAGGAGGTACATTCTTACCTACGACACCAAAAGCTGAAACAGCTCGAAATAATCCAGAGGATCCTTTCTGTCCCATCTTTGTTCTATTTCCTAAATCCAAACGGCCAAGAAGTTCTCTCACTTCTTGTTGAGTATATACATGCTGAAAATAAACAAATTTAATCTGTAAGATTGTGCGTATATTTTATATTACATATTGCCTATAAGAATCACTAACTATTTCACAGAGAAGCATATAATAGTGCACAACTAAGCTGTAATTTTTAAAAGCCAACAAATTCTTTAACATTAGCAATTATAGGTAGTTATTGGATCACATGCTGCTCTACCAAAAACTTGGGTCAAAACCTTATCTTCTAAACCATACACTTAAAGCCTCCACAAGACAAATTTCAAGAAATCTACGAACCCCTTAATTAAGTTTGTGTTGCAAAGCTCTAATTGTACATACATACTTGTATTTTTATGAGGCCCATAGCTTTGCTTAGATTCTCAAAGGAATCCTTGATCAACTGCTCCTATCTGCAAGTAAAGCCAAGAATCAATACAGCATATTAATAAAAACTCCCAGACCAGGAGAATGAAGAATAACCATATCCACGAATGCAGGAAATCACAAAATACAATCTATCTAAAATTATTATAACACAGAAAACAGTTTTGCAAAGAAGTCAGCCAACATGGGTTCCAAACTGTAGCTACCAACATATTTGAGAAACCGGCAATCTACAGAGATTCAAAATGTTCACAGACAAACTTCAATACAAAGGTAAGTTAGGGTCTCTCATTTAAAAGAGTTACGATGAGCTGTTCAATATCACCATTCTGTATTTCGCTTTTGAAATAATCTCCCGTTTTTGTGCCACCAAAATGAAGTCTGTATTCCTGCTCGAGACAATATAACATCTGGATAAGAACCACTTAAGATTTCTCTCACGTATAGCAAGTCATCAGAACACCACCTAGAGGTGATTTTTAGCAGCATAATAAAAGTGAGCAGCCCAGAAGTCCTCCCTGACTTCAAGTAGATTCATACGAAAGCATATTGATAAATAATCTCTTTGGTAGATGCAATATTAAGAGTTATATTAAATCCTTAAAATGTCACTTCTTAAAGAAAATATACTTATAATCTTATCCAAAAAGTTTGCTTTGTAAAACAAATCAAAACTTATCCAAGTGCAAATCTGGCATACTTTTTAACACCAGTAATTTCTAGAAACCAGATAAGAGATTTAAATTCCAGCCAACCATAAGAAATAATTGTAATTTTCAGATGTCTGATTTAAAAACGAAAAAGATAAATACATCATTAAGAGCTGTGAGGTTCTTTCGTATCCTTTAAACAACAGGTACAAAAGTTCCTGTTTGTATTTAAGTTTGCAAGATACTTACCCTATCATCGATTATGACCAAATCTTTTGGTTCTGTTCTATCAATCTTCAAAACACGATATTTTGTTTCTGCATGATTGCTCCCAACTAGAAAGTATCTCTATAAATGAAAAAGAAATGTCTTTAGTTTTTTAATGCTCTTTGCCTTATACACATTTTATAGCTACTTTGGTTTTTGAAATTAAATACTGCAATAATGTCATGCTACTTTTAAAGAGAAATATTTCTGTTAAATATAACTGGCAGATTAAAGAAAGGCTGATTCTAAAAGGTCAATTTTAAAATTGAAATATTCTTAGTGATGTCATGATAAACATCAGTCTGGTATCTGAAATGTACCCAGTAACCAGGTCAGATTAATTTAATTATATTATATAGAGATAACCTAACTGATTAGAGAAGGATGTTTAAACTTTGCCAGGAAGAAGCAGCTCTAGTAAGAATTAGAAAGCTCAACATATAATTAATAATGCTTAGACCATTACGACTATGAAAATATTGAAATTTTATCAAATAAACTTTTACAAATTTTCTGTAGAACACCGAAAATGACTTTAATATAGCAACTATACAAACGCCAAAGTCCTATAAAAGATTTAAAAGAGTATAGTTTCCCAAATGGCTTTTTATAGAGAAGCTATAGGAGGAAATAATAAATATTCTTTCTTTTTTGAAATATTTCCTTGGTGCATTATACCTAAACACCTAGTCTTCTTACGTAGATACTCAGAATAAAATCAATAATTATAATATAAAAAATAATCTTAAAGATAACAAAAATGCTTTTTTTATTATTTGAGAGAGACAGAGACAGAGCACAAGTGGGGGAAGAGAGACAGAAAGAAACACAGAATCTGAAACAGGCTTCGGGCTCTTAGCTGTCAGCACAGAGCCCAACACAGGGCTCGAACTTACAAACCGTGAGATCATGACCTGAGCCGAAGTTGGACGCTCAACTGACTGAGGCACCCAGGTGCCCCTAACAAAAATGTTTTTAAGAAAACTTAAACAAGGTGAGTAATTTTTAAGTTGAATTTAAGAAAGTAAGTAAAACCCATTAGGGAAAATACATTATTTAAAAATATCTTGCTCTAAAAGTGTCCTTTAAAAGTGGTGCCCTTTTCAACATAGCAAAAATTGAGGAAATATTGCTACAATCAACTGGCATCTTACCATTTCATTGGTCAGTTAAGAAACAGATGCATAAGGGCGCCTGGGTGGCTCAGTCGGTTAAGCGGCCGACTTCAGCTCAGGTCATGATTTCACCGTCTGTGAGTTTCGCGCCCCGCGTCAGGCTCTGTGCTGATGGCTCAGAGCCTGGAGCCTGCTTCGGATTCTGTGTCCCCCTCTCTCTCTGCCTTTCCCTTGCTCACACTCTGTCTCTATGTCTCTCAAAAAATAAAATAAAAACGCTAAAAAAAAATTAAAAAAAAAAAGAAACATGCACAAAACAACAAAATAACAAATAAGAGCCTCTAGATTAATGGCGAAACTGAAGTATGTAGACCATGGGAATTCAGAGCAGGGAAGATTAATGCAGGGTACTACAGGTACAGAAAATGTCAGAGGAGTCAGGACCTGAATTGAGCTTTAAAGGATGGGTAAGATTTTTAAAAGTAAGATGTTAGTGTGTATCAGAAGACGAGCACTTGGTTATACTCTTTTAACACTAGATTGGCAAAAACAGGTGGAGTTTTTTTTTATTCAGTATAAATCTGTTTATAAAGGTTGGATCTAGACTTTACATTAAAAGATGACTGGTTCTAGGGGTTCGTGCCCCAGCCTCCGCACCATCCCTGCTGCTGCCAGACAGGAGGGAAGGGGGAGCATGGTGCCTGTAATTATTAAACATGAATTCAATTAAAAGATAATTGGTTAGTGGCGCCTGGGTGGCTTAGTTGGTTGAATGTCCGACTTTAGCTCAGGTCACGTCTCGCTGTCTGTGAGTTCAAGCCCTGCGTGGGGCTCTGTGCTGAAGCTCAGAGCCTGGAGCCTGCTTCTGATTTTGTGTCTCCTTCTCTCTCTCTGCTCCTCCCCCACTCATGCTCTGTCTCTCAAAAGTGAATAAATGTTAAAAAAAATTTTTTTTAAGATGATTGATTGCCCAATCTTAAAAGGAAAGCTAGCCAAAAAATGGAATCCCTTAGCTACTAGGAGAAGTACAGTCTGAATGACACTACCAGTTATAATGAAGTAGCAATAGTAAACAGACTTGAGACAGCCAGTGACCAGGTCCTGATGCACTGGGGGAGCCCCCAGAAGGGCAGGGACAATGAGAGAGAGAGGATGGAAGGTTTTCAGCCTGGTCTCAGCTAATTCCTATCCCTGAGACCCGAGAGGAGGGGTGGGTAACCAAGCTAAAAAATTAACTTCAGAAGGAACGGTTTGTAAACTCTACATGTTTGTTAACAGAAAAGGGAGATACCTTCTTGAGCATTTGAGGAGAAACAGTCCCCATGAGAGGAAATACCGATCGCAAAGACCTGAAAGGGGAAGAAGCGTGGTGCTTTAGAGGAACAAGGTTAAGTGAGAAAATGCTCATAAAATACCTAACATAGTGAAGAGTGCTCGACACAAAGAAGGCATTCAATGACTCTTAGTTCTTTTTCTCTCCTTTACTTTTTAAGATGTCAGTGAGTCTATGCCATTGTATTTAGAGAGAGATGGAAAAAAGAGAGTACTCCGGAGAAAGAAAAACACGTGCAGGACCAGAATGGAGCCAGAATGGGAGAACGCACAAGTCTATTAGTAATCCGTTTTTGTACTCAGGAAAGTAGGACGCAAATGAACAACTGTGAACAGCGGGCCGTAAGAGAAGGGTGAACTGGATGATGGCAACACAGGAAGGGCACTTAACTCATCTGGGGAGGGTCAGAGCAAGCGATCCAGAGGCTGGCGTCCTGACACCGAGTTTGGGCTTGAAGGACCTCGCAAAAGGACTCCGCGTACTGAGCCAAGATAGGATGAGTGATACCCACCATCTCCACCTGAAACAATCCTCTCTCATCACCTGCCCCCTCCCAAAGCACTTCCATTTATATCTGTAGCACTTACTGCTGAAGGCCTTATCCAAATTTGCTTCGGACATGTCTGCCCCCTTCACCTAACTAATAAGCGCCTCAGGAGACTTGGGCTAACGCCCTGACCTCTGTGGTTGTTATTTCCAGTCTGGTAGCACAATCTGGTTCCACAGGCATTGAATAAATGCTAGGCGAAAGACCACCGCCCACCCCAGATGAATCATGTAATTTGCCAGGTAACTTTCTACAAGGTTTATGTGAACCCATCTTCTTTGGGTAAGTCGGTCTCTCAGTAAGGAAGCACATCGCAGCTTTAAGGGAGGTAAAATCCGTGCATGAAATTTCTAGAATTTTAATAGATCTTAGGAAATTTATAGAGTAATTGCAGTAGAAGTATGATTTGGCAGTTTGTCATAAAAAGACAGTGGCAATTCCTGAGTGCTAGGAGGTAAACGCCTCGTTGGCCGTTGGAGGGCAGACATGGGAGGGGAGATCTGCACTCCCCATACTGGACTCTTCCAGAGACTCCGAAGCAGACAACCCAATGGCTAAAACCCCCAGAATTTACGAACAGACCTGAATGGGGAGAAAGAAACAGCAAGGAATATAACTACCCACATTCTCTCTTCTAAAGTGGTCTAAGAATCCTAAAAATGTTTTGTGCAGAGAAAGGCGACCTCATGTGGAGCCAGTTATGTGGGAAAGAAAACAACGGCTCCTGGTCGCCTGCTGTGGACAGAACCGCTTACCTGCACTGCCCTCTGGCGGGCAGTTGACGGCCCACTTTTACATCCTCTTCTTTTCTTATTTTATTTATTTATTTTTTAATATAATTTATCGTCAAATTGGCTAACATACAGTGTGTACAGTGTGCTCTTTGTTTTGGGGGTAGATTCCCGTGGTTCATCACTTACATACAACACCCAGTGCTCATCCCAGCAAGTGCCCTCCTCAACGCCCATCACCCATTTCCCCTCTCCCTCACCCCCCATCAACCCTCAGTTCGTTCTCTGTATTTAAGAGTCTCTTATGGTTTGCCTCCCTCCCTCTGTGTTTGTAATTATTTTTCCCCTTCCTTCCCCCATGGTCTTCTGTTAAGTTTCTCAAGATCCACATAGGAGTGAAAACATGTGATACCTGTCTTTCTCTGACCGACTTATTTCACTTAGCAAATGACCTATCAGATAAAGGGTTATTTTACACCAATTTTTAAAGGAGAATAATCAATCCAATTATTTTTTTTTGGGCACGGTGGTGCCGCTTACTGATTTAGGGATGACTGTGGGGAAGCAGGTTTGAGGGGAAACCAAGAGTTCTGTTTACAACATGCCCAAAGAGATCAAGTGGGGACTTCTGAGTCCGGAGCTCAGAGGAGACTGTGTCAGCAGCACATACATGGCATTTAAAGTCATGCGGCTGGATTAAGCCTAGTAGGGAGAGTGGAGATAGAGACAGAGCCCAAAAATATTAGCCTGAAGCACTCTACATAAAATTATTTTTAAAGACCAGATATAGAGAAGGAACGAGCTTAGAAGGCAAAAAAAAAAGGGGGGGAGGGTCCATGTTTAGGGGAAACCCCAGGACGGCATGGAGTCATCAAAGCAAAGGGAGATCAGTTAGAAAATGAGGGGGCAGTCACGTCCACATCAAATGTTGCTGAGAGGTCAAGAAAGACGAGGGCACAGAGGTGCCCGGGGGTCTGACAACAGGATCTTGCGAGTGACCATTCTGTGTGCAGTCTCAGTAATACAGTGATGGGGGCAAAATCCACAATGGGGTTGTTTGAAGAATCGATGAATGGTCTTCTGGGTAAAGATGGAAGAGGGAACACCTCTGTTCCTCCCAAACACCTTCCTAAAACTATAGTCAAGTTTTTTTATGTTCACTTCCTTAGACATAAACCCCGAGGGCAAAGAGAAGAGTGGAGATAGCAACAACAACAACGAAAAATCATCTGAACCTAAAAAGCGTGCCCAAGAAAGCCAAATCCTAAACTGGCAACGGGGAAGTCAAGAAACAATCCAATTTATACCATAGAACCTCCAAAAGGTGTGGAAATTTGTGGCACATCTTATCTCTGGAGGTAAGAATGCAAAATTTCAGAAAATTGAAGGAAAAAATAGCTCAGGCTTCTAAAGAGGAAAAAAAAAAAACAACCAGGCTTTAAACCAAAGATCAAGAAGAGAGTTAACATTAGAAATTCTCAAGAGCAACACGAGAAGACAGAAACATAATGTCTTCAAAATTCTAAGGGAAAATTCATTTCAATCTTTAATTCGACATCAAATCTGTCAATCCGATGTGAGGATGGCATATGTATGTTTCAGAATGCATGGGCTCAAAAAAGTTACTGTCCACGAACCCTTTCTCATGAAGCAATGGGCAGAGGTGCACCACCAAAACGAGGGCATAAATCATGAAAGAGGAAGACGCTGGATATGGGAGAATAAGGAAACCATCACGAGAGAGGCTACAGGATGGTGTGCGGGGAGATCCCAGGAGAGCAGCTGTGCTGCAGGCCTTGGGAGCAACCAGTCCAGATGTGAGCCACAGTCCTAAGAAGATGAAATCCATAGGAACACCCGCCTCCCTCCCTACTGTGTATGAACGCGCTGAGAGGAGATTTACGTGTCTGGGAGAGTTGGGGTTACATTCACTGTGAGTCCTTAGAAGGAAAGGACATGTCAAGTACTGACAGTCTGAAGTTCAAACGGTGAAAAATGAGGTTAATGAAACGTCCAAAAACAAGAGGTAAGGAAAGAGGGCAGTAACTGAAGGGAACCGGATTTCCATACACCAGCCCTGCATCAGATCGACTGCCTGAGTGCACACGTACGCGCAGGCACCCGGGACTCAATGTCTGTGTGTTTGTAGATATGTTGGGGGAGTTGGGGTTGGCAGGAATCGGGGTGGAGAAGTCAGATACCCCAAAAGAGCTACATTTGAATGCCCATTCAGATAGTCTTCCAAAAGTTAAGTACAAGAAAAGGCTTAAAATTTCATTATGCAGCTGTAACCGTGGTGATTTGGTATGAAGATGAATGTGTTTCTAAAATATATACACGAACTGCAAATGGAACACAATAGGTAATCCATTTAACAGGAAATTCAGTATCTACTAACATTATTATCTCCTTTTATAATGACAGGCTAATTAGTCACTCACTTTTCCTCCGAGGGAAGAAAATCAGCTTTCTTCAAAGAGAAGAAATTTTAGGTTGCCTGACAGCTTCAATTAATGCTAAACTTCACTTGAACTTTCAGAATAAAGGTATCTTTAAAGATCACCACGAAGTCACTTCTGACAATCTATCGGTATTATAGGCCTGCCTCTTCGCCTAGTCCAGCAATCCCACAATCAGTAATGCAGCTCGACAGAAATAAGTCCTGATAGTCAAAAAGGGACGTCTCCAAGTTCGCTCTTGACAGCTTCGGGGCTTTACTGATGGTGCAGCTTCAAATCCCCGATAGAAATAAGTGGAAACTTGGTCATCTTCCACCGCACCTTCTAAATCTGCTGTAATCGCTAAGCTTCTCTCTCCCGTTTTATATCCTTTGCTTTCCTGCTCCAATCCCTTGGTCAACCACAACCTATATTGTTCTCTCCCATTCCCTCATTACACAAACCAAGGCTAACACCAAGGCTAATTAAGCTGCATTCTTCACGATGTGGTTCTTACTTATTATTCTATTTTGTATGATAGGATAGAAAGGAAGGAGAAGCTTCCTTAAATCCTTTTGGAGGGGTACCTGGGTGGCTCAGTCGGTTGAGCGTCTGACTTCGGTTCAGGTCATGATCTCACGGTCTGTGAGTTCGAGCCCCACGTCGGGCTCTGTGCTGACAGCTCAGAGCCTGGAGCCTGCTTCACATTCTGTGTCTCCCTCTCTCTCTCTGCCCCTCCCCCATTCATGCTCTATCTCTCTGTCTCAAAAATAAATAAACATTAAAAAAAATTTTTAAAAATCCTTTTGGAACAAGGTAGGAATTAAATAAATACACACGCACATACATACATATTAACAATTTTGAGCTAGCAAGAGTGAAGATTATCCTCACAACTTCACCCCTACACATGCAGACACAAAAATCCCCCGGAGTTCTGTTCAGCTACCAGTTTTAAACTCAACCACTATTGTTAACGTCTTTGATCACTCACTGCAATGGTAAGACCCCTACGGCATTATACATTAAGCAAGGCTATCAACTGAAATTCATCTAAGGTAAACAGTTTCATCCAGCATAACTTCAGGTTGCTAAATCTCCTGTGGGCAACTCGTGGTTGCACATGGCCGTATGAACAGTAAGGCTGGATCTGACCACAGTTTACCTGTAGGCCTGGGTCACAGGACAGACAAGGGCCATGGCATCATTGCAGGAGCCAAAGGGCAGCGTGAAGGCACCGGGCACCAGAGAGAACAGGTAAGTTTGGAAGCCGACCCTTCACAAGGCCAGAACTGCACCTCCCCTATGTTATCTCCCAACTCCCCCCTTTCCTCTCCAGAGTCCGCAAAATCCACCTCCAAACACAGGTAACAATGACAGCCTCAATGTCACTCAGGAGCAATCCTGCCCAATTATCCTTCTAAATGAAGGCTCAGGACAAAAGCCAGCCCATCTTGTCCACTGTCTCCTTTGTTCTTTTGTTTCCCTAATTCTTATAACCAATTAATACACTCCCGCCAACCAAATTAAGAATGCACTTATTCTGACTCATACACTTGCCAACGAGGACTTCGGTCAATCTTTCCAATCTCTGCCATTTGGACAGGGGAAAAATGGCAATCTATTTTCATTTTATTGCTTTAATTATTAGCAAGTTGAGTATCTTTTTAATATTCATACTTCTTTTTGTCAGATTACCTATTTGTGCCCTTGTCATTTTTTGTTGTGTGTTTTATTTTTCAGACATAAAATAATAAGCAGTATTATCTGTTGTTCAGGCTACTAGTATTTCTTCACAGTCTTTTGACACTTTCTATTTACATTTATAGTTTTAAGTGCTTTCTATTAGAAAAGAAAAAAATATGTCAATGGTCTAAATTTCTACTTCATAAGTCTAGAAAAAGATTAAATGATTAATCCAAAATCCATTAAGAGGAAGAAAATAATAAGCCTAAGAAACTGATTAAATAAAAAACAATAATAGAGAAAATAAACCAAGTCAAAAGTTGGTTCTTTCAAAAGAGCAGTAAAATTGAAAAATGCCTAGCAAAATGGATCGATAAACAATGAGAAAGAACACAGAATACCAATGTCAGGAAAGAAAAGTGGGAGTTTCACTACACATCCTTCAGAAATCAAAAGTTTAATGAGAGAATATTATGAACAACTCGATGTCATTAAATTCAATAACTAAGATGAAATGGACAAATTTCTTGAAAAATACAATTTATCAAATGTGATTCAAGACCCACTGAAAACCTGCACGGCCCTATATCTACTATAGAAATCGATAATCAAAATTGTCCTACAAAACAATCCTGAGCCCAAATGCTTTCTGTAGTAAATTCTAACAAACATTTAAACAAAGAAATAATACCAATCTTACACAACCACCTTCAGAAAATAAAAGAAGGAACACTTCCCATTCATTTAGGAGACCCAAGCTATCCTAATGCCAAAATCAGACAAAGATGTTAAGGAATGCTAGACTAATATCCTGAACATAAAGGTAAAAATCCCTAGCAAATTATTTTTAAACATAATCTAGCAATATGTGAAAGCAATAATACAGCATGATGGAATACGGTATGCCCCCAAAATTCAAGGTTCTTTTAACCTTTGTAAATGAATTAATGTAATCCACCATACTAAACAAATAAAGGAAATGCCATATGCAGATGCAAGAAAAAACATGCAACAAAATTCAATATTATGATTTTTAAAAAAAACTGTCAGCAAACCAGGAATAGTAAAGAATCTTTCTGGGGCACCTGGGTGTCTCAGTTGGTTAAGCATCTGACTCTTGATTTCAGCTCTGGTCACGATCTCACAGGTTTGTAAAATCGAGCCCTGTGTTGGGATCCGTGCTTGGGAGTCTTGCTCTCCCTCTCTCTCTGTCCCTCCCCTGCTTGTGCTCTCTCTCACTCTCTCTCTCAAAATAAACAAACATTCAAAAAAAAAAGAAAATAACCTTTCTTGTTCTGATAAAGGGCATCTCTGAAAACGTACAGCTAACATCACACTGCTTTCCCCATCAGATCAGAACAAAACAAGAAAACGTCTCTTCTTGCCACTTCTATTCGACTTTGTACTAGAGATCCTATAGGGTCGGTGCCAGAAGGCAAGGAAAAAAATAAATAAAAGGCAATCAGATTGGAGAAGTAGTTCCGCTTCCTAAATGACATAATTATTTATGTATAAAGCTAAGGAAATTACTAAAAAACAAAACAAAACAAAAAAACTACTACAACCAAAGAGTGTGGTGCGAAAAACGACTGTGTTGAGGACTAGGTATTTGACCGAATAACCCTGTTCACACCAAGTCTAAACATTTAGACAAGGACCTGAGCTTAGGATTCCCACCATAATTTCCCACTTTGCTCTTCCTATGACACCTTTTTAAAAATCACTTAAGGGGTGCCTGGGTGGCTCAGTCGGTTAAGCGTCCGACTTCAGCTCAGGCCATGATCTCACAGTCTGTGGGTTCGAGCCCCGCATCGGGCTCTGTGCTGACGACTCAGAGCCTGGAGCCTGCTTCAGATTCTGTATCTCTCTCTCTCTCTCTCTCTCTCTCTCTCTCTCTGCCCTTCCCCTGCTCATACTCTGTCTCTATGTCTCTCAAAAATAAACAAACATTAAAAAAAAAATTAAAAAAAAAATCACTTAAGAGTTAAGCCCACAAAAAGTTAGTGACTCCTACTCCTACCACCTTTTAAGTAAGCGGTATTTGCTACCCTGCTCTCCATCTCCGGCTCACTTGTGACCTAGGACAGAGGACTGCTCTTCCTCTAGATCATTCCTTCCTCCCCCCCAACACTCCCACCACTTCTAAATCTTGCCACTTCTAAATCTTGGAACCCTACTTCCTTTGTGTAGGTGTACTGAAACTGTGCCTTCAATCAATCAACCCTGTGGGTTTCACTTCCCCAAAGTGAAAGTTTGATACTGTGGGAGCTAACTGCCAACCCCATGTGCCCCTCAATTCAGCCAGTCATAGTCCGCATATTCTTAATTCAATATACCAGCTCCAGCTTCTAAACCTGGTGACATTAGCAAAGTTTCAGAAAATAAGATCAATGTACAAAAATCAACTCAATTTCTGTATACTAGTAACAAGCAAATCATTAAGTCAAATTTAAAATCTCATTTGCAATAGTATCAAAACTCATAAAATACTCAGAAATAGATTTTTTTAAAGACATAAAATTTCAGGGTACCTGGGTGGTTCAGTTGGTTAAGCATCTGACTTCGGCTCAGGTCATGATCTCATGGTTCATGAGTTCAAGCTCTGCATGGGGCTCTGTGCTGACAGCTCAGAGCCTGAAGACTGTTTCAGATTCTGTGTCTCCCTCTCTCTCTGCTTCTCTCTAGCTCTCACTGTCTCTCTCTCAAAAATAAATAAACATTAAAAAAATAAATAAATAAAGACATAAAATTTCTACACTTAAAACTATAACATATTGCTAAGAGAAAGTAACCCCGCAATAAATGGAGAGATATACCATGGATTAAAATATTCAATATTATATGATCCTGCAATGTAGAATTTTGAACAGTCCCAATTACAAACATTTAAAAATTTTAATCTGTACCATATGTTTCCACGCATAGGTGGACTTTGTGAGATTTAACAGAAAACCAGGGGGAAGGGGAAGAGGGGAAGGAAAAAAGACACAGAGAGGGAGGGAGACAAAACATAAGAGACTCTTAAATACTAAGAACAAACCGGTTGAGGGAGGTATGGGAAGGGGGAGAGTGGGTGATGGGCACGGAGCAGGGCTCAGGTCGGGATGAGCACTGGGTGTTGTATGGAAACCAGTTTGACAATAAAAAAATTAAAGAAAAATTTTTTAATCTGTAAAGCAAAGTCCATGTGTTCTAAACTGACTGAAAGAAAATGATCTCTACACACATGGTTGAGTGTTCTTCCAGCATATTAACACCTAAAGGTACCTTTATTTTTATTTTTTCAGAGCAAGACTTACTGTTTTTCTTTCCTTGTCCCTATTTTCTCCACTACTATTACTATTGCAAAAGAGGTTTTTGGCTTAATCTTGTTAGTTTGTTTGCTTACTTGAATTTCTTTCGAAAACAAAGTGCTCTATAAAGCAAAAATGAAAAGAAGAAAATCTTCTTGTAGCAGGACATGGGTGTGGAATTTCATTTTATATAAATTTAAATTATACAAATTTGACATATCTTAATAATTCAAATATGAATAAATCTTCATTTTATATATGTAATTTTATAATATTTCAATGAAAATAATAAATAACCTCTAATTTCAAAAAAAGATGCAGTATTACCAAGACTCAGTTCTCCCCATATCGGTCTATAAATTGATCTATAGATTCTACAGCTTATCATACATGAAAGACTCACAGCTAGTCTCATCCTCAATGGGGAAAAACTGAGAGCCTTCCCCCCAAGGTCAGGAACACGACAGGGATGTCCACTCTAACTATTGTTTTCAACATAGTACTGGAGGTCCTAGCTTCAGCAATCAGACAACAAAAAGAAATAAAATGCATCCAAATTGGCAGGGAAGAAGTCAAACTTTCATTCTTCGCAGATGACATGATACTCTACATGGAAAACCCGAAAGACTCCACCAAAAAACTGCTGGAGCTGATACATGAATTCAGCAAAGTCACAGGATACAAAATCGACACACAGAAATCAGTTGCATTTGTATATACCAATAATGAAGCAGCAGAAAGAGAAATCAAGGAATCGTTCCCATTTACAATTGTACAAAAAACCATAAGATACCTGGGAATAAATCTAACCAAAGAGGTAAAAGATCCGTACACTGAAAACTATAGAACACTTATGAAAGAAAGTGAAGAGGACACAAAGAAATAGAGAAACAGTCCACACTCGTGGATTGGAAGAACAAAAATTGTTAAAATGTCTACACTATCGAAAGCAATCTACACGTTCAATTTAATCCTTATCAAAATAACATCAGCATTCTTCACAGAGCTAGAACAAACAATCTAAAAATTTGTATGGAACCACAAAAGACCCCAAATAGCCAAAGTAATATTGAAAAAGAAAACCGAAGTTGGAGGCATCATAATTCTGGACTTCAAGCTGTATTACAAAGCTGTAATCATCAAGATGGTATGGTACTGGCACAAAAACAGACACACAGATCAATGGAACAGAATATAGAACCCAGAAATGGACCAACAAATGTATGGCCAACTGATCTTTGAGAAAGCAGGAAGGAATATCCAATGAAATAAAGACAGTCTCTTCAGCAAATGGTGCTGGGAAGACTTGGACAGCAACATGCAGAAGAATGAAACTGGACCACTTTCTTATATCCTACACAAAAATAAACTCAAAATGGATTAAAGACCTAAATGTATGACAGGAAACTATCAAAATCCTAGAGGAGAAAACAGGCAGCCACCTCTTTGACCTCGGCCACAGCAACTTCTTTCTAGACATGTCTCCAGAGGCAAGGGAATCAGAAGCAAAAATGAACTCTTGGGATCTCATAAAGATAACAGGCTTCTGGGGGCACCTGGGTGGCTCAGTCGGTTAAGAATCCAACCTTGCCTCAGGTCATCATCTCGGGGTTCGTGGGTTCCCGCCCCACATCAGGCTCTGTGCTGATCCCCAGAGGCTGAAGCCTGCTTCAGATTCTGTGTCTCCCTCTCTCTACCCTGCCCCCACTCACACTCTTGTCTCTCTCTCAAAAATAAAGAAACATTAAAAAAAAATTTTAAGAAAGATAACAAGCTTCTGGACAGCAAAGGAAACAATCAACAAAACTAAAAGGCAACCAATGGAATGGAAGAAGATAGCTGCAAACGACATATCAGATAAAGGGTCAGTATCCAAAATCTATAAAGAACTTATCAAACTCAACACTCAAAAAACAAATAATCCAGTGAAGAAATGGGCATAAGACATGAATAGACAGTTTTCCAAAGAAGACATCCACGTGCTAATGGACACATGAAAAGATGCTCAGCATCGCTCATCATCAGGGAAATACAAATCAAAACTACAATGAGATACCACCTCACACCTGTCAGAGTGGCTAATATTAACAACTCAGGAAACAACAGATGTTGGCAAGGATGCAGAGAAAGGGGTACACTTTTGAACACTTAATTGGGAATGCAAACAACTGTAGCCACTCTGAAAAAAATATGGAGGTTCCTCAAAAAATTAAAAATAGAACTACCCTACTACCTAGCATTTGTATTACTAGGTATTCTAAAAGATACAAAAATGCTGATTCATAGGAGCACATGCACTCCAATGTTTATAGCGGCACTATCAATAATAGCCAAATTATGGAAAGAGCCCAAACGTCCATCAACTGATGAATGGATAAAGAAGATGTGGTGTACACACACACACACACACACACACACGCACACATATACAATGGAATATTACTTGGTGATCGAAAAGAATGAAATCTTGCCATTTGCAACAACATGGATGGAGCTAGAGTATAGTATGCTAAGTGAAATAAGTCAGTCAGAAAAAAACAGATACCCCATGCTTTCACTCATATGTGGAATTTAAGAAACAGAAGAATATAGGGGAAGGAAAGGAAAAATAAAATAAGATAAAAACAAAAAGGAAGGAAAAATATAAGAGACTCTTAAATACAGAAAACAAACTAGAAGGGAGGTGGGTGGGCGGTACGTTAAACGGGTGATGGGCATTAAGGAGGGCACTTGTCAGGACGAGCACTGGGTGTTATATGTAAGTGATGAACCACCAAATTCTACTCCTGAAACCAATACTACACTATATGTAACTAACTTGAATTTAAATTAAAAAAAATAATAATCAAATTATATACCTTAGATTTGTGCATTTCAATTTATTGAAACTTTAAAGAAAAAGAACCTTATAAAATAATGAGTGGTGGGTGGGGAGTGGAACAAGCTATAGCTAATAAAGGTAATTTGGAAGCTGATGATGGATATGTGGGAGTTTATTCTACTATTCTGTTTATTTTGTATCTGTTCAAATTTTCCATAACAAAAAAAAACTAAAAACAAAAAAAACAAGGACACACAAACCACAAATCAATGTTCTAAGTTAACTAATTCGTCAGAAATACAATTACTCTGTCAAATAGCTATAAATGTTTCTAATCACGGACTCTCTCGGTTTCTATATGTAGTCTGTCCCAGTCCGGTTACAAACGATCTATGCCCAGCACCAGCTGTCAATCACTCTCTCCGGAGCACTATTGATCTCTGCCCCATTCTTTTCTTCACTGAGCAATAGTAGTAATAGTAGTAGTAACAAGATTTACTTCTTAGAGGTTTTACGAGAATTAAATAACAAAACATATGTGGAGTACTTTGTGACCAGTGGCTGGCATAGAAGTGTTCCAGAAGCATTAGCTATTATTCTCATTAATGCAAATTGCTACAGTTTTTGCGTTGTTTTTTTTTTAAATTTCTAGGATCTATTTAGTTACTGGTAATTTTATGCTTTTTTTCTGAGTTATTTATGTCCCTTAAACTTTGAACTTACTACTTAAATAAATCCTTCTGCTTACATCTTCAAGTCAAAATACAAAAAAGAATCACATACTTTACTGATGAGGAAACTGACATTCAACATTAAACTCAGTAGACATTTCTGAGGGTGGTTGCCCTGGTGCAACCGTTCCTAGAAACAAAAGTCATTACTGCCAGACCCCATCCTGGCCCTGATGATTTGTCCACCCAGGAGCAGATTCCCAATCATAGCTGAGTCAGCCAGATCCCTTCTCCTGGTATCTATGGTATGTCCTTGGCAACACGCTGAGTGGGTCCTCTAACACTGCTGTCTTGTTCCTGCCTTTCCAGAAGCTGGGGAGTTAGCCTCTTCCAGCGATTCCATGCAACGGCTCCTCCAGCATCCTTCTGATAAACTCACTTCTTATTGCAAAGCTGGCTGGAGTTAGTTTGCATTCCTTAGATGACTGGGCGGGGTCACAACCAAGTTCTGGAACGCATAGCTCTTTATATTAGACACTCTCAAGCGTTTATCTTCTGGAAGCTTACTGTTTGCAAGGCACTGTACCACAATCTGTGCTGTGAGGACCAACAGGTTGTGATGGGAGATGAAGCGGTGCTTTACTAGGAAAGAGCTGCAGAAAATACACTAGGTAGGTATAAGGAACTGAAAGCAATACAGATTTACTGCAGAATAAGGCCAGAAAGGCACAGCGTTAATCCTCAATATATATTTGTTGAATTGATATTAAATTAGATATAAAACCAGACAGGTTGAGGACAAATCCCATATAGCTTTGAATGCCAAACTAAAGGATAAAGCATTTACTCTCCTCAGAATGGGGGCTACTGAAGGTTTCTGAGCAGAAGAGCCCTATGAGCTGTGCTTTGAAAGAATACTAACACCTCAGCCAGTCCTAATGAATGCTCAGGCTTACTAATGGGCTTAAGTTTCTGTGTTTTAAGTATGTTTCTAGCCAGGGACATTTACCAGCACATTGTACAGAAAGCAGAAGGGTTTGTTTCAATATCAGAATGATACTTCTGTTTGACTCTCCTCAGAGAACAACTGAAGACAGCTCATTTCGCCTTCCTGTGCGGATCTAATAAAATGAAGTTGCCAACAAAATTAACTTGGGCTCAACAATACTTCTCCACTAATTGTGACCTGAGGCAGATCTAATATTAGAACCATGTTATAGCAAGAAACTGTTAATTAAGTACCTACTTTATCAACGGAAGACAACCCAAATTCCATTGAATGTGCTTTATGAAACACTCTACAGCCTAAGAGGCAGGTTTCCGGCACAAGCAATCTTATTACTATGAAGTGTAATTTTAAACATAGACTCTAACATCACTGTTACCCCAGTTCAGAAAAGCTGTACTTTATTTTCCAACCACACAAAAGACAAAGCACCATTCTGTAAATCTTAGGGACCCAGTAACCTAAACACAAAAACTGATCTTATTCTACAGTAACTATTTACACGGCCATCTGAAGTAATAAAACAAATAAAAAGTGCAAAAAAGTCAAGTGAAAAACAAAATACTGTTACCCAAACAAATCAGTCTTTAAGCAAAACAAGTTTTCCTTTCCTTTCAAATAAAGGGAACTAAATATTTTAGCAATAAAAGCGCACGTAATTAACATTAATATGGTAATTGGTATGCCATGGAATCAGAAAACACATAAATTACCCATTCAAAGGTCAAAAATATTTTTTCATACCCTTGCCTGTACTGTAACTAGAAAACTACAAAACTAAGACTCTGAAAGTTGAAAAGACTCCAATAACTCGTTCAGAACTTCATCAACAGTTTCTGAGATACCCACAAGCACCTGTTTCCAGTGTATTCCAATTAAAGCTTTTAAGTTGGAACATGTACAAGCAAAAGCAGCAGTGCCCTGGGTGCGATAACAAAGCGAAGCCCACTCAGACACATGCCCAAGACTGGGATTAGGGACTCAGGGAGGGGGATGCTGTCACCGTCCTCCCGCACGCGCCCTGCCGCGCCCCGCCGCGCCGGGAACTCACAGCTCTGGTCTCGTACAGAACCAGCTTCTGGACGGAGCTTATGATGGGGGCAGCGGCCGCGGGCATGATCGGAAGAAATGGGGTCCCCCACGACAGGGCACCAGGCCGCGGCCCAGAGTGCGGCAGCCTCCAGACTGCCCCAGGAGGCCGGGAGAGAATGCACCTCAGACCCTGGACATCAGATGCAGCCGGAAAAAATGCCACTTATGTACTAAACAAACAAGACTGGGTATAGCTCAGGTGTTTCCGGCTCCCGACTCCCCACCTCCGGGCAAGTCCCGCCCCAGGCACGTCGGGGGCGGAGCTGGAGGTTATACGATAGAGAGGTCTTGTAGAGACTCCCAGAACCTGCGCGCTGCCTAGGAAGGAAGCCAAAGGCGCCATGTTTGGTGCGGGCGGAAGAAAAAGTGGGCGGAGAAAAAGTGGAGAGGTTAGTCTGGGCTCCTGCTCTATCTAGTCCTCGTCTTTGGAAAAGGGGGAGGGTTTGGGACTGGACTGCTTCTTTTGAAGCGGTTCTTTGAGTTGCAGAGAGATCCATTCGAAGTTGGTCTTTTTTTCCTTGCCTACCTCTGCCCTTATTTTCCTGGAAATATAACTGATAGCCCTTCGCTGAGTGCCGGTGTTTTTCCCCTTGCGTCTCTTTGTTATCTGTATTAACCCTTATGAGAATCAACAAAATCCATGTTGTCCGAAAGCTGTGTGGTTCAAGGAATTTTTTTTAATCACCTTTAAAAAAAAATCACCGAAAGTTGGGAGACTTTGCAAATTCTACAAACGGACCGTCGTGCAGTGTTTAGTGCAGTATGGTGAGGCACTGCCTTTAAAATCGGCAGTTCTGGGTTAAAATAAGGTCTCTTCCATTTGATATGTGTGAACCCAAATGGGCAATATACATGCCCTCTCTAATCATCACCTTATATATTTGTGAAAAGGAATGTATTAAAAATACAAAGTTAAATGCAAAAGTGTATAAGTAAAATTATTTTTTAAAAAAAGCAATAAATTACAGCCCCGCCTACAAGACCCGGTCCCCCAAGAGGCCCTGCGCGAAGCCCCGCCAGAGGTTCCCTAGGCAACCGCTGCACAGACAGAGACACCAGAGGCGGCTGCGGTCCGGCGGGTGGGGTCCCGTGGGCTCCTGAGGACTCTGCCGTGCCCAGGTAAGTTGGGGTCGTAGTCCCTCGCCCCAACGCATTTTGTATGTATTGAATGGAACCTCACCTCCTGCGGGGACCCCAGGCCAGTTCCTTTTCTTACAAAACTAAACTTCAGGATCTCTCAGTAAATTACTTTTTAAAACCATTTTCCCTTCCAACGACTGATGTCATTCCACAGATATTTACTGAGCACCTTCTATGAGAGTATAAGACATCACTTAAGTAGAATTGGTACGTTTCCCACGAGATGGGCCCCCTGTAAACCGCACAACCCACCTGGAGAGTTTCTCAACGGCCAAAATGGTGAAGGAACTTGTAAAAATTCTGTTGAATTATAGTATAAACTCATAACATAATGTGATATTAGAGATTATATTACAGAACAATGAGATATTAGAGATCATATTATAAATTTAAAATTGAGAAATTACCAGATTTTTTAAAAATAAATGTTCAATTATTTAGTATTTTAATTTTCTTTCATAGTTTGGTCCTACTTTTATTAAGAACTAGAAAGATGGCCATGTCAGTTCCGGCATTTTACATTGACTTGGATCTTTCAACTGGGAAGAATATTTAGTTCCGTTTTTTTCATAATGGAAACCAATTCTTCTGAATATAAGTTAAAGACCTGCACTAAAGTTTTTATTTAGGATAACAACTCTTAAAATATGTGTAGAATTCTGGTTTCCAGCATTTGGTTTTCAGTTGTTATATTATACTGTAATACAGCACTTCGATTTGAACCTCGTCTTGTTTGGTTCACCCGGAAGCACATCCTGAGACAAAAATTTGAGGGCAAGTGGTTCATATGGAAAGTAATCTCAAGGAACATCAGGGAACAGAAGGAAGCTAATAAAGGGAATATTACCAAGCAAATTTCTCTGTGGGCTGAATGCACTACAGAATACTGAGATATTTGTCTCAGAGTAATTCCGTCTTAAGGGCAAAGGAGCTGGGACATTTATTCCCCACCTCCCATTAGTTATTGGCTGAGGCCTGCTATAGCAGAACATTAACTTCCTGAACTTGTAGTCTGCCTGTGCTCAGGTACGGCAGCTGGAAAGAGCCCTCAGTCAAAGAGTCACACATGTTAGAAGTTGGAAGTCAGGCTGGCCATTCATAGAAAAGTTACATGTTATGACCACTAATAGCATCTGCTGTGTTCCAACCTTTGCCCTAACTCATACCCACTCTTCCCCCCACATGAGTTCACGCCATCCCCTCACCGATTCTTCACGATGGTGGCTGCTCCCAATTTCTGAAAGAAAAGGACTCACAGAAAGATGATTAGTGGGACAGGCTACAGAATCTACGACTGCAATTAATCCGAGGTCTGAAATTAATAATTCATCACTTCCTTCCTCTACCACCCATCCTCGATTTCTCTTACCCTTGGCACTTCTGCTGGGCTTAGTTGTTTTCCCAGTAGGGTGACCAGCCTTTATCCCTGAGGGGTATAAGCCTCTTGTTACCATGTCTTTATCAGGTTGGGCTTGCTGCAATTACAAGAGGAGTCTCAGAAAATGCCCTGAGTTCAAGACATACATCTCCCTGCTCCAAGCATGTAGCAGCAACCCTCTCCTCACCGGCCAGTACAGTAAACTTGAAGGGCATGCAGAGCCACATAGGACCGGGCAGCAGTTTTAGGCTTAGTGAAACCCAACTAAAGGGGTCCCCTGATAGCATCTCTTTCCCCTCAATCAGACCTCTAGTCCAGCAGAGCCTGAAGTCATGACAAATTCCTCATGTCAATCACCGAGAGTGATGGTAGCATCTCAATCCCACGCAATCTCAAACTGGCACTTTAATTGTACCTTTAAGAGGCCATTCCAACATTCTGTCAGACCAGCAGCTTCTGGATGAAGAGGTATGTGGTAGAATCAGTGGGTCCTTCTTTTCATACATCCTTTACTAAAAAGAGGGTCTTTTGATCCAAGGTGATATTATATGGGATCTCATTATGATAAATGAGATCCACTCTAACCTCTTAGATAGTGGTGCTGGCCAAGGCCTTGTGGGTAGGGAAGGCACATACCATACAGGGACACATGTCACCTGCTGTCTTCTCCAAGGTAAAGGGATTCCATGTAATCAGTTTGTCCCAGAATGGAGGTACCATTTTGAGGGCTTAGCCTCAGTCTCTGCCGGAGAAGGTGGGATGTTCAGTGATAGAATTAACTAAATCAGCCTCATAAGAGGGAGGCTCGTTGAGCCCATGCATGACCTCCATCACCTCCATCCCTACAACCATGCCTCCTACATTTTGGAAGCACTGAAGGGACCAAGAATAAAGACTGGCTAGTGTTTACTGGATAATCATCCTGTGTTGTGAGACACAAAAAATCCACATATTTTGTGTCCACTTGTATTTGTTTTCTATGTGGTATGACAAAATTACTACAACTTTAGCAGTTTAAAGTATAGTATCTCCTAGTTTCCATGTTCAGGAGCTCAGACGTAGCTTAGCTGGTCCTCCACTCAGGATCTCACAGGGCTGTGGTCAGGATGTTGGCTGCGTGGCGTTTTCACCTGAAGATTGGACTAGGGAAGAATCTGCTTCTGAGCTCATTGAAATTGTTGGCAAAATTCATCTCTTGGTAGTTGTAGGACTAAGGTCCTGCTTTTCTTCCTGGCTGTTGCCCAGGGGCTGCTCTCCGTGACTGGAGGCCATCCACTGTTCCTCGCCAGCAGTCCTTTCACAACGTGGCAACTTAATTCAGAGCCAACCAGGAGGTCTCTCCAGTGTGCTAAAATAGGATCTCACATAATACAACGTAATCACGGGAATGGTATTTTTTTTTTTAAGATTTAATTTTTTTCTAACGTTTATTTATTTTTGAGAGACATAGAGACACAGCGTGAGCAGGGGAAGGACAGAGAGAGAGGGAGACACAGAATCCGAAGCAGGCTCCAGGCTCTGATGAGCCATCAGCACAGAGCCCGACGTGGGGCTCGAACTCACAGACTGTGAGATCATGACCTAAGCTGAAGTCGGACGCTTAACCAACTGAGCCACCCAGGTGCCCCGGGAATGGTATTTCTAATACCTTTGTTAGATTTAGAAGCAAGTCACAGAGTCCATCTGCTCTTAAGGGAATGGACTTACATAGGGTGTGACTTGGTAGGGGTCACCAGAGAGTGTGTTTGCTATGCTCCTCTCCTAGGTCCATTCACCTGCCTCTTCCCCAGAACTCTTTCTCTCTTATCTTTTGATCTTGCTCCTCCCAGGCCTTTGACCAAGCCATTCAATATTGTCCTCCAAATGGAGGACCTAGGAATACTGCTTAAAGCTTTTCACACAAGGAGGATTTCCCCTACCCATCATCTTTCAGGGCTGCCTCTGAGTAGGATTAAAGTCTGGAAGCATTCCAACAGTTTGCACTAATATATCATGATTCATCCATGGTTTTTTTTTTAAGTTCCTATCAGCAGTTTGTAGGCAATTCCATACGATGTCTGAGCTGAGAAAGGGACATTGGATGAGCAAAAGACAGATGGCATGGTGTCTGGGCTGCTTATTTATAAAACTTATTTGTACCCTCCAGACCTGTTTGGACCTGATCCCCGCATTCCAGTTTTATCATTCAGTGGATTGCTACTGTGCCTGCCCAACTTTAGGACTAGATCTGACGTAACCAGTTCATGATGGGCACTTCCAGTTGCATGGTCACCTGATGTCCCATGGCCAGGCATTCATTCTCTCCCAGAGCCCAGAGCCTCACCAGGAGCTGCGTTTGAACGGGGGGTGGTTCTCTGCTGCAAACAGCAATGATCAACAGAGGTTTCTGTCGTGGCTTTCCCAAGACGCCAAAAGTATTCTCACCTACTATGGGTGCTTCCCTCTAGCATCATGGGATCCGACCAGGTATATGGCCCCAAGAAGCAGGCCTCTCGTACCATAGACTAAAACTGCTACACAGCTCTCTGTTGCTCTGAGGTTCGCTCAAAACTGACAGCTTTTGAAGTCACCCATTAAATGGATCAGAACAGTATTCCCAAGTATGCTACATGCTACCTCCAAAAACTAAAGAGACTTATAAAATACTGCACCTTTTTTTTTTTTTTTTTTTAGAGGTAGAAGGTATGAGGTATAATAAATCTGTCCTTTACCTTGGAGAGAACATCTCAGAATGTTCCAGACCACTGGTCTTTTAAAACTTCACCGAAGTAATGGGGCTTTAAATATTTGTAGATTTATCTTCCACTTTCTGCTGCTCCTGTGTCTTAAGAAGCCATCCAGAACATTTGCCACTTCCTGCTCACAGGCTCTGATATTATCAATATTGATAATATATCAACAAGGGATCAACAGGACCCCTTTGTACTACCCCTGCTAAAAGAGCAGGAGAGTCCTGGGGTAAGCCTGAATGTCTGTTGCCGACTGTTGTAAGCTAATACAAACCACTTCCAATCTTCTTTTCTGAGAGGGATTTTAAAAGACCCAACACATTTGCTGGGTGAGTAGCTGCATACCAAGGACAAGAAGCCATGTCTGGCTAGTAAAGATCTCACCTGCACAATTACAAGTGGGGCTATCGCTTGGTTAAGTTTTCAGTAGTCCTCCATCATCTGTCATGATCTATCTGGTTTTTTCCAAAAGTCACACTGGAGAATTAAGCGGGCTATCTTTTTAAACAGTTTTGGGTAACGCCTTTCCATTTCATTTGGAACAACTTGCTCTTTCTCTGGCCCAGGGGCCAAGGAGCAGGTCAACAGTTTCATGAGCCTCCACTTGGCTTTTCTACCACAGTGGCGCTTACTCCACAGGCAGGGAACCACCGTGAAGGTTCTGCCAGCTGCCCTCCCCATTACATAGTCAGGGACCAGGAAAAGAACCACGAGGTGGTCCTGCAGATCCTGCACTGTAAGACAGACTTGAGCCAAGACTCCATTAATTACTGGTTCTCCTTTGCCTTCACGCCAGCAGGAGGCCATGATGGCATTTTGGATCTGCTGGTGTTGGTGTCAGCTCAGATCCTGTGTCCTATAGACTCTAAAAGAGGAGGATAGTCCCACTTCCACAGTGTGTATTTCCCCAGGTAATGGTTGTAGGTTCCCTTGGAAAAGGAAGACTTGGGGAATCCCTATTGTTAATACTTGTTATGGGGTTGTAGGGTCTATAAGATTCCTTGTCTCCCCTTCAATAAATGGGCTCTGGAGCTAAGAACTGGGCAAAGAATCATGATTATCAACTCTGGGTGCTGACATCAGCCTTTGATTCACTTTCCCTTTGTCATTTTTAGAAATACAAATTAATAAACATTTTCATTCACTGCTCATCCATTTCACCCCCTAGAATTTCCATGGTTTATCAACCATCACCATAGATTTCTGTGGATCTTGCTTGTTGCCATTCTGGACTTCCTGCCCATTCCAGTAATTACACCTACTTTATTTCTGATGGTTAAGTGCTGCCATCTGGCCTCTAGTCTTCAGGACCCTGTCATCTTCACTGAAACGGGGGACCCCAGTATCATAGCAGCCTCTCCTCTAACTTTCAGTCCTGGCCTGCAAAGGACAGCCACCACTGTGCTTATTAAGGATACCAGTGCCCCCTTGCTAGATCATTCCTTATAGCCTTAATGAAGGCAGTGTCCTCTGCTCTCCCAACAAGCAGAGTTGGCTTATGAGTTCTCTGGCCTGTCATATCAAATCCATTTAACACATCACCTCCTTGAGCCTTTGACACACGACTCTATACTCTACCAAGGCATTTCCGGAATTTCTACCACATTTACTACAGGCTGTTGTTCTTTTCCAAGCTTCAAGAAACCTTACCAGCAGTGAATTAGGACGCACTCCAGGTGCCCTAGCCAGGATGTTACACCTTGAGTCATGGGAGAGAGACCCCGTATCAATTAACTCTCATCCAGTCTCCGTTCCCCCACGCAGCACCCTCAAGATCCTTTCTAGGCATGTTCTCCGCATTCCTGTTGGTGTATCATAGCCAGGCCCTCCATCTCTAGGTGCACCAATCCCTTTCTTCCTGTCCAGTGCCTCCGCAGCCAGGCTGGGCTGACGCTTGACCGCAGTTACTGCTCTAGAAGCTATGAGGAAGTTGAAGGCAGATCTTGTGGAGGGCAGGCATTGTATTCTGAAGCGTCTGCCTCAGGTGATGCAAGGAGAGGCGGCTATCCTTCCTGAAATGTGGCCGGGAGCTGCTTCTGTCAATGCAAGACATTCCACGTGCTACTGAGTGTTAGATGGAAAAGGAAAGAAGCCTCAGTTCTTTTCGCTGCCGCAGTTCGCTGCCGCAGTAAAGAATTACAGGACGGCAAAAGGAAAGTAAAGCAGAGCAAAGTTTTACCACAGTACATTCTAAGGCAGGAGCAGACCAGTCAAGAGAGACAAAGGCCCCAGAAACCCCAGGGCGTAGGCTTATATCATTTTTTTTTTTCTGAGTGCATCCTAAGGTAGCAACATTTGAGTGACAGGCCTGGATTATATAATAATTAGCCAATTGCACACACCCTTTCCGATGATGAATTCGAAATGCCTGCACTGGGTAGGAAACCACAACATTATTTGTATTCTAGAGGCATAGACCAAATAAGGACAACAGGGTGCTGTCTGCACAAGTGCAACAACTACAACGAACTTAACTCTTCCTCTGCTGGGATGTTGTGACCACAACCAGACTGCTAGATGGGTGGAATGGGGCGGTCCCCGGCAGTTCTCCATTGGGGATCTCCATCAGGGCGTCTAAGGTCCATCCTCTTGTTGCGCATGCCTAGCTTCCTGCCTCATACAGGTAAATCTTCGGGTTGGGAGTACTCAGACATCCACCTAAATGTCCCCATCCCAGGCCTTATGGCCCTGGATTAGTGTACTTAATAGAGACTCTTTAATAAATGCACCATCTCTATAAAAGGTTTAGATGCAGAGCAACTGAGTGGCTCAGTTGGTTAAGCTTCAAGTTTGGCTCAGATCATGATCCAGCCATTCCCAAGTTCGAGCCCCACATTGGGCTCTGTGCTGACAGCTCAAAGCCTGGAGCCTATTTCAGATTCTGTGCCCCTCCTGTGCTTGCGCTCTGTCTCTCTCTCTCAAAAATAAATAAATATTAAAAATAAAGTTTAGATGCATTTTCTCCTTTATAATTAGATTTTATAGTAGCATTGGTTATTTTTTTGGTACCAAAAAAACTTGAAATTTTAGTTCTTTTGTCGTGAGATTTTCTCAATCTTTTTAGTATACTGGTAGTAATTCTTATGATGTCTTTTTCATAATGATACTTTAAAATAATATTAGTATATTAAGTCCATTTGAATATTCTTAAATTCCACAGAGAAATATAATCATATCCCATTTACTCGGAACCATCGAGCCCCCATAATCCATTTTTCATTGTTCCATGAACAACATTCCAGACCACTGGTGTTATGCCCAGAATTCGGGGACCCCAAGAACCACCAGGGAGCCGAGTCCGATGCAAGAACAAAGAACTTTTAATCGAGCTAGCTCGAGCTCAATCTTCTACCGCACCACGCAGCGGTGGGTCGAGAGAGAGGGCCTGTTCCAAAAACACAATAGTTTTAAAGGGGTCTAGAGGCAGTGGGAGGGGTGATGGTCGTGACCCTAGCCAATTGGCTGAGGAAGGGTCCATAGGTCACTGGGCGTGGTTCTTTTGGAACCAGGAAGTTGCAGGTTTTGAGCAGGCACTGGGGACTCAGGGTGGAAGACAGGAAACACAATGGAGTCAGTCCCAGTTTGCCCTTAAGCAAAATGGAATCGGTCCCGTTTTGCCCTTACACTGGTTCCATTTTTGAAACCTGCTCATTAAAGTCATTTTGTAAGAATTTGTAGTACTAAAGAGTTTGTGTATCTTTTATAATATTTATTCCTGGTTACTTTATTATTTTGCTGGGGGCACCTGGGTGGCTCAGTTGGTTGAGCATCCAACTTCGGCTCAGGACATGATCAAGTGGCTCATGAGTTCGAGCCCTGCTTCGGGCTCACCGCTGTCAAGGCAGAGCCCGCTTGGAATACTGTCCCCCTCTTTCTCTGCCCCTCCCCCACTCACTCTTTCTCAAAAATTAAAAAATAAACATTAAAAAAAGAAAGGAACTGAATTTTGTATAATTTTGAATCCAGCAAATTGGATTATCGGATTAATTCTCAAAATTTATCTGTGATATATATGTTTCTTATGTAGACAATCATATCAACTGGGAATAATTACAGTTTTCTTTCTTTTGACTTGATATGACCAGAAAAGAACATTTTTTAAATGTCAAGCACAGAGCCCAACATGGGACTTGAACCCATGAAATCATGAGATCATGATCATGACCTGAGCCGAAACCAAGAGTCAGGTGCTTAACCAACTGAGCCACCCAGTCACCCCTGAAAAGAACATTTTTAATATTTAATCATTAAATATTATATTTGTCTTTTGTTAATACCTTTTATCAAGTTAAGGAAGTTCCCTTATTTTCCTAGTTGCTAAGAGATTTATCTTTTATTAATCATTAAAGAGGTTGAATTGTCTTATACTTTTTCTACATCCATTAAGATGATCATATAGTTTTTCTCTTTTATTTTAATATGATGAATTAATTTCTTACATTAAGCCAGCCTTGAGTTCCTGAGGAAAGCCCAACTTGGTCATGATGTTATTACCTTATTTATATATATATTGCCAGATTCAGTTAGCTAATGTTTTGATTAGGAGTTTTAAAATCTTGTTCATAAATGAAATTGGTACATAATTTTGCTTTTTCACACTATTCTCTGGTTTAGGTAAAGATTATATGAGACCCATAAACTGATGTAAGAAGTCTCCACTTTATCTTCTCTCTGAGAGAGTGTCTGGAAGCTTGTAAGACTGGAGCTCTTCAAAAAAACTATCTGGTTTCTTTTACTTTTTCTTTTTTTTCCCCAAAGACGCAATTTATTTACAAACCAAAGAAGCCAAGGAGACTTTAGCTACCCCCATCCCCTTCCTGAGCAAAAACTGAGAGAACAGACGTGGCTCTCCACCTCCTCATAAGGTCTTTGGTCGTGATAAACTATGAAATTGGGGCCTGGGGTCATTGTAAAGACCCTGGCAGAGCAGAGGCCTCCCTAAGAGAAACACGCAAGCCCGGCCTTCTGGCCCTGCCACCCAGTGACACTTTTTATGGGAAGATTTTTAGTCACTGACTCAGTTTCCTTATGGTTATAGAACTATTTAAGTTTTCTCTTTTTTTTCTTGAAAAGTTGATTTTTCTAGGAATTTGTCAGTTCCTAGAAATAATATCAGTTTATTCGGGATCACCTTGTTTATGGTGTCCTTGCATTATCTATATTATATCTGCAGCATTGTTGTTCTGTAGTCTCTTTGTTCTGCATCAAAGAACCATAAGTCACATATTCTTCTCAAGGAATCAGGGAATTTTTTTAAAAACTGCCATGGCCATGAGGCAAGCCTCAACAAATTTCAAAAAGTTGAAAAATTGAAATCAGAGAACAAACTCTGATTAACAAAAGTTAGAAATAGACAACAACAAAATTAGACAAATCTGTTTTGAGTTGTAAGAAACCATACTTCTAAAAACCTAATGTCTAATATTGTTTAATTGTGCCTTCTATCTTCTTGATCAATCTTGACAGAAGTTTTCTAGTTATACAATTCTTCAAAATACCGCTACTTAGCCTTGGTGACCCTCCTTCCATATAATATTTGTTTTCTATTTTATTAGCCTTTAAAATATATTTTTCTATTTTTCCTGGTTATTTTCCCTAACATCTCAAAAGTGGTAAGCTTATCCCGTGTACTTTTCTTTCTTTGGTTCCAATGTATTTAATGCTTCTAAATACTACTTTAGCTACATCTTATAAATTTTTTTATATATATGTTCATTTTTTTTCAGTTCTACGTATTGGATTTGTATTTCTGTTAGACCTATTAGTATCCCTACGCATGTATACACACACGTATGTGTGTGTAACTGTATAACATATATATGTATAGCATATTTAATTTTATCTTTAATTGAATACACACATATGTGTATATGTATAACTGTATAATATATGTGTGTATAACATATTTAATTTTATCTTTAATTGAATACACACATATGTGTATACGTATAACTGTATAACATGTGTATATAACATATTTAATCTTATCTTTAATTGAATACACACATATATGTTTATGTTTGCATGTATGTATTTTTTCCTTGATTTAGTCTCTCAGAAACATTTTGTCTTAGCTGTCTTTTGTACAACACATAACTAGATTTCTCTTTTTGCCTCAAACTAAGCTTTTATTGTTCTAATAGATGAGTTTAACTTTTTTGTCAGGATGGGCAAAATCCTTGTGTTTAGTGGTGTGGAATGGCTTTGGGGCTAAGTAAATTCTCAAGATATTCTCATTTTCCCTAACCTGCCTGTCTCTTCCAACTGAATTAGTCACTACCAATCTTTTTTTTTCTGATTGTAGCATTTTATATTATGAATTCTCAAGAGAATACAGAGGAGCATCCTTTTGCAGATATATTTAATGAAGACGAAGCTGAATATAACTTTTTGCTATCTAAACCTGTTTGCTTCGTTATATTTGGGAAACCAGTAAGTCATCTCTTGTAACTTATTACTTAATAATTTTTATTTTTAAGATCATACTGTTATATTACCATCCAAGAATGAAAACTACAATAACGTGCTAATCTTTTTGAGTGTTAGACCTTCATTGTATTTCTTAAAAATTGATACAATATTGGTTGTAAGTTCATAACTTTCTCTTCTCTTATACACTATAATTGAAAAGGAACCCACATTGTACTTATCTTTGTTTTTATGTTATGAAGATTTAATTCATCAAAGCATTGCACCATGAAAATTGTAGTAGTCTGTGATCCAGGTTATTTCAGACACTATTTACGTATAAAATTTTCTGTGAAATTTTGTGAGGCTCTCCGGGTGTTTGAAGGCAAGACACTATAGAGTCAAATGGGGAGCCTCCCCCATTAATGTCTGAAGCTACTGAGAGGCACTGTGCCTCACCTTTGCTCACAATGTTATTAGCAGACCTGTTATTATCTTTCCACGAAATAAGAAGAAACCAAAAATGCATGTTGTAAGATAGCCTCCCTTTCTAGGCATTTCTAGTAAGGACCTCTAGATGAGAGGTATTGTCAGCCATTGAGCTAGTTGGTAGTTACCATTAGAGAGCCTGAGCTGGTTAATTAAAGAGCCTCTTCAGAATAGCAGAGACAAAGACTCGATCCCATCCTTGATTTAATTTTGTGTAGACCCTGGGACTGGTACCCAGAAATGGTTCCAGTAACTTTCATTATGTTTCTTAACATATAATAGAGTTTTAAGAGTCAACAGGAAGAGCAGTCAGGTACAAATGTTACTTCATTGTCTTTAAAATATGACACTTTTCAAAGATGTCCAATAAGAAGGAATTTTTTGCTCTTGGAAATTACTAAGTGGAAGTCTGTCCAAACATTCATAGTTACAAACTTTAGAAAGGAAATAAAGCAATGGATTTCAATATAATCACAATGATATGTATTCAAAATTACAAAGTTTGCTAATCAAAAGAAGAAAGTACCTGTACCAGGTACAACTTCCTGTATTCAGGGCTATTTTCTTAATTTAAAAATGTTATTTAAGTCATTTCATAAAATGTGGCAAATGTGACTATTATAGAGAAAAATTAAGCTATAAATATATAGGATCTGCTGTTCTTTTTGTGTATGTGTGTGTGTATATGTGGACAAAAATTTTACTTGATAATATTCATGTATTGTAACCATCAATAGAATCTTTTAAGTGTGATTATCTGTTTCACTGGCAAATGGCTGTTCTTTTGGGTTTTAAATAACATGTTTCTTTTTAAGGGGGTTGGGAAGACAACCTTAGCCCGTCAGATAACACAAGCATGGAAATGTATTCGTGTAGAAGGTAAATTTTACCTTTTCCCCCCAATATTTTTTATAAAAACTTTCAAATATGCATAAAAATGTAAAGAATTGTACTACTAGATTCTGTTACTAACATTTTGCCATAATTGCTTTATCACACGTCACTACGAACCCAGTGAATATTACCTTCATAATGGCATCAGACATATTTTTATCTTAGTGTTAGTTCTAGTTTTGTTCATAGACGTAAGCATGGTTTATGAAATGTCTTTGATTCCCTAATTTCCTCATTTAGACCTCCTGGGGACCTGTGTGCTTTAAGTGTCTCCCTATGGAAGATGGGAAGAGAAGGAATGCCCACAGCTGCTCTTGGGAGCATGTTTCAAGACTTGATATTTTCAATGATAAATTTTATTTTTTATTATTTTGTTTTGTATTCTTTGCAGTATATAAAATGAGGATGGACATCTTTATATAAAATATTCTTTTGATCAGTACAACTCTATATGCCCTAATAGAAAAATAAGCAAAAGAATGAATTGGCAATTCATAAAAGTAGAACCAGGAGCATCTGGCTGGCACATTGGTTGAGCGTCCCACTCTTGATATTGGCTCAGGTCATAATCTCACAACTTGTGAGATCGAGCCCTTCATTGGGCTTCATGCTGACAGCATGGAGCCTGCTTAAATTCTCTTTCCATTCTTCTCTGCCTCTCCCCATACTCATGTTCTGTCTCTCAAAATAAACTTTTTTTTTAAAAAAGTAGACATAAAAATAGACAAAGATAAGAAAAAAGAGTTTAACCCCACTGTTATTCAAAGAAATGCTAATTAAAGTAACACTGATTCATATTTGCCTATCAAACTGACAAGGAATCTTTAAAGTTTCTGTAATCATTTTTGGCAAGAAAGTTATGAAATGAGGACTCCATGTGCTGTCAGTGGAACTGTAGTCTGGCACAGCACAATCCATAGATTACTAGCACCTAGGGACATAATTCCTGAGTCCTCCCCTAGGTCACGCCCCTGTCATTTCTTTCCCAGGATGTCTTCCACAATGGATGGAATATTTCCTCTTAAAAAGGAAACAACTCATTGAAATTCCAGCCTCAGGCCCCCTTTTTCTAATCAGTGTTTATCTATTTTTACGTTTCTTGATGGCATTCCTTCCTTTTATATAATCAGAGTGCAAAATCAATGGGTTCTGGATATAACTCTATGGTTATAAAATTATCTGGACTATTACGATGAGTCCTGGGTGTTGTATGTAAGTGATGAATCACCGAATTCTACTGAAGCCAGTGTTCTACCACTGTATGGTAACTAACCAGAGTTTAAATAAAAATTTAAAAAGAAAAAACATAAAATAAAGGGTTGGACATTTAAAAAAAGTATCTGGACTAATACTAGTGTATACTCTTGAGTAACCCTTTATAATTTCCGAATCACTGTCACATGCGCAATGTTATTTCATCCTAATATTCTCTTGGCGTACAGTACAGGGCATAAGCATGCAAGACCCAGAGGTGTTTAAGAAGTTAGCTTCCTCAAGATCCTTTAGCTAGCCAGGACAGAGAAAGTTCTCTGTGGAATGCATTCTGCTGCCTCATGCTTTGATTAGGCTTAAATGACATAATGTGTATAAATGTGTTCTGTAAACTCTTAAAGCAATATACACATCTTTAACTAATCTTTAAATGGATTTTTTTTTAATTTTTTTTTAATGTTTATTTATTTTTGAGACAGAGAGACACAGAGCATGAGTGAGGGAGGGGCAGAGAGAGAGAGGGAGACACAGAATCTGAAACAGGCTCCAGGCTCTGTGCCGTCAGCACAGAGCCCGATGCGGGGCTTGAACTCACAGACCGCGAGATCATGACCTGAGCCGAAGTTGGACGCTCAACCGACTGAGCCACCCAGGCGCCCCCTTTAACTAATCTTTAATAACAAAATTAATCTTTGTTACCAGCTAAAAGATACAAATATGGTGTGCCTGGGTGGCTCAGTTGGTTAAGTGTCCGACTCTTGGTTTTGAATAAAGTCATGATCTCAGGGTTCATGAGTTGGAGACTGGTGTGGACAGCAGGGAGCCTACTTGGTATTCTCTCTCCCTCCCTCTCCGCTCCTCCCCAATTCACATGCGTGTTCTCTCTCTGTCTCTCAAAATAAATAAACTTAAAAATAAATACAAATGTATTTCTTAATTTGGCAATTCTATTATCAGTCTGTGCTAACATTTTGAATTCATATTTTAGCTTTACCAATTTTGGAAGAACACATCGCCAGAGAAACTGAATCAGGAGTTATGGTAAATCTAAGTTTCAAAGTTACTAGGATTTTTTTTTTTTAAAAAAGCTCTGTATCAGAGATGTATTAGATACTAATGTACATTATCTGTGCTTGTTCTTAGTTGCAATCAATGCTGCTCAGTGGTCAAAACATTCCAGAGGAACTTGTCATAAAGCTAATGTTGGAGAAGCTCAACTCCCCGGAAGTTTCTCACTTTGGTATGTTTATTTTTATAAATTCGTGGCTGTCAAAGCGGCCTGAAAACTCATGCTTTAGCCGAGGCACGCATAAGTGCTGGAGTTGCTCTTTCCTTTGCCCTGAGGATTTCCTTTGCAGGAATCCCAGAGCCTGAATTCAGTTAAGCAATTTAGATATTTTTATTTGCTTGTTTACTTCATTTTATTCTCCAGCTTCTACATTTAAATAAATAAATAAATAAATAAATAAATAAATAAATAAATAAATAAATAAATAAATAGATAAATAGATAAATAAATAAATAAATAAGTTTGAATGCTTCGATCTTCTTCGACCATCGTGTTATCCAGCAAAAGCATCAACACTCTGCTGTGGTACTTCTCACGGCGGTGACCGCCTCTGCTGACTGCTTTCCCATCCACTCAGAGTTTTATTACTAAGTCCTGTCGATGGCTAGGCTTCTCTGCATTAACCCGCACTTATAAGGCCAGAATGGGGACTAGAATGGCACCGGCTTAGCCTCTGGCTCCAGATACTGGCAGGCCTCAGTCTGTTCATCCAGCCCTCTCACTCTGGACCCAAGAAGTCTCTCTGCACTCCAACAGACACAGAGCAGGGCCTTGGGGCCAACTTTCTCAAGACAAAGACTACTGAAGCTCAGAATGACTAAACGGAAGAGAGCAAACCCTGTGACATTTGCAAAAGAAGGAAGAAGAATAGAGATGGGCTGGGAAGAAAATCATCCACCTGAAATAGATTTATTGAATGAAAGAAGAAAAACTTAGAAAGCTGCATTATATTCTTAGTAAGTTAAGAGAAGACACTGTGACTATTAAAATACAGGGATAAAAATGAAATGCAGTAAAGTAAATCAATAATGGAAATAGCAAGAGCAAACTTGTCACTGCAAACTATGTATCATTTATGTCTATAAAGATTTCTCTACGTATAGATGGTATATGGAATGAATGATACCTATCCATCCAATTGTAGGTATATATATCATCTCTCCAGCATATATATTGTATATATACTTACACTCTATCAGTCTTTCTATTGTACAGTGATAAAGAGGCTGAACTTGGGGAAAACACCCAGAATGTGGGAGGTTAAATGAGTAAAAAGGTAAAAAGGATAACACAGGTCAGTAAATGACCTCAGAAAGCATAGTGACTGAAACTGAAGCATGTATACAAGTAAGTAGGAAAGTATCTTTTTTTGTTTATACTTCATCACAGCTTACCTCTCGAAAAATTTAGAGTAATTTACACGGCAACAAAAAAGATGATATAAATTATAAATATTGGCAAAAAGAGGAAAAAATGAAGAAAAAACCCTACTCGGCTATGCCATTTATGATGGTCATAACCTTTTTAACTTCTTACGGAAAATGTCAAACAGAAGTAAAGAGATTGCTATAAAATTCCCCTCATGTATCCATCAGCCAGCGTCAATGACAACTCTCATCTAATCTTGTTTTATGTAAACTCCTACCCACATCTGTCCCCCAACCTACTTTATTTTGAAACAAATTCATATCATATCAGTTCAGCTGTAAATGCTTTAGTATATATATCTCAGAAAGTTAAGGACTATTTTAAACCTACGTTCACATTACCGTACCTACAAAATTAATAGTAAATCATCTACTAATTACTCTGTGATTTCATTATTTGCCTTGCGTATTTTTTTCCAGCTGATTTGGGGGTTTTGTTTTTTTATTTTTGTCTTGTTGTGTTTTGTTTTTGGAAGCAGGATCCAACCAAGTTTCACACTTTGCATTTGATGGATAGGCCTCAAATCCCTTTTAATGTAGAAATGCCCCCTACCTCTTTCTATCATCCTGTGTCTTCTTTGGTGAAAACGCTGGTTATATGTGTTTAAGAGTTTCCTACATTCTGGATTTTGCTGACTGCATCCCCTGGTAGCATTTAATGTATTCCTCTTTCCCCGAGACGTGCTGTACACTGGTCCTTGTCCTGGGAGCTGGCAGAGGAAAAGCAGTATAAATGATTTCTTGAATCTGAGGGCCACACTCTCAGCATGTAATTGCATGCGTTTGCTCTAGGCATGCACAGCTGGGCTCATTTAAAGGCCATAGTGGGGGCAGGACCTAGAGCCTCTTCTGCCCAGACTCCCCTCACCTATGGTACAGCATCCCCAGAGGAATTTCTGTGCAACCTACACTCTACTAAATGCAGTTTAAAAGTCTCTGCTCAGCAAGAATTCTTTCTGATGTCTAGTCCTACCCTGCAGCCTGGTAGATAGTAGAAAAAAAGTTGGAAGTGAAGAGCTTTCAAAACAGGGATGTTAACTCTGGCCAGGGTCTGGGCGAGGCTGGGTAATTGATGACTCTAAAATCCCTAAAGACAGATGTGCACTGCTGGGAACACTGCCCAGTAAAGGGTTGCCAGATTCAATCTTAACTTTTTCTGCTCCAGAGCCTTTTATACTTGGGACTTTTATAGCTATTTAGAAGGAACTTGCACAATCTATAATTATAATCCTTTCATCCACAACCTGTCATGCTATGTTGGCTTTGGGCCAAAACCAGTTTCCATGAACTACATCCTGACCCAAGAGAAAAAGGTGGAGCCAATGCCTGAGCATCCTAAGAAGCCCCTCTCTAGTCCCCGTTTCTAGATTCCAGAAAAACTCATTTTCTCCAGTAAGTGATGGGCAGTCCTAATTTGGGCATTCCCTGCCCCATCACATAGTAAATGGTCTTGCAAGTCATTGGTCACCAGTGTATCCAATGATATCAGATTGGCATGAGGTCAGGTATATATTAGGGCTGGATGGACATGTTACCTGATGTTTCTGAATCTCTCATCACTTCAGTCTGAAAGCAGAGCATGCCATCTTCAGTTTTGCAAAAATGGGAATTCATTCCACTGAACCAGGAAGTGAGGACAAAGTGATGGAATGGGCCGGTTAGTTTTCCCTGGGCAGTCATATGGACAGTATTTCAGCTTTTTCTTGGTGGGGGTGGTGCAGACTGAGCACTAACCTGCAGAGTGTCTATTCTGCCTATGGCAGTACATACAGAGCCTTCCAGCAAGGAATGGTGTGAGGTCTTTCCTCCATCTTCAGCTTTGAGGGTAAGGGCTTGATAATGGTGTCAAGGAGATACAGGACAGGGAGGGGAAGTCTTCATCTATGCTTCCATCCTCCCACATATCTCTGGGGTTAGAGAGGTTGGCAGGGGGATTGGCAGCTCTGGTCCATCTATAAGGAAATATCCTCATGAGGTCTTTCCAGAATTGGGTCTAGAGAACTAAGCTATTCCACTGTCCCACATCTCTCCCATAGATGCATCCCTAGGGTCTGGATATGATGATACTGGCTACCTCTTAATGGGTAAAGCCCTAAAACTCATCACTTAGAAAATTTGGGTGGCCCAAATACTGGCCTATCAAGTGAGAACCAGACCCCATGGAAACAACCCATTCTTCTGCTGCTTCCACTAGGAAAGAGACCAAGTTTTTTAATTTTATTTTTGAGAGAGAAAGACAGAGAAGGGGAGGAGGAGAGAGACAGACAGACAGACAGACAGAATTTGAAGCAGGCTCCAGGCTCTGAGCTGTCAGCACAGAGCCCGACACAGGGCTCGAACTTGTGAACCATGAGATCATGACCTGAGCCAAAGTCAGACACTTAACTGACTGAGCCACTCAGGGGCCCCGAAAGAGACCAAGTTTTAAATTCATTCCAATATACATGTATTCCTGAGGTTTAGGAAACTTACAAATAGTTGCACTTGGAATGCCTGATAAGCTGTCCAAGCACTGGCAATGACTCTAGTAATACACAGGGTGCTGGAGAGCACAGCACACAGGGTCAGGCTTCCATCATCCATTTGTAATGCAGACTTTGGGCAGCGTTGCCAGCAGAGGGAATGAGAGGGATGAAGTATTATGTAATCCCTCTGTTGCTTAGAAGAGGAAGCCATGAACTCTGGAGACTGGTGGTCTCTGGAAATATCTGATCAGGAAGGGTGAGCTGGACAAGAGTTGAATTCATCCTAGGTTTAGGCCCTGCAGTCCCCTTCACCGCAGTATTCACCCTCAAAATGTATCAGATTGGGGGCTTAATGCCAGCCATCACGTCTTAACGTCTTGACAAGTTCCAATAAGGGTGTTAATCAAGTGGAGGATAACAATAGAATCCAAACCAAACTAGGGGAGGGGGAAGCCAGGGAAACAAAAAGCAAGAACAGCAGGAGGAGGCAAGTGGAGAAAGGTCTTGCCCAGTTCCCAAGGCCATGCCAATGCATGCAGTGGCTAAATTTTTGCAATGGATGCCTTAGCCAACCGTAAGAGAATCTTAAATATAGAGAACAAACTGAGGGTTGATGGGGATGGGGTAAATGGGTAATGGGCATTAAGGAGGGCATCTGTTGGGATGAGCACTGGGTGTTATATGTAAGGGATAAATCACTGGGTTCTACTCCTGAAAACAAGACTATACTGTATGTTAGCTAGAGAATAAAAAACTAAACTATAACTAAAATAAAATAAAATAAAATAATAAATAAAATAAATATATATATAATAAAATATTAATAAAATTATTATTAAACTAATAATAAAATAAAATAAACTAATAAATAAAATAAATGTATAATAATAAAAAATTATTAATAAATTATTAATAAACTAATAAATAAACTAAACTAAACTAAAATAAAATAGAATAGAATGGATGCCTTAGAGTACTACCATATTTCAGTCTTTGAAAGACAACAGCCAAAGCAACAAGTGAACCAACTTGGAAACTAAAGAGTGCAACAAGACAGGAGAGAATCCTAATTATAGCTCATATATCCAAAACTGAAGAGAACTTCTACCTTTCTGCCTTTTGAATTTAAACTACTTAGGATTGCTTCTCTGGGTAGCATCCAACACATAGTGTTTGAAAAAGCTTATGAGAAATGCCTAAGGATTTAATGAGATTTTGGATTATCATGATAGTTGTTGGTCTGCTTTTGTTAAAATTAAAAAAAAAGGATGTAATAAGCATATTCTTAACTGAGGATTTCGAGGTTGGCTTATTAGACACATTCATTTATTCATCTATCAACGGATGCTTCGTAACTGTTTTTTTAGTCATACTATTCTAGACATTGCATAGCCGTTCTCAAACTTTTTAGTCTCAAGACTCCTTTATAAGAATTGTTGAGCTTTTGCTTACTTGAGTTACATATATCAATATTTATCATATTAGAGATTAAAACTAAGAAATGTTGAAAATATTTGTTTAAAAATCATAACAAAACCATCACATGTTCACATTAATAGCACATTTTATTTAAAAAATAATTGTAGTCTTCAAAACAAAAAAAATATTGAGAAGAGTGGTATGGTTTTATATTTTTGCAAATCTCTTTAATGTCTGACTTAAGAGAAGACCTAGTTGGATTCTGTCTCCTTCTGCTCAATCTGTTGCAATTCATTGTTTCTGTTGAACTGTATGAGGAAAATCTAGTTTCACAGATACATAGTTAGAAAAGGAAAGTATATTTTAATAACCTTTAGAATAATTGATCCTACATCCAAACTCACCAAGGGTAAGTTTCTTAAAGGTTATTTACATTATAGAATCTGAAACCATATCAAGGACCTTTTTGAACTCTGTTACATTAAAATCCATTGGCCCAAGGGCACCTGAGTTGGTTAAGCATCTGCCTTCAGCTCAGGTCATGATCTCAGTGTTCATGAGTTAGAGCCCTGCATCGGGCTCTCTGCTGTCAGCACAGAGCCTGCTTCAGATCCTCTGTTCCCCTCTCTCTCTGTCCCCCCCCTCATTCTCTCTCTCCCTATCTCCCTCTCTCTCTTTCTCTCAAAAATAAATAACTATTTAAATAAATAAATAAATAAAATCCGTTGGTCTAGCTTGAACTTGGAATGCATGCATGATTTGGAGGCACGCTATGCAGTGGGAATTAGGAAAATAGTAATTCAGTGAGTTGTGCAGATCTTCCAAATGTCAACACTTTTCATTATGCAATATCGGAATATCACTTTTGTTAATTTCACCACCAATTTCATCAAGAAACATTTTAAAAATCGGGAAGTTGTTAAGCTTATGGCAATATATACACGTTCCCTAAAATTTGAGTTTTTGCTTGAATTTTATAATTGGCAACAAATACTGTCAGTTGAAGTGACCAGCTCAGTCCATTCACTTTTTAGAAAATGGCCACCAAATATCTGGAGCTGAATAACCATAATTTGTCCATCAGTTTTTTCAAGAAAAAAGAGTCCTATTACTATAGGAGAAAAATTGACTGAAGTTCTTTAGTGCTGAGGAAATTGAGACTTTACTAACAAGAGAAAGTTTTCTCAAGCATGACATAATTAAAGAAATATATTAAGGAAATTAATGTGATGATGGCAAACAGGGTAAATTTCCATGAGAAGATTTAGGTTTCTGGGTAGGAATTCAAGCCAATAAGTGTGCTACCCCAAAATCATATTGATAATGTTCTGTTTTTTAAACTGTATGAGAAAGTTCATTGGTGTTTATTACTCCCTATGACATATAAACATTATCTACATATATATTCTAAGATACCAGCTTTACACTGTATATATAATGAACTATATAACCCCTATACTATACCTTTACCATTCATCACAGGGCTTTCCTAACTGTTCAAAGAATTATTAGCATGGAATTTCCTTCCCTAGGCCCCACATGTGCTTAAAATAAATTGATTTGGAATTTTTTACGATGTTTCCTCCCAGGTCAGTGATTTTTTTTATTATCAGAAAAACATTATTCCTAGGTTATATTTCATGTGGCAATAAACTTAACTAGTACTTAAAAATGTTTGACAGATGATTTTAAGATCTACACTAATATTCATCAATAAGCAAATGAGATTTACAAAGTAATAACAAATCCACGCTCTCATCTATTGGTGACGTTACAAAACTTTAAAAATTATATTTTATTTGACAGGTTATATTGTCACTGAACTACCATCACTTTCACAGGAGGCCATGACTACTTTGCAGCAAATGGAATTAATTAAAAATTTAAATTTGAAGCCTGATGTAATAATCAATATTAAGGTAAGTTGTTTTTCTGCTGTAGTTAGCCATTCTTTTTGACAGTGAAGGAATATCTTCGAAAATACTAAGTAGTTAAGGAAATAATTTTTTTAAGTGTTCGATGTCTTAAATGTTTGTTTATTTTTGAGGAGAGAAAGAGAGGGAGAGAGAACGAGCAAGGGAAGGTATAGAGAAAGGGGGACAAGAGAACTAAGCAGGCTCTGTACTGTCAGCACAAAGCCCAATGTGAAGCTAGATCTCAGAACCATGAAATCATGACCTGAGCTGAAGTCAAACACTTACCTGAGCGAGCCACCCAGGCGCCCCCCAAGGAGATAACAATTTATGTATTAATCATAGGGACTGAGTTATTCTTTCTCATGCCTCTGTGCTCTTACATCTGCTGCTCCGTACCAGAGGAAATCCCTCCCAGCCTCTTCAGTAGGCTTAATTCAGTCATCCTTTGAAAGTCAGTTCAGGCATCATCTGTTTCCCTGGTGACCACCCCTTCCACACCAACACACATATTAACTAACTCATTCTCTCTCAATCTCTCTCTCTCATTCTCACTTTCTCCTTCTCTCTCTCCCTCCACATTTTCTCCCTCTCTCTTCCTCCATGTCCCCTATACCTTACTTACTACAGGAAAGTTAAATACTTCTGATGACCATTCATGTTGCTATCTTCTATTATAATCTCTTATTATCTTGTAATTGTCCATCTTCTTCTGGACTCTGCCTTACTCGAAGGCAAGAACTATGTCTTACTCATATAAACATCAACTAGCACAAGATAGAGTACCTAGTAGACACCTGATAAGTTTGCCAAATAAATACAATGAAAGAAGGAGCAAACGATTTGGTTATATGAACGTCAAAGAACACCGTTCAGCCTTGATTAAGAGTCACGGCTGGGTCCTATCCCCAATCTCTCCTTTATCAACAGAATTTGGCAAATCACGCTTAAGAGACTCGATTCCTACTTTACAAAAATAGTAACTGCTTCATGTGGGCATGATGAGAGTTCGGTGAGGCCAGGTCTGCTCGTTTATGTGAAAATTGATTGTAAGCTTTTATATTCATAACTGCCTGGCTTCACAAAGGGTTTGACAGCTCAAAATAAATGGGATGATTCTCAGCTCAGATGTTGGGACCCAGGGGTGTGTTAGGGTTAACTGTGAGAGAGAAGAGGTGTTGCAGTGCTAAGTATGGTGTAATCTGCAGCCTGCCACAGGTCATGGTTGGAGACCGATCAAAATTCCAGCATGAACCTTGAGAGTGTCATACGTGTGAATGTGTATATAAGGAAGAGAAGAAAAGATCTCAAACAACCAAAACCAAATATAAAGTCTAAGCCACGGAAAACATAGATTGTATAGAACAAGTGTATACAGATATCCAGGCCATTAGCCTCCAAATGCTTGCTAAATTTGGAGCATAAATTTGGTTCTGAGTTTGATGAGACAAGGTATAAACAGGAAATGTGACCATTTAAATAAAGTTCACATTGTCCATGAAAAGACAAGTCAGTCCTCGGGAAGAAACAAAATGAGAGAAATTAGAATTAAAATTTTGAATAAAAGAAATATCTTATATGGGTCTTAATATAAAAGATCATTAATAAAGAGAATGAAGCCCTAACCTCATTTATATTTTAAGTGTGATAGTGGGTATCCAAGGAGTTTCTAGACTACGTCTAGAGTATAATCAGAAGCCTGATGTGAGACAGAGCTCAGTGCAATACACATTTCTTTGATGGTTTGGCTTTATTTGGGGATAAGTCTTGGAATTTCCAGAGCAGAAGTTCTTAGCCTGGGATCTATGAATCCTTAAGCATCATGAAATAATAATATTAAATTATATTAATACATAAATTATAATAATCCGAAACTATGTTATTATGTATGTCTGCTTTTCTGAAGCAAAAGCCAATGGCTTTCCTCATATTCTAAAGGGGTCTGTATTACAAAAAAAAAAAAAAAAAAAAAATGGCGAAGGGCCGGTGATCTACTATAGCAGTGGTTCACAGAGTACGGTCCCAGAGCCAACCGCACCAACAGCTGTTAGAAATACAGAAAGTTTGTTAGAAATACATAGTCTCAGAGAAACTCTAGGGGGTGGCATTCAGCTGTCTGTGTTGAAAAGCCCTCCACAAGAGTCTGATGCCCACTGAAGTGTGAGGACCCCTGCTCTGAGGCATGTCCTTCAGACTCACCGTGAGTCAGTTTCTGCAAGTGGCAATATGAGACAGCCGAAGGCAGTGGTCTCTGTCGAGGACCCACAGTGTGGGTACTCTGGGTTGCTGAGTAGGGAAGGACAAATACACGTTATAAAAATGATCTGAGTGGATTGAAATCTTTCTCGAAGCTATAAAAGTCTTCCCTCAATAAATACCCATCCCATCTCCACAGGGAGATTAGAAATTGAAGAAATCAGAGATTGAACAAAGAAGGTCCTAAGTCTCTTGCTTGCTTTGTTTCTCAAAGTGTGGTGCATGCACCGTCAGCATCAGAATCACGGAAGATGCTTGTTAAAATTACTAATGTTGTTCCTTAGTGCCCCGACTACGATTTATGCCAGAGAGTTTCTGGACAAAGGCAGCACAGTACTACAGGCTACATATACAGGAGAGACCAGTGGGATCCTGAAGTCATCGAAAATCGTAGGAAAAAGAGGAAAGAAGCCCAAAAAGAAGGAAAAGGAGAAGAGGAAGGGGAAGAGGAGGAAGAGCAAGAAGAAGAAGAGGTAACATCCCAATACCATAGACTACACTTTTAAATTTGCTAGAATTAAATTAAATAATAGCATGGATAAAGAAAATAGCAGGCACTAGAGAAAATTACATTTTCTTTAAATTTTCATCTAGTCTAGAGGAAATAGAAAAAATATTTCATGTTTTCAGGAACTATTAGATCATAATCTAGAGGCCATCGAGTTCAACCTTCTTGTCAGTATGGAAGCCCTTCCACATCTCTGACAGCTAATCAGCTTCATTTCAGAGCAACAGAGACTTACTGGTCACCTACTGTGTCAAGCACTAGGTAAGCTAGAATGAGGAGTCAGAGCAATAAAAAACCAAGGAGAATGTAATATGGGGAGCAAGTAGCCCAAGCATAATCCACTTTATGAATAATCCCGATTCCAATATCTAGCAAAGAGAGCACATGAAAAAAATCTAAAGCCCAATTCACATGCACATGTTGTTATGATAATCCTAAAGTCAGCATAATGCAATGGGGCATCAAAAGAATTTTCTACCGTCACTTAGTGAGGAAGTTTGATGCGAAGAAATCTGTTAACAGGTGATGGGCTGGATTTGGCCCACGGGGGCGTGTGGGCCGTAGTTTGCCAATCCCTGCTCTCCTGAAATATGCCTGTGATCTCTCTATTATCAATTAATTTATTTATAATTTTTGAAGAACTTTATCTATTTTTGTAATTGCTGCAAATTATAGTTTTTTAATGTATTATAAATAAATACTATTTCTATTAGGGCAAAGTCAGATGTTAACTTATAGATGGATACATAGCAAATCATTTGTCCAGTAAAAAAGATAACCCCCAAAGGTTACAGTTTTATTGCCCTATAAGATATTAAGCAGACGGTACCCAACTTTGCAATCTTATTTCAGTGGTAATATATACCTCAGCTTTGTCATCCTGTTGGTTTCCTCACTGATGGGTTAAATGAATCTTTGACATTGTTCTTTAGTAGTAGATCTTAAAAGTTCTCACCACAAGAAAAAAAGTTGTAACTGTCTATGGTGACGAATGTCAACCAGACTTATTGTGGGTAACTTCTCAATATATAAAATACTGAATCATTATGTTGTACACCAGAAACGAATCTAATATTATATGTCAATTATATTTCAATTTTTATTTTTTTTAATTTAATGTTTATTTATTTTTGAAAGAGAGAAACAGCACAAACAAGGGAAGGGCAGAGAGATAGAGAGGGAGACACAGAATTGGAAACAGGCTCCAGGCTCTGAGCTGTCAGCACAGAGCCCGAGGTGGGGCTCGACCTCCCCAACTGCAAGATCATGACCTGAGCCAAAGTTGGATCCTCAACTGACTGAGCCACCCAGGCACCCCATATCTCAATTTTTAAAACCATTTAAAAAGATAAAATAATGTTCCCTGTGCTAATAAGGCACTAGGGAATAGCCAGCATCTATTCCATGTTTTCTTTTTAAAAAGGAAAACCTCATAGCAAATGGGAATAAAAGTGTGTCATTTTAGCATAAATAAAGCATACCATCTTATCAAAGATAGTGAGATAGAGGAGTCACAGCTCACTTAGTTACAGGGGCCACAGTTACGTCAATTTGTCATGTTGGTCGGGAACGTAATCAGGAAGAGTGAGGACTGGGGTAGGCTAGGACTACACTGTCCAATAGAGTAGCCGCTAGTCCTATGTGGCTATTTAACTTTAATTAAAATTGTACAAAATTTGAAATTTAGTTCCTCAGTAACACTAGCCACATTTCAAGTGCTCGTGACCAAATATGACCGTGTCTTCCGAATTGGACAGCACAGATACACAACATTTCCTTTATCGCAGGAAGTTCCACTTACAGCTAGAGGGTTCATGCCCTTCTTCAGAGGACAGCTGCCTCTCAGCTCCAGCCCAGGCAACTCTTGTCATGTGGGAATGCTAACCTATTTTTACCAGGTGGTGTGGTTTCTCCAGAGAAGCCAAAATCAGCATTTTAAAATAAAAGTAGTTGGCAACAACTAATCCAAAATTTCAAAAACACAATGTAGGCCCATGCTGTGGGATATAATCAAATTAATGTCTTTAGACTGAATTCAGTCCCAGGGGCCTGGTTTGCTGCGATGTCTGCCTAGAAGCACAGCCATGTTCAGAAGTCAAATGTGCAAACATGCTGCCCCCTTGGGTTGGTGGACAATAATTGCATGAAAGCGTTCACCCTTATATATACATAAATATAAACAATGTCCCTTAACTGCTGTAATAGCTTTGTATATGTTCTCTTAGCTTCCACTTTCCTTGATTCTCCTCATCCCATTCCATTCATTGCAAAAGCCAGATCCTTGTTTTAAAAATATGACCCTTGGGGTGCCTGGGTGGCTCAGTCGGTTGAGCGTCCAACTTCAGCTCAGGTCATGATCTCACAGTTTGTGAGTTCAAGCCCTGCATTGGGCTCTGTGCTGACAACTCAGAGCCTGGAACCTGCTTCGGATTCTGTGTCTCCCTCTCTCTCTCTGCTCCTCCCCCACTCACACCCTGTCTTTCTTTCAAAATTAAACATAAAATTTTTTTTTTAAATATGACCCTTAGTGACTTCCTATTAGCTGTAGCTGGAAATTCATACATCCTCGTGTGGCTTACAAGGCCGTGGACCTGGCCTCCCTGATCTCATCCCTGGCTCTCTCCCTGCCTGCTCATTGTATTCCAGCTATTTCGTTGGCCTTCCAGCTAATCCTCACCTCTTCTGGACTCAACGTCACCTCCGGGTTTTGCACTTACTGTTTCCTCTTCCCTCTGCCTACCACACTGTCTTCCGGATCTTCGTGTGCCTGCACCTTCTCCTTGCCCAGGTCCCACTCCATGGATGCCATCCTCAGAGACCATCCAGCAAGTGACTCTAACCCAGCATGTGATAGAAATATACTCCCACCATATGTAACTTTAAATGTGCTAGCAGATACTTTTCTTTAAAAAAGCAAAAAGAAACAGGTGAAAATAATTTTAATAATATATTTATTTAATCCAATATATCCAAAATATTATGCCAACATATAATCAACATAAAGATTCTGAGAGATCCATCTCTTTTTCATGCTAAGTTTTTGAAGTTTGGTGCATTCCAACTCACACTTGCCACACTTCAAGTGCTCAGTAGGTGTGTGTGGCTATATTGTGCTGGACAGCACAGGCCTAACCCTTTCCTCTGCTTTATCTTCCTCACAGCACTTACCACTTTCTGAAATTGTGTCATTAGTTTGCTTGCTTATTATCTGTCCACCGAATATAAGCTCTATGCAGCAAGTACTATATCCCCTGTGCTTGTAACAGTGCTTGGCATACAGTAGGTGCCTAATAAGAAGCCGTGTATTGACTGAACACACAAGTGTGCCATCCAGCCCTCTGCGAGAGAGAAAAGAAAGATAGCATCTTTTGAAAAAGACAATGCATATTAAGCCATTTTGAAATGTGTAATCTTTGGTCCAGTAATTCTATTTTTAGGAACTATTCTAAGGAAGAATATTAACAACATAAAGATTTATCTACAAAGCTATTTGGTGAAACGTTATTCATACTTATGAAAAATTTGAAATATCCTTGTTCAACTATAGACTAATGATTAAATAATCATGTATTTAGGGATATTAACCTATTATTTGACCATTAAAATAGTAGATAAAACATTTCAAAAAGGTTATCAAGTGACTTCCTTAATAGATAATATGATTCAAATAGTATAAAATGTAGATGTATGTGCATTCATAAAAACTAGAATTAGGTAATGAATTATAATGTTAATAATAGGATGAATATGATCTTTAATACCAACCAGCCCGTGGGCTAAGAACTTCTACATGTTCAATTCCCTCCGCCTTCAAATGTCACTTCTTCAGAGAACTCTTTCATGACCCCCGATATAAAATAGCACTTTGACCCATCACTCTCTATCTCCTCCACCCTGCGTTTCTTTCCCTAGTCCTTATCACCGCCCAACATGTTATACATTTCCTCGTCTACTTGTTTGTGCTCTCTGCTCCCCCGTTAGTCTGTGTGCTCCATGGGCCCTAGGGGCTTAGTTGGTTTTGTTCACTATCTTGTCTCAGGCTCCTAGAACAGTTCCTGGCACTCATCAATGAGTGAATTGATGAATGAATGAATCATCAATGAGTGAATCAATGAATGAATGAATGAACAAACCAACTGGAAGCTCAGTAAATCTAATTTCTTGATTCTCTCTCTAAAAATCAGATATTTTCCCCCTGCTCTTTCCTACTTCTCAAGGAGCATATAAATAAATAAATAAATAAGTATCCAAGTTAATTTAAAATTTTATTCCATCTAATAAAGGCCCCTTAGGGTATTCAATATCTCTTAAATAAAAACCCTCAGTCTCCCTTCTACCTGCTTCCCTCACCCTAAAATGGAAGTAGGTGTAAGGAGGGAGGGATGATGCGGCTTGTAAATTAAGTAATCCTTAACATAAAGATGTTAAAAATCTCTTCTTTTTCATTTAGGCATTTATTGCAGAAATGCAGATGGTGGCTGAACTTCTTCAACACCTAGTCCAGAGACCCGAGGATTATTTGGAAAATATCGATAACATTGTTAAACTTTATAAGGAAATAATTCTTCATTCTTTAGAAGTAAGAACGAGATGTATTGATGAAAATGGAAATATTGATGTTTGTGTTCTACCACTGATTGAACAGCTTTCACATTTTTTCATCCCCCTGTATTATCAATCTGATTCTCTACCACTTAAGTTTAATAGGATGCTATTAGAATTAGACTTCCATTTCAAAGGCTGTTTCACAGGACAGTATTATTTTACTCTTAAAAAGCAGCAGTATTGTTGAAAAGTGATATATGAACTCCGTTTTTCAAAAGTCACTGCAGGAATTCATTTATGGTCAGAGGTTGGAAAACCCATGTTAAGAGACTATTTTGTAAAAACATTTTCAATCTATAATTTATGGATTTTTTCTGAAACAAATGTACATTATTCTAAAAGGAGCTGTTTATTTATTGAAATTATTGCAATCTAAAAAATTATCCCCAGATTGGTTTCTATGGTTATCCCATTCAAAGTTGATTATATATAAACATGATTAAGGCCATTACATATTAGAATAGGATGGTTTTAATTAAAATAATTGGCATTTTTTAAATGTGATTACAAAAGTTACAATTATGTGAAAAGCATATTTGATTATGGTCAAAAGTTCAGGACAGACTCTGCCAAATTTGTGTTGGAGATTTATTCAACAAACATTTATCAAACTTGGGTATTTGGCCACACACCAGGCCAAGCAATAGGATACAAAGACAAATGAAAAAACAGGACTCAAGTTGCCTCTTCCCATCTGCTAGAGTAACTAAAAGAATTTCTTTTGTGCTTTTTTATAGAGCTCATATATGTTTAAAGACAAATGAGTGGATCATTTTCGTTTTCATTGTCCACCCCCAAAACAGGAACCAAATTTAATCGTTTTCTTGTGTATGACTTATTCCTCCCTATCTCTTTTTCTATCCCTGGATTTAAATTTTTCTTCTTAAGAGTAATTTGCATGTTTGTCTATAATGTTCTTTCTTCCTTCAGCAGAAATATCCTACAAACTGCTAAAGTGTCTGGCATTGGGTGTGAAATAAAGGATAATTAAAATAAGATTCAGAAAACTATATTCATGGTCATGAGATAGTCTTTTTTTTTATTTTTAATGTTTATTTTTGAGAGAGAGAGATAGAGCATGAGTTGGGGAGGAGCAGAGAGAGAGGGAGACAGAGAATCTGAAGCAGGCTCCAGGCTCCAAGCTGTCAGCACAGAGTCTAATGCAGGGCTTGAACCCACAAACCACGAAATCATGACCTGAACCAAAGTCAGACACTCAACTGACTGAGTCAACCAGGTGCCCTGCATGAGATAGTTTTTTTAAGGATAAGGACCAAGTCTTCCATCCTGGAAGCCAAGAACTTAGACTTTAAGCTCACATAGCACTTGCTGAATAGTGAAATAATTGCCTTTTATGGTAATTCCAGGGTACTGGTATGTGTAAAGGAAGGTAGGGGAAAGCCATAAAAGGTAAGAGCCTGCAATTTTAGCGTCCTCTGACCTGGGTCAGATGTCAGTTCACTTAGGAGGCCCAGGTCACCAAAATTCAGTGCTTCTCCAAAAGACGTAAGGAAAATAAGCGGGAATATCATTTTCTGGTTTATATCCTCCTTCAGGAGTTATCCAAGGCCAAGTCCTCATTCTTGCCTGTCTTTGAATCCCAACCTGACTCCTGGTCTGATACGGTGCATGTGTCTGTAGTCTTATACTCTGGCTTAGTAAGTCCACTCTTAAGAATCTAGCTTAAGAATCTGAAATACAGAAAAGCATTATGTACTTCCTTATTCAGAACATGACTATTTATGTTTAAATAAATAATACTGACATAATGTGCTGTCTAAAAGAAAAAGAAGGGCTTAGAACCCAACCTCACATAATATTGTGAAAAATGAAATGCCTGGACAATAGAGATGATTTGTTCATATTATTGCAATAAAGAGAACATTCATTAATGAGAACCTTCTCAAGGAAAAGAAAGGGGGACCTGGGGCTTTGTGGAGGCAGGGAAACAAGGCAGATACCTTTGAGTCTTAGGAAATGATGAAGGATGAAGACATATCTCATCTGAGTCCTCGAGAAAGAGTAGAGATGGGTCTTATCTCTCAATCATCCCCACTTTCTGGAAATACAGGGCTCAAGTAGAGTTCAACATTGCCAATGTACAAACATAAAATCTGGTGGATTTTAGATTTTAATGTTAAAAACAAAAATTAATGGAAGAAAATTGAGAAGAACATTAATATAATCTTGAGATAGAGAAAACCTAATATAAGCAAGAAAGGAGATCCAGAAACAATGAAAACAGATATATTTTATTATAAAAATATTTTATATTATAGAATATTCCATAAACAAAGTCAAAAGATAGATCTTTTTTATCTTTAAAGGTAAGATATTTGTAATCAATACAGGTTAAAGACTTCAATGAATGTTAGAGAAAAGAAACACTCTAATAGAAAAATGCCCAGATGTTATGGTTAGACAGAGTACATAGATGGATATCTGAATACTGAACCTCATCCAGAACCAGGGGAATAAAAAGTAGAACAAATCAATGTCATTTACAGTTATCGGTTTGGCAGAAATTATTCTATGTGTATATGCAGAGAGATAGATGCCCCAAAACACTTTTCATTTGGAAGGACTCTAAAATTTCAGTGGAAAGAAAACCTGAAAACAAAAACAAAAAAACAGAAAGAAAAGTTAAAAAAGGAACTGTTCATTTATTTAAACTGCAATCTAAAAACTTATCCCCAGATTGGTTTCTATGGTTATCCCATTCAAAGTTGATTATATATAAACATGATTAAGGCCATTACATATTAGGATAGGACAGTTTTAATTAAAATAATTAGCATTTTGAAAATATGATTACAAAAGTTACAAATATGTGAAAAGCATATTTGATTAGGGTCAAAATTCATGGTAAGAAGATTGGCTTAGGCTTTTGCAAAAGAGCACTTAAAATAACACACATTATATCATGCATAAAGCAAACAGTTCAGCTTTAAAGACTTCTTCATAATATACTAAGATTCTGATCTTGTATTCAGTTTTGCCAAGGATCTGGATTATATGGTATCTTTTCTATTTTCTGCAGGAAGTAATGGCTGAACACAATCCCCAGTATCTCATTGAGCTAGATGGAAATAAACCGCCAGAGGAGCTCTTCGTGGTAAGTGCAATGTTTAGTAAGAATATCCCACAGTTTGGAAAATCAGAAAGTGACTGACTGCATTGTACTTATTTTCATAAATATCAAAAATATATTTACATTTTAGTGCTATGTTTGAAAAATTCCTTATGACATTTAAAAATTTGATATTATATCTATTCATCTATCCATGTTTAAATCTAAAGTACATTCGAATTTAAAACTCTCTGTGTGACAAAAAGTGCCTCATAGCAAAAATAGAAGCAAATAACTGCCAATGAGCACGTGATAAGATGCGTAACATGAGCCATTAGGGACATGGAAACCAAAACCGTAATGGGATACCACTTCGCATCACTAAAATGGCTAAAATTTAAAAAAAGAAAAAGAAAAACCAGTAAGTAGTAAGTGAGGCTGTGGAAAAATTGGAACCCTCATATGTTGCTGGTAGGAGTGTAAAATGGTGTGGCCACTTTGGAAAATAGTTTGGTAGTTCCTCAATAAGCTAACCATGGAATTACCACATGACTCAGCTGAATCGACTCCTTGGTATTGAAACCGGTGTACATGTACAAAAACTTGTACATGAAGGTTCATAGCAGCACCAATCACAATAGCCGAAAGGTCGAAACAAGCTAAATTTCCACATACTGATGAATGGATAAATAAAATGTGGTGTACCTATACACTGGAATGTTCTTTGGCAATAAAACGCAATGAAGTTTTGAAAGATGCTACCACATGGATGAATGTTGAACACCTACTGAGTAAAAGAAAAGTTACAAAAGATCCCATGTGATTCCATTTATATAAAATACCCAAAATAGGCTGATGAATCAAATGGAAAATAGATCAGCGGTTGCTTGGGGTGAGGGTTACCACAACTGGAGATCTTGGGATGAATGTGAAGTGATTACTAATGGATAAAGGGTTTCTTTTTAGGGTGATGAAAATGTTCTAGGATTAGTTGTGGTGATGGGTGTGCAAATCTAAATAACCCAAAAACCACTGAATTGTATGGGTAAATTATACATATGTGAACTGTATCTCAGTGAAGCCGTTTTTTAAATAAAGAATATACTCCACGTTATATAGTCCATTCTACCTCACTGGACATTCGTCTCTTGTCTCTAGAGTTGGAGAATCCCAGAGGTCGCTCCTTGTGCACCCTTCTGTCTGCCCTACTAACTGCTGTTACTATCCCAGAGCTTCCTCCTGAATTCCATGCCTATATAATCAACTGCTACTCAGTGTATCCATTGGATGTCCAGTAGTTATCTCAGGTTTAAGAAAAATCCCAGATCTACCATGGCCACCACCTGCCCCATATACACTCCTCTCACAAGTTTCCCCTGTTGGTAAGCACCTAATCCACTCTTCAATCCGCTCTTCTCTTTTTTTTTTTTTTCCACATCCCACGCCCAAGCAGGCTTTTCCTTCAAAACATATCCAGAATTTAGATTTTACAAAACAGGACACACTTTTCTCACGGTAGAAGGCAGAAGCTCCAAAAGGCCTTGGTTGAACCTTCCCAAGCCTGTTAAGGCTTCAATTGTCATAGGCATCCTAGCCTTTCTGCCTATTCCATTGGCCAAAACAAGTTACATGGAGAAGCTCAATATCAGTGGCATAGGGAAGTGTATTCTACCCACAGTGAACTAGGGAATTAACCAGGGAAGGGAGAGAAGGATGAATTGTGAACAAATAATACAGTCTACCACAGATTACCATTGACCATCAGGACTTTGTCAGTCCACCATCTCTCATCTCAGAGTCTACGTTTCATGTTCTGCCTAGTGTCCCTGTTAGTTTCTATTTCTGCCATAGCAAAATACCACAGATTAGGTGGTTTAAAATGACAAAAATTTCTTTTCTTGTCGTTCTGGAGGTTAGAAATAAAAAATCAAGGTGTTAGCAGGGCCATGCTCCCTCCAAAGCCTCTAGGGGATGATCCAGCCTTGCCTCTTCCAGCTTCTGGTGGTCCCAGGCATCTCTTGGATCATGGCAGCAAACTCCAAGATCAGCCTCCATCTTGACATGGCTGTATTCCCTCTGCCTGAAGAGGTCCCACAGAGCTAGATCTCTAAGGACATTTGGGGACCAGAGGGCAGACTGTTATGGATTGAATTGTGTTCCCCCAAAAGATATGTTGAGGTCCTAACTTCCAATGCCTGTGAACGTAACCTTATTTGGAAACAGGATCTTTTCAGATGTAATCAAGTTCAGATGAGTTCATACTGAGTTAGAGTGGGTCATTACCCAATATGGGTGGTATCCTTAGAAGAGACTCAGACACACAGGCAGAAGATGGCTATGTGATATCAAGATGGAAATTGGAGTGTTACATCTACAAGCCAAGGAACACCAAAGATTGCCAGCAAACCACCAGAAGGTGGAGGCAAGGAAATATTCTACTCATAAGCTCATCACTGTTACAGAATATTTGAGATGTTCAAATGCCAATGTATTTAAATATTTGTTCTTTAACAAATCTAGACAGTTATGGATCGACTTAAATATCTGAATCTAAAAAGAGCAGCTGTTTTAACTAAACTTCAGAGTGCAGAGGAAGAAATTACTGACATAATGGACAATGTAAGTTATTTTTAACTCTTTGAAAGTCTATCTTTTCACTGTATGTTGTGGCCTCAATTTAATGTTTTCTTTTATGGTGTAAAAGAAATTTCAGGATATCTTTCGTAAGAATGGATTTGATTTTTAGGAAGAAGCTGTAATAATTAGGACAATTTTCTAGTAAACACTAAACACAGCAAAAGTCTTGATGGGGCACCAGGGTGGCTCAGTCAGTTAAGTGTCCGACTTCAGCTCAGGTCATGATCTCATGGTTCATGGGTTCAAGCCCCATGTCGGGCTCTGTGCTGACAGCTGGGAGCCTGGAGCCTGCTTTGGATTCTGCGTCTCTCTCTCTCCCCCTCCCTCGCTCACACTTTGTTTCTCTCTGTCTCTCAAAACTGAATAAACATTAAACTATTTTAATTAATTAATTAAACACAACAGAAGTCTTGGAACAAAGACGATAACATCAAAGTGATTAACCCCAAGAATAATGAGAAAGAAACCCAAATTCATTTTAAAAATGTTGCAACACCAAAGGAAGCAAAGACATAATAAAAGTCCTCAACTCTATAAACACTCATGTATTCCTTCAATCATTGAACCCTTTTTTAAAACACATACCTACTGATGTATTACGGATGTGACAGTGGTTGAGAGGGGAGCGCAGTCTACCAGGCAAACACCTTTCCTTTGAGAGAGCGCCCAGTGTCTGCTTCTCAAACACTTTTCCCAAGTTTGGACAGGAAATAGGGTGATAAGGAAAGAGTGACCGCCTCCGGATCTAACCAGATACATTTCAGTCTCTAGTTCATTGTCTGTAGACGCCATCAAGAAGGGTGGTAGCCCAGCGTGGCCCACCGATTGGGTTCTCAGTCTCATGCAACTCCCTTAGGCACCAACAGTTTCCTTAACAGTTAGCTACTTCTTTCAGACTTCAGTTTCCAACATTCATGCTGCCTCCCGTGGTGTGCACGCCTCTTTACTCTCTGATGCTACAGTGGTCCAGGCGAGATTCTAGCTCCTCATTCTCACCTGTCCTCCACAGTCAGCTCTGAAGCCAGCAGATACACGTGAGATCTACATCTGAAGGTTGGAGAGAACTGACCTGGACCCTTTCCCCCCCCACCCCCCCCCCAGCAGTTGCCCACCATGCTCTCTCTCCCCGGCTGTCTTGTCCCCTCTAACATAGCATGAGGACAGTGAACCCCTCAGCAATCTTCAGCCTGTGGAGAAGTGGATATTAACTTCTCTGGAGGGGCCCAACAGAGGACTGCGGAGGGAGACTTTTTATTTTAAGAAGAATGAAAGAGCGAAGTAAATGCCAAAAAAAAAGCAACCTGTATATAACATGTTACTATTTCAAAACTTAGTTAAACTGACTAAGAATCTGGTACACATTCAAACCTTTTCAGTAAGGATTTTTTTCGAATCAGGTTGTAAAATAAGGTCACAACATTCTATCTGTATTATATTCATTCTACTTTATAGTACAAGATGCTCAATAAAATTTAAAACAGGGTCAAAATAGAAATGAAAACTATTTGTCTTCTTACGTTTTGGACAAGTACAGAATGGTTGCCATTAAGAAAAAAGTCAGAATTTGCCTTATAGATTATTTCTTAAATAGTAAAGCACTGTCAACTAAAAAATTAAATACTTAATACTGTTAATTTTAGTAAAACTATGCCCACACTTTTCGTGCGTTATTTGTGCTTAATAGGATGAGCTGTTCCGCACTCTTGCATCTTATAAACTTATCGCACCAAGATACAGATGGCGGAGAAGCAGATGGGGACGTACGTGTCCTGTGAGTTTAAAAGAAGGTAACATTTATCAAGGATTACCAGATTTCTCCGTGAGGTAAGTAAGATTCTCACAACTTAAACTTAAAACTTGCCCATACCTCTTTTCAGGCGTTTATGATTATGGCACATTTTAAGTTTTCTAGGTAAAATGTACTGTCTTTCATCAGAAGAGACATTAAAAACATTTTTATTGAACCCGCGTCCCTATCTTCTTCCACCTATGCCGGCACCACCGTTTAAAGTGTTTATATTTGGACCTCCATCGTCAGGGAAGACAACACTTAGCAATTTGCTTGCAGAAAATTACAAAGGAAAGGTAAGTACTCATTCAGCTAGCTAGCTATCCACCTATCTATACTTGACTACATATAATTTGTAGAGCTTTGAGATTCATAGGATTTGTATTTAGTGTTCTTAATTTGACACTGTCAGCTGGGTGATGGTTCCACTGGGCTTGGTGTGGGGAACACCTCCTCCTTGCTGCTTATCATAGTTTCCAAAACCATGGGCTTTCCCTGGTTCCCCGAAGTCCCCAGATCTGACTGCTATGTCATGTGGACTGTGCCACGCATTACCCGTTTTGGTTTCACTCATCTCCTGTTTCCTGGGTCACAGTCCTCCTAGCTCACCATCCCCCTCTCCATACAGTCACTCCTGCCATCATCCTTAGTATCTACAAAGATGACCCTCTGTGGTGACGGACACTCTGGCCTGGCCATTCCTTGGCCCCTTTCCCCAGAGATCTTGTTCTCCGTCCTCAGTAAAGTGAAGAGAAATTATGTTTAGTGTAGACCAGAGTGATAGCCATTCGGGTGGTAAGGTGTAGGCAGATGGAGGATATAATTTGAAGGCAGAGCCCAAGGATTTGGTGAGGAATTCGAACAGACAGCAGTTCTGCGAAGGCCAATGTGCTGGAGTGGAGAACACACGGGGGAAGGCATAAGATGACGAGGGCCGAAGATGTAGTCAGACAGAGCACTGCAGCCCTGAGAAGGAGGAGTTTGGATTTATTTCCATGCTATTCCTTTGAACTCGGGCGTAACATTTTCTATTTGCTTTAACTTTTTAATCATAAAATATGACAATCAGAAAAGTGAGGCTCAGTGAATTGTCACAAAACAAACGCCCATATAACCACCAACCAGGACAAATATAGAATTGCCAGCACCCTGAATGTTGATCCTCTTACTCCTTCCGCAAAGGTAACTGCCGCCCTGAACTTGGTGGTATCCGCTCCTGTTCTTTTCTCTTATGGTTTGACCTTGGAGTGTACATCCAAATGCCTTCGATGAGTTTGCATGTTTTTTTTAACTTCCTAGACTTAGACAATTTATGTTCTTCGTGCCTGGCTTTTCTCACTTGCCATTATGATTATGATATTTGTGCATGTTATTTATACATGGTATTGCATATAGCCACAATCTATATATTTTTTATTGCATTCTATGGATTGGATTATATTATAATTTATTTGTCCATTTGAGTGTTAATAAAACTTGGGTTGATTCCAGTTTGAGTATTATGAATAATATTGCTATAAATATTCTCGTATATGTCTCATGGTGCACATATGGTGTCTTTATATGTTTTGGAGATATGCCTAGCAGTAAGATTCCTGGGACATTGAGTATGCATACAGTCAACTTGTGTAGAGAATGCTCATTTTCCATTTTCCAAACGATTGGCAGCGTGTGACAGTTCTGTTATTACACATTCCTTCCAACTTTCGTTATGGTCAGTCTTTCTAATTTAAGCCATTCTAATAGGCATATCTCACTGTGGTTTGATTTGCATTTCCCTGAAATGAGTGAAGTTAAACATTTCTTCTTTGTTTATTGGCCATTCAGATATTCTCTTTTTTGAAGTGTTCGCTTGAGCCTGTTGGGCGTTTGAAACTTTTTTGCAAATTATTGGTAGGAGTTCCTTAAATTGTCTGTATACAAATTCTTTTTTGATAATAAGCATTATGAATATTTTCTACTACTCTGTGGCTACCACATGTGGTTTGTTCACATTACGTTACAGTATGTGTCAGACAAAGGAATTATAAGTTTGAAATATAAAGAGCTCTGACAAACCAAAGTGCAGATGAAGCCCCAATGGAAAAAAATAGCAAACAAGCAATCCCCAAAATAACAGATACAATAGAATAGCCATTAATCATGGGAAAAGGGTTATCACCTCCCTAATAACCAAAGAGATGTCAATCTCACTGTTGGAGTTGAAAAATCACTATTAATACCCAGTATTGATTGATGTGTGGCTAGGATGGGGAGAAGTACATTTTCATATAATGCTTGTAAGGGCGTAACCATTGTACATTTTCATATAATGCTTGTAAGAGCATAACCATTTTAGGGATGGCAGTTGGAAATATGTAAGTGCCTAAAATCCATGCATATCCTTTAAACTGTCAGTCCTATTTTATAAATTTTTTCTAAAGAAACTCTCAAAGATGTATACATAACTGTGTTCATCATAGCCTGGTTACTATTATAATAGTAAAAACGTGTATAATACCTAAATATATATTATTACCATTTTAGTTAAATAAGGTATAACATGTTCATCTACTATCTAAAACTGTGCTTCCATTAAAAAATGATGGTGAAGATGTGTATTTATTGGCATGGAATAAAGTAATATAAGCATATTGAAGGAAAAGTAAAATGTAATCTAGAAGTATGGAAGTATTATTTAAACTTAAGAGGCATAGAGAAATATATATCCGACATCCCAATATTCAGTGTGGAGTATATTATCTACTGTACGATGGACTTATATTCAGAATATATATAGAATTATTATCCGTTTTTTTAAATGGCCAAAAGTTGAACATATGATTAAAAACAGAAGGCAAGTGAATGACCAACAGCACCCAAAAAGAAGCTCAAAATGATTTGTGATCAGGGAAATGTGAATTTAAACTACAGAGAGATACTTCTTCACACCTGCTACAATGGCCAAAATGTGAAAGATTCACAAAACCAAGTGTTGGTGAAGACGTGGAGTAACTGTAATTTGTATACATTTGCTGGTAGGAATGTAAAGTAGTTCATCCACTTTGGAAACAGTTTAATGGCTTATTATAAAATCAAATATACACTTACTATACGACCCAGTAATTCCACTTCTAGGTATTTATCCAAGAGAAATAAAAACATATGTTCACAAAAAAACTTCCTCACAGGTGTTCATTGCTAGTTTATTTATATAACAGACCCAAACTGGAAAAACCCAAATGTCCATCAATAGATGAAGGAATAATAAAAAAAAACCTGTGGCATATTCATACAGTGACACTACCTAACTGTAAAAAGGAACTGATTACTAATATACACACTTACACTGATGAATCTTAGAAACAGTGTAAAAGGGGAAAAGCTTAGAAAGATTACATACTAGATGATCCTCTTTACATGAAATTCTAGAAAAGGCAGAACTAACATATCGTGACAGAAAACAGAAAGTAATGTCCAGGGCCAGGAACTAATGATAAAGAAGCATAAAGGAACTTTCTGGAATGATGTAAATGTTCCATATCCTGATTGTAGTTGTTATGTATATATATTTGTCAAAACTCATTAGACCGTATACTTATAATGGCTGCCTTTTATTGGATGTAAGTCGTCCATGAAAAATTGACTTAAAAATATGTAACTTGAATATGTATTACATGATACGTATGTATATAAATACTTCATACTACATGAAAAGTAGGACTGAATTTCTATGAAGGCATGTACTCAAAACCATTAAATTCCAAAAATAACATACTTCAAGCAGCATTAAGATGTTCAAGATAGAAAATAGAAATAGATATCGGTGAATAATGTGTTTAATATTCACAGTGATTTGTGCTTATGTTGCTTTTCTCAACTATTCTTTGCAGGTAATTGACTATGCCAAACTTGTTCAGCCACGTTTTGATAAAGCCCTTGAAACACTAATAAGCGATACTATCACTGAGGCCACTGAAGCGGCGATTAAAGCTGTGAAAGAACAGCTTCTCATAAAACTACAAGCTAAAAAACAAGGTGAGCCATCTCTTTTAAATGTGTGTTCTAAGCTGAGGTCAGCAGTTCAGCCTGGCTACCTGAGGGCGAGGACTTGGTTTGCTCGCCTTGATCCCCTTGCACGTCGTACGGTGCAGCCTCTTAATACTGGGTTGAAGACACGAATAGACATAAACCTCATTCATGAACAGAGAAATGATTTCAGTCCTAGGCTTCTAAGGAAAGGAATCAGAAAGAGCTTCCAAACTTGGATTTACTTTTATGGATTTGCTTGCTGGGCACAGACTGAGTCGAATTTATACCTTCATTGACACCAGTTGTGACAACACTCCACCTGATTCTTGTAGAGTTTGCATTGTTGTTGTTGCTGCTGCTGCCGCTGCTGTTCTTTTAGTGTGTAGGTGTGTATGTCAGCCTCCATCGTAAGTAATTAATTTTTTCTGGGGCGCCTGGGTGGCTCAGTCAGTTGAGCATCCGACTTTTGATTTGGGCGTAGGTCATGAACTCACGGGTCTGAGATTGAGCCCCGCATCAGGTTCCATGCTGACAGCGTGGAGCCTGCTTGGAATTCTTTCTCTCCCTCTCTCTCTCTGCCGCTCCCCCACTCATGTGCAAGCGCATGCTCTCTCTCTCTCACTCTCTCGAAAGAAATAAATAAACTTTTTTAAAAATTAATTTTTTCTATTTGGGGAATATTAATTTCAAATTCAAAACAGTCATAAAGGGGCACCTGGATGGCTCAGTTGTTTAGCGTCAGACTCTTGATACTGGTTCAGGTCATGATCTCACAATTCATGGGATTGATCCCACATCAGACCCTGTGGCGACAGCACGGAGCCTGCTTGGGATTCTCTCGCCCCCTCTCTCTGTCCCTGTCTTGCTTGTGTGCACTCTGTCTCTTAAAATAAGTGAATAAATGTGAAAAAAAATTTAAAAAACAGTCATAAAGCAGTGAAATTGGAAGAAGCCTTAGTGATCAATTAACACGGTTCTGTAACTTTCCAGATGAGGAAAACTTTTTACATAAATTGTGCAGCTTTTGTCATTTTCTATGCTTGAACCTATTTAAATAGCAAGGAAATTATCTCTTCCTACATGGCACTGTTGAGCTTTTGCTAGGAAAGAACAGGTTATTTGATTAATAAATCTGCCTCTCTTCTTTCTCATTGGCCTATAAACAAGTAAAAGAGTCAACACGGTGCCCAAGGGATTGCAAAAACAACAGCAAAAAGACCAGCATTTAAATTCCATGCCATCCAAATGATCATCCAGATGATTCAAAATGAATTTCAATTTTAGTTTGTTGTCCTCAAAGTGAGAACCCAAAGTTTTGAAAATATTCATGGACAACTCACAAACTAAAGCTTCAGAAATATTGACCAAGATGGCTCGTTATTCAGCTTATTTAAGGTTTGGCAAAATGAATTCATTAACACATTCAAGTACCCACTTTGTGTTAGACGTGATTTAGGCACTGGGCCACAGCCATTAACAAGACACAGGAACTCCTGTCTTTGTGGTTGTTATATTTTAATGAAGGATGGGGTGGGGGGTGGGGAGAAACAAGTGAACAAATGGAAAAAATATAACACAGTAATGGGGCAGGCGGGAATGGGGCAGGGGTGCTGGAGTGTTGGGACGAGCAGGGAAGAGAGGACATTTAAATGAAGCCTGGCTCAGGAGAGGAACTAGCTGGGCCCCAGTTAGGAAGAGCAGTGATCAGTAGTGTTTCTTGAAGTCTGTAGTGATTCCTTTCATATCAAATTATGGCACGAAATCATAGATTTTAGGTCTTCCCACAAATTGCTTTCTTCCACCAGAATGTAGAAATAGAGGCGTCTCTCATATATTGCCAACTTAAAAGTCTCTTCCTTTTCTTTTTCAAATTCAGTAATTATTCTAAATCTGACGGTAGGTTTCTTAACATCATTTTAATTGGAATTTTCATGCCAGTTCCACTCCTTTGCTAGTTTTGCTAATTTCACTACCGATATACTCTTAAGAAAAATTTGTCAGTGGAGAATATTGAAGTTTTTTTTAACATAGAAAATTCTGTAATAACACAGGGGATGGCGGCCAACATGGATTAGGCTTCCGGCGTGCCAAGCATTTTCTAAGCATTTGCATCTATGATCTCATTGAATCCTTACAACAGTGCTTTCAGTTTGATGATCCTTATTTTGTCCAGTAGAAATTGAAACAGAGAGATCAAATGATTTGCCAAAGCCACAATGTCTGAATCAGAACTCACACTCAATCTGTCTTTAAAAAGCAGAGGACTTCATCACTATACCTGTCTCCCTACCCCCCCCCCAACTATATTTGCAAACACAATCCATTACTGTCTTTCAGAAGAGTTAACTTTAAGAGAACTTGAAAGAAAATTTGGAAGGAAGAAGTATGACAAGTTCCCAACTGACGTAGATAGGAGCTCAGAAGAGATGCGGACTTCATTTGATGAAGATGGTAAAAAATACACTGCTGATGTTCTTGGCCAAATCTTTCCCACTATAAGCAGATTAGCTGGTAAAACATGTTATTCTTTTATGCAGCGTTCACTGGTGAATACCAAAGAGGAAGCTCTTTAGAAGACAATGAAGACCAAAGAAATTCAGAAAATGTCAATGATCAAACCTCTAAAACTGGTAAAGATGGTAAAAAATGAATGTGAATCATGCCATGCTTATGGGTCTTATTTCCATTTATTTCATATTTTATCTTGTTTATATTGAAGCTTTAAATTATCCCCCAAATTGGACCCTTAAGGAGAAAAATAGTTAGCCTTTCTCCTATAGTTTTAAACTGAGCAGCTATAGAACAGAAATAGACTTACTAGAATGAAGAAAAAAAACTTAGAAACTAGGGAGTCTAATAAAATAATAAATTCATTCTTAAAAGCTGTCTACTTTAATATACCAGAATCGGAATACCACAAACCCAGAGTTTTAGCTGTGAAATGTTACCATTTGGTGCTATTTACTCTCATAAATTTTTTCCATTCATATATTAACATAATTGAGAGCACACAATGTAAACTGTTGTTGCCTTTTTTGATTTATAATGCAACATTTAATTATATTTCTTCATTAGGAAATATTTTAATCCTCATTTTAAATTGCTGCACAATTTCCTGAAATTCATAGGTAATAGTTTTAAGTAGTTCTTTAGGTTGTAATCTTGTTATTTTTCAGATATTTTTTTGCTACTACAAATAATGCTTTAATGAATTTTTTACATTGTCTACATGTTGACATAGGTAGAATCACTAGTTTAATGCATATGAAGTTGTCGACAGAGTCAAATTGCTTTGCATAAAAGTTATTCCAAATAATGTTCCCCTCAGTAATATATAAAATATGTGCCATTGTTTCCTTGGTATATTCTCTTTTAAAATATAATTTCAATTTTTATTTGACTATTTCTGAAATATAGTTTTTAATATTTGTTAACCATTTTCCTCTTTTCCGAGGTGACTGTTTTGATCCTTTGCTCATTTTTCCAAATTGTCGTATCAGTGATATGGTTTCTATAAGAACTTGCTATATTAGTGACTTATTTTTCATATGTTTTTTCCACATTGGGTGGTTTTTCTTTTAAATAATTTTGCTGTTTTTAGAGGGATTTTTCATATTTTTGTAGTCAAATCTTTGCTTTCACTTTGTTTCTTTCTTCCATTTACTTTCAGATCTTATAAAGTCTTCCTCTCAACCAAAGACTTAATATATACTTACATTCCTTTTTTTCTATTGATCCAACCTTTTGGTTTTTAGTTTTAAAATGCATCTGAGCCTGGGTGGCTCAGCCAGTTACGCGTCCAACTTCAGCTCAGGTCATAATCTTGCAGTTTGAGTTCAAGCTCTGTGTCGGGCTCTGTGCTGACAGCTCAGAGCCTGGAGCCTCCTTCTGATTCTGTGTCTCCCTCTCTCTTTACCCCTCCCCCCCTCAAAATAAACATATAAATAAATAAATGAATAAATAAATAAATAAATCTATAATTTATAGTGTTATATGATACAGAGTTGGGGTTTTTTATTTGTTTGGGTGGTTGGTTGGTTGGTTGATTCCTCCTGATTCAGACAGATGTGTGCTTGGCTGCTGTGTATTTTAGCATCATAGGAATTGAACTGGGCACTGTCAGACACTTACGTATGGCACTCCTCCTCAAACACACACACACACACACACACACACACACACACACACACACACACACACTTCACAGGAAGACCCCAGACATTAAAATTTTGGTCCAGTAGCATCTGGTCAAGCCCCATCTCAGCTGCTGCAGAGTTCCTAGGACACAAAGATAGCCGCTTGACCATACTGTCTGTTTTCTCCTTGGGGGAGGCAGTCCAAGGTAGAAGCAAGCGTCAAGGCCTCTATCTACTGCTGGAGTGATGCCAGAACTGCCAGTATGCCCTCGTGTAAAGGCATTCTCCCTGCCCTGTGTGTCTGAGACAAGCACAGCCTTTACCTCCTGAATCCAAGAGACCACTAGTTACATCAGGAAGGGCAAATTTGATTTTTTTTCCCAATTTAGATCCACTGCCATTATATGAAACTAAAATTACTCTTGATTTTGTTGTAGGATGGGCATTATCTTTATTTTTCGCTGCTGATATTATGTGCCCTATTGTTTACCTCTTTGATTACTATGATTGTAATTTTAATTTTAAAAAATTAGGAACATGAGTCCTGGCTCCCTGGGCCCATGACACACTCTTCTTTGAGAATCACCTACAATTAATACTGTTCTTTAGGTGTTAGCAATGTTTTATTCACAGAGGAAACCAGTAGAACATCTACATTTAAAAGAAGTTTTCAAAGCTCTAGTTCAGATCTTAAGTTGGACCCCCAAAAAGGTAAATTAATATTTGGGTAATTTGGTTTGCCTCGATTGTGAACCTAAAGCTCATAAATAATTCCTTGAGAATTTTGGAGAAAGATGTGATTTAAAAAATTAGTAATTATTAATACTCTGTCTTAAAGGCTACTCTATTATGAACACTTAGACATGCAGGAACACAGGGGGGAAAAAAGAAAATGTGATATGTTGTTTTAGTGAAACAGGGGCTCTATCTTTCTGTTCCACCATCTTTGGCATGTGGCTACCAGAATAAGTTACAAGATGGCCAGTGATGCCCCAGCCACCATATCACTGTGCTCGGCAGGAAGAGGGAAAGGTAAGGGACAAAAACCGGCACTCCAGCCTCCTGCCTTATTAGAGGAATGGATGAATATTTATATCATGATGCAGTCTGTGAGCCAGCTCAGCTGTGTAAGGAGACATTCAGCATGCAGTGATGACAAGAATGAAGTACAGCACTTGAAAATCCAGCCCGAGCCACTCATTCTTCCATCTCTGCCAACCTGCATATTTCTTATCCACTTACTGTTTCATGTGGTCTTATGCTTCATCTTGTTTTCTGATTAATCCTCTAGATGGGCATGTTTTAGCTTGAGCCCTACAATCCTTTGGTTCCTACCTTTTCCTCCTGGCTTCCTGGGTTTTGACTCCTACTGGACATGATTTTCTTCTTACCTCATTCACTTTTGTTCCAAAACACTAGCTTTAAGCCACTGCTCTGATGTTTTGTGCTTCCTAACTTAACATTTCCCCCCTAATCTATTTCCCTCTTCTTGGAACATGTACATCAGTAACACAAAGATAGTATTTTGGGGGGTCAAGTATTAACTATCATGTTCTATTGTAAATAGCATTGTCCACTAAAATTATTAACGGAATTAGTTATTTTACTTTAGACTCAATAGAAGACTTAATAGAAGAGGTAACTGCAGATCATCCAGAGGTTCTTTCTATAATAGAGGACACTATAAAAATGACAAAGGATATGAACTTTGAACATCCATATGAAAAACATGCTGAAATCTTAGAGGAAGTCATCAAAGAGGTAAGAAATCCAGATCCAAATGTTTATGCTTAGTAATTTTTAATTTCAACAACTATTCAATATAATTTAATAGCTTTGAAATTAATTCTTTATTAACTTTTATTTTCTTTAACTGAGGTCATTTGGTTAAAATGTGCATATGAAGCCAGTACCAAAGTTAGATATTTCATCTATGAGCTAATTAGTTGTAAACCAAGACAAACTTTACTTCATAGCAATTTATTTCATCCAGCCACCTTGAACATGTGTTCATAGGGGAAATGGATGGAGAGATAAGTGATTTTCCAATCTAAGGGGAAAGGAAAGCCTCAGATGCTTTGCCCTACTGATGGAAAATCAGAAGGTTTATCTTTGATTTATAAAAAACAAGATATCCATACGGGTCTGATTTGTACAGGGACCTTGAGTAAGCATTCAGAGCAACAGTCAAAGACAAAAATCTGTTTTGGACTCTCAATGAACTTCTTCTCTGTAATTTGAAAATGATGTAATTAAAAATTATGGGAGAAGAAAAAAAATGTTTTAAGAGTATAGCACTGCAACACATTGGGTGGGCTCCTTGAGTCCCAGGCTGTACCCAAGGTGAGTTGCTGTCCCCCTCTGAGCTTCCCATAGAGATCTTTCAACTTCCCCTGCTCTCTTCAGGTTTTCTGTCATCAACTGATCCCTTCAGAAACATTCTGAGGGGGGCGCCTGCGTGGCTCAATTGGTTAGGCATCCAGCTCTTGATTTTGGCTCAAGTCATAATCTCGTGGTTTGTGAGTTCAAGCCCCACACCAGGCTCTGCGCTGACAGCACAGAGCCTTCTTGAGATTCTCTCTCTTTCCCCCTCTCGCAGTTCCTCCCCCACTTTGCTCTATCTCTCTCTCCAAATAAATAAACTTAAAAAAAAAAATTAAGAAAAAAAAAAAAAAGAAACATTCCGAGAGCCTACTGTTTGCCCTATAACATGCTAGATTCTAGGACTATGAAGATTAATTAAACACAGTTCTTTAAAGAACCATCAGTCAGGTGGGGAAGGCTGGTGTATAATCTAAGAATTGAGTTATCACGTACTAAGTGGTAAGTAGATATGTGAAAGGTGTAGGAATCCCACAAAGGTCAGGTCCATGGAAGGTGAGACAGAGCATGGAAGAGGAGAGACATACAAGTAAGGCAGGTCTTTAGCACAGTGGAAGTCCCATCCTTACCCTTCACTGGAATTTTTTTCCATTCTCTTCAGAGTTTATTTTGGAGGATACAAGTCTATAGGGAGTACCAATGCATTTCTGATGTAGGAATGTATGTAGTGTCACTAGATGATAAACTGACACTCTAGGATTGTGGAGGGGTTTAAATCACATTAGATTTTTTAATTAATTAATTAATTAATTAATTAATTAATTTATTTGAGAGAGACAATGCATTAGCGCCAGCAGTGGGGGAGGGGCAGAGGGAGAGAGAAAGAATCTTTTTTTTTAAGGTTTTTTTTATGTCTTTATTTATTTTTGAGAGCAGGAGAGACAAAGCATGAGTCGGGGAGGGTCAGAGAGAGAGAGGGAGACACAGAATCTGAAGCAGGCTCCAGGCTCCGAGCTGTCAGCACAGAACCCGACGCGGGGCTCAAACTCACAGACTGTGAGATCATGACCTGAGCCGAAGTCGGACACTTAACCAACTCAGCAACCCAAGCGCCCCTAAAGTTTATTTTTGAGAGAGAGAGAGCACAAGTGCAGAAGGGGCAGAGAGAGGGAGGAAGACACAAAATTGAAAGCAAGTTCCAGTCTCTGAACTGTCAGTGCAGAGCCCAACAGGGGGCTCAAACTCACAAATCATGATATCATGACCTGAGCTGAACTCAGATGCTTAACACACTGAGCCACCCAGGTGCCACAAGAGAGAATCTTAAACTCTCTCTACACTCAGCATGGGGCTTGATCCCACAATGCTGGGATCATGACCTAAACTGAAATCAAGAATTGGATGCTCAATCGACTGAGACACCCAGGTGCTCCTAAATCACATTAGATTTTAACATCAAATCTCATATCAGATTGTCTTTCTCAAGAGACACCTGTGCAGAAAACTGTTTGACCTGTCATCAGTTTTGATGATCTCTGTGAGTAGTAAAACTATTTTTAAAAAGTAGTGAGATTTAACCTAAAACTGCTGTAGGAAGAACAATGTCCTCGTCAGTTGTGTGTTGTGATTTACCATAATCCCTGAACCACTGGTGCTACACAATTGCACAAACTTTTTCTGGGGCAAGCCAGCACCCAGCCACAATCTCTGAGCCTCTGCGGCAGTGTGATTACACAAATGTTCCCAGGGGCAAGCCAGCACCTGCCCACTGCTCAGCGAGACCTCCCCACCCCCACAGAGGGTTGGAGCAGGTCCAAGCTGGAGGACCCTCAGAAGTGAGGGGTTTGGAAACACAGCCCCATCTGAGATGAAATTCAGAAGGGAGGTGCCACCTAGCAGGCTGACAGCTTGGACACAAACAGTGTAGAAGCAGGGAGTAGACAGAGCCAGATACAAAGGAGGGGTGCTTGATTGCCCATTGGTAAGAGTGCAGTGTTCCTGTGCCAGAGACTGGGAAGCTGGGTGAAGCCATTTTCACTTGTCCCATGTATGCACATACATGCACACATGCACAAGGGCCACACCTATCCACCCCAGTGAGCTAAGCAGCAGCATCTAGTGGAGAATGGAGCCATTACACCAAGCCCATCCAATAGCACTTATCAAGCCCTAGAGGACCACTACAAGTATCTCCACCTACTTACTGTACAGACTATATAGTGCTTCATAGTTTGACTTCCAGGGGAATCCAGATATAATTTCATTCAGATCATTCTGTTCACTGGTCCATCTATTCTTTTTTTTCTTTTCTTTTCTTATTCTTGGATATAAAGAGAGAAAAAAATTATTTTTATATTCCATTTTTATTAAAAAATTTTTAATTTTTTTATTATATTATATTTTGTAATTTTTCTGTTCTATTTTACTTTCTTCATTTCATTTTATTCTACTTTATTGTATACATTTTTAAATTTTGAAACGTTTTCTAACCTTTTTTTCCTTTTCTTTCCCTTTCTTCTCTATTCTATCAAGCTTCTTTCAACAACCAGACCAAAACCTACCTAGGATCTAGCTTCCTTTATATGATTTTTTGTGTTGTTTTTAATTTTTTAGTTTTAATCTTTTATTTTATTAATTCTTTTTCTTCCTCCAAAATGACAAAATAAAGGAATTCACTCCAAAAGAAATAAATAGGAAGAAATGATAGCCAGGGACTTAATCAACACGGATATAACCAAGATGTCTGAACTAGGATTTAGAATTATGATAATAAGAATACTAGTTGGGGTTGAAAAAAAGCGTACAATCTCTTTCTGTGGAGATAAAAGAAGTAAAATCTAATCAGAACAAAATTAAAAATGATATAACTGAGATGCAATCTCAAATGGAGTCCACGGCAGCAAGGATGGATGAAGCAGAGCAGCAAATCAGCGATATAGAAGACAAAATTATGGAGAATAATGAAGCAGAAAAAAGAGGGAAACTAAGGCAAAGAGTATAAGAATTAGAGAACTCAGTGACTCATTAAAAAGGAATAGCATCCAAATCATAGGAGTCCCAGAAGATGAAGAAAGAGAAAAAGGGAAAGAAGATTTATGTGAGCAGATCATAACAGAAAACTATCCTAACCCAGGGAAAGATGCAGACATCAAAATCCAAGAAGCACTGAGACCTCCCACTAGATTCAACAAAAAACAACCATCAACAAGGCATATCATAGTCAAATTCACAAAATACACAGACAAGGATAGAATTATGAAAGCAGCAAGGGAAAAAATAGTCCCTAACCTGTAAGGGAAGACAGATCAGGTTTGGAGCAGACCTATCCACAGAAACTTGGCAGGCCTGAAAGGAGTGGCAGGATATATTCAATGTGCTGAATCAGAAAAATATACAGCCAAGAATTCTTTATCCAGCAAGGCTGTGATTCAGAATAGAAGGAGAGATAAAGAGTTTCCCAGACGAACAAAAACTAGAGGAGTTCATGACCACCAAACTAGCCCTGCAAGAAATGTTTATGACCACTAAACCAGCCCTGCAAGAAAATTTAAGGGGGACTCTCGAAAGGGAGAAAAGAACAAATGGAATTTAAAAGACCAAAAGAAACGAAGACTAGAAAAGTTCAGAAAACACCACCAGAAACTCCCAACTCTACAGGCAACACCATGGCAATAAATTCATATCTTTCAGTACTCTAAATGTCAATGGACTAAATGCTCCAATCAAAAGACGTAGAGTAACAGAATGGATAAGAAAACAAGATCCATCTATACCCTGTTTACAAGAGACCCATTTTAGACCTAAAGACAACTTCATATTAAAAGTAAGGGGATGGAGAACCATCTATCATGCTAATGGTCACCAAACTCAAGGCGGAGTAGCCATAGTTATAGCAGACAATCTAGATTTTAAAATAAAGACTGTAACAAGAGATGAAGAAGGGCATTATATCATAATAAGGGGTCTATCCACCAGGAAGATCTAACAATTATAAACATTTATGCCCCCAATGTGAATAACCCAAATAAATCAATTGATCAAAAAACATAAAGAACCTCATTGATAATAATACCATAATAGCAGGGGACTTCAATAACCCACTTACAACAATGGACAAATCATCTAAGAAGAAAATCAACAAGGAAACGATGGCTTTGAATGACACATTGGACCGGATGGACTTAACAGATATATTCAGAACATTTCATCCTGAAGCAGCAGAATATACATTCTTCTCGAGTGCACATGCAATATTCTCCAGAATAAATCACATCCTAAGACACAAATCAGCCCTCAACAAATACAAAAAGATTCAGATGGTTCTATGCATATTTTCAGGCCACAACACTATGAAACTCTAAATCAACCACAAGAAAAAAATTTGGAAAGACAATGAATAATTGGAGATTAAAGAATATCCTACTGAAGAATGAATGGGTTAACCAAGATGTTAAAGAGGAATATAAAAAGTGCATGGAAGCCAATGAAAATGATAACACTGCAGCCCAAAACCTCTGGGATGCAGCAAAGGAGTTCATAAAAGGGAAGCATAGAGCAATCCAGGCCTTCCTAAAGAAGGAAGAAAGGTCTCAGGTATACAATGTAACCTTAACACCTTAAAAAGCTGGAAAAAGAACTGCAAATAAAACTCTAAACCAGCAGAAGACAAGAAACAATAAAGATTAGAGCAGAAATCAATGCTATCAAAATAAATAAAAAAACAGAACCGTAGAATAGATCAATGAAACCAAGAGCTGGTGCTTTGAAAGAATCAACAAAACTGGTAAACCCCTAGCCAGTTTGAACAAAAAGAGACAAGAAAGGATCCAAATAAATAAAATCACAAATGAAAGAGAAGAGATCACAACCAACACTGCAGAAATACAAACAATAATAAAAGAATAATATGAGCAATTATATGCCAATAAATTGGGCAATCTGGGAGAAATGGACAAATTCCTAGAAACATATAAACTACCAAAACTGAAACAGGAGGAAATAGAAAATTTGTACAGACCCATAACCAGTAAAGAAATTGAATTAGTAATCAAAAATCTCCAAAAAAAAAACCAGAGTCTAGGGTCGGATTGCTTTCCAGGGTAATTCTACCAAACATTTAAAGAAGAGTTAACACCTATTCTTTTGAAGCTGTTCCAAAAAATATAAATGGAAGGAAAACTTCCAAGCTCATTCTATGAGGCAAGTATTATCTTGATTCCAAAACCAGACAAAGACCCCACTGAAAAGGAGAACTATAGACCAATTTTCCTGATGAACATGGATGGAAAAATCCTCAACAAGATAATAGCGAACCAGATCCAACAATACATTCAAAGAATTATTCATCATGATCAAGTGGGATTTATACCTGAGATGCAGGGCTGATTCAATATCCACAAAGCAATCAATGTGATTCATCACATCAATAAAAGAAAGGACAAGAGCCACATGATCCTCTCAATAGATGCAGAGAAAGCATTTGACAAAATAGAGCATCCTTTCTTGATAAAAACCCTCAAGAAAGTAGGGCTAGAAAGATCATACCTCAAGACCATAAAAGCCATATATAAAAGACCCACTGCTAATATCATCCTCAATGGGGAAAAACTGAGAGCTTTCCCCTTAAAGTCAGGAACACAACAGGGATATCTACTCTCATCACTGTTATTTAACACAATATTGTAAGTCCTGGCCTCAGCAATCAGACAACACAAAGAAATAAAAGGCATCCAAATCAGCAAAGAGGAAGTCAAACTTTCGCTCTTCGCAGATGACATGATGCTCTATGTGGAAAACCTAAAATATTTCACAAAAAATGGTCTGCTAGAACTGATCCATGAATTCAGCAAAGTGGCAGGATATAAAATCAATGCACAGAAATTGGTTGCATTTCTATACACCAATAATGAAGCAACAGACAGAGAAATCAAGGAACCAATCCCATTTACAATTGCACCAAAACCCATAAAATACCTAGGAATAAACCTAACCAAAGAGGTGAAAAATCTATGCACTGAAAATTATAGAAAGCTTATGAAAGGAATTGAAGAATGCACACACACAAAAAATGGGGAAATATTCCATGCTCATGGTAAAAGGCAAAAGATTTATGCGATCTGAAGAGAAACCAGAGTTATTCCATGCTCATGGATTGGAAGATCAAATATTGTTAAAATGTCTATACTACCCAAAGCAACCTTCACATTCAATGTAATCCTTATGAAAATAACACCAGCATTCTTCACAGAGTTAGAACGAATAATCCTAAAATTTGTATGGAACCAGAAAAGACCCTGAATAGCCAAAGTAATGTTGAAAAAGAAAACCAAAATTAAAGGCATCACAATTCCGGACTTAAAGCTGTATTACAAAGCTGTAATCATCAAGACAGTATGGTACTGGCACAAAAACAGACACTTAGATCAATGAAACGGAATAGAGAACCCAAAATTGGACCCACAAATGTATGGCCAACTAATCTTTGACAAAGTAGGAAACGAATATCCATAAGAATAAAGACAGTCTCTTCAGGAAATGGTGCTGGGAAAACTGGACAGCAACATGCAGAAGAATGAACCTGGACCACTTTCTTACATCATACACAAAAATAAACTCAAAACAGATGAAAGACCTAAATGTAAGACAGGAAACCATCCAAATCCTAGAGGAGAAAGCAGGCAAAAACCCCTTTGACATTGGCTGCAGCAACTTCTTACTCAACATGTCTCCAGAGACAAAAGTAAGAAAAGTAAAATGATCTATTGGGAGATCAAGATAAAAAGCTTCTGTATGGTGAAGGAAACAATCAGTAAAACTAAAAGGCAAATGACGGAATGGGAGAAGATATTTGCAAATAACAGATCAGATAAAGGGTTAATATCCAAAATCTATAAAGAACTTGTCAAACTCAACATCACAAACAAACAATCCAGTGAAGAAATGAACAAAAGACACGAACAGACACTTTTCCAAAGAAGACATTCAGATGGCTATTAGCACATGAAAAAATGTTCAAATCAGTCATTATCAAGGAAATACAAATCAAAACCGCAATGGGATACCACCTCACACCAGTCAGAATGGCGAATATTAACAACTCAGGCAACAACAGATGTTGGCAAGGTTGCAGAGAAGGAGGAGCCTTTTTGCATTGCTGATGTGAATGCAAATGGGTGCAGCCACTCTAGAAAACAGTATGGAGGTTCCTCAAAAAAATTCAAGATAGAACTACCCTACGGCCCAACAATTAATTGCACTACTAGGTATTTATCCAAATGATACAGGTGTGCCCACAGATACAAGGGCAGAAATGGAGGGGGTTTTTTTTAAGAGCAAAAGCTGCATGACCATGGAAGCAGAGCAAAACTGATCCAGTCCAGGAAAAGGGAATAGGTTTTATTTCATTTGCAAACTGAACAGTTAAGCATGGCTCACTATAGTGATAGATTAAGGAGGAATCGGAAACCACATCCGTATCTCACCTTTTTTTAGAATCTTTTAGAGGTTATAGTTTAACAGTATGTTAGTTTTAAAAATACGGAAATAATGATAGGTATCATTTCTACCAAAGGAAAATGAATCACCTCCTTGCATGACGAACGCACAGAAATTTTTTCCATACTAAATCATTTGCACTTTTACCTGGTTTCTGCCTTGAGTGGCTACAGAGCACACAGCAGAGGCAGGGGCTGGGGGACACTGGGAACTTTTTTCTGCTCCTATTCCTCTGCATACTTGTGATAACTGAAGCCGTTACGTAGACTGTACCCAGGGTATTTGCCCAGTACCGAGCAGAAAAGTGTCCCGAGGACAACATCAAGGAAAGCGGAGCTTTTGTGTTGAACCTGCCACTGTATGTTGTGCAGCCCATGACTTATCTGGCTGCATATCATGTCCACAGCCCGTTTCTCTAGTCACTGTAGTCTGCTCTGTGTGATACATCAGTTTTGCTCTGCCTCCATGGTCACACAGCCTTTGCTTCAAAACATCTCCATTTCCGCCCTTGTATCTGTGTTCATCACACGGTCATTATGTTTTTCTGTGCCTCCCATGTCTCTCTGTGTCATATCCTGCTTCCTCTGATTCTCCCAATCTCTTCTCTCAATCTCTCTTTCTCTAGATATTTTTTTCACAGTGATAGATATTTGTTTATACAAGTGATAAACATATATGTATGTGTATATAATATATATATTCACAAGTGATAAAAATTAAAAGTAAACATGAAATACCATAGAATAAGGGAATCCAAAAACAGCATTAAATACAGGGAAAAAAATTTATTAAGTTAAAATCGCCAAAGGATAGAAAGATGAATAGTGCATGTTAATGTTACATCATTTTTCTAACTATTACTTTCTCTCACTCACCCCTTCCCTGAGGATGTCCGAAGAGAGTGACACTATTTTCAGCTGCTAAGACACCTGAGATCCCACCTCCATGGCTCTGGTGACAGCAGGGCAGGGCACAGACCATGCACAAAGGCTTCTCTGGGGCCCCCTCCCTACCACTTGCCCTGCAAGGCATAGTCTCCAGGCTCAGAGTCCCATCTTCCCTCCGCTGGGCCGCATACTCTGGAATTCTTTCAGAGATGAAATCCTAAGGAAGGTTCCCCCTTCTCTCCATGACCTCAACTGGGGAATCTCCCTCAAAAGAGTCCTACACTGAAGCTGTTTGCCGATACATCCAGAATGCTGATACATCCAAAATGTGGATCCTCAGGTACCCGGGGCCTTGCCTGCTGAACCTTTCCTCCCCTCAGCTTTGAAATGTCGGAGCCCCTTCAGCAACAGCAGCACCTTCCCCCTGCCCTGTTTCAGTGACTTCCTTTCCTGAAGCAGTGGCAGGTCCCCATAATGTTTCACTTCTCTCTTTCCTCAGAGTCACTTGAGGTCAAGTCAGAAAGAGAACTTCCGCATTTGGACCTGCGCAAACACAGTGGAAAAACTCTTCAAGCAAAATCTCGAGAGGCTACTTAATAATAATTCTCTCTCCATTAAAAAAAAACAAGCATGAGAATCATAATTTTAGGATGAAGGTCAAACTAGGGAAAGCATTTATAATAAATAGGACATATTAATTCCATAATATAAAGATTTCTCACAAATCAAGGGAAATGGAATACCCTAATATAAAAGCCTGCCAAAGGTATAAACAGATTGTTTCATCTAAGAAGAAATGCAAATGGTTCATTGAAGATTTTCATGTTCAAATTTTGATAAAAATATGAAATTAAAACTATGGGATACAGATTCTTACCCGTCAAATTGCCAAAGATTTTTAAAAATGCATAATAATCTATACTAGAAAGGCTATAATGAGATAGTCACATAAGAAGAGTGAAAATTGATACAGATGTTTTGGAAGCAATGTGGCATTGTGTGTAAAGGGCCTTTAAAATGTTCATCCTTTTATGCCTTTTGACCTAAGGAATCTGACCTGAAGAAATATATAACATTCGGGCAAAGATTTATATATACAGATGTTCATCACTGTGTTATATGAAAATAAGTGATGTCAGTGTTTAATAGTAAGAGAATAATTAAATAAATTAAAATCTATTCATTTGATAAAGTACTATGAAGAGTAGTGCCTAGGTAGCTCTGTCGTTTGAGCATCTGACTTTTAATGTCATCTCAGATGATGATCCCATAGTTTGTGAGTTTGAGCCCTACATTGGGCTCTGTGCTGAGCCTGGAGGCTGCTTAAGGTTCTCTCTCTCTCTCTCTCTCTCTCTCTCTCTCTCTCTTTCTCTCTTTCTCTCTCTACCCCTCACCCTTGCCCATGTGCTCTCTCTCCCTATCACTCTCTCAAAAAAATAAAAAGAAAAACCATGAAGGTATTAAATTTTTTCCAAAAAATTGAGTGAGATGGAGAAATTATAAATTGTATCTCAGTGTTGCTTTAATTTTTGTGTCTTGAAACTGGACAGTAAAATTTTCATTACCCATTGGGGCACCTGGGTAACTCAGTCGGTTGAGCAGCCAGCTCTCGATTACAGCTCAGCTCATGATCTCATGAGTTAGAGCCATACATTGGGCTTCACAGTGACAGTGCTTGGGATTCTCCCTCCCCCACTCTCTCTCACATGCTTGCTCTTTCTCTCAAAAATAAAACTAAAAATAATTTTTTTCATTAACCATTTATATATTTTTTATTGAGTTGTTTTTTTTTATTTTTTTAATGTTTATTTATTTTTGAGAGAGAGAGAGAGACAGATTGTGAGCAAGAGAGAACCAGAGAGAGAAGGGGACACAGAATCCAAAGCAGGCTTCAGGCTCTGAGCTGTCAGTACAGAGCCCGACGTGGGTCTCAAACTCACAAACCCTGAGATCATGACCTGAGCCGAAGCTGGACACTTAACCGACTGAGCCCCCCAGGCGCCCCTGTTGAGTTGTATTTGACATAGAACGCTGTACTAGTTTAAGGTGTGTAACATAATGTTATGGTATATGTATATATTGCAAAATGTTTACCACAATAACTTTAGCTAACACCCATCACTTCACGTACTTAGATTTTTTGTGTGTGGTGAGAACTTCTAAGACTGATTCTCTTAGCAACTTTCAAATATACAATATAGTGTTGTGAACTGTATCAAACCATGCTGAATATTACATCCCCAAGACTTATTTATCTTATAACTGTACATTTGTACCTTTTGATCTTCACCTGTTCCCCAGTGAGTTATAACCATCCTCATGACCTCTCTTCCCCCTTTGACTTCTGATATCCTATGATTACCTGGTGACACACAAACTTGAAACCCTCAGAGTTGGCGTATTCACAGGTCCACATCACTAATTTCCATACTCATGTTGAAGCTGTTGCTACTCAATGAGGGAGGAGGATTGGGGGCAGGATTTAGCAGAATTCTCTAAGCACCTTCAAGTTTTGTTTTGCCTGATTCCTTCCTACTGCTTTTAGTAACCATCTCAGGACCTTCTCAGCTCTCACCCTGAGAGATGAAAAGCAAAAGGGAAGTGAAGAGTGTTGTCACTAAAACAGGCAAGCTGGACCGGGCCCTTGCTACTCAAAAAGTGGTCCATGGACAACTGTCACCTGGGAGCATGTTAGAAATGCAGACTCGTGGGCCCTTGGTACCTAAGACCTCCTAAATCAGGATCTGAATTCTATAATACTAAATGAGAGGGGCGCCTCGGTGACTCTGTCAAGAGCATCTGACTCTTGATTTTGGCTCAGGTCATGATCCCAGGGTTGTGGGGCAGAGCCCCACGTTGGGCTCCATGCAGAGCATGGAACCTACTTGAGATTCTCTCTCTCTCTCTCTCTCTCTCTCTCTCTCTCTCTCTCTCTCTGCCCCTCTACCACTCGTGTGCATGTGCACACACATACTCTGTCTACATATATAAAATAAAAATATATACATAATACTGCATAACATATAGCAAAAGCGTATTGTTATATGGATTTAATAAAAGCTTTTGCTTCCCATTCTTAATTTTTAAAACTTAGATAGTTTATTTCTTTAAAATTTTCTCTTTTAAAATTAAGTGATTCTTTTTTTTCTTTGAAGTGAGAATTTGAAAGATAATTGGTTAAGGTCCACAAAAATGATACGTCGAGGAAGTATCCTTGACTTCTGTGGCTATGATGGTAATATCGGTGTGTCATTCTTCACAGGTTGTTGAAGAAAACGCAAATAGGTTTCCTGGTGCCCCCAAACATGGAGGATGGATAGTGGACAACTGCCCTAATATAAAAGAACTGTGGATAGTCTTAGTCGAGAAAGGAATTGTACCTGATTTAGTAATCTCTTTATCAGATACAGAAAACAATGGTTGGTAAATATTTATCATGTAAATTTGAAAGTGAAGTTTTTATTGCTGATAATAAGTTTAGTTAAAATACAAAATGGAAAACTCTCCACTCTCCCTGGGTACCTATGCCACTCCAATAATCCTGTCATGACTTAGAGGTACACAAAATGAGGCGTCCATTCCCCAAGTAGGTGGCCAGGGATAGAGTACTGGATCACTGGATGTTCCATCAGGCCCGAGCAATTATTCTTCGGTGCTGAGAGTTGAACACCCCATTCCCAGTCAGCACTATAACTTCTAAATGAGAAATATATAAGGCTGAGAGTAGAGACAATCTACCTGTTCTTATTCACCTCAAATGGGAAATATTAAGTATATGAAGATAGCAGAACTAAATTTTAATTATTCTGTCCCTTTGAACAAAGCTATAATAATCAAAGCAGCATAAAAATAGACACCTAGACCAAAGGCACAGAATAGAGAGCCCAGAAATACACCCCTACACATATGGTCAACTGATCTTTGACATGGGAGCTAAGTATATTCTGTCATCTTGCCTTTTAAGGAAATATATTTGAAAAGAGTTTCAAGGGGGGAAATACAATATATTATCTCTTTTCATGTTTCAGTTATTTTTAACATGTCAATATATACCTCTTCGAAAGGATTTGAGATGGTCTCAGTATTTTGAAGAACCTGGGCTCTATTTAGATAAATGCTTAAAGGAAAGTGTATTTGGATATAGGCAGAAATAATTTTTCATTGTTAATTTCCAAAATATATCTCACTGTATTTTATAGAGCTTCAAAATTAATGTTATTTTCTTTATCTATATTTCAGGAAAATATTTACTGCATAGACTGTATTTAGAGAATAAACCTGAAATTGACTCCAAGATTTTAGGAAGATTATTAGATGAACTACAAAAGAAAAAAGATGAGGAAGAAGCAGCAAGGTAAAATCAGTCTGACTTAATAAAACAAGTTAATGAGACTGTTATAGCTGTTAAATATCTACTTACAAGCTACATTTCTGAAATGTCTTTAATATCAAAACAGCAGTCCACTAAGTAGATCCAATTCTAGTTAACTCTAAAAAAAAAAAAAAACAACAGGAGTTTTACAAATATTTTCAGTCTCTAAAGTACTGAGTTGTGGATGTGTTCACAGCCTGAAATCAAACTTACTCTAGAGCAAATGTCTACTCTCAAAAGACACTGTAAAAAATTGAGCACAGGCAAGATTTTTTTTTACCATATTTGTCTGTGACTTAAAAAATTTGCTGACTAGTATCCACAAATTGAAGAAATAACATGATAAAAAGTAAATGCAAATACACTTGTGTGAAATAACTAAAATCTGAACCCCGAGTATGTTCTCTATAAGGGAAAAACAAGACTAATTATTTATAGCTGAGAGGCTCAACATCAAAGTTTATTCTCAAGTGTGGGTGCAATGAAGAACTTTTACAAATGTGAACACATATCTATTTGTCCGTGGTGGGGTCGAGAAGTAAATTTTAATAAACCTATCAAGGTCTTCAGATTGGAGAATGAAATATGAAAAGAAGCAGCCACTTAATTTGCTAATTGTTCTTTCTTTCTGTAACATGCGCTTTAGATTTTAACTCATCCACTGGGATTCCTGCTTCTCAAAGTGATCATTTAAGAATTAAATTTCTTTATGCTAATCCACCAAACCTCCTGCCATTAAGGACAACACCCACAGGAGCTTTGTCAAATGCTATTTCCTTTTCCCCTCAGATATCAGCAGTGAGAGCTGGGATTTAGGAGAGCTCTTTGAACTCTAGAAATTATGAAGCTGGGAGGCACGTAATGAGGGGCAGGGCAGGCAGAGAACTGCCAAGTGTATGTTAGAGGATATTTTTTCAGTGTTTACTATTCATCTAAGTTAGCCATTCCTTTAAGAACTTAACACCAAAATATATGAAGTGTAATTTAGTTAGGTTATTTAATAAAAGTGTTTGATATACTGAGTAAGATGATAATTACAAATTTTTTACAAATTTGCAAATCACAATTTTATTACATTTGCTTTCAGCCTTTATAAGTTTTGTTATAAATGGAGCTACCATCTACTAAGGTTTAAGGGATTACCTAATTTTTTCCCGGTGTATGAGAAATGGAAATACTTGAGGACAGATGAAGATATTAACACAAGAGTAAAACAAAGTTCATGTGGTTTTTAGACTGAATGTCTGCAACATATTAAAGAGATAATTTAGAATACATACTACATATACGTGTGTAATTATTTTTTTGAGAGAGAGAGCATGTGCACAAGCAGGAGAGGAACAGAGGGAGAGGGAGAGAGAGAATCCCAAGCAGGCTCTTCCCTGTGAGTGTAGAGCCCAACACAGAGCTCAATCCCATGACCTTGAGATTATGCCTGAGCCAAAACGAAGAGTCACTTTACTGACTAAGCCACTCAGGTGTCCCATGTGTATCATTTTCTAAAAAACGAAAAGATACCTCCACTTTCTCCCTACTCTACCTTCATTTCCCTTTCACCCTATGGAACTTAGTGAGCTACTTCTATAATCAATTGTTACCTCTTTTGATTCCAAATTTTCACATCTTTTTAAACTTCTTAAAGGCAAAGATTTGCCCAGATTGAAGCAAGCTTTTCTACATCTCTATATGTTCTATATATTGTCTACATCTCTGTGTTTTAAAAATTCAACATGACTATTTTTAATCCATTCTCTTACCCTACGTCTTTTAATTGGAGCATTTAGTCCATTTACATTCAGTGTTAAAATTGAAAGATATGGACTTAGAGTCATTGTGTTATTTGTAGGTTTCATGCCTGTAAGGATGTCTCTGGTACTTTGTGTTCCTTGCAACCTTTCCTTCTTAGAGTGCCCTGCAGGATCTCTTGTAATGCTGGTTTATTTCTGATGAATTCCTTCAGTGTTTGTTTGTTTGGGAAAACCTTTATCTCTCTTTCCATTCTGAATGACAGGCCGGCCGGGTAAAGGATTCTTGGTTGCATGTCCTTCCTGTTCATCACACTGAAGATTTCTTCCATTCCTTTCTGGCCTGCAAGTTTCTGTAGATAAGTCTGCTACTACCCTAATGTGTCTGCCTTTGTATGTCAAGGCCCCTTTTATCCCTAGCTGCTTTCAGAATTCTCTTTTTGTCTTTGTATTTTGCCAGTTTCACTATGATGTGCCGTGCAGAAGGTCTCTTCAAGTTACATCTGAGGGGAGTTCTCTGTGCCTCTTGGATTTCAATGCCCGTATCCTTCCTCATGTTGGGGAAGTTCTCAGCAATGATTTGTTCAAGTACCCCTTCGACTCCTTTCTCTCTCTCCTCTTCCTCTGGAATTCCTATGATACGGATATTGTTCCATTTGATTGCATCACTCAGCTCGCGAATTTTCCTTTCCTGTTCCTGAATCAGGTTCTCTCTCTTTTTCTCTGCTTCCTCTTTTCTATAATTTTATCTTCTAATCCACCCATTCTCCTTCTGCCTCTTCAATCCACGCTGTGGCCACCTCCAATTTGGTTTGCACCTCATTTAAAGCATTTTTTAATCCCCTAGACCATTTTTAAGATCCTTGATGTCTGCAGCGAGGGACCCCCTGCATTCTTCTATGCTTTTTTCCAGCGATTAGTTTTATGTTTCTCATTCTGTATTCATGTTCTGTTATGTTGCTTATATCTGTTTTCATCAATTCTTGAGCTGTCACTACTTCCTGTAATTTCTTTTGAGGAGAATTCTTCCATTTCGTCATTTTGGCTAGGTGTGTTTTGGTTTGTTTCCTGAGGTCGCCCTGGAAAGGAAAACAGACAAACAAACAGGAAACAAAAACAGACAAACATACCAACAAATAATACACGCAAGCAGATCACAACAGAAAAAAAAATAACAATCGACACCCTGAAGGCATACAGCCTGAAGTACTAGCTACACGTCAAGGACAGGGTGTGCGCTGTGCTGATGGCAGAGCATATACAGACAGAGTAATGACAGGTGCAGGGAGAAGAAGAAAATGAACTTCAACCATATAGACAGACTGAAAGGCTTAATGCGGAGAGAGAGAAATCAGAATAAGGAAGGAGGCAAGGAAAAAGAAATGAAGATAGATGTTACCCAGATGAACTATGTGGCCTGGTTATTCCAGAGAGAGAGATAGGAAAGTACAGAAGGAGGTGTAGAACATGCATTGAGTGAGTGGGTTAAATGTCTGTTTAAGCAAACCAATGCCCCGGGTAACCGGCTCAGAGGTGGGGAGAGATAAGAAGGAGAAAAGGGAGAATATATCTAAAAAAGAATTGATCTGGAGTTACTCCAGGCAGCAGCCTGCGTCTCAGCGTCTATCAATCCCACAGAAAGGCTGTCTCTCCTAAGAGGAGGGGTGTGGTTTGGTGTAGACGGTCTGGCCTCCACTGCCGCAGGCAGACGGAATCCGAGGGTGCGGTTTTTGTGGGTATGCGGGACAACAATGGCATGCCCCCAGTCCCTTCTTCCCGGACCCAGAGTCTCAAATCACGCCTTTGTTTCTGTCCTCGCTCTGCCTGGGATGCAGACCTAGTGCAATTTGTTGGGCGGTTGCGTGCCCTGCGTTTATCTGAGTGTTTTCACTCGCTGACTGCTACACCTGGTTTCACTCATGTAAATTGTGTCCCAGGGTAGCACTGATCCAGAGGTAGCTCTGCACCTCTCTGTGATGCGGACTGGCCGGGCCGCTGGGCCACCGCTGCCAGCGCCAGTGAGACGAGAGTTCTGCCATTAGCAACTGAACTTCTCTTCAAGAACCCTGCGGTTAGGGACTGGATGAAAGGCTCCCTCTCCATCCCATCCGAGGTTTTTCTCTCATTCGGATACCGACTGCTCCTCGATTTCCCAGCTGCTTTTTCTCTTGACTTTGTGTTTCCGCAGAATGGGCACCCTCCCTTCCGCTCTTTACCCCACGGTTTGTTTTATCTCCCCAGATTGTAGTCACACACGCCTTTAAGTGCTTTCTGGATTTCGTGTTCTCTTCCTTGTAGACTCCAACTCCTTTCCTCCCAGACTCTTGGGGTTGAGAGCTCAACATGACTATTTTTAAACAAACATTTTTCCATATACTGGAGAAAATGAAATTTAAAACTATTAAAAAGGGAAAAAAAGCCATTTAAAGGTTGGAAAGGAGATAAAATTAACAGGATTAAAAATTACAACTTGGGCCAAATATCTACATACGTACCAAATTCTGCAGCTTTTATAGCCTCGGTTTCCAGATGTGCTGGTCAAATGCAAGCTAATTTGTGTCCTTACTGTTTGTCTTTGACTCCTCTGTCCAAGTGTTTTTGTAGAAGTGACTAACAACAGACAGCAAAATTCTTCCTCATTCTCATCAGGTCCTAGTGTCTTAGCGGCAGCTTATTATATTTAGGGTGTGGGTGACGAAAGCTCCACAAAAGAACCCTGCCTGAAATAGACAGAATGACTGCCAATTGGCACACAACCAAATGGGGAAGGAGTGCAGAAAGGATACCCAGGAGGCTCAGAGGTCTGAGTCATGAACAAAGAGAATTCGAATTACGCCAAGACTGCAGGCTAGATTGCAGGATTAAGAATACCTAAAGGAGAGAACATTCCCTAGTTACAAGAAATACACCTGTGGGCAAAAGAAGTATAGTCATGTCTTTCAAAAAGAATAGAAATAATTAGATGTTCACTGGGTGGGGAAAAGGATGCAGAGAACACTGAATATGGAGGACAAACCTATAGAACAGTCTGAAAAGCTGCTCCAGCATGGGCAGCCGACATGAATGGGCTCCGCTTAATTCATCCCCTGTCGGTGAATACTTGGTACGATTTTTTCCTTTTTTTTTTTTTTTAAAGATAAAATCGACATTCTTATTCGTGTGTCTTTCTGCAGTAGTATGCCAATTCTTGAGAGTTAATTCCTAGATATAAAATTTCAGGTCAAAGGTATACACATTTGAATTTTAACAAATATTGCCTTTCTTCATCACTTTACTAGCTTTTCTTGTACCTGTCTTCACGATGGAGGCAGGCTTAGTGCTTCAACCCTAATGAAAAACAGATTCCCTCCAGATGTTTAAGTTTTTATATTCCAAGTATCCAAATTTCATTATGTTTTTTTAAATGTTTTTTTAATGTTTTTTATTTATTATTGAGAGACAGAGAGAGACAGAGCATGAGCATGGGAGGGGCAGAGAGAAGGGGAGACACAGAATCTGAAGGAGGCTCCAGGCTCTGAACTGTCAGCACAGAGCCCAATGCGGGGCTCGAACTCACAACAAATCATGACCTGAGCCGAAGTCAGATGCTTAACTGACTGAGCCACCCAGGTGCCCCCAAATTTCATTATGTTTTGAAAAGAAATCAGGAAATAATCTTTCTGATCACAAAGATAATTATTATTCAATATAGAAAATTTTTGTTTTATTATTTCTTTAATGTTTATTTGCCTTTGAGAGAGAGAGAGAGACAGCGTGCAGGCAGGGGAGGGGCAGAGAGAGAGGGAGACACAGAATCCGAAGCAGGCTCCAGGCTCTGAGCTGTCAGCACAGAGCCCGACGCGGGGCTCAACTCCTGAACCGCAAGATCATGACCTGAGTCAAAGTCAGACGCTTAACCGACTGAGCCTCCCAGGCTCTAGAAAATTTTTAAATGCAAAAAAATGATGAGTAAAAGTAAAAATTCTCATAATGCTAGTAGCATCCAGAGATAATTACTATGAACAGTTTGACTAGTTTTCTTCTAATCTTTTGATCATTTATATAAATTTTAGGTACAAAATTGAAATTATATTATACATAGTTTTATATTATGCTTTTTTGTCACTTAACATTATTTTGTAAACATTTTTCACTTAATCCAAAGGGAAAATGGTGCAACTTCTCCCATTTACCTTTTGAAATTGGAGGTAGACAGTCCTTTATTAATTTTGACAAATTTCCCAATTAACAGTCAAAGTTTTTTGAAGTATAACATTGCAACTTTTCTTACCAAAAAAAAAGGAAAAAAAAAACTGGAAAAAGAAACAAAACCCTGGAAAATTAACTGGCTTCAATATCAGCAAATTAAACATTTACCTTGTAAAGTTAAAAGTATAATGAACATTATACACAACTTACTCTATTTTTACCATCATAAGCCTCAAATACTGTAATATTGTGAGATGTCTGAATTTCCAAAGATGATTAAATTTTGGACATTTTCATTTCAGAAAAGTCGCTGAAGAGGAATTAATACAAGAAAACCAAAAGCTGTTGGAAGCCATGACTGAGAAAGCAAAAGGCAAATACAGATTTACATCATTAACAATATGTCATTTAATTTTGTATTGTTACTGCTGGGAACTGCAGTATTTCAAGTGAATTACAGACAGGGTGACCATACATCCCAGTTTGCCCATGAGAGTCTAGGTTTATGCCTATGGTACTGAAATATTTATTTGACCCACTTTCATTCTCAGTGTTCCAATTTAGATAATAAATTATATGGTCACTAGAGTAATGAAGTCATATTAAAAGAGCTCCCACACAGATACCTACACGTGCACCCCCTACATGCAGCATTTGCAACATGTCTTAAAACGGCTGCCCTTGGGGTGCCTGGGTGGCTCAGTCGGTTAAGCATCCAGCTTTGGCTCAGATCATGATCTCGAGGTCCGTGAGTGTGAGCCCACTACAAGCTCCGTACTGACAGCTGGGAACCAGGAGCCTGTTTCCAATTCTGTATCTCCCTCTCTCTCTGCCCCTCCCCAACTCATGCTCTCTCTAAACTTAAATTAAAACAAATTACAAAATTAAAATTAAAACAAAAACCGGCTGCCCTTGTACGTCCAACACATGGCTGCTGGAATTCTGGTAGAAAGATCCTGGGGAAGTTGAGAAAACAGCCGATCTCCTGCTATAACCATTTTCTTTGAACTTAAACTTCCATCTCCATTATAGAAGAACTTACTCCAACAGTTTCTTTTAAGACTGAAGCTCTTAACCTGGAGTTCATGGACAAAATGTGGAGGCCTGTGAGCTTGAATGGGAAAATAACTACAACTTTATTTTCACTAACCTTTACCTGAAATTTAATATTTCCTTCAACTGGTAATTAATATAGGCAACAAACCACAAATAGTATCGGTAGTATCTTAGCTTTGTCACCAATAGAAACAAAGATATCTTCATATCACATTACAGTTTTATATATCCTGGTTATGCTTATCACTATTTCAAAATGATGGTGGTTATTAAACCAGCTGCTACTTGTTATTTAATGCATTAGTAAAGATGCACAAATTTCCTACAACACAAAATTTATTTTGATATCTTCATACCTATATTTCAATATAATTAGATTCTTAGGTACTTTACTTTATGGGTCTGAAAGCATTATTCTAAGGAGGGTTCATAAGTTTCATCAGACTCCTGAAAGTGTCCATGAGTCAAAGGGTAAAAGGTGTCTATTTCAGTTTTCCTTTGCTGGCAACGAGGAAAACTCCTTTGCTGCCACCCCAAAACTGTAAAACAACCACATTTTCATTCTGTACACGTTTCTGTGGGTCAGGACTTAACTCAGGGATAATCTCTTTCTGCTCCCTGAGAAGCTCAGTTCAGGCTTTGAGTGGCCACTTCAGAAGTCAATCGTCCAGCCCCAGGCAAGCTTTCAGAGACTGCAGGCCAGACTAACATCTTCATCTGACTTCCTGAGAGACCTGGAGCCCAATCCACCAATTCAGCTACTCCCAAATTCCCGACCCCAGAACCTGCAAGAATAACGTGTGATTATTGTTGTTTTAATCACCAAATTTTGGAGTTATTTATTATGAACCAATAGATAACTAATACAACACATACTCAGTAAAAATTGCAGATAGTAGAACAATCTTAGCGTATTTTTTAATCCACTCCTGACTTACCTGATACACAGATTAGCCACTAGAATTCTAGAAAAAGTATTAGAACTTTTTACACTTCTCTGCATCATTATGTAAACTCTTTTTATTTGTATGTTTTATAAAGTACCTAATATGGAAAAGAATTCAACTTATAGGGGTACCTCAGTGGCTCAGTCGGTTAAGCATTCAACTCTTGATTTTGGCTCAGGTCATGATCTCACAGTTTGTGAGATAGAGCCCCAAGTTGTGCTCTGCACTAACAGTGAGGAGCCTGCTTGATATTCTCTGTCTCTCTCTCTCTCTCTCTCTCTCTCTCTCTCTCTCCCTCTCTCTCTTCCTCTCCTGCTAGCACATGCTCTCTCTTTCTCTTTCTCTCAAAAATAAATAGACTTTCTTTTAATGTTTGTTTATTTTTGGGAGAGAGAGACAGAGAGCGAGCAGGGGAGGGGCAGAGAGAGAGAGAGAGGGAGACACAGAATCTGAAGCAGGCTCCAGGCTCTGAGCCGTCAGCACAGACGCAGGGCTCGAACTCATAAACTGCGAGATCATGACCTGAGCTGAAGCTGGGCACTTAACCAACTGAGTCACCCAGGGTCCCAAAAAATAAACAAACTTAAAAAAAAATTCAAGTTATAAATAACTACATGTATGCATGTTAGGTATTTGATGATTTTTTTTTACTGTGAGAAGATTCTCCGTTGAAAGACATTGTGAGTTTTTGCTGTACAGCACAGAACGTCATGCCAAGCCCTGGCCAGAGTCTGCAAATGCTAGTTCTTCCTTGGGTGCATCACCGTAAATTCCTCTATATAACACAAAAGATTCGCCACCGTGTAAGTCACATACTCGGAAGCCACAGGCACCTGTAAGACCTATAAGAAAAAACGCTTCAGGTTGCTTTGCTCTGGGTGCTTAATTATCCAGATTTAGATTAAAATTCAGATGCCAGAGGTATCTCATACCAGATAGTCTTAGAAGGTTATCACTGGGGGAAGAAATTTCCACAAAAGTCCAGAAAACAGGCTCATTCATTTTCTCATATCATCTGCATAGAAATATCTTGTTTTTTTTAATTTCATGAATATATTAAAGGAAATTGAGGAGATAGGTTTTCTGACACTGTTCATCCCATCTTCTTCCTGAAAGATTTACATGCAACTCCATGTAACTTGAAATTATACTTTCAAAATTTACATTTGACATATGAATCAACATATTCCATTATTTGTAATTAGATATAAGAAAATCTATAATTTATACATTAAATCCAGCCTCGTGCTGCCCAAAAGAAATGTAATGCAAGCCACATATGAAACTCTAAATTTTCTAGTAACTACATAAAAGGAAAAAGAAACAAGTGAAATTAATTATATTTTACTTAATATACACAGAGGATTATTTTTTAACGTAATCAGTACAAGACTTCTTGAATATATTTTACATTCAAGTTTTCATACTAAGCCTCTGAAATCCATTGTGTCTTTTATATTTGCAGCACACCTCAATTTGGATTAGCCACATTTCAAGTGCTCAATACCCACGTATGGCTAATGGCTCCATATCAGTGCAGTTCTAGCCATTTCCTTATTGAATGGACTTCTGGGCTGTTTCCAGTTTCTTACTGTTAAAACCCGTAGCCCGATGCTCCCCTAGTGCTCTGAACACATGACTCTCATCTTTCACCACTACATTTTAATAGATAAAATATGAAAATATGTACACAATGTATCTGTCTCCCTCATTAAACCCCCTGCTCCAGGAAGGCCAGACCATTCCTTACTTAGTCTTTGTTTTGGCCTCAGCACTTAACAGAATCCCTGGCACCCAATTAAATATTTGTTAACCTGAATTGAATAATAATTTTTTTCTCCTCATTTTTTTTTTTAGAAGTAGAAGAGACTGAACCAGAGGCTGAAGAGGATATTGAAGGTGAGGAATCTGAAGCTCAGGAAGGGCCTGAGGCCCTGGAAGTAGCCGAGGAGACCAGGGGATCCTTACCTGAGGAGCCTGAAGTGCCTGAGGTCTCTGAAACAGAACCTGAATCAGGTTAGACTCATTGAAGGCCATGTCCTTATTTCCACTTGTGTCCATTGGGGTACATGTGTGTGCACATGCGTGCATGTATTTGTGTCTTTTCTATGTCAATAAAAGGAAAGCAGGCTAAGAATGGTGCCATGAGCTTCCAGAGAGCAGCCATTTAGTCCAAATCACATTGGTTGCAGTGTCCGAGAAATGCCAAACCATCTCTGCCCTGGTACTGGCACTCGGGAGCAGGGCTAGCTGTGTAATTCGTGAGTCTCATGGTTCAAAAAGCAAGAAAAAGTGCCTTTAAACATATTGAAATATAAAGCTTTTTCTTTTCTTCCATGATCTCTTTCTCTCAATTTGTCATGGTGCTTTTCGTTTGCTATTTAATCTCATTTTATAAGTAAGCAAAAATTAAAAATGTTATTCATTAGCATGAATTTTGCCATTCGTCTTTATGTTGTACAATGCCACATTTAAATGCAAATATAAGAGCATTGAACTCCTGTGCAGAATCACCAGAATTATACAATTAGTGTTTTGCAGCTTGTACATGCATACGCATTTCATTCTTAACAGAATGTTACATCAGTTCCATGCATAAAACTAACTCAACTTTTTATTTTGCTTCTTAATTATGCACATATATTCTACCAACGCTCTCCAGCTTTCTAATGATTAAGGAAAGACTGAAAGAAAGGGAATTGTGGGTTGCCCTATCTTTTCCTTTACTTCTACATCATCCTTTTCGGCCTAAATGTTTAGCTAATACAGGAAAGGAACATGAGTAAGAAAGTTTCCTTGATTATTCATGTGTCTTTGAATGCTCTCACCTTCTTTCAGTATCTGAAGCAAGTTCTAGTCCAAAGAGAAAGTGTGGTCTCTCATTGCTGCCAGAGTCCTCCCCTCCCCGCAACACTCAGTCACATGACGCCTTCACACATAGGTCCCTTAGAATTCCACACTCACGATGGGGCCGCAGGAATGTACATGAGAGCGTGAGGGCAAGGGATGGCAGATGCATATTGTGCATCTCTCTACTCACATGCACCCTCTGTTGTCCCACTGGCGTCCCTTCCAATTTTGCTTAAAAAACAGTTCAAATGTTAAATTACTAAAATTTTCAAAATGACAACCAAAGAGCATTAATCTAAGTGTGAGGCCATTCTAAGCAAAAGGCCTTATGCAAGTACACAGGGCACACCCTTGTGAAAACAGCCCTGCCTCACAGGTCCAGTTTGGTGGACCAGTGCAGGGCAAGAAAGAGTCTATGGGCAATGCAAGTCACTCTCAGGACCAGAGAGTGTCTTAAACCAGCAAGATAGGAGACCCCACTGTGGTGGGAATGAGGCACATAAATGCTAACCATTCCATGGTTAGTCTTGGATTAGAAACTAATCCTACAAACTAAAGGCCTTCAGATACCTTCAGCTAGATGCCAGCCTGGAGTAGTTAAGGGCTGGGAACTTACTGTTAGCTGTAAAAGGACCAGGACAAAGAGGAATTTTTCCAATGAGCAATCTCAAGTTCAACATAGATCATTTTTACTACAGGATTGGCATTAGCTTTACGAGACAATAAGTATAAAATCAGATCCCTTGTGCCAGACAGAGGAACCAACAGGATGAAACACACAATTAATTTCCTTTTAGGAGCCCCACACCTCTATTGACAAGCTCCTACTCAGAGGCCTCCTTGTTGTCTTCAGTACCTAATCAATTTGACTGACAATTCTTCTACCCACCTACCTTTTGCAAGGAGACAGGCCATAAAATACCAAAAGAAATAAGAGAAACTGTCATCCATCAAATATGCCACGTCAGACATATCCCCAGAGTTCCAGTCCATAGTATCTCACAATTAGTATTTGCTAATGTTAAAGGTCTAGGGGATAATTTAGTGTTACTGCCTTCTACTGATTCATTGTCTCAGGGAACCTACTTTGGATATTCTAAAGCCAGCATCCTGTTCTAGTTAGGGTTAGTTCTAGCTCAGTTCTAGACAATGGTGACATGCCTAGGCTTCTCCAGGGCTGGTTTGCTTCTGTAAAATGGATCTGTTTGGCCACATTAAACCATATTCTACTTCACAGAGGGGCTTGCATCTGGTTTAGCTAGTGATTACTTCTATCCAAGGGTCTTTTTCTTCATAAAGTATTCTCCTCTAAATTACTTAAGGAGGCAATTTTGAAAACAGCTCAAGTGTCCATTGATAGAAGAATGGATAAAGAAGATATGGTGTATACACACACACACATGCACACCCACGCACACACACACGGACGCACACACGCGCACACACACACCGGAATATTATTCGGCCATAAAAAACAATGAAATCTTATCATTTGCAACAACATGGATGGATCCAAAGGGTATAATGCTAAGCAAAATAAGCCTGTCAGAGAAAAAAACAAATACCATATGATTTCACTCATTCGTAGAACTGAAGAAACAAAACAAATGAACAAAGGTAAAAAAGAGAGACAAACCAAAGAACAGAATCTTCACTATAGGGAACAAACTGATAGTTACCAGAGAGGAGATGGGTGAGGGAATGGGTGAAGTAGGTGAAGGGGATGGAGAGTACAATTATCTTTTCTTTTTTTTAATTTAAATCCAAGTTAGTTAACATACAGTGTAATAATGATTTCAGGAATAGGATGTAGTGATTTATCAATTACATGTAACACCCAGTGCTCCTCCCAACAAGTGTCCTTCTTAATGCCCCTCACTCAGTTAGCCCATCCCCCTACCCAACACTCCACCAGCAACCCTCAGTTTGTTCTCTGTATTAAGAGTCCTTATGGTTTTTCTCCCTCTCTGTTTTTATCTTATTTTTGCTTCCCTTCCCCTATATTCATCTGTTTTGTTTCCTAAATTCCACATATGTGTGAAATCATATGATATTTTTCTTTCTCTGATTGACTTATTTCACTTTAGCATAATACAGAAGAGTACAATTATCTTGATGAGCACTGAGTAACATATGGAATTGTTGAATCACTATATTGTTCACCTGAAATTAATGTAACACTGTATATTAACTACACTGGAATTGAAATAAATATAAATTTTAAACCCAAAATCTTATTTTAAAGGCTCCTAAGCTCTGCCCAAATCCTGGTTGAAGTAAGTATAGGATGGAGTTTAGGAATCTGTATTTTAATGAACACTTCAGGTGATTCCTATACTTGTTTCACAATTGAAAGCTGTCATAGGGGAAAAAAAATTAGGCTGAAAAAAAGTTTTATTAATGGTCATCTTATGTCATAGAGAAAGCTCAGTATTGTGCTTACGAAAAACCTGGTCCTGAAAACTTATACTCAAGGATGACTTAGCTGCACACTGTATCCACCGGTAACAGTGAATTGATATATTGAATAGAATACAGACAACTTGAAATTTGGAAAAAGTCTATCATATTTCGGTGATCATAGTTCTGATATAATTGATGTTAAATTGTGTGTTTAAAAATCAATCAGCTATCCAGTCAAGTTTGATATGATATGATAATTATAGGAAATGTAGAAGTCATACACATAGAAAGATGGGAGAAAGTCACCATAGTTCTGCCAGCAAAAGGCAATAAATATTTAACATTCTGATGTATTTCCTTTCAAGGTATTTTGTTTTGTTTTGACCTGTGGCTTGACTGGACTCAAGCCTAAGAGAAAAGTTTTCCCTGGGACTTTTTTTTTAATGTTTCTTTATTTTTGAGAGAGAGAGAGAGAGAAAGAGAGAGAGACAGTGTGCAAGCAGGGGAGGGGCAAAGAAAGAGGGAGACACAGAATCCGAAAGAGGCTCCAGGCTTTGAGCTGTCAGCACAAAGCCCATCACGGGGCTCAAGCTCAAGAACCGCAAGATCATGACCTGAGCCAAAGTTGGATGCTCAACCTACTGAGCCACCCACGTGTCCTTCTCTGGGACATTTCTTAAGTCTAGTAACTACAGTTATTCTTATAAACTGTGACTATTCATTTTGAAATTGTTGATAAACTTCTTCCAGATTTTATCATAAGAGACACAATTCCTCCACACTGTTGAATGCCCACTAGTGTGGCGTGTCCTTTCCAGTCCATTAGAACTGGCCATGGATTTCTGCAGCTATGTAGGATTAGAATTGTTGATAATTCCAATGAGCTGTCTCTGCAATTCCAGTTTCTCCATTCCTGACACTTCAGTTTTGATTTTTAGTTCTCTCAGTCATCTGACCTACATACTTGAATAAATTTTTAAGTATCCAAGGTGGTATGTTGTGTGAATTCTTGCAAATCTATTGCTTTCATGCATGAAAAACAATTTAGATGCTATTAAGTTGTTGTCACATCCTTTTCCTCTTAAAATTCTGCATGTTGATATTGTGCTATTGTCTTCACAAGGAAAAATCTGATACTGCTTCATTTATGTTCTCTTTTCTTAAAAAAAATTTTTAACATTTATTTATTTTTGAGAGACAGAGAGAGACAGAGAATGGGCAGGGGAGGGACAGAGAGAAAGGGACACACAGGATCCGAAGCAGGCTCGAGGCTCTGAGCCTGATGCGGGCCTTGAACCCACGAACTGTGAGATCATGACCTGAGCCATAATCGGACGCTTAACCGACTAAGCCACCCAGGTGCCCCTATGTTCTTTTTTTCTTTTCTGCAGCAATGCTCAAAAGATATTCTTCAATCCCATTAGGTTTTTTAACTTTGCTAGTATGCGAGCAATTTTTCCTGGAATTCAATGAGCTTGTTTTATCTTCATACTAGTCTGTGTCTAGCTTAAAATGGTTTTTTTTTTTTTTCAATTATACCTTCGTTTATTGCTTCAGATTTCTTTTTCATGATTACTTTTTATTTTGGTTAGTTTCTGTTTCTCAACCACATTAATCTTTTCCCTGACAGTTTTGATGTCTTTGTTCTTTTTCTGTGCATTCTTTGGAAAGTTGTTATCCTCCACGTGAGATTTATTTTCTGCTTTTTATTGCCTCTATCCTGATGCATATTTGAATCTGCTATTGCATTTTACATTTCCCTGCATTGTTTTCTTATTGGAACCAGCTTTCTCGCATTCCTATCTTTATCTTAGATTGGTCTCTCTTTTTCGCTTCCTGATTCCTGTTTCATAAGCTATGTTGTCCTCCTGTGCTTTTTGAGTACACCAAGCGTGTATTTTCTAAAATTTATTCTGCTTTATAAAAGCAATCTTTTTTGAAAGCAAATTCTTCATCTACATCTTTGGTTTAATACTCTCTTTCCTCACTATAACATCTTTTTGTAGACCTTGTCGTTGTGTTGTTCTTGTTGACTTGTCCTTGAATGGAGCAGATTAAATTGAGCTCTAGCAGGTAGAGTAGGGAAACCAATAGGAAGAGTAGGTGGAATATTTCTAAGAATCACCCCCCCCCAATCCACACATGTGCTTGTGCACGCACACACACACACACACACACATACCTGTCGCTTTAATGTTTTGCCTTGTACTCTCAGATATAGTCCTGAAGGTACAGTTAATGTGCATTGGCCTAGTTCAAGTGGTGATATTTAGTAATATTTATCTTGTCTGTCTCTTCTACACTGAGCTGGATCTTTGTCATCGTTGACTATTTCATTCCATAATTAGCCAGAGAAGCTAAGATCGTTTAGAAGTCTCTGTGTATTCTTGGTGTTCTTGTCTTTGTCATGATTTATAATCTTTAGATAAGTGAGCAACTTACAATTAAGCATGTTACCACCAAACCAGCTTGTCCTCTTCTATATCCTACTCCCTCAAGTATTTTTTTTTAATGTTTATTTATTTTTGAGAGACAGAGAGAGGCAGAGCATGAGTGGGGGTCAGGGGGGAGGGCGGAAGAGAGAGAGAGGGAGACACAGAATCTGAAGCAGGCTCTAGGCTCTGAACTGTCTGCACAGAGCACGACGCGGGGCTCAAACCCATGAACTATGAGATCATGACCTGAGCCGAAGTCAGACGCTTAACTGACTGGGCCACCCAGGGAGGGGCCCTTTCCTTGAGTATTGATTATAGAATTCTGTAGAAAGAGGACCCAACTGTTACTTTAGCTTGGAAGACAGTTTCCAGTATTACAGAATGAAGCCATAGGTATAATATTATATAAACATACATGTGGTCTACACAAGATTTATGTTTCAGAACTAGAAGAGACTATAAGGTGAGAAGATAAATAACTAGTTCTTCCTTCCCTGAACCATTTATGCTGGATCTGTGTGTGAACCATGTCTTGTAACATCCAGGAAAATAGTGTTCTATCTATACCTTCAGTACACCCGCAGCTGGGACTTTGATATATCATTGTCTTTCACTGCCACTTTATGATTTTTTGGTGTATTTTCATGGGTGGCTTAAGAAATTAAAAGAGGGTGCCTGGGTGGCTCAGTCGGCTAAGCGTCTGACTTCGGCTCAGGTCATGATCTCGCGGTTTTTGAGTTCAAGGCCGCGTCTGGCTTTGTGCTGCCAGCTCAGAGCCTGGAACCTCCTTCAGATTCTGTGTCTCCCCCTCTCTCTGCCCCTCCTATGCTCATGCTCTGTCTCTCTCTGTCTCTCAATAATAAATTAAAAAAAAAAAAAAAAGAAATTAAAAGAAATATCAGGAACTCCTAGTCTAATGCATGTGAACAGAAGTTTGAATAATATTTAATGACAGCTATCAGTCAGAATTATACGTGCCATATGTATATTCTTTTGGTCAATGTCCTTTTATATATTTTTAAATATTCTTCATTTTTCACTCTATATTATTAAATATTTTATGCCATACTTTACCTAACAGGAACTGTATTTTCACTTAGACATAGTATACACAATTAAACTGTGTTTTGAAATTTTCTTTGTGCCAAAAATTTCATAAAGGGATAATGTTTTAAAGTTCAAACACTAACTATTAGCTTTCTGTTTTAAGTATCTGAGCCCGGGGACGATACCACAGTTGGAACAGACACTTCAAAAGGATCCAAAGAGGGCCTGGAGACTAAAGAATTATCTGAAACAGGTTAGATTATAAAAGTACTTAATATGTGAAACTACTTTTCATATTCTTTTACAAAGGGTGTAGTCCCATATTTAGGCATAGTACCAACTTCCTACTTATTTCTTTCTATGTTGTATACAGTTGATATGTATTAATTTAGCTTATTACATTAAAAATATATGTAGCCAACTTACAGTATTGTTTTTCCTCAAATTCTATTTTATACATTAACAATTAAAGTGGCCATATGAAATTCTTAATAATTATCCAAATAATTTTGATTTTATTAATGATAATAATTCATCTAAGCCTTTACAAAAAATAGAGCATAATTAAAATATGAATTTATGAATATTACTTAGAAAACTAAGTTTATTTCTTTCAAATCTTTTAAAATATTATAAAGTATAAGTTATTTTAGCAATATGTCTAAAGATGTAATATTTGAAGACTCTTTTTTCTTTCCTTTAACCTTTGCTCAAAAGTTGTACTCCCAGAGTTTCCAGAAGATGCTTATCCTGATGTTCCTGAAATGGAGCCAATTAAAAAGAAGGTTAAAAATTTCAGCACTGTCTGGAAGCAGCTGGAACCAACAATCCATGAGTCTTTCGTTCAAATTTTAAACTTGGAGATTCCCGACAAAACTCCAGAGGAACTACTTCAAAAAGTAGTTGAGACTATGGAAAGTAAGAGCCATAATCATAACATTTCTTGTCAAGAGCAGGTACTATGATTAGAAGCACCATGAAAGTTTAAAGCCTTTCTTGGTGGTTTATGAAGTAAAATAGCCAGCGCATTCAGGGTCGATGTTGAAAATATTTAGCAACTCTCATTGTGCAGACACCTGCCCATCACAGCAGTTCCGGGACACAAAGCACTGGCCAAACTGGCCGGTTGTCATTTAAAGAATTTGTGAAGACTGTTTGCATATACATTTAAACTAAGAGATCGGTCATTATGACCAGTTTTACTAATCTTTGACTACTGTTTATGCTAATATCCTTGTATTCTAAAAATATCTTCCTAAAAGTTACTTATTTTTTTTTTAACAGAACCCTTCCAGTATGCAGGATGGGAGTTAACCGTGGAAGATTACGAAGAAGAAACAGAAGACTATCAGGCCGAAGGTGAACTTGATGAGGAGCCAGGAGAGGAAGAGGAAGAAGAGGAAGAGGTATGACTCCTTTATTACTTCTCATTCACGTTGGTCACATCATTGAAAGTGCACATATCCAGAGAGGTAGCTAGCACTTTGGAACCCCAAGAAAACAAGCAGGCATCCTCGATGTTATCAGTAAGCATTTTCTTTTTTTTTTTTTTTTTTTTTTTTTTTTTTTTTAAATGTTTATTTATTTTTGAGAGACATAGAGGCACAGCGTGAACAGGGGAAGGGCAGAGAGAGAGGGAGACACAGAATCGGAAGCAGGCTCCAGGCTCCGAGCTGTCAACACAGAGCCCGACGCGGGGCTCGAACCCACAGACCGCAAGATCATGACCTGAGCCGAAGTCGGACGCTCAACCGACTGAGCCACCCAGGCGCCCCATCAGTAAGCATTTTCAACACACTTTGCCTCTTCCCAGCTTCGCTTGACCCCTGAAATGCCAGGGCTGCTTTGACAATATTTTACACCCATGAGAAAAGAAAAGGGAAATCTTTACAAATTTTTTCCATGGAAGCATCTATCGGTATTAGAGACAGGAAAATTTAGCAGAAGTGGGTGTTTGATGTAAAAACCAGACAGCAATGGCCTCTTCGGGAGGCTGCTTGTATGATGATAATAAGGAGCGGTATTCTAGAGTGGAACGAGTCATTTTCAGGCATTGATCTACTCCCTTGGCAAGAGAATTTTGATAAACATTCTCGTTTGATAGCCGCCCAATTCAGGTATCTATCAATACTAAAATAGGAAGTGATTCTTTTAATTTTAGGTGTTACCAATTCCTTCGAGGTGCCTAGATCCAGTTCCAAAATGAGAGGAGGTTCTCCCCAACTCAATGCCTAGACACCCTGTTGGTGTCTGAGAATTCACTTCAATTCTGATACTGTCTACCTGGAGACAGCATCAGATTCCAGCGGTTAAGGGTTCAGTCCTAAAGGACTGCTCCCCCCTCCCACCTCAGACGCCGGTCATAGCCCCAGGTTATTTCTTGTGCTTCTGACTGACTGGCTACAGATTAGGGGTTCCAGTAACCTCCTCCTTAGGTTCAATTACTTGCTTAAGCAGCACAGAACTCAGGAAAATGCTTATCTACATTTACCAGTTTGCTAAAGGATAAGATAAAGAATAGTAATCAACAGGCAAATGAAGCAATACATAGGACAAGGTCCTAAACAAAGAATCTTCTGTCCTTGTGGAGCTTGGGGTCCTGCTTGGTAGCACATGGAAGCTCTTCTAAAAAAAGATCAAAAAGCTGTCCTCTTGGGTTTTTATGGAGGCTTCTTTATGTAGTTATGATTGACTAAGTCATTGGCCATTGGCTAATTCGAACTCCAGCCCCTGTCCCCCACCCAACCTGGGAAGGTTGGGGGTAGAACTGAAATTTCCAAACTTCTAATCCACATGCAATAGACCGGATAAAACTCAAATAATTATTTTAAGAGAAAGAAGCCAGACAAAAAAAATATATACTGTATGATTCCATCTACATAAAAATTTAGAAAATCAATTATAGTGGTAGAAAACAGAGCAGTGGTTGCCTGGGAATGGGGCAGGTAGGAGGCAGATAGGAGGAGGAGGGAGAGATTTTACAAAGAAGTGCGAGCATACTTTTGGTATTCATGAATATGTTCATTATCTTGGTTGTGATAGTTTCACAAATGAATACTTGTGTCAAAACTTATCAAATTTTATTCTGTAAATATATACAGTACTTTAATGTCAGTTATACTTCAGTCAAGCTGTTAAAAGTGTTAATGGTGGTTATTTCTCAATGATGAGCTTACAAGTAATTTTTACTTTTTAAATATCTATATTACCTGATTTTTTAACATTAGAAATGCACCATTTTTACATTAGGAAAAATCAACAACAAAGGTATTTCCCTTTTGCCAAACAGAAAGTACAAAAAGAAATAGTAGTTCTAATCCAGAGTTCAGAAATCACACCAAGATAGGCCCAAGGGTCTGTCTTTTCTCATCAATCTTGCCTATACTTTGGGTGTACCTAAATCTGTATGTTATATCTTTCTGTATCTGTGGTAAATTAATTATTGTCTCTTCTCCATCTCTTCCTTTTTCTCCCTCCATAATACCTAATACTAATTAGGTCTCTTGGGTCTATCCTCCAAATATCTGTATCTTTTGCCTCAAATTCTCCATCTCTTTACTTTTTTGTTCATATATTTGTAGATCTGTCTTCCATTCAGTCTTCTCATTTAAGACATTCACTGTGGTCTTACTGCTGTTGTAACTACCACAAAGTTAGTGGCTTAAAATAACAAAATTATCATATAGTTCTCAAGGTTAGTTCTCTGAAATGAATCTTATAGGGCCGAAATCAGTATTAGCTATGTTTCTTCTGATAGAGGAGAAACCGTTTCCTGTCTTTTCCAGCTTCTGGAGCCTACCTGCATTCTTTGGTTTATGGCTTCTTCCTCCATCTTCAAAACACGTTATTTCAGCCTCTGCTTTCCATCATGTTCTCCTCTTTTGTCTTTGACTTCTTGCCTCTCTCTTACAAGGACACTTGTAATTACATTGGGCCCACTTGGATGACCTTCCCATCTCAACATCTTTAATCACATATGAGGTGATCTACTTACAGGTTCTGGGGATCCTTGGGGACTATTATTCTACCACAAGTGGTCACTCTCTTCTTAGGCCCCTTTATGTACTTTGTTGGTGCCCATGAACTCTTTCTGCTGTTAACTTGCATTTCTATTAATGTCCTCATCAATTTCTCCTCAGAGACTGGGTTCTTTCCATCTATGTTGCAAAGTTTTGTGGTTTGTTTGATCTGACTGAACTTTCAGTTGACTAGGCTCCCTTAGATGCGTGACGGTTTTCTCTCTTTTTTTTTCTTTTTCTTTTTGTGCTAAGTAGGGTTCAGAACTGTTGCTGGAGTGCTTTAGGTGACAACATTCTCAAAAATTATAAAAGGCAAAGTGACTTCTCTCCCCATAGGTAGATAGGGCATATATTGATTGTTAAGGCCTATGAGAAGCCCACTTACCCAGATTCCTCATACTTGCTCAGATTCAGGGTTGGGGAGGACTCTTCCCACCCATACAACTCCTTCTTGGTCTTTTGTGGACCAGAGAGACCACAAGCACTTCCCTGGTCATTTCTGATGCTAACATTCCCAAGAAATCCAGAAATCCAGGAAAACAAAATTCCTCCTAGGACTTGACATCTTAATACTCTGTCTCTCTGATGTTTGTCTCCAGGCACTCATCCCACCCATAGTGGTAAATAATGCCATACAGTTCCCTCCCCTCAGATGTTTATGGATACCAGTTGCTTGCCCCAGCAGTTAAGTTTAAGACTGAGAAGGTGGTAGAGAAAGGAAGGAACTTCCTTTCATATCATATCATATCACCACTTCATATCACCACTTTCCCAGAATCCCTTGTTCCAAGACACTCCACCCAGTCGTCTCTACACACATACCTCACATTCTGTTCCTAAAATGTATTTAGGGATAATTCTAGACCCACCCATTATAAGGAAAAACTGGAGTCAACCAATGTAAGCTATTTACAATTAACTAAAAATTTTTTTTAACTAACAACAATTACTCAAATGGATTGAGATATAAAAAGCAAATGCTAACAAAAAAGAAAAAAGAAGAAGAAGAAGAAATGGCATTCTGGGTATCAGTAAAAGTAGAATTGGAGGAGAAATGCATTAAAACAACAAAAAAAGATACTTTGCACTGTCAAAAATAAGCAAAACTGAGCACCGAAGTAATAAGGACAGGTTTTAATCAATAGGGGAAAAAGTCCAGTGTGAACTGAACTCTGATTTGAACAGAGGTAGGTGGAGGTCTTAAAGGGAGAATTAGGGAGCAGGAAGGGGAACAAGCAGAGCCCTGTAGATTCAGGGAAGTAAAAACTTACCAGTATCCATTGATAGATTAATGGGTAAAGAAGAAGGGGTACACACACACACAGGAATATTATTCAGCCATAAAAAAGAATGTAATCTTGACATTTACAACAACATGGATGGATCTAGAGGGTATAATGCTAAGTGAAAGAAGTCAGTCAGAGAAAGACAAATATTATGATTTCACTCATATGTGGAACTTAAGAAACAAAGCAAACAAACAAAGAAAAAACGAGGCAAACAAAAAACAGACTTTTAAATACAGAGAACAAACCGGTAGTTGTCAGGGGGAAGGTGGGTGGGGAGACGGATGAAATAACTTAAGGAAATTCAGAGTACCTTTAACTTAATGAACACTGAGAAATGTATAGAGTTGTTGAATCACTATATTGTATACCTGAAACTAACCTAATACTGTATGTTAATTATACGAGAATTTAAATAAATAAATAAATAAATTTTTAAATGCTTTAAGTAAAAACAATAAAAATAAAATAAAATTCTCATGAAACAAAATTATATTGACGTATGCATAGGTCAGAACTTATACTTTCAGTATCATTTAAGAGCATATATTTTTTCTGCAAATTCAACAATGCTTTTAAATAAAATTGCATCTTATAATTGAATACATTATAAAAGTCATATAAATGAGAGCCAAGATTGAAGAATTCAACACAATTTTAAATGTCACATGACCTTATTTGAGATTTATCAAAATCCTTAATTTTGAGAGATTATACATTTCAATTTCAAAATAAATATATATATATATTCTTTTTTCTAACCCTTAAAAAAAAGATTACATATAAATGCTTTGCAGTGTGGCAGAAGTGGAAATTAGAGTTACCAGAAAAAAAAAAACAAACATGATACCCAGTTATATTTGAATTGCAGATAAAAGAATAATTTTTTATGTATGGTACATACTTATACTAAAAATTTATTTGTTATCTTCAATTCAAATATAACTGGGAACACATTCTTATTTTTTTAAGTCCGACTGCCCTAATTTAAGTAGATTAGCAGGAAAAAATTAAGAATTCGACTCAGGAATCTGGGGGAAAAAAGCACAACAAAAAAAAGTAGAAGGGAGAATAAAGGCAAAAATTAACGAAATATAAAAAGAAGACAAAATAAGAACAGTAGACCTAATTTCAAAAAATGGAAAGTTGGGGGAGCTTGGGTGGCTCAGCCAATTAAGCATTCAACTCTTAATTTCCCCTGGGGTCATGATCTTGTGGTCATGAGACTGAGCCCCACTTTTGGTTCCATGCTGGGCATGGAGCCTGCTTGGGATCCTCTGTCTCCCTCTCCCTCTGCCCCTCTCCTGCTTGTGCATGCTCTCTCTCTCTCTCTCTCTCTCTCTCTCTTTCTGTCTCTCTCTCTCTAAGAAAGAGAGAAAAGAAAGAAAGAAAGAAAGAAAGAAAGAAAGAAAGAAAGAAAGAAAGAAAGAAAGAAAGAAAAGAAGGAAGGAAAGAAAGAAGGAAGGAAGGAAGGAAGGAAGGAAGGAAAGAAGGAAGGAAGGAAAGAAAGAAGAAAGAAAGAAAGAAAGAAAGAAAGAAAGAAAGAAAGAAAGAAAGAAAGAAAGAAAGAAAGAAAGAAAAGAAGGAAGGAAAGAAAGAAAGAAGGAAAGAAAGAAGGAAGGAAGGAAGGAAGGAAAGAAAGAAAGAAGGAAAGAAGGAAAGAAGGAAAGAAAACTTGATTCACTGGCAAGAGTAATAAAATAGACAAACTTATGACAAGTCTAGGTAAAAAGAAGAAGCAAATAACGTTTGAAACAAAAATAGGTATATAATCAAAATTTAAAAACAGGATTGTTTTAAACTACAGGAACTTTATACTAATAAATTTTAATGTCAAGATTAAAAAGATTTTCAAAATATGAATTACTAAAATTTGCTTAGGAAGAATGATAAAAGCTGAAGAAACAAAAATAATAAGGAGAGTTATTTCAAATTATTTCTAATATACCTTTGTTGGTTAGATAATTCCTATATTGTTGAAAATCTTCCACATCATAGAAAAATAGCAATACTTCCCAGCTCATTTGAAGTTTGCATGCCTCTCATACAAACATTGAACAAGAATGCTGCAAGAACGTATAGATTAGTCTCATGTTTGCACCTTTACAGAAAGTTGTTCATTATATCTTGTTGGGGGTAGAGAATAAAAGAGGTCTGTTGTAAATAGTCATGTAAAGTATTATTCCATTGGTATTTTTTAAATACTGTATTTGTGTCTAAATATATGTCTCTTTTTATATGTATATCAGTAAGATGTACTTTGGAAAAAGGATCTGGAAAGATACACATAAAATTGTGGATTGTCTAAGGCAGCTTATTATGGATTAAGTATTATTCAAGATGCATTATTTTTTAAATTACATCTTCAGTCTTACATCAAAACACTTATAATCCTGTTCTCCAAACTGAATCATATTTGTAGAATGAAGAAAGAATTAAAGAGAAGAGAAGGCACTTGGGAGATACCAAGCACTTTTGTCCAGTGGTTCTCAAAGAAAACTTCATCCTACAGCCAGGCATCACAGAAGAAGCAGCTAAATATCGAGAAAAGATCTACTACTTTTCAAGTCCTGAGGCTAGAGAAAAGTTTCTGGAGCATCCTGAGGATTACGTGGCTCAGAATGAGCCATTAAAGGTGAAAACAATACTCCTATCCCAATGCTCACTCCTGAGGACTTGTTCAAGGACTTCCTGCCAACCTTCATCATTTTACTTAACAGTGAAGTCCCCGATCTGAGATTACCAATATGGTGATGATATCTAAGTTCCAAGAAGAATTTCTAGGAATATGCATTAAATGATTATCTATTTTGATTTTTATAGTAATGCCTTGCGGTCAAACCAACACATACTATCTGTCTCTTTAGCGGAAGTAAAAAGAGCTGAATTTATTGCTTATACATTCAGGGCCTACTGTGCTGGTTAGTCCCTCCAGAGACTCCAGAGCAGTCTGCTGATCTTAAGACAGGGTCGGTGAGTGGGATTCAAGGACTGGTGGACTGTCAGTGGGTTGACATTTGTAGAAGTGTGGTTACTCAAGTTCACACTCAGAGGCACGATCATAGGGGCAAGGCTGTGCCTGACTTGGTTGACTCTCAGTAGGAAGGGCTGAACTGGTTCATTTCATTGAAAAAGGGTCTTGTTATATGGCTGTAAAGCAATAAATGTTTTCCTAAATTTGTGGCAACACTTTTTATTCTTACTTGTTTATCACCAATCACAAAAGAACACACTGTGGTAATATTTTATCCATTTAAAAATTAAGCACACACATAATTGCAACAGCTTTAGAAAAGAGCTTTCATTTGTTAATTTTACTTTCTCACCTTATTCCATATGGATGTATATTCTTTCTAGTATATATTTTATTATCTGATTTTTTTACTTAACATTATATCAATGAAAGTTTATATATTTCTACATAGATCTCATAATGCTTGATCGTTTAATGTACTGTTTTAACATCTAATTGTTTAACATCTAATTGTTAGACATTTTTCACAGCATTTTGCATACTGTAATTTGTCATCGTGGTTATGAAATAGTAATTAGGAAATCTTTAGGCATGTCATTCTTTGTTTCTCTTAAATTATTTTTTAGTGTAATTCTCTAGCATAGGATTACAAGATCAAGATATACAAATCACAATACATTGTTGCTTAGGTTTGAGAACACCAATGCCTTCTTTCTTCTCTTTTAGTTAATTAAGCTCCACACCCACCATGGGGCTTGAACTCAGAGCCCTAAGATCAAGGGCCACATCCTCTACCAACTGAGCCATCCAGGTGCCCCTGACACCAATGCTTTCTTAAACAGCACATATAGAACATGATTTAAACTCTTCTGAATAATTTGGACCGTTTCCATGAACTTCAATTTTTATATAGTACCCAGGAGGACCACTGAAAATATGCGGATGGTTGTGGCTTCTGACACTCCTGGTGTTGTGAAGGGATAATTCAATCTTAGGGAGGGTAATTCATAAGCCTTATGTTTTCTAAATTACTCAAACTTCCTTTTCTTCGCTCTCTTCCTATCCTACCTCTCTCCTGTGGCAGGCTCCTCCAATAAGAATCTGCCTTCTGGGCCCACGCGGCTCTGGTAAAACTGTCTGTGGAAGATTCTTAGCAGAAAAATTGGGCATTTTTCACATCCAGTTCGAAGAATTTCTTCAAGAAAGACTAATGCTCAAAACTGAAAAGAAAATAAGAACCGATATTGAAGAAGATTCTGAGGAAGAACAGCTTGCAAAACAAGAACTCGAAGAACTTGCAATTCAGGCCAATGTCAAGATTGAAGAAGAAAATACACCGAAACCGGTAGCAATATTAATACTCTATTTGCAGATAATTATGCTTACTGGTATTACTTTCAGGAAGTAGAATATAAGCAGTACAAAACTATAAAGTGAGTTATGTCATCCGCCCCATATGTTATATACAAATATTACTGCTTATCTAGAACATAAAATACTAAGTTTTACATGACTCCAATAAAAATCTGAACAGCTTTCCCTGACAAGACTGTTTTTAGCATTTATTTGGGACCATGTTATTTGATGTCTGTCGAAGACTATAAGGTTTTCCAATATCATATTCTCGGTTTTCTAACAAATATAAAAATCTGCCCCAGTACCAGCAAAGATCTCAAGATATTAATTTCTAATGATGCATCATAAGAAATTTTATATGTGTTTTAGATGGTTTCTTTCTGGGGTTGTAAAGATAAAGTTCTTAATTCAAACTCACTTTTTTTTAGAGAGAGAGAGAGTGTGCGAATGGGGGAAAGGAGGAGAGGGGCAGAGGGAGAGAGAGCGAGAATCTTAAGCAGACTCCACACTCAGCATGGATCCTGAGACAGGGCTCAACCTCATGACTGTGAGATCACGACCTGAGCCGAAATCAAGAGGCGAATTCTTAACTGACTGAGCCACCTAAGCACCCCGTTTCTAACTCACTTTTTAACCATTGCTGATAGAGCTAGACCCTTTTATTCTCAAATGATCCCCTGTAAATGGACCCATGGAGATTGTATTCCAGATGACTGCCTGGCTCGCCCATCCTTTAATTCAGAATCTAGGTTGACTAATTGTAAGATAAATGACAAAAATTAGTTAAGCCTTGTGGGTGCGTGATATAGATTGAACAAGGTTTTAGCAAACAGTGACGAGACAGATATCCGGAGGCCATGTATGAAACCCAGTCATGCTAATCACTAGCAACTCCTCTGAGCTATAACATATAATTTCATATTTAAAACCATACTAAATATTGATTTAAAGAAAAGAGCTCAAGTTTTAAAATGTTAACAAGTAGAAGTATTAAAAACGACCTAAGGAAAAAAAGGTCTCATCCTAATCAACTATGTAATTTATAGATTATTTCTTAATACAGTTTTACATCTTTTGTCTTGTTTTCTGATTTTTGTTTTTAGTCTCCAGTAGTACAATTTACAGAAGAAGAAGAAGCAATCAGATTAAATCTCATGGACAATGAACCATTGCCTCCCGAAATTCTTGAAACAATTCTTTCTGAGTGGTGGCTTAAGGAACCAATGCGGTATCTTATTTTATATAGAATTATACAATTATTGACTTTCATTTGCTTTATTTTTAAAAGTTAAAAATGTAATCCAGCATAAATTTAAGAATTTATTTTTGCCTTCTTGTAAACTAGTGATTGCACACATTAAAAATATTTGGGAAATTGGTTTAAAAATACTGATGCCAGGGGCTCTATCCCAAAACAACTTTTTAAAAGCATGAGGGTGAGGTGTGCCTGCGCCTGGGTGGCTCAGTCAGTTAAGTATCCAACTCTGCTCAGGTCATGATTTCATGGTTCATGAGTTTGAGCCCCAAGTAGGATTCTGCACTGATAGCGCAAAGCCTACTGGGGATTTTCTGTCTCCGTCTCTGTTCCTCCCCTGCACAAGCTTGTGTGTGCATGCGCACTCTCTCTCTCATTCTCAAAAATAAATAAACATAGGAAGGAAGGAAGGAAGGAAGGAAGGAAGGAAGGAAGGAAGGAAGGAAGGAAGGAAGGAAGGAGGAGGGAGGGAGGGAGGGAGGGAGGGAGGGAAGGAAGGAAGGGAGGGAGGGAGGGAGGGAGGGAGGGAGGGAGGGAGGGAGGGAGGGAGGGAGGAAGGGAGGAAGGAAGGAAGGAAGGAAGGAAGGGAGGGAGGAAGGGAGGAAGGAAGGAAGGAAGGAAGGGAGGGAGGAAGGGAGGAAGGAAGGAAGGAGTGCAAAGTTGAGACCTAGGCATTAGTAGCTCCCCAGCTGGGTCTAATGTGTAGGTGTGGTTGAGTACCCGTATTCTAAACTCGTGTACACTAATAATAGGCTGGACTCTTTTCCTTATAGCCTTTCAACAATTACACTTAAGACCACTTAATAGCTGTCCATAGTATACTTTAAGAAAAGTATCCCTTTCTTAAAAGCCAGGAACAGGCCTGACCTCAGACAGGACAAATTTAAGAATCTCCAGGCCCATCAGAATTTAAAACTTCACCTCAAATTCCTAACCAGAATACCTTGCTTGGAATCCACCAGAAGAAAGAGAAATAGCAAACAGTTTTATGGAACTTACTATGTGCCAGATACAGCACATAGTAATAACATATAGTTATTCACATTAGCTTGCTTAACCCTCACTACTATCCTATGGAATAGAAATTTATTATCTCACTTTGAAAATAAGGAAACTATATCACAGACAATTCAAACAACTGGCTTGTCCCAGTGCATCTGTGGGCACTCTTTTTCACCTAATCTGTGGCATAAATGAGTGAGGGAGATTATTAATCATCAACTTTAACTTTTTAATTTCCTATTGCCTAAATTAGATCCTTCACAGTGATTAATTTAGGCAGGTCGACTGCAACAACGTCGTCACGGGTTGTGCTTCGTTAATTTAGCTCCTGGCCTCACACCATATATTAAAAACTTTAAAAAAAAGCATATGGTTTGAAGAATTAAAAGTAAAAAATGAAATTGTAAAAAGCCTAAATAAAACAGCTAAATATTATGCAACCATTAAAATGTATTATAATGAAGAATTTGTAATAGCATAAGAAATGTTATTATATAAAAGAGACAAAGTTATTTATAATATAATAGCAAAGTGGCCACATGAGGAACAAACTGCAGAGAAACAAAACAAAATGTCAGTAATTTCTGGGATATGAGATTATGGATAATTTTGCCCTTTTCATGCTTTTCTATATTTATTTATTTATATTTAAATTCAAGTTAGATAACATACAGTGCGGTCTTGGCCTCAGGAGTAGAACCCGGTGATTCAGTGTCATACATATGACACTCAGTGCTCATCCCAAAAAGTGCCCCCCTTAATGCCTGTCACCCAATTAGCCCATCCCCCCACTCCCCTCCCCTCCAGCAACCCTCAGTTTGTTCTCTGTATTTTAGAGTCTCTTATGACTTGCCTCCCTCTCTGTTTTTATCTTAATTTTTTCCTTCCTTTCCCTTTTGTTCATCTTTTGAGAGTCTCAAATTCAACATATGAATGACATTATATGCTGTCTGTCTTCCTCTGACTGATAGTGAGATGTGTTGCTTTTATAATCAGGAAAAAATCAACATGTTTCAAAAAAGCTATTGCATGAGTCCTGGAGGAAGGTAATAAGGGCCTGAACTTAGGTGTAATAGTAGAAATGGAAATGTGGGTACAGAAGAGGACATGTCAGGGCTTGGCTCTTGTGGGACGCAAGAGGGAACCGGGGGAGCCGCCCAAATGTCTCTGAAGTTTGGCACCTGAATACCAGTGAGTCACAAGCAAGAGCAGTGAGGAAGGGTAACAGCGAGTATGATTTCTGAGAGTATAATGCATATATAATTCCTGAGGGGCACTGCGATGAAGAGATTAAGCAGCTTTTGGGAATCTGAATCAAAACTCACAAGAGAACTGGGTATAGAGGTAGAGATTTAGAAGTCATCGACAAAGAAGTGCGACAGCAAGAACGGTAGGGATGAAAACGTTCCTCACGGAGGAGACTATGCTGAAGGCGTCTCCAAACAAAAAGGCAGGGGCACCTGGGTGGCTCAGTCGGTTGGGCGGCCGACTTCGACTCAGGTCATGATCTCACAGTTCGTGAGTTCGAGCCCTGCATCGGGCTCTGTGCTGACAGCTCAGAGCCTGGAGCCTGCTTTGGATTCTGTGCTCTCTCTCTCTCTGCCCCTCCCCCACTCACGCTCTGTCTCTGTCTCTCAAAAATAAATAAATGTTAAAAAAAATTCAAGAAAGTGTTTTTAAAAAAAGAAAAGGAAAGAAAAGAAAAAGGCATACATCTTATAGCCAAAGTATAAAAATGTGCCCACTTAAAAATATGGGACACATTTTAAAATACCAGGTAAGTACTCAAACTGTCAAGTGTTCATAAAAGTTCTGTTCATATTAGGAAGAAAACATACATTTAAATACCTTTTTAAAACAAACCCAATTTTATTTTATTTTTACTTTTTAAGTTTATTTATTTATTTTGAGAGAGACAGAGACAACGTGAGTGGCAGAGGGGTAGAAAGAGAGAGACAGAGAGAGAAAATCCCAAGCAGGCTCTGCATTGTCAGTCCAGAGCCCAGTGTGGGGCTCGAACTTACAAAACCAAGAGATCATGCCCCAAAGCCGAAACCAAGAGTCAGACGCTTAACCAACTGAGCCTCCCAGGCACCCCAAACAAACCCAATTTTAGATAAACAGGATAAACTTTCATTCAGAAGGAGACCAATACTGACTCTCTCAAACAAAGCCAAGTTCTTAAACCCTGATCGTTTTATAAGCATTCCATAATGCAAATGTAGTCACATGGCAGTTAGTTTTCTGATCCTTACAGTTTCATCATACTTGGGCAAGTTTTATAATTCTATTTGAATATCACCATCTTACATATATGAGCCAGGATACATACATTAGTAATTGTCATTGATTACAAGGGGGCCCAGGGAAGAGGGGACAAACTGTCTCAGGAGAGGAAGCATCACTAGAAGAAAAACTGCAAAAAGGTGGGTTTACACTAACGATGGGCTGGCCAAACCCACCTTCACATAAAGGGCGACACGGTCATGAGGGTGGGCATTCCTCCCAAGCAGAGAACTTGTTTTCTGTTCATATTCATCAAATATTAAGGCTATTTACAATTTAAGAGAGCTTGTGTATACTATAAATATAAGTATAAAATATCAGCATTTTAATCTAATTCAATACATTTAGAAAGACACACCATGTTTACACAAGTAGAAATATTAAAAGAAGTAAAATATACTACAGTGAACTCTGAAAACTATTCATTGCCCATCTTATATGAAGTTACAATTTATTGATTTTTTTCATTTTAAATATTTATAACAGTATTGTAAGCAAATAAATTATGACATTTCCATCTAGTTCCACAGGTTTTATATTAGATGGGTTCCCACGGTATCCTGATGAGGCCCTGTTTCTGGGGGAACGTGGGTTTTTCCCAGATGCTGCTGTTTTTATACAAGTTGATGATCAAGATGTTTCTGACCGCCTCCTTCCTTCCCAAATTGAAAACTGGAAACTGAAGCAAAAGAAGAAATTAGAAAGAAAAAAACTCATCAAAGAAATGAAGGCAAAAATCAAGGTACGTATCCAATTAAAAAAAAAAATTCGGGAGTAAGTTTGTTCAGCATCCATTCAGTTTATAAAGTGGCCTTAACAAAAATGTCATTTTCTGATTTTAATGCCACGGTCAATATAAAAACACTTTTTATCAAATATTAGCACTATTCATAGGGGTGCCTGGGTGGCTCAGTCGGTTAAGCATCCAACTTGTTGATTTTGTCTCAGGCCGTGATCTTACAGTTTGTAAGGTTGAACCCCGTGTAGGGCTCCGTGCTGAGGGCAGAGGCTGCTTGGGATCCTCCCTCTCCCTCCCCCTCCCTTCTCTGTGCCCCTCCCCCCCTGGTGTGCGCTCTCTCTCTCTCTCTCTCTCTCTCTCAAAATAAATAAACATGAATGGATAAAAAAGATGTTGTGTTTATATGTACAATGAGATAGTATTCAATCATGAGAAAGAAGGAAGTCCTGCCATTTGCAACAACATGGATGGACCTTGAGGGCATTATGCTAAGTGAAATAAGACCGGTAGGGAAAGACAAATACTGCATAGCACCGCTAATATGTGGAATCTAAAAAAATTCAAACTCCTAGAAACAGAGAGTAGAAAAGTGGTTGCCAGGGGCTGAGGGGTGGGGGAAATAGAAGTTGGTAACAGGTACAAACTTTCAGCTATAAAATGAATCAGATCTGAGGATTTAATGTATAACATGGTGACTGTAGTTGCTAATACTGAATTGAAAATCAAACTTTGCTAATAGAGCAGAATTTAAATGTTGTAAAAAAAGGATAAATATGTGAGTTGATGGAAGTGTTCATTAATTAAATGGGAGGCGTCCTTTCACTATGTATACATATACCAGATCATCACAATGTACACTTTAAATGTCTTAAAATTTGATAAGGCTGAATGAATGAATGATTAAGTGGTATATCTATATAATATTGATACTATTCACTATTAAAAGAGAATGAACTATTAATACATCCTACAACATGGATAAAAATCATTATGGTTAGTGAAAGCCAGGCCAAAAAAAAATATTACGTGCTATATGCTTCATTCCATTTATAAGGTGTGTCTTGAAAGAGCAAGTCTATAAACCTGGGCTGGGATGAAAAGAATGGGGTTTTCAAATCTGGAACTAGGAAGACTAAGATGCGACATGAGAGGAGCGTTAAATAATTTGAAGGGCTTTCATGCTGAAGTGAACTAGCAGTCGTTCCACAGGGCCACAGGGAAGGAACTACTATTGGTAGGAGGAAGGCACGGGGAGATGTATTTCATTATTAGTAAGAGTTTCAAAAACAAACAAACAAACAAAAAAAAAAGATTGAAGGTAATGAGCTACTTGTCAACAGATAAGCTAATCAATTAATTCCAATTCTGAGATACTATGACTTAAATTATTTATTACATTATTAGGCTATTATATTTTATTAGAATGATAAAAGATTATCAAAATTTTTTAAAGTTTACTTATTTTGAGAGAGTGAGAGTGTGAGCAAGGGAGGGGAAGAGAGAGGGAGAGAGAGAGAGAATCCCAAGCAAGCTCCTAGCTGTCAGCACAGAGCCCAATGTGGGACTCTCATGAGCCATGAATCTCATGGTTCGTGACCTGAGCCAAAATCAGGAGTTGGATGCTTTACCGACTGAGCCACCCAGGCGCCCCTAGATGATCAAACATTTTTAACAAATCGCTTCCAACTATTTCCCTATTTCTCCATATACACAATCCACCTAAGTACCAAAGCAAACTAACAGATAATAAATTCAAAAAGGTGTTCTAAAGTTTGTAGGAAGAGTGGCAGCCCCCAAGCGTTGTTTATCCCCCTGGAGGGATATCGCTGATCAGAAGCTCCAGAGCTACAAGGATATAGTAGCATAAATACCAACTTCACATGCTTTTCTGGACAGTTCACCATCCTTCCATCCAAATGCTGTTCCCACCTTGGGAAAAAATATATATTAATACACAAAAAGTAGTTTTATCCATTAAAACTTTCTAATGTCTCCTTCTTTAACAGGAAGATATGATTTCTAAAAGAAGGGCTGAACTTATAGCAGAGAGAGAAAAACAGAAAGGGGAGGTAAGTAAATAAAATTGCTGCTTTTTAAAAAAAGAATATCCTTAATATAATGTTTATATATCAATAATATAAAATAAAAAGGTGCATAGAAAAAGTCTTGAGGGGCACATGGGTGACTCAGTCAGTTGAGCATCTGACTCTTGATTTCGGCTCAGGTCATGATCCCGGGGGCGTGGGATGGAGCCTTGCTTTAGTCTCCAGCTGAGTGTGGAGCCTGCTTAAGATTCTCCCTCTCTCTCTCACCCTCTGGCCCTCTCCCCTGCTCACTTTCTCTCGGTCTCTAAAAAAAAAATAAAATAAATTTAAAAAAGAAAAAGTTTTGAAAGAAGTACACAGAGTTTACGTATGAGTGGTAAGATTATATATCGCTGTTTTTCTTTATACTTTTTGTTATTCCATAATTGATTACAATGACCCCTTGTTATTTTTATAATCAGAGAAGTGAACATTTTTAAAGGAAAGAAACCACTAAAGAAGTTTAAATAATCTAATTCAAAATATAATACTACATTAAACTCTGCTTCTTTTGGATTTTCACTTTTGCGTTCCAGCCTTCCGGCCCGGGTCCAGGGAGATGGGCTGAGAGCCTGGGACCGAGGTCTAGACAGAGAGGCCAGAAAGCTGTGCCGGAACTAAAATATAGATCATCCTGAAATAAAGAATGGAATGAGGCAGCCCCTGTGTACGCTCAGACTCATATATTGTGCAGGATGCCCACAGCTCCTTTTCTCCATCTGCTGATTTTTTAAAAAGATAAACCTTGAAGATTGTGGATCTTGTTTTGTTTGGAGAGGAACTATTCCCAAAATGACTTAGCTTACCCCCGCACTACAACCAAGCTTACTCAAGGGTGCAGAATTTAAACAGGAAGTGTGATGAGACACGCTAGTTCTGTGAAGTTACCTGGGGCTCGTATGTATGCGGTCAGCTTACAAGTAATCCCTGTAACCAAGGCAAACAATAAGAGGGTCTCCCATTTCCTTTTGGCATAAAGCACCCTTGACCATCTTTTTAAACACTGACTCTCAAGACCGTGATCTGATTTCCATCTGTATAAAAATGTTCAACCCAACAAGGGGAAGGAGAAAAGAGGAATAACAGAAAATAGGACTTGCTGCACATGCAACCATTGTGCCTCCCTGGTATGGATGTGGGCAAAGGACTGCTGATACAGAGCAACTGTAACTCTGGGTCAAAGCATTGCAGAATTGGGGCCGGGACAATTGTTTCCTTGTCCAAACACAACCAAAAGTAGGTCTAAAATCATTAGACCAAGAAGGTTACAGGACCATCCAAGGAACGAGAACCCTCCCCTCCATTATTTGCTATGATCTTTGTTCATCCATTCAGCCAGTCATCTGGTCCATCAGCAAACTTAATTGAGTGCTCACTGCATACCTGACACTATTCAGACACTGGAGAACAAGCCGTGAATAAAATGAACAGAACTTTCTGGACTCATTCTGCTATACATTCCCTGAACAAACATGTCCTGAAATTCTCTGTTCAATCATCAACATGCTGATGTTTAGGATAAAAGAAAAAAAAATAAAATAAACAAAAAAAAAAAAAGAAAAGAGAAAAACCAGGCATCCTAACCTGGGCTCAAGGACAGGCCTTTAGCCCTTAGGAATCTCTAGTGGTCCCCTTAAGAATCACCCTAATTCGGGCGCCAGGGTGGCTCAGTCGGTTGAGCAGCCAACTTCAGCTCAGGTCATGATCTCACGGTCGCTGAACTTAAGCCCCACATCAGGCTCTGTGCTGACGGCTCAGAGCCTGGAACCTGCTTCAGATTTTGTGTCTCCTTCTCTCTCTGCCCTTCCCCTGCTCACACTCTGTCTCTATGTCTCTCAAAAATAAATAAACGTTAAAAAATTAAAAAAAAAAAAAAGAATCATCCTAATTGTCTCAGCAACATATTATCAAAGGAGTCTAGACCTTGGGGTTGAGCTCACCTAAATTGGTATCCTTTCTCCAGTTCTTTCTGACCTTGTTCATTGCTGGCTCCCTAGTGCCTCACACAGTGTGGACACAAAGTAGGCACTCACCAGGGTTTTGTTGCTGTTATATAACCTTAAGCAGGTTTCTTTATCTCTCTGAACTTAGGCTTTTTCATTGTAAAATGGAACAAAATTAATAATATCTAGTTTCCTGCATTAATAATGCTTTACTTTCCCTTCTTTGCTATTCTTTGGTTAAATCTGCTGTTTCTTAAGCAAACCAGTTTTCAGGACAAATTTTAAATGCCCTTGATTTATCATTTTTCTATTTGTTAATATTAGAATGGTGGGATTTCTTACTATTTTTCATTCAAAAATTCAATATTCTATCTTATAAATTATGTAGTGTTTTTTATGTTTATGTATTTATTTTGAGTGAGAGAGAGCACACAAGCAGGGCAGGAGCAGAGGGAGAGAGAGCATCCCAAGCTCTGTCAGCGCAGAGCTCAATGGGGGCTAACACACCATGACCTGAGCTGAAATCAAGAATTGGGCACCTAACCGACAGAGCCACCAGGCGCCCCAAAGTAGGTTTTTAGAAGTTAGCTCTCCCAAAACTTAATCTTTCACCAAATTGGCTTATGTATCTCACACAATTAATTTATACACACTGACTTTGGGAAGATTATTCCTGAGATTTTCGATGAATCAAAGATGAAAACTGTGTGTTGAGTTTTTAAAATGTCTTTGATGAGGATTTTATATGTCCTGCCGCAGACTCGGACAAAGAAAGACTAAACAAAATGTAGGATGTCAAGGTTCACGCAGTGCGATTGCTAAAACCAGGTAGTGTGACTTCCTGACTCTACATAGACCCTGGAGCTTGCTTTCAGAAGAACAGAATCAGAGGCCTTCTCATCACTGCCTTTTGTATAGAATATGCAGCTCCACAAATCACCTTTTCACAACGAATTGGGGAACCACATACAAATGAAGCCCCTCCCAGTTTTGTCTTCTCGTCCTTCACAGAAATCATTGCCCTTACCGTCTGAATTTTTTGCAGCAGATAACACTTTTTTTAACATTAGAAATGATCTTAGTCTCAAGGCGGCTACTTGCATTAATTTCATAGGAAAATGTCGCCATCTTGTGGAATTTTAGTCTCCAACAAGTGTGACTGACGAATAATCTGTAAGCCAACCCCTTCGCATAGAGATTTAGTTTGCATACTTTCCAGCTCCTCAGAGGTCTTGCTTCTACTCCTATGCCTTGCTTCAAGATCTTGGCTCTCTTCTTGTTCACTGGCTCCTTCTCTGGTGCCTCGGTCTCTTCTATTAAGTCGTGGGTAGCCACAGACAGGAGAAAGCCGGAAAAAGCCAGGATAGTGAGCCAGGCCTGCAAGTCAGCAGAATTGTGAGGGACTACACCAGCTGGATAGTTAATAGAGATAAATACGCTAAGTACTAAAGGGAAGCCAGAGTCAGGGTCCAAATGATGTTGAAACAAGGTTAAGGACTAAGCGCCAGGCCAAGACCATCCTTGAGGCCTTCTAGGGAGAAGGCAGGGTGCATAGGCCTGAAGGTCTATGTGCAGAGAACACTTTGGGATGGAACAAAGCAAAGGTGTTGGGGCTGGGGGGGGGGGAGGGGGCGGTGCGATGTACAGGTTGGGGATTGAGTTCTCTTTAAGTTTTTATTTAAATTCTCATTAGTTAACATATAGTGTAATACTAGTTTCAGGTGTACAATATAGAGATTTGACACTCCCATAATCTCCCAGTGTGCTCATCCCAAGTGCCCTTCTTAATCCCCATCACCTATTTAACTCCCACCCACCTCCCTTGGATTGAGTTTTAAGGTTTTGAAAACACAGAGTTTGGAATAGTGTCTCAAAATCCAGATTTAGAAGGCAACCTCATCCCCCGTGTGTAGTAAGGGAATCCAGCGTCTGGTTCACATGCATCGGTGTCAGGAAGCCTCAGAACTCTGACAAGCCTTTCACTTCTCCTCTTTCTATTTCTGCCTATCTCATTTCCTCCCTAGTTGTAAGCATTCTGACTATAATCTCCACCACCCTCCTGGTATAACCTTCTATTCAGTTATAGTCTTGCCCCTGCCCTCTGCTACTGATAGAAAGCAATGGGGAAAAAAAAAAGCTATGAGAGAGTTTACCCCAAATCTGGCCCTGTTTCTCAGAGACCGTGAATTTTGTTTTCTGTCGTCCCTTTTCTTTTTTCTTTTCCCTTTCCAGCCTTCTCTGGGATTGGTTGAATGTATTTTAGAAATCCATTTTATTTATCTTTTGGCTTCTTAGTTATACCTCTATGTATTATTTTTTTAGTGGTTGCTCTCTATCACATATACATCCTTACCTTTTCCCCACTCTACTTAGAGTCAATATTACTCCATGTATTATTGTAGAAACCCGTGACTGTATGAGTCCATTTACGCCCACCAATATCCTTTATCCTGGTGCTCATTTGTTTTACAACCAAGTGGATTATAAACTGCCTAAGAAAAAAAATTATAGTTTTTGTTTTAGATAGTCGTATTTGTTTTAAATATATTGAGAGGAAAATAAATCTTCTTTTACATTTATCCAGATATTTAACCTTTTCTGTTGTTCTTTATTCATTCTTCTGGTGCGATGGAAACCGGAAGGATGAGAAGAATGTGGCCATCTGAATTGTTTTCCTGTATGATTTTTCTTGGCTGCTTTCAAGATTTTCCCTGTATCTTTTTCAATGGTGTGATTATGCTTTGCCTACATGTCATTTTCTTTATATTTATCTAGTTTGGAGATCACTAAGCTTCTTTATAAATTTATGTCTTTCACTAAATTGGGGGAAATTTTGGACATTATTTCTTCAAATATTTTTTCTGCCCTACTTGCCGTCTGTCTCCTTCTGAAAATCAATTTCGCATAGGTTAGATCATTCACTGTTGTTCCACATGATCTTGGGGCTATTAAATTTTTCAATCGTTTTTCTCTATTCTTTAAGTTTGATTATTTCTTTTGATCTATCTTCAAATTCACTGATTCTTTCCTTTGTCATCTCCAGTCTATGAAATCCATCTGATATTTTTTGAATTTCAAATATTGTATTTTTTAGTTCTAATTTCCATTTTGGTTTGTTTTTATATTTTTCATTCCCCTCCTGAGATTTCCTATCTTTCCATTTATTATGAATGTATTTTCCTCTTCCTCATTGGTCATAGGCATAACAACTGCTTTCAAGTCCTTGTTTTGTAACTCTAGCACCTGGAGTGGGTGTTTGTTGATATCATTTCTTATGAAAATGGGTCATGTCTCATGATCCTTTATATTTTGAATAATTTTGGATTGTTATAATTTTTGAATTATGAACATTATGTCGTGAAGATTCTGAATTCTGCTACATAACTCCCAAGAGTGTTTTGGTTTTAGCAGGCAATTTACTTGTAAGACTAACCTGTAAACTCTATTATAGTGATGATTCAATTTATACTGTCCTCAAACAGTCCATACGTGCATGGTTCAGAGATGTGGAAATCTTCACAAACTAGATTTGTGGTTCCCTTCTCCGGTTCTCTCCACTCTGAAGTTTACCCTCACTCTCCGGTGTCCTGGTTGTGTCTCCTTCCCCTGGTTGCTCCAGCTGGAAAGACACCAAAGTTTCCTATCAGAATTTTGGTCCCCCTCTACTAGCCACCACTCTAGTAGAGCCTGCCTCCTGAGCAAGGGCACAAAATCAGAAAACTCACCTTTAACCAACTGCTCACTCCAAATTTTCGCTGCTTTCCAAAATCTGCCTTTGTTCACTCTCCAGAGCCTCTTAAATGAGTGAGAGAATGTGTGTGTGTGTGTGTGTGTGTGTGTGTGTGTGTGTGTGTTGGGGGGAATTATGTGTTCATGATTTATGATTATTATCTGCTAGAGGCTAAATTAACCTGTTCCTTCACACTGGAGGCAGATCTCTGAGACCATGAATTTTAGAAGATGTACCTCCTAACATAAGACCTAAAAGGTATAATTTATCAGGAAAAAAACCCAGCACTGTTTCAAAAGATCAAGTTGCCCATTTATGGAAAAATAAAACCTTTTTTCCCTAGGAAGAATTAACCTGTGGAGATTTTTAGGATATAACCTTTAAAAAAATTCAACATTGTACTAAAGACACTAGTAAAAGTAATACAAGAAGTAAAAGAAATAGCATACACGTCGAAAAGTAAGGACAGAACTCATTATGTGCATATAATTTGATTATCTAGAAAGTCCAGAAGTATTAACTGCACAAAAAATTATTTAAGGCTGCCCCACCAGCTCCTTACGTAACAATGACATCTGCCCCCATTAAAAAAAAAAAAAAAGGATAATTTCTGAAGCAATTAAATAATCTGCCTAGAAGATGATAGGTGAGCAATGTTGGTTGGTGCCCTCCATCTTTTGGAGCAGGATCCAACCTGCCCGCCTCTTCTCATTCTCACATCTTAAATGGAAGCACAATACAGCCTGCCCTGCACATACCCAGAGCTTGCAGTTGCTCTGAATTAAGCCACTTGGTCCTCCATTCGTAAAAATGAATGAACAACCAAAGATTACCATATACTTGAGAAAAATTTTCAACACAAAGGAGCAACGAGTTGAACAAACAGAACGATTGGCCGTAAAATTAATAGGCAATTCAGAAAATCTTACTAAACATTTAAAAAAGTCCACTCTCCCTCAGAAAACTCAAGAACTTGTATCCATAAAACAGAAACAGGATGCTATGAAAAATCAGAAAGCAAGAAAGAGTTCATGGAAGCTAACATATATGATGAGAATTAAATTAATTAAAAGATTAATAGAGGGGTGCCTGGGTGGCTCAGTTGGTTAAGCATCTGAGTAGGCTGAGGTCATGATCTCACAGTTTGAGTTCAAGCCCCGCATAGCTCTTTCAGCACAGAGCCCACTTCAGATCCTCTGTCCCCTTCTCTCTCTGCCCCTCCCCCACTTGCACGGGTGTCTATGGGCACACACATGCTCTCTCTCTCTCTCTCAAAAATAAATGAACATATTTTAAAAAGTTGAAACTCAGAAAACTAAGAAGGAAAAGTCAAAGAAATTTCTCAAATATAGAACAAAAATATAAGAGATAAAAAATATGAAAGAAAAACTGGAGATGTATGGGGTCAGTCCAGGAGGATCACCATCTCACTCGCATTCCAAAAGAAATAAAAAATGAAAAGAAAGAAAATATAGGAGAAAATAATCTTAAAAATATTATAAGAAATGTCCCCAGTATTGAAGAGAGCAGAAGATACTCAAAAGGGGTCAATGAATACCAAACAGAACAGATTAAAAGAGATGTACATTAGACACATTCTCATGAAATTTGAGATTGCTAATTATAGAGAGATTTTAACTGTTTCTAAAGTGAAGAAAAGATGTCTACAAAGGAATGTGGGTAAGACTCGTGTCGGCGGATTTCTCACCGGCAATACTAGATGATGGAAGACAAAGACAATGCCTTCAAAATTCTGAGTGAAAATGATTTTTTACTATTTATAATGTATGAGGATGAAGTGGAAATACTTTTAGATATTTAAGATCTTTGAAAATTAGCCTTCTGTATATTCTTCCTGAAAAAAGTAGCCAATTGATATTATGAATAATGCTTCTTCAGTCTAAAAAACAAAACCAAACCAGAAATATGGGAGCGGGGGGGGGGGACACGAAAGCGTTATCCACATATGGGACAAATTAAATTATGTATCATTTTGCGTAATAAGAAAATATAATGTTTGACCTTGATACTTTAGACCTTTTCCTCTGATTGGTACATGGTTGTTGATATAGAGTTGCCTCCCCTCTGTCACTATCTGTGGCTGTTGTGAATAAAGGTTGTGTAATTAAAATATGGCAGGTGCTGTTTATTGGGTTTCAATTTTTAGAATCAATCAAAGACTCTGCCTTCAATTCTTAGAATCAATTTCTACAGGAAGCGCTAACGACTTAAGTGCTACCTAAATACAGTCACAGGACAGGAATGTACATGTGGTCATTGGAGACAAAAATTTGGAAACTGAAGAGAGGGAAAAGTGGAAAGAAGAGTAAAGACATTCTCTTGAATTGTGGGTGATCAAAACATATATCTAGAAGTAATAGCTCAAGGGAGGTTTGGAGATAATATTTAAAGTTATAGGCACTCAGGTGCAGAATTAAAGAATTAAAGATATGACTAGCACTGGGGAATAGGCAGAAGAGAAAGAAAAGAAGAGGAATGTAAGTTAGCCAAATCCCTCATCATCCCTAGTACAAGAGAGAAAACAAATACCACAGCGCAAGAGGCAAAAGTGTCTTTCACTGTTTACTCATTTGTTTTGTTTCAAAACCTTTCACTGTTTACTCTTTTGTTTCCTAAACTGGTTTTCCTAGAACAACCAAAAAAAAAAAACAAACCCAACCTTTTTTAAAATGCAAGAATGGCTAAAAATAATGAGATATATGTTGTTATATGGAAAGAAATTTAAATGCATTGCTGAATTATATTTTTCAAAAGCAAGTTGTACAATATGTATAAATATAATTTTGTGTGGGTGTGTGTGGGTTTCTAAAAGGATCTCAACCAAATTGTTAACCAAAATCATTTCTAGGTAGGGGCACTGGAAATAGAGATAGGAGTGTGAAGGGAGACATTTTTTACCCTATACAATTCTGTATAATTTTATCTGTTTAACAAAAATGAATCTATTTTTAAACTTACATACTTCAATTTTTTTAATTAACAAACAAGTTGGAAGAGAAATTAAATTGAGCTGAGAAAGGTGAGTACAAGTTCAGCTGCCCCTGAGACATCCCTCATTTGCAGTGTGGACTCATCCCACCATACTTCCAATAATCCTTGGAAAATCAAATCTCAGGATTTTTTTTTTAATCGTCAAAGGATAAAGAAGAGGAAAAAGTGGTAAGAGAACCAAATGGTTTCAACACGGAAATAAAAAAGAACCAGTACTGAAAAACACTGTCCTACAGCCAAGCTCCTTTTGGAGAGAGGAGACTGGGCACAGAGCAGGAAGGGACCTTCTCCTCATCTTCCTTCCTGCACCTGCCAAATCCCAGCTCCAGGCGCTCTTTAAAAGAACCAGGGTCTGATCAATAGGAAAATTAGGAAACAGCAAGATAAGCAGGAGATTGCAGGCAGCAGATATTGAGGAGGCTAACAGTGGGGGCGGGAGGGGGGGTAACTGGAAAGGCGAGAGTGTGTTGTTTACGATTACAGTCCTCGGAAACTGGATGAGCAGTGATGGAGAGCGAAGAGTTAGGAGAACTTTCAGGTTTCCGACTGGAAGGCAGTGCTCCAACTGCTACAAGGAATACTTCAGGGAGAAGAGCATGGAGGCAGTGCAGGAGAATATATGTTAAACCTATATGGCACACTTGGTACCAATATCCTGCCGTGGTCTTTGGTAATCATTTGTGTATTATTCTCCTTTCTTCGGATGGGCTATACACTCCTGAAGGGCCTGTAACCATTCTATTAGTACAGTGATTAATACGAAGTGACAAATAATAGCTATAATGGCACAATAATAGCATAACATCTATCATTTCATGCTTGCCATGTGCCAGACACTTTTCTAAGTAAGGGCTTTCCATGTATTAAGTAATTTAATGCTCCCACCATCCCTGTGAGATAGGTACTTTTATTATTCCTATTTTACGGATGAGGAAACTGGTCTTGTCCAAGCTAACACAGCTAGTGACTGAGTTATTCTCTTAGAGTTCCGTTAACTATTGTTACTGAAGACTACCAAAAACACGTAACCTTCATGGATGGGGCTAGAAACTCTAATGCTAAGCAAAATAAAACAGAGAAAGACAAATACCATATGATTTCACTCACATGTGGAATTCAAGAAACAAAACAGGTGAGCAAAGAAAAAACAGAGAGAGAGACAAATCAAGAAACAGACTCTGGCTCTTTCTGACTTCCCAGGAAGTAGTGAGAGGAGCTGTCACACTGTCCGCCCACCTGCAGTGGACGGTCATGCAGAACCACTCCAGCTTTCTGATCAAGAGGAACAGGCAGACATACAGCACCCAGCCCAATAACCTGAAGGCTCGCAACTCCTTCCACGGAATGGGCTGATTCACCACAAGACTGTGGGTGTGGAGCCAGCAGCCTATGGCAAAGATGTAGTGGTCACGAAGCAGAGATCTGGTCAGTGAAAACCCGCCACCTCCTACATGCAGACCAGCGTTAACAAGAATGTCTGGGCCACCCTCAGCAGCATCAAGCACATGACCCGCAAAAACAAGTACTGTCCAGATTTGCACATGGCTGCCATTTGCAGGGCCAGTGCCAGCCTTCTGACCAGAAGCCTGTGATGGTGAAAAGGAAGAAAGTCACCGCACCAAGAACTCCTGAGCACCTGCCCCTCACCTGCAAAGAAATAAAGATGTCAACCACCTGAGGAGGTGGGGGAAAGAAGAAACAGATTCTTAAATATAGAGAACAAACATGATTACCAGAAGGGAGGCGGGTGGAAGGGATGAGTTAAAGGGGCCATGGGGATTAAGGAGTGCACTTGTCATGAGCACCGAGTGATGTATGGAATTGTTGAATCACTGTGTCGTACACCTGAAACTAACATTGTATGTTAACTAACTGCAATTAAAATAAAGACTCTAAATAAATAAATAAGCGGAACTTTCTGACAACCAGAGACATAAATAGCATTTAATATCTTGTTTATGTATTCACTAGGTGATTGCTATGGTGTCAGTCTTGAAGGAATTAAATTTCTGGGTACCAGAGATTTAAAATTTTACTATGTTACTAAATAAATGTTGCCATTCCATACCAACCAATACCCAGTGACATAAAATATTCCAGAGGATTAGTTAGCAGAGTTGTGTGGTGCATATTCTATATGTCTAGTAAACAAGAGCATTTTCTTCCTTAGTCTGGGAGGGAAGATGAAGATGTTAGTGAAGAAGAACCTGAAGAAGACGAAGATGATATTGACAACATCCTTGAAGATGAGTTTCCAAAAGATGAGGAAATGATGAGTGAGGAAGATGAAGAACAGGAAGTTGATGCACTTGAACGCCTGAGAGGTGAACTGGGAGAAAAGTTTGAAGCAGATATGAATTATTTACAAATCATACAGGTTATTGCTTTTCTTTCGTTTTTCTTAATTCACAATGTAACATTTGAGAATGAAACAAATGCAGTTTGGTTTATGTCTTGATTTCTTTTCAACATTTCAAAAGAAATGTGTATTTTGGGACTACTTCCCTTTTGCCTGCACCACTTGCAATTATGAAAACAAATTAATAACTCGAGGGCAACATGGAAGCCAGACAGAGTCAAAAGTTTTAGCTGCCAATATGCAGCCACTCAGAAGCTGAAAAATATCTATTCTCTTGACTGAAGTAGTCAGTTACCAGCAATGTTTATGTGCTGTGACCAGACTGGGTCCCATTAAAAATAGTCGGTTTTATGATTTCCTTTTCATCAGGATGAATGTGAGAAGCTTATGATACCAGTAATTCTCATTAATGGAGCTCGGAAAATCCATATCGTGCAATATAATTTGAATGCGAAACTGAAACCACTGATAGAGAATCGTGAGAGCATTTTTGAAAAATGTTATCCAATAGCATCACACCTCGCCCAGAAAATGCTGAGCTGTACCTATAAGCATGTAAGCGCGTTCGGCTACTGGGACCCCGTAAAGGTAATGTCAGCAAACGCACCCGAAAGCTGTGTTCTTTCTTTTATTTCTTTATTTCGTTGGCTAAGAAGAAGACAGGATAATTTCAAAAATTGTAAGCATCGTACAGTACTCTTAACTAGCTATAAAAACGTGATTGTTTTAATTTTCTGACATCTGAAAAGTCATCAAAGGGTTTAATTTCTTTTATGTATTTCTGAAGAGATAACACAATTCCAATTTGGTTTTAACTTTGTAGCAGAAGAAGGTGGGTTGCGGAAACATTTTCAAAGGACACATCTAAAAACCTGAGCTCTGGTACTGATTTGCTACCAAATTTTAGGGAACTCTTTTAACCTCTTTGATTCTTTAATGGAACCAGGGTCTAAGACCCTGTACTATGACCTAATTCTGTACTAAGACCCTGAAAGAATAACAGGCCACTGTGAAGTCCTCTGGGAAGTGCGAGACACAATACAAAATGTGCCATTGATGTTCATGACAAGCACATCTAAGTACAATATTTTTATGCAATGTGGACAGACTGAGTCCAGTTGGAATTCACTAACCTCAAATGTGGGATGATTTTCAGCAAATCTTGACTAAGACATTCCAGCCACTGTTCTAGTCCCTGGGAATAGAGCAGTGAGCAAAATGTTTCTTTTGTCATGGAACTTATATTCCAGTTGGCTTGGGGAGGGACGATAGGCATAAACAAGTAAACAGACAAATAGATTCTTGAGAGGTAGTATTAAGTGCTATAAAGACGATAAAAGAATGTCATGTGATAGTTACCTACTCACTCGATCAGTGTACCATTTTATTTCCACCAGTGATATCGCACAGTGGTGAAGATCATGGCCTCCGCCACCACTTATTAATGAGTGACCTTGGACAAATTATTTACCCTCTCTGAGTCATTCCCATTTGCGTAATGGGAATAAGAATAGTCCCTACCTTGTCGTATTGTTACAATGATTAAATGAGTTAATTAGTGTAAAGTGCTTACAACAGTGTTTTGTTTTTTGTAAGTGTTCAATAAAAGTTATTGTTATTAATATGTATTACTATTATTGGCCGCTGATAAAAAGTATTTTGGAGGATGGCATCCAAAATGGAGCCATGTTCATGTTACTTGAAACCTCCATCTTGGTTGATATTGACACCATCAGTTTCAATTCTACTTAATTGTGCTATCTTCCTTAGCTTAACCATGGATGTCAACAGAAACCTTTTCGAATATCACGCTAGAATATAAAAACATATGACAGTGCCCCCCATAAAGACTTGGACGGAGCATGCATTAGAATCATCTGGAAAGCTTTTGAAAGGTAGTCATGCCCTTCTCTCTGATGAGCAAGAAAGGAGAAGAAGGAGACAAAGTCAGAACCCTATTTAGGGAGGAAGGTTTCATGTCTAAACATAATTAGAATTATACAAAAATGTGTTATGAAGAAGTGAGTGCATGGTCATAAGAAGGGTTTAAGCATATAAACAATCATTTTTCAGGGCTATGAGAATCTTTCTGGATGCATGAGAGTTTGATATTTCTGATTTGATGACACTATGAGTATTCTGACCTACAGAGAAGAAAGGACACATGTTAGATATTTTGAGCAATAGCAGAAACTACTTTAAGGACTCACTTAATTTGGGAATTTGAAATGGAATCAATATACTTTCAGCTTTTTTTTATTACCAAGTGTAAGACATAGAGTAAACATTCCTACACCACCCCTGAGTTTCTTCTTATACCTAGCATTTACTCCCAGCCATGAACTTCACTCCAGCCCAAGAATGATGATGTTGACAATACCATTGACCTGTGACAACTGTCCTGGTGTAGCTCTGGAGAAGGAGCAATACTGAACCATATTGCTTCGCATCTACTTTGTCAAGTATGGGCTGATACTTAGCCATCTGATGCTCTGAAAAAGATATCCAAAGCTGACATTATTAATGATGCAGTTGTTATTTTGAACTAATAAAAAGATGTGGAACCACTCCTTCCACTCTATTCCATACCTGTACCTTAAGCTGCCTTTTAGGTATTTTTCCCTTTTGTGGCTGCTCTGGATGTTTTTGTGAGTAGGATGTTGCCTATATAAAATGTGGGAGAGAAGCCTATAGGATTTGTCCTACCAGTATGTCCCCAAACACAGCCCAGGACCCCACCTGTGTTAGTCTACTCAGGCTGCCATAACAAAGTACCACAGACTAGGTGGCTTAGACAACAGAAATTTATGTTCTAACAGCTCTAGAGGCTGAAAGTCCAAGGTCAAGGTGCCAGCAGAGATGGTTTTCTGGTGAGGCCTCTCCTCCTGGCTTGCAGATGACCACCTTCTCACTGTGTGCTCACATGGCCTTTCTTCTGTGCTTTTGCACTGTTGGTGTTTCTTTCTCTTTGTATAAGACACCAGTCTCATTGGAGTAGGGTCCCACACTTGTGACCTCACCTAAACTTAATTACCTCCTGAAAGGCCCTGTCTCCAAACACAGTCACTGTGGGGATTAGGCTTCAACCTTTGAATTTGAGGGAACACATTTCCATCCATAACACCACCTTAGGAACGGGCCTGTCTGTGAGGATAAGTTAGCCCACGAATATATGCAAACAACTTTACATTCCATGGCAAAAACATACACTAAAGACATTATAAAGGAAGTACAGGAACTATAATAGTCATAAACCGAAGGCTATGTCAGATTTCATCGATTGCGGTGGGTATAAAATAAATTGTTCTTTTTATACAGCTTTTAGTATTAATATTCAGTTATAATTAGTTTTAATATTTAGTTATAATATTTAATATTTAGTTATAATATTAGTTATAATTAGTTTTCTTATTTTGTAAGAAAGATTTTCTTATTTTACAAATTTGCGCAAATGTGTTTGGGGGAATGCTATATAACTTAAAGCTAACTTATGAATTCAATTGTGTACATATTGCAGCTAAGTGAAGGAGAGACAATCAAGCCAACTGAAACTTCTGAGAATCCACTTTATCCTGTAATCCATCGTCAGTATATTTATTTTTTATCTAGTAAGGAAACTAAAGAAAAATTTATGAAGAACCCAATCAAATATATCCGCCAACCCAGACCTAAGCCTACTATGCCCATTAGGATTGCAATTCTGGGGCCTCCAAAATCTGGGAAAACTACAGGTAAGCACGTGTTTGCCTTTGTTACTCCTTTTTTTTTTTTTAATGCCAGGGTAGTTAACAGACAGTGCTCTATTCATTTTAGGTGTACAATACAGTGATTGAACAATTCCATACATTATTCAGTGCTCATCAAGATAAGTATATTCTTAATCCCCATTACCTATTTCATTCATCCCTCCACCCACCACCTAGCTGGTAACCATCAGTTTGTTCTCTATATTAAAGGGATTGTTTTTTTTTTGTTTTTTTTCTTCTTTGCTCATTTGTTTTGTTTCTTAAACTCCATACGTGAGCGAGGTCATATGGTATTTGTCTTTCTCTGACTGGCTATTTCACTTAACATTATACTCTCTAGATCTATCTGTGTAGTTGCAAATGGCAACATGTCATTCTTTTTTAAGGCTGAATAATATTTCATTGTATACATACAACCTCTTCTTTATTCATTCATCTATCAGTGAATACTTAGGTTGCTACCATAATTTGGCTATTGTATATAATGCTGCAATAAACATAGGGATGCATGTATCCCTTTGAATTAGAGTTTTGTATTTTTTGGATAAGTAATAGTGCAATTACTGGATCATGGGTAATTCTATTTTTAATTTTTTTTTAATTTTTTAACATGTATTTATTTTTGAGAGACAGAGAGACAGAGCATGAGCAGGGGAAGGGCAGAGAGAGGGGCAGACACAGAATCCAAAGCAGGCTCCAGGCTCCGAGCCATCAGCACAGAGCCCGATGCGGGGCTCAAACTCAAAGACTGTGAGATCATGACCTGAGCTGAAGTCGGCTGCTCAACCGACTGAGCCACCCAGGTGCCCCTATTTTTAATTTTTTGAGGACCTTCCACACTGTCTTCCACAGTGGCTGTACCAGTTTATAATCCCACCAACAGTGGGAGTTCCTATTTTTTCCACATCCTTACCAACACTTGTTGTTTTGTGTTTTTTATTTTAGCCGTGCTGACAAGTGTGAGGTGATATCTCATTGTAGTTTTGATTTGCATTACCCCAATGATGAGTGAGGTTGAGCATCTTTTCGTGTGTCTGTTGGCCATCTGGATGTCTTCTTTGGAGAAATGTCTCTTCATATTTTCTGCCCATTTCTTAATTGGGTTATTTGCTTTTTGGGTGTTGAGTTGTTTAAATTCTTTATTTTGGATACTAAGCCTTTATTAGATAAGGCATTTGTAAGTATCTTCTCCCATTCAGTAGGTTGTCTTTTATTTTATTGGTTGTTTCCTTTGCTATACAGAAGCTTTTTATTTTAATGAGTCTTAATAGTTTATTTTTGCTTTTGTTTCCTTTGCCTCAGGAAGGATGTCTAGAAAAATGATCCTAGAGCCAATGTCAGAGAAATTACTGCCTGTTCTCTCTTCTAGGATTTTTATGGTTTCAAGTCTCACATTTAGGTCCTTAATTCGTTTTGAGTTTATTTTTGTGTATGGTGTAAGAAAGAGGTGCAGTTTCATTCTTTTGCATGTAGCTGTCCAGTTTTCACAACACAATTTATTGAAGACTCTCTTTTCCCCATTGTGTATTCTTCCCTCCTTTGTCATAAATTAATTGACACACAGGTTTCTTTCTGGGTTCTCTATTCTATTCTATTGATCTGTGCATCTTTTTTTGTGTTAATATCATACTATTTGATTTCCCATTTCTTTGTTGAAACAGAGGTGAATTTTAACAAGATATCAAATTATAAAAGCCTTATTGTTATTAGAACTTTAAAAAAGTAGGTCTGATTCCAGCATTTGTGGCAAAGTTAAGATTAAGGGCTCTGTGGCTCTTGCAAGGGCTTCCCTTTGGGGTGGCCCTAACTGTGGTCAGTTAATCTACATTCCCTATGAGATAGGATGGGCTCTCTGTGTCCTCTACACTCTGCTGTCTCCAGACGTGATGAGCCCGGGTATATAGACAATTACGGAGCATGCCTACATTTAGTAGTTACTGGAAGCCATTGCCTATGGTCTCATTTAGGACAAGCAGATAGTGAATCTTCTTTCAAACCAATGGCAACATCTATGTGACCTTGGAGAAATTATTCCATTTTAGTGGGCATCAGTCCTCTCATCTATAAAATTAGAATTCAGTCTATCCATCTGATGGAATGGTTGAAAATATCAAATAAAGTCACAGAAGAAAAATTGCCTTGTGGGTTATAAATTACTATTAAAATGTCAGGTATGCCACTATAATTTTTAAAAACTATTTCCTATAGGATTAACTGAGACCTAACTGTGTGGGCATATGCTATTCTGATTACAGCATTGTAATCCCATAAATGGATAGATGAGGAAAGGTACAGTCCGGTGACACAGGAGTACTAGATTATTATTTTAGACATAATTCCAAAGATTAATAGTACACATACGATGCCATGTAAAGCTCTTAAAAATTTTGTGACCTTGTGCAGAGAGAAGAAAACACTTAAATATCGGTTTGGTTATGAAAAAAGCCCCACGGAGTTGGCTCATGAACCAGACCCATCAGCCACATACCTGAAGTATTAACAATGATTAACTTTTGACAGTATTAGTTCAATAAAAATGTAACCATTTTAACTTCCAAAATTTCTTTGGGGAATGTGAAGATTAGCTCCCTGTGGATGTCGATTTAACCTGAAATTAAAAATAAGGTTAGCTGATGAATGTGTGAAATGGACTCAGTTTAAAGTTTCAATCTTTTTCAGTGGCCAAAAAAATTTCCAGTGAATATGGCTTAAAGCGTTTGTCAATAGGAGAGGCGCTGCGCTATGTGTTAAACAGCCAACCAGAAACAGAGCTGGCGCTCATGTTAAACTGGCATCTTCATAAAGGAATGACAGCACCTGATGAACTGGCTATTCAAGCCTTAGAAATATCTCTGATGGAAAGTATATGCAATACTGCAGGGTAAGTGGGAGTGAGGGTGGGGAGGGAGTTAAATCTTTCTTTCAAGAAATAACTGGCAGAATTTACAACACTTACCTTGAACAAGGCTTAAAGCTCTTGTAAAGGGTGAGATTTCCTTCTCAAACCGTAGGCACCTACATGGTTATATATTTTAATTTTAATTTTCTGCCAGGCTAAAACTTGGCTGGAACACTTATATGCCAGCATAGCAAACTGGCCACCTCATTCCCTGTAGCAACCTCTGTATTTTCTGAAAGTTTCTGGCCTGACACTGCCGGCAAAAGAGGCCAGTGTGACTTCCAGAGCCTAGTAGACCTTCTCACCGCCCCGTGCAATGATGGAGCAGTGGCCCTCCCCTGTCCCCTAGATGGTACTGGGCTAACAGAGATGGTCTCGCACTGGCCCCACTCTCTGCACGGGTAACAGTGCCCCTCCCTTAAGGCTACATATGGACCGGAGGGTCCCTTTCCTGAGCTCTCTCTTCAGTTTACACTCCTCTGCTTAACCATTACTCCCCCAACGCAACCACCAGTCACACCCCGTTGTAAAAGCCAGGGCGACCTATGACCCTGCTCTTGAGCCCACACCACTGACCTTGAATCCCACCAATTTACTCAAGGTTGTCTTACAGTAGGAGCCTTTATGCCCTTCCCTGCCTCTGCTCTTTAACCAAGTCACTGGACAGTTCTCTTAATTTCAGTTACGGAAGAGCAGATCCTAGGGTGACGTTTTTCTTCCAAAGAAGGCCCTGGGACTTACGCGAACTGAGTTACCTCCTCCCTGGTGTTTAGCTTTGCACACAAAGGATTTCGGTGAACAGGACCCTTGGTCACAAACGTTTTATTTCATCTTAACACCAGGATAGCGACTGCGCAATCACCCTGAATGTTTCTAATCCTGGGTGCCACTCCAGCAACCTTTCGCAAGCAAAGAAATTGAGCCACTTTCCATTAAAAAACCCAAAAAACATCAATGGCAGTTCCATGACATTCTCTATTAGGTTTGCCTGGCTACATTAACTTACATTCCTCTCTTGCCGTGGAACTGAGAACTAGTGCCTAGCGATTTGGTCAGAGAGCGAATGAGGGCGTCCTGTGACTTCCTCTAAACCAGCCCCACCAGCCAGCAGGCCCAGCCTGCTCCCACCCCAGAAGGAGTTTCCTGACTTTGGGAGTCACTCCTGATGGAATTTGTGGATAGCCTTTATTCCTCAGTCTGATAGTAATACTCTCATTATCTCAGACTGTTGGACTAAAATTCTCTGTCATTTCTGCTCAGAGGCATGGTGGGTCCCGATGGAACATTCTCACCCAGATATCACAGGGCTACTTTCACCAACTCCCTGTCTCTTCTCCCACTCCCCAGCCTCCCCACAGAAATATATTATAAAAACAAGCTTAGAGGACAATTTTTTTCCCCATAGTTGCTTAATCTCTTCCCAGGATCCTATTCATTGTGCCAGGACCTGTTCTAGTTGCTTTACATACTAGATCTATAAGTCTTTAAGACAAATCTAAGGGTTAAATATCATCTTCCCTATTTTACTACAAACTGGGACTCAGAGAGGTCAAACTAGGTCTCAAATCTAAGTCTGTCTGCCTCTGAAGCCTATACTCTTTCCACTGTTTCAGTTCTTAAAATAATAGCACCAATTGCATAACATAATATTCAAGGTATTATGTGTGTTATCTTGAATTCTGCCAAAGCCTAGCTCTATGTATGAATTCGGAGCCTGTCTGTATGTATGCTGCCCTACACCTGGCTCTCGGGCTGACTGAAGTTAAAAATACAGAGATGAAGAGGGCAAAGTACAAAGACGATAAATGAAGTTACACAAGGAAGAGCAGGAGGCTACTCCTAAAGAGAGAGCCCGGTTCCAGAAGACAAGAAGGGAGGTATGAGAGAAAAGAAATCTGGAATTATTTTCATGTTTCTTCTTGTTAGCGTTGTCATCGATGGCTACCCTGTAACTAAGCATCAAATGAGCCTCCTGGAAGCTAGGTCAATCATCCCCATGATCATCTTTGAGTTGGATGTGCCTTCCAAGGAGATTTTCAAAAGATTGTTCCTGGAAAAAAAAAAGGAACCAAGGTAATGTGTGTGATGAAAGCACTGATAAAGGAATGAACTTTAATCATCTAGAAAAAAAAGTGTGTGTTTAACAGCTTTTTTCCATTCATTCTGTTTCTCTGTTAGTTTGCCTTATCCACTGCACAATAGCACACAGATCATAGCGGTCAAAAACTCAAAACACCGCAAAAATATTGATGACATTAGGCAGTATTATCAAGAGCAACATCAGAACTGGTATGTGATTGATGGATTTCACAGCAAATGGTGGGTATGGAATGAAGTCATTAAGAAAGTTCAAATGGTGAATAAATATATCCAGACATACATGGAAAGAATAAAAGCAGGTAAGAACACACCTCGTTGGTAAAATAGAATAAAATATTAATTTAAAGTCTACACCTGCCTGACTCTTGTTACCATAATTCATTCAATTTGAACATTTGTTCCCACAGTCTTAATCAGTATGTTAAGTATGTGGTGCTATCCAATTACTGGAGCATGTAAACTGTTCTAATAAATGACTGTCACTACTCAGGCTCTCATTTATCGAGTTCCTTGTGAACCCAGCACATAAAAGCAGTCCGTAGCCTCTCACTCGAAGCGTTTATCGTGTTTGGAATGCCACGTAAGAAGCTAAGTTTCAGGAATGCTAGTTATAGGAGAGCAGTGGTCTGCGGAATGACGCTTGGCAAACTTTTGTTAATAAACCTAGAATTAAAGTTGTTTTTAGTGTTTATATATTATGGTATTATATGAATGTTGAATCTATAAAAAAACTAAATGTCAGCATAAAATGCCTTTTAATATGTATTTGGAATCCACGAAAGAAAATCATATTCCTGCAAGTTTCTTGACTTTTCTCTAAAAAGACACAAAAGAAAAGGAAAATTATCTATATCTGATTATCTCTCAAAAGAGTGAAGACTCCAAAGACTTTATCTGTAGAGACATTTGGTTAGTGACTTTGTTAAACTTAGGGGCTACAGAGAAGATGTAATGAGGCATGAGAGCAACGTGACCATGAGAATCTTGTACAAGAAAAAATGCAACGAGAATTCTGCATCATTTAGTCTTGACTTGCTTCGTTATTTGGGTATAACCAGTATCTCTGTTTCCTGATTTTCTGCAGACCAGGAATTTGTTTTTCCCTGAGGATTACACAGCATGACAAGTACAAGGAAGAAAGAATTGAGTTTTGAGAAACTTACAATAAGTTTTGGCTAGCATCACATCAGTAAAACACTCCATGCAGACTTTGAAAGCAAAAACTGTGTCTCATTCATTTCTTTTACCCTATTTCACCCTCCTTGCCTTAGCTTGGGTTCCCTGGAAACAGATTCAAGATTAAAAGTGGTGTCCATAGGCTTAAACAGAAAGTATTCTCAGGATTTGAGTTGCCAGATTCAGCAAACAAAAATACAGGATGCCCAGTTACTTTTGGATTTCAGACAAATAACGAATAATTTTTCAGTGTAAGAACGTCCCAAGTATTGCTAATAGTCTAATACTAAAAAATACTAAAAACCTTTCATTGTTAATCTGAAATTTAAACTCCCTGAACATCTTGTATTTTATCTGGCAACCCTAATCAGGAGATACAGCAGCGGGGAGTAAGAACAATGGAACTGGACAGAGGGAGAAACTGACCTGTTGTGTGGTGGAAACAGAAGCCTCAGCAGACAGGGAGCCTTGGAGCCAGGATGGACCTTCAGAGTTTCCCAAATTGAGGGGAGGACCCAGGTTCAATATTCCTCCGTTGGCCTGCCACTGACCACAGATCACTCTGGGAGGGGTTAGCCTGTGACGGGCAATTCCCAGTGCAGCTATGACCTGTCAGCACTGATGTTGCCAGCATCTGGGGAATGGCCGCGCCAGCCCTGAAGCGGGATCTGGATGGGGCACCATGGTCTCCACTTCACCATTCCATATATACATGCATGCCTCTTCCTTGAAGAGTTTAATCTGATTGAAGTCTACCCAGTTAGCCTTCTGCTTCAACTTCCACCTAATAATCTAATCTGTACCTGATTGTTTTAAATTAGTTTTGACTTTTTTTTTTCATTCTTCCACATTTCCTTTGTATGCTTTTCCAATGATCCTCTCCTACCAGGGGGCCAAAGCTTGCTCTAATGATATGGAGCAAGGTCAGGGCTAGAAGATTAAAGAGACGCCTCCTCATTCTGCTTATTACATCAGAATAAGATTGCCAGATGTCATCAAGAATACCCCCAAAATCAGAAGAAGAAACATCTGAGTATCTTTTAGGACTCGTAGTCATGTGATTCTAAATTACCCTGTCACTAAACCTGTCAGGATTGGTAAGGTTAAACACATCTGAGCTAAAGAGCAACCTAGGGGGTGCCTGGGTGGCTCAGTTGGTTAAGCGGCCGACTTCGGCTCAGGTCATGATCTCGCAGTCTGTGAGTTCGAGCCCCTCGTTGGACTCTGTGCTGACAGCTCAGAGCCTGGAGCCTGCTTCAGATTCTGTATCTCCCTCTCTCTCTGCCCTTCCCCTGCTCATACTCTGTCTCTATGTCTCTCAAAAATAAATAAGCGTTAAAAAAAATTTTTTTAAAAAAGAGCAACCTAGGACTGTAATACTGCAGTACCAGTTATAGCACTATATAGTACTATATTCTTTAATAACACAACATATTATACCATAGTACTGTACACTTTAGAATAATATTACACTGTAGGATTGTAATAGTTTAATATTCTTTGTATGGAAGGAGTATTAGGGCTAAGCCTTTTCATCTGTGTCATAAGCAACAGGTGAATAGTATATTAGTTTATCACTGCATAACAAATTATTTTAAAACTTCGCAGCATAAAATAACACGTGCGCATACACATACAATTTCTGTGGGTCAGGAATCCAGGCACAGTGTAACTGTATCCTCTGCTTCAGGGTCTCTCACAATCCTAATGCAGGTATTGTCTAGGACTATTATCTCACCGGAAGGCCTAACTGAGAAAGAATCTACCAGCACATTCGTTCATGTATTGTTGACAAGATTTTGTTCCTTGAGGCTTGTTGGGCTGCGGGCCTCAGTTCCTTGCTGGCTGCTGGCCAGAGACCACCTTCGGTTCCTTCCTGAGTAGACTTTTCCAACATGGCAGCTTGTCCTAGCAAGTGAACAAGCTGAGAAGGCAAGAAAGAGTGCCAGCAAGACAGAAGTCATGATATTTTGTAATGGTTTTAGTTTCCCAAGCCTGCTGTCACAAAGGGCCACAAACTGGGTGGCTTAAACAACAGAAATTTATTCTCTCACAGTACTGAAAGCTAGAAGCTCAAAATCAAGGTGTGACCAGAGCCACACTCTCTCTGAAGTCTCTAGGGGAGAATCTGTTCCATGTCTTTCTCTTAGCTTCCATTGTTGCCAGCAATCTTCCTTGGCTTGTAGATCATCACTTCAGTCCTAAGGATAAATTTTATGTTTACATTGTCCCGTAATGAAGTATGGTTTATGCTTCATAATTTTACAGTTAATTTAAGACCTTCTGAAGCATAATAATAATAATAAAATATGATTTATGCTTCATAATTTTTTGTTCATTGAAGGCTTTCCTAGGCATAATAAAAATTTTTTAAATGTAAAACTTCTCACTAGTTACAGGGACAATTAAAACGATTTGGGGGGGTCAAAATTAATTATAACTAAGATGAATAAAAAAACAATTTTATTTTCTCTAACATCTCATATTTTTTTTTAGAATCCCCATTCTAGTGCAGTCTTGGGGAGAAACAATTAAACCTGTTCATTGAAGGACCTTGGGCTTTTCCTTTCTAAAATAGACTCCTTAGGGGCACCTGGATGGCTCAGTTGGTTGAGTGTCCCGACTCAGCTTAGGTCATGATCTCACAGTCTGTGAGTTCGAGCCCCACATTGCACTCTATGCTGATAACTCAGAGCCTGAAGCCTGCTTCAGATTCTGTGTCTCCCTCTCTCTCTGCACACCCCCCTCTCTTGTGCTCTGTCTCTCTGTCTCTCAAAAATAAACATTGAAAAAAATTAAAATAAAATAAAATGGACTCTTTTGGGGTGCCTGGGTGGCTCAGTTGGTTAAGTGTCTGACTTCGGCTCAGGTCATGATCTCACAGTTCGTGGGTTTGAGCCCTGTACGAGGCTCTGTGCTGACAGCTCAGAGCCTGGAGCCTACTTTGGATTCTGTGTCTCCTCTCTTTCTCCCCCTCTCCCCGCTCTCTCTCAAAAATAAAAAAATGTTTAAAAAAATAGTCTCTTTAGGATAAACCTAGTCACTTCTGGGAAGTGTTTCTTCACTTCCCATCTGAGCACACAGGGAGGTATGTGTCAGTAGCATCATGTCAACAAACTATTTGCACTTTTGAAATCTGCCCCATGGAAAATTTTAAAATATGCAGCCAATTTATGTGTGTGTGTAAGTGGGTATGTATATATGCATATACATATATGTGTGTGGGTATATTACATATATGTATATATTACATATATATGGTTTATGCATATACATATATGTGTGAATATATTACATATATGTATATGTATTACATATATATGGTTTATAACATATATATAATTTATAATAGCTAAGAATTAAAAACAATCAAAACATTCATCAACAGATAAATGACTAAATAACCTATATGTATATTTATACGATGAAATACTATGCATCAATTAAAAGGAATTAGGTAAATCATATAAACTGATAAGGAAAGATGTCAAAGACCAAAACTAACTGATAAAAGCAAGTTGTATAATAATGTTTACAGTATAGTGACATAAGCATACTATATGCAAAAAAAAATTGTGTATATGGAAGTATATAGAAAAAAAGTCTGAAAGAGATACAAACCCAACAGTGATTACTCTCAGCAGGGATGAAGAATTGAGAGGACGAAGGTATGAAGAAGAACTTTTAGTTTTTACTCTATCATTTGGAATTTTACATTGCATCTGCATTTGTATAATGCATGTGTAATTGCAATGACTTTAACTTCCAAAATCACTGTGTTCTCTATGAGAATGTAGATGTTTTAATAATCCTTTACTAACAGGAAAAGCTGCCTGCATCGATAAGTTATGCATCACACCTCAAGAACTGCTTTCTCGCCTGGGGGAGTTTGGACAGTTCTGCCCCGTCAGCCTGGCGGAATCCTATGAGCTTGTCGATTGCTCTGTAACTGAGTCGCTGGAATTTGCGGCCGAGTTCAGGGGGCACTATTATAAAATGAGTTCTCAGGAAAATCTGAATGTAAGTTTGCTCCTAACTCCAAATACTTACTAGGGAAAGAAAACGCCTGTCTCAGAACTCATCAAATAGGAAGGGGTGGGTGCGGCTGGGAACACCCAGAGACTGGGGACCAGGAGCCCCGTTACTGGAACCTGTGACTCGAAGACCAGTGAGGCACCTCAAGAGGCCAGTCCTGAGACTGCACCCCGAGATATATTTTGGCAAAAACAGAGGTTCAGGGGCAGTGAGGGGTCCACGGCTTAAGAGATAGAGAGACCCCACAGTGACTCCCGCCAGGGGTGGGGATGCTGAGCATCAGGACTCAGCCCACAGGTGGTTACGGTTATGGTTATGGTTATATATGGTTATGGTTATGGTTACGGTTATGGTTACAGTTACGGTTATGTTATGGTTATGGTTAGGGTTATTCATGGCTTTGAATAAACAGTATATTTTAAACCACCTTTGAAAGAGTAGTTACTCTCCATGCAGGAGCTATTCCCCAACCAGATCAGGTTGCCAAGAAAGGACAAAAAACCTAATGTTCTAGAGGTGCATCGATCCTTACAGCAAGCCCTTCCACCGCGCATCCTCTCTAAGAAGGAGCACCACATGGAATGTTTCCTGTGCTCTGAAATCTGCCCACTCCAAAGAAGGGGGCTCTCCGCACTCCTTCCGTGGCAGCCTTCCCTGTCCTCTCTGGCGGCAGCTGCTTCTGCCTCAGCCGGCACTCACTGTGTCACAGCGAGTTCAGGTCACCAGCTGAAGGATCTGTCTCGTTCCTGTGATGCTTGCAAGGTCCTCACAGTCCCGATAGTCTGCTTCTTCCCGAAATGCCCAAGTGTCCTCAGGGAGTTGTCATAGTTTCTCTACAGGGAACCATCATTCAATATGTCTGCGTACTGTGAAAAAAGAAAAAAAGGTGGGCAGTTAAGGGATTAAGGTCCTAGAGTACAGAAGGGAAGTCACAGTCAGTAGAAACTTTATCACTAGAATTCCCTGTATTCCTTAGATTTCTGTTTAATGCAATGGAATACAAATCTGTTCTCATATTACGTCTGCAATTTGTTGAGATAAAGGTTGGTCGCTGAAAACTAACATTTTACTTTCCCCTGAAGAATGGGAATTTTTAAAATCACTTTATTAAGGAGACATTTATTTCTTCCCGCGTATTTAAATGGCAATCACAGAAGTGTAAACCTGGAAGTGACATTGTATCTGGTCTGCCGCCTCCATTTTGCAGTGCTAACTGAAGCTAGAGAGTTAACTCACCTGCCGCACAGCACCCAAGTAGTTAATTACACCGCAGAGCAGGGAGACAGGCAGCAAGCGACTGCACACTCTCTGGTGCCTGGCACGTAGTACGAGCTCAATAAATGTTTTATGAGTGAGTGAGTGAGTGAGATCGAGAGAGAGATCTTAGATGTCCTCGCTTCGAAGCATTACTCCAAGGATCCTGCAGGCAGGGAAGGACTTACAGTGGTGCAGAGAGAGGCTCTCGGGTGCTTTGCTGCTGAAAACGGAGAGGGCAGACAGGGCGGCAGGAGAGTCTCAGTGGATCTTTGGCGTAGCACTCCTGTTCTAAACGGTCTTATTGCTGTCATCATTTTCTTCAGAAATTTTTGAAGAACCCAGAATTGTATGTGCCTCCATTAGCACCTCATCCGCTACCACCTGCCGACATGATGCCCAAAAGGCTGACGCTCTCGGAGCTGAAGAGCCGATTCCCTAAGTGTGCGGAGCTCCAGGGCTACTGTCCAGTGACCTATCAGGATGGAAATCACAGGCAGGTCCTCGCCGTCTGGGAGTTTAGGGTGATAGCGCTACCCAGATAGGTAGTTCCTATAGCAATCCTAACATGTTGGTCAAAAGGTCAATATTATTTAACTGGAAAATGTTTTATTTCTTCCTTGAATAAAACGAAACATTTTTGATTTTTTTATTTTATTTACATAACACTTACTGTATATTAATTATACAGCAGGGTTTTTGTTTTTTTTTTTGTCTTTCAGATATGAGGCCCTAGTACCTGGTAAAATTAACTATGCTTTAGAATATCGTGATCGTATATATATTTGTGAGAGTAAAGAAAAACTCGAGAAATTTTTGAGGTGAGACCATTCACTAATTACAAATATTGAACATCTTCTATCTCCGGTGTACCACGCTTGGGTGTGTGTGTGTGTGTGTGTGTGTGTGCATAAATATATATTTTGTGTATAGACACACATATGCAAACATACATACATACATGCATACATGCATATATACATGTATAATAATAAATAAGAATGGTCCCTGGTGTCCCAAAGCCTGAGGCTTCGGAGTAAGATGGACTCCACATACTTGTTAACAAAGAATGCGATGGCATTTAGGGTGGGGAAATGCCAGCAGTTCTGGGAAAGTGTAGCCCAAAATTCTGACTGAATTGTCTGTTGGAGTGAGGCCTGAGTGAGGAGTGGGAATTGGGCGGGTGGAGGGAAAGAGGGACAGGTTCCAAGCAGAGAGACCTGCAAACGAACCTGGCCCAAGAGAATCACAGAACTGCCAAGAAATTCAGCATAGCGAGACATGATGTGGAGAAGAAAAGGATCCAGAGGTGAGGCTGAAGATGATGAGCAGGGTCAGATGGTGGAAGGTCAAGTAAAATCATTATAAATCATTTGAACTTGACCTAAAAGACACTATTGCCTAGTTTCGAGTGTTAGAATCCAATTTGCTTTGGAGAGAGACCATCATTGGAGTGTCGATAATGGTTTGGAGGCAGGAATGCCAGTGCTGAGGCTATTGGAATGATCCTGTCCAAAAAATACAGCACGTTTGAGGTTGCCCATGAAGACTACTGTGGGCAAAGCAGTAGGCTTCTGACCGACGAAGCCCTGAGAAACAGCAACAAATGTGAGAAGAGCTTACAAGGAGAATGATGAGGAAGAACCTACAGAGAGGTGAAGGAGAGCCAGGTCGGGGAGGCTCTGGGGAGGAGGGGAAGGGGGTGGGGATGGTGATGGGCCAACTGATTTAAGTGCTGCCTAGAGGTCAGGCAAGACAGGAGCTGAAAAGTGTGCCAGATTTAGGTTATAACAGGCCATTGGTGATCCTGGCAAGAATGGTTTCAGTGGAGTGAGGTGAGTGGAAGCCAACTACCGCCTGCCACAGACGGGATGGGAGGTGAGGAATCGAAGACCTTGCCTAGTCCAGAGGTTACACACGGATGCCTACAGCAGCCAAAAGGGTGAAGGACCTGAGGGCCGCCGGTTGGAAGTGAGACCACAGGACATGGTTGCATGCTGTAACTTGGACCGTGCCTGCCCAAGTGAAGGGAGCAGCAGCTGCTCTTCGACCGCCAGACGCTTCTATGTTTCACAGGAAGTTGGAAACCAACTTGCTTTTTAAATTTTTTTGCTTTTAAAATTTTTATTTATTTATTTTTTTCTAATTTATTGTCGAATTGGTTTCCATACAACCCCCAGTGCTCATCCCAACAAGTGCCCTCCTCAATGCCCATCACCCACTCTCCCCTCTCCCATACCTCCCATCAACCCTCAGTTTGTCCTTAGTATTTAAGAGTCTCTAAATATTTTTGCTTTTTTTTTAATTTTGGGTTTTTTTTTAAATTTTGACGCAAGTTTCTAAAAATACGATGTGGATCAGGTCACATGGTATTCTAAAAATACTATGTGGAATTTGTGCCATAGTTTGTGATCTCTCCATAAGCTCACTGTTTGAAGAAGTTTATAAAGAAAAGTCACTAGTTGCTAGAAGTGATACAGGATTGATGGAGCGAAGGTGGTTTTTCTTTTTCCTTGTTGTTTTCAATGGGGACAATATGAGCATGTTTAAATGCGGATGGATGGGAAAGACCCAATAGAGAAGGAAATGCCAAAGGTGAGAGGGAGAGAGAAATTACTGTACTACAGAAACCTGGAGAGAGGCCAGAGGGGGATCCGAAGTCCAGTGGAGAGGGTGGAGACAGCTCTTACATGCGGGTGAGCTCCCCCCCAGAAAGAGGAAGTGTGTGCGGCTCCGCTTGTGGCGAGCATTTGAGGAAGTGCCATTCAGATGGCTTCTCTTTGTGACAAGGCACCTGCCAGCTCCGTCCTTCTCCCTTGTCACGTTCTCCCCAGTGGAGAAAACCAGCCGCTGAGCCCTGTCTCTTAGCCAGCTCTGGTACGTCCACATTCCTTTGTGCTCACAATGAGGATATGTGTGAGCGTGCATCTGATGAACTTTGTGTTCTTAGGTCGCCAGAGAGATACTGGATTCAGAAGCTTCCGTACAAACTGCCCCCCTTAAAGGAGCCCATACATCTCACCAGTCTTCCTTTGCCTGGATATCTGGAACAGGTTCAGTTACATGGTTGTCTATGCGCATATATTAGTAGAGCACAGTGATCTCTTTTTTAACAGTTTTTTTATTTTGGTAACAATGAAATTGAAGGCGGAGTTTTCTGATTTTAAGCTGTAAATCCACTCTTAACCTATTTTGTGTATGGGTGGTTGTGAAAATAAGAAGTGAGAAAAACCCTTGGTTCTGTAGCTAATTCCCAAATACCTGCAGGAAAATGAAGAGACAGTAGATTGTCATGAAACTATTTACAGTTGACTCGTGGTTAGATTCTTATTTTAAATTTTCTTGTTTTTAAATGTGTAATGTGCAGATTCGGTCTCTGAGAGGTTTAGTCCACGGCTCAAAAGTGTTGAGTTGCAAAAGCACCACAGCCAAACCACCAAAGTCATATTTTGGCCCAAATCTAGGGGCAAAGGCCTCCCAAATGCTACTCAGGTCACGGTTTATTTACCTAAATATAACTCTTTTTAAACAGAATAAAATTCACCAGTAATCAATTAACCACTATTTAAAAAAAAATTTTTTTTAATTCTATAAAACTAATGCCTGAAGCATAATTTCATGCCTTTCTCACAAATTCTTAACCACTTCATTTTTGTCAACTGGCCTAGATGGCGAGCCTTCAATCCGATTTAGTATCAAAAGGCAAGATGAGGCTCGCCCAGAGAGGAGTATTCTCTCTCATAAAAGGCCACATTCCATCAGGCGGGCCTCACATCTTCTCTGCCCGCTCAGGGCTCCAGAATCTTTACTGCAGCGACAACTGCGGTCTCTGGAATTCCTTGCCAGGTGGTCAGGGGTCCTGATAGCAGAGGCCATGTGGCCGGCTCTGGAAGTAGAAAATGCGCCCAGACAACTCAGAGCCCAGGGACCCCCCTTCTTCCGCCTTTAACGTTTTGTTATGGAAAATGTCCAATATAAAAATAGAATTGTGTCATGAAGCCCATGTTTCCAACACCTTCCTGACCTTCAGCCAATTTCTAATTTTCATTCTTCCTAATCAAAAGTTACTTTGTGTTCCTTTCCTGTTGGTTAGGTGGGCATCTAACCACCTTTATAAGCCCCATTCCCAGCCCCAGGAGGCTATCTGAGGCAAAGAAGAGCCTCTTTATCTATTTGACACTAAGAAAAGAAATCAAGCTCAAGGACACACAAGATTTACATTGTTCCCTACCTGCAGGGTATCGCAACTTCACTAATTAAAGCAATGAACGCAGCGGGATGCTTAAAGCCCAAATTCCCCTTCTTAAGTGTAAAGAGATCTGCACTGCTATTTATAGCATTTCACCTAAAAGGTATGTCCTCTTTAATGATATGCTTCTCAGCACTAATTTAACATTAATTGTAGTATACATGAGAAATACATAGGATTGTTGAGCTGGTTTGGTTGTTTGCATTGATGTGTGTGTGTGTGTGTGTGTGTGTGTGTGTGTGTGTGTGTGTGTGTTGATAGCAAATATTTTGATGAAAATACCAAAATTGAGTTTCTAGTTTTTACAGCAAGGATTACAAGTAATCTAATCGGCTCTCAATAATCCACACCATAAAGGGGAATAGAGGCAATTATGATCTAAAATGGAATAATCCCTACGTCTTATGTGGGATTTGGATATCTTCCCAGCTATAGCTGGACAACTGTCTCACACACATAGTTAGTTCTCTTTCTTTTTAATTTAATGATTCACTAACCTAACAGAAAACATTCATAGTTCTGTGAAATTTTCTACAGCCTTCAATCCCAAAGGTTCTGAATATACAAGAAGGAAGTATAAGAAGAAGATGGACCAATTTTTGGAGAGATGCGAACTCATTACGTATCTGGGTGCCAAGATGACCAAAAAATACAAGGAACCTCAGTTTAGAGCCATTGACTTCGATCATAAATTACAGACCTTTCTCTCTCTTAAAAATATAGATCCAGTGAATGGGTAATTTGCTTGGGTAACTGCAACCAGAAGGTCAGGAGTTATCTGAAAGGGATAGAAGGAAATAGGTTGAAACTCTGGCCCTCTCTGCTGTTCTTTTCCCCTCTGAGTGATAAGCCCTGGCTACCGGCCCTCAAATGAACTCAGCGCTGCCAGTAGGAACAAGGGCTCCTTCCTCCATAAGCATAAGTCTTAACATAACTTACAAATTATTGCTCTTTGCCTGAACATTCCTGCTTTAACAAAATAGTTACTCCATTTAGAGTAAGTAACTCATTCTATTTAATAAACCTATTGTTCAATTTCCTTTTTTAACATTTTCAGTCTCTGTTAAAGAAAATTGCTCAGTGTTAGAAAGCTTCCAGAAATGAAATTAACATTGATACAAATAAAATAGAAACATTGGTTACACTTTCAACATAAAGAGTTGTTTGTGAACTTCATGAACATAGGACACTTTATCATTTTCCCAACAAAATAAACGCGTTTGAGATAACTAAATGGCTGCCTCTTTTCTTTTTCTTAAGTATTCAAGAAGCAAGCTTTATACATTATTTTGTAATTAGAAATTACCTGCAGTTTTGAGAATGAAATCTAGAGTCTTACGTGACGTTAATCCAGAAGTATGTTAGAGGAAAACTTACTGGATTTGAGTGAAATTTTAAAAATAAGATTATCAATTTTTCAGCAGCAGTATAAGAAATCTAGGCTATGAAATAGCAAGATTGGCTCCTCAAAATATAAAAAATACAACCATTAACTGTGTGATCTTAAGTAGATCTTGGTTTCTCTGAGCCTTTGTTTCTTAATCTCTAAAATAAGTGATCTAGTGCTTTTTTTCCCAGCTTTATTGATGTATAATTGGCAAAATTATATACATTTAAAGTGTTCAACGTGGTGAGTTTGATATAGATATACATTGTGAAATATGTCCCACAAGCAAGTTAACTGACTCATCCGTCTCCCCCAGATACTTTGTGTGTATCTCTCTGTGTATATGGTGAGAACCCTTAAGGGTCACTCTGTTAGCAAAACTTAAGTATACAATACAGTATCTTTTTTTTTTAACTTTTTATTGTCAAATTGGTTTCCATGCAACACCCAGTGCTCATTCCAACCCATTCCCTGCTCTGTGCCCATCACCCATTCTCCCCCCTCCCATACCCCCCTCAACCCTCGGTTTGTTCTTAGTATTTAAGAGTCTCTTATTACAATACAGTATTATTAGCTTTAGTCCCACAGTTACATTAGATCCTCAGAATCTATTCATATTATAATTGAAAGTTTGTACCTCCCCATTTCTCCCCCTACCCCCCACCAGCCTTTGGCAACCACCATTCTACTCTCTGCTTCTATGAGCTTGACGTTTTCGGGTTTTTTGGATTCCACATATATATGATACCATACAGTATTTGTCTTTCTGGCATATTTCACTTATGTATAATGTATATAAGTATAATGTCCTTCAGATTCATCCCCGTTGTCTTCGATCCCTATAATTTCAACAATGTTAAAATCTAGAAGGCTGTTCTATATATTGTTGCATATTTTCATAATAAAATAAGGTTTAAACAAAAGCTAGAAGCCTATTGGAAAAGTTAAGAAAAACCCCAAAGCCTTCAAACTATTGCTGAGATACCCACAGAGGAATCTACACTTTTTCAGGAGACTGGGAGCTGTCGGCAGTTACCAAGTCTTGCTGGCAACATGAGGCCCCGCCCACCCTTCTTCGCTTCCTAGTTCTGCAATTTACCATCTTTCCATGGTCAAGGGGAACTCTTGTACCATGGTCAAGGGGAACTCTTGTACTCTTAACCAGATACTAATGTCCTCCGTCTTCATCAGCCTATAGTAGAAGGAGTTTCCTTTAGCAATTAAAACCGATTTACTGCTTCAGTGTCCTCACCTTTAAGAAGGGCAGCAGCCCCTGCAAAGCGCCCCCAAGCATTTCTTGGGGCCTCCAGAGAGCATCTAACAGGCTCCAGAGCCAGTCCACACCCACTGGACATCTGCCATCTCCTGGAGTTCATGTTCTCTGATATGGCTTCACCCTAAGGACTCTAGAAACCCAAAGGTGCTGTAACTCCTCATCTGTCTTTTTTTCTGGAGCTGCTGAGTTCCGCACAGAATGGGGGCGAATGTCCCTTCTCTCCTGAGGAGAGAGATGCTTAGTCCCTCAGCTGAGCCAGGGACCAAAGGCCACGTGATTCTCCCTTTCCAACCCTTTCTCCACAGGGTCTCTTTTGAGTAAATCTGTGTAATGCAGTGCAGCAGAGAAGGGCATTGGGCGGGGTGGGGGGAATTAAATTTTCTCAAATAGCTTACAGCTCTGGGCATTCTAGGTCCCTACACTCGCATGCAAATATAGGTACACACAGGACCCTATTTAGAATAAGTACCGACAGGGCTACCATTTCCAGGCTCTTCCTTATGTGCTGGATGCTGTGCTACTGACTTTGCATACATTACCTCATTTAATTCTTTACACATTGCACTTATACACAGGAGCAGAGGTTCTTACCCAAGACTTCATGAGTAGTAGAATCCAGATTCAGCCTAACCCCAGACGCTTGCTCTTTCCTTACCATCCCCTACACTTGGAATGTACAACTTGGAAATCACTTGGAACACACTTGGAAATCACTGTCACGGTGTCAGTCAGTGTTCCTAGGGCCTTTCGCTGGCCTGATTCCTCTGTACACTCAAGGACGCGTGTGTGTCTGTGTGTATCTGTGTGTGCATGCACGCATGCGCACACGTGTATACTTTAGAGTATAAAAGTATTATAGAAAACTCAGGAAAATCTTCTCCCTGGAGCTCAAGAACCCCCTAGCTCCACCCCCTACATGTATTTACACCCCACGTATAATGTTTGCAAATTGTTATTTTTTTTAGCAAGTTAAATCCAGGGGTCCGTGTCCCAAGAAGGGAGAATAGCATTTCTGCAATGAAAATGGATAACATGCATCATTTTAAGACGTGTTATTGAAATCCTCCTTTTGTTCAGAAATTATATTTGCATCTTATTATGAATCTTCCATCACCCAGTGCCCTGAATATGATGAGAGAATATCCTGACTGGATGTTCAGAGTTCCTGAATTTTTTCCCTGAGTTAAACAGTAGGAGGGGGAGACCACGGTGTTCACACGGGCTCAAACGCCCATCCTCAAGGCTGCCACCCTCGACCGAGCGCTTCAGGCCAACGCTTAGCAGTGCCCACACTAGGGCGAGAGACACCCTTCAGCCAGCCTGTGCTTTTCTGCGTGAATTGTCTGGATGTCATTCTCACTACAACTAAAAGAATGCATAATTTCGCCCAGGGAAGAGAGGCAGTGCCCATTCGACAGACCTTAAGACAAAAGTAACATAACTACAGTAAGTAAACCGTGGAAAATAGGGAAAGGATTTTGTACTTCCTTTCCTTTCCTTTTTTTAATGGTTCCAGTCGGATCCATCAAGTACATATACTATAGTTGGCCATTCCTAGTGCTGGACTGGATGCCGTTACACTATATTAAAAACTGCTGTGCCGAACCTTTCTTCCCCGTATTTGGGATTATTAGCCTGATACAAATTCTGGGAAACAAAAGTACTAGGCGAAAGGGCATGAATTTAAAAAACAAATAAGATAATGCCAAACGATAGTAAAGGAGTAATAAAATCGGCGCCCTTGGGCGCTCTTGGAAGCAGCGTGAATGGCTGTCGTCATTTCGGAAGGCAATTTACTGTTAGCAATTGTGGCCCGGTGGAATAAGTGGGTGAAAAGCAGACCCTTTGCTTTTATTCGAATTAATAGCAACACGGGACATTCTTACAGATGTTAATCACCAGTTGCATTTCCTCTTTCATGAACTGTTTCTTTCTGCCCATAATGTGGGTGGGCCTTATCTAATTAGTGTAAGGCTAGAATAGAACACAAAGTTCAGCCTCCGTGAGTAAGAGGGAATTCTCCAGCAGACTGCCTTCAGACTTCACTTGTACTATCAAGTCTTCAGGGTCTCGAGCCTGTCGGCTGACACTGCAGATTTTCGACTTGCCAACCTCCATAATCATTGAGCCATTTCCTTTTAATAATTGTAAATCTTTCCATATATCCCCTTGGTTTTGTTTACCTGGAGAACTCTGGCTCATATAGCATGAAACACCTTGCATGACCTAGTTCTGCCTAACTTTTCAACATCTTCTCCATTCTTTTTAATCTGTTCCCTCTTTCTTTTGGATTGAGTGGAACTTTTTTTTAAAATTTTTTAACGTTTATTTATTTTTGAGAGACATAGAGACAGAGTATGAGCAGGGGAAGGGCAGAGAGAGAGGGAGACCTGAGCCGAAGTCGGCTGCTTAACCAACTGAGCCACCCAGGCGCCCCTGGATTGAGTGGAACTTTTGAATTTCATGTCTTCTCTAAAGTTTTCGAAGGTATGCACTCTATTTCTATCCACAGACTAGCTGTCACTACTTTTTTTTTTTTAATTTTTTTAAATGTATATTTATTTTTGAGAGAGAGACAGAGCAGGAGCAGGGAAGGGGCAGAGAGAGAGGGAGACACAGAATCAAAGCAGGCTCCAGGCTCTGAGCTGTCAGCACAGAGCCCGACGCGGGGCTTGAACCCACAGACCGTGAGATCACGAACTGAGCCAAAGTCGGACGCTTAATCGACAGAGCCACCCAGGCGCCCCTAGGTGTCGCTACTCTTAACATGCGCTCTCAGTCTGAAGGTAATCAGTATCTCTGTCCTTAAAACATTTACTACTATTTACCAGCTTGCCATCTTAAATACTATTTTATTCAATATTTCAGATATAATTTATTATCCAAATTAAGCATTTTCCTTTCATAATCAGTGTTTGTTTAGATTCTCCTCATTCTCTGTTTTTCTCTCTGTCAGCACTCTGTCTTACATCTCAGACTTTCCTTGTAGGGTAATTTTCCTTCCTATAATAGGGGTTTGTTGGGGGTTAATGCTTTCAAATTTTGTTTGCCCTAAGTTGTTTTGATTTTGTCCCTACCCCTTCTGATAATTTTATGGTATATAAAAAATAGAAAGGGACAATCTCAATTGGCTATATCTATTTTAAAACTTGAATCAGAATAAAAAGTACCAGGCCCAGATGGTTCACTGGTAAATTCTATCAAACATTTAAGGAAGAAATTATATCACTTCCCTACAATCTCTTTCAGAAGATAGATGCACAAGGCTATTTCCTCATTCATTCTATGTACCATGAGCCTAATACCAAAACCAGACAAAGATATCACAAGATAAGAAAATTACAGACCAATACCTCTCATGAATGTGGATGTAAAAACCCTCAACAAAATATTAGCAAATTGAATCCAACAAGTATAAAAAAAATGATTTATCACAACCAAGTGGAATTTATCCCAGATGTGCAAGGCTGGTTCAGTATTCAAAAACCAGTTAGTGTAATCCACCACATTAACAGATTAAAGAAAAAAAACCACATATGATGATATAAATAGATGCAGGAAAAGCATTTAAAAAATCCAACATTCATTCCTAATAGAAACTCTCAGTGAACTAGGAATAGAAGACAACTTCAACTTGGTAAAGATCATTTATAAAAACCTGCAGCCTATACCATACTTAATGGTGAGAAAATAGAAGCTTCTCCACTAAGATCGAAAATAAAGTAAGGATATTCCCTCTCACCACTCTTTCTTAACATCATGCTGAAAGTCCTAACAATGCCGTAATACAAGAAAAAGAAATTAAAGATATATTGATTGAGAAGGAAGAAATAAAATTGTCTTTGTTCACAGACGACATGATCATCTACAGAGAAAATACAAAAGAATCAATAACAACAACAGGGACGCCTGGGTGGCTCAGTCGGTTGAGCGTCCGACTTCGGCTCAGATCATGATCTCGCGGTCTGTGAGTTCGAGCCCCCTTTCGGGCTCTGTGCTGACAGCTCAGAGCCTGGAGCCTGCTTCAGATTCTGTGTCTGCCTCTCTCTCTGCCCCTCTCCCACTCATGCTCTGTCTCTCTTTGTCTCAAAAATAAATAAACATTAAAGAAATTAAAAAAAAATAACAACAACAAAAAACCTGGAATTAATAAGTGATTATAGCAAGGTTGCAGTATACAATGTTAGTATATAAAAGTCAATCACTTTCATATATGCCAGCAATGAACAAATAGAACATGAATTTGAAAACACAATACCACTTATATTAGCATCCAAATAAAATAGTTATGTGTAAATCTAGCAAAATATGTACAATATCTGTATGAGGAAAACTGCAAAACTCTATTGAATGAAATCAAAGAACTAAATAAATGGAGAGATATTCCATTTTCATGGATACTATGAAATGTATCAAGCTGTCAAGTTCCTCCCAACTTGATCTGTATATTCAGTGCGATCTCAATCAAAATTTCAGGAAGTTATTTTATGGATACTAACAGATGGATTCTAAAGTTTAAGTGGAAATGCAAAAGACCCAGAAGAACCAGCATAATATTGAAGGAAAATAACAAAGATAGAGGACTGACGCCACCCAACTTCAAGACTTATTACAAGGCTACAGTAATCAAGACAGTGTGGTATTGTCAAAAGAATATGCAAATAGATCAGTGGAACAGAAGAAAGAGCCCGCATAATTATACACAGTCAACTGATCTTTGATAAAGGAGCAAAGACAATACACTAGAACAAAGATAAGTCTTTTCAGCAAATGGTGCTGGAACAACCAGACATCCACGTGGAAAAAAAATGAATCTAGACACAGACTTTACATCCTTCGCAAAATCAGCTCAAAATGGATCACAGATCAAAATGTAAAATGCAAAACTATAAAATCCCTAGAAGATAACATGGGAGAAAACTTAGATGACCCTGAGTATGGCAATGACTTTTTAGATACAACGCCAAAGGTATGATCCATGAAAGAAATTGTTGAGAAGCTGGACTTATTAAAATGAAAAACATCTACCCTGCAAAGACTCTGTCAAGACAATGAGAAGATAAGTGCACCTGGGTGGCTCAGTCAGTTAAGCATCTGATGCTTGATTTTGGCCCAGTTCATGATCTCATGGTTCATGAGATCGAGCCCTGCATTGGGCTTTGCTCCGACAGTGAGAAGCATGCTTGGGACTCTCTCTCTCTCTTTCTGCCCCTCCCCTGCTCTCTCTCTCTCTCTCTCTTAAAATAAATAAACAAAAAAGAAAAAGATAATGAGAAGACAAACCACAGACTGGGAGAAAATACTTGCAAAACTATGTATCTGATTAAAGACTGCTATTCAAAACATACAAAGAACTCTTAAAACTCAACCATAAGAAAATGAATAACCCAGTCTAAAAATGAGCAACAGCCCTGAACAGACAATGCACCAAAGAATGAGCACAGATGGAAAATACGCACATAAAAAGATGCTCCACATAATGTCATTAGGGAAATGATTTCCATGGCTCCAAGGCTAATTTACTACTCTCATTTCAATCCCCCCTATTTTTGGCCCCTAACTTTCTTTTAAGCTCATTGTGCATTTTCTGTTGTCATTTCTGGCTGTCCTGTAGAACTGTTTTTCGTAGTTTTCATAAAAGGCTTTCCTAATTTAACTTCCCATATTGTCAGAATCAGACATACTTTGCAATGAAAATCGTCAGATAAAACACAGAATGCTCAATTAAATTTGAATTTCAGATGATCGCATAATTTTTTTTTTAGTATAAAAATGTCCCATGCTGTTTTATTCATTGTTTACCTGAAATTCAAGTTTTGCTGGATGTCCTATGTTTTTACTGGCAAAACCTGGCAACCTTACTTCGAATCATCTCCGGCCATCCTTCCCCCTCATTGACTGTGCTCCAGGCACACAGGCCTTTCTGTCCCTCAAAAGTAGCAAGCTCATTTCCAGTCTCGGAGCCTTTATGCTTGCTTTTCCCTTACCTGGAACATTCTTATTCCAGATCTTCATATGAAACATGGCTCCATATCATTTAGATCTCAGCTCAATGTCACCCTACTAACTTCACCTTCCTGTCCGTCTTCATCATCAGTCTTTATAAAGCCTAATACTTTCTGGAGTTATATTATGTTTACTTGTATTTTTATCCTTTCTCCTCTTAGTAGAATGTAAGCCTCATGAGGGCAAGGGCCTTGTTGCTGTATTCCCAGCACCTGCCACAGAACCTGGCACTTAAGAGGCACTGAATAAATATTTGTCAGACGAATAATTGGCAAAGATCTGCTGAAGGTCGAACTGGCTATAACCAAAAAGAACAACAAGTATCTCAAGAAAAGTCAATACGGATCCTAAACAAAGTCTCTGCGATGAGTGACAGATGCTGGAAGATCCCCCAGACCCACCTCTCTCTACAGAGCGTGGCCGTAGGGAGCACGGACTAAAACAGGTAGTGGGAGTGTCTGGCTTAACTGGCCCTGAGTTAGGGCCTTCGTAGGAGGAGTGTTTTTCCTGCAGTTCTCTGACAATGAGAAATACTGGGACAGCTGGTCCTCAGACTGACTTCTCTTTCTGCTGATGTAGAAGTCAGGCAGGGCACCCCATCCTACTTGGACCGCCACAAATCCTGGGACCAAGGGAACACCTCTGAGAAGGGGCTAATGTGATACAAACTAGTAAAACTTCAAACTAGTAAACTTCAAAAGAGCCAGGCTGGTAATCACATCTTCAGTTTTGAAGTCTTAGAGGCTAATAGATGGCACGCTGGAGACCTGGACCTGTGTGTTGCGGGGGATAAATTACACATGGTCCCTAACTTATAACGGTTTGATTTACAATGTCTTGATGTTACAATGATGAGAACGCAATGCACATTCAGCAGAAACTGTACTTCAAGTTTTGAGTCTTGATCTTTTGCCAGGCTAGTGATATGCAGTGGGTCCTCTCCCGGGACGCTGGTCAGTGGCAGCGAGCTGCAGCCCCCCCCGTCAGCCGCGCGGTAGTGAGGGTAAACACGACCACTCTGTACCCATGCAGCGGCCATTCTGTTTTTCACTTTCAGTATAGTACTCAATAAGTTACATGAGATAATCAACATTTACTACTAAATAGTCTCTGTGTTAGAGGATTTTGCTCAACTCTGGGCCAATGTAACTGTTCTGAGCATGTTAAAAGGTCAGCTAGGCTAAGGTATGATGTTTCAATAGGTTAGGTATATTAAATGATTAACAATATTTTTAACTTATACTCTCAACTGACAATGGATTTATCATGACAAAATCCCATTGTAAGTGGAGGAAGATCTGTATAAACAATTAGGTATTATTGAAACAGATTGAGAGAGTGAAAATGCTGAAATAGTTGGAGAGAGAAGGAGGCGGCCATTGAATTTGGCTGGGGCTTGTAGACCATATCAAGAAGCTTGGCCTTTATTAGGAGAGTACATGGAAGCCACAGTGGATTTTAATCAGGGGAATGCCTCCAGTCTCTGGATGTGATCTGTACTTGATGAGATCTCCCTACTTCTGTGTATTGGAGGGAACACGGGCACTGCAACTAAGACTAGTTAGAAACCCTTAAAGTCTATGGAAGAAAGATGATGAAAGTCTGAGTAAGGATAATGATAATTTTAATCATAATAGATATGAATTAAACTAAATCCATTACCTACCTAACCTTGTTTGCCCCACAGCTACCAACCTAGCTGACACTAGTGCTAACATCTCCATTTTACGGGAAAGGTAAACAAGATTGAGAGGCTAAGCAATCTGCCCACGATTACTCAGTACTCAGATCGGTCTGACTACATAGGGCGCCTCTCCTCACTCCCTTGGAATAGGCATTGTAGGTGGGAAAGAAAAGGAGACGACAGATGTGAAAAATAATTAAGAGGCACATAATAATAATAATTATATTAGCATTACACGATAATGATGATAATGGTACTGAATGTAAAGGCGATTTCATTCATTCCTCACGCACTGGAGACCTTAACGTGAGCTTCGGCATCTAAGAAGAGACGAAATTAACGCGTCGGTGAGACATATCTAATATGACAGAAAACTTCCGCAATCGCCGAGTGACAACGCCACGCCCTATCCACCGCCCCCAACTCATTGCAAACGCTGGACCCGCCCGGGATCTTTGGGCGGTACAGCGCCGCCCCGCCCCGCCCCGGGCGCCTCCGCCGGCCACGTGGTCCGGCGTCCGCGCGCAGGCTCCCGGCGCCGGCGCTTCCGGGTTGGCGGCGGCGGCGCAGGGACAGAATCCCGGGCGACGCAGGCACCCCGGTGGCGGGTTCTGCGGAGCAGGGGGCCTGGGCGGCCTTGGCGCGAGTGCGCCAGCCGGGCCGCCAGGTGGGCCGGCCGCGATCCGGACCCCGCGGGGCGCCCCGAGAGGTAGGTCCACCCGAGCCCGCGGTCCCGGGACGCGGGACGCGCAGCCGTGGTGAGTGCTGCCCAGCTGTATGCTCCCCCGTCCCACCTGCGGGGCCCGGGCCAGGAGCGGGGGGCCTCCCCCGCCTCCCGCTCCCCGCTCCGCGGGCCCGGGTCTACGTGGAACCGTCTGCCAGCCGCTCCACGCGCTGTTTGGCGCCAGCCTGGGCGACCGTGCCATCCTTCCGAAGCGAGGCCCGATGCGCCCTAGGTTATTTCATTGCAGCTACCCCCAGATTCATTTCGTACATTTTCTTGGCCCCTTTTATATGTTTTCACAGACGAAATGTTTAATGCGTGAAATCGAGACACTGTAGTTCCCATTCTGATTGTGTGTGCAACTATGGAAAGTTGGTGCTGGGGAAGGACTTTGGAGATGGCTGATTCCCGTTCCTTCATTTTACAGAGGAGAAAACAGACCCTGAGAAGCAACATGGATCTTGGAGATTCACCCAACTAGGTAACAGTCCAAGGAGGAGAATCTCAAGCTGAGTTTTTTAAATTTTTAATCGACTTCTGAAAGTGGCAAATGGTAAAATTCAGTTAACAGTGTGAAGTGAATAGTAGGTTTGTTTGGGCAGGGATTTATCTTGTGAGATGATGCTTCCTTGTTTTTAATCATTATTTTCTTATCTCAGGCTTCATGCGTCTCAGCTTCCAAAGAAAATGGCAGAACCATCATCAAATCCTTCTGGGCAGCTTGTCGTTCACTCAAACACGCACAGTGACACTGTTCTGGCCAGTTTTGAAGATCAGCGGAAGAAAGGCTTTCTCTGTGACATCACTTTAATCGTGGAGAATGTGCATTTCCGGGCTCACAAAGCCTTACTTGCTGCCAGTAGTGAATACTTCTCAATGATGTTTGCTGAAGAGGGGGAAATTGGTCAGTCCATTTATATGCTGGAAGGCATGGTCGCGGACACGTTTGGTATGCTGCTCGAATTTATCTACACGGGTTGTCTCCAGGCCAGTGAGAAAAGTACAGAACAGGTCCTGGCTACCGCTCAGTTCTTAAAAGTCTATGACCTGGTAAAGGCATACGCAGATTTCCAAAATAATCATAGCTCCCCAAAGCCAACGACTTTGAGCACCGCGGGTGCCCCCGTGGTTGTTATTTCTAATAAGAAAAATGATCCTCCAAAGCGGAAACGGGGAAGGCCGAGAAAAGTCAACAGTTTGCAGGAGGGGAAATCACAGCTGGCCGCAGAGGAAGAAATACAGCTGCGAGTAAACCATTCAGTTCAAAATAGACATAACTTTGTGGTAAAAGAGGGAGCCGGTGGTGTACTGAATGAACAGATTCCAGCAAAGGACACAGAAGATTGCGAGCCAGGTAGAGGGGAGGAAGGGCCCGCCGAAAAAGATGAGAATTGCGATCCCAAGACCCAGGACGGGCAGGACAGCCAGAGTCGGTACAGCAAGCGGAGGATTCGGAGGTCCGTCAAACTTAAAGATTACAAACTCGTTGGGGACGAAGATGAGCAGAGTTCAGCCAGAAGGGTCTGTGGGAGGAGAAAGCGCCCCGGCGGCCCCGAGGCCTGTTGTAAGGACTGCGGCAAAGTGTTTAAGTACAATCACTTCTTGGCAATCCACCAGAGGAGCCACACAGGTAATTATACTTTCGCAGCTTACTGGACCGTGTTTGGGAGTACTGACGATAATGACAGCTTTCATTTATTGTGCAACTTCTATGCGATGGGCGTTATAATACGGCCGTTATACATGTTACTGCATTTAATTCTCACGACAGTCCTACAAAGTAGGGAATTATTATCCCCTTTGTAAAGATGAAGAGACCGAGTCCTAGAAATAACTTGCCCAGGTCAACCATGTAGAGGCAGAGCTGGGATTTGAACCCAGGTAGCCTGATTATAGAACCCTGTTCTTATTTGGAGTTGCTGGCTCAAGCCTTTAATGCCCGGGCATCACACTCTAGCCAGATTTACTCTGCTTTCTGATTCAGGAACATTTTTCATCTTGACCACAGCTGTGCTTTCGCCCAGGTCTGTCTGGATAGCTCTCTCCCTCAGCCATCTAACTGTGACTGTCTTCTCCCGTTTGGTCCCTCTAACCGAGCACTGGCCAATAGACCCTTTTGTGGGGACGGAAACGTTCTGTCTTTGCACTGTCCAGTATGGTGGCCACTAGCCGCATGTGATTGTGAGCACTTGACATGGAGTGAGCATGGTGAGGAACTGAATTTTTTAATTAACTTAAATGGCACCGTATTGGACAGCGCAGCCTGGCAGAAATCCCTTCCTCCTTTGAGCCCTCTCTTACACACTTAACTCACTCTCTGTTGGGTCGGGCTGTAGTTACCAGTTAAATACCCCTAAACCTAATTGCAAGCTTAAGTACTGGGACTAGGAGTTAAGCCTGCTCTCATCCCGCAGCTTGCTGTCACCTGACCTGGCAGCATCCAGCCCTGTGGTTCTCACCCTGGCCACACGTTAAACATTTGTTTTTGATGTTGTTTATTTTTGAGAGAGAGAGACAAAGTGTGAGTGGGGGAAGGGCAGAGGGAGGGAGACACAGAATCTGAAACAGGCTCCAGGCTCTGAGTTACCAGCACAGAGCCCGAAGCGGGGCTTGAACTCCAGAACAGCAAGATCGAGACCGAGGCCACCATCTAGCTAAGTTGGAAGCTTAACCGACTGAGGCACCCAGGTGCTCCCCGGCCACATGTTAGAATCACCTAGGGCGCTTCTGAAACTACCAGTGACTGGGCACCAGCCCCGGAGCTTCCGATTTCATTGGAGCCTTGCTTCGAAGGCTAGTTTGAGAATCTTGAATTCTGGTTCTTTAAACAAAGTGGACATTTGGGAAATATTTTTTAAACTGTAATAGAGGATAGTTTAAAGAGTTGAATAGTTCTGTAAGGTCTGTTAAGGAAAACAGCATGTGGTAGGATCTTGCCTCTTGCACCCAGTGTTCTGCTGTTTTGCAGTGAATCGCGTTAGTGTGGGTCTGTTTTCATCCATTTCGGTGGCTGACAGTAGACCCATACAGTTTGGAAACTTCAGTTCCAGAATATTTTTGGAAAGTATTTCAGGGATGATTTCTCCTGTTTTCTGTGCTCTCCCTTTCTGGAACTCCCTGCTATCTGGGTGTTGAACCTCCAGACCCATCCGCCAGTGTCCTTATTTCCTGTTTCCCATCACTGTTGCCTCTACTTTCTGGGAGATTTCCCCTTTATCTTTCAACACTTAAAGATTTATTTCCACTCTGTTTTTCTTCTAGAAGCCCTTTTGTTTTTTTCTCTAAATTCCTTTAAAAAAATTTTTTTAATGTTTATTTATTTTTGAGAGAGCGCAAGCAGGGGAGGGGCAGAGAGAGAGAGAGAGAGAGAGACAGAATCTGAAGCAGGCTCCGAGCTGTCAGCACAGAGCCCGATGTGGGGCTCGAACTCATGAACCACGAGACCATGACCTGAGCCAAAGTTGGACACTTAACTGACTGAGCCACCCAGGCGCTCCTTTTTTTAAAATTATTATTGTGACTCCTCTTTTTGGTTCATGGTGAGCACATTCATAACAGCAGTCTCTTGTTTGTTAGTTTTTAATGTTTTCTTTCTCTTGGGCAGCTTCTGTTTTTTGCAAGTTGCTTTTTTTTTTTTCTTATTTGTTTTGGTATCTGTTTCAACTACTAAAGGCTTTCCTTGAATAGTGGAAAGTGGTGGGTTTTTTTAAAAATCATATTTGGGGGTATGTGGGGGGCTCACTTGGTTAAGCATCTGACTCTTGGTTTCGGCTCAGGTCATGATCTCATAGTTTGTGAGTCTGAGCCCCCGCATCAGGCTCTGCACTGACAGTGAGGAGCCTGCTTGGGATTCTCTCTCTCTCTCTCTCTCTCTCTCTCTCTCTCTGCCTCTCCTCTGCTCACACTCTCAGTCTCTCAAAAAAAAAATAAAATTAATTAGAGTCATATTTAATCCTATGTTAGAACGGTTGACTGAAAGTTACTGTGGATATGGAGAGGGCCTGCAGACAGCGGCCTCACTGGGGGTAGCGTGGCTGCACCCCACCTCCTCACAGACACCTCAGCCCTCCTACTCTGGCCCACCGCCACATTCCAGAAGAAGACGTTCTACCCTCCCAGCCTGCCTGCTGGGGGCTAGAACAGGAACAGGGAAGAAAGCTGGACACGGTCTCATCACTCCAAAAGTAAACTTGGACTTGCTGTGCCTGGCAAAGTCCCATTCCACTGTGCCTGGAGACCCACAGTCCAGAGACTGTTTGTTTTACCTTCTTCAGAGAATAGTCTCTGGCCTTTGTTGGGGAGCTGGCCAGTCTTCTGGGGGGTCTTAAGTACCTTTGAAACAGACTGTCATTGATCCTCACCCCCATCTTCAGAGATACCAGCGGCCGCCAATTCCGGAGCATCGTGGAGGCTGTGTCTTAGGTTACACCTCAGCCCTGCTCACTGCTGGCACAGATTCATCTGTTCCGGCTTGCCGGATGGTATTGCTGACATTTCTCTCCAGTTCCTAGGCCTTTTGGATGTATGCCTTGAAGAGAAATCCCTTTATTGTCATTTTAATTTAGGAGGAAACAGAAAGATGTACGTATTCTTGCTTACACTGTGTTTCTGGGGCTCTTATTCCAGGGGAGCGGCCTTTCAAATGTAATGAGTGTGGAAAAGGCTTTGCCCAGAAGCACTCGCTGCAGGTCCACACCCGGATGCACACTGGCGAGCGGCCCTACACCTGCACCGTGTGCAGCAAGGCACTCACCACCAAGCACTCGCTGCTGGAGCACATGAGCCTACATTCAGGTAGCTGGGGGAGCACCAGAGGGCCACCTGCCACCGGGTTCTGGGGCGGGCGTTACCGTGATCAAAACGGGCTTTTCTCAGCCAGGCGTCACTTCCCCCCCTGGTGTCATTGAACGACAGCATTGTGCCTTTGCCAGACTGTAGTCTAGAATTCTGCACAGCATTGAGTCTTTAAAACTAGAGCTAATAAACCGGCTGTCAGGGGCTCAATGTGCAGGCATTTGTTTAAGCCCCAGGGTTTAGAATTTGGTGACTTTGGGGGAAACTTGAGCGTTCCACTTCTGCCCCAATCTCCACCGCTCCCTACTGCCTAATTACCTTTGCATCTATATGTTACTGTTATGGGCTCTGAAGGCATTTGGGTTTGTAAGCAAGTCACTCATATCATTCATAGAAAATGGGGACCCAGGCCCACTGTGTTACTTACTTTATCAGTGAGCATTCCAGTTCTTTATAGTTGTTGCATGTTTTAGTGTCTTTGTGTTTTTATTTGGCAGGACAGAAGTCTTTCACCTGTGATCAGTGTGGAAAATATTTTAGCCAGAAAAGACAACTAAAGAGCCATTATCGAGTTCATACAGGTACAATACAGTGAGAGAAAATTTGGATTCGGATTGATGGGGGAGAAACGCAAATACAAATTACTTCTGAAACATTAGGGTCATATTGTGGAAGATGAATTCATATTTAGGGAAAGAATCTTAAAAAGCGATCTAAATTAGACGTCTTTCCTTGTGTTCTTCTCCACCGCCTGGGGATTTATATTTCAAATTTTTGTACTATAGTTTCGGCGCCACACACAGAAACACAATTCAACACAATTGAACACAATTCAACAGAATTTGCATCTTTCAGAAGTGCCAGTTGCCTAGGAGGGTGCCGGTTGACTGGTTTTTAATGGGGCCCAGACAGAAGTGTCCTTACCGCATAGCTGTCCATCCAGGCCTTCTCCCACCTAGCTCTGTCCATTGTCTTTTTTTCCTCTCCTGCCAGTTAATGAAAGAACAAGGGGTTGGGAGTGACATTTGAGGCCAGTTGGCCACAGTCACACCAGTGGTTCAAGGGAAGAATGAGGTGACGTTTAGGGAGATGGGACGAGTCCCGGTTCTCCCAAGCAGTGAGTTGAGGTGCCTAGGTTAACTGTTACCAAATTAATAACAAAATTACTGTTGTTTTTTTAAAGTACCATATTTAAAGTGATTATTTTTCAGGGAAGTGCTTTAACAGAAATCACTGAAGAAATGCAGGGAGAGAGCGCGTATAGGCACTGACACTTTTTTTATTGTTGCGACAAGGCCACTCATTACCGGAATGCAACCACTGCCATCGCAAATTCATGGATGTGTCTCAGCTAAAGAAACATCTACGCACCCACACAGGTAACACTGCCGTCTCGTCCCTCCCTTCTGGTACAACCTCGTGTTTCTAGAAGAGCGAGATCGAGTCCCCCTTCTCGGGCTCCATTTATTGTAAATCGGGTGGGAATTCTACGAGATCATCTAAAGTCCAAGGCGGAAGGCTGTCCACGCCGTGCTTGCGGAGATCCCTCCTCTAATAGCTCAGCAACTCCGAGATGGCTTGCAAGTCTGAGCCTGGTTCTGTGTTTCTCTATTACGAGGTTACGTCAGCGTCGCCACCTGCAGGAAAGTCCGCTCCTGGGATAAAGCGGAGGCAGGGTTGATCAGGGCAGGTATATCAGATTGGCTTATGCCGCTTTGGACATTTTCTTCTCCAAACACGAAATTTTTCTCCTTAATTTGTTTTCTTAAAATAAGTGTCTCATAGGGTAGGCGTTCTGTGAAAATGGATCTCCGTACAGTCTTTGTATCAGACGTTATCATGAACAGGTTCTGTGAAATTTAACTCACTCGTTTAACCACATATTTACAGAACAGTTACTGGGTACCAGGCACCGGGCTCCCCAGGTCCTGAGGATACAGCAGCGACTGAGGCGGCCAGAGCCCCTGCTGTCGAGGGGCTACCATTTGACCAAGGAAGACAGAGAACAAATGACTACATAACATGTTGGGTGGGGGTCAGTGCTGGGAAGAACTAAATGCAGGGTAAGGGGCAGGATGTGGGAAGGCAAGCTGCCCCTTTACATGGGGACTTGTGTGGGAAGGCCTCACTGAGGAGGGGACACCTTGGATAGAGATCCGAATGCTCGGGCGAGCAGGGGCACCTGGCCAGCTCAGTCAGTAGAGCATGCGGCTCTTGACCTCGGGGTCATGAGTTCAAGACCCCCATTGGGGGCAGAGATTGTTTAAATAAATAAGCTTTAAAAAAAAAAAAAAAAACACATTTGTTTTGAATGCTATGGGAAGCGAGCCAGTCATTGTAGCTGTCCAGGCAGAGGGAACAGCAGGCGCAAAGCCCTGAAACACAAGAGTTTCCAGCTTGCCAGAGAAACGCCAGGAGGCAGTTGTGACTGAGCCCAAGCTGGGGCAGTAGAGGTAGGGGGACGTGGGTAGGTGGATAGCAGAGGCGACCGGAGTTCGTACAACCCGGGGCTCCTCGGCCTAGCTGCATACGTCAGTCACCTCAGAAGCTTTAAAAAAGAAAAAACCTGGTCCCAACCCAGAGATTCTGACTGAACTGACCAGACGTGGAGCCGTGGAACTGTTTGCAAGTTTCCTCGGTGGTTCTATTGTGTGCACTCAGGCTTCCGAATGTTGGAGGCCACGGCGAAGACTGGATTTTTATTCTGGGCTTGAGGACTTGGACAAGAGCAGTGATGGAGGTGCCTTAGAGTTTTAATAGGATCGTTCCGGCTTCTCTGTGTGGTGGGGTGAGACCAGGGTGGAGAGACTCGCTAGGTACTTACCGGGCTTGCAACGTGTGGTAGCAGTGGACGCGGTCACAGGTGGTCCAGTCCGGATATATTCTGAAGGACCGTATGTTCCTGGAAAGAATTTCCATTGTTTAAAACATACGGCAACAGAAAGACTTTCTGAGATGTCGTCAGCCCAGAGGGCCTTGAACGGGAGTGTGGACGTCGTTGATGTTTCCCACACAGAAGTTTTACATGACGAGCAGGTAGTCCGTCTTCTAATCTGGAAACAAAGTGGGAACAGGGCGGGCCCCGGCTCTGGCTTGGGGAGCTAGGGAAAGACAATGGCAGTGGCCTGGCTTTCACCTTCCGAGTGGTAAGAGGGGATCATGCAAAGATGCAGACCCACCCAAGCTGCACAAGTGTCCTCTGCTCGGATGGAGCTCAGAGACATGTTCCAGGAGAGGCCGTGGAGGGGAGGCTGCCCAGCCATCCTCCACTTCGGATCGCCCCCGTCCCCTGCTGCTACTGCTTCAGTGCTTCAGTGGGATTTTGTTCCTTCTTTTCTCTAAATTCCTAGTTCCCTTGCCTGCGTTAGGACCACCGAATTTTGTTTCTGGAGGACGGGGCAGTGTGTCGGTAGTATGTGCCGCATACAGGCTAACACCGGATAAGTGCTCTGGAAGCTTCGTGAATTCCTCATGGAGTCTGCAGCAGTCACGTGTGGGCCTTGGTTTGCACCCTGTGAAATGTATTCGTTCATCAGGGATTTCTGGAACAGCGTGCCATGCCTGATTCTAGGCACTGGGGTACTGGGAGTGGACAGGCCCACAAATTCTCCTCCTAAGAACGGGGGAGACAGGGAATAAGTAACAAGTACGGTGTGTGAGGTGGGGGTAGCGTTGGGGGGAAAACGATTCGGAGAAGGGGACTCGGGAGTATTAGGGGTGGGGGACAGTGCTTTCGGTGTGAAGAAGCCTCCTCGCTGGTAAAGTGACACTTGAGCAGGGACTTGAAGGCAGTGCAGGGGGTGAGGGAGTCCCCGAGGGGAGCCGTGCTGGGGGATGACTGGTGGGAGCAGGAGCCCCGCATAGGGCTCGCTCGCTCACTCGCTGGGGGTGTGGTGTCCAGTGACTCTCCAGCGTGCCTGGGCTGCTGAGCAGCGAGCAAAGGGAGAGTGCCCGGTGAGGTCAGAAAAGTTTAGGGCGAGGGCCACTTGTGGACAAACAGATCGTGATGCCTCGTAGGCCTGGGGCTTTGGCTTTTACCTCTGGATGGGAGCAGGGAGCCTTTGGAGTGTTGGCAGCAGAAGTGTGAAATGATCCGACTGCCTGCAGGGTCACTGTAGTCGCCGCAGTTACTGTGGGCAGCAGGGAGGCCGGAGCAGAAGTGGGGAGACCTGTGAGGCCGCCACAGAGACCGTGGTGGGCCTGGACCGGGGGTGGCAGCGGAGGTGTGACAGGTGGCCAGGTGCTGGATACACCAGAAGGTAGGTAGAAATGTCAATAATGCGTAAGTCACCCTAGTGCACCGGAGTCCTTAGGGAGGCCAGGAGGGCTACATGACTGAGCAGGAAGGTGCGACAGGTGTGCCTTATCTCAGGGTGGACCGTACAGGAGTAAATGTGGTGTGTCCTTTCGTTTCCTGTGTATAATCACGTACCTCCTTGCTTCCCTTTCTAGGAGAAGGAACCGTATCTTATACTTTCTCTGCATCCTCTTGGCACTTAGCACATGGTGCCTAGGTACATAGTGCTTGGTAAGGGCTCAATTCACTGAGGCTCATTGAGGAATCGAGTGGTCTTGCATTTTTTTTTCCTTTATATAGTGAAACTGGGGGCGATTATTCCTTTTTGCTTTATGTATATTCTAAATGCTTCCCCTCTCTTAGGCGAGAAGCCATTCACTTGTGAAATCTGCGGCAAATCTTTCACGGCAAAGAGTTCTCTGCAGACCCACATCAGAATCCACAGGTAAAGCTTTGCAGTCTTTTTCTCACGTGGGAGTCCTCATTCCACCCTGCGTTCCGTGGGGTGACCTGTGTCACCGATGCAGTCCTTTTCCCCAAATTATTACACGGGTAGAACTTTCTGTGTAGTTCACTGTTATTTTTTCAATAAAGCAGTTCCCCACTGAGGCAAAATCCGGAAAACTGGCTCTGGCCAGCCAAAGTGTGCATGACTGATTTCATTTCTTGAATGTTTGGTTTGGGGCTGGGGGCTGATCCAAAGCTTAAATTCTTCAGTCAAAAATAAATATTAAATTTAGTGTTTTCTGAACAAATGTTTTTGTTCACACAGCTTCCAGATTTGATTTAGTAGTTCTTCTAAGCCAAATAAGTAAGGGTTACTCAAGTTTTTAATATTGAAGCCCATCATATATACTTAATTGGCCACAAGAGTCTGAAAGTTGGCAATGAGGGGGTGCCTAGTTGGCTCAGTCTGTGGAGCACGCGACTCTTGATCTCAGGGTCGTGAGTTCAAGCCCCACGCAGGGTGTGGAAATTACTTAAAATTATAATATTTAAGAAAGAAAGAAAGCTGGCAATGAGAACTGAAAACAAAAGGGAACTTTATGTGCAGTATATAAATATTTGCTTTCTAATCTGAAATACAGACTATGGAATCATAAAGTTTTATCACATCTAGCCCAGCCTCGTCCACCACCCTTACTCAGATACCACCCCCACCTTTTCTTTTTCTTTTAGGATTAGAAACTAAAACCCATGAAAGCTCGCGCTTGCTCTGACTCCTTAAGTTAGTAGAAGAACCCGTGACTTATGATTCCCAGTTAATTCTTTCCTCTCTTGATGTCTTCTTCGTAATAATCAGGAAGTAACAAATCTGTTTTTAAGATAAAACATGTATTTTCTTATAGAGGAGAAAAGCCATACTCCTGTGGCATATGTGGCAAGTCCTTCTCTGACTCCAGTGCCAAGAGGAGACACTGCATTCTGCACACGGGCAAAAAGCCTTTCTCCTGCCCCGAGTGTAACTTACAGTTTGCTCGCTTAGACAACTTGAAGGCTCACTTGAAAATCCATAGCAAAGAGAAACCTGCATCAGATGCCAGCAGCGTTTCTGGCAATAACAACACTGAAGAGGTCAGGAATATTCTTCAGCTGCAGCCCTATCAACTCTCTGCATCTGGAGAGCAGGAAATTCAGCTTCTTGTGACCAATTCTGTACATAACATCAACTTCATGCCTGGTCCTAGCCAAGGAATCAGCATTGTCGCCGCAGAGAGTTCTCAGAACATGACCGCAGACCAGGCTGCTAACCTTACCCTGCTCACGCAGCAGCCAGAACAACTGCAGAATTTAATCCTTTCGACCCAACAGGAGCAAACAGAACACATTCAGAGCCTCAGTATGATTGACAGCCAGATGGAACCCTCACAGACCGAGCCAGTGCACGTAATCACACTCTCCAAGGAAACTCTGGAACATCTTCACGCCCATCAAGAGCAAACAGGGGAGCTGCACTTAGCAAGTGCTTCGGATCCGGCTCAACACCTGCAGCTGACGGAGCCTGCTCCGCCGCCCCCCGCCCACCACGTGCCCCCGCCCCCACCACTTAGCCAGGAGCAGAGCTGACCTGGAAACGGGGCGGGCGTGATCCAGTAAGCCAGCCAGAAGGCAGACTTTCTGAAACGCTCCCTTACAGATCCTTCCAGAGGTGTGATGGCTAGCTAGCTGCTTTCCATCCAGGCGACAAGACGTGTGTATTGTATCTTGTATGTAGTCCGGATTTGGATTTAGCATTCATTATTGATGAATGGTTTTGGTTTTCATCTACATCTCTTAAGGTCTCTTGGACGATTCTTGTTTGGGGGCATTGACTTAGACTTCTCTGAGTCTTGAATGTTCACGGCCACAGCTGACCTTTCCAGTTATATTTTTTTAGAAAAAAGGAAATCATATGTTGGTTGAATTGGGTAGAGTGGTTCCTTCTTTATTTCTCTAGGTAACATGGTTGCTTCTATAAGACCAGTCAGGGCTGAATATGACAGATAACAACTTTGCAGAATCTGTCCTTTTAATACCTTCTAATCCCCTAAAACAGAGTAACTCAACATTTAATCTCTGTGTGGTACGGTGGGCTCTTTGTGTCAGGTTTAAGGTAGATTCAGAGACATATAAACTAAAAGTCTATTTTGACTCAAAATAAATATAACAAGAAAGCCAAAAAGTATAAGATTATTTTAAAAATTCTGAACTCAGTTTTTCTGAGAAACATGGATTTGCATATTTTTGGGGGGATTTACATATTTTTTTAAAAGCAGGCTGTTGAAATTTTAATTTATAAGTCTAATTAAAGAGTGAAACTGGGATCAAGACATTCAACCCAGAAATTCCGAATTTTTGTCAGTTGTGATAATTGTTCTTTCTGATGAAGTTAAAGCTTTCTCAGTTATCCTAGAATATAAAATTTTATTCAGTGTATTTTAAGTGTCAAATATACTGTCCTGAATTCTAATTGATCCTGAAAATGATTTGTGTGTTATGTCTGATAACTTTCTGGAGATGGGACCTTATAATCTGTTTTTTCTTGCAAAGTAGGTTGAATCTCATAAAATGGACACATCATTTTAAAAAGTAATTTAAAACAAAAAACTTTGAGCCTGCAAACCATAGTAGCCAGTCTGTAATTGTTGTGCGGTTTTAAATAATTGTCAAAAGTTGAAATTATGTTTGGATGAGGTTTTCGAGCCCAGTGTACTAAAGACTTTGATTGCTTCCTCTCAAGTAAACCGATAGAAGATTTTGGAGAGAAGAGGTTGGGCACTTATCTATTAAGTTGACATAATGCCGGTGGGACTTAGGGGTAATCTACCCTAAAATTAACAGGATCTTGACATCGGTTACTTATTTTCGCACTGTAGACATCTTTGATTTCCACTTGGATCAAGAAAATTTTTTGGAGGTTATAGTAATGGAACTCTTCAGTTTTGAGAGAAGATGAAAGCTTTTTTTTTTTTTTTTAACATATTTGCCAAACTATGTTTTATTATATATAATTTACAAAATTTCTAAAATGATGTATATTTTATGTGTATCAACCAAAGGAGTGTTCAAGTCAGGCCTGACTAGAGCCAAGATACAATTTTTGCAAATACAGTTATGACCCAAATATTATTTCAGGTTCTTAGTCATTTAAGCTACTTTAACCTTATTCTTAAAATGCAGAGTTTTTGCCAGCTTTTCAAAGCTTACTGGCCCACAGTTTCTCCAGGAGATACACAGTATTAATATGAATGAATTTTTAACTACTCACTCTAGGGAGCTGGAGAATTATTCAGGAAATACAGTCACGTTAAGTCAAGTTTAACTAGCTTTATGACAGTCTACCTCTGCACTAGGAGAAGTACAATGTGGGCCACATGTAATTTTTCATTTTCTACTAGCCACATTAAAAAGAAAAAGATGAAGTTGATTTGAATAAAATTATTTAATCCAACATTTGCCAAATATTTCAACTGGCAATCAGTATAAAAATGTATTAATTAGATATTTTTGATTTTTTTTTTTTTGCATATTAAGCCTTCAAAATCTAGTATACACTCAGTTTGAGTGCTAATATTCTTTGAACATACTTGACCTGCATTTGGAATTCATACAATTTACAATTGAAAACCTAGATTGACATATAAGTAGTTGCACACATACTTTTTTTTTCAATAACTGAAATGATTCTCAGTTTAAATGTATATTAAAACCTGGGGCGCCTGGCTGGCTCAGTCAGAAGAGCATATGACTCTTGATCCCAGGGTCATGAGTTCAGGCCCCACACTGGACACAGACATTACTAAAAAAACAACAAAAAACCCCACCACCAGTTCCTTAGTCACACTAGCCACATTACAAGTTAGTTCTCAATAGCCACGTGCGACTGGCGGCTCCTGTTCTGCATGGCACAGGCCTACCTGCTTCTAACTGGAGAGCCCGTTTCAGCCATCGAAATATCTTCTGGAAGAGTTCTGGTCGATTTGCCCAGCTGTCAAAGGGAAAGGAGAAAATGGTGGCTTTCTAAACCTAGCTTCTCTTTTGTGTCCCAAATACACATCCTGCCCTCTGGAATCCCAAATTCTAGAGTCCAGTGACCGTCCCCAAAGGAAATGTCATGTACATAAAAATGTCTCTGTTGTGTGTTTGAGAAATTCTTGGCTCAGTGTTTCACAACTTATTTTGTACTAAACTCATACAGTTTTTTTAAATTGTTTTCACAAGTGCAGAAATACAAAAGTTGTACATAGGAAATAGAATATTACGCGTTGGGTTACTGAAATGCACCTTATCGCTTTCAAAAGTGAATCTCTGGTTTTCCCTGAGTAGAGGGCTAGCTTTGGGAAGACTCGAGCTGTTGCCATCAGAACAAGTTATTTATTCCTGTGCTTGCGTCTGCTTCTTGAACCTCTTCCTGCCTCCACTCTTTTCTACAGTGGGTTCCTGCGTTCTAAATGTTGTGAGCAACCGGTTACATAATGCTGAGGAATATAATGACATTTCCGTTATAGATGCTTACAGCTAGGTTTTCATAAATTGGATAATAAGATCTGACATATTGAGTCTTGATCCTATAGGCCAGAGTGAAGCCACGTGTCTTAGGTCTGTATCTTAGGGCTCCTCAAGTGTCTTTTGTGTCCTGGCACACAAAGTAGGGTTTAATCAGCACCCTGCTGTTAGGGGACTCCAGCCCCCCTGGCCAGGACTGGCATATTGGGGCGGGCGGGGGTGGGGGGGGCCTCCATAACAACTAGTACAGACTGGATGCTTTAAGCAACAGAGATCTGTTTTCTTGGTTCTGGAGGGTAAAAGTCCAAGATCAAGGTGTGGGCAGGCCTTCCGAGGCCTCCTGACTCTCTTCCTCCCTGTCTTTGCGTGGTCTTCCCTCTGTGGGTTTTGTCCTAATCTTACAAGGACACCAGTCAGTATTGGATTAGGGCCCACTCTAATCCTAACGACCACATTTTCACTTAGTTAACTTCATTAAAGGCCCTATTTCCAAACACAGTCACATTTTGAGGTACTGGGAGTTAGGACAACACGAATTTGGTGGGGGACACAATTCGGCCCCAGATAACTGGCACCTGGCATGAGCAGTGCCTAGTATTTTACTTAATCTTCACAACATTCGTATGAGGTAAGTAATATTATGCCTATCTTACAGATAAGAACATAGAGGCCCAAACAGATGAAGTCGTTGCCCAAGGTCACACAGTAATTGGCAAAGCCAGAACTGCTGCACAGGGCCAGCTGATCCAACTAGCTGCTGCCACTGGACGGGCTTACTATCACCAGTCTTTCGAAACCGGATTTGTCTGTACATGTGACCTGCTTGATGTAAGAGAGATTTTGGGCTAAAACTGAGGCTCTGGGGCCCCTGGCAGGCTCGGTCAGTAGAGCATACGACTCCTGATCTTGGGGTTTGAGTTCAAGCTCCAGGTTGGATATAGAACTTACTCTAAAAACATTGACCCGTGTCTGACATTTTAGAACACGATCAAACTTTTTACATAAAACAATAATTGTAAAAGGTACATAGTATATAGTCTTTCTCCTATAGAAACGATGATACCACATTAATATTCATTAGTATTTTACTACTATTGGTTTAAAAGCTTAATAGAAATTTACCAATTCAATGAAAGTTACTGCGAATGTGAAAATGTCATAACTAACATGAGCTTCTGTGAGCCCTTTTTCCAAACTCCCGACTAAGGATAGTTTATGTTTAGGGCAGACTTGTTTGACTTTTTGCTACCCTTATTGAGATGAGTTACCCTCACTTTTCAGACTAACGACTAAAAATTTTTTTAATGTTTACTTATTTATTTTTAGAGAGAGCATGTGCCCAAGTAGGGGAGGGACAGAGAACAGGAGAGAGAATTCCAAGCAGGCTCTGCTCTGTCGGCACAGAGGCCAACATAGGACTCAATCTCGTGAGATCATGACCTGAACCCAAATCAAAAGTCAGACGTTTAACCGACTGAGCCACCCAGGAGCTCCTAAAATAAGCCTAAATTCTTAAGAATTGAAGGAAAACTCTTGGTTTTACTTTTGTAAACAGCAGGCTTGGAGGAGTGACCTCTAAAAAATCCCCCTTGCCTTTTATAAACAGCAGGTGTCAAGGAATGACCTCTGAAAGCAATCAGAATGTCACTGTGATAGTTTGTAGCTTTCAAATTTTTTGCATGTAATTAAGCAACAAACACTTTTGTTGGTTATTATATGATATATATATACAAAGTATATATATATATACATATATAAAGTATATACATACTAAGCATTTATTTTTTTCAGGTAAGTTGAGCTTTTATTTTTTTATATTCTTTTTGTTTTTATATTTTTTTATATAGTGTCAACTTGGTTTCCATACAACACCCAGTGCTCATCCCAACAAGTGCCCTCCTCTGTGCCCGTCACCCACTCTCCCCTCTCCCTATCCACTCTCAGTTCTTAGTATTTAAGAGTTGGGAAAACTTTTAAACTAAAGTTCACTCAGTTATATTTTCAACACAAAATGTAGGCACTTGAACACATTTTAGGTAACATTAGCAAGAGATCACAGCCTTTTTTTTCTTTTTTTTAACGTCTGAAAACTACTACCTATATCCAATATGACATGCAGAAAGGGAAAAATTTGAGCAGGTGTCAAAGTCAGGTAACTAAGTTCGTTGGTCTTAGAGTCTGGATTTATTATTTATTTTGAATTTTAGTATCCACAGATTGAATATCTTCATAGCTGTTGGATCATTTAAAATACAGATTTGAAGATATTCCAAAAGAATAGTTTGGCGTTTGGTTTTAGTTCATGTCACTTTCATCCTTGTTGGATGCAGCATCAAACTCAAGCTTCCCTTAGGCTAAATTGGAGTTAAAGAACAAAACTACATCTTTTAAGTCTCCCTCTCATGATTAAATGGTTTCTGGACAAGTTTTATCTATAATCTTAGTGTTTGAAGTATAAAAGCGCTCATTAACAAAAACACAGGAAAGTATTTAATCCTGGGCCTATGTATTTTTAACCTTTGTCCCCTGAGTTATCTTGGTCTATGAAATCAGCATGTTTTCACCTCTGGAGACAGTACCAGAAGAGAAAGCAGCATACAGAGGAGTAAGTGCAGGGAAGAGTAGAAGAGAATGGGGGACCCAAATCTGTGGTTCAGTCACTCTTGTCAGCTGAGAGAAAGCTGGAAGCCAATCTTGATAGGGTCTCCTCGCCTGCCTTTCTGATCCATCCCCCCATTAGGTCCGTTTCCCCTCCGCCTATATTTTGAATCCATCCACTGCTCCCATCCTGCCTGTTGTACCAGCACATCCTCTTGCCTGGGTTCCTGCCAAGGCCTAACTGACCCTTTCTGCCCCTCCCCCTCCACTGCCTCCTCCACTGGAAGTGGTGGTGATCTTTTTGGGCTCACCAACGTGCCTTTAGCAGAGTGTCTCGCTAAATGAATGGATATTGTGTTATTAAGGCAAATATGATCATCTCTCTGCTTAAAATCCTTCTGCAGTTTCCCACTGCACTCAGAATAAAATCTGAAATGCAGCTTCCTCTTGGGCCCCTTCCCCATTCTCACTTCCAGCCACTGGTTCCCTTGCTGTTCCCCAAACGCAGCCAGCAATTTCCTGCCTGCTGGAGGCAGGTGATTTCTCAGGCTCGAAAGGTTTCTGCACCTACTCTAATGTCTGCTCAGCTGTCAGAATTCAGTGTGTCACTTCGACCTTCCCTGACTCTCTAATTTCAATCAAGCCACCCGGTCAGATCTGTTCACCGCACTCTACACTTTGCACTCAGCTCGTAATTATGTTTACGTCAGGAAATGTGTCTGTCGCTCACACGTAAGCCTGGGCTCCCGGCCCAGGATGGTGGGTGTGTTGTTTGACCTCACAGACCTACAGGTGCAATCTCATTGCAGGGTGGCTGAGACACGTCACCTACAGTGTGAGGGATGGCATTGCCGGGACACAGAACACGATATGGATTAGGGGAAAGAGATCCTGTCTTCATGGCTTGGGGTCACCAACATCTTAGAGCTGAAATGAGCAGAGGAGGTTGAGTAAACTGCCTTCATTGAGAAATGATAAGGCTGAAGCATGGTGGTTGGTGACTTTTTCAAGGTCACACTGAGCTGGTGAAGCAAAGCTGGAATCTGACCAGAACTTCTGGATTACAGATCAGTAAGTATATTACCCATTGCTTTATGCTCCAGTGTGTACTTTAATTAGCAGAAAGTGAAACTCCGAGTCAGCAGATTTTCAGCATTGAAGTCATTGTTCTGTGATCTTTTTTAAAGACAAATTTTACCGTTTATCATTCAGAGGGCCATATAAATACCTTTTTGGCTGTAACAGCAAAGTCATTGAATTCAGGGCCAGATCCTGTGGGGCCTTTGCAAATACAGTAAGTCGGAAGGGCCAGTTTTTTACCATCTGCTAATAAAAGGGACATGTGACGATTCTACAAGCCTGGTAACCCATTTATAGTGGACTTCAGAATACTTTTTACACTGCGTATTTAAATATGGGTGTGTCTAATTTTTGGCACATTCATTTCAAGCCAAATAGCGCGTCAGACTCAAGAGCTAGGAAGGGACCGGCTGGGAGGCTGCCCTAGTTTTCTGAGTGTGACCTGGCTGAATTCCCTGCCTCTTCTGGCAGAGAGCAGGCATTTCCCCTTGCCTCCTTTCCCTCGCCTGCCTCTCAGCTCCAGCTGGGAGCAGTGAGTGTTCAGGTCTTACTGGGTCTCTGAGAATTTCCTGAGGAAAGTAGAGTGAGAAGAAAGAGAAAGGGAGAACCACAGGGCATCCAGCTCTTTCTGGTCCCCGGATCTCAAGGAGAGGGGCCCTCCTATTTATTCCTGTTTTATATTTCTCACGTAACTGTGTCACTTCCTCTAAATGAGAAACAGCTTCGTATAATGCCAGCCTTTCATTCGTCACTTTGCCTCCACACTGGGGTGGTGGAGCCCAAACAGACCTGCAGGACAGAGAACCTCTGTGACCCTCAGTTTCTTTTCCAGTAAAATGGGACTGTTTTGATCACTGAAATGATGGTTATACTCATAGTAGCTGCTCAATAAATGAGAATTGATGTTTTATTAATTAGTTGAATGACCTTGGGTGCCTTCACATTCAGTCCTGTTGATCCTGTTAAGGAAGTTGATCCCAAAGGACTCTCAAGCCCTTTTCAGCATTGAGGGTTCGGTGGGTTCTCCCTCCAAAGCCTGCCTTAACACTGGGGATCTAGCCTCTCTCCCACACACCCCTCCTATTTCCCGTAGTAGTGGTCTAACGACACCCCCACCCCCACCAAGACCCTCTCGTCCTCTCACTTCTCAAGCCGCTGCTGAAGCTCCAGACTGCCAGGTTCTCAGGACTTTAATCCATGCCCATCGCCCTCGGCCCGCGTCTAGGGGCAAACTTGTCGCAGGGCGTGGCGGACCCCAAGCCTGGATCCATCATGGGGCGCATGGGCCGTGGATCTCCTGGTAGGAGAGGTGAAGAGAGCACAGACGTTCCGGCGCCACCTACGGACCCGCCGGCTTCTGCAAACTTCTTGCCCAGCCCGAGCGCCCTATCCGCCCCCGGCTCAGAAGTTGGTACCGCGCAAGGGTGGGTGGCCTCGCCTGCCCGGGACTGGTTAGCTCTGCAGACGCGGGCACCGGGATGGAGGCCGTGGTGCGTCGTCGGGCGCCGAACGCCGCAGACCACGAACTTCTCAGTCCCGGCCAGCCCCGCCCGGGTCTCCGACCCCCAAGCGGAACGGGGCATCCGCAGCGCCACGCCCTTGGGCACCACCCTGCAGGCGTGGGCGGGCCCTGGGCCGCCCGGGCCCGGGATCGCGGGGGTAATGAGATGCTAATGAGGCGCGAATAAAGTCTCACGGGCCGCGCGCCCGGCGCCGAAGCCCGTACCCCGCCGAACTCCCCTGCCCCGCGCAGCCGGCGCAGCGCCCGGCGTCCGCGGCTTTCCCCTCGCCTCGCCTTCGCCTCCCCTTCCTCCGCCCCCGCCCCCGTCGTCCCACCCGCCCAGTCTGGGACGCCCGCCGGGCAGGAAGCGGCCCCTCCCGGTTCGCGAGAGGCCCGGTAAGTTGCCCAGCTGAGCCAGCTGTGCGCCCCCTGCCCGCCAGGGGTGAGGGTGGGGGCTCGCGTCCGGGGAAATGCGGTCTCGGGCGCTCGGGAACTCCGCCCGGCGGGTCCGGGCCGTCTCTCCTCGCCCCCGCCCTGCTCGGTCCCTGTCCAGACTTTACCGTCCAGAGCGCGGATGCCCCCCGACCCTACCCCGGTGCCAGTGGTCCAGGCTCCCTCCCCATCTTTCCACACTGCTCCGCCCCTCGCACATCCTTTGTCCCGGCGTTGGCAGGCTGAGTCGCCCCTTTCTACGCATTCGCTGAGCTCTTCCCCCTTCCATTTCCCCTACTCCCAGGAGAGACCTTTGCCTTTCCTGATGTTCCGGCCGCCTGCGTCCAGGTGACACGCAGCGGGTGACTTTAGTCTTCTCCTGCCTCGGCCTGGTCCGCTGGGCTCAAGCGGACCTGTAGGGTGGCCGAGAGGGTCGGGGGAGGGGATCAGCTCTGAGGACGTGTCCGTATTGATGCCACCTAATTTCCCCGTGGGCGACTCCGTTCTCTGTACCCTCTTATTTCTCCCAGTCCCAGCGTGAGAAGGCCCCCTCGACATCCTTCAAGTTGCGTGGGGGCCCGAGCGAGGGAGAGGGGGACAAAGAGAGGCCTTGTCTGGGGAGATTCTTGGGAGAGCGCGCCGGGGGCGCACGAGGGGTGGGGCGGGGCCGGGCCTCGATGAGAGTGGGCGGAAGCTGGGGGGAGGGAACGCGGCTGTCGCCCCCGAGCCGCCCGCAAGGCCCACTGGAGCAGCAGCCAGCCAGTCACAGGGGAAGTGTTTTGACCACAGTGAGTCAGAAATAGACCTAGTCCTCTCTCACTCTCTCACCCAGTCAGTCGCAACATCCTCCGGCTGTTGAGGTAGTTGGGGGCGCGCGGGGGGTGGGGAATGGAATCTACCCGAAGACTGCCTCCCCCTCTTCAGGAGGCAATCACGAGTGCTAAAGAGGAAAACTTTGTTCCTGGCATAAGACACACCCCACACCCAGCGTGGCACTGAGGTCATCGAGGGGCGCCCTCACAGGGAGGCTAGGGGTGAGATGGGGCAGTAGGTGTGCTCTGCAGCTGGGGTGGCAGGTATTAGGTCTGTCCCTGTCTGCAGAGCCAGGGAAACGCTGCCTCTGGGCTGCCTGCCCTCTCTACGTCTGAGAAGTTCTCCCACACCCAGGTTCCAGAGTCTCATCAGGGCAGGATGAGAATTCCTGCTCCATGCGCCCCCAGAGATGGCGGGGAGCTTGGCGCTGAAGCTGAGCTGGAGATTCCCTGTCTTCCCACCTGCCCGCTGTGCCTAAGACTGCTGATTTTTCATTTCTAAATTTGGCAAATTTCACTTGGAGCCAAAGGATAGCAGTTGTCTCTGGAGCAGATTGGGAGTGGGCTGGGAGAGAGGAGCAGAGCCAATCAGGCGTAGACCCAGAGCCCCCTGGGAACACCAGCCTGCTTTCTTCTCCTCCCCCTTCCTTCCTTCCTCCCTCCCTCCAGCCTCTTCCCCTTCTCTTCCCTCCTCCTCTCCAGCAGTCCCCTGCCTCTGCTCAGCTGCTCCAGTTCCTGGGAGCCTCAGGGGCCTCCATGGCTTCACCCACCTCCACCAACCCAGCACACGCCCACTTCGAGAGCTTCCTGCAGGCCCAGCTGTGCCAGGATGTGCTGAGCAGCTTCCAGGGGCTCTGCGGGGCCCTAGGGCTGGAGCCTGGTGGGGGGCTACCCCAATATCACAAGATCAAGGCCCAGCTCAACTACTGGAGCGCCAAGTCACTGTGGGCCAAGCTGGACAAGCGAGCGGGCCATCCTGACTACCAGCAGGGCCGGGCCTGCGCCAGCACCAAGGTGGATACACGCCTCCAGGGATGGGGCTTGGACAACTGGGGGGAGGGGGTTCAGGGGAGAGAGGCGGGATGCCATGGCCATACTGCCCTGTGTGTTCGCAGTGCCTGGTGGTGGGCGCTGGACCTTGTGGGCTGCGGGCTGCTGTGGAGCTGGCACTGCTGGGGGCCCGTGTGGTGCTGGTGGAAAAGCGCACCAAGTTCTCTCGCCACAACGTGCTGCACCTCTGGCCCTTCACCATCCATGACCTGAGAGCGCTCGGCGCCAAGAAGTTCTATGGGCGCTTCTGCACAGGCACCCTGGACCACATCAGTGAGCACCACGTGGTGGCCTAGAGGGGCGGGTGAGCCTGGGTAGAGAGACAGTGGGGGGATGCGGGGGCAGCCAAGAGGCCGAGTGGACAAGATTCACTTCAGCCAGGTGACCTGAAGGACTCAGGTTCCTCATCTGTAAAATGGGCACTTGAACTGGGTGATCTCTAAGACCTTTTCCAGCTCTGAGCAGGAGAACACTAGTGCTTGGGTGGTGCGGGGGGGGGGGGTGGGGGGGTGGGGGGGCGGGGTGGGGGAGGAGTGAGCAGGGTGTTGTGCAGCCCTGGGGTCCCTGGTCTTAATCTCCTCCTCTCCCTTCCAGGCATCCGACAGCTTCAGCTGCTTTTGTTGAAAGTGGCATTACTCCTGGGGGTGGAAATTCATTGGGGTGTCACTTTCATTGGTGTCCAGCCCCCTCCCAAAAAGGGTAAGTTCTCTGCTCCCATGACTGTCTGCCATGGGTATTTTGGCCTGTGAAAGAAAAGGGATGGGGTTGAGTGTCAACCAAGTCACCCTTGCTATAGTGTGGCCTTGCACAAACCACACTGAACCTCATTTTGAGCATCTGTTCAATATGTCCTTCCTCAGCTAGTTTTCACAGCTGTTGTGAAGGTGTAATTTGATAGACAGTGTGTCATTGCTTGCTAAACCATAAACTGCAAAGCACTTTATACACTTGTTTCACTGGCTTGTCCTGGGAACGTAGGGGCCCCTTCAGACTTCCACACCTTTGTGCCTCTCACACCTCCTGCCAGGTTGTGGCTGGCGTGCCCAGCTCCAGCCCAGCCCCCCAGCCCAACTGGCCAACTATGAATTTGATGTCCTCATCTCTGCTGCTGGAGGTAAATTCGTCCCTGAAGGTGAGTGGTCCTTTCCCTCAAATAAGTCAGCATTTGGGCTCTCCTTGGGCCTTTCTAGGCTATCATATTCCTCATTCTCTTGCCAACATCCACCTTTCCCCACTCGTATCCACTTCTAGGCTTCACGGTGCGGGAAATGCGTGGCAAACTGGCCATTGGCATCACGGTCAACTTTGTGAATGGGCGCACAGTGGAAGAGACGCAGGTGCCGGAGATCAGCGGTGTGGCCAGGATCTACAACCAAAGCTTCTTCCAGAGGCTGCTCAAAGCCACAGGTTGGGACCTCCTCTCATAAGATCTCCTCTCCCTCTGACTGACTGTGGGCTGGCTCCTTCCTCTCCCTGCCTAACCTGTTCCCAGTCCAGGTAATCCCACACTTTCCAACTTTATGGTCTTGGCAGCAAAGAACCTGCGCCCTGGGTGATTCAGTAGGCACAGCCCCACTTGGCCGCCCAGCATGATAAGTCTTGGAACTCTCTCACAAATGCATGAGATTTTGCTTTGTGCTTCATTATATATGATTTTTTTTTTAATTTTTTGAAGTTTATTTATTTTGAGAGAGAGAAAGCATGAGCAGGGGAGGGGCAGAGAGGGGGAGAGAGAATCTCAAGTAGGCTCCGTGCCATCGTGCAGAGCCCAACACAGGGCTCTAACTCACCAACCGTGGGATCATGACCTGAGCCAAAATCAGGAGTTAGATGCTTAACCAAAACAACTGAGCCACCCAAGCGCCACTCCTTATGTATGATTTAATATAAAAATGATATAAATTAAAAATGAAAGTGCTGCTTAAGAAGATGCTCTGGATTTCCTTTGGCTTTGCAATGCCGTGCCTCCCTGGGGTGTACACACCCCAGTTTGAGAAGGCCGGCTTTCATCTGCAAACATGGTGCAGGTCTCCTAGCTGCCACCCATCCAAGGTTCTCTCTTTACTCCCAAGTCCTCAGGCCTCCTGGCCCAGGACAGATGGTCCATCCATTGTGTCACCAGAGCTCATGGGCCCATGTGCAGGGGACACCCACTGCAGTCTAAGCTGTGATTCCAGGTCTCAGAGGTCAAGCATGGCTGGGGTGTTTCGAGAGGTGACACAGAATAAGAAAACACATCTCCCCCGTGTTGTCCCCTCCCTCAGGCATTGATCTGGAGAACATTGTGTACTATAAGGATGACACCCACTATTTTGTGATGACAGCCAAGAAGCAGTGCCTGCTGCGGCTGGGGGTGCTACGTCAGGTGGGGCCTGGGCCCAGGGGTGAGGGGCTGGGCAATGGGCCCTGGGAAGTAGAGGCCAGCCCTGGACACAGTGACCCCCCTCCCTGGTGTGGAGGGAGCCTGTCCTCTTCTGCCTGTGCCCTGACATTCTCTCCACCTCCACAAGCTCTCCTCCTCTGGGATTTCCATGGCAACCTGAATTCTATTCCCAACCCCTATACCAGTCACGGGGCTACATGTGTAAGCTCCACGAGGGCAGGGGTTTTGTCTCTTTGTCCTTTTTGCTCACCGATGATTCCCAGGGCCTTGAAGGGTGCCTGGTGTGTAGTCAGCACCCAGTAAATATTTGCTGAATGAACCAGTTGAAAACCTACTATGGGCTAGGTGCTGTGTTGAGAACTTTATATGGATTTTCTCACCTAAATTCTCATAAGTACCTTGAGAAGTTAGGTATGTCATCTGTAAATGATGGGGAAACTGAGGCTGAGAGGTTCAGGACTCCGTCCACAGCAAGTGCATAATAACAGTAATGGTACTAGGCCTTGAGGGCAGAGTGAGTGCTGAGGAAGGAGCTGGAGAATGGGAGGCAGGATGTTCACATTCTAGTCCAGCTCAGCCTTCAACTACTACGTAGTCTGAGGAAGCACTTTCTTAGGGCCTCAGTATGTGCACCTTCTCCACCCAAGGGGATGGGCTGCGCGGTTGACCCTGACGGTTCTGATCTGTCCTGTAGGACTGGCCAGACACCGACCGCCTGCTGGGCAGTGCCAACGTGGTGCCCGAGGCTCTGCAGCGCTTTGCCCGGGCAGCTGCTGACTTCGCCACCAACGGCAAGCTCGGGAAGCTGGAGTTTGCCAAGGACGCCCACGGGCGGCCTGACATCGCTGCCTTTGACTTCACAAGCATGATGCGGGCAGAGAGTTCTGCTCGAGTGCAGGAGAAGCACGGCGCCCGCCTGCTGCTCGGACTGGTGGGGGACTGCCTGGTGGAGGTGAGGGGTTGGGGCTCCCTGACTGGGGGAAGAGGAGGGACTTCCAGAAACAGGGACTCCTTGTAAGGCGCTGCAGGGGCTCCATGGTTGGGGGAGGAAGGTTGCCTCCTGGGAAGGAGGGGGTAAAAAAGGTTTGCTCTTTGTGGGGAGGCGCGAGGGCTGCTTGGTGTGATGTGGGGCCCCCTCAGCTATGATTTTGGGGGCACCTGGGCTTGGGACTCCCGTCGGACTCTCACTGAACTGTTTCCTTTCTTTCCGACCCTGCAGCCCTTCTGGCCCCTGGGCACTGGAGTGGCTCGGGGCTTCTTGGCAGCCTTTGATGCTGCCTGGATGGTGAAGCGGTGGGCAGAGGGTGCTGGACCCCTAGAAGTGTTGGCAGAGCGGTGAGGCCCGAGTCGGGGGGTGGGGAGGTCAGGGGTAGAAATAGGACTAGGATCAGGAAGTGGGTGGGGGAGCTGGGTGAATAGATGGGGCGTGGGCAAGATAATAAAGAAAGGCCTGGCATTTCTTGAGATGGGTGCTGATTCGTGCTCCTGCCTGAGCCCTCGCCCTTGCACTTACTTCCCCAGGGAGAGCTTGTATCAGCTCCTCTCACAGACATCCCCAGACAACATGCACCGCAACGTGGCCCAGTATGCGCTGGACCCAGCCACCCGCTACCCCAACCTGAACCTCCGGGCTGTGACTCCCAATCAGGTCAGACCCCCTGGCACCCACCAGACTCCAGGCCTGCCCTGTCACTACCCCTCTGGGTGAGCCCTACCCCACGCGGGCCCCTCTCCCCTGGGCTGAGGCAGGCTGTCAGCCTGCCTGGAGACCTGAAAGGGGCTGCTTTAGGTACGAGACCTGTATGATGTGGTGGCCAAGGAGCCTGTGAGGAGGAAGAGTGACAAGATAGATGGAGGAAAGTCAGCCACAGGTGAGCAAGCCCCCCCTGGCAGCTGTGTCCCACATACTTCCCACCCTGGGTGGTGCAAGCACCAGCCATCAGCACAGCTGCAGCCTTGGGCTGGGAGCAGAGTGCTGGGGCACAGCCGATGCTGTCCAGGGGCCTCCAGCAGAGTGGAGGGGCGGCAGAGCGCTGAGCAGCAGCCACTTGCCAGTCTGTGGGCAAGATATCAGTATTTCAACAACCACCACTGCCTGACAGCCACAGTGGCCGAGGGCAGCCGTGCTGCCCTTCGAGCCTTGCAGACCCCAGACCTGCCCTCCCTTTGAGTCTCCGGACCTCCCTTGTCCCTCAGCTCGTAGCCTCCTGCCATCTGTGCCTAGCAGTGATTCCACCTGATTCATCTCTGATCACTGATGAATCAGTGAGCATTAAGTTGCTGCCCCTGCAGGGGTGGGTCCTGCCTCCACCTCCCATACCGACCCCCGTGCCCATCACCGAGGCTGCCTTTGAGCCAGGGCCTTTGAGCACAGCACAGCCTCCTCTCTCAGGGTCGGCAGGCACCCAGGAGGAATTGCTATGCTGGTGCCAGGAGCAGACGGCTGGATACCCGGGTGTCCATGTCACCGACTTGTCTTCCTCCTGGGCTGACGGTCTGGCCCTGTGTGCCCTGGTGCACAGACTGCGGCCTGGCCTACTGTGAGTTGCAAATTGGGCTCAGGGGTCCCTGGCAGTCCATCCCTCTGTCGTGCTTCTGTTCTTCCTTCTACCTCAGACAGTGTGGACTGGTGGGGAGACCACTATGTAGGAGTTACACAGTTGAGTCCCAGGACCACCACTTGCTGGTAGTCCTGCTCACGTCACTTCCCTACCTGAGTCTCATGAGAGTTCTGTGCAGTCGGTAGGGGAGGCCTGTGAGTGGTGGAGCACCCCCTCCAAGGCCAGAAAATTGTCACTGGGTGGGTGGAGAGCAGGTGGGGCGTGTGCAGCAGAGAATAATCCCCTCATACCCTGTTCTCCCTTTATACCCCACCAGCCCCTGCCTGCTGCCTCTCCCCATCCTCTCCCCCTTCAGTGGGGTCAGGATCTGGTCTCCCATTGGCTTTTCTCCCTAACCTCCCACAGTGAACCCTCAGAGCTACAGGGGGTGGGGGCCCTGGAAGCGACTGCTTGGGCGCTGAGGATGGCAGAACACGAGCTGGGCATCACACCTGTGCTGTCTGCAAAGGCAGTGGTGGCAGGGAGCGACCCGCTGGGCCTCATCGCCTACCTCAGCCACTTCCACAGTGCCTTCAAGAGCATGCCCCACAACCCAGGTGGCCTGGAGGGTAGGTGGGTGGGACGGGGGTGGGGGAGGCGCCCTCTGAGGGACAGCTGGGAGAGGTATCCTGGGCTGGACTGTAGCGCTCTGTTCCGGAGGTCCAGTATTGGTTTCCCACTCACCCTGACAGGCTCTGTCAGCCAAGGCTCTCCGGGGACCTCCAGTGCGGTGCTATTCCTTGGCAAACTGCACAGGACCTTGCAGCGGACCCGTGCCCAGGTGGGGAGTCTGGGCAGGGTTGCAGCAGGGCAGTGCATTGCTAGTGGGAATCCTTGAGATGATGGGGAGGAGGCTGAGAAAGCGGGGAGGGCTGGGGGCTCAGCGCACCCATGCTCACAGTGTAGGACTTCTTGCAGGAGAATGGGGAGGACACCGGTGGCAAGAAGCCGCGCCTGGAGGTAAATGCATGTAGGGGCTGGACAGTCCCCAGCTCTATTCCCTGGGTATTCTTTCCTATGTCCTGCTCCCCCATGTCTGGCTCCCTATCCCAGGCACTGTAACCCAGCCCCCCACTCCCTCCCACATCTAGGTTCCCTTCCTGTCTCGCTTCTCTTCCAGCCCTTTCTATTCTCTGCACACAGCCACTCTCCAGCTCCTCTACCTCCCTGCCCAAACACTTACCTCCTTAGGTAGATGCTAAGACCCCAAGTACTGAGGAGCCACCTGTCCCAGAGGCTGGTGTACCCCCCGCACCGCCATCCCAACAACAAGAGGTGAGAAAGGGGGCGCTGTCTGCAGGCAGAGGCCTGGGAAGGGCAGGAGGGGTGTTTCAAGGATCTGGAAGATCTTTGCGGCTGGGCTCAACTCCAGCTAACCCTGTGGTCTGGGGTTCGGTGCAGGCTGGTGCTGGGGACTTGTGTGCACTTTGTGGGGAACACCTCTACATCCTGGAACGCCTCTGTGCTGACGGCCGTTTCTTTCACCGGAGCTGCTTCCGCTGCCATACCTGTGAGGCCACATTGTGGCCAGGTGGCTATGAGCAGCACCCAGATGGTAAGTGGGCCTGGGAGAGCTCCACAGACACTTTGGGCCTGGCCCTGCCTGGGGGCAAGGATCTTGAAACTGCAGGGAAAGTGGGGTACTGGGCACGACGTGGCAACAGGCTCAAGATGGCACTTGAGTTCCCCCAGGTTCAAGGTCTTCTCTGTCCCCTCCAAATCCCTAAATGTGGGGTTCTAAGAACCCAGGACACCAGCAGAAATTCACCTGCAAACTCAGAGTCCTGTCACCCCCGCCCGCCTTCCTGATAAACTGAGTATCTGGGCATTGGGCTGCCTACATCTCATGTCTTCTCCCCTTCTCCACCCTTCCCAGGACATTTCTACTGCCTCCAGCACCTGCCCCAGACAGGCCACAAAGAGGATGGCAGTGACCAAGGTCCTGAGAATCCGGTAAAAGCGGTGAAACTGTTGGAGTGTGGGAAACAGTAAAGGGATCTCTCTAAGCCCAGCCGACTTTGCTGGGGGAAACTGGACGTTCTCCAGAAACAACTCCGTGAAGGCAGGGTTTTTATCTTATTGATTTATCTCAAGTGTCTAGAACACTGCTCTGACACGTTTCAGTAAATGGCATAAGTGAATGAAGGCCAGAACCCACATTTGTCTAAAGGGGCAGCCTCACCCCACAATGGGCAGATCACTGACCAGACTACATGGTGGCTTTTCCAGGACCTCCCCACGCCAGATGAAAACAGCATGCCGATAGGGCCCTCAGCTTCTGTCACCCCCCAGGAGGGGACCGGTCCTGTCCCAAGCCCCAGCCAGCCTACCCGTCAGCGGATCCGCCTCTCCAGCCCAGAACGCAAGCAGCTGTCCTCCCTTAATCTCACCCCTGACCCGGAACTGGAGCCCCCACCCAAGCCTCCCCGCAGCTGCCTTGCCTTGGCCCGCCAGGCCCTGGAAGGCAGCTTTGTAGGTTGGGGAATGCCAGTCCAGAGCCCTCAAGGTAACTGCTTTGCCCAGACACGCACACCCAGGGTGGGGATGCCATGGGTGGTACTGGGATTCCTGAAAGGGGAATGCTGGGGAATGGAAAGGGAAGCTTGGGGCCTAGGCCACATCTACTCTGTTCAGTCTCTGTGGCCATGAAGGAAGAGGAGGAACAGAATCCCTCCAGTGAGGAGGAAACAGAAGAAGAGGAAACTGTGGCTTTGGACTCAGACACAGAGCAGGTGAGGAGGAGGAGCCGGGCCACCTATTCTGCCGAAGCCAGCACACATCCACAGGAAAAACCTATAGAACCCCCTCCTTTGAGCCAGTGTCTCACAATGTCTTTTCACCCAGTGTGACTCGGGTCTCTAAGCCTCTATCTTTTCTACCAGAACTTATCATACTTACCTCCAGCCCAGAAAGTTTTGGTCCCTTCCAAAGCTTCCCAGCCCCTATCCAACGGGGGGGGGGCGGCCAGGCCCCTACCTCTGACCGGCCCGACCCTGCCGTAGGCTCTGCAGATCTTGGCCAAGAATGCAGGCACCATGAGCAAGTACCCAACATGGCGTCGGACTCTGCTGCGCCGTGCTAGGGAGGAGGAGATGAAGCGGTTCTGCAAGGCCCAGGTGAGGGGTCTAGGGGTTCTCAGAAGTTCTGATGGGGAAAGGGTTCTGACGTGGGATCAGACTCTCTCTGGTGCTCTTTCTTGAACAATCCAAAGACTCCTGGGCCTCCTGTCTTGCACCCCTCAGGCTGTCCAGCGGCGACTAAACGAAATTGAGACCGCTCTAAGGGAGCTGGAGGCTGAGGGCATGAAGCTGGAGCTGGCCTTGAGAAGCCAGAGCAGTGAGTAAAGATAGGAGGGACAAGCTGGGACACCCCTCTGCCTCCTCGCTGTGCACGCAGCCCTAGCAGTCCCTCACACCACCAGCAGACGCACACTCCAGCAGACGCTCATGCCCCTGACACCCGTGACCGTGGTTAGAGACCGCCTGACCACCATCCCCCACTCTTCCTTCATCAGGATCCCCAGAAGAGCAAAAGACACTGTGGCTAGAACAGCTGCTACAGCTCGTTCAGAAGAAAAACAACCTAGTGGCGGAGGAGGCTGAGCTCAATATCACGTAAGGGGCAGGGGGTGGGGACAGTGGCATGAGCCAGACCCCAGCCAGCTCCTTGGGCACCTGGGACAGTCGTGCCTCAATCCCTGCCCTCCACAGGGTGCAGGAGCTGAAACTGGAGGACAAACAGTGGCAGCTGGACCAGGAGCTACGAGGCTACATGAACCGGGAAGGTAGGTGGGACGTAGAGGCGGACATCAAGCGCTGGTGTTTGCAGCCTCGTGACCTCAGACGCTGATCAAGCAACATGGTCCTCTAGTCTGAGTGCCTCAGACATTTCAGGAGGAAGCCACGGAATGGGGCCCCAAGCCCCTACTCTCCCGTCAGTTCAATCAGGGCTACACAATTGGGCTTTTACCTAAGATTGCCTTTAAAAATGGTGCTACTGCTGGGGCATCTGGCTGCCTCAGGTGGAAGAACGTGCAACTCTTGTTCTCGAGGTCGTGAGTTCGAACTCCACGTTGAGTGTGGAAATTACGTGTGTGTGTGTGTGTATATATATATATGTATATATGTGTGTGTGTATATATATATATAAACCAATCAAACATCTAAACTAAACTAAAAATGGTCTGCTACTAAACAATGCTAGGAAACCAGTGGGTTTTTTTTACGGCAATCCTCCTCATTTTACCTAGTTGTGGAAGTCACGTAGGCCAGGATTAGGCTGTGCCCTTCCTGCCTCCCTGTCCAGTTCCCTGTTCTCTAAGCTTTGTCTCCTTCTTTAGAATTCCTGAAGACCCCTGCTGACCGGCAGGCTGAGGAGCAGGTCCTGAGGAAGCTGCTGGATGTGGTGAACCAGCGAGATGCACTCATCCGCTTCCAGGAGGAACGCAGGCTCAGTGAGCTGGCCTCGGGGCCGGGGGCCCAGGGCTAGAAGAGGGGGTCTGCCTGCCCTCTTCCCTAGGAGGAAGACCACCTCACCCGAGGACTGTGCCACCCTGTGCATTTGGGCTGCCTGGGAGGGGGCCTCACTGTTTACAATAAAAATGTTCCTGCCACACGCAGGGCTTGGGCTGCCTGCAGGGGAGATGCAGAGTGTGCGGGGAGGGCAGATGTGTAGGAGCCTGACAGTCTATATTAGGACAGTCACACTGAACCTTGCCCCCATCACTGCTTCTACAAGGAAAAGGCTGAGCCACAAGTGTCAAGCTTTATTGTTCCCCAGATCTGTCCCCCTCCTGCTGTCCCCGGAGCAGGGCTGGCTGAGACTCTGGGCCCAGGTCCTGGGACTCCCTTGCCCTTCCCAGCACATGCTGGAGCTCGGCCCGGGCCCTAGATAAGCCCTTGGCCTCCTGCATGTGGAAGAGGTAGACCGCCCCCGCCCCCAACAGCAGTCCTACGCTGGGAGTCCAGAGCAGTATGGCAACTTCCCTGACGCCTCCTCCGGCCGCCAGAGCACACAGCAACACCAGGAGGAGCAGCCCTAGACCAATGACGTAGCCAGCGAAGGTGGCCCACCAGCGAGCTTGAGCCGTGCCCAGGTCCAGCTCAGCCCAGGCCTCCTTTAACACACTGATCAACTGCGACCTTTCTGCTGGTCCTACAACAAGGCAGGGTAGTGGGGCAGGAGAGAGAGGGTCAGAGTGGAGGGGCTGCCTTGTGGTGAGGAGGGACCTGGGGAAAGGGTGGGGGTGTCTTACCGTGAGTAGGGCTGGAGGCGTGCTGTGGGGGGCTGTGTCTCACACACAGAGTAGCCATCAGGGCCTCATGATCAGAGAGGGGGGTGCCACTGTGAGGATCCTGGCCTGTAGTGGTTCTAAGAGTCTTACAGGAGATGTAGAACCCAGAGACTGCCTACGGAGAGTAAGGGCCGGAGAGAAACTTATTACAGGGCTTCTTCCCATTCTTGAGCCATCAGTGATCTAAGACTAGACCAGGTGGACAAAAGATTAGCACAAGCTGGTGAAAGACAAAGATAAGCACACAATGGGTGAAGACACATTAAAGGGAGAGGCCTGACCTTATACAGCACATAGTCAATGCGGACGCCAAAGGGAAATGGCTCTAACTCCCGCTGATTGACGTAGCAGTTCTCCGGCACCATCGTACAGCCTTCTTCAGAGCCCTAGGCGAGTAAGTGGTTTGTGCCAGGACACAGGGGAGGAGGAGGAGAGAAGCTGGGGGTGTAGGCATGGAAATAATCAGGCAGGTCCTCACCTTGAAGTCCCGGGTCTCAAGGTAGGCATCATGCAGCCCCGTCCACTCCTTCAGCAGGCGGCAGCCCAGGTCCTTGGGGTGCAAGTTGAGGTCCCCACACAATACAACCACATCGGCCTTCTTGGATGTGTGGCTGGGGGAACCAGGTCAGTGAGGCAGGAGTTCTTCCCTGACCAGCTGGGCCCACCTAGAAGTGGGGCCTTGGCCACCCCTCAACCCCTGACCCCATCCCACTTCCCCTGTCAAGCCCAGGCTCACACACTGGATGAACTGGGCCAGTTCCCAAGCTTGGGCCACACGATGTGCTAGGTAGATGTCCTTCTGTCGATTGTACTCGGCATGGAGCTGAGCAAGATAGGTCAGAGTACAGCAGATGAGACGGGGGGTCCCAAAGACAGGTCTGAATCATGCTGGTGTCTGTCACTTGGCAGGATACTTGGTTAAAAGATGGGCAAACCTTGCCTGCTAACCTTAGCAGATCCTGCCCCCACACCGCACCCCCAAGAAGCCCCACTAGAGGAGTCCCTTCTCTCCCTCCCAGGACCAGGCCGCCTGTCCCAGCCCCCGCCAGCTTCACTCACATGGGTCACGTAGGCATTGAGCACCAATCCACTTAGATGCAACACCAGCAGCCCCACTGCCTTCCCACAGAACCAGTCTCCGTGGTGGATCTGCCGGCAGGAGGAAGCGGGGACTCAGGGCACTGCTACCCTCCTTCTGCCCATCCCCTGCCACTCAAGAAAGGCTGCCTCCTTTACCGTGTGTTCCTGGGGGGTGGGAAAGGGTGGTGGAAGAAATCTGATACCAGGCTTACCATGTAGGGGTACCCATTGAGGGTGTAGACGTGCTGGGTGAATTCCTGAATTGGATGTTTGGAGAAGACGCAGAGGCCACTGCCAATGATGCCACTGTAAACCAAGTTCTGGTTAACAGCCAGTAAAGCAGGAAGAGAAATACCCAGCGCTCTTCCCCTTACTGGTCTCCCAGCTTGTATCAGCTACTTTTTTCTCACTCAGTTGCTGAGATCAGCACCAGAGGAAAGCTCAAAGTAACAGCCTTCGTGGGATGACATAGAGTGTGACTTGGTAAGGCTGGGATGGGCTGAAGAGATAGGATCTTCCTGGTTCCACCTAGTCCTGCACCCACACACTGAGGAGAGGACTCTGGGGAAGAGGGTGTAGGGTGCAGGTGGGGTAGGGAGGGGCTGGCAAGGCCAAAGGCTTCCAGGTCTGAGAACCAGACTTCCAGACCAGAAGGTTTCTCACCTCCTGAAGTAGTGTGCGGCTGGGTAGGTGGGCAACAGCTTCTGTCTCAGGTACTGGAAGTCCTGCTCACTCCACACCTGAGGGAAGGGGTGAGGATGCCTGTCTGTCTCCCCTCCCCCGGGGAAAAGTCCTCTCCTGCGCCCCCAGCCGCCCCGGTCCCAGCCAGGGTTCCACACCAGTTCTGCACAGCCCACCTCTTCCAGGAGAGCTAGGTCGAAGCTTTCCATGTTTAGAAAGTCTCCCAGGCGCTTCACGCGGTCACCCCGGTGCTTGCTCAGGTAGGGAATGCCCCTGAGGACGAAAAAGGTCGGGGGAGGTGATGGCTGGAGGCGCTCCGCTTCCCGTGCACCACCGGAGCAGGGACCAGGTGTGGGCCTGGAGATGCGGACGCTCCCCGGACCCGGACACCTTAGGACAGGGCAGAGCCTCGGCCCGGACGTGAGGAAGGCCTCCTCCCTCTGATTGTGGGTGCGAATGGAGCTATGGCCCCCGACCCACCCCGCGGGCGCTCTCACCAACAGTTGAGGTTAAAGATCCTCAGTCGCAGAGAGAAGTTGGGCTTCATGGCGAGCGCGGTCCGGTGACGCGGGACGGCGATGCCTCCTCTGCGACCGCAGCGCCGTGGACCTGGGCGAGTGGGCGGCGCCTGCTCCCTGGGCGGCGCGCACAGGTGGTCGGCCCCGCCCCCGCGCTCCCCGGAAGGCCGCGGCCTCCCAGCCCGCGCCGCTCAGGCCCTGGGCCGGGGTCCGACTCCACGTTACCCGAGCAACCGGCCCACTGGCCCCCCAACTGGCTGCCTACCGACCCGGAAAGGCGATCTGCCGTGAAGTTGGGCGCTGCCGGGAGGCGAGGGCCGCGCGCGATGTCCCTGAGCGGGGATACCGGAGGGGAGTTCGGGCGGGCGGCCAGCCGGGTTGACGCACGCGGGCCACGGAGCTCTCCGTTTCTTTGTGCGGAAACTCCGTCCCTGGCTACAGCTGCCCGCGCGCCCTCTCTCGCCTCTCGCTCCGCTCACCAGCAACAGGCGCAAACTTGAGAAAAGACCCGCCCGTTGCCCCCCTCCCCCTCGCGTCCTTCCTCTCTGCGGGCGACGGGGGCGGGGCCGCGCGGTTGCCCTGGCGACGCGCTGTGTTTCTGCTCGGAGCCGTCCCCGAGCGCCGCCATGGCTAGCCAGCAGCAGTGCCGGCCAAAGCCGGCCCCATACTGCTCGAAGTCACCGCCTGAGCAGCCGCTGCAGGTGAAGGTGGTGGGGCTCTTCAAAAGCTCCAGCTTTCACATCGCGAAGAGCGCTGCCGAGGTAACCGCGAGAAAACCCCAAGTGCGGTGGCTCTTCCGGCTTCCCGGTCTCGTGCCGCCTGGTGACCCGGATCGAAGTTCGGGGACGTAGGGAGGTGTCCCGGCCGAGAGGTGTCAGTCTTTACCTCTCGGGGGTAGGGTTGGGTCGGGCGGACGTTCCACTAGCAGAACCAAGCGAAGGAAAATTCAGAACTTTGCTGGGTGGAGGAGGGTTAATTCCCCCCCTCTACAGGCCCGCATTTTATTTCCACATTTTTACGTGAATTATAGACTTTAAAAATTCATGAAAAAAAATGTTTAGAAATAAGTGATACTGCATAACTACAGATTTTGTTTTATTTTGTTACAAACTCCCTTCCCAAGTTGTTGGAAACTTCATTTGGGAAAGTTTCTTTTCCTGCCTTTAAATTTTCTGTAGCAGTTACTGCATTCCAATCGAATTAGGGGCTTAAGGAATTTCTTAACAAATGACCCACAAGTGCTTTGGAGAATCCAGATATTGTTTTGCAAACACACGGACTGATATAAAAGGAAAAACGCTTTAAATAATTGGAAGAATTTGGCCAGATCAATAATTGTGCAGCACACGTGTTACGCAAATGCAGAAGTATAGAAATGTATGAAATGGAGAAATGGAGAATTCAGCACATCTCTGGGATTTGCTCCGGGATTATGCCCAAATCCTCTCCTTCAAAACCATGCCCCGTCTAGACTCCAGGACCATGCCCTGTCTGTCTGTTATCTCCCAAATTATCCAACCAGATACCTGACGAAATGTTCTCAAATAGAGGAAATCTTAAGCAATTCTGCCTTCTTGCCTGCTGTAAGTCCACAGTTAAAAAAAGTTTGCAACTGCATCAAATCAAGAAACAGTAACTGTTGACCTTAATTAAAACAGCCGGTTATTTTACCAGCAAAATGAGTTTATTTGGTAATAACATAGGAATTGCAATTTAGGACATATAGGCTATGGCAAGCCAAGGGCAATATGGGAGATCAAAGGAGAGGAACATGGAGAAAAGGAAGAAGCTGGGAGGGGCTGCTTTGATAGAAGGTGAAAGTTCAGGGTGGTGATAGTTTCTCACTGGTTGAATTGTGCTATTATCTTATTGACTGAGCTTGCTGCAGAAAAAGGCCACATTCTCCCTTCCTTCTGCGGGAGTAGTAAAATAAACTTATTCCCGTAGGGAATGCAAGGTGTATCTCTTCCTGACCTTCTGGAGTCTGCAATTGAGTGGTAGTAAGGCATGAGAGCTCCCCCTTCTGGCCTCCGGACTCCATTAAAAAAATTTTTTTTTAATTTTTAAATTTATTTTTTGAGAGAGAAAGAGCACAAGGGGGAAAGGGCAGAAGGAGAGAGAGAGAATCTCAAGCAGGCTCCATGCTCAGCACAGAGTCTGACCTGGAGCTCCATCTCACGACCGGGAGAATCATGACCTGAGTCAAAATCAAGAGTGGGATGTTCAACCGACTGAGTCACCCAGGTGCCCGCTGACTCCATTTTAAATGAGGCTTCCCTTATTCGGTTTCACAGTAACTAATTTGTGAAGTTGGTGATGTTTACATCAAGAGGATGAGAACAAGTGAGAATTCTGTTTAAGTGATACATGGATGATCAAAATAAATAGAAATTATGGAGTGTTAGCTGGGGTGAGGAAATCTATAAAGTTTATGGTTTAAGTTGTATTTAAGGAGTTTGGGGGACTTTTTTCCCTTTTTTTTCTTTAGCTCCTTTCCTGAAAGCACATGTTTTCTGTGCCTGTAGAGAAGGTGTTGGCAATTTTTTTTCTGTAAAGCCTAGATATTAAATTATTAAGTCTTCAAGGCCATAGGCTCTCATCACAGCTACTTGACTGTGTCCTTGTGCAAAAGCAGCCACAGACAATATGTAAATGAATGGTGCTCTATTAAGTTTTAATCAAACTGAAATTTGATTTGCATATGACTTCACATGACATGGAATGATTCTTTTTGTTTCAACTGCTTAAAATCTAAAACTTCTTCTTAGCTCTCAAGTCTTACCAAAACAGGCAGTGTCCCAGACTTGGCCTGCTGGCCACAGTTTGCCAAACCCTGTTGTAGAGGATACTAAGTTGAGAAAACAATGTCTTTGTTATATTAGTAAGATTAATTTTCCCTTTCGCAAGCTTTTGCCTACTGTACCTCAATTTGAATATGAAAATGTATCAATGTAAATTCCATTAGTTTATCCTAATAAAGGATCCTTGAATAATTTCTCAACATGATCATTCGGGGAGCAATCCTGAATACCTACCTAACATGCGGACAGAGATTTAGACTTGTAAAGAGTCAGTATCACATAGATTCTGTTTTGGATGCAGTCTGTTCTAGATACTAAATTATGAAGAAAGTATGATTAAGTATACTTAATTTGAAAACAACTGGGCTTATTAGTTTTTCTAGGTGGTCCCCCAGTTAGAAACACAATTGCCGCAAACTGAGCATGGACACTGGAACAAAGGACACATGGTCTGTTGGCTAGGCGGTAGTCTAAGAAGGAAATGACCCAATTGCCATCGCCCTCTGTGGCTCTCGCCGGTCCCAGAGGCAGGGGCAGGATACACTCAAGCCCTGGCTCTCTCCCCCTTGGAATATCCACCCCTGATGAAGCATGCCAGGCCAGTGTCCTCTTTTAGACCACAGTAGGACCTCTGACCACCTTTCTTAGTGGAGAAGGTGCCAAGTGCAGCAGCCAGCTGTCCCTCTTCCCTAGTGGACACATCTACCCGGACCCACTCAGCAAGGTGAGGCGTAACTGCTATTGCCTTACCTGCCTTCTCTTGCTTTACCAGGAGGCAAAGTGCAACATGTCAGGACTCAAAACTTTTTTTTGACAGGAAGTGTTAACCGGTAGGAATTTTCTCTGATTCACATAGATAAAATAAATGTTAAACCAAAACGTGCTCAATACCTAAAATATTTAATATTTAGTATTCTCTATTGTTGTGGGGTGTAACTGCAACACTATCCTTTGGGTCATTCTCTATCAATAAATTAAAATAATAACATCTATTTATTTTTGTTAAAAGTATCTCTAGAGAGAGGAGGTGGGGGGTGGGTGAAATAGGTGACGAACACCAGGTGATGTATGGAACTGTTGAAGCCCTATACTGTACACCTGAAACTAATAAAACACCGTTGTTGAATAAAGTAACATTTTCTTTTCATAAAAAGTTTAGATCCACTGATGTTTGGTAAGAATTTAATGATTCTAAAACAACATGGCAAATCACAAAACTACTGGCATAACGTCATTTACTTATTCATTTTTTCATTCATTTGCTATGTGTGGACGGTCCGCCATGTGCCAGATGTCGAGGCCGGTGGGAGTACAGGAAAAGTAGGACATAGTCTTGGCCCTCAAGAAGCTTACACTCTAGAAGCGAGAGACCTAAACCAGCGCCCCAGTGAGAACTGGGGAGTGACTTAGTGGAGATCGGCACAGGGGCCTCTGGGAGCAAGCAGGGGGACATCTAAGTCAGATTGTGTGGCCTGGGCACCCACTGTATAAAACCTCTTGAAGCCCCCATAAAAATGGGGGGGGGGAATTATTTCTACTTTAAAGAGAATTTACTCTATAATTATTCTGTTTTGAAACCTAGAGTCTGAAGAGTAATTATCCATCCAAATTTGAAGATCCTGTAATAGTTCCTCTTCAAGAATTTGCATGGGATCAATATCTACAGGAGAAAAAACGGGTAAAAGATATTCGGGATATGGGAAATGAGCAAAGTTTTGCCTAAGTTATTGATCTATGCATTGTTTTGTGAGAACCGAAGCAGTAATTTTAGAGCAACTAGATTTGATTTCTCTAAATCACACACTTTTCCTAAATCATTTCACCGGGCTGATTTTAAGAAAAAGGAAAACATTTACAGAACTGTCGTTTGAAAAACGTGATAAAGGGTAAGTTTTAAACTCTAAATGCCGCTATCTACCCCTGCTGATGGTTAGCCCTCTCTCTCCCTGCACATCACGTACTCACACTTCCTGTGACACCTTGGCACTCTTGGCCCTTACTGTGGAGGGTTTTGGTGGTGCACAGCAGACACAGCCGGGGGCTTGTGTGGAGCTGTGGCCTATGGGGGCTCTGAGGACAGGCACCAAGTCCCCTCTGGGCAGCCTTGTCCTAATTAAAGCTTCCTTCTCTGCATTCTCCCCACTAACAACGCCCTTGGAGAACTCCAGGTCCCAGGGCTAGCCGACTTTGACCCGGGACAGCAGTTTCCTCCGGGGCGCCAACCCTGATCATTTGATAATGCTGGCTGGGACATGTGACACGAAGGGTTGCAAGGTGGTAAGTGGCCCAGCAATACTTCATGCCGGAGTGAGGCTGGAATGGGGTACACTTCCTGCTTGCCATCCCCAGCCTGGTCTCCCTGTCCCACCCCATCTCCCCAGTGGCTGATGAAATCTCATTTTCCCTGACCAGAGCAGTTTTGATTGTTCTGTTCCTTGCTGCACAAGGATGTCCTGTGATCCTGTGGTCATCATATAGTGTTGCTTTATGGGACCATTTCACTGTGCAGTCACATGAATGCTGCAGGACCGAGTCAAGAATACCATTTGTTGGGGCGCCTGGGTGGCTCAGTCAGTTGAGTGTCCGACTTCAGCTCGGGTCATGATCTCTCGGTCCCCTTACAGACTCCCACTTTAGTCTTAAAGATTGGTGTGGATTTCATGCCATAGTTTCCTGCCATTTCAGCCTGGGTTACTGACCTTGGGATGTTTTGTGTTCTCTTCCTCCTGCTTTTCTCATGAGGCCTGAATAAGGCTTTCTCCATAATCACTGCTGCTTCTTTCCACCTATTCTTTATTGCCTGTCCCTCTTTCCTTCCCCTCATCTCCCACCCTCATCTCTTAGATACTTGTCACCTTAACCTTTTCTTGTTTCAGGTTTTGTCCTTTTTCAAGGTAAGCATGGTGGTTTGTGTCATATGTAGTACTTCTTAGCACATTTGGGGTTAAATCTCAGCTGGCTTTAATGCTTCAGCAGAATGTAATGCCACCCTTGAGTGATGACTTCTGGGCCTTTGGAAAGCCCTTTCTCTCCCTCCAAAATAAGGCGGCATCTTACACCTCAGTGCTGGAAAGCTGCAGAAACCACTGGGTCCAGCCCGGTGTCTTGAGGCAGGTGAGGAGGCCTGCTCATGTACAGAAGACCCTCAAAGACAAGGCATCTGCATCACCAACCTCTGAGTAAAGTTCTCCTTCTACTGCATGTCTCCCACAGGCTAACTAAATATCCACATTAACCATACCCAGACTACATAAAGATCCGTTTTTAAAGTTTGGCATTCTATAAAATGTGGAACACTGATATATCTAAACAGTTTATGGACTCTTGACCCACAGGCTCTATGAGTAATTTATAGTTCAGCATGAACAAGTTTATTCTTTTCCTCAAACCAGGTTTTGGTATGGGTGCGGGAGGAGGATATGAGATCTGGGAGAAGAGCTGGGAGTGCAGCAAATTGGCAAGCTGGAGCAAACCGGTCCCCCAAACAGCATTTCCCAAAGTGTGGTCTCCAGACCAGCGACGTCAGCGTCTCCTGGGATGCTGTTAGACATGCAGATTCTACGGCCCCATTCCAGAATCAGAAACTTTGGGTGGGGCTCAGGAATCTGTAATTCTGCTTGACTGCTAAAATTTGAGAACAGCTGTCCCAAATTATTCGTGCTTTTGCCAGGACTGGCCCGGAGTAATAAGAAACCCGATCTCTTCAGAGCAGGCATTACTCAGTGGCCACACACTGGAATTGAGGAGGTTGACCATTAGTGTGTGGATGTGCTTCCCCCCACCCCCACCCCCGCCACCAATACAGCTTTTTATCCTTTTTCTTTATAGGAACTCAAGAATGAGATCTGGGAATATTCTTCCTCCGTGATGTGTTTTGTTAACGATCAGTTCCTGGGTGATGCATTTGATCTTCAGAAATGGGCTCACAAGAGGTGGGATGTAGTTGATTGTAAGCCCCCTGCACTTTATGAAGCACTTACTGTGGATTATTCTGCTAATTTTTTAAGAGATACCAAGGTAAGTTACACTAATTTTTAAAGAAAAATAGTGGAATCTTTGATCATTTATATTGATTCAGCATTAATTACTGATATCCTGATGAAGGAATAGAAACAGTAGGAGACTAGGTTTTAAGTTTCTCAATGACCTCTAATCCAACTGCAAAGGATTATATATAATATTGCAGGGTTTGGCTCAGTGGTGTGTAAAGCAAGCATGTCTCACAGCAGGCCGACTGCATGGTGGGGGGGCAGGGGGGGAGCCTCCCTGTTCAAACATTTCTATTCCGCATTAGAGATTTATATGCGTTGATTATCCATTTTAAAACATAAAGACACCTCCCCTTGCTTCAGAGAAGGTCAAGCTTATCATCCATTCACACTTAGTATGAAACATTTTAATTAGTACTTCCTAACACCTAAGTGAGAGGTACTTCACTAAGAGAATGGGAAGTTCAGTTGAGAAGAAAGGTGACATTTTAAAGCATGACAAATTGGCAAGAGCTAGACCAGGCAAGCTATGGCCCTAGGGAGGTTTCCAATGACAAAGGACAGTCAGTCATGAAGCTTAAGGGCCAGGAGAGTGAGAGACAGACATCAGAGTGGAATGGCAGCAGAGGTAAAAGTACTTGGTAATTTTGCTCAGAAACTTTGTTATAGCAACAAGTACCTCATGCTGAACATCATTCATGCGTACAGTTGTCTGTGCCCACAGAAAGGCCCAGTGCTAGGATTTTACAGTGCCAAGCTGTAAAAAGGCTGTTTTGTTTATCCTCACTTAACTGTACTGCCTCAAACACAATCTGGAGCTCAGGGAATGTCTGGTTGAATAAACAAGGCACCTGGAAAATGCTAGAAACTGCAGGGCATAGAGAGGAATTGAATGCTCACAGCAGGACAAGGGTCCCAGCAGGTTCACAAGGGTTCACAGCAGGACAAAGTGCAAGGTATACTCAGGGAATGGCAGGGGACAGGAAGGAGGCTACAATTAAGAGGGAATGAGGCTGGGAGAATGAGAGTATCAGTCACCAACAATACCAGCCTACTCTGATTAACTGAAGGGAAAAAAAGGTAAGCCTTGAAAGGATATCGGTAACCTCACAATTGGTAGGAAAGCCAGAGAACCAGGTTTTGGAAAACAGGTGGAAATCTCGGCAGCAGGAAAACGTGGCCAGAGTCACGTCCCAGAAATGTGCAACTCAGATGCAGCTATGGGTGCCCACCGGCCCTGGGTTCACACTGCCACCTTCACCAAGAATTACTTCTCAACTGATGTCTCTGCATCACTCCCTCAGATCCAAGGCCCCAGGCAGGAGCGCCTGACTAATCCAGCCCAGGACCTATCTCCATAGCCTGGCTCTCACAAGAGTGAGGAGACGGAGAATCTGGCTCCTTTAGTGTTTTCAGGGGATGGTGGGTCCCTGTAAGGCATTCCCCAAATAGGAAAGGTATTCAGATGTTAAGGAGGGGAAAACAAACACACACACACATCCACTAAAGAAAGGTTGAACTTACTCTCCATTCTGAACTAAGGAGTTAGACTTTTCTCCAGAAGGAAGCTGAGCCAATGGAACTTTTCATAAAGAGTATGACATACTCTTGCTTTTTTTAGAAAAAGTTTAGGGCAAAAAGAGGGTGGAGTGGGGAAAGCTTGGTGGCAGGTCAACCACTTGGAACACTGCTAGAGTAATGTGGGCTAGAGATAATAACAGCCTGAATTAATGGCAGTGGGGAAGGAGGCCCTAGATTCCAGAGAAAAGTTCTTCAATTTTTTTGTGCGGAGGTGAGGTTTTTCTTGCTGCAGGGACTTGTTCACTTCTGGGTTGGAATGATATACCAGACAATTATGTTTGCATGTCTGGCTGCTAGGTGACATCGCCTGGCCGTGTGCTCATTTGCTCTTTCATTAGAATTATCAGAATTATCTACTCTTGGCAACTGCATAAAGATAATGTATTGACGCAGAGGGAAGGTTAGTGATGCCTGAATGGACTTACCCATTTCAAAAATCAATCGTTAATTTCCGATATATCCTCTTTTCTCCCAGGCCCATGAAGTTTACTATATTATGCCTCATAATAAAGTTATAATATTCTTTTATAACTAAGAACTTATAGTACAGAAGCTGAGAGGCACAAAAAAGTTAAAATTATAATTACTATGGATATAATACTTCATTTCTGGATGCCAGATAGCACAATACAGTCTTTTAATTAAAACAAAAAAAAAAAGGTTAAAGTGACATAAAGTAGTGACACTGATAACCTATAATTGATTTCATCTATGTTTCCTAGATTCTTAAGAAACAGGGCAGGGCAAGTTATGTAGCCTGTTAAATCAGGTGGCATTTGTGTGCACGAGAATGGCGCCCAAGATCTGGAATGTATCCTGTTAGATGTGCTCTGCTCCGCAAATGAATGCTACCACGATGGAGACTGGCGTTTTCATTTCAGATGCTCCGTGGTAGAGCTAGACTAGGTCACGCAAATGTTAGCTCTCTCTCCCAGAAAGGATGTCAGCTGAAAACAAGAGCTGGGGGCCCCTGGGAACATAAGGGCAGGGCTGAAATAATGTGAAAGAAAGCACAGCATATTAGTCTTCCCTTCCCCTGATACCTGTACCTCCTATGGAAATGGCGTCCCTGTTTTCCCGCTCAGAAAAGACGTGTCCTGGCTCTGGTTAGCTACTCTACGCTGACTCTGAAAATCCAGAACATACAGTAACCAAATCCATGGCGATCACACTGGATGTTTCCCAAAATTACTCGGGACAGAAACTTTCCAGTCTGTTCCTTTTCCCAAAGGGACCAGCTAGTGTTCCTTCCTACACCTGGCTTACACCTTCCCACACCTATCCTCGGGGATATCTAGGTCACATGTTCTGTCTGGTGTGACAGGCTAATGTGATTCAAAGCTTCCCTACCAAAGGGCTTTAACAAGTGTATTATTTGGGTTGTAAAAACTTGATATAATCACATGAAACAAACTTCTAAAACAAAAATGAAACAAACCTTTAAGTCATTCTTTTAACCTTGCTGTTACTTTACTGTTCATGCTTTTGAAATCTTATCACCAAAAACATTATTCTGTGGGATTTTCATTTCCAGAACTTTCTTCCAAGACACTGACCTGCATTATCTTTTTTCCCCTAATTTTAATAGCATGGTTTTGTGTTCATGGACATTTCTATTGATTTTCAACCAATTGGAAGGTTGATTTTTGAGGTAAGAGGTTTTTTTGTTGTTCTTTCTTTCTTTACTTATTTTTGTTGTTGTTATTAATAAGTGGGGGATGAAGGTAGAATATGTAACTGTCAAAACATTAAATGTTTACTCTTTGAAACCTCTTATCTTTATTCGTAGCTATACTATGATGCATGTCCCAAAACATGTAGAAACTTTCAGGTCTTGTGCACAGGAAAAGCAGGGTATTCTCAACGTGGTGTCAAACTACATTACATGGGATCAATTTTTCATCGAATAGTACAGAATGGGTGGATACAAGGAGGAGGTAAGTTTAAAATCTTAAATGTAATTTAATTGCAATGTCAAATCAGAATGTCTAAAGTTGTATTTATCTACCTTTGTGAAGCATATAGAATTAGATAGATTTAATATTAGATATTATATATATTGAAAGGACATTTTATGGCCAAATGATTAAGATATTCATATTCTTTTTAAAAATGCCCCAAATTTTGAAATAAACCAATCTAAAGTTTTGTCACCCAGAATATTCCAAATTAAAAAGCTTAAGCTTAAGCATCTGACTCTTGATTTTGGCTTAAGTCATGATCTCATGGGTTCATGAGTTCGAGCCCCACATCAGGCTCCTCTCTGACAGTGTGGCGCCTCTTTGGGATTCTCTCTCTCTGCCCCTCCCCAAGTTGCACAAGCATGCGCATGTGAGTATTCTCTCTCAAAATAATAAACTTTAAAAAAAAGTGATATAAGAAAGATAACATTTTTAAAAAGTATTTTTTTATTTTGAGAGAGAGAGAGAGAGAGAGAAAGAGGGCTAGGGAGAGAGGAAGAGAATCCCAAGCAGGTCCTGCACTGTCAGCTCAGAGCCCGACACAGGGCTCAATCTTAGGAACCCGCAAGATCATAACCTGAGCAAAAATCAAGAGTCAGACACTTAGCCAACTAAGCCACCCAGGTGCCCCAGGAAGATAATATTTCTAAAATCAAAATATAGGGATGCCTGACTGACTCAGTCGGTAGAGCATGCAACTCTTGATCTCAGGGTCATGAGTTCAAGCCCCACATTGGTCATGGGCCTACTTAAAAAAATCGAAACATAATTTTAAATGCTCACCTAAATCAATAGGAGTACTTAGAAAATACAGAGATTTTTAAAAGACATTCTAAAGGTAGGAATTTGAAAAAAGTGAATACATGGAAAACTCATTTCTTATCAAAAATGTTATTTACAAAGTAAAATTAAGAGCGAAAGCATTTTGGTCTCTGTTTTTGCTTTCTTTTCAGATCAATCCTTTGACTTCACAAAGGCTAGGTTTCTGACTAACAGCACAAAATTAAATTTTGGAGGCCTTTTGGGAGTTATCCTTTTGGGAACAATCAGGCAGCAATTTAAAAATAACTGGCTTAGTGTGTAAGGAGATTTGCTTGAACTTGATGAAATATACAGAGGCTTAAATTAATAATTATTTTTCTACAATCTGGAATGTTCTGAGGCTGATGAGAAAAATGTAGATTTAATCGAAGCATTTTTATGTAACTCAACTATTTTTCCCTCTGTTTCTCTACAATGAAATCACATCACCCATACTGTTATCTAACCTATTTTCCTACTCTCTCTCTCTCTTTATATGGTATGTATCTTCCTGTGTCAATAAACATAAACATATACAGTGTTTAGGGTCTACCTACGTTTACATCATATTGCTATACAACTTACAGTTGGCCTTTGAACAGTAAGGGGTTTGAACTGTGGGTTCCACTTATACACAGATATTTTTTACAGCACAGTGCTATAAATGTATCTTCTCTTCCTTATGATTTTCTTAATAATATTTTGTATTCTCTAGCTCACTTTAATATAAGAATACAGCATGTAATACATATAACACACAAAATCTGTGTTAATCATCTGTTTACATTATGAGCAAGGCTTCCAGTCAACAGTAGACTATTAATAGTTAAGTGTTGACCGAGTCAAGGTCAATATGGGCATTTTCAACTGTGCAGGGGTTGAAACCCCCACCCCTGCATTATTCAGAGGTCAGCGGTAGTGAATTCCCCACTGGTGAACATTTCGATTGTTTTCAGGTATTTGTTGGTATACAACCATCCTCAAGAGGACCAATATCACAGTCTCCTGAAACTTAATTTAGTGTTGCCTATTATGTGCTGGGCTCTCAGACGCTATGTTCTTTGTTGTTTTATTTTGGTTAGAGGTACCACCTTCCCCTCCCGAGCCCCAGAGCAAGATTCGGGAAACGTAGGTCATGTTACTTGTTTGTTTACTTATTTGAAATACAATTTCCAAATAGTAAAATGCACAGATCCTGGGTCCAATTTCAAATAAAGAGGCAGCAATGTTAAGGACAATTTGGAAACAAATGCTGATTACTAGATTCAAATCCTCCTGATACTTACAAGCTGTGCCACTTGGTACTTAGGCACTTTTTAGCACCTCTGAATCAGTTTCTTAATCATAAAATGGGGAAAACTATACCATCACAGGATGTGGTAAGGATTCAGTGACATGGTATATCAGAAGTACTAAGCTCTATAAACGTTCTCCCTTCACATATCAGATGCCCACAGGGCTGTGGGGAGAATTTTGGAATATGGGAGCCAAATGTGGTTTTATGCTGTGCCTGAGCATGCTTCCTGCTGCTCCCGCTTGCCCGATGGGACCAGCAGGGCCTACGCAGTCCGCACTACCCCCAGCCTCATGTCATCCTCTGACATCCGTCCTGGCTCTGCTCCACACACTGGCCTCCTTGCTGTCTGTTAAGCACATCAAACATACCTGTGCTTGAGGTCTTTTGCTGTTTCTTCTGCCTGGGACACACTCCACCCAGCTGTGCCTCCAGCTGTTGAAGCCACTTGCTTCAACCTCCAGTCTGTTTTGGATGTTTGCCCAGAGTTTATCTCAGCAAGGACCTAACCGACCATCCTATTTAGAACTGCCACTTTCCTGTCCACACAGGTCTGTGCACCCCCTTCCCTGCCGCTCTCCTAGCCTCTTTTTATGTTTTTCAAATTTTTATTTATTTTTGAAAAGGACCGCAGGGGAGGGGCAGAGAGAAAGGGGGACAGAGGATCCAAAGAGGGCTCTGAGCTGTCAATGCAGAGCCCAGCGTGGGGCTCTGACCCATGAACCATGAGACCTTAACAATGAGCCAAGTGAAAGGCTTAACTGATTGAGCCACCCAGGCTCCCCTTATTTTTATTTTTAAAATCAAATATTTTATTTTTTCTTCATAGCACTTTTCATCACTTGACATACTATTATATACTTCCTAGAGAATTTGTTTAGTGTCTTCTTGTCTTCACTAGACTATAAATAAGTTCCATAAGGGCAGAGGATTTTATCTATTTTGTTCACTGATCTATCCCTGGGTTCCAGAAGGGCCTGGTATACTTACTGTAGGTGCTTAAAAAATATTTGTTGAAAGCCTGAATGAATAAAAGAGTAGATAAACAGGAAGCATAATTCTATTCATCTCTAAAGTACAAAGTGAACGAAGATATCAAGTCGTGAAGCAGCTTTGGGGGGATTCTCTGTGGCTCCCATAAGGCCTACTGTCTTCTGAAGGAGCTCTTGAGATATAGTTTAGTTTAATACATTTTAGCATCACCACCATTGTCATCATTTAAATGTAATGATGGAGAAAATGATGATAATGAGAAGATGCACCCCATTAGCAGGCAAAGCTGCACAATAATGGCCAATGATGAATGAGCGGGGCGCTCTGCCAGGCAGTGCGCTAAGTGCTATGAGTAGAATATGATTTTGTTTAGTCCTCAGAATTAACCTGGAGGCACTTCCATTATTCCTGTCTGTACAGATGACAAAACAGGCTTGGAAAAGGTAACTAACATCAAGATTTAAATCAAAATCATCTGATTTTATTTATTTTTGAAGATTACTTATTTTTGTTTTTTGTTTTTTTTTTTTTTGGAGAGAGCGTACAAGTGGGGGGGCAGAGAGAGAGAGAGAGAGAGAGAGAGAGAGGGAGGGAGAGAGAGAATCCCAAGCCGGCTCCACGCTGTCAGCACAGAGCCCAACATGGGGCCTGATCTCACGACCAGGATCATGACCTGGGCTGAAGTCAAGAGTTGGACAATTAAACTGACTGAGCCATCCAGGCACTCCATCATCTGATTTTAAAGCTAACTTTGAACCACTATTCTGCACTGCTGAATTTTTTTCAGAAGTACAGAAATAATATAAATACAAGGCTGAATTCAAGTACTGACTGAAATGGTGTCAATATCAAATATTAATCTGGGAGATGTGAGGAAAAGGGCAAGAGGAATGGTGGGTGTTGGGGAGACAGAGCAAAGGAGTGTCCCTGATGTTCAAGTGAGTTAGTAGGGGTGGGGGAACCACCCACAGATTTGCCTGAGCAAAGCAAACTCTAAGACCTGAAGGAATTGGTGCTGGGGGACCTTCAACTTCCCCATTCCTGGATTTAGCCTTCAGCCACTGCAGCACACTCCTGACAGATACTGAGGGCTCTGGAGTGGGTCATGTGAGAAGTATCAGGCGAGGAAGGTTGAAGACTTCAGGCCTAACAAGTAACTTCTGAGCCAATTTTGTGAATATAATTTAAATGCTACATGCCTGTCCTGAATAAATTATCTCCATATGCTTGCGTCTGAGTTTTTTTTAAAAACAGCACACTTTTATATAGGTAAATCACTCACACTGAGTTAAAATGGCACAGTCTTTCAACAAATATGTATTGTACACTGTACTCAAGGAGGGTGAATGAGAGAGGGGAAGAAGCAGAGAGGCACTGATGGGGAGGCTGGATATACAGAGCTCAGAGAACTTTATTTCCACCAGAGCCTGCTATTTGCATTACTTACCTTTGTTTCCCTTTTAGTTGTGGATAAAGAAAAAGTAGCTTGTGCATGGAGAATGTTTATAGCAGGAGCACTAAAGCAAAATATGTACATAGTACATATACTGCAAAATGAAACAACAAATACTTAAAAAAAATACTCACCTCGTTACATTATAAAGGAACTTCATTTCCAAAATACTGGCTAAATAAATGAATGATCACTCCAGGGTTCTAAGGAATGAAAATCTGAACACTGATTATTTTCACAGCAACCAGTTTTACTCCTGTTCCAAAAGGACCTTACTGTTCCTATTCCATTCTCTGTTTCATCTTTCCATTGTCCTTAAAAGTAAGATGGACTATGGAATAACCTGTGAAGCAAGCAGAATTTATATGAACACGCTTCCTTTAAATTGTGGCCACGGTCGTAATTGAATACTTCATCATTTCAAACGTTTTGCACTGTAATTTAACCTACCTCAGAGAGTTATTATCAGTGGAGAAAATAAGATCATGAATATTAAAATGCTTACAAAATATGTGTGAAATCATTATAGTAATATTTTCATGGTGTAGGTATTGAACAGTTATGTGTATTATAACTTACTCTAGTCATTGGTATAAGTGAAATCATAATTCAAAGTATCCCTCCAACATGCTCTTTTTTAGTCTCAAAATTCTTATGTTTGTTTATTGTTATTCCTCAGATATAGTAGCTGGAAAAGGAGATGATGGCGAGTCGATTTATGGACCAACATTCGAAGGTCTGTATCTTTAAATTTTGTCAGTCATGTATCAGCTAATAATTCAAGTCTAATAAGACTGGACAATTCACAACTCCAAATAAGATGGTGTTTGGGATGACATGCTCAAAGTACACATACTGAAAGTGGGAGGTAAAAACGGGGTAGGTACCTTAGTCCAATCCAGAACAGCTTTGTAGACACATTTTTTTCCCACCTGCTTAAATATCATTCCATTAGGACAAACTCCTAGAATCAGTATTGTAGGGTCGAAGGTATTTATAATTTTAAGGCTTACAGTTTGCCATGCTCATACAGAGAATTTGGTACTTTGATTATCATCCCATTAACACTGCTATTTGGGATCCTGGAAAGATGGTAATGGTGATGGCATAGTTTTTGAATTTTTTGAAATTCCAACATAACAACAGACCATCCAAGTAGAAAGGAAAACTAAAAACCCATGGATAACATTTACAACAAATCTAGGTGACAAGGTATCTACATGAATCCTCAAATACAAACAGATGAGGACAAACTACCAACAGCTACAAAATCTGCATGGCGTCAGTATCTGTGTGGGAGAAAGCAGTACATCTGATGGACTTGAGAACAGGAGAACCCCAAAATAGCCGATAGTGGGTGAGTACAAGGGGTCCCTAGTAAGGTTTGAAAGCCTGGAACAGCCTAACCTCTCTGAACTCTCAAAACTGATCTGAAAAGGCACTCTTCCAGGACAGGTCCACAATGAGGAGGAGGTGCCATGAAAGGAATCTGAGTTATGCAGTATATAGGGACAAAGGTGACAAAGAAGGGCTGGGGACAGAGCCAGGAAATCTCTGAGCGAGCTGCCATACTTCTGAACACTACATGAAAACAACACAAGAGGGAGCTTTGTGAAAGTAGAAAAGCTACCTTCCTTCTAAAACCACACCTCCTTCTAAACATTTAGGAATCCTAATTTTACATAAAAATAGGCAACAAAAATTGCACGGTTATTAGAAGAAGTAAAAGAATAAGAAGTAGAGGAATACCCCTACGGGTAATGAAAATACATTGGAAAGACATGCTCACAAATCAGATCAAAACTGTAAAAATTTCAGGATGAGCCAGAAGACATTGAGAATAGGATACAAGACAGGAAAACTCATAAATAAGATTTAGAAAAACTTAGAGATGAAGTTACAGAACTAGGAAAGAATTAACAGTAAAAGACAATTTCAGAAATAAACAAACTAGAAGGAACTTAGGCCAAATAAACATGACTAATATGTGTCTTCAAAGAAGTAAAAGGGAGAAGGAGGGAACTTTCTTTAACAAGAAGAAATGAAGAAAGATAAAAAAGGATACACAAGAAAGTGACAAAAAGTAAAGCTAGAAAGGGAAGATCCAACATACAGATGATTAAGTATCCCTAAAGAATTAAATGAATACACAGGAATAGAACAAATATTAAGAACTAATATTGAGAAAACCTTCGTGAATTTTAAAAGCAGTTGATGTTCTGTATTTGGTTTTGGTGGTGGTTCCACAGCTATACACAGCTAACTGTCAAAATGCATCCACCTGAACATCTGAGATATAGGCACTTGATTGTGTGTTTATACTTCAAATAACACTGTATGTATAAAAACTAGGAGTGCCTGGGCGGCTCAGTTGGTTAAGCGTCTGACTTCGGCTCAGGTCACGATCTCATAGTTTGTGAGTTCAAGCCGTGTGTCGAGCTCTTGGGCTCTGTGCTGACAGTTTGGAGCCTCGAGCCTGCTTTGGATTCTGTATCTCTCTCTCTCTGCCCCTCTCTCCATGCTCTCTCTCTCAAAAATAAACACTTAAAAATATATATGTATAAAAACTTGACACTACTCATTGAAAGAGAACAGTGCCAGCTGATAATATTAAACAAGAACGACCAACACTAAGAATATTTTAGTAACCTCATTGGACGGTTCAGCAAATAAAAATTCTTTCGGCAGGTAAGCAAAAAAAGCAAGTGATTTATAAGGGAAAGCAAAGTAGGTTACCATATTCTTTGACACCGTATTATTATGCCACAAGAAAATGGAGTTAATACATTTATGATGCTCAAGGAAAGGAAATGTGAGCTAAGGATTTTATATTTAGCCAAACTGAATCTGAATTATAAAGGGCACACAGACTTTTCAATATGTAAAACTTTCGAGAATAATGTTGTCACAATCCCTTCCTGATCCCGAGGAATCGACTGTAGAATGAGTTTCACACAAACAAATTGTAAGAGAGATCTTGACACAAGGATTGGTGATGAGCAGTAGTCACAGTGACTTGTGAAACTAAAACTTAATGAGGAATAAAGGGTGAGAGTATGATATGTAATGACTGTATCTTTAGTGTGCCTCTTTAAAACTGGAAGAGGGGGCGCCTGGGTGGCTCAGTCAGTTAAGCGTCTGACTTCGGCTCAGATCATGATCTCACAGTCTGTGAGTTCGAGCCCTGCGTCAGGCTGTGTTGACAGCTCAGAGCCTGTAGCCTGCATCAGATTCTGTGTCTCCCTCTCTCTGCCCCTTCCCTGCTCATGCTATGTCTCTCTCTCTCAAAAATAAAGATTAAAAAAAATAATAAAAATTAAAAAAAAATAAAACGAAGAAAATGGGGAGAGTATATTTAAAAACCGTTTTAACTATTTTCAGTATTGGTATTGGTGATGGTATTATTAAGATTGTTATTTTGAGATTGTTGTATGGAAAAAATATGGAAAAAAAGTAATTATAGGATACTCTAATTTCACAGTTTTGTGTGTCCTTGAGAATCAGGATTTTCAATGTGGAAGAAGGGAGACACAAATGAAATATGATAGAGGCTGATAAGTAAAATATTCTTTACTGGAAATATCAGTTTAAAATCACGCAGTACGTATCTACATATGTAGGTCTGTCCACTGAATTGGTCTACAGTGACCAACCTTACTAGGTTTCTACACCCCTAGCATTTATATTGTTGTTTTTAAATGTCATTTCTCACTTAAAGAAACCAAGGCTGCTGGGAGAAATGGCAGATTCCAGTTCTGTGACAGGAAATTACAAAACAAGCCTGGAACCTCATGTTCAGTCATGCTATCATCAGAAAGCAACAAAGCTATTAAATATTTACTAGGGTCATGTGAAAGGCCTTGGGAGACAGTTTGAAGAGGCTCTCACTGGCCAAAGATTTGAACTTCAAAAATAACCATAATGGCAAATAATTGAAACCCAACAAATATTTTAAATCCATAAGTTCATAATGATATCATATTATAAAATGAAGCCTAATAGCTTATCTTTGGAGGAATGATGGGAAACAAATTCATTGTCTTAAAAACTGACAAATATAAGCAAAGAATCAAGCATTTATCTTGCGTTTCCTATATGAACTATACCAAATTGTAGATAAGAGAAAATTGCTAGTTATAACAGCATTCCAATAAATAAATGAGAAGGAAATAATAGAATAGCACCATTTTGCTGCCCCAGTGAAATAATGGATCTAGGCCTTTGTGGCATTGGTATCTGCTAACTTCACAAAAACAGAGACAACCAGATATTATGAGCCTTCTGGAGAGAGAGCACATCACCAAAGGGACAGAACACGAGTCTGATTAAGGCTCTGGACCCAGCTGCCAATTTGCAGGAAATAAAACCAGTTGTGATGTAATATGGTCTTAAAGATCTCTGTACTATGCAAAATCACGCAATAAAAACTACAGGACTTATGGCAAAAATGAAGTACAAAAAAAAAAAAAAACCCTTTCCTCAGTTACACATTAAAATATATAGTAACGTGATAAAAACAGTAACACAGTTTTACATATATTTTATGGTCAAGAAACACGTAAATACTATAATAAATTTGGCACTCTACCTTGAAAGCTTCCTGATGTTCCTGGAAATGGCGTGGGAAGAGCCGCGGCTTGTGAATGACCCTGAAATGGTAGGAGGAGGGTTCTCTGAAATTGGAGGCAAGTTCTAACAGCAGATGCGGGTGGATGCCGCTCCTACGTGCTGACCTGTGAGATGTCTGAGGTGTGAGTGTGCCTGTGCAGCTCGGTTCAGCTGGGTGCCATTTCCCACATTTCCCTGGTGTTTCTCCTAGACATCGCACACAAACACGGTTGAGAGTCAGTCGTTCCCTAATCTTTCAGTCAAGTTAAAACAAACTTGCATTTTCAACCCAAGTATTATGACAGGACAGAAAGCAGAGAAACCTACTGAACTGTGCCATGCGTGTGCAATCAGCAAACTTCAAACTGGGAAAAATTCTAGATTACACAGCTCAGGTTCATTAACAGATAAAAGTAGTAAGTAAAGGGGAGAGAGGCAGAACTTCAAGATTAGAGACTTAAAAGGCATAGCAACCATTTTAAAATGGTAAAGACTAAACCATACTGCCTGGTAGGTGCTAATAGCCTTTGACTAGCTTTACCAAAAACATAAACAGTCAATTAATACATATTTTGTATGTTTTATGTATTATGTACCATATTCTTACAATGAAAAAGCTAGAGAAAAGAAAATGTTAAGAAAATTGGGGCATCTGGGTGGCTCAGTCAGGTAATTGTCCAACTCTTGGTCTGGACTCGGGTCATGGCCTCATGGCTGTGAGGCTGTGTGCTGGGCCTGCTTGGGATTCTCTCTCTCTGCCCCTCCCCCTACAAATAAATAAACTTAAAAACAATGTTAAGCAAATCATAAGGCAGAGAAAATACATTTATAGTTCTGTACTGTATTTACTGAAAAACATCCACATATGAGCGGATCCCCACAGATCAAAGCAGCATTGTTTTAAGGGCCAGCTGTGTAAGGAAACATTGAGTTCGAGGGAACGTAAAAGTCAGGGGAGCGGTTACTTTTGAAGCATTCAAGGCACTTTGGGGGAAGCTAGCAAAGTTTTTTCTTGGCCCGAGTGGGGATTAAAAGGGTGTTTGGCATATAATAACTAATAATAATTCTAACTATCCATTAGTTTTCTATAGCTTTTTGTGCCTATATTTAAATACAATGAAAAGATTGTTTTTTAAATAATATTGAACCAATACCGAAGTGAAGGGAAAAGGAAAAGGAAAAGTCATTTTTCTTCTATATTCATGTGGAGCCAGCTTTATCAAATGAAACCATCCAAGTGACACCTTTTATTTACTTATTCATTAAGAAAACAACCCCTAGTTAGGGGCCTACGTGGTGGAGGGCCTTAGGAAAGAAAGATGATACGACCCAGCTTCTGGCCTCAAGGATTTTGGGTTTGGTGCAGACAGATATTTCAACAGATTAGCTATAGGCACTGTGCCAGTCTCCGTTACAGAGGAAGAACAGAGTGCTGTAGGAAAGAACCGACAGCTGCCTGGGAGAGTTGGGGGCTGTGGCCCAGAGTAGCTTTTGAGTTGCATCAATAAAACACAGCAGATGGGGAAGGGACATTCCTGGAAGCTTTCCTGATACCCTTCATCCCTGATGAGAATCCACCGTCTCTCCACCCAACAGCTGTTGTCAGATCACCCAGACTCCTACTGGGAGGCACAGGCTCAGCAACTTGGGCCTTCCGTCCAGCAGGAGACGGATCTCTTAGCTCATCTCCCTGCCTGCCCCCTGGTCAACCCTGCGCCTCCGTTGATTATCCCTCACTCTTATCCTTAGACCGTTGGGGAGATTTAGTCTCCAGGAGGAGGCCTGGCTGTCCTCTGGTGCTTGGGGAGGCCCAGGGTGTTTAGGGAAGCCTCCATTACTCAGTATGTCTGCAGGTGTGGAATTAGAAACTCAGCAACCCATCAAATGAAAACAAGAGATGCTTCCGAGGAGAGATGAGGACTGTGCTCGAAACAGCAAAACATGGGTTTCCCTCCCTCTTTCACGCCCTCTGGGAGATTTACACATCCGACAGCCAGGCCTCCCTCCGCATCTTTCTCACTGAACCCTATTAGCACAAGCTGCAGAATCAAAACCCAGGGCTTGCTAAAAAAAAAAACAAAAAAAAAAAAAACCAAAAAACTACAGCCACAAAACTCACTTTTATTAAGCTTAACACAGTGAATTTAAAAGAATGAAATAATTTCATTTTATTTTCTAAATTGGTTTATTATTTTTTTTAACTTGAAGAAAGTCTGTTTTGCTTTGTTTTGAATCACCATTTTTTAAGTTGTCTTCCCAAATCCTATTCTGAATGTTAGAAACTGAATATTAACCCTTTTTTTCTCCTTGTATTCCTTGTATAATATTCCCAATCCTTCCCACCGGCCAAGGATTGGCGACTAGGTAGTTTGGGCTGACTAGATAAAATGTCATTTATACAAAAAAATAAAAGAAAAAAGGTCTATGTTTTAAAAATACTGTATTCTCCTTGTTACGTTAAGTAGATCAGTTTCTTAATATTAGCTTTTGCCCTAATTCAGAGACAGCACTTACGATCCATTTGTCCAATTCTTAGCTCTCCTTATCTTTCAATGAAAGTGGACATTAATAAAAGGCAAAGAACCTGATGTACTGTCGATATTCAATAATGCAACTAAAAAGTTAACAAAAGTATTTTTTATTAGAAATGAGAACTGAAAATAGTATGGTCTGGGTTGCCATTTAAGGGCTATTTTTCTTAATTGTGAGATTTATATATAGAAAGCACATATGTACAATTAAAACATTATCACAAAGCAAACCCCCATATTATCATCCTTGTCAAGAAATTAAAATTGCCAGCATGCCATTAAACACCCCATTTGTCCATCCTCAGCAATAACTCCACCTCCCTCAGAGGTAACCACGAGCCTGACTTTTTCCTTGCTTTTCTTGAGTTTTACCACTCATGTATATATTCCTAAACAGTACTGTTAAATTTTGCCTGTTTTTGAATTTTATGTAAATGGACTCATACTATCGTCATTCTTTGTGTGTCTTGCTTCTTTTATTCATCACTGCCAATGAAATTCATTCATGTTGTCTCTATAGCTGCAATTCTCTCATTGTCACTAGTGTTTAATATTATAAATATACTGTATTTATCCACTCACGTGTTCATGAATGCTGGCTAGTCATTCCTAATGTCACACACACAGTCAGCATGCTTACAATAAATGCTTCATTAAAGCAACAATTAAAACACACTAAGTAGCATACTCTCATGTACTTTTATATAACAAATAGTGAATAACTATAATTAGTTAAATAGGACAGTAAAAGTAGAACAGTGGGTTTACAAAATTGATATTGGCAGATTCAGGTCAGATTTGTCCTTGATATTACTGCCTTCAGCAAATTATATGGAAATGTCCTAAACTGATTATATTTTTACCAGACAGAATGCATGGCAGTTTTCCCAGACTTACAGTATTTGCTTCTTTTATAACCATCGGAATGAGCTTTATTTTAAACAAATTCAGAAACTGATTTTCTTCAGCACATAAATTCTGATTTCTGTTTCAGTTACCTTGTACCCTTAATGTTGTGTATTACAAATGATGCCGGTTTTGACCACAGAGCAGTAACTAGATTCCCTATCTTCATATCTTATGGTAAATGGCAGAGGCAGGAACTCCTGAGTCACAGACAAGGTAATGAAAAGGTTCTGAGTTCCTACCATAGCTTTTAAACTTCCTTTCATGCCTCGATTAACATGACCTAAAAATAAAACTATGACTAATTATGCTATGTTAGCCAGTACTCAAATTTTAAAATTTTCCTATTTTGCCCAGCTATAAAAAAGATATTTTTTGTTTCTCCTACTTCAAATTTTTTTTTTGTATGTTGTTGAAATTTTTCTTTTCCTTTAATGACTGCTGATAGAGTTAAAATAATCTATAACAGTTAATCCACTCAGACAAAGTGAGGGGAAAAATAAAAAAGGTTTGGTTGATTTAATGATCAGGGTTTTTTTTTTACTGTCCTCAAAAAATTTATGTGAGCAGACTAAATTTACATTTTTTAATGTAAATCAAAAGTGTTAAGCTATGTACTTAGCACTCAGAATATACTAGACATTCAAAAATATTTGTCAAGGGGCATCTGGGTGGCTGAGCTGGTTGAGCGTCCAATTCTTGATTTCAGCTCAGGTCATGATCTCACAGGTCGTAAGTCTGAGCGCTGCATTGGGCTCCATGCTGTCAGTGCAGAGCCTGCTTGGGACTCTCTTTCCCTCTTCCTCTGGCCCTCCCCCTCTTGTACTCTCTCGCTCTCTCTCAAAATAAATAAATAAAATTAAAACTTTTTCAAAACCTATTTGTCAAATGAACAAATGTTGAACTGAACCTGGGATTTTCATTCTCCTTCTTTATATTGTTACTCGTAGGAAAATATTTCTCTATTAAAGTAAAAATACTATTTGGAGGGGCGCCTGAGTGGCTCAGTCGGTTAAGCGGCCAACTTCAGCTCAGGTCATGATCTCACAGTCTGCGAGTTCGAGCCCTGCATCGGGCTCTGTGCTGACAGCTGAGACTTGCTCACACTCTGTCTCTATGTCTCTCAAAAATAAAATAAAAACGTTAAAAAAAAATTAAAAAAAAAAAACTATTTGTAATATCCATTTTTCAGGAAAGCGTCTCTAAGGACAGAGTTTTATTTTGAACTCTATTATGCCACCGGCTCCTATCTTTAAGTGGTAATAAGCCCCAGCATGGCTGGGGGGCCACTGTTTGCCAAAGTGAGCTGTGAAGCAGGTACCAACAGTCCTGGCTGCGGCTCATGCCAAGTTTATATGGGAAGGGTCACCACAGCTTGTTATTCATGGCAAAGGCCTCCACCAGTAACTGTGCAGAGAACAAGAAGTGGGGAGCGAGGCGTTGGCTCCCCTCCCCTCAGCGGGGTGGTTTCCAGGAGCAGAAGCAGGTCAAGTTCTACGCAAGGACTTTACCTGGTTGTGGCACCCTCACTGAGTGGTTCCCCTCTGCCGGTCTGGAAGGAACATAGCCTCAGGTCCTGACTTCCACGTCAACATTCTGTCAACACAATTGTTAACACAGCTATTTAATTCTCACACATTTTTCTGAGGTGAACACACTTTAAATTTGTAAGTCGGGGACTGCCTATACCTACACATTAACTTCTTACAAGTTAATTAAGTTAATTAAGCTTTAAAATTTCTCCCATAATCACAGAATGTAAAAATGTTACAACTCTACAAATTTTCTTATTACTTACAGAATTAAAGAAAAATTTGTCATAATATCTAAGAAAAATGACAAATGCTATTTTGGTAAAACTCTGAATCTTTGGGCAGATTTCTTCTATTCCATGTAATTTTCTGTTAAATAAGTGGATTATTTCTCAATTCCCCTGAAATGAATATGGAGCATCACTGTAATTATGTAGACTCAATTTGTACAAAAATGCTTTATGTGCATTTCATAAGATTTCAGAGGGTTTTACTCAGTTTGCAACTTAACAAGCTAAAAGTAACTACCATAGATATGGCTTAATTGCTTAGTTGGTTTAGCTTTGAAACTTAAAATACTTAGCAACTGCAGTTTAAGAAAACCTTATTGACGGTTAGTGTTCATATCTCTCAATCATTCCCAGAATTGTATAAAGTTATTGACTGAAAACTTTTAGTGAATTTCTCTTCTACTACTTCCTTCTGTATTTTGAGTTTGGAGGTCAATCTTATTTCATGTTAGAAATGGTACTTCCTGAAAATGGTAACCTAATTTACTATCATACAATTCTCTTTACTTGTTAACCTTACACTAAAAAAAAAAAAATCATCATCATCATCATCACGTTCCACTTGGTCCTTAAATGGTTTGAGATGAAAATTTATTTGAAGACTAAAAATCAGCATGAATTACTTTCATCACCAACATTTAAGACCACATATATGCCAGTTAAGGTGCTAGGAGGACCTAGGAGTTAAGCTATATTGAGACAAGGTCCCTGTCTGCACATACTAGAGAAGAAAAAAGCATGTAAACAATTACACAGCGTTACAGAGACTACCACAGAGGTCTGTATAAGATGCCGCGAGGGGAAGGGTCATACCCAAAAGCCTTCTCAAAGGGGATATTTTTAATGATCAAACTGGTAGGCTGAATGAAGTACTGTTGCCTAAATAGCACAAGAAAATTTGCTGACCTTTATTTCTCAGCAATGTTCTTCCTTTTACATTATTAATTTAAAGTACTTCCTTTACATTATTAATTTTCTTAGCATACTTTTTAGCTACAGTAATGATAAACTAAAGGTAAAGAAATGTTCAAATAGTTCTAATAAGACTTTATAGCTTATCTTTTTTAACAGCTCAGTTGAGTGAAGTACGAAAAAAACAGAATATTCACAATTTGGAAATATTTAATGATCTACTATTTATTGTATTTTCTAGATGAAAACTTTTCAATTCCTCACGATAAAAGGGGAGTTCTTGGAATGGTCAACAAAGGCCGTCACAGCAATGGGTCACAATTCTACATCACACTACAATCAACGCCTTATCTAGACAGAAAATATGTGGCTTTTGGGTAAGTACGTTGTATGTTTGTCTATATAATACTCCTATATGGGGGCGCCTAGGCGGCCCAGTCGGTTGAGCATCTGACTCTTGGTTTCGGCTCACGTCATGATCTCACGGTTCATGAGTTTGAGCTCTGTGTTGGGCTCTGCACTGATAGCATGGAGCCTGCTTGGGATTCTCTCTCTCCTCTCTCTCTCTGCCTCTCCCTGCTTGTTCTCTCTTTCTCTCTCTCAAAATAAATAAACTTTAAACAAAAACTTTATAATACTTATATATGTAAAAATATGGTTCCAAAAGATTTGGTACATAGTTTATGAGTAACTGAAAGCAAAAATAATACAAATATAAACATTTAGAATGAATATTTCATTAAAAGCTTGCTATCTATAAAAAACACAGAGGAGCACCCGGGTGGCTCAGTTGGCTAAGTGTCTGACTCTTGATCTTGGCTCAGGTCTTGATCTCAGGTCGTGAGTTTAAGACCCTCTTTGGACTCTGTGCTGGGCGTGAAGCCTACTTAAAAACAAACAAACCACAGAAACCATTTAGGCACAGCCATTATAATGTTCTGAGCATCCATCCATCCAACCATCCATCTATGCACCCATCCTTCTATCTTCAGGCTCAAGGATATTATCATTCTTATTTATTATGAATAATACCACAGTGCTTAATAATGCAGATATATCCAGATGCAGAAGTGAGGTGAAGCCATTTAGGTACTGTACATGAACACTGTGAAGAGATAGATGAAAACTATCCGAATTACAAGTAACTTTTTTAACTGAACAATTTAAAATATGGAAACATCTCAGGTAATAATTATTAGAATATGATTAGCAAGTTGCTTATAGAAATGTGGACCTAAAATGGATGATAGATATGCTCTTTATCATTCCAGTGATGTCTGTTTGATTGGTGAGGTGAATATAAGTTGAAGTTTACTTGGTCTTCCCTGAAATGATGCAGAACATTAGAACTTTTTTGAATAAGTATTAGATTATTCCAGCCACTCCACAGGGATAATTGCTGACTCTTCTTCCCATGAAATTTCACAGTTGTTTTCATTTTAACCACAATTATTCCTTCACTGAAATGCAAGTGATATTTCTAGATTGAAAAAGTAGAAAGTATCTTTTCATCCAAAGGAGATTTCTTTTTTAAAAAGATGATTTTATATTTATCGATACATAACCTAAAATAATGTGTTGTCTTCTATTTTCCCTGGTCCTAATAAGCTGCATTCTGATTTTGTAAATGCATTCTTCAATTATTTTAGAATCCAAATAACCCTCACAATTTCTTGGATCATTTAAATATCTTCTTGACATCTCAACCACATGCTTAGGTGATCCTTCGTATCTTTCCAAAACGTACCTTTCTCAACACAAGCATGACTGCTCTAAAAGGTTAATGCCTCCTCCTTCACCACCACCACCCCCAGATGCATACAGCCTAACGTCTAGAGTGGCATTCAGGGCTTTTACTATCTGGCCCCACATCTTTTCTCAGCTTTCACTTCTGTTAGCCTCCTGATTCATTCATTCAACCAGCATTTTATCAGGCACCTAATATATGCCAGTCATGGTGGCTCAGTCCTGGGGAAAGAGTGAAGTGCCACAATTTCTGCCCTTTAGGGAGTCTCCAGTGTATTAGAAAACCAACAACTGTAAGTCAGTCAGCCCTGGGCTATGCCAGTTCTGTAAAAAGCACACTGGGGATACAGGAGAGAGAGGGAGGACAACGCTCTGTCAGTAAAAGCGAACGCAGATCCCTAGAAGGTGGCAGTGGAATGGAGGATGTGATCCCCTTTTGATGATTGCTATTTTCCATGGGATCCACCCTCTTCCAGGGGAATCTTGCTCTCATTTTCGTTGTTACCACCACACTGGTTTTAGGGAGGCACTGCACCTCTTTTATTGTTCTAGCCCAAGTATGACCTCAACTGACCCATGAAATCTCCAAATCACAGTGGAGTCTGGACTAAAATAAACAAGACCTTAAAGAACACAAGGGAGAAGCAGAAAGGTAATACCATAATAGGCAAGTAGGCACTCCCACAAAGTGTAACTCCTTCAGGGGTACCATCCTTCCCCACTGTAGGGATGCCTCTAGTGTTAATGTTTTCTCTTCCTATCATCTCAGAGCCTCCCCAGGTTTTTCTGACCTTCTGGAAGCCTTCTGGTTAGCAAGGTCCAGAAAGAGACAGAAATCTCCCTTCCTTTTGAGCCCTAGTTTCTGGTACATGAACTTGCCCCTTCAGATAGATGGATGACACTAGGAAGTGCCTTCAGGGGGACTGTATCAACCCACAGTCTTACCCAGTGGTTTCATAGGGAAAGAATATCAAAATACAAGGCCATACATTCATACATGTATAAGTAGAGGGGATCTATGTTGGGGACAATGGTGGGGGCAATTAATTTCATTATAGGGGACTCCCAAACGGTGGAAGGGTCATAGAAAGCTTCATGAGAAGGTGAGAGAAGTACTGAAATTCAAGTAGAAGTTAGCCAGAGAAGGCTGGAATCAAAATGAGTAAAATAAAATCTTAGGAAAAGGGAGGGTCTTTTGCAGAGGGGGTCTAAGGAGTAAGGAGAGCATCATATCTACAAGTCATTTGGTCTGGCTAGAGCTTAGTAGCTGGTGGAGAATGGAGAGAGAGGAGGGTAGAGAAGAGGAGATAGTTAGGCCTAGGTCCCCAAGGGCTACAAGTGCCATTCTGCTGAGCAGGCATCCCCACCCTAAGGGGATGGGGAAGCCATGGAAGAGTTTTTAATGGGGAGCAACACGACCAGGTTATTTTGAAAAAATTCTTTTTAGAAGAAGTGAGGAATTAATTGGCAAAGGGTGAAAATGAAGGTGGAATGGCCAGTGAAGAAGCGATGATAATAGGGCCATAAATGAAGTCCTGGGCCACAAGGCATTGGCAGTACAGATAAGCAAGAGATAAACAGAAAATGCAAGAGATATTCGGAAGTTAGATTCGACAAGACTTTATGACTATTTAAATGGTGGCGGTGAGGTCGTGGGAAGAGTCTAGGGCGGTGGTCTCTAACAATTTTCTGCAGTGATGCAAACGTACCATAATCTGTGCTGTCCAGTATGATAGCCACCAGCCATATGTGGCCATTGGGCACTCGAACTAGGACTAGTACAACTGAGGAACTAAATTTTACTAAATATTAAATTAAAATAGCCACGTGTGGCCAGTGGCTACCATACTGGGCAGTGAAGGTCTAGAGAAACAACTAGGATTTTAGAACTGATTGGATAGTTGGTGCCATTCACCAAGATAGAGAATGCAAGGAGGATATGTGAGAGAAGATCATGAATTCAGGATGGACAAGTTGTATCTTAGATTAGGATACCTGCACAGGAGTCAGGTGGTAACTCCGGAATACCAGAAGTGGTTATTCACGCTGAGCAAAGGCTGGAAACGGGGATTTGGAAACTCAACATGGCAACTGAACTGCACCCAGCCCGAGTACCCTCACTCCCAGGAGAGCCTCTGTGCTTTGCTTATCTTGTTCGTTTCTGCCTCCCTTTAGTCTGCCAAAATCCTGTTCAAGGCTTAGGTCAGAAACCTCCTGATTACCAAAATCAAACTGCTTCTTTGTTCTCTTTGGCACAGCATAAAAAAAAAATTGCATCTCCTGTCCTAACACCTATCACAGTGGAGAGATGCACACAGTAGGTGTTCCTTCAATATTTGTGAAACCAACTTGGAGAACAGGCTTCACGTCCTCCTTGGTATACAATCATTCTAAACGAATCTGTCCATTTATTCCTTGCTCTTCATCCTCAGAACGTACCTTGTGTCGGGCTCTGTGTCGTGGTTTCTGATTGGCACAGCCAGAGGCAAAGAGATGACTAGAGCGTGATCAGTGTCAGCATGGCCATGACCTTACAAAGGCTCCTGCAATGGAAACCTCACCTTCCCCTCAGCCACTGTTTCCGCCCAAACACTGGCAAAGGGCACTAGTCCCATGTTTAGGGCTGACTCTCTGGCCCATGTTGCTCTCTTTCAGTTGAGAGAACCATCAGAAGTCTAGCTCTACTCAGCGAAGTTCCGGGTCACGCCTGACGAATGTCTAGAGATCCAAACTAGCATGGCTTTGAACTTTTAGTCATGTATTCAGTGGGTGTTCATTAGGTGTCTACATTGTGTTGGGCACTGAGTATTAACTAAAAGTAAGAACCATGTACTCATGGGAGAATCAGAAATTAATCAAAGAAGCATACAAATAAATGTCAAATTAACCCTGATAACTCCTATAAGATGGGGAACTTGACATAAGCAGGGGTGGGGTCTGGGAAACTTGCCTGTGGAGTGATGCTGAGCTAAGATCTGAAGGAAGGCCAGGAGGCGGGGAGGCAGAAGGGAAGTGGGGGGCAGGAGCAAAACAGACAGATGTGGCCGGGAAGCAACATGAGATACTGAGGTACTGAAGCCAGTCCAGCTGCGGCAGAGAACCAGGGGAGCACACCACAGGACAGCACTGGAGCGGAGCGGGGAGGCCGGCCATGGCAGGCCAGGGTAGACACTTTTGGTCTTTATCATAAGGATAATGGGAAATTACTGAAGTGTTTTAACAGGAAGGTGAGATCAGACTTTTTTTTTAGATTTTCATTTTTAAGAGATCATTCTGACAGCAGTGAGAATGACAGACTGAAAGGATCCCAGAACATATATGAAGGAGCCAAGGCAAAGTGGACACATTACAACCATATATGGTATTTATGACTGGTGTTAATCTGACTTATACAAAATAGTCTCAGCTAAACAAGATAGGACTCAATTTAGGAATGGAAGTTAAGTGTGAAAATTTATGACTAAGTTTTCCATTGTTTCCTCCTATACAGGCAACTGGTTGAAGGAACACAAGTTCTTAAAGAACTAGAATTGGTTCCAACAGAGAATGAAAGACCAAAACACGATTGTATGATTATGGACAGCGGAGATCTTTATGACTGATTTTCATACAATATTTTCTGACAAATTATTATTATGCACCTGATCAGCTCTTTCTGTATTTAAACAGTACCTGATAAAACTTAATTTGGAAGCTGTGCAGATCGCTGTAGGTTGGCCCACCCAACACCTAACCCCTCCCCGTTTTCCCTTCTTGCCTCTGCCACAGAGACTATAAAAGCAAAACACTTCATTTCCCAGCCTCCTTTGCAGCCAGTCGTGGCCATGCGATACCATCTGGCCAGTGAGACAAGAGTAGAATGCCAGTGGTCCCGCCCCTTCCCCTGCATTCGGTTTTGAATGCAGACAGGCTGGAGCTGTGCAGGAAAGGCCAAGAAACTAGAGAGGTCAGCCCCGACTCTTGAGCTGCAGAACCAATTCCAGCAAGTACCTATCTCTGGACTTTTTCCTGTGAGACAAATAGACCCCCTGCTTGCTCATGTTACTATTGGTTGATTTTTCTACTTGTAACCAAAACCCTTCTTAATTTAACAGGGTACCTATGGCCTTCCAATCCTAAAACATTTTAACAGAATTATGTTATTTGTAAAATACATTTCTGCCCTGAGAAACTTGGTAAATAACCAAACAGAAAAGAGGCAATAGAAAAATTCATTGTAATATTTCATGTTTATACACAGCATTCAGAAAAGGGCATATACTTTTTATGTTTTTATATGACATGAAGAGAATGCTTGTCTCTGACCATACCAACTATATGAGAACCAAGAGCTTGGACTAATTGTCCCAGTGCAAATCAACCCTGTGGTGGTTGACACTCCTGAGATGGTACTGGGGATCTAGCTTTATCAGATGCTCCTTAATCTAAGATTCTCAAACCCATCCCCTGGGGAGCTTTTAAAACAGAGACTGCTGGACCCTGTCCTTGATCTGCTGAGTCAGAGTCTCTAAGTGAGGCGTGGGGACTCTGTGGATTCATTCAACTTAACCAAGAGCTTCTTGTTAAGCTGGCTGAGCATTGGTCATTTGGGAGTCACTGCAAGACATAAGTAACTGGTTTCAGCCCCCCTCTGTGTAGTCACCAAAGTGTGAGTGACTCTGTTAGTGGTGACCAAGCTCAGCTGCCTCCAGCCACCACCACTATTGCATTCATGCTCTGCCCAAAGCCACTGAGCTTTTCTTACCCTTAGTGGAAGGTCTGTCTTCCAAGAATGATCTCTCTTTGAGCCAGTCTTAAGAAGACAGACCTCTAATTGACTTGTGGATTGCCGAAAGTAAGCATATGCTTTTTTTTTTTTTTTTTACTTTTCATTTTGAAATGACTATAGATTTACAGGAAGTTACAAAAATAGTACGGAGCAGTCTTGTGTACCAATCACCTAGGTTCCCCAATGGACATTATCTTACACGACTAAATTACAGTATCAAAACCAGGCAACTGACATTGGTACCCTGTGTGTGGATCATTTTATCATGTGTAGACTCATGTGACTGATATCATAGTCAAGATACAGAACTTTTCAAAAAGACCTCTGTTGGGCTACCCCTTTATACCTACTCCCCTGCTCCCCATCATCCATCCCTACTCCTGACAATGGGAATATTTTTTGTTTTTTTCTTTTTCTTAAATTACGGCTTTATTGCTATTAGATACATGCTTTTATACTAAGATCAGAGGTGGATGGGGAGAAAGCAGACTGTCTTCTCAAGTGACCCAGAGGCAGCATAGTGTTAAGAATGCGTGTTATGGAGCCAGACAGCCTGGGTTTGAATCCTAGCTCTGCCATTCCCTGGATGCATGGACTCAGGCAAGAACCTCACTGTGTCTCTATTTCTTCATGTCAAAGCAGAGGACCTACCACATGGAGTTGTTGTGAGGGTTCATGGAATCCATAATCTGTATGCAGGACCTGGAATAGGACCTTTTATGCTGTATGTGCCCATCAAATGCATGCCTAACAAATTACTGGGGTATAACCTTCAGGGTGTGGCCTGGGAAGTTATATTTTTTAAAAGCTCCTCAATGACTCTGATTAATAGCCAGATTTGGGAAACACTGAAGAGGAGATATCTCCTCTTCCTCTACTCTGAAGTTTCAGCCAACCTGAGAGGCTAAGCTGTTTGTATGAAGTCCTCAGATCCTCGCTGGGCCTCTGGGCGGGTTCTCTGGTCACACCGGTGACATCTCAAAGGGAAGCTAGGATCGCCACAGAGACTCTCACCAACTAGTGAAGCATGTGATGAATGAAACTGATGCTTTGCAGAGATCCTGTTTAAAACAAATTACAAGCATTAGTCATGTAATAACAAGCAGCAGAGCAATTCTTACTGGCAATGAACCCATATACTAGGTAATTAAGCATTTCATCTGATATTGTGAAAGTATTGTGGTATCTGCATGGGTTAAGAAACGGATTCCAGCTCCCTTTATTTTTCAACTCACCTGAAATGTAAAGGTAGAACTCTGCCAACCTTCTAAAGGATGGCAAGTTCATGGTCCCTTTCTTTGCTTCCACTTCCTAGTCTCAGGCTGCGTAGCAAGTTTAATCACAGATCTGTATATGCAGTGGTTCTTATTACCACCATTTAAAGATAACAAGGTGGGGGTGGGGTGCCTGGGTGGCTCAGTCGGTTGAGCATCTAACTTTGGCTCAGGTCATATCTCCCGGTTTGTGCGTTTGAGCCCCGCGTCGGGCCCTGTGCTGACAGCTCAGAGCCTGTAGCCTGCTTCGGATTCTGTGTCTCCCTCTCTCCCCTCCCCTGCTCTCACTCTCTCTCGGTCTCTCAAAAATAAACATTAAAAAAAGTTAATAAAGGTACACACAGATACTTCTGTATTAAAATGTCTTCTGTATTGGGGTGCCTAGTGGCCAGTCAGTTAAGTGCTGACTCTGGATTTCGGCTCAGGTCATGATCTCACAGTTCTGGAGTTTGAGCCCTGCACGGGGCTCCATGCTGGCAGTGCAAATGCTTGGGATTCTCCCTCTTTCTCTGCCCCTTCACCACTTGTGCTCCTGTGCGCTCTCCCTCTAAAATAAATAAGTAAACTTAAAAAAAAGTATTCTGTGTTAGAATGATGTCTATATTTAGCCGTGTCATTTGGTGAAACTGATTCAAGGACTCAAAAGCTTATTCCAATGAACTCCAAATGATTAAGTCTTTGATTTAACAAAATTGAAAGACTCTCCTTTTATTAAACGGAAGGATTCTAGATTCTTCAATGTCTACAAGTAAGACAGTAAAGGCATTCTCAGGATTTATATACAAAATGTTAATTTTGTGACCTTGCCCTAATTTTTGACATGGCAAAGTCTAACATGTATGCTGTATCTTACACTAAGCCATGTTAATAAGCGGATTATGGTATCTGGACATTTTTCTTATTTTGGGAGATTTGAGATAAACATTTAAAATTCTATCTACCATCCCGCATCTGTCAGAATGGCTAAAATGAACAACTCAGGCAACAACAGATGTTGACGAGGATGCAGAGAAAGAGGAACTCTTTTGCACTGCTGGTGGAATGCAAACTGGTGCAGCCACTCTGGAGAACAGTATGGAGGTTCCTCAAAAAATTAAAAGTAGAGCTACCCTATGACTCAGCAATTGCACTACTAGGTCTTTATCGAAAGGATACAAAAATGCTGATTCATAGGGACACATATACCCTAATGTTTATAGCAGCTCTATCAACAATAGCCAAATTATGGAAAGAGCCCAAATGTCCATCTGCTGATGAATGGATAAAGAAGATGTGGTGCACGCACACGCGCACACACGCAGACTCTGGAATATTACTTGGCAATCAAAAAGAGTGAAATCTTGCCATTTGCAACAACGTGGGTGGAAACAAGATATATTATGCTAAGAGAAATAAGTCAGAGAAAGATAAATATATGATTTCACTCATATGTGGAATATAAGAAACAAAACTGATGAACATATAGGAAGGGAAGGAAAAATAAGATACAACCAGAGAGGGAGGCAAACATAAGGGACTCTTAAATACAGAGAACAAACTGAGGATTGGTGGAAGGGAGGCAACTAGGGGGTGGGCTAAATGGATGATGGGGATTAAGGAAGGCACCTGCTGGGATGAGCACTGGGTGTTATATGTGAGTGAGGAGTCACTGTGTTCTACTTCTGAAACCAATACTCACTATATGTTAACTAGCTTGGATTTAAATAAAATTAAAAAAAATAAAAATAAAAAATAAATAAAAAAATAAAAATAAAATTCTATCTAAAGAATTTGTTTGCCCCAACTGAAAACCATGCCAGTTATTTGTTAATGAATGAACAGTCTAGCAACCTCAGGATTCCATATTCTGAGTTTCTACATTTTATACATATCTTAAATTAGGAGTGTTTTAGCCCCAGTTGCCTAGCAATGTGGCAATCAAATTAATTAGCCTATCACTTTCCTCATTTGCAGAAAGAAGAGATAGAAAAAGCTGTTTGCTCCCTTTGCCTCTAAAACTTTAGTGATTCTCTGACTAAATTTGTAAAATCAATAATAATACTATTAACTTTTGGTTTCAATTTCATTAGTTCACAGTGGTTTGGGGGTTAATTGAGATAATATGTGAAGACACTTCTGCTGATGCTTGACACATAGCAGCTATTCAATAAAAATTAGTTTCCCTTCTGGAATGTTAACCGGCAAAAATCAGTCAAGCTGCCACTGACAATATCATCATCGCTTCAAGAAACATCAAGTCCTTCTTATGCTCAGTCTTAGCTCTTGTCCCGAACATCACATTCATTTTCAATTGACTGAATTTATTCAAAAGTATATACTCAAAATTAAAATGGATCTCCATCACACCTAGTGATATGCTCTCCCTTATGGAAACTCATTTTTTAAAGTACTATAGTAATTATGTTATCTACCGCCCTTCCTAAAATGGAATCTCAAATTGGCCAATCTAGTCAGTCCATATCTCAAATAAATTTTATATATCATATAAAACATCTGTTACAAACCCAACAGAAACATATACAACATAAAGTACAAAGTGTGGTATTGATTAGAGGGCTTCGAAAATGTGGTAAATCATAGGTTCTTTTACTTCAGGATGAATAAGAAATGCTTGGGCCTATCGACAAAAAACAGGTGCCTGAGCCTCACCCCCATTTCTGATTCAGCGGGTCTGGAGTGGGCCAGAGAATCTGCATTTTTAATGCGTTCCAAGTGAGGCTGATGCTGCTGGTCTGGAGACCACACGCTGAGAGCCACCAGGATATGTTAAAGACCTAGATCTATGAGACTTGTGCCACGGAGGTATGTGGAGGAAAAAGTTACAAAATACAAAATGTGATGGCAGAATAGAATGAGGAAAAATGATGAGATGAGAAACTTTGATTCCATCAAGGTAGCACAAAAGTATGCCAACACTGCCCGACTGGAGGACTGGTTCAGGGTCCCAGAGCTCCTGCTGGACTGGAGCTCAGGCCTCCTGCTGGAAGAGAGGCAACAGGCAGAGGCATCTTGGGACAGGGCGGGGGGGTAGGGGACTGGGCCACTTGGGTTGCTCAGGGCAGTCCCCTTTTAGCAGTCAGTACGAAATCATATTGAATATTTTAATAAGCAGAATGGCCATCTGGGAGTGTTCTGGCTGAAATCAGCTCTCCGAGCAGGAGGGACACAACGAACACCTGGGCACAGAGGGAAGCAGCAGCTAGTGCAGGATATCAGGAAGCTGCCTGGGGTGTAGTTTAACTTGAATTGGGGTTGTGCCTAAGGAATGTGTTAGAAAAAGGGGTTCCTTCCGTTTCCTAAAGGACTAAAACATATAATGGAAAAAATTCTAGCAGACCAGGGTTTGAAGCAGAATAGAAGTAAAAATAAATACATCTCAAGTGCCAGCCTAGACAGAACACACATCTAATAGTTTTGTGTTTGTACCCTGACTTACATTTATTTGTAAAACAAAACAAAACTTTGACAGAATGTTTGCTTAGTGTCATCTTGTAGATGATTCACTATTAGGAACTGCAGCAATTTAGAAGGCTAAAATCCTTCTCCACAGGTTACAAGGTAAAGCAGTCTTCTCAAACTTTAAAACATATGTACATACGGATCTCAGAGAAATGCAGATGATCATTTAGGAGGTCTGGGGTGAGGCCTAAGATGTTGCCTCTCTAACAAATTTTCAGAGGCATGAGTACACTGGTTCATGAACCACACTTTGAGAAGTAAGAGTAAAGCTGTGGTTTTTAACATAAGTTGCACATTTTTTTTTAACGTTTATTTACTTTTGAGAGAGAGAGAGTGTGTACGAGCAGGGGAAGGGCAGAGAGAGGGAGACACAGAATCTGAAGCAGGCTCCAGGCTCTGAGCTGTCAGCACAGAGCCTGACAGGGGGCTTGAACCCACGAGCTGGGAGATCATGACCTGAGCCGAAGTCGGAGGCTTAACTGACTGAGCCACCCAGGCGCCCCAACCTGAGCTGCAGATTAAAAACACCTGGAGAGCTTTTAAAATTCCTGATGCCCAGGCATTTTCCCAGACTAATTCAATTGGTACTCTCAAATCAGGAATTGTCAAAACTTCCCAGGTGATTCCTATGTTCAGCCAAGGTTAAGAAGAACTGCTCTCAAGTGTAATGCTCCCTTCTGAAAACCTGGAATAGTTATGGAAGACATATCCATAGCCAAAGTGGCGAGCCTCCTAATGACAGGATCTCTAGTATTTTATCATCAATCCTAATCACATTGTTACTAAAAAAATGTGAATCTACAATTTTGGCTTACTATTAATCTTTGATTTATTACCATTCTCTTTGAAACTTATTTAAATATTACAATGTATAATATACATTAGTAAAACTGTGCTTACAGGGGCGCTTGGGTGGCTCAGCTGGTTGAGCATCTGACCCTTGATTTCAGTTCAAGTCATGAAGTCGGGGTTCTCACCCCACATCGGGTTCTGTGCTGACAGTGTGGAGCCTGCTTGGGATTCTCTCTCTCTCTCTCTCTCTCTCTCTCTCTCTCTCTCTCTGCGCCTCCTCTAGTAGCACTCACTCAAAATAAATAAACTTAAAGCAAAACAAAACAAACCTGTGTTTGTGTTACAAATGCCAATCTTTGCTATGGAACATTGAAATGACTTTGGAAATCTTTCTTGAACTACCTTAAAAAAATGTCGTGTAAAATAAAATAAGCCAATGCTTTTGTAGTCTTAAAACAAGAGAGTGAAATGTTCTTTTATCAAAAATCTCAAGACTAGAGTTGAACATCCAGATGACAAATTATAAAACAATGGCTCCACAATGGGGCGTGTTCATCCTACGATGTAAACAAGTTGATCCAGAAAGAAAACAGAACTTCTATTATATTTTTAACCTTTAAAAAAAAGGGTTTACTAGTGCCTTCCTTTTGGTGTCGGATGGTTATGTGCTATAGGCATGTTGTTGAGAGAAGAGAAGACGGTTCACTAAAGGCCGGTAATGGGACCTCATTAAGTACCTGGCTGCACGCTCATTCTTACCGCCATAGGTTGGAACAACCTTCCTTATTCACATCCAAGCAAATCTCCAACTACTGTAATCAATATAGCAAATGGTCATAGTCATACGGGTACAAAAGAGCCCCACTGGTTAGATTCTAGAAAGTTGTGAAGAATTTAGGTTGAGGAAAAAATGGTAAAACGTTTATGGAGTCAACTACTTTGGTTTTTCACAGCAAAGCAGATCTCAAAAAAGCAAGTAATGCTCGTGTTATTAGGGTAAATGTGCATGATTAGACTTGCACGATAAATACAAATAACTGAAAACAGACAGCAATAAGAATACCTTTGATAGTCCAATTTTTACTATTCAATATAAGCATGGCTGCAATTGTGAATATTTAGTGAGACTGGGCATCAGATGGCGCTCACCCTTACTAAAAGCCTGAGCAGTGACAGACTATTAACAGGCATTTCGAAATCCAGCCCTGTTGTCAAGCACCGTGTTTCGGTCAAGTCACTTTTTCTGAGTCTCGGTTTCCTAACCTGTAAAGTGGGGGTGGGAACGGACCAGATGAATTTCCAACCCAGCTTGTCTTTGATTCTCTGTGTAGTGGTGGCGTTTACTGGCTTCTGCTACCAATGGCTGAAATAGAAATTCGGAAAAGACAGGTTGAGCAAGTGTGATGGAGGTAGACGGTGGTGGGCTCTGGCTGAAAGGCAGAAGACCGCTTTCGGTGTTTTAGCCACTCACACTAGGTGGGCGGCGGAGCAGAAACTCAACCACGTGGTTTCTTCATTTCCCTGGGGGATCCCAACAAGGGGTTACTTCCAGAAAAATCAATTTTCAAAGAAAAGAAGCGCGGGTCCCACTAAAGTTCTGTGCAAGCACCCTTGAAATGCGGGAACACACCGCAAACTTAATTCACGTACTAACTCTAAGTGCACCCCACGGAAACCAACGCTGGGCGGACACAGTTCCTTGGAGGCGAGGCCCAGAAAGTCACGTGGGACCGCGGATTTACAGCCTCGCTGGTCGCTGGGGTGGACGCCTGGCGCCACCTCATGTAGGTTGTTCCATTCAAGCCAGGGTCGGAACTTACCCTATCGCAGGAACTATAACAGCCCAGCGGCGTCCTGGTTGGTAACTTGAGGGCAATGGAAGTAGTTTACTGCATTCGCCGAGATTCTTCTCTATATTTCAGTCGCCTTGAGGGACACCGCCCCTCGATTTCCTCTCGATGCCCCTGTTTCCCCTCCCGTAGGATTCCAGTTGGTATCGTCCGCGGCCCGCCCCCGCTCCGCCTCGCCCCCGCACGCCGTGGCCTGGGGCCCTCACGTGACCCCGGCGCGTTCTCGCAGGGGGCCAGACTCTCCGAGGCGGTGCCGCAGGGGACAGAGGGACTGACGGAGCGGAGTGCGCCGCAGCTTTCGCCGGAACATCAGCGCGGAGGACGTGATGTCGGGGCTCTCCCGCCAGCTGCCGTGGGCCGCCGCCTGCCTGGCCGCGCTGTGTGTGCTGGCCGCGGCTCAGGACTTCAACTCGGACCCAAATGTGACTACAGTTACGACTTTAGCGACCACCAAGATAGTTCCGACGTCGGTGACGACTCTAACGCCGGTCACCATTCCAGCACAAGGTGGGCGCCGGCCCAACGGGCTTTCCTGCACTGGCACGCCCGCCCGCCCAGCCGAGCCGCCTGCCCTGCCCGCGGTGCGCGCGGGGCCCGGACGGGCCGCGCTCCAGCAACATGGCGGCCCGTCCGAGTGCAGCCGGGGCCCCGCTCGGGGTGGCGGGGGTGGGGGAGCGCCCCGGGGAGAAGGGGCGGCCGAGCCTCTGCGGCCTTTGCCACCCCGAAATGTCCCACGCCGACATGCTTTTAAAAGTGCCTCGTAATCCCCAGTCTCACTTCACGCTCGGAAGAGGGGACGTGGCTTCCTTCCGCGGTGGCAGCAGAGGGGTTGATCGTGGGGCGACTCGCCTCCACAGTGGGTGGTGAGGTCGAACCCTCTCTCTTTGGGGTTAGTCGTTTGCCCACCCAGGTCCTGTCTCCGAGAGGAGGCTTTTCCGGAAGTTAGCGAAAGAGGGAAAGAAACCGAAGACGTTAATGCTGCTTGTGTCTCCGAGTTCGGTCTGAGAAAATAAGTTGCCTGGAATCTAACTATATTGACTTTGCGGATAGGTATGGGATATATTCGAGGTTTGGGCATTCGATTAATTAAAACTTTAAACGTCTTGTGTGCAAAGGAAAAAAAGGTACCCATTCGTGTACCCAATGCTTCACATATCCTTTTTGGTATTTAAGGCTAAACTAGGAAGATAGGTAGTGAAATCTAGGAGGGAGGTGGAGTTAGAGTAACTCTGCCAGGAGCGTGACTTTAGTTGATTGTGAAGCTGGGATTGGAACCCAGGTCTGTTGATTTTTTAAAACCGGATCAGGAGCACACCCTTTGTTAAGCTCTGCGGTTGGATTGAGGCGTACGTTGAATTGGCAGTGCCTTGACAGCACAAAAGAGAGGGGAAGAGAAATTTAAGGTAAAAAGGTGAAGGAGCTCTAGATATTTAAACCTGCAGTTTAGTGTAATTGGTTTTTGTAGTTAATATTGAGTAAGGAGGAATTGGCATCTTGACCAAAGAATTGCTGTGAAGTGTCAGGATATTTACCTTGGCTTTTTTTTTTTTTCCTCTTAAGCCGATCATACTATTTTGGAGTGTCTTTCCTTGGTTTTCTTGTTTTATAAAAGTGTAACGAAATGTATAATTAATATTCATAAAGATGTAATAGTAAAATTCAAAAATTGTTAAATGAGGAAAGTAAATTGCAGTAAAATACTGGATATTCTAACTGCACTATTCTCGAGATGATAGAGCACAATACGTTTTGTCTCCTGCTTATTTGGCAGTTTCTTCCCAGAACTGTAGTTTTGGAGTGTTGTGTGTATTTTTCCAAGAGAAGCTTGGAGATAACCCACGTTAATTGCCTTTTTGTAATTGAAAGTTGTGTAAAGGAGAGGTTTTGTTTTCTGTAAATAGTAGGTGGAGAAGCTTCAGTCTAAAATGAAAGGTAGCAAGTGTAGTTCATTGTAAATAACGTTATGCTATTCAAACAATCATCAGGCACAAAAGATTTTAGAAAACTAGCATTTTTTTTAATCAGTATACATACCTCTACAGAATTTGTTTTCTACTTTGTGAACCCTTTATTCAGAGTATTATATACATCCCAGTCGCTGATGAATACTAGTGATAAAATATTGAAACGCATTGCATCTGTGCCGAACTGTTGTGTTTTTTTGTTCCGTTTTTTTGTTTTGTTTTGTTTTAGGCATGGGGAAAGCAAATATGAATGTTTTTGGAGGCATCTAGCTTCCAGGAAAATGGATAGAGTCCTATTCTAAAGTCTTTTGGTCATTTGGCTTAAATTATTGACAAAAACCCTGCTAATATGTTAAGTTGTGTGTACGTGGATGTAGCTCCTTCCAGCTCTTGTCGTTTCTTATCCTCCATTCCTGGAGGACCCTGGAAAGAGCAGGTCATTCATGAGTTATGAATCTCTGAGGTTTTCAGAACGGGCATCATCGGAGCTTGGGTTCAACCTGTAACAAATCTTTATTACTATTAAAAATTCCACAGTGTCTCAGCTGATGTTTTAGGGCAGTGATTTCCCTGTGCGTGGTGTTGGCCTTATAACATAGCCTTTTTTCCTAATATTTTTATTTTTTAAGGACTTTTAAAATGTCTCAAGAAATCCTGAGTGTCTGTGAAATAGCTGACCTGTAAAAAAGAGTTGTCTGGATAGGTACTGAGCCTTCTCACTAGCTTGTGGGGTTTTTTTTCTTCCCTTTCTCTTGGGTTTACTAATTTAGCTTCATAAGTCTTTTATAATGATTGGAAATTTTTATGAAGCCAATTTATGAAGTGTTTCTGTGTGTGTGGTTAAAAAAAACAAAGCCATGTAACACGAGGTCTACCAACCCAACAAATTTTTAAGTGTACGGTACATTATTAACTGTAAGCACAGTGTTCGACAGAGGAGCTCTAGAACTTTACATCCTACTTGAAACTGTACCCTGCTTGAGCAGTAAATCTCCCATTTCCCCTCGCCACAGCTCTGGCAGCCTTCATTCTACTTTCTGCTTCTGGCCTTGACTTTTTTAGATCCTTTATATAGGTGGAATCATGCAAAAAAAAATCAATTTTTTTGAGTCTAATTTAATTTCACGTAATGTCCTTAAGACTCATCCATGTCTAACATATGGCAGGATTTCCTTTTTTGATGGATGAAAACTACTGCAAAACGTATAGCACTTTTTTAAATCCATTCATCTATCAATGGGCTGTCACATTTTACCATTTCTCTGAATTAGTAAGTTTAGTACCGAATGTAATGCTCACTTTTGTGTAAAAAAGGTAAGTGGTACAAACTCAAAGTGAGTATCAATTGATTGGTTTAATATGCTTCTCTCCACCAGATATCTGTGCAAACCACAACAGCTGTATTTCCTGTTTTAATGCTAGCCTTGATTCTACTCCTTGCTTTTGGATAGAATGTAAAGGTAAGAAGCTTTGGGATTGCTTTAATTTTGAGAATGCAAACTTTTGTTTTAATGTTTTAAGGTATGCTACAGGGCATTTCTGAACATTTGAAAATTATGTAGAAAATTTGGTGTAGTGTGTACCATTTATTTTGCAAGTCAAATACTTTTCCATTAAAGTGCCTATTGCTTCGCATTTCCCCTAAACACTCTGGTCTCCCATTCTGTTCCCACACCTTTAATCCCTTCCACTGATAATTAAGGTTTGGTAGTTTTTATTTATTTGTTTATTTATTTTGAGAGGGAGAATATGTGGGGAGGGGCAGAGAGAGAGGGGCAGAGAGAATCCCAAGCAGGCTCTGCGCTAATGGGGCTCAAACTCAAGAACTCTGAGATCATGACGTGAGCCAAAGTTGAGTGCAGTGCTTAACTTACTGAGCTACCCAGGTGCCCCAAGGGAAGAGAGATTTTAAAACTTTGGAAGATGGAATGGTACAGGTATACTGAAATAGCAGTGAAAGAAAGTTGTGAAATTTCCCCTTGAAAATAGTTTACTAGAAAAAGGAGGCAGGTATTTTCTGTCACCTACTAGATGAACTGTGGAGACCTTATAAAACTTTGTTGGATACTTAAATATGGGAGAAGAATGAGATGGGAAGAGAGTAACCTTTAGTTTGAGGGATAAAGAGCCACTTGAAGATACTTTGAAATGCCAATAAGTTTTTTGTTAGGAACATGAAATTATAGCATGTTCTGTCTTTTTAATGTAAGATAGTTACATTTTTTTCTTATCCATAAAATGGTCTAACTGGTTTATACGTATATATGAAGAAAAAGCTAAAACTATATGTTAAACTTTTTCATTAAAAATGTGAGATTTGTGGATATTATATCAATACATAACAAAGTTGAAAAACTTAAAATTAAGGTATTAGCTTAATTTGGGGTAAAATTAATTTTTCATTGTTTAAGAGTCACTTTTTTAAAGTCCTAAAATAGAATTTAAGAATGTACCCCTCTCCTCTTTGGGACTTGGCCCGTTTTTTGGGCAGAATGCCTACTCTAGGATATGTTGGGGAAAGGTCTTCCTTACTCTTGCTACAAGTCTGGCCATCTAGGAAAGCAGTTATAGAAAGTGTAGATGACCAGAGCAGAGATCCGGAACAGAGGTCCTGCTGCTGCTATCTGGGCACCTCCTGTGGTGACTAAGCCTTTATTAAAGATCTTGACCATTTCTCCCTACTGACTCAGCCCTCTTTGTGGGTTCAAGCAACCTTCCCTGCATAGTAGTCATGCCACAGTTCTGTGATCTAAGTGTTTTCCGATTTATCTGTTCAGTATATTTACGAGGAGTTTAGAAGAATATTTGGATGGATTCTATGTAATACTTCTTAAACAGTGGGGAAAAGAAAATAAGGGTTAATTTGTTGGTCTGTGGACTTACAAAGTATTTATGCCTGTGTTTGATTTCTGGAAGCAACTCTGGAGCTTAGGAACAAGGTCAAAGATAATATAAGCAAGTGACTGGTGCTCTGTGTCTTTTCTTCCCCATAACAGACAAAAGCTACTGTTCTCATAATTCAACAGTTAGTGATTGCCAAGTGGTGAATGGCACAAAATTCTGTTCTGGTAAGTATTAACATTGGCCGCTGGAGAAAGTTGCCAGAGAGGTGAGGAAGATCTTTGCCTCAGGAAACCTTATTTCAATATTTGGTTTGCCATTTCCATAATTCTAATCTGTTAGAAATTTGGATATAAATAACATATTCCTGCTAATATAAAAGGACAGTGTTTTGAAGCTTAGTTTAGTGATTTGGCTGTACTGTGGAATGCTGTAGGTATAGATGCCTCCTTCTTTATTTATTTTTTTTTCTTTCTTTTTTTTAACTCTTCTGGAAACACTCTGCAGTTTAGATCTTCTCTTGGTTTGCATTATATAGGCCTCGACAGCTTTGTTCTGGCACTTTTCTTGGTTATGGTGCTGGTGATTGTCACATTCTCTAACATAGTTTGTGTTAATGGTTGAATTTTTTCTGTATTCCTCTGTTTTCTCATTTTTTTATTTGTTTATTTATTTATTTAGAGAGCCCAGTCAGGGTAGGGATAGAGAGAGAGGGAGAAAGAGAATCCCAAGCAGGCTCCGTGCTGTCAGTGTAGAGCCGGATGCAGGGCTTGAACTCCCACACCGTAAGAATATGACCTTAGCTGAAACCAAGAGTCGGACGCTTAGCCTGCCAAGCCACCCAGGCCACCCCTCATTTTCTCATTTTTGTACTTTAATTTGAGGAAATTGATTACTCTTTAACCTTAACTCTTTGCTCAGAAAATAGTTTAAATTCCTAGATGAAATAACTGATTTTTCTAACAAGATTACAAATGGATAGGGAAGTCAATTTGTAATTTGGTGCCTAGATCATAATTAAATAGAGCAAAAGAGGTTTCTGGAGTGTGTCAGTAACCTTGAATGACTATCTGTAACAATTTACTTTTAGTAGGCATTTTCCCATTTGAACTTGAACTTTGTGACTGAGAATTTCATTAGCGTGAGGTCCATTAACCTTTGTGTACAGTGAATATAGTATGGTTTAGGTGGTAAAAGAGCAAACATTTTTAGTATCTATTTTGATATGTGTTAGAAAACACTAATAAATATATCAGACCTGTGATTTCATGGTAATATTTTGTAGACACAAAATTAAATGAACCATTTTTTTTACGCTTGTTTATTTTGAGAGAGAGCACACCCATGCCGGTGGTTGTGGGGAGGGGGAGGGGTTGGTGGAGAACAGAGAGAACACCAAGCAGGCTCCAAGCTGTCAGTGCTAAGCCCAACGAGGGACTCAGTCCCACAAACTGAGATCATGACCTGAGCCGATATCAGGAGTCAGGTGCTTAACTGACTGAGCCACCTAGGTGTCCCAAGTAAAAAATTTAAAAATAGTAATTTAGAGAAAAATTGACTAAGTAATTCTTCTTATTTGATGATGTATCAGTTAGAATTAGTTTAGGCTATGAAAGATATAAAACCCCAAATTAGAGTAGTTTAAGCAGCAGTGCTTTAAGACAGACTTCACTCGTATGTAAAGGAAGTCTGGGCTCAGGTGCAGCTAGAGGGCTAGAGTAGCAGCCGTGCAGCCATTAGGAACTCAGGCTGTTTACTGTCATTCCTCAAGAATATCTTTGACCTTACTCTCCAAGGTGAGTGCTCATGTTCCAGCCATCAATTAGTCTTCCTGCCAGCGGGAAGCGGAAAGAGAGAGGCCCACATATACCTTACAGATGCTTTTTAGAAATTACACTTGGCTGCCTTGCTGCAGGGGAGGCTAAAAAATGTCTGTCTTTCCTTAGGGGAGGGATGTGTCAACCTTGGATTGGTGCTTCTATTTTTAAAGAAGGGGAGATGAGTATTCAGAGCAACTGTCAATCTCCTCCACAAAGTGGTACTTACATGGAGAAATTATAAAAGTGGTATTCAAATGACTGCAATTTGGAAAATAGTGTAATAGACTGTGTGATATTTGAGATTGCTTGGACTTAATGTTTGTTTATTTGTTTTAAATAGAACCCGAGCCCACTCCGATGCCAACGAATTCTACAGGTAATACAAGAAAATTGACTCTTTTCCTCTTCTTTAGGATTTGTAAGACCTTCTGATGGACAACTTTTTAGTAATTAAGTACCTAAAAGTTGTTAGTATAATTTAAAAATTATTAGATATATTTAGTCTTGGACCGTAATGACACTAATATGAATCGTCTGTGACAGTGACACATTAACGCCAGTGTTTCATATTCATTGAACATGGGAGGATTTGCTGTGTCTTTGGACATTGAGTTCACAAACTGCTTTTTGTGGATTTTGTGGAAATCTTGGGAAATACAGAAGCCTTGAGGAAATTAAAATTCCCTATAATTCCCATCATCCAGAGGTATACCAAAATGTTTTCAGTGATTAAAGTTATTCCAGTCTCTTCTCTGTGTATATCTAAATAAATATACATACTATGTAATTGGATAATATGTTTATACGTGTTTGAATTTGTTTTTTCTCTTAAACACTGTTGTATGCGCTTTAACCATCCCGCACTTGCTCGGATCGTTAGGTCATCTGTCATTCTCCATGTAGTGGGTGTCTTACAGGGAAATATTTGCTGTTAACCCTGATAGGATTGGGTCAAATAGCATTCTTAGATCAGGGGATAGAATTATTTTAAGGCTTTAAATACTGATTGCTTTCCAGAAAGGTCGGCTTTTCAGCCTAAACAAGTGGAAAGTTTTTCACTACACCTTCAATACGATTAGATAATTTCTCCTTTTAAAATTCTTGACCAAAGTGATGGAAGGAGTAAATCATTAAAAAAAAAAAAAGTCTATTCCAGGAAAGTACTGGGCTAGATGATAGGGATTGGAGACCAAAGCAAGACAGCCTTTTGTCTTTTCGTAGGAACTGTGAAAAAGGTAGGTAAGCCCAGTGTGTTGAGATGTTTGTAGGAAGGTGTGTATGTGGAATACCATGGCACATGTGGCAAAGGAGATGCGAAAGAGTAATGAGGTCAGGGAATTGCATTTCGAGTACATGGTGAGGAAGAGTTGAGCTGGACAGTCAACAGGTCAAGAGCCAGATTGGGAGGACAGATTGGAAGGAGACAAGAGTGAACACATGGAGATTAGAATAGACAACCTCTGGCGGGAATTCTGGGGAACTACTAGGGGAAGAGTTGCAGGTGTATGCAAATAGACTTAGGGAGTAGAAGGGATAGAACTTGATGGAGGTGATGGTGCAGCTCTTTGCTAACAGTACAGATGAAGTTGATGAGTAGGCAGTCGTAGCGTCCACAGAAGCAGCTTGTAGATAGGATAATAGGGCTTGAGAGCCAAACTCTACAGAACAGTAATGTGTAAGAGTTGAGAGGAAGAGGACTGGAGAGGAAGCTGAGTAGAGACGGGCAGAGAAATGTGTCTAAGAAATTGTGTTTTAGGTTTAGTTTTTCAGAGGAAAAAGTGGTCCAATGTTGTAACAAGGACCAGAACTCATTTTGAAAGACTGGCAGTGGTAAGCTAGCTTGTTACCAGGTTTTGCTAGCCAGTTGTGCATCGTTCTTCCCAGCTACACGTTCAGCGATACCATGTTGGTAGCTTGAATTATGGTGGAAATACTCATGCCCTAGAAATCTGCAAATGCTGCAGGACTTCCGGAGAGCACACAGTAGTAGCACCCATTGGAAGTCACCGACTAGGAGGATGTTAAAGATTGGTGAAAACAGAGATGTTGAGGGGAAATTAGTTTCCCAAAGGCGGGATGTGAACCAAAAGTGCGAGGGGGGAAACCATTTCTTTAAAATCATTGTTGGTTCACTTTTAATTTCTTCTGTGGATCTTGATGTAGTTTTCATGCTTGCTCTGCACTGGGTTCTCCAGCAAACTACCATGGAGTTTTCCATGTTTTCTCTCTTTGGGTTCTATAAAGTAGAAGCCAGGACTTGCTTATAGAAAATGCATCAATTGAATGGCAATTAGTGGTTGAAAAACAAACCTTTACATGGTCTCTTTTCATACCTATTGCAGAAAGAGAGCAAATGAGAAATTAAGTGATTATTAAAGAAATCATTCAAAGGGAATCTGATTTATGTAGAAAGGTGTTCAGTGGGGTTAATTATATTAGTTTTTTGCCAGGACATATAAATATTATAAACAAATATGAATGTTTATAAATAATATTTTACCAACAGAATGACTAAATTATGTCAGAATTTGGTGGGAATATTCATAATGTATTAAGTGGAAGACAACCTATTAAGTTCTAGCACATTTTTAATTTTTTTGTTACGTACATGCCTAAGAGAAGTGGCTGGCTGGAAGCAACATGTTACTCTGAATGATGAGATTACTTAATTTACTGTATTTTCTAAGTTTTCCGTCACCAGTAGCAACTTTTCTAACTGTCGAATTATTTTTTTTAATGAAAGAAACTGTAGGTCAATAGAGGTATATTCCCTACTTAAGTCAAAAAAAGTTAAAATGTGTGAATGTTTTACCTATTTACAAAAAAGAATTAGTTTGTGCCATGTTCAGAGTGTTGTTCAGGAGAATCAAATAGCAAATTTGTAAACTTTTTTTTCCTACCATCTATTGTCAGACAAAATTTAGTGATCATGTGTTAAGATTGAAAGGAATACATGTTTAATTTGTAAAGTGTTATTTTGTGTGTTACACAGAACATATAAGCAACAAAAACTTTTAAAGGATTAAAAGTCTGAAAATAAAAAAATAGAAAAAGGTAAATTAAAAAAAAAAGTCTGAAAATAATCATACCCTTTAATCTAAGAATCAGTCCTATCAGAGATGAGATCAAATATTTCCCTGCAAGATGTTTATAGTGTGGAGAAATGAGAGACGACCTGATTGTCCATCCAAGAGCAGGGTGGGTAAAATGCGTGCAGCAATACTCATCGTGAGAGAAAAGGACACAAACATGTATGAGAGTATCCCATCAGTATTGTTGACATATCTTTTATTAGAATCTGTTAGTAATAATTAGTACTAACAGAGGTCTGTTAATACATTGCTTTAGTTCCTAAACTGTGTTTACATTCAAATTAATCCTCACAAGCCTTCATTTCTTTACAGGTATTTGCAGATAAAAAATTATTTGAATTCATGTAGTATGGTAGACTAGAGCTTACCTTCGGACTCTTATAATTTAAATTGGGGGTCTTTGGCTCCTGAGGATCCATTCTTTTATAAATAAAATTTTATTAGAACAGAACCATGCCTATTCATTTGCATGGTGTCCTTGGCCGCTTTTGCACTACACAGTATACAAAACCTAAAATATTTACTTTACTGTCTGCCCCTTTAAGAAAAGTTTAGGGGCACCTGGGTGGCTCAGTCGATTAAGGGTCCAACTTCGGCTTGGGTCATGATCTCACAGTTTGTGAGTTCGAACCCCACGTCGGGCTCTGTGCTGACAGCTCAGAGCCTGGAGCCTGCTTCAGATTCTGTGTCTCCCTCTCTGCCCCTACCCTGCTCATGCTCTGTCTCTCTCTGTGTCTCAAAAATAAATTTTAAAAATGTTAAAAAAAATTAAAAAAAAAAAAAAGTTTACCAGCCCTTTGAAATAAAGAAGATAAGCCTGTCTTGATACCTACTTGAGAAATACTGAGTTGCACTTGTTTCTTACCTTGACTTTTTTAAGTTAATTGTTTTTGTCATAGAAGCAAGGTTATTTATAAAAACAAAACAAAACAAACCTATTTAGTCCCTCACTTGAACACTAGTTCTTGCCCTTTTGTGCGTTTTCTTTTGTGAATTTTATCCAGATGTATACATAGATTTTGTACTTAGATGTACAAACATGTACATAGATGTTAACATAGATAGAATTTTATGATTGCTCGATATTTTCAGAAGCATTTAAAGGCTAGTATTCTGGATATGTAGATAAGTTAATGATCCATTAACTGAAACTTGGCCTTTATTCTTTAAAAAATGGAAAGCATGTGACGTTGGTAGCATTATTTTTAAAAGACAAATTGTTAGATATTGAGAGGTTTGGAAATTTATGTTTTTAAAAAGTTTTGTTTTCATTCCAGCTAAAACCACAACTCTGCCTTCCTCTTCTACAACTGCCACCACAACTACTACATCAGGTAATTGAGTGTTTTTTAAGTGAGGTAGGATGTGTGTACAACATTGCCTTGTACTATTTCTGCCACCATTTTCCAGTTTTATTCATGAATGGTTCTGAGGTAAAACTCCTCTCTTACATTTTGGAGGACCAAGACAGTAGGCTGTTAGAGCAGTAATGGTAGGTTTGCTGCAAGTCCTTCTCGTTCTTTAATGTGTAACCGCATTTGGCATGACACGTTAGAGTTAAATGTGATAGTGTTTCTCCAAAACCCTTTTAGTACAACTCGTAGGTGAGATTTAATTTTTTTATAACTTAACAGATTAAATACTACTACTAAATACTGATTAGTTGTGTGCTGTGTTAGATCGTGGCAATTAGCCGTCCTTTTTTGAGAAAGGTCTAAAAAGCCAAGATCACTGCCAAATGTGCACCTCAGCCATATTTATCCCCATTTGTTTTTTTTGAGAGAGAGAGGGCACATGGGGAAGGGGCAGAGGAGGAGAGAGAGAGAAAGGGAGAGAATCTCAGTCAGGCTCCATCCCACGACACTGGGATCATGACCTGAGCCAAAATCAAGAGTTGGATGCTCAACCAACTGAGCCATCCAGGCACCCCTCTCACCATTTCTTTACTTTCCTTTATAATTCTTAAAAGTGCATCTGAAGAATAACTTAATTAATGATTTGATGTATTGTAAACAAAATCATATTCAGGTTAGGCCACAGAACATTGCAGGTTATGAATCCTTCTCTCTGTATTTAAAATACTGTTCTTTTGGGGCACCTGCGTGGCTCAGTTGGTTGAGCCGCCCGACTTCGGCCAGCTCGTGATCTCACAGTTCGTAGGTATGAGCCCCGTGTCAGGCTGTGTGCTGATAACTCAGAGCCTGGAGCCTGCTTCAGATTCTGTGTCTCTCTCTCTCTCTGCTCCTTCCCTACTTGTGTTCTGTCTCTCTCTCAAAAATAAACATTAAAAAATTTAAAAACAATACTATTTTTTTATTCTTTTGGCTTATTTTCTTGTGCTACTTTTCCTTGGTTTCAAGGAAGGCATTTTGTCTTCACAGGAAGAAATACAGAACAGTCGTAGTTAATTTTAAAGTGGCAGCTCATTATACAGCCACCACAACCCGTGTTGATTTGATAGTCTAAGAAAAAAGAAAAATTTATTTGAAATATGAAATTGCTTTTTACTAAAATGGATGGTGCTCTACTTGAAACGTTTCACTCCCTGAAAAGAAATTTATATTTTGTTTTCTCTAGAAACATTTTACTCTTTGGAAAAGGAATTCAAACTTTTTTGCTTTATTTCTGTATGTTTTGGTAATGCTCCTAAAATTTGCAGAGCAAGATTTAGGGTACCTTTAATAATGAGGTTTTTTGCTTGTTGGAATTTATAAATTGCAGATACTTCAGGTAATTTTCACAGTTTGAAGAATTGCAATTAAATTTTTACTTATATAGTTAGTGAAGTTCAAAAGTTGTGTGAATTTTCAACAAATATTATTTACCATAACAAATATGAATATTTACCATAACAACTAAAAATATATGTAGTCTGAAGAAATTGCACATTTTTAAAGTGCTTGACATGTTCCCAAGGCATAATTTATGTACCAGAAGAATCTTTTGCTGTTATTTTCATATTTAAATTTGTATGGTAGCATTGACCACTCGATATTGCTGGATGGAATGAATGGGATAAATGGTTGTCTCCCTCAATTAGGGATAAATTCTAGCCGTAAAGACTTGACTCGAGCAAATGCTTTATAGAGTTGAACACATGGCAAAGTAGAAGCTCAGGTGGGTCTTGAAATTAGGATAGAGGATCATTAAACTCACTAGGTGTTATTTTTCCCCTCTTATTTAACAGGTACAACTAATACCACTTTAACTCCAACTGCACAACCAGGGCGGAAGTCCACCTTTGACGCAGCCAGTTTCATTGGAGGAATTGTTCTCGTCTTGGGTGTGCAGGCTGTAATTTTCTTTCTCTATAAATTCTGCAAATCGAAAGAACGAAACTACCATACTCTGTAAACAGACCCATTAAATTAACAAGGACTGGTGTGTATAACTCACGGAAACCAAAATATTATCTTTCAAGATGTCCCACGTGGAAGACGCTATTCCAGGATCTTTAAATTTTCAAAGGATGCATATAGGATGTTTTGGAGCATCGTCCTTGAAGAAAAATCACTTAAATCATTTTGCTCAACAGGAATATTTAAAATATTCTGCATGAATCCTTGTGGCTGTCTTCTTTTATTTTAAATGGCTGCTGCTGTGGGATTATGTTCTCTCTTCTTGACATACCAAATGTAACTCTGTAAGTGATGGAAAACATTGTCCTGCGCAGATAACCTCATGACTCTTTTGGCAGTTTAAATTTAGTCATTTTAAAGCTTGAAAGCTGCATTATTTTCATCCTAACTCAGGATGTAGTCTAGTGACCAGAGTTGAGAAGAATGTGCCAAATGAGCATCAATCAGGTGGATTTTTGGCTGTCCTTTCAAAAGTGGAATAAATCTATAAATTTAGTATCCTTAGAGTAAACTGTATCTTTAGAGTAAAATTTTGTGCTTGATAGCAGTTATTTTTTCTACATTAGAAATAAGATGCCACACAGGGAATTACATTCCAGATTTAAAGGAACGAATGGAAAGGATACAAACCATTAAACAATAGCAGGTTATTGTTCATCCTTGTAAAGCACCTTATATCACTGAGAAAATAAAGAACAGTGCCTTAAAAGACAGACTGAAAGGTAGACTGTAACTTAAAATGTTTGTGATTTGTTCTTTTACATCAAGGAAGGTGAAGGTTGGTCTGATGATGTAACTGTTGATGAGCCGAGGCGTAGTAAACCTACTTTTAGATACCATACTGTTAGTATTTAACTAAATACTATTTTATTTCAGACCTGAGTAAGTTAAGCTAAAACTAGATACTCCACAAAGCTGAAAGCCTTCACATATTGAACTTCTTCGGCTGTTAAAAGTATAAAGCTAAAGTTGATTTAATTAATTATATTTTCCTTTGTACTTCAACACTGTTGTACCATGGAAGGATTTTCACCAAGCTTTCTTGAAAAGTAATTCTTTCATGAGGCAAGAAGGAAGGAAGTTGTTTTAGAGTCATTTACTAGCTCTTTAATGAGACAATCACTTTAAGTTTTGAGACCAGAAATGTGACCGGTATAATTTTAGAATATCTAAGGATTTTTGGTTGATTGGATTACTGTAGATTTTTAATGATTGCCCTGGATAGACAGATTGTACTTTTTCTTTCTTTCTCTTTTTCTCTCCCATCCTTCTTACTTTCCATTCCCATAGCGTAATAAGCATGCATACTTTAGTTTTTTTTTTTAGTTTTCTTAGGCAGCACTAGTTTTTTCAGTTTTAGAGGGATACTTCTCCCCTGCCTTTTACATTGGATTAGTTCAGAGGTTTACATTAATTTTTAAAAAGCCTTTGCTTTTCTAGGTCATTAATGGTTTTTAGTTTCTTTAGCCTGTAGGGGCTGAGTTTAGCACTTGGTTTGCAGAATTTTGTAGTAGGAAATGACAAGTTGCTTTGGTCCATTTCATTAGCCAAAATTCCTTGCATTTAGATTGTATTCAAGTTCTTAAAATGAAGATTTACTGTTTCTTTGTTACTTGCTGGTACAGCTAAAGTTTGTTTTACTTGCACATTTGTACATACACCCAATCTTTTCAAGTGCCTTAATTGTTTAAAAAAAATCTCTGGCTTCAAAGGTTTTTGGGAAAAGGTAGGTTTACCTCATATTTTTGTGTTTTCATTAGTAATATTCATTAGTAATTATAGTTCTAGGAACCTCACAAACACTTTTAATATGGTGCCATGGCTGTTAGTTTTTAGCAAGTGCTAGAAGATCCAAGATTCATTTGAAAATATACAGAATTTCCATTCTCCCAAAGTGGCAAAATTTAGCTACAGTGGTATAATCGTCATTTACTTAGATATGTATACCTTATCACACATTAATGTCCATACAGCAATTTTTGTGAAAATGGTAGCTGATGGCGCCTTCTCATCTTCTGTAATTTTGAATTTTGCTCTAATAACAAAACCGTAATATGAAACCAGTTAGATTTTGCAAGAAGAGCTCTTACAACAGAACTCACAGCCTTTCCCCCCTTCCTTTAGCAATTTACTATCTTGAGCCATTAAAAAAATTTTTTTTAAATCCAGAAGATATATAGAAACTTTTTCAGATTTTCTTCTGATTTGTTCATGTGGATGTAGTTCTATCAAAACACCTTACTTTACCTTACAGTTATTTGTTGCACAGGCAGACACTGCTGTATTTAGAAATTTCTATTTCAGTTCATTAAAAACTGTAAAAACAACCTGTATCATGTACCAAACTGATTTAAAATAAATCTACATGTTTATTGAACCTATCTGTCCGATTTTTTATTAACTGAAGTGTTTTTTGCATTTTGATTATGAAGTTTACTGGCAGTGAATTTACCTTAGCAGTCTGCTTGGATACGGGTTGTCTCTATTATAACTCTGTTCTACAAGACCAGCAGATAGTAACTAAGATATGCATTCACCAGCGGAGGACAGAGGTTTAGAACGTTTTAGTGCTTTAGTGCATACAGCACTTCAGTGATGTTGGTCCATTGTCTTAATTGTATTCTCTGAGAAATTGGTCGTCATCATCTTCTGTTACTCTGTACATATCTTTGTTTTCCTTTGTTGCTTTTTAAGACTTTTTCCTGTATCAATGCTGGTCTGAGCAATTTGATTAGGATTTGCTGTGCTGTCATTTCTTATTTGGGGTTTGTTGAGTCTCTTGGATAGGATGTATATATGCCTTTCATCAGATTTGGACATTTTTCAACTACTATTTCTTCAAATATTTTTTTCTGTCCTTCTTTGTTAGGGATTCCGATTACACGGGCTGCTGGAAGTTGACCCACAGTTGATCGATCCACTGTTCGGTTTTTTAATCTTTCTGTTTTGTGTCCGATTACTGTCTTCAAGTTCACTTATCTAGTGTGTTTTTCATTGCAGGTGTCTTCGTTTTTAGAAGGTCATGTTTTTTGTTTTTTATCTTCCATGTCTGCATATTCAATCTTTAGTTTTTGATCATATAGTGGTGTGTTTTTTTAAATGCCTATGTCTGCTAATTCTAATACTGGGTCAGTTTGATTTTTTTGCTCATTCTGGGTCATACTTTACATGTTTCTTTGCATGCACGTTGTAAATTTTAACCTGATGGATGCTGGTTATTTTTGTTCTGGGACACAAAACAGTTTGATCCTTTTAGATCTTACATTTAAGCTTTGTTAGGTGAGAGCAGAGCAGCATTTATTCTAGGGCTACGTGTCCCCCAGTTCTGAGGCAAGACCCTTCTGCATACCCAGTGTCCCTGGAGTGTGGGGCTTTCTAGCCCGGGCTAGTGGGAACAGGCTCTGTTCCTAGCCTTGGGCGGGCTCCCGGGTCCTTGTTCCTGGAAAGCTTTCCCAACCTTGGGTAATTAGCTTGTGCATATGCTGACCAATATGTTGCTGAGACTACACTCTGAAGATCTCTGGAGTTCCTCTTTCTGTGGCTTTCCACCCTGTTCCTTTGCTCTGGGAACCCCACCTGCCTTCCCCTGCTTTGACTTTAGCTCCATTTCCTCAGGTCAGGAAGTCCACTGGGCTCTGTCTGGGTGTCCTCTCCCTACATCATTGCTTAGAAATTCAAGGCAGTAAGCTGGGTTGATCATTCCCTGGCTTTCAAGAATCACTGTCCTTTGCTCAAAGTCTAATGTATCGGATCAAAGTCCAATGTATTGAAAACCACTGTCGTGTATGTGTGTCTGGTTTTTCACTGTGAGGGTAAGTACAGTTTCTTCATCAAGATGAGGATTTTATTTTTTTCTATTTGCAAGATGAGGATTTTAAAGTCTTAAACTATTCAACATAAGTGTGTCGGCTTTGACCATCCCCCAGGCCCTTTCCTTTGCTTGCCCCCCTCCACTTTGCAGAGGTAATTACTGGAACTGGTCTGGTATTAAACTCCCTCCCTCCCCCGGCATTTTTTTTATGTACTATGTGTGTACCTTAGAAAATACATAATGTGGGGCACCTGAGTGGCTCAGTTGGTTAAGCATCCAACTTCGGCTCAGGTCATGACCTCATGGTTTGTGAGTTCAAACATCGCGTCGGGCTCTGTGGATAGCTCGGAGCCTGGAGCCTGCTTCGGATTCTGTGTCTCCCTCTCTCTCTGCCCCTCCCCCATGTGTGCTCTGTCTCTCAAAAATAAACAAATGTAAAAAAACTTAAAGAAAGAAAATACATAATGTGTTTTATTTTAACATCATCCTGCAGTTTCTTTTCACTCACTAATTCTTGCAGATCTTTACAAGTTAGTATATGCAGCTACACAGAATTCTTAAATCCTCTCTTAGCATATGTAGTATGAGTATCATAAGTACCTATTGAAGGATAGTAGGTTTGCAAGTTTCAGTTTTTACTGACACTTCTGCAGAGAGTATCTTTGCGCCTCCCCCCTTGTTTATGTGTGAATATCTCTCTAGAGTAAATGCAGAAAAGTGGAAATCTGCATCTAGGGATTACACTTCGAAAATTTTAACAGACTGAGATTGCCTTCCATTCCCACAAGCTAGGGTACCAGAGTGTTTCTACATCTTTTCCATCTGATGTTGGCAGAGTTAAATTTTAATACTCTGTATTAAATGAAAGGACTTGCTTACTGTCTTGAATTTGTACTTCCTCTGTGAATTGTGTTTTTTTTTTTATTGTCTTCTCTTAATTGTAGAGTTATTTTTATCTTAAAATATGCTGGGTGCTAATCTGTGGTCAATGGATTTTTCATCAATCAATATTTTCTTCAAGTCTTTCTCTTTGATTATGGTGTCTGTATCACCAGAGTACAATTGTGAGACAAACCACCCAGGTGCTCAGGCACCCAGAGAATTCCCTGTGTTCCAGATGTCAGTGAACTATTCCACCTTTCAATTAGACCAGTCATTTCCAGGTGTCCAGGGATGTCAATTTCATGGGCATGAGTTCACTGCAACATTTCCTTTACTATGAAATTGATTATTCCTTAATTAGAAACAATGCTATATGAAATGCCATGATAAAGCATTCTGTGTGTGCATCAGATGGTAGTGCTGGCAGAAGCATAGACACAGGAAGGCAATCCATGTCCAGATTATGTGTCTATTCTACTGAAGATGAATCTCTGTCCTCTATGATGGCAAAGGCCCAATTTAATCAAATTGCCATCACATGGATGGCTGTTACCCACGGGAGCAATACCATCTTGCAACCTCAGTATTGATCTTGGCCCTTGACAGGTTAGGCAGTTGGCAGTAGTGCATGACAGCCTTGATAAGGGGAAATCATGTTGTTGGTTGAGTCCATGCAAAGCCTCTAACTCTGCCAGCATGGCCACATTCATGGGCCCATTGGGCAAGCACTGGGGTAGCTGGGGAATGAGACTGACTGACACCCATATAAAGCATTATATTGTCCACCTGATTATTAAGAGCCTTCTCTGCTGTAGATGCCTTTTGCTGGGGACCGAAATGGGACACAGATATCTTCACAGTATGTTCCCATTCCAAGATCCATCCACATACCTCTTTCTAGATTTACTTGTCACCAACCTTTAATGTTTCTTCCAAGTCCCTATCCAGCCAAACCATTAGCAACTACCCAGGAATTCGTGTGGATATGTACTTCTGGCCATGTCTCAGATCAGACACACCGAATGTACTATTTGCAATTCTCACAGGGAAGATTTTCTTTCACCTCCTTCATTTAGGTTAACCCCAAGTTAACTCCCAAGTGGAGCATAGTGCTGAAGCTGTCCTCTTCTGGGTGGAACCAATATGCCATACAGACCTGTCTGTAAACCAGGCTTAATTTTTTTTATTGGCCAGCTAGTTGTTAGAAACACCCAGGGCCAGAGGTATTGATTGAGGAAGAGAATGCGACAGAAGTTGATGTTGAAAGAATCTGAGCCACATATTCATGGAAGCTATCTGTACCTTTAAGACGTGCTCAAGTAAGTTAGGTCAATTGTATACTATCTCCATCGATGATAGATTGCTGCTGTGCATGCTCAAGTTTATGACGAGGTGGATACTCCAACTTCCAAATCATGATGTGAAGCTCAGGCTACATGCTCACCTACTATCCCATGGTTAGGTAGTAAGTCTCAACCAAGGCACAAAAGGAAAACAGTTATCCTCAGAAGAGGGCACAGATTTGCTCCAAAGTCTTAGGGCTCTGCCCTGTGATTCTGCTTGATAAAGGCCCCATACATGCCAGGATACCTTTAGTATCATCGGCTTTGCTGGATCTTAGGACCTATGATGGCAGCACTGCTCATACTGTAACTCAAATTCATGACAGAGCCTTCTCTTGCTCTGGTCCCCACTCAAAGTTAGTAATCGTATACATAACTCTATAAGTGGGTTGAAATAGCAAACTCAGATATGGTACACGTTGCCTTCAAAATCCAAAAAGGCCTACTGCGCATCATGCTTTTGTTTTTCATGGTACATAGTGTGAGACGAAGCAACCTGTCTTTCTTCTTGGAGGGGGATATTTAACATGCTCCAAACCATTGCACCCCCAAGAAGCTTCATTGGGGTTAATAGCCTCAAAGTTTTGTGGAATTCTGTCCTTTACCTTCTAGTTCTTGTATGCCTTACTAAGGCACCTAAGTACTTACTACCTCCTCTTCATCATATCCAATCAGCATAATGTTATGGACATAGTGGACCAATGTGATTTTTATAGACTATCGTGATGATCAAGGTGTCTACAGACTATATCATGGCAGAGAACAGAATTGACGAAGCCTTAAGACTCTGACAGAATACTGCTGTTCTACCAGGTAAAAGCAAACTGCTCCTCATGGTCCTTACGATTTGTTATGGAGAGAAAGCCATGACAAATTAGGTCAATAACTGCATAACAAATGCCAGGAGGATATTCATTTGCCCCAGTAAGATACTACATCTGAGATGGCAGCTGCAGTTGGGACCACTATCTGATGAAGGTGTGAACCTGATAGTCCCTAGTCTTTTTCCAAGATCCACCTATTTTCTGCACAGGCCAAAGTGGTGAGTTAAGTGGTGACGTGATAGGTATCATCGCCCTTGCTTCCTTCAAGTTTTGATGGTGGCATTAATCTCTGCAGTTTCCCCAGGCATGTAATGTTGCTTCTAGTTTACTTTCTTGATAGGCAAAGTTCCAGGGGCTTCCAATGATCCCTTCCTACAATAATGAGACTTCAACTCATGGGTTAGAGAACCAATATAAGAGTCCTTTCAGTTGTTAATTCGCCTATTCCAATTATACATTCAGAAACTGTGGACATAAAACCACCTGGTGGGTCCTCGGACCAACTGAGTCCACTGTAATTTGAACCTGAGATTCCTTCTGTTACCTCACTGTAAACCTTCATTTGGACTGGTGAGCCACAGTGTGTTTTGGGTTCCCAGGAATTAGAATTTAGTGCCTATTCTTCACCAAATGGTCTGGATATTTCTTCCTTTCTGATGAACAACAACTCTAGCAAATGATGGACGATCCCTTAGGAAAACATTTGGAAGAATATTTACAATGTGGGGGAGAGTCCTTCCTCAAGGGAATCCAGCCTCCACTGCAGTCAAGGGGCCCTGGTCTGTGAACTGACTTAGGTATGGAATCTGAGTGAGAGACTATGACTCTCCACTGTGCTGACTCCATCCAGGCTTTGACTACCAGAGTTTTTCCTCTTATATAGACCGAGTAGTATTCTAGTTGGCTGCCCATATGTTTTCATTCGGGGGAACACATTGACCACCAGCAAAGATCTCTCTGTGCCAGGTCTGTAATATGACTACTGAGATGTCCCTGCTGTCCTTTATAATAGACATACCCACCTGGTCCTTGGCAATTGCCTGCTGCTATTCTGGGATGGCATCATGACCACTGAAATGAGAGAGCCCATCTTAACAGCAGTGAGAAATGACAAGATTGTGAATTCGACTGTCATTGTAATTTAGCATTCTGCACAATTAAAATGTGTGCTTCACTTTTAGCAGTATTACCCCTGTGACTACAAGAAATAGATTTTTTAAAAGGCTACTGTGGAAGCCCTCTGGTTTTCAGACCATGATTTGAGCTGAGAATTAAAGGACCAGAGCTTGTCATTTTCTTCTTAAGTGCTGAAGTGCATCCAAAAAAGTCCATCCCACACCCCATTATTTATGGTCATCACTACTGCCATGAGAGTCAGTGTAGTAGCAATTTGGGCTCCCGAGGCACAGACTTCAGTAGGTACTTAATCACAACCTACCATGGATAACAGCTTGGTTAATTTGTCATGCCACTGCATGCAAAGGAATACTAGCATTCCATTTCCTATTGTCAAGGAGCTCAGCACTGTGTTCAAGCCCAAGGGTGCAACCAAACAAATCCCCAAATCCTACCTTTCTGAGTCTGTCCCTTAGGATCCCTCACTACTGGTATCAGTTCTATATTATTCATGGGCCAATTAGAAGACCGAAACACACAGTAGTCAAACTGGGAGAAAGTTTAATTAACTATAACCAGGGATTGAAGTAATGGGAGGAGTGGCTGATCAGCAATAAAGAGAACTCTGAAGAATACAGAGATGGCAGATAGAGTGAGCAGCCATTACCCTCTGGGGCTGACATCCATTGGAGAGGGTGTGACCTCATTAGACAGGGTGTGACCACAGCTCACTGGATGGCAGAGAAGCTCACTGAGGCTGTGAAGCAGCCCTCACAAAAGGAGGAGCAGGAGGAGAAAGCCCTTGATGAAGGGCACCTTGCCAGTGGCCCTCCAGCATGAAGCACACGCACTACAGAAACCTGATGCCGTGGGAGCCACACCTGAGGCAGAAGCCTGCCTAGAGAAGAACCCCAGAAGCTGGAGAAGAAACCCTTCCTCATCCAGCATCCCTCCAGTACTCTCTACTGACAAAGCTTACTATCTTGTAGTTGGTGAAGAAGTATTTTCATGGTCCATATTAATTACATCACAGCAGACAAGGATGAATTTAGAGCTATGAGCTTATAAGTTGATAACTGGCACCATATCTTTTCATGCTGAATTTTTTTTAACATTTTTAAAATTTATTTTTGAGAGACAGAGACAGAGCGCTAGCAGGGGAGGGGCAGAGAGAGTAGGAGACACAGAATCTGAAGCAGGCGCCAGGCTCTGAGTTGTCAGCACAGAGTCCGATGCAGGGCTCAAACCCATGAACCATGAGATCATGACCTGAGCTGAAATTGGATGCTTAACTGACTGAGCCATCCAGGTGCCTCTGTCTGTCATGCTGAATTTTTAGCTTTGATATCAAAGTCATCAGTCTTCCTCTTGGCTTTTGTTTCTCATGTTCTATTTCAGAAATACATTTGTATATATGTCTGTGTATGTGTGAGTGTATGTGTGTGTGTGTGTGTGTGTGCAAATACATCTTGAATCCATTCAGAATTCATTATGTATGGTGTAAGGCAATAATTTAATCTACTTCGAATAAACTCAACCTTCTCCTTAATTTGAAAAGCTACATATATCATATATAAATTTATGTGTGTAAATGTTTCTCTGACCTATTCTATTCATTCACTTATCTATTTATTCCTTTACCCAAGATACATTTTCTTGTCTGAACAAAATGCCCTGGATTAGGACTTTACAAAAGTCTAAAGAGGGTTTTAGTATTTGTAGGAAGAATAAAAAAACTGTTAAGAGAGGATACGTTCTTAAGTGAAACAAATAGAAATAAGTGCTTTAGGGGCGCCTAGGTGGCTCAGTCGGTTAAGCACCGACTTCGGCTTAGGTCATGATCTCACGGTTTGTGAGTTCAAGCCCCGCGTCAGGCTCTGTGCTGACAGCTCAGGGCCTGGGGCCTGCTTCCGATTCTGGATCTCCCTCTTTCTCCGCCCCTCTCCTGCTCACACTCTCTCTGTCAAAAGTAAATAAACATTAAAAAAAAAAAAGAAATAAGTGCTTTGAAGTTTGTTTAGATTTATCTCTGTTCTGGTTTTTCACTCTTAATAAATAGTGCTTAGCAGCAATGCCATCTCCCCTGGCTAATACACCTCCTCAGTAATCTAGAACGCATAATAGGAGGCTGCTGGTTGACCAAAGGCAAGCCCTAGGTTGTAGAAATGCAAATCAACTCTTAGGTCTCAGAACGTAAGGCCAAATCCTACTTCACCTGGAACTTTTGGGATGCTATCATCTCAATTATTCCATACTATCTTCTGATACTGATAATAAAAATTAGATAAAGGTTTAAGGGAGGCTCAAATCATATTTATTCATTCAGATGCTCAAAGAAATAAAACTTGGAGGATATATGATTACCAGTCTGGTTCTTATGGGATTATGGATGGAGCTGTGTGAACTTGAAAAGCTGAAAGGTGAACATTTTCTGTCACATTGGGTAGAAGGACGCTGTCAATCCTTTTTTTGTGTTTAATGGGTACCTGAAATATAAAGATTAAATAGATATTGGAGATATCATTAAAAGTCACTGTTACTGCTAAGACCAAGATCATTGGTTCAGTTTGGGTTAGGCCATTTAGTGTGCCTTCTCCTATTTGACACTTGTCATAAAGTGAACTGGTCAAGAATTAGTCTATCAAAGGAAAGCCTTTTTCGGCTAAGAAAAAAAAGATATCCCATATGTGGAGTAATCTAAAAATTCCTTACTATTTTATCATTTGTGTTAGTCCAGTGTTTTGCTTTGTTTCGTTAAGGCAATCGTTGGTGGTCTTACATTTCAGCCATGTATAAATTCTTCTTCAATATTCATTTATCTGATTTGTCTCTTAGGCTTTAAGAAGGCAGAGGTTAGATATATTTGAAGAGGCTCCAATTGTTTTGTGCCTTTCCTGGACCTTAGGCTTATTGCTTGGGGTTTCTATGGCATTTACACGCTAAGGGGCCCACAAAACACTCCCTTCTTTATTAGGGGTTATTTAGACCATCACTGTTCTGAATCTTTCAAATACAATGGATCTCCTCTGATGCATTTAGCTACTTAAGCAACCCTCTCAACCATGAGCTGTGATCACCAACCTCCCCCACAACAGCAACATTTGCTTTTGGGAGTGAAATGGAGATGGAGAGAGTCTTAAAAGCCCTTGTGGTTCCATACACACCAACTGAATGTTGCTTCCTTTTGGAAAAGGCTTTTGCAGAAACAAATAGATATATACTAGAATCTCACCTTTTGGTAAAAGATGGCTGCACAGAGATTGGTATGTCAAGCCAATGGTGGGCATTAATAATGTGACCACCATTGGATCCACTTACCAATTGGTCAAGGATCACAAATGGAAGTCCCTGACCTGTTTCTTCTCTTTCTGTGTATGACTTTTTAACTGCATGTTTAGAAATAAATTGCAAATTTTTGCAGCAAATTTTTGGTCGAATAACCAGACCATCAACTGCAGAATTACACCCTCGAAAGAGACCTTAGAATGGCATATTTCTCTGATAGAATGATTAAATTTTTTCCTTTTAATTTTTCTCAAAGCAAGAGAGAAGAATTTTAAATGTGTTGACAGGGAAATGTCTGGAGGGGATTCTGAAAAACAATCAGGCAAAGGTGTAATACTTATTAAAGTAGTGCAGAGAAGGCAGTGGAAGAGGGTGTAAATGTTGTTTTACATAAACTAAAAGCTGAAAAGTTAAAAAAAATCTTCATACACATGCTATGCCTGGACCTGATCTGTGTGCCAAGAATTTCTTTGGAGGGTAGATTTCCCACATGTTGTTGTTGTTTTTTAAGTTTATTTATTTTTGAGAGACAGAGAGCAAGTGGGGAAGGGGCAGGGAGAGAGAGAGAGAGAGAGAATCCCAAGCAGGCTCCATACCAATAGCATGGAGCCTGATGTGGAGCTCGAACCCACGAACTGTGAGCACTGCTAGTTAATTATTGCAGGTGATTGAAGAAAAAGAAGAAATTCAGAGACAGAACACAGCAAAGTGTTGATATTGACTTACACATCCATTTATTTAAACAAACACTTTTTTTTTAACTAGCAGCATCAGATCTCTTATCTGAGTTCCCTGGCACAGCAGAAAGTTTCAGAAATCATTCTAAAAATGTGTGAGAAATGCGGCACCTGGGTGGCTTAGTCAGTTGAGTGTCTGACTCTTGATTTCAGCTCAGGTTTGATCTCACAGTTCCTGGGGTCGAATCTGAGCCAAAATCAAGAGTCACTTGTTGGGATGAGCAATGGGTGTTGTATATAAGTGATGAATCATGGGAATCTACTCCCAAAGCCAAAAGCACACTGTATACACTGTATGTTAGATAACTTGACAATAAAATGTATTTTTAAATAAATAAATAAATAAATAAATAAATAAATAAATAAATAAATAAATAAATAAGTGAAAATATGTAATTGAGTAAGTGCTTTTGGGCTGAATTGTTTCAACATCAGAATTCTATTATTGAGGAGTAGCATCAACAAGATGGCAAAGTAGGAAACCCTGGACCATCCTTCTTCTCACAAACACATCAATTTGGCAACAATTCATGGACAAAGCCCCTTTATGAGAAATCCAGAATTTTGTTATCTAACCCAAGAATCTAGATAAGAGTCTGATATATAATGTTTTTTAATGTTTATTTATTTTTGAGAGAGACAGAGAGACAGAGCATGAGCAGGGGAGGGCCAGAGAGAAAGAGTGGGAGACACAGAATCAGAAGCGGGCCCCAGCTGACAGCTGGGAGCCCAACGCAGGGCTCAAACCCACAAACTGTGAGATCATGACCTGAGCTGAAGTTGGATGCTTAATGGACTGAGCCCCGAGGTGCCTGATATATAATTTTTTAAATTTAACTTTGAAAAAAACCTAACCTAAAACCATAATTTCATATTTACATTTTTCATTGTTTCACATATATAATCAAATTTATCATTACTTACAGTTTCCGGCCTTTGAATCTTTCTTGTTATTTTACTGCTCATAAGATTAGTCTTTAAAAGGTGTTGCTGGGAGTATCTGAAAGGTGTGGAAGCAGAACTCAGGGAGTACTGACCCCGAGATATAAGGCCTGTAATGTTAAAAATGTTAAAATTTTAGAAAATCTTGAAATGGGCATCTAATCCAGCTGTGTCAATTTTGAACGAAGACGTCAAAACCTGCATGGAATCTTTTGCCTGAGGGTCACATGACCAAGTGAAAGAGAAGGACATGATAGGTGACTTAGACTATGGTGGGTAGGAGTGGACAGACTTAGGGATATTCAAATTAAAAGGACTTGGTAATTAACTGGACTTACAGGGTGACAAAGAATAGCTCCCAGATTTCTGGCTCAACCAACTGGTAGATGTTAATTTTAGTTTATGGTGGATTTTATGATCCTGGCATGTATAAACTCAATAATAATGGTTGGTTAAAAGATTAGAAGGGTAGGTGGGTAGGAAATATGGGTATGTAGAGAGAAAGCAGATAAATAATAGTTCGGCATCCCTGAAAAGCTAGGAGCGAGTGGGATCTCAAGCATTGGGACTGACCCAGGGAAGAAGCGAGGCATTTTATTTGAAAAGACCGAGAAGCAGCTGAGTATCTAATGTAGGTGGGCTGGAGTCAAGAAATAGAGGGGAGTTCCCATCTGATGGCTTTTCTTTTTTAACTTTTTAAAATGTTTATTTATTTTTAGAGAGAGCACGAACAGGGGAGAGGCAGAGAGAGAGAATTCCAAGCATCCTCCATGCTGTCAGCGTAGAGCCCCTTGTGGGGCTCGAACCCACAGACCGTGAGGTCATGATCTGAGCGTAAATCAAGAGTCAGACGCTTAACCAACTGAGCCACCCAGGTGCCCCCTCCATGTGATAACTTTTAACCACTCTGTGAATCTGGAGGTAAAGTGTTGGCTGGAGAGGAGGACAGTGTCTGAAGAGACCAGAGAGATTTAACATAGTTGCTGGGAAGAGGGGAGAGAGTGAGCTCACCCATCCTCAGCTCCAGGGGAGGGACATGTGAGCAGGGCTTAAACCCACCAAGCATCTTAGTCTCTGGCCTTCATGATTTGTTCGAATTGGGGCACATGACCCGAGTCAGCCCAGTCAGGGGCTAATTCTTTTGAACTGTCCCATCTCCACACCCACTTCTGCCATGCGAGCCAGGACAGGATGGAAGGTATAGCAGTGGCGGTCATCTTGCTTCCCGACGGGTTACCTCCACTTCGTTTCTGCTCCCAGCATTCTCGGAGCCCAGAGGTCAGACAGAGAAGTCAGGCCTGGGGAAGTAGGTCAGACCTGCACCAAGCGAACTGAAGCCGGTCTACCTCTGAACATTTCACAGTTTTGTCAGCCACGTGATTTCATTTTTTTTTCCTTAAGCATTTTAAGACTAACTGCACTAGAGCATATTATAGTTTCCCAGGAGGTGCAAAATCCTAAGGGGACTCCATGCTAATGGCAAGTAAGGAGAGATTGCTCCTTAAGTCTGCCTTTGCTTCTGATGCTTCTGATGCAGGGAGCAGGGTGGCTGCTGCTACCACTGCTACAGAAAGGAGAGACCTTGGTCACTTCGCATTTTCAGCTAGACAACAGCTGAGAAAGGAGTGGGAATGGCTTCTACCTGGTCACATTAATAGTATAGCTGTCCCCCTGGAGTGCTGAGTATTAAATAGACAGGTGGATCCGGTTCCTCCCCTCCAATGAATCTACACGTAGGTAGTCGCTGCAGCGGGGGACTGGAGGAGGCTGGGGCTTAGGAGTAACTTCCAGCTCTGCTTCCTGGGAAAGAGGCTTCTCTTTCACTCCTGCCACATCCCCAGTCCTAGGGACTAGGGTTCTGCCCCATCCCACACCAATCTCGTGCCTCACTCTGTTTCTCCTTCATAAATGTGCAGGTGTTGGAGGACATGGAGGAAAGTTTGAAAGGACGCATTAACTCAGAAAGAGGTTGAAAAGATGCTTGGCTGGCTTAGCCAGCAGAGCAGGAGACTTTTGATCTCAGGGTCCTGAGTTCAAGTCCCACATTGGGTATAGGGTTTACTTAAGTAAATTTAAAAAAACGTCTTTCGCTGGGCTGGAGGCACAGGGGCAAGGAAGAGAAACAGGAAAATCCCACAGAGAGTGGAGAGGAGAGTGCAAGGTACAGAACTGCTCAGGATCAGTGGCCAAAATAGGGCCCTTGGGGACTTTTGATGTTCTTCCTCTCTTTGGACGGGGCAGTTGGAGTGGGGAACCTCACGCTGCGGTCAGAGCCCAGGCAGTAGGCGCAGAGGCAGGGAGGGGAGCTCTGGGCTTTACCAGTGAGTCCAGCCCTGCTTTCAGCAAACCCAGTGTAACTCCACCTTTGTCTGCTTGATCTTTGACACTGATCTTTCTGTTTGTGAAAGGCTGTTGTTTTCTTTTATATTCAACTGGTAAATATCCAAAAGCAAACATAAAGAACACACACGTATGAAAGTGTTGAAATATAGTAACAAACATTTGCACAGTTATTCAGTCCTGGTTATTGATATTTGATGATATTTTTGATAGTCAGAGCTAGAAAAGAACTTGGAATTAATTTCATCCTCAACTTATAGGGAAGGAAGCTAGTCTAGAGACAGTCTGGGTTTGGCCTCTGCTCCATGCTCCACTGCCCAGAGGGCTGTTTTCATTTTCATTTCCATAGCACTCCTCAAGCCCCCAGCACCCAAGAATCACAATATGTTGATAAATAACCCCTGAGAAATGTGGTCATTGATGTCCCAAGGCATTAAGATGCTTCAAAATATAGTGAAGTACCCAATGTTCTTTAAGTGGTACATGACACCCTCCTGAGACAAGTTCTTATGACAAACATTTTAGTATAGGATGTCAGTCCTCTAAGGTGAACTAAAGTGGAAAGATATGACTGCAAATCAGAATTAAGTTTTATTCATTCATGTATCATTCATTCATTCATTCAATAGCCATCAAGGAGCACCTATGCAGTAACCGCTGGGTTGTTACAGCTAGTCCGTGAGACCCTCGGTTTGCTCTAGCCAGAGTAGGGTACATGCTTACCGCCTGGTGAGCTCATCTGGACAGACCATCGCTCAGCGCCATTAAGCTGACTTTGTAGCTCTTCTATGCGCTGGAAAGCTGCCAGCCTTGTGCTGCGTTCCTGGGCAAGCCGGCTTCTCAGCTGAGGGGAAAAGCGCTTAGGAAGCAGAGATGCTTTTTAGTGCACGCCTTAGTTCCTGGGGTTACGAGGAGAGTGTGGGTCCAGGCCACCCCAGGAATACTAGTCTTCACACAGTGCTGGTCAGGCTGAACTCAGTCTTCTGAAAATCAAGAGCTCCAAGAAGGCCAAGACCTTAACCAAAGATGAGCAGAGGCAGCCCTTGGACCCCCTTATCACCTTATAATAGCCAGGAGTTTACTCACAAAATTTATATCTTTTATGTTTATTTCACCAGAGGGGAGGGGAAGAGAAGAGGGGGAGAAGGACCCTCAGTTCACAGAGGACCTTGTCAGCCAGGCCACGAAACTACCCCAAGGACAGGAGGAAGTCCCTGGATGGTTTCAAGCAAACGAAAGACTTGATTTCTTTCCCAGATCTCTGTCCTCAGCTCAGCTCATCCTCTGCAGGGATACCCTGAGCACCATCTCCCAGGCCTTATATAAGGCCCATACTCAGAGGCGAGCTTTTGTTTTTTAATGTTTTTTGTTTTGTTTTGTTTTGTTTTTTACTCTGAGAGAGAGAGTGCGCATGAGTGAGCACATGAGCAGCAGAGGGGCAGAGAGACGGAGAAAGAGAATCCCAAGTAGCCTCCACACTGTCAGCATACTGGGTCCCACTAACAGTGAGAGAGATCATGACCTGAACACAGATCAAGAGCTGAATGCTCAACCGACTGAGCCACCCAGGTGCCCCAGAGAGGCGATCTTTGTGTTTACTCATGTGGTTCTCTGCTCGCATGGCTGGCCCATATGGGTGGATCCAAGGTGCACCTCATCTCTATAGATGAGAGGTACTTTTTCTTTTGAAATTTATTTTTATTTATATAAATATAAATTTATAGACTATAAAAAGTAATTTAATCATAAAAATTATTCAAAAGTAATATGATTATAATTATCTCATAAAATTATAAAGTATAAAAAAGTAATAATTATAAAAAAGTAATAATGGTAGGGTGGATCGCATAGTGCCCCCGCCATTCATGTCCACCTGGAATGTCAAAATGTGACCTTACTAAGAAATAGGCTTTGCAGAGATTATTAAGTTATGATGAAGTCATATTGGATTAAGAGCAGGACTTACATGCAATGACTAATGCTTTTATAAGAGGAAAAGGTAGAGATACGCAGAGGGACACACAGGGAGAAGGTCATCGGATGAGGAAGGCAGAGATTGGAGTGATCTGGCTACAAGCCAAGGAATGTCAAGGACTACAGGCAGCTACCACAAGCCAGGAGAGAGGCATAGAACAGACTCTTCCTCAGAGCCCCCAGGAGGAGCCAACATCTTGATGTCAAACTTCTGTCCTCCAGAACCGTGAGAGAATAAATTTCTGTTGTATTAAGCCCTCTAGTTTGTGGTAATTTGTTACGGTAGCCCTAGCAAGCTAATCCACAAGCTAATCTCAAAAATTCAGCACATTCTTATCTGCATAGACCCAAGCAGAAGGTCTGTGAAGTCTTGATGCTACTGTAACCATAGGTTGTCTTACAAAAGTTAAAGGGGCAGTTTCTTGTGTGTGCAGATGCTCTCGAGTGTACTGTAACTTTCAGTAGAAGATCAGATCCCCAGAGTTAAGAAAACTTCCTAATACAAATTTGGCCCAAGGTTCCTCTATGTACAGTAGGGATTGGTATAGGTTCCTCAATCCCCATGGACGGGAACCATATCAAGACTTATCATATCAAACTATATCAAACCATATCAAGAAAAACATTATCCAGACTCCCTGAGCCAGGATGGGGCTAAACCAACTTGAAAAATATTAGCAAAGGAAATAAACCTTCAAATTCTCAGCAAAAAGACATACAGTCAATATCTATCAAGAGCTGTGTATTAGTTTCTGTTCTTAGGGTTTCATTTGAATTACCTGACTTAATCCTCCTACAACTCTCGTGAAATGAGTATATTGTTCTCCACTGTACCAAGGAGACTAAAGCATAGAGAGACCACAGATCTAGCCTCAAGTCATGCAGTGGAAGTCCCCCGGGTGTGAATCAGGAAGTCTGATTCTAGGGCCTCCCCAGGAACGGGAGGTAGGCGAGAACATTCATGTTCTCCAAGGTCAGATGGTCAAAGTCTGCCCTTGGAATTGGAGGTTGGAGATGGACTAAAGAAGTCACTGTAGGTCATAGGGGCTCTTGCTGGATGAGGGTGGATTGCTAGTTGGCGGGAAGTGAGACCATAAGCCCAGGGGACAGAAGCTGCTGTTAGAGGTGGAGGGTAGTTTAGAAACAGCCAGTGATAGTTTTGACATATATTCACTAAAGACATGTATTTGTTAAGAGAAGCCTCAAAATATTTTTGACTACTTTTAGAATCTCTGCCTTTAGACAAAAATTAGCTATTAACTAGAGAGGACTTTGAGAGATGAACTCCTTATTTTTGTGGTGGTTTTTAGAAAAGCATAATTTGAAAGATAAATATGTGATACCAAATTTTTCTAAAGATTCGAGTCATATTTTCATTTATTTGTCATAAAATAAATGTGAAATTCTAATTTTTCTTTTATTCTAAATCTCCTCATTTTCTCTCCATATTTCCAAAAATATTTTCTCTAGCATCACCTCAATTCAATTTTTATCCTTTTTAAATTTTTGTCCTTTGTTTTTGTAGACTTCTCCCCATTGATCTCCTCCTTGAGCACCTGAAACACTTGGCCAATGATTTAATTAAAAATTTTTTAAATGTTTTTACTTTTAAGAGAGAGAGCATGCATGCACACCAGCCCATGTGTGCGAGAATGAGTGGAGGAGGGGCAGAGGGAGACACAGAATCTGAAAAAGGCCCCAGGTTCTGAGCTGTCAGCAGAGAGCCCTACATGGGGCTTGAACTCACGAGCCAGGAGATCATGACCTAAGTGGAAGTCAGATGCTCAACTGACTGGGCCACCCAGGTGCCCAGGCCAATGGTTTAATTTAACTTTCCAACTTCTATTTCCTAATATCTCTGGTGAATTAATTAAGTGCTTTATTCCTTCAGCGAATACATGAGAGGTGCCTGCTCTGGAAGGTGCTATTTCTTTTGCCTTCTCTATTGGATTAAATTCTGTGCTCTCCTGTGTTGGAACGTGCATGAATCCATGTCTACATCTATTGTTTCCTCTTTTTTTTCTTTTCTTACTGTAGGGGTATATTTAACAGAAATATATTGTGGCTGGAAATCACTTTTGCCTTCCGTTTTTGTCTCTAAAGTTCCAAAAACACCTTGAATAATAGCTTCCATAATACTTGTTGCTTTTCCAGATTACTGTTGGAATTTTCTAAAGGATTCCCTAGTTCAGAAATTGTAGCCAGCTGGAAACATGTTTCCCACGTGGGTGCTAAAGGGTGCCAAGATTCTGGGCCTTGAGGCGGGCAAGCTGTCCTCTCTCACCATGGCAGCCTGAGCATCACTGAGCGTGGGCAGAAATATTTCCATTTTCCAGGGGGCCTAGAGATGACAAAGGTGGAGGACACCAGAGGCATAGAGAAGGCCAGAAGAAGGACCCAACTCTGGCTGGTGCACCCCGACTGGCTTTCGAGTGGCTGCTACCTCCCACCCGAGTTACCTGTCGGAGTTCTGTCTGAGTTCTCTTCTGCTGAAGCCGGCCCAGTTTCGAAGCCCTCTCAGCCTCTTTAGTGAGGAGCTGCAGGTGTTGGTCCTTTTGCTGCACATCTTCCAAGAGCTTCTCCATGCCGGAGGCCTTCATTAGATCCAGCTGCTGCCGGTGGCGAGCTTCCTGGGTCACTCTATGTTGCAGCTCTCTCAGCAATTGAGCCTGTAGCAGGAAAAGGCCAAAGGAAACAAAGAATACACAGAGTCTTTCTTCTCACCAAAAGGCGGGAAACAAGTTGCCCAGCACAATAGCCATCCCCTCCTGTAGGGCCCAGGGGCGGAACTCTGTGGAATATTCCTGGGCTCAGGGTAATAGAGTCTGGCCATTCTGTTTGGGCTAGAAGGCAGCAAGACAACCAGGATCCAGGCCAGCGTGGCCTGTACTGTAAGCCCTGAGGCAACAGTCAGGGGAGAGCAAAAGAAACAAACAGCAAAAGCCAGGTGAGTGGTAATGCCAAGGTTAATACCAGGTCAAGTAATTTGGTATTTTAATGACCAAATTTGATGATAGTATGTATGTTACTTAACTTGTTAACCACATAGTTATATCTGCCATAAACTACATTTGCTTTGTCATTGAGCATTTATCATGAGATAGCAGGGAAGGGTCAGCCTGGGGAGAAGGGGGTGATGTAATACAAAGCAGAGAGTGGAGAAGGGAGATTCTCATCTTGCCTCTGTTTTGACTTCCAAAATAGCTTTGGGGAAGCCAGGTTCCAGATGGTTAACGAAGGAGAAGCATAGTGGTAGTTTGGTTGTTTTGGAATTTTTCTAATCAGTAGCACCATAAATACCAGATGGCCAATCCTCAATACTAATACTGATACTAATAATATTTGTATGGTGATGTCACAGTTTACATAATTATACTCCATTCTTCACCTGGGGCACAATAACAGAGGACATAGGGTCCAAAAGGAATGAATTGTATGTCATGTTTTAAATATGCTCAGCTTTCCCAGGCTCATATTTAAACTAAACTCTTCTCTTTCTAAACCCAGAGTCTTTCTGGGGTACCCAGATGGCTCAGCCAGTTAAGCGTCTGACCTTGGTTACAGCTCAGGTCATGACCTCACAGTTCATGGATTTGAGCCCCGCATCAGGCTCTGTGCTGACAGCAGGGAGCCTGCTTGGGATTCTCTCTCTCTCCCCCCCACCCCCTCTCCTCTTTCTTTCTCTTTCAAGAAACAAATAAGGAAAATTGAAAAAAGATACAAAACTGCTAAAAGAAATAAAAATAAGAAAACTAAACCTAGGGTCTTTCTGCTTCATTCATGCTCAGAGAGTTGGCCCAGTTATTAAGAGTTTAAACTTGAAAACACCTTCATTTTGGTGCCAGCCCCTTATTAAGCAGCAGTGACTTCTGAAATTATGACTTAGTATGGGTGGGTCATCAGGAAAGGACCCAAGGGTCTGTTTGGGGAATAGTGCTGATGGCTAGGCCACACTCCACGTGCAGGTCGCTATCGATGGCAAGTGTGCTTGGAGATGAAAGGACTGTGTTGAAGTCAGAGACCTACATCCCAAGATACCCTCTAGGCAAAAAGATCCTCTGAGAAACGCGTACACGTATGCACTACACACTGAAGAATGATCTCTTGTAAGAGTGGCATTTCACCACCTTGGTCAACTTTTGGCCACTCTCCTTGGTGTCTAGGCTAGAAAGGAGGCAGAAGGAAGCTGAGGTCTGGGCCGGCTTTCTCTGGAAGCGCCATCTGCACCATGGAGTCCCAGTGACTGCTGCGGGCAGCAGGGTGCTGCTTCCGGCCACAGTAGGCTGTGCAGAGAGAGTTCAACGGGAGAGAGGAAGAGGGGTTCTGGAGCTCAGATACCTGGTTATCCTGCTGCTTGCGCATCCTGGTGTTGTCGGCCTGGGCCACGGCCAGGGCCTGCCGTAGAGCCCCTAGCTCCTGATGAAATAAAACCGCTTCTTGTTCTGCCATCAGCCTGATGCTCAAACACTCTTTTTTACTTTGCATAGCTTCCTGTAAATACCCCAAACACAGTAAAATAGGAAATAAGTTTCCTTTCCATAGTTTTCATTTCATAAGAGTCTCTAAACCACTTCATTATCCATCGTTTTTAAAACCTTCCAGTAGAGGGGTGCCTGGGTGACTCAGTAGGCTCAGGTCATGATCTCACCGTTCATGAGTTAGAGCCCCAGGTCAGGCTCACTGCTGTCATTGTCTGAGCCCGCTTCGGATCCTGTTTCCCTCTCTCTCTCTGCCCTTCCCTGCCTCATATTCTTGTTCTCTCTCTCTAAAAAAAAAATAAATATTTTTAAAAAAAGAAAGAAAGAAAACCACATCTGGTAGAAAGCAGCTCCGGTCACCTGCTCTGTCTTCACTGAAGAAGAGTGTGACAGAGCAAATAGGGACTTTCAGAAACACTAAGTGAAAGTTTCCAAACCATTCTTTCTATGTGCTTTGGTTTCAATTTGCCTTGAACTAGATTTTCCACTTATTTTGTTACTTCATTTTCCTCAGATAATCATGTCTGAAACTCAAATATTTGCAGTGTTTTGATGAAGCTGCCTCAAGCCCTTGGTGATGTCTCTCCTCCATCTTTCCCCTTTCCTCGTGCTAGACTCTCTGTTCTCCCGTTTGCTTCTTTGCCATTGGCTTCTGGCTCTTTCCTATTTTTCTGGAGGCTCTGACGTTACCACTTCCCTGGAAAACTCTCCGACTGTCAGGTCCTTTAAGATGGTTGGTCTTGCCACCCGACACCAGGACACCAGTGCAGCAGCTGGCCAGGGAGGCCAGCCCACCTCCACCCCGTCAGTCCCTCCCTGCTGCGCGGGTGGGCCGGGCCTCCCTCCCCTGACACTCACCTTCTCTGCCCTGTTCAGCTGGCCCTGGAAGCGAGCCCGCTGCACGGCCAGCCTCCAATGGCCCAGGCTCCTCACTTTGCACACCCGGGCAGCCAGGAGGCGGTTGTCCTGCTCCAAGGCCTGCAGCTGCTCCTGCTAAGAAAGGCTTGCTTGCAGAAAAGTCTGCCCCCATGGGAAGGGCACAGATCCTAACATCAGAAACGGGCCTTGGGGCACCCGGGTGGCTCAGTCTTTTTTTTTTTTTAATGCGTATTTATTTATTTTGAAAACGAGTGAGAGTGCAAGCAGGGGAGGGGCAGAGAGAGAAAGAGGGGAGAGAGAATCCTATGCCAGCTCCACACTGTCGGTGCAGAGCTCTGGGGCAGGGGGTGGGGAGGCTTAATCTCATAAACCGTAAGATCACGACCTGAGTGGAAATGTGGAAATCAAGAGTCGAAGAGTCAGGCGCTTAACCGACTGAGCCACCCAGACGCCCCAAGCATGTGACTTGATTTTGGCTCAGATCATGATCTCACGGTCTGTGAGTTTGAGCCCCAGGTAGATCTCCATGGTGAGGGCAGAGCCTGCTTGAGATTCTCTGTCTCTCCCTCTCTCTCTGCCACTCCCCCGCTCACATTCTCTCTCTCTCTCTCTCTCTCTTTCTCTCTCTCTCTCTCTCACACACACACACACACTAAATAAAAACTTTAAAAAGAAAAAAAGAAACGTGCCTTCCAGAGGATGACACAACTGTGCTGCGAGCCCCGGTGCCCTTTTTAAATGTCTGATGCAATGCTTTCTCAGGGAAACCAGACTGGAATGCACACCGAGTGAGCGCTGGGGGCAGATGCTGGGATGAAATGCTGATATCCTATCGCTAAATGAAATCACGTACTTTGGCTGGGTTTTCTCTCATTCCTTCATCAGGTCTGGCAGAGCCCCATTTTTTCTTCAGGCCCTTCATATTATCAATCCCTTCTGTTCTTACTTCGCCGATGAGCTCACACACTTGCTGGATCAAATTAATCTGATTCTCATCCAGTTTTTCCTGCAAATTGCAGACTCAAGTTCAGGAAGGGCAGTGGGGGAAGAGTCATTCTGCCTTCTAACACCCAACTTTCAGAAATGATTTCACATGAAAAAAAAATCATCCACCCAATTATTCCATCAGGTATTATCTGGAAGTCTCCCTAGCAGCCCCTTTACTATTGTCTTCAGTCCACAGGGCTTCATCAGATGGACCCTACACGTCTTAGAGCCTGTTATCAGATGCCAAGTTAAGTTGAGTGGATAGAAGAGTGGACGGTCACAGGTGGAAAACTGAGTCACTCCTCCCCCCCCAAAAGGTTACTTGAGAATTTGAACCTAGGGATTTTTGCAGTCAGGTTGACTCAGCAGAATCTGACCAGATAAAACACTGTATAGATGAGCCACTAATGAGGAACTACATTAAAAATACAGTAGAGGAAGGAATCAGGCTGGCTACTTTCTCATTCCAGTTCCAGCAGAAGTCTCATTATGAAATAGTCTGTTCTGAATGGCTTATGGATAATGGCTTAGGGTGGAACGGCTTGATCATTGCCAAGTACAACTACAGATCCAGCATCCTCCGGTGAGGGGTGAGAGTTGGGTATCCGCTCATCTCTGAACCACTTCCCTGGAGAGGAAAGCAGGAAGATAGTGCCCAGCTGGGCGGCCATGGCAGGAAGTCTGACTGCTGGCCACACAGCAGAAGCTTCACCACCTGCTTAAGAGCCTGGGATAGAACAGGGATTCTCTGCTTCAGGCGGCATGTGGAACTAGTTTCGCCTGGGAGAAGTAGAGAATACACTTTCTGTCTAGGAATCTGGCATAAGGTTAAAAAAAAAAAACAACTTAAGAAATTTTTCAATAATTTCATACCTGGAAGATGACTTAGCAAATTCCTGACTTCACTGTCTATTCACCCATCTCCTGCAATACCAGGCCCAGTGCATTTTGGTTTTGATTCTTTAATATTTGTAAGCACTTTTGTTTTATGGAGCTTTCGTAAGTGAGGAGGAATCTCCAATCCTCTCTGGAATGACCAGGCCAAGGCAGAGCACTCATGGAAACTCCTGTCAGTGTAATAACTTCAGGGACCGGGAATCCCCCAGGAGAGACAGTTTAAGTAAGGACCCATTTGGGGCCGGCTCTGGGAATTATCCAATAGCAGGAAAGGGGGCGGGTTTGTAGTGAAATTCGATATTATGGGGCAGCTGGACCAGGCTCTGTGATGGCCCATTTTAGGCATGGTGCCTCCATCTTACAGCTGCTCAGATGTCATAAGGAAGTGACAGACTTCCACAGTGCCATGGGCACATGGGCACCCATCACTCCTCTTCTGGATGGACCTTCACTGACAGGTCCTGACACTGGATGTGAGAGAAAGGCTGGTGGGCATTTGAAAGGTGGAAAAAATCACTGATGGCTAATTCAGATTCTGAATCTGTCCAGTGAGCTTTCAGGACATGCCTGTTGCTACCTACATCGGGGTCTGGCCTGGCTTAGGGCACTGCACTCTCCTGTTTGGATGGTCACACTCCACAGACAAAACAGAGATAGTAACCGTTGGGGGTTTTGGAGAAGACACCCCCACCTGTCCTTCACAGCAATCAATGGTCCTTGGCAGCAGAATGAGGAAAACAGAAAATAGTTAAATTATCTAAACTCCAGTGTCTATCATGGTAATGTAATGAGAACCCCTTGCTGAACCCCTCTCTGCAGCGAACGCTTAGAGCCAGAGAATTCTTGGGCCCAACAAGCTCTTGTTACCACAAAGCCCATTCTGTCATTGTGACCGCTGTGTGCAGTGGCTGTGGAGGTCGCTAACACTCGGCTCCCACAGGACTGCCCAGACGTCCGACACAGGTCACTTACTTTTATGTGCAAACATGTCACAAACAGAGCCTGGACTAATGCTTCATATTCCTCTTGGACTTCTTTTCTAATCTGCTCTTTGAGATTCAGATTTTCTTCTTCCAAATCTGTGAGTCGAGCTCTCAGCGCAGTGATTTCCATGATCATATTATGACTGAGCTCTGCAACCTAACAGTACAAATATTTTTTTTAATGGAAAATGACTCAAAAATTCCAAACTCACTACAAAATAGTTCTTTGTATATCAATGTCGAGTTTGCTCTTCTACCTTGAAGCTGACGAAAGGGGTGAACATCCTGTTGTACAGACATGGGTGGCAGAATTGAAGGTTGGCTTACAGGTCTCAGAACAGTGCCAGACATATAATAGGTACTCAATAAATGGTTGCCTATTATATGACCCAAGAAGAGACACACTTAAGCACTTTCTAATTGGATAAAATACTTCCACTGTCTTGGTCTCCATTTGCAAACTGGCCTTTCTTGACACCTCAGCCTCAGTACCTCTTCTTTGGGAAAAAAGTCCCTTACCCCAAACCAAAAATATAGCAAGAAAAATAAAAGTCAAAGCAATAAAAACTAACAAAAACCACCAAAAAAGTAAGAAAAAGAAACCCTTACTGCTTAAAAGGTGAAAGCACAATCCTTAGGTGTTTCTGCAGTGGATCTTCATTGATGGGACTTCTACAGGGCACAGGAAAATAACACTAGGAACTCCCTGTCTGGCTACTGCTGAGATTGTGGATGTGTGAGATGGAGAAGAGAAACTTTTTGGTAATGACTGACTTACCTGACCAGCATTGTCTTCAGGCGGACCTGAACCTCTTCGTATAAGATCTAATTCCTGAAGAGGAGAAAAGAGTGCACAGCCAAACTCAACCATTTGTTCTTCCAGTCATGGCTCAGTTCAGGACAGCATGCTCTGGACACTCCTATTTGTGTTAACGGAGATCATTTTGAGGTCCTCAAGCTCCACCTGGAGCCAGGACTGCGTTTGTTGCCCCATCGGACTTCAGGATGCCCAACATGAGATCAAAAGACGCATGAACTTCCAGGTGTCCACCCTAATGCAGAAGACTTGGCTATGTGGATAAACCAAACTGGGGGTGAGGCCAAGACTTGCTTGATATTTGAATGCTTCATTTGATTTTTTTTCAGACTTTTGCACTTTTCTTAGGTGAAAAGTAAAATTACACTGAAACTCTGAAGCAATCCATTCTAATACAGTGTGCATATAGGACAAGAAGTGATCTTGGATTCCACCAGAGGGATCTCATTTTAAGGAAGTCTCATCAGTGAGACCCATGAGGTGCATCCTGAAGACAGAGTTTATTCAAGGATCTGGACTTCTCTGCTAGACCAGGAACAGCACAAGGTACTTTGGGTTTGCTGAGGCGGGAAGGTCAGCTATTTGTCTTCCTGGGTGGGGGTGGAGGGGGAGATGGGGAGTGGTGACCAGCCCCCTTGTGGCTAACTTTTTATATTTTCTACTAGACACCTCCAAAGCACACAATCCATTGTTCCTGGGCCATCACCCTTGCAGCTGAGAATTCCAGAGCCCAAGAAAATGAGCCAGCAAGAAGAGATATTTGGAGAGCACCATTCACTCTCAGTTCTTGCACAAGAACACCTTCCCTTCCCTCTGTTCTATTCTCTTCGGAGTGACTCCCGGCCTCCCCATCTACACCTTTCTGCCTCTCTGGGAACGTACTTGCTCTTTCTGGCAGAGCTTCTGCCTAGCATGCTCCAACACATGCTCATAACACATGGAGTAGCTCTCGAAGTTGCTGCGTTCTCTTGCCATCACATCGCAACCCAGGGAAAGGAGGCAGGCCTCGAGGTGCTCTTTCCTGAAAGTGATCTGAAAAGGAAGGGGCGTCATTCACAGCAGTTCCAGCAGGACAGCCTCACCATGCCAGGGCTCATGGCACATGTTGCCTTGGCTCACAGACCCATGTCTAGTTCTCCTCCATAGAAAACCATGGGCTCTAGCCTTCCAAGTCTCTCTTTCGAGTCTGTTCTTAGCATTTGCAGGGCAGGGGCGAGAGTACAAATGGAGGCCTATCTGCCACATACCTAAGTATTCTAGATATATAGACTGGAAATCAAATTAACAAACTGTTAATTCTCCTACTTTGAAAAATAGATCTTCAAAATAACTTGGAAGGGCAGGCTTGAATTTATCATTCTTGGACAATTCTGGGTTCTATGCTGAAATGTGGTGATATGGAGTGAGCTGGTCAACGAACCTATAGTTTACAGCATGATGCCCTTCTCTTCCCACCTCTGGCCTCACATCATTTGGTGGAGGGCCCTCACATACATGTAAATGGACAGTCAGCTGTCTACACCCCTACACAGCCACCCTTGACCACTCCTTAGGCCAGGGTATGCATGCTGGCAGCAAGGTCCACTCTCCCTCTGGGGAGCAGGATCTGGGGACTTTCCAGGGAGAATTCCAGGGTCCCAGATACCTGAAGTGTGGTCTAGATGGAAGTCCAGGGATCTAAGTGGGCATGTCCCCTTGGCTATGAGTGTTTCTCACCCTGTGAGGAAGAATGAAACTGGAGAAAAACCAGAGGGGCCCTCTGAAGAATGAGTACCTAGTAGGGACCTGTCTTGCTCTGGTTGAAGGGCCATACTGCTCACTTTCTTGGCAGTCCCATTTCTTCCCCTTTCCCTAAGAGATTGGGCACCATTTTGAATAAGTAGTGTCTATGTCTCTCCGTGTATGTCTCTGTGAATGTCAGTATAGATTCTGTGTCTGTATGTGTCCCTCTGTGTGTATCAGTGAGTGTGTCTATGTGTGTATCTGGGCGGTGTCTTATGGGGCCCAATCCAGGACCCAGCCGGCATGCTTACATGAGCTTTATCTATGACACTTCTAGGGTCATGAGGGCTCCAGGCTCAGTGGCAGTCTACCACAGAAGGTAGGCTGCCCTTCTGGGGTGGGTCCTGTGTCTCTGACTTGATCGTCCCAGTGAGCCCCAGTTCACTGTCCTCTCAGTGCAACCTCAGTGTTCCCACTGACCTTTGCCAAGGCAAGTTATTGAGGCAAACTAGCAGAGATGACAAATAGATAAAATGCATTACTGATGGAGGGAAATGGCTCGCTCACTACTGCTGATGTCAACGGAAATCAGTGTGGCCTTTTGGAGGGCAGACTAGCTGTATATCTGTGAAAAGATTTTAAAATGTTCATGCCCTTTGTCTCAGTAATTCCTCTTCTAGAACTTTATATTTAGGGGATAATAAAAGTGATACACAAAAATCTATGTAAACAGATGTCCTTGATCTTTCTAACAGAAAAGAGAAATGGCAACAGTCAAAAGTACCTAATAAAGGGAAACAGGTTGAACCTTTTTCACCCATCCGTACAATGAAATACCAAACAGCTACCAAAAATTATGCTGTGGACATACGTTTACTGACAGGGAAACATGTTGATAACATGTACTCTAGTGAAAAAAAAGGTACACTACAATAAAAGAGCAGAGAGAATAATCTAACTTGGTTTTAAAAAAGTTGATGAATAAAACAAATTATAAATGAAGTGTGGAAGGAACTATGACAAAATAATAATAGTAGTTATCAACGAGGGTAAGCTGAGTGTATTTTCTAATACATCATATTTCTTTTTTCTAATATAATCATAACATGTATATATAATGAAGATAATTATATATAAAAACATATAAACATATATATTATATATAATATACATATAATTATATATAAAAACATATATACATATAAACAAAATGTATAACCTAACAAAAAGATAGTAACGGTTTTGTAAAGCTCAGCCACAGCAGCTTGGCAGGGTGCATTGAAGAGATGTAGAATGGAAACAGGGGACGAACACCTCTGCTCATGGGGGATTCATGAGCAGGGCCACACAGCCTCCCTCCCTCATTCTCTGGGGTCTCCACAAGGGGCCCCTTCTAGTGGAGTAGGATTTTGGGCAATCCATCCTTCTCTGGAAAGTGAGCAGTAAGACAGTCAGATTTAGCTTCTGATACCAAGGCAAGGGGAGTCAAGATTTGATGGCCCTTGACTTCTTTACCGTGAAAAAGGGTCAAGGCTATGCATACTTAGTAACGACAAAGGAAATACTTCCCAGACAGAGTATGATGAAAGCCCAAAATGTTGAGATGTTGTGAAACCACATTCAAGACTGTCAAGGCTGGTGACCCCTTCCAGGTGGCCTGGGCCCGGTGCTTGGAATCAGCCACAGTGACTCACCCCTTGCTGTCCTGGACAGTAGTGTCTGGATCCGAGGGTGCCAGCCAGGCCTCCAACAGCTTTTTAGCAGGGCAGACACTTCTCAAGCTAATGTCACGATAGCCACCATAGCAGATATAGGATCCCAAACAAACAGAAATGCAGACCTGAACCACAATGGTCCTCTACCATCCTCTCTTAGCCAGGGTGATATTTTACCTAGTGAAGGTGAGGTAGCTCTGGGTGAGTCTGTGTTACACCACAGAGGTAGGAATGGCCAGGACCCCCCTTGGGCATCCCCGGAGACCAGAGATTTTGTGTTGCTTCCTTCCCTCAGTGGGTCTGCTGAGTCCTCAGGAGGTTGAGCCGAAAGATCAACTCAAGGTGATGATGTAAGTGTGAAGGCAAGGAGAGGGGATAAGGGCCTGGGCAGAGCATTTGCAGTGGGGACATGGAGTGGGGAGCACGTCTGAGGTGGGGCAGACAGGAAGCTGTTACTCGCAGGTGACAGAGAGTTGCAGGGAGATTCCCAAGCTCCTAGGAATCCCTCTCTGCAGGCGAACTTTGGTTCTGCAGACTTAGTCAGCCCTCCAGAGGTAGCCTGTGGAGTGGCCTGAAGAGCATCTATTGTGGGACTACAGCCTGTGTGACTTCTATTGACATAATTTTTCTATGAGCTCTTGGGGCAATTTGTTTCTCTTTTTTAATGTTTATTTTTTGGGGAGAATGAGAGAGAGGGGGAGAGAAAGCACGCGCGCCTGCGTGCGCATGAGCAGGGGAGGGGCAGAGAAAGAGGGACAGAGGATCTGAAGCAGGCTCTGTGCTGATAGTAGAGAACCCTATGTGGGGCTCAAACTCACCAACTGTGAGATCGTGACCTGAGCTGAAGTTGGACACTCAACCTACTGAGCCATCCAGGTGCCCCCAGAGCTATTTGTTTCTTAAAAGCTGTTCTGCAGCCTACCCTTCCCTTCCTAGGTCACTAAATGCCAGCTTTGTGGGTTAAGTGACCTAGCATGAAGTGGGTTCATCTGCCAACTTCCCCTTCAAGGCAAGCCCCTGGGTTCCATGAAAACTACAGAGTGAAGACCATGTCTTCCAGTGGGCTTATTCCTTTACCAACAGTTAAATCTGAATTATGATGAATGGCACTGGCTGGAAAAGCACCAGACTGCCCCAAAGATTCATCTAGAGAGCCAGCCTGGGGTGAAGCATGGCAGGTGCCAGGCCTTCTTATGGTAAAAGTCTGGCTCTTCTGGAAGCAAATTGTGCTTCTGTGGTTTGCTTCGTCTTGCAGCCCCTCATAATTCATCTAGTATCTATCAGGCACATACAAGGTGTTCTGATGATGTTTCTGAAACCCACGTCTGTGACAAGATGCTTCAATGACTTCCCACTGACTCTGGGATAAAATCCAAACTCCTAAGGATTGCCTACAAGGTCATTCAGCAACTGGCCCTGCCCACCTTTTCAATGTCCTCCTCTGAACTCTGCTATACTCCTTTCTTAGATTGCTCTGCCTTGCTTCCCCAGCCCCTCTTCATCTGGCCAACTCCTATTTGTGCTTTAAGACTTGGCCCGAACAACACCTCCTTCAGGAAATTTTTCCTATTTCTTCCCTACCTGCTAGCTGGGTTGTATCCCCTGTGTATGCCTCTTTCAAAGCATTTAACGTGAAGTGCCTTTTCCTGACACTCCTGGGTCATCTGGTTCTGTAAGTTCTTTGAGGGCAAGAACTGTACCTTTTGCCTTTAATCTAACAAAGTGCCTAGAAAAAAATAGGAGATCTATAAACACTTGCTAAATGAGTGAATGACTTTTTAAAAATAATTTATTGTCAAATTGGTTTCCATACAACACCCAGTGCTCATCCCAACAAGTGCCCTCCTTTGTGCCTGTCACTCACTCTCCCCCCTCCTACACCCCCCTCGCCCCTCAGTTTGTTCTTAGTCTTAGTGAATGACTTTTGACATATGAATGGAGATGGTTCTGGAATCCACACAATAGACTATTATAGTTTTGATCTGCCATAAGGGTCAGTCTCTAACTTCAGGTCAGTGTGTGGTATGATATTTGAGCAAGATGTTAGAACTGATTGTGAAAGGCTATTTTTATAGAATTTGGGGAAGGAAGTAAAGATTACTAAAGGCCAATATGGATTCAAGAAAACTCAGGTCAGATTAACCTTTTCCTTAGGAAATATATTGCACTTGCAGGGTATCTGGATTTCAGCAGGACACCTAAAAAGTTTCTCATGATGTCCTTGTAGACCAGTGGAGAACACAGGCTGGATGACAGTACAGCTGGATGGGCTTCTGACCACTGAAAGCCTGTGCGCAAAGAGCGTGGTCAGCCTGAAGGGGACCCATAGCTGGTAACACAGGGATTTGGGCCTGTCCTGGCATTCACTGTTAGTAATGAATGAGGATACCGAGGGCAGGCTGACATGAACCTGGGAGAGACAGTAAGTGTTGAATGGTAAAAATCCAGATTTTTAAGGATTTCAAGAAGTTCATCGTGGGCCAAATTGAACACTACCAAGGCTAATATGGCAGCAGCAGGATGCTTGAAGGCAATGTGGGCTGCAGGTGACTGTCAACCTAATGAGTCATCTGTGATGTGGCTCCCAACACCCGGCATACTCCTGAGCATTAATCAAAGGCAGGACACACAGGACAAGTGCACTCTTTGCCGGCCAGACAGCCTTGAATTTAGAGGGGACTGACCAGGATGGTAGGGCTGCTCACATAAAGTGACCAAAGGAAAGGAAGGAGGTTTAGTCTGAAGAAGAGAAGGCTGGGCTCAGGTCCTCAGTGTATGTGTGTGCAGTCTGTACTCTGTGCAGAAGCACCCAGGTGAAGGAGGAGTCCAGTGCCTGCTCCCTTTCCTAGTCCACGTTCCCTGGCTTGGACTGCACCCATCTGGAGGAAGGAGTGATGATTTGTAATCCGGCACCCAGAGGGGCACCTGTTTGGGTTTGTGCTACTAGAGCAGGCCCCTCGTTGTAATTTTACAGAGGCTTCACACATGCCAGCAATGGCAGTAATTGAGCTTCTCTGACTGACCCAACTTTAGATATCCAAAGGCTTGTTGTGAGGGGTCAGAACCATGATCCGTGGTGTCCCAAGGATGAAACTAGGATCCATGCTGGAGGTGGCGGGAGGCAAATCCAGCTTGGTAAAAGCTGCTTGAAATAAGAGCCGCCAGGATTGACTGGGGAGAGGGGGTGGGTTTGGAAGAGAGTGAGTTCCCTGTCTTTGCAGATGATTCAGAAGAGGCTAGAAGTCCACCAGGCATAGAATTTGGAGGGATCTAACATCCTGGCGTCTTGTTGTTCCAAGACACTGACAGGCAGATACCAACCTGTTCGGTGCGCCTTGAGTTTCAGTCATACCTGATATGAGTTTGCCCTAATACTCCCATTTCTTTGACAGATGATCCCATCTTCAGTGTTGGAGTAAAGTATATACATAGGAGTTGAGCAGATCTTGAGCTACAACCTTTTTGTTTGTTTTTATTGTGGTAAAATATATATAACATAAAATTTGCCATTTCAACCATTTCTTTTTGTAAGTAGGCTCCACACCTAGCATGGAGCCCAATGTGGGGCTTGAACTCGCAATCCTGACTTCATGGCCTGAGCTGAAAGCAAGAGTCAAATGCTTAACCAACTAAGCCACCCAGACACCCCCATTTAAACTATTTTTCAGTGTAAATTCCAGTGGCAGTAAGTACATTCAAACTGTTGTACAATCAATCTCTAGAACTGCCTTCAGCTTGCAAAACTGAAATTCTTATACCCACTGAACACCAACTCTCCATTCGGCCTCCTCCCAGCTCCTAACAACCACCATTCTACTTTCTGTCTCCATGAATTTGACTACTGTGGGTGCCTCATATTAGCAGAATTGTGCAGCATTTGTGCTTTTGTGACTGGCTTTTTTCACTGAGCTTAAGGTCTTCAAGGTGCATCCATGATGAATTTCCTTCCTTTTTTTTTTTTTTTTTAAGGAGAGCCACAAAAGTTTGTGCTTCAAACATGTTTCTGAGCATGCCTGACCTAATCACCTCTGTTTCTCTGGGTGAGAATCTCTGAGCTGCCGGGACCAAAGAGAACCACTTTACCCTCTCATCAGAATACACAGTACCACATGTAGGCATCATTGAAAGTTTAAATGAAATACATACAAATCATCAAGCTCTGAGGAAAAATGCACCCCCAACCAAACTAGTGAATTCTGTCTTGTAATTAAAAACTGAAGTGTTTAGTATAAAATTATGAGGAATATTTGAAGCACTTAGAAAAATATAACTTTGAGAGAAATGTTGTTTTTAAAAAATCAGGTATGTTTTGCTAAATCAAGTTTTTAAAGAAATGGTTGAATTTCAAAGGCAACTGGATTCATATCTACCTCGTGTACTTATGCTTAATTTCTTAACGATCCTAAAAGCTCTGCTATGGTCAAATACCCACACACACTCTCTTACCTTGCCTTTTCAGCACTACTTAGAAATAGTCAAGAGTAAATAGTTGAAAACTTTAAGAACTGTGTGTATGTGTATTGTGTGTATTAAATACAAATTATTGTTAAATACATATTATATGGAGTTGTTATGGATTCAAAAATTGTTGAAACTGGTTTGCTTTGTGGAGAGGAAACTGGGGATGGTGAGATAAGGAGGGTTGGAAATGTTACATTTCTGTGAGTTGGGTTTCTTTTTTTTTTTTGTATTGTACATTTAAAAACTGTTTTTTAGTTAGTGGAATTATTGGCTATTTTAGTTTCTCTCTTTTAAATTTTCAGTATTAAAAAATCAATAGAGGAAATGTTGCTAAGAACAACTCATTCATCAACAAACTCCAAGGTTACTTTAAAAAATTGGCCATATCTGAAATTAGTCAATATGCATATTCTAATTTCTTTCCCATAATTTATTAGAAATTAATCTTTTTCTGAGATTAAAATGATAACAAGTGATTGCTACTTTAAGCCTCAGTGTTCATATATTCATTCTAAGGGAGTAAAGGAGGCATTGGGAAATGAGTTAGGGAAAGGCTTCTTTGTTTCAAAAAAACACACTCCAAAATGACTAACTTTCAATACATACCTCTAGTCCACCATCCTGATAATTTTCCATTAATCTCTGTATAAATTTTTCAACTATTTGTGGTCTGATAACTGAAAAGTTTTCTTTCATGACATGGTGCTTCCAAATGTCTAGGGGGAGAAACATAACAATGCTAGTATCATGAAACATTGAATGACAATTAATGGCATTACGCTGGACACAAAAAGCTGTTATTTCCAAATCCACAAAAACTAATGGGTGAGGAAGGGAGAGAGGAGGAAGTGGCTAAAGACACAGGGTCCTCCAGGACATAGGAATAGGGAAGATCTCTAACAAGAATCCTAATGAAAAGATTTGGAAAAATACCTCTGAAGCCCCACAAACAATATTGTGTTATCCTAACTAAAGATCCCGAATCAAATGTTATTATTGATCCTACATAATATCTATTTTCATTAAGTCCCTAAATGTATCTAAACAATTATTTTGACCTATTACAGCTAACAGAAACAAATGAAGAGCTATTATATTTACAATCACAGACTAGAAATGTTGAGAGCTGACAGACTATGAACTTTAGTTTCTGGATTGAAGCAGCAATAGGCTGACACATACAAGATGAGGCATATATGCAGTTATTCAGAGTAGCATTGTTTAGGACAGCAGAAGCTTGGAAGCAACACATAAACTATGGTATATCCTTCCAATGGAATAGTATGCAGCTCTAGAAAGAAACTTCTTCATGTACTGATAGGAAAAGAACCATAGATTTCTTTTTTTCTTTCAATTTTTTTAATGTTTATTTTTATTTTTGAGAGAGAGAGAGAGAGAGAGAGACAGAGCGGGTGGAAGAGAGGGGCAGAGAGAGAGGGAGACACAGAATCCAAAGTAGGCTCCAGGCTCTGAACTGTCAGCACATAGCCTGATGCAGGACTTGAACCCACAAACTACAAGATCATGATCTGAGCCGAAGTTGAATGCTTAACCAACTGAGCCATGCAGGCGCTCTGAGAACCATATATTTCTATGTAAAAAATGCAAGGTAAAGAAAAGTGAATATAACACGCTATCTTTTGTAAGAAAGATATGGTAAATATAATAAATGAGGGGATATCCCCTCATACCTATTCAAAGTTATTGCTCCAGAAAGCCAGCATTCTCCAATATCACTTCTCCCCTCTTTCTTGGATCATTCACAATAGCTCCCATTATCTCTCCCACCTCATAAAAATCCTTCTCTTGATCCTACTTCACCTGTCAGCCATTGCTTCATTTCTTTGCTCCCTTTTTAGCAAAACTCTCAGAAAGAAAGGCCTATCCTGGCTGTCTGTGACTTCTCTCAAAATCTTCATAAGTCCACTCACCTAGCTTTCCCCTTCATCACTACTCTGAAACTGATTTTGTTATAAACAACAGTGACCTCAACGTGACTAAAAACATGCTTTTACTTGATTACCAGAAGCATTTCACACAATTTGTCACATTCTTCCTGGTCGAGAAATTTTATCACTAGATGTTGGGACACCACTCTGTCCTTGTTTTCCTCTATCTCGCTATCTGTTCCTTCTAAGTCCCTTTTGCTGGTTCTCCTTGTCCCCTCCTCACCCCCAGCTCTGTTTTGTTTTAAGTTAACTTATTTATTTTGAGAGAGAAAAAGATCAGGGGAGGGACAGAGAGAGAGGGAGAGAGAGAGAATTCCAAGCAGACTCCATGCTGAAGTGCAGAGCCTGACGCGGGGCTCGAACTCATGAACCGTGAGATCATGACCTGAGCTGAAATCAAGAGTCAATGCTTAACTGACTGAGCCATGCTCTTAACCTAAGAGTGTCCAATCTTCAAATTTAGATCTAATACTCACTTGGCATCTCTTCTTGGATGTCTAAAAAAGGCTTTTCATTTTTTTAAATTAATTATTTTTTGAGATTGAGAGAGAGAGGCAAAGAGAAGGTGAGAGAGAGAATCCTAAGTGGGCTTGATCTCACAACTGTAAGTCAAAATCGAGTTGGATACTTAATTAACTGAGCCACCCAGGTGCTCCTAAAAGGCATTTCAAACATCACTTGTTCATAATTAAATTCTTGATCTTTTCTCCCTAACTTGCCATCTCAGCTGATGGCAATTGTATTTTCCCAATTGCTCAGGTCAAAAATCTTGGGAGTTTTTAATCATGGACTCTTCTCTTTCTCCCACCCTCAACACACATTAGTAGTTCCTTCAAAAACATGCCCTGAATCTGACCACTTAATACTTCCACTGCCCCCAAACTTGTTTGAGCACCATCTCCCCTTGCTGGGATTATTGTGGTGGACTCCAAATCAGACTGTCCCTTCTTCCAACCTTTTTCCTTTACAGTCCATTCTCAACACAGCAGCCAGAGAGACGCCATTAAAATATGTCAGATCGAAATCTGGGACAGGCACCCCCTCACACTCAGAGCAAACACTAAGAAGAGGCGATGCATGATCCACTCTCTTTTCACCCTTCCTCTCTGACTTTCACCTCCTCCTCCTCTCCCTCTTTCTCTCCACTCCAGTCATGGGTCTTTCTGCTCCATAAACATGGTAGGCACACTCTGCTCAAGTCCTCTGGAGGGGCTATCCTTCTGTCTGGGAGGATCTTCCCCCAGATACCCACATAGCTAACTCCCTCACCTCCTTCAAAGTTTGCTCAATATGTCACTTTCTCCTTGAAGTCTATCCTGACCACCCAACTTAACATTGCAATGTGCCCCCTGCAAACCTCCATACCACCATCCTCCTACTCCATTATTTTCTTACTTCTTTTGTTTATTGCTTATTATCTGTCTATCCCCTTCTAGATGATAAACTTCACAAAAGTAAGAAGTTTTACTCCATGACAGTAAGGTTGTACCTCCAAAAGCTGCCTAAAATAGGTAGCATACAACATACTAGGTGCTCAGTAAATAGATATTGAATGAAATAATGAATTAGTATAGGCACAAAGAAGCACCGTTAGGATATTTTAAAAACCAATAAAAATGGTTACTTGGGGTAGCAAAAGGGAATCAGTGGCAGCAACTCGATCTCCAAATATGTATGTTGTTGTATCATTTTGAGTTTTGAACCAGGTGAGTGTATTAGCTGTTAAAAAAATCAAACTTAAAAATAACATGACGGGGCTGGAGCAGTGGAACTATGTCAACACTCCTTAACTTCCATATGGAAGAGCAAAAGCACATGTGTATGTTTAATTATGTTGGGTTGGGCCTACTTCCTTGTGCATGGCCCCAGAGGAGTCTTAAAACAAAGAGAAACCTATGGAGTCAGAGATAGAAGCCAAGCCCTGCCCCACTCCCTTTTCTGCTGTGGGGGTTGTGGCCATCGGCAAGAGTACACACAGGGCCACTCCCTGTCGCCAGCTGTTTCTGATTTCAGTTGCGATTTCCTACTCATACTTTCATTCTTCTGACAGGAGACTTGGTGCACACAAGAGGAAGCATCCAGTACAATTCTCTCAAAAATGTGGATACGACAGTGCAGGAGTCCCCGGTATTTGCAATTATGGTTTTTACGGGGTGGTCCTGATTTTGAAAATGGGCTTCCACAATTCTTCTACGATTGGCTACTTTCCATCATAAACATATAAATCTGACTTTGCTTTTCCTTTAGGCCAATAAAGGTGAGTAGACATAACACCGTTGTTCTGGCACAGCTGAAGTGGAATATCCAAAAGTTAATGTGCCTAGAAGTTCACACTTCTTAAGATGTTTAAGACTTTTGTAAGTCTAAGCTTTGACGAGATGGAGCTCATGTATGTTTCAGAAATTTTTCAGACACAGAATTGGATACCTTTTCCATGGTACTTAAGCGGTAGGTCTCCGGCTTATAGAAAAGCCTGGTGAGGGACAACATCTGCCACATACTTCTTGTTTGGGGACTATCAGCTGGCAAATGCCCACAGAGCTGGTTTGGGGTTTAGCTCTGGGCTCAGCTGAAGGGGAAGTATTTTACCAGAGTGCTGGAAATCTTTCCACCATGCTTCTTCCTCATGAGTTCAAGTTCAGACATGCAAGTACATCTGTAGGCAGGAGTCAGGGGAAGCCAGGGAGAGTAGAATTCATCCAAAAGAAGTAATTCCTGGCCAAGTGGGGTTGGTGGTCTCCAAATATGTCTCATTTTCAGTGTGTGTGTGGTCGTGGCTTCTTTGAGGTGAAGCAGTTTTTGACAGTAGTGTGGAGGTGGGAAGGAGACAGTACACTGGGGGTTAAATTAGGGTTTTGTTCTTTCGTCTCACTCTGTGCCTAGGTTCTTTGGCTGGAGAAAACTTTGACTTCCTCCTGGCCAAACCACTTCCCCTCTCTCCCTCTATGAATGCTCCCCACACCCCTAAGCAACCTCCTCCCTCTAGGAAGGGTATCTTGGTTTGGTAGCATTTCACTTCTCTAACATAACAACCAGCCTCTGTGCCTGAGTGGCTCCTGGGTCCTAAGCCAAGGAGAACTGAAACTTGAAGACACACAGCCAACCATGGTTGTTCTCCTGACCACTAGGGTTCCCCCAGAAGGTGGGTAGGTTGAAACCTTATTGCTTCAAGCACATGTATACATGTATTTTGTACTCCTGTGTTTCTCAAACTGCCCCCCCCCCCCGTACACTAATCCTTAGAGTTGATGATAGATATTCCCAAGGGGAGAAAAGGGTTCTGTGGTCAAATAAATGTAAAGAACATTTCACACTCTCTATCCTGGAGATTTACAATGCACAGTAGGATTGTAAAGGCTCTGAGGTCTAGAGCAAAGAAATCTTTTTAACATTATTTACCATAAGCTTCCCAAACTTGTTTTGACAACAAACAAACAAAACCTTTCCCCCACTACCTCTGCAAAACACAGTAGAAATCCTTTTATCCAGTGCAATCAAGACTAAGACTTGGTTGATCTAAAGAAGTCTGATAAACCAGAGAATGCTTAAAAACTGACATGTAGTATATTAAACATTTTATTTAATTTAAAAATACACAAATACACAAACATTTGCCAATTTTCTAACATAGAACGTAGTCCTTTCCATTGTATGTGCCCACTCATTAGTTCTGTACTATTTTTCTTCTATACACCGTAACACATAGTACATGGTCTACAATTTCTTGTGTGTGTGTGTGTGTGTGTGTGTGTGTGTGTGTGTGTGTTTTGGTTTGTTTACTTGTTTCTTTCTTTTTATAAAGAAAAAATTAAAAGATCATGAAAAAATCCAAATGTATCCTATTTTTAGGGGCAGTTTTAAGTTCATAGAAAAATTGAGCAGATGGGTACCAAGAGTTCCCATATATTCCCTGCCCCCTTCACCTCCAACACACAGCCACCCCAACTACCAACATCCCACACCAGTGTGGTATGTCTGTTATAACTGATGAGCATACACTGACCCAAAGTCCATAGTTTACATTATGGTTCACAATCTTGGTGAAACTATGGGTTTTAAAAGGTATAATTGGCATCTATCCACTAGTATATTATCATACAGAATAGTTTCACTCCCCTACAATCCTCCATGTTCTCCCTGTTCGTCCTTCTCTCCTCTCTAACCCCTTGGCAACCACTGATCTTTTTACTATCTCCATAGATCTGTCTTTTCTCAAATGTCATATGGTTGGAATGAGGCAATATTTAGCCTTTTCAGGTGAGCTTCTTTTACTTATTAATATGCATTTTTATCCATGTCTTTTCATGGTTTGATAGCTCGTTTCCTTTTAGCATTAAATAATATTTCATCGACTGGATGTACCACAGTTTATTCATTTCAACTTGTTTTTTTTTTAAGTTTATTCATTTATTTTGAGAGAGAGAGAGGGAGGGAGGGAGGGAGAGAGAACAAGAAAGGGAGGCACAGAGAAAAGGAGAGACAGAATCCCAAGTAGGCTCCTCACCATCAGTGCACAGCCTGATGCGGGGGCTTGATGATGACCTGAGCTGAGATCGAGAGTTGGACGCTTAACCAACTGTACTACCCAGGCACCCCTCAACTTGGTTTTTATTGAGCAGATCTCTTTTTGTACTCCCATTTCATTGGTTTATATGATACTTAATTAAATTACCCACACACAATGACAAATAAAACCGGCACAAACAGGTTTGGAGCAAACAAAGATCCATGATGCCAGGTAAACATAGGCAACCCAAAGATTGTGATTCATGACTATTTTGCTGGCTTGTGTTACCAAGAGAACGGGAAGCTTCAGTCTGTTAGTGGAGGGTGAGTGAGATAACTCCTGCACTAGCATGTTGGGGAACTGGTGTTCTAGGGCACGCTGCTGGGAATATTGGCCTTGGCTGCCCTCTCTTAAGTGTTTGGATTGTGCTTCCCTCAAGCAAAACATTTTTGTCTACTCACTGTTAACATATGTATATTTATGTATTTCTAACTATCTCTAATACTATCACTGGCTAATATTGTGTAGTATGATGTACTTGGGACCAGGCTCATCAATAAATGAGAATGGAGCTCAATCTACATTCCTAGAGTTTTCTTGATCTTTTAAAAATTTTTTGTCTGACTTCTTATCAGATGTGGTTAAGTTATCTTCTTTAACCTCATACTGTGACTGAAGATAAGCATGTGCCAGGATTAGTAGTGTCTTTACTATTTCTTGTGCTTGCTTGTGGACTGCCTCCAAGTGGTCACTTCAGGACACCTCAGTGTGGGGTGTGACATGTGACTTCTTACATATGGATTTAATCTACTTAGAAGTTTTAATATTTTCTTCCCACATCCCTGGGATATATGCATTCCACTTGGGAGACTGCTGACCTTATAGATGCTCAGAGAAATTGAGAAAATCAATTAAAAATGACTTGAATGCTAAAATGCCAAATATGGGGAACAGCAGAGCTTTTCTGAATCAGTGGAACCCGTCTCTCTGCTAAGCCAAGCCCGGAGGCTGAACGAGAATGTCTGGAGCTGCTTTTTAAAACTGCCGGGAAGCACTGGTTCAGCTATCACAAACCAAAACTGGGCCGGTGAGGCTGCCGCATTTTCAGATGCTCACTGACAAACTGGAAACCCACTCAGAAGCTATATAAGAAGACTAAGCTCCAAGACAAGGTGGGAAAGAGGGAAGAGAGAGAGAAATATTAGAGGGGTAATTTCTGGCAGGACAAATGTAGACATCAGAGTTGTCCAACAGGAAGAGAGGAGACCCTGAAGGAAGGACAAGAGCCTGGCATGTCCCCTGGGTCTCAATAATCTCCATTCTGAACTCCCTCTGTAGAAATCTCTAACCCCAAGTTAACCTTGACTGCAAAGGGCGGCCCGTGTTGGAAGCTCCATCCACTATGGCTGCTTCTTGCTGCTGAGATGAGTAATAGGAAGGTGAGGATTCCAAGGTTTTATTGCCTTCTTTGAAGGTTCCCAGCCCACAGAGGTCTCAGGAACACTATACTGAAGAACACCTGGCACACAGTGGGAACTCCATCACTTGCACTGGAGGAACTCACTATGGGAGGACACCCACATTGAGTCAACAATAAGAAAACACCTTCACTATTGGCATTTACATGTATGTGAGTACAGAATCTGAACAAGAGTTTAGAATTGGCCAGTACACTCTAGCCAAACCAAGTTTTGATAATATCAATCTTACCACCATTAAAAATAACTCTACTCCTCTCCTCTGCCTAATTCCCACCAGCCCCTTATAGAGGCTCTTTCCAAGAACAGCTGACAGCACCCTGCATAAGGCAGCACACAGCAGAGCTGCAAAGCAAAAAAGCTTTGTCCCTTGTCCCTCATCCAGGTATCTCAAACCACAGCCCGAAACATGCAGATGGTTGCACCTGCTGTGCATTTGTGGATTTTCTCCTAAGACTCAGAGGGGAGCTGCCTGGAAGTAGCCATCACAGCACAAACAACACGTGCTTTGTGTCTTGTTAAATGTGCTATAAATGAAGCTCAACCACACTCAGCTTTCTGGTGACATTCAGCTCTCTGGTGACACCCCTAGCTGAGAAGAGGCTTGCCCTCTCACTGCACAGCCTTCGGCCAAAGCCCTGTTTATAGAATCGTTACTCGAAGCACTGATAAAATGACAATGTCTTAGGTGAGGACAGAGGTTATTAATTAACATTACAATGTCTGTGGACTTTGTCTCGAGAGGAAAATCTAATTTAGTTTGCTAGTCAAACAACTCCTCCATAGGTCAAAGGTTTGGATTTTCCTACAGAATTAGAAGTTAGAAGTAGACAGGTCAGACAGGACCAGCTACGTAATCTATGGCACCCTGTGCAAAATAAAAATGCAGGCCTCTTGTTCAAAAAGCAGGGAAGAGGGGCGCCTGGGTGGCTCAGTCAGTTAAGCACCGACTTAGGCTCAGGTCATGATCTCACAGTTTGTGAGTTCGAGCCCCGCATCAGGCTCTGTGCTGACAGCTCAGAGCCTGGAGCCTGCTTCAGCTTCTGTGTCTCCCTCTCTCTCTGACCCTCTGCCTGCTCACGCTCTGTCTCTCTCTCTCTCAAAAATAAATAAACATTAAAAAAATTTTTTTTTAAAGCAGGAAAGAAAAGCACCATTATAGATACTAAAATATAGTGTTTTCTTTCTTCTGCAGTGTCTCTCTTGACCTGTCATGGTGTTTTCATTTGCTTTTAATGTTGTACTCCCCAGGCATGGGAATGCTTGTGAGGTGAGTGAGACATTCACAGGCACTGAGGGGCTCTACCCTATGACTGGAAGCATGAGTGCCTGTGCAGCTACTGAACTGAGGCCCCATCCCCTGGCCATGGGTGGAGAAGTTGAACGAGGCATCTTTCCTTCCCAAGGGCCCACTGTGGACAGGCAATCCCAAGGGTATTGTAATCTCTGTCCTGGAATATTGTACAAATTTAAGGCTAGGCAACAGGCTTGCTCCCACTGAGTCACCCATTCGATGTACCGTGATGTTGCCAGACTAGGGTCACTGAGATACTACTAGGTACACATAACTCCATCTTCCTCCTGTTCAGGCACCCCTCCCTGGAGTGGAGGGCAGCAGCAGTGGCTGAGTGGAGATGGTGACGGGGAGATTAGGGGTGCCCAGGATACCAGAGAGCAGAGTAGTAGGTAGCTGAGAGCCCTTCCCAGCAAGGTGGGGGAGACAGCAAGAAGTGGGACCCTGTGTAAGGCAAGGCTCCAAGTCCTTGGTGCATGCTCCATAGACTCACTGGATTCCACTTGTTCACAAAACACAAATTCTTAGTTAAAATTAAGAGTTTCAAAATGGCAGACATAGAGCATTAAACCCCAAGTATCCCTGAGTGCACTGATCACATGTCCATATAGTGACCCTGACTTTAGAGCTCAGATAAAATAATTTTGATTGCTTTCCCACCCCAAATACATATGTTTGTAAGATTTGACATATATGTCATACATATGTATAATATATACTTGCACTTAAATACATTATAAGTAAGAAAAGCTTATATGTTTTCCCCATTTCAACTTTATTTCAGTTATGAGTTAATCAACAGAGTTGAGACTGAGCTTAACAAATGTTTTCTATTTAAAAGATTTTAAGTGGAAGGAAATATGTCAAAATGTTAATAGTTCTTCTCTCTGGGCCAAGGTGTTAAAAAGTTATTTTTATATCATTGTCTGGACCTTGTAGTACCTTTTTACCGTGAAAATGATACATGGATTGCTTTCATAATTAGGAAAAAAATAATAAATGCTATTCTGTAAAGTAATAAAATAAACATACTTTACCTGTAGGGAGACTCCCCTGCTCCTTGGACTTTTCTGATATAACCAGTGCTCTCTCTCTCTTAACTTTTCTTAATACTTCCTGGATCATATGAATTTCAAGATTTTCCAGAAGCTTCTGAAGCTAGAGTAAGAAGTTTGAGTTACTTTCTACACTCAGCTTATACTCTGGGCACCTAAGTCAAATTCCTGCAGAAGGGTCTGGGGTTAGGTCCTGTCCCTTAGGTACTCTCTCCTAGGGAAGACGAAAGAGTTCCTTCCTTGGGTTTCTAAGTGCTTCGGCGAGGGTAGATATACCTCTTTGGAGACCAACATCTTTTCTTCCTGGCTCACATCCCCACTGATAAAATACCTCCCACTTTTTTTTTTTTTTAAACCGAGTTCTGCTAAATTGCAAAGTGCTCAATGTCTGAGGTGACCTCATGCATTTTGGGGTCTCTAAATGTGGCTGGGAATTTCATGAGCTGTTATTACAAGAGAAACCCTTGGGCCTGAAACTTGATTTAGATATCAAGAGGGATTTCATGAGAAGATTAAAATTCTAAACATGACCAATAGAAAACTTTCCCAATAACCATGAACCCTTACTTAACCCATTATGCTTGTAGTGCCCACGTTTCTCCTGGTCAGAGGACCCCAGGTACTAGAGAGAACCAAGCTTCAGAAGGGTAAGCAATGGGGCTTGGGACTGGGGTGTGTATGTTGGAGGCAGGGGAGCTGAATTCTCTTTGATGCTCAGGGAACATGAATGTCTGCATTGACACTCAAACAGCTAGACGTTTTGTTTGCCTGTTACAGGGAGCAAGCCACATTGGGTCTATGTCCCAGGACAAAGGTGAACAAACACTTGGGAAAACAGCCTCTCACATAGATCATCTAGCACACACCAGATGGACTAGTGCATAAATTGTGTTGCTTTATTCTCAGGAAAAAAAAATCACAGGAACTATTTTAAATATATTCCATTTCCAAGGATGGGGGGGCAGAGAATTGTGTGCTAGATTTTATGCTTTTTTTTTTAAGTTTATTTATTTATTTTGAGAGAGACAGAGACAGTGTGAGTAGAAGATGGGCAGAGAGTGTGAGAGAGAATCCTAAGCAGGCTCCGTGCTGTCAGAGCACAGCCCCATGCTGGGTGCAAACTCATGATCTGTGAGAACATGACCTGAGCTGAGATCAAGAGTCAGATGCTCAGCCAACTGAGACACCTAGGGCACAACATATCTTAAAGTATGTTTAAGATACTAGTGGTTATGTTCTCTATCATAGTCTTTTTTTTGTGTTAGTCCACCTTAATTTGAGGCAAATCAAAATACGAAGATCCAGACTTACAAAACGGGAACATTAGGGGTAGTTATTTGCTTAATCAAAGCCCCACATGCCTTTAGGTACTTAGTTCCTTCTGAGCCTATTCAGTGATTTACACGCCTGCAATCTACACTTAATGTCTTAGAAAAAAACGCCACTTGGGTCTCTCTGTAGTGTTACATGCTTATGCCATAAAGCAAATTTCCAAAGTCAAATTCAAAATGGCTCCTGCATACCTGTTGAGTTTTTATTTCAATTTCTGAAGCTCCTTTGGGGGGAAGAATAGACCGACTACTTATTATAAGATCTTCAAATTCATCTTCTTTCCCCATCCGCCTAGCTATAGTTTTCATACTGGGGTAGAGGATGTCAGTTCTATTAAAGAAGAGAGACAAAAATTAGTTAACAAACATATTTTTTCTCATTAGATTCTTTGACAACTATTTTCATTCATGTTCTGTTTCATGTCATCATGTATAAACCTCCCAACCCATTTTAGATACTCATATCGACATCTAAATTCACTATAGTTGTTTCACCCTTAGTCAATATTAAATCCTGAGACCTTTCCCCATGGGGCACATTTAATTTCAGTCTTCATTCTTCAAAATATTGACAAGTTTTGGGGTGCCTGGGTGGCTCAGTCGGTTAAGCAGCTGACTCTTTGATTTCAGCTCAGGTCATGATCTCATGGTCCGTGAATTCAAGCTCTGCATGAATCTGTAGTAGCTCTGCATTGACAGTGCAGAGCCTGCTTGGGATTCTCTCTCTTTCTTTCTCTCTCTCTGCCCCTCCCCCTACTTGTGCTAGCTCTAAAAATAAACGAATAAACTTTTAAAAAATTGACAAGTTTTCTCATTCCCTAGTTACCAGGAAAGCTGACTGTAATAATTCATAAAATTGGACTATGGCACCAAAGAGAAGCTTCTTATGCACAATAAGGTCCAAGGATGGCAAATGCTTGTTTGATAACAGACACATGGCAGAGGCAACATATCTTTCTGCCAGCTAAGTCATCCCAGCCAGAGCCTGAAGTGTGAAAACACCCCACCATCCCGCAGACCTAAGACCTCATGTTGCACCATATTATACCTCAGGCTGCAGTGGGTGAAACTCTCCGAGACTCAGCACTTGGGTCTAACAGGGCAGAAAGTAGGGAAGAGTTCACAGCCGCAGCATCTCCCTACCCAATGCTTGCTGGGATCCTATGAACTAAAAAAGCTTAGAGTCGGCACCATGGGGACACTTGAGAAGCACAAGTTCCCAGGACAGAACTCTGGGTAAATGATGTACAGTACTGCTTAGTGGAACCCAGCACTGTCCCTGAATTCAGTAGAACCCAGCTTTTCCTGTAAAGCACTCTTTATAGAGACACATTGCCCAGCTTCCTCTGAGCACGGTGGGGCTGGGCATACCAGAATTCATGGAGCAAATCTCTTCCTCAGAGCAAGGGGCGGGAATCTGCCAAACCTCAGATTCCACTCATCCACGAGAATTTCCACTTTAGCAACACTTACCCATAGAGTTCTGAGAACTGTTTGTGGAGGGAGACAGAACTGTAGTCCTGGCCTTGCAGTTTGAGCTGGACCCAGTGCTCCTTCAGCACTTCCAGCTGCTTCCACAGAACCAGAAACGATCTCAGGAAAGCAAGGGACATCACTGCATCACGTGGGCCCCTCAGCAGCTCGGAGACCTTGGGGATGCTTTGGAACTGACTTCTGAATCCTGGCACTCTGGACAAATCCAGCTGAAAGCACAGAAATTCTTCTTTATCGATCATAGATCAATATACAGTAACCTTTTACATGCACCGCATGCAGAATGAATATTTTGGAGAAGGCCTCTTCTCCCCAGGAGGAATGGTTTGCAGGCCTACAGCACATTTAAAGCTTCGAGAGAGTAAATATCCTTCTTAAATAGATGGTATACAGAAAAGAAGGAAACGTCTCCATTTCAGCTTCCTGCTAGAATCTCGAACCACTCATTTTAAAAAGTCTTTTACTTGGGTACTAACATTTTATATGCCTTTGAAAAATTGAGCCTTTCATGTTCAGCCTCTACATTTTGGAAAGTACGCTTCAACACACTTGAGATTTAATTCCCAATCACGGTGGAGCTGTAATATAACCTTAAATTAGGGATTTTACTCATTTTGTGGGTGAGGAAATGGAAGATAAGTTTACCTTATCTCCTATTCCTTCTCCGATCCTCTAAAAGTTTACATGTCTCTTAATTTGAATTTATTATTCGATAGGCAATTAGAATTATTTGTTCATTCATTCATCAGTGCTTTCCTTAAATAAGTTTTTGTCAAGGGGCTGCTATGAGCCCTGGAGGATTGGAGGGAACAAGGTTTTCAAGCTTCCTCTCTGGCAGCCAGTGGTGTGAGGTCCAGGGTCACCCAGAGAGTGAAGACAAAATGGGGACCTGCATCCAGGAACCTCAGCCTGATGACAGGGTCTCAGTCACAGGAAAAGGAGTATTTCTTTGCAAATGAAGATGGCAAACCTGGATCATAATGTTATGACAAGAAGGGCCTCAGAGAACATTCAGGTAACAGCACTTCAGACACTCACGTTTCCTGGATCAGAACAGGAAGAACACCACCTAATGTAACTGGATCCCAGATCAGTACTAGTAACATCTCTAAAGAAAGGCATGACTGCCAGGAAGAGGCTTGGTCAGAGGCAGAGTTGGCCAGCCAGACCCATGGGAGAGCCAGTAGCTCCTGCACATAGCTGACAACCCCTCAAGCCACCTACCTGCTCAGTAACCAGCGAACCCAGTCATTTCCAGATTTGCTTTATCCTCCAAAAATTTTCATCAAATAACATCTTACGCAGTGGCCAAAAATATTCAACAGACCAAGGCTGAGCATGGTGACTGGGAGGGGGCAGCGTGGGCCACGTAGTTGGCCCCCTCTGCTCAAAAAGCCCCAGGATGCCCCTTTTAAAGGACTTGTGTGCAGTTTCACCTGAAGACCCAGTTTAAAAACAACAGTTTGTAAAGCACCTAGACCGCACGTGAAGGAGATTTATTTGTTAATCTAAAGGCATCTGCTGGAGGAGCAAGAGCAGTTGGACTTTCCCCAGAGACGGAGGATGCCTGTGACAGGTGCCAATATTGCACTCTCCACCTATCCTGCTAGCACAGGTGGGTGAACTCAGATGCAAAATCCTCCCAGCCACTGCCCCGCCACTGCCAAGTCGGGGCGATGCGCTATGGCACTATCCCCTTTGCCTTGCTGAAGCCAGAGCAGGCACCAGTGGCAACACTTCCCTGTTCCCTAGCTGGGGCAGGCAAGAGCAAGCAGTGGCAGCATTCTCCAACTCCAAGCTAAAGATGGTTGGTGAGCACAGGTGGTTGCAACTCTCCCCAACTCACTGGTTGGGGCTGGCAACTGTGAGCAGTCCCGGCATTTTCCTGCCCTGAGTCTAAAACTACAATATGCACCCAGATAAGACATTCTCCTGCTGCATTCCTGAAACCCCTGGGCACGTGCAGTCAAGACCCTTTCCTGCTTCCCTTCTGAAGCTGGGGAGTGTGCCCCACCCCCTACACTCTCCAGCTGCTTAGTTAAAGCCAGTGGATAATTGCAATCTACACAGAGGATGCACCTTGACTGCCTGGCCCCAGCGGCCAAGGGACTGACATTCCTGAGCTCCAAGGGAATATACGAATCAGAAAGACAGTACCTGGCAGGCCACCACTCCAGGGCACTGCAGACAGCCGACTGAGACACAATCTTGTCTTCCTATGACAAAAATCTATTTACTTATCCTGGAACTTCAGCCTGAGGAACAAGCTTCAAGTTTTCCATATATCTAGAGGCCAGAGAAGTGCTCCCAGGGGACATAAACAGGAAGACACCATCTTTGTGCACCCCTTTCACCTCAATACAGCTCAATAAGACCTCACAGAAAGGAGCTTACGTACTCATCTAGAGTCCCACGTTTTGCAACTGTCACCCAGAGGACACCTTTAGATCTTTTGGACTGGAGGCAGCAGGGATTATGATTGTGGCCCCACAAGACTATATCTGCATATTTTAAAAGTTGCTGCCTGAGGGTCTGACTTTGGATTAGCCTGAAACTTGGTGCTAAATGAAAATTCTCCCCATAGAAAACTGACAGGCCTTGGTACATCCTTGACTACAAGGACATATCAATAATAAATCAGGTTGATCAGACAATCACAAAGTTGCAAGAAACAACCAAGAGCTAGGGCAAGGATGAACAAGAAGTTTCATCAACTACACAAGGGCACTCCAAGGCTGAGAGAGGTAGCTGTCTGGCCTAATACACAGAAACAAACACAGAGTCAAGCAAAGTGAGGAAACAGAAAAATATGTTCCAAATGAAAGAATAAGATAAAACCTCAGAAAAAGGCCATAATGCTATGGAGATAAGGATTCTATCTGATAAAGAATTCAGGGCAATGGTCATAAAGATGCTTACCAAACTTGGGAGAGGAATGGATTTACATAGTAAGGACTTCAACAAAGAGATAGAAAATACAATAAAGTAGAAAATAGGAATCCACAGAGCTGAAGAATATAATAACTTAGAAATACACTAGAGGGGTTAACGTCAGATTGGATGAAGCAGATGAATGGGTCAGCAGCTGGAATACAAAATAATGAAATTCACCCAGACAGAGCTGCAAAAGGAAAACGGAATTTTATAAAATGAAGATAGCTTAAGGGGCCTTATGGGATGACATTAAGCAGAATAACATTTACATTATAGGGGTCCCTGAAAGAGAAAAAAAGAGAAATGGGCAGAAAACTTGTTTGAAGAAATAATGACTGAAAACTTCCCTAACCAAGGGAAGGAAACAGATATCCAGCTTCAGGAATCCCAGAGAGTTCCAAATAAGATAAACTCAAAGAGATCTATAACAAGACACATTATAATTAAAGTGTCAAAAGTTAAAGAGAGAATCTTAAAAGCAGCAAGAGAAAAATAAATTATTACTTACAAGAGAAACACCATAAGGTTATCAGTTGATTTCTCAGTAAAGACTTTGCAGGCCAGAAGGGAGTGGCATGATATATTCGAAGTACTGAAAGGCAAAAACTTCCAACCAAGAATACTCTACCTAAAGGTCATCATTCAGAATTGAAGATGAGATAGAATTTTTCAGACTAAAGCTAAAGGAGTTCATCACTCCTAAAGTGGCCTTATAAGGAATGTTAAAAGGACTTCTTTAAGTAGAAGAGAAATGTCACTAATTAACAACAAATATACATACAAAAGTAAAAATCTCACTGGAAAAGGTAAATATATAGTAAAGGTAATGCGTTAATCACTTATAAAGCTACTATGGAGGTTAAAAGACAAAAGTAAAATTAATTAAAACCACAATAATTAGTTAAGAGATACATAAAATAAAAAGATGTAAAATATGACATCAAAAACACGAAATGTGAAGGGGTGTGGTAATAAAAACGTAGAGTTTAGAACATGCTCAAATTTAAGTTGCTATCAACTTAAAATTGACAGTTATATGCATAGCATGATGTATGTGAACCTCAAAATAACGACATAGCAAAAACTTGTGTTAAGTACATAAAAGAACATGAGAAAGGAATCTAAACACAACACTGAAGAAAGTCATCAAACCAGAAGGGAAGGAAGAAAGAGAAAAAGAAAGGAACAGAGCTACAAAAACAACCACTGAACAAGTAACAAAATGGCAATAAGTAAAATACCTATCAATAATGAAAATATATGCAAACAGACTAAATTCTCTAATCAGAAAACATAGAGTGGCTGAATGGATAGGAAACAAGGCACATTTATATACTACTTATAAGAGACTCACTTCATAAGTAAGGACACACACTGACTGGAAGTGAAGGGATGGAAAAAAGAAATTCCATGCAAATGGAGATGAAAAGAAAGCTAATGTAGCTATAGTCATATTAAACAAAATAGACTTTAAAGCAAAGACTGTAATAAAGAAAAAACATTTCTAAATACATATGTACCAAACATAGAATACCAAAAGATATAAAATAAATATTAAGAGACCTTAAGGGAGAAATTGACAGCAATACAATAGTAGTAGGGGACCTTGACACCCCACTTACATCAATTGATAGATCATTCAGACAGAAAAATCAATAAGGATACATTGGCTTTAAGTGGTACAAATAAAGCCCAAGTTAGGAAAAGGATGAAAATAAAAATCAGAGGAGAAATCAATGAAATCAAGACTAAAAAGATGATTTAAAAAATCAATGAAATAAAGAGCCTGAAAAGATAAATAAAACTGGCAAACCCTTAGCTAGACTCACCAAGGGAAAAAAAAAGAAGGCTTAAAGAAATAAAATCAGAAATAAAAATTAGAAGTTACAACTGATACCACAGATATACAAAGGATCAAAGAGACAATTACTAACAAATCAATTGTACTACCTAGAAGAAATAGATAAATGCCTACAAACTTACAATCTTCAAAGACTGAATGATAAACAAAAAAATCTAAATAGACCAATTACTAGTAAAGAGATTAAATCAGTAATCAAAAACCTTCAAATAAATAAAAGTCTAAGACAAGATAGCTGGTGAATTCTACCAAACATTCAAAGTAGATTTAATATCTATCCTTCTCAAATGCTTCCAAAATATTAAAGAGGAGGGAATGTTTCCAAACACATTTTAGTAGGTCAGCATTATCCAATACCAAAAACAGACAAGGACACACTCCCCCCACCCCCAACAAAAAAATTACAGGCCAGTATCCCTAATTAGCACAGTTACAAAACTCCTCAACAAAATGTTATCAAACCAAATTAAACAATACATTACAAGGATCATACACCGTGGTCAAGTGGGATTTATTTCAGGAATGCAAGGATGGTTCAACTCCACAAGACAATCAACATGATATAGCCACATTAATAAAATGGAGATAAAAATCATGATCATCTCAACAGATGCATAAAAAATATTAGAAAAAATTCAACATCCATTTATGATAAAAACTCTCAACAAAGTAGGTAGAGAGGAAATACTTGTGAATGTAATAAAAGCCATATATGACAAACCCCCACCTAATGTACTCAGTGGTGAGAAGCTGAAAGTTTTTCCTCTAATATCAGGAACAAGACAAGGATGCCAACCTTCCCCACTTTTATTCAACATAGTATTAGAAGTCCTAGCCAGAGCAATTAGGCAAGAAAAAAAAAAAGAAAGAAAGAAAAGGCATACGAATTGGAAAAGAAGTAAAACTGCCACCATTTGCAGATGGCATGATACTATATATTGAAAACCCTAAAGATTCCACAAAAAACTATTAGAACTAATAAATGAATTCAGTGAAGTTGCAGAGTACAAAGTTAATATACAGAAATATGTTGTATTTTTATACATTAATAACAAACACCAAGATTATAATCACACCAAAAAGATTATAATCAAGATTATAATCACATCAAAAAGAACGCTGAATAATAAACTTAACTGTGGAGGTAAAAGACCTGTGCACTGAAAACTTGAATTTGTCGATCAAAGAAATTGAAGAAGACACTAATAAATGGAAAGGTATTCCATGCTTATGGATTAGAAGAATTAGTATTGTTAAAATATTCATACTACACAAAGCAATCTACAGATTCATGCAATCTCTATCAAAATTCCAATGGCATTTTTCACAGAACAAGAACAAATCTAAAATTTATGCAGAACCACAAAAGACCCTCCGAAATAAACAAAATAATCTTTTTTTTTTTTTTTTTTGAGTGAAAGAGAGAGTGGAGGAAAGGGGCAGAGGGGAAGAGAGAGAGAATCTTAAGAAGGCTCTACACCCAGCATGGAGCCCAATTCGGGGCTCAATCTTACAACCATGATATCATGACCTGAGCTGAAATCAAGAGTCGGAGGTTTAACCTACTGACCCACCTAGGCATCCTAAGACCAAAACAATCTTGAGAAAGAAGAATAAAGCCATAGGAGATGTCATGCTTCCTGATTTCAAACCATACTACAAAGCTAAAATAATCAAACAGCATGGTATTGGCATAAACATAAACACATAGATCAATGGCACAGAAATGAGAGCCCAGAAATAAATTCATGTATTTATGCTTAATTAATTCGTGACAAAGTAGGTAAGAATATAGAATGGGAAAGGACTTCTCTTCAATAAATGGTACTAGGAAAACTAGACAGCTACATGTGAAAATTAAAATAGACCACTATCTCACACCACATACAAAAATAAACTCAAAATGTATGAAAGACTTGAATATAAGACCTGAAACTTCCCACTCCTAGAAGAAAATATAGGCAGTAAGATCCTTAACATTGGTCTTAGTGATGTTTTTTGGATCTGATTCCAAAAGGCCGAGAAATAGCAAGGGAAATAAAAGGGAAATAAAAGCAAAAGTAAACAGGTGGGGGGAAAAAAAGTAAACAAGTGGGACTACTTCAAACTAAAAAGCTACTGCACAGTGAAGGAAACCATCAATAAAACAAAAAAGTAATCTACTGAATAGGAGAAGTTGTTTGCAAATCATATACCTAATAGAGGTTAATATCCAAAATATATGAGGAACTCATACAACTCAATAATAAAAAAAACAAAAATCACATTAAAAACTGGTCAGAGGATCTGAATAGGTATTTCCCCCCCAAAAGAAAACATATAGATGGCCAATAGGCATATGAAAAAATGCTCAACATCACTAAGCACCAGAGAACTGTAAATCAAAACCAGAATGAGATATCACTGCACACCTGTCAGAGTAACTATTATCAAAAAGACAAAAAAAAAAAAGTAACAAGTATTGGCAAGGCTATGGTAAAAAAGGGAACCTTTGTGCATAGTTACGGAAATGTAAATTGGTGCAGCCACTATGGAAAACGATACGGAGGTTCCTCTTAAAAACAGAACTACCATATGTTCCAGCAATTCCAGTACTGGGTATCTACCTGAAGAAATGAAAACACTAATTTGAAAAGATACATTCATTTTATGTTCATTGCACCACTATTTACAATAGGCAGGATGCAGAAACAACCTAAGCATTCATCTGACCAGATAAAGAAGATGTAATTACACACACACATACATAGATATACTACTCAGCCATAAAAAAGAATCAAATCCTGCCATTCGTGACAATATGGATGGATCTTGAGGGTATTATGCTAAGTGAAATAAGTCTGAGACAAATGCTATCTCCTTTGACTTATATGTGGAATCTAAAAAACGAAACAAATCAAAATGAAACCAAGACTCATAGAGACAGAGAACGGATTGCTGGTTGCCAGAGGAGAGGAGATTTGGGGAACTAAATGAGTAAAGGGGATCAAGAAGTACAAACTTCCAGTTATGAAATAAAAAATCGTGGGGATATAATATCCAGTTTGGGGAATACAGTAAATTATATTGTATTAACTTTGTATAGCGACAGATGGTAACTAGACTTACGGTGATGATCACTGCAATGCATACAAACTTTGAATCCCTATGTTTTGCACCTGACACTAATACAGTATTGTAGGTCAGTTATACCTCAATTTAAAAAGGCATTATAAATAAAAAGTACACGCAAAAATCCTCCAACTTGACTCTGAGGAACCCAGGGCTCCTGGGACCACAGTTTTAAAGGCCCATCACTTCAGTTTTAGAGACTGAAGTCTAAGAGATCACAGCACGGGTTACACAGCTGGGCCAGGAAACCCAGAGTCCTATCTCACGAGCAGTATAAATTCCATTGCCTCCTATTATCTATGAATATTAAATACCCTTAAATAAAACAAATCATATCATTAAACTAATTAAAATAAACAGTAATTTTAAAGCAAACTTCCCTTGTTAATATTTCATATTAAGAGAAGTCTTCTCTTCCTAAGTGTTTTGAAGGATGGAAGAAGGAACAGGAGACAAGGTAAAGAACAAAGGTGGGGGACGGTGGGGGTGTCAGAGGGCCCAAAGGGCCCAGCATGCTTCCTGACCTTGGTACTACTTGGTGCCAGTGTTTGCTTTGCAAATGCTCCCTCTGAGTGAAACATCTAATTCTGTTGTGGAATTTAGATGGCACATCTAAACACACTTCCTTTTCCACTAATTTGGCTGAAGTAGACTTGTGACTCAATTTTAGCCAGTAAGACACAAGGAAAATCTATTACAAGACTATTAGAAGGCTCTGGAAAGGATTTTCTTTCTTGGTAAAAAGATAAAGCCCATTAAGGAGAAAGCATTTTTGCTCCTGTTTTCATCTTACAAGGATGAAGGAGACATTTTGCTGACATACCCATGATGGCAGAATGGGAGCGTACACCAACCTGCGTGACTGCACCAACCCAAACTGCCTCCTTAAGAGGTAAGTCTAAGGACTTGCTTCGCGAGGTTAGTATGCTTCACTAATTTAATTCATGGCTAGCAGGACAACCCTGTACTTATAGCAGGTGCACCCTAATTGGCACAGAAGGGCATCAGCTCAAAGGTGGAAAAATCAGAAAAAGCTCGGAAAGAGTGGTATGGAAGTTGAAACCCTGAAGGATAAGTAGCAATTAATTAGATGATGAAGTAGAGAGGTAGGAGGAGAAGGAAATTTTCCACCAACGGGGCTAGCTTGCACAAAGTTACTGAGGAGAGAGCATGGTATGTTTGATAAAATGAAAGAAGTTGAGGGTAGAAATATCAGCAGGACAGGTAGTGAAGGTCTGGTGAAGGCATTTGGATCCTATTCTCAGGGCATATAGAAGACATTGAAGAATTATAAGAGGGAAGGGACACAATCAGATTTGCATTTTAAAATACTATGCTGGTAAGGAGTGCCTGGGTGGCTCAGTCGGTTAAGCATCAGACTCTTGATTTCGGCTCTGGTCATGATCTTACAGTTTATGAGTTCAAGCCCCATATCAGGCTCCATGCTGTCAGGGCAGAGACTGCTGGATTCTCTCTCTGCCTTTCTCCCACTTGCTCTCTCTCTCTCTCTCAGAATAAACTTAAAAAATAAAATAAAATATTATCCTGTTGAATGGACTGGAAGAAGGCAAGAGTGAATATAGGGATCTGATTGGAGGTTATGCACATAGCCTACCATTAGGAGATGATGCTAATTATGGGGTAGTGATGGAAGATGGGGAACACTAGACAAACTTGAGAGATATTAAAATCACAGGATAGTAAAACTCAGTGTCTGATTATGGGGTATGACAGACAGAAATCAAAGATGAGCATCCAGATTTTTTGGCTTGGGCAGTTGGGCAGGTGGCAGGTAACTGACAGGAAATATGGAAAGAGGAGCAAGCTTTGGGCTATGAAGTAAGCTCATTTTGGGACACGCGGTCTCTGGGATGGAACAAGGAAGTTGAACACATGACTCTGACAGGAGTGAGATTTGGACACGACAGATAGATGGTCATCACATGAGTTATTGCAGGGAAAGTCTTCAAAGCTATAAAAGCAGATGAGTTTGCCTAGGGAGAGGCTGCGGAGTAGAACAACGGAGCAGATAAGAGTAGAAGGGAGCTCCAGGGCTGACTGTCAAGTTGGAAAGTGGGTTTCCTGCCTCAATAGGCATGTGACTTTGGGCACATCACTTAACCTTTCTGAGCTTCAGAATTATCTGTAAAATGAGAATAATGAAAGTACCTACTTCATGGAATTAGTGGGAGAATAAAGAAGGTAATAATTACTAAAGTGCTCTGAAAAGATCTCAATCATAGCCAACAGTAGTATCAGTAGTATTCAGGGGAAACTTATTGAGTGCACACAGAAGGCACAGTGCGTAGGGCCCACAAAATGTTTTAATTTCTTTCTTTTTTTTTTTTAATTTTATATATAGAGTGTGAGTGGGGGAGAAGGGCAGTGGAGGAGAAAGAGAGAGAGAGTCCTAAGCAGGCTCCATGCTGAGTGTGGAGCTCAATGTGGGGCTTGATCCCACAAGCCTGGGATCATGACCTGAGCCGAAATTAAGAGTCAGATATTCAACCAACTGAGCTAATCAGGCACCCCTTAATTTCTTTTACAATCGGAGAAAAAGGATATTGAGGTTGAATAAATGTTTTAATATGTGATATTAATTTTTTACATTAACAGTTGTAAACTATAACTTTTAATGCTTTTTTATGTTGGAAAGGGCCTACAAAGACAGAAATGGCCAGCGTTGTAGAAGTCATGATGCAGCCCTGGTAGTAGTAGTAATGGAACAGAACCCAAAAAACAATACTTTGGGGATTGGCAGAGGAAGAGGGGAGGCAGGAGGCAGAGGAGAGTCTATGGGGAAGTATGAGAAAGCACGGCTACCGATGCCAGAGGAAAATGAGGAAGGGAGCTGTGCTCTGGAAGCCAGGAGCAAGGAGGCTGCAAGAAGGATACACTGTGTCAAATGCTGACAAGGATCAGATTCTAAGGGCACCGAAGTATCTGAGGGATGTAGTGACAAGGACCATGGTCCTCTTGATGAGAATGGTCTCAGTGGTGACAAAGCGCAGTTTCTGAGGAGTGGATTGAAGGTAAGGAAATGGAGATGGCTGCTGAAGACATCTCTCAGGAAGTCTGGCTCTAAAAAGGAGGCTCTTTAAATGGGGGCACCAGTTGGGTTATCCTGTGTCCAGACAAGTCTCTGTCTGGTTCCCACATATGTGCAGAATTGTTTCCAGTTGTGACACCAGGTGGGCTAGGGGCTCTTGGTACCTTAGAGCTTTAGGGACAAGTCGAGAGGAGAGAGTGCTCGCCTAGGAGTCCATAAGTCTAGCTGAGTGATGAAGATGAGAGCCCAGGCTGGAGATGTTCACCGGGGCCTCTGTCGTACCCCTCCAGTCCTCCCAGACCCAGTCCTAAATGTGTGTGACTCACAAGGAAATCCAGCTAGTTGGAGTATTTGTTCTCTTTGGTTTCAGTGGGCCTCCCACAACCTTTGTTCTCTTTTTAAACTGAAAAGAAAGGAATCACAGGCACTCTGCCCTACTGCTGCTCCTATGTGCCATTAGCCCAGTCTCTGGACACAGGAAAAGGCTGCTGGACAAAGGGTGAAGGTCCTTCAGCACATAACAGCACTGGCCAATTACGTAGACTGCTCACCAAGAGTACCTGTGTGTTTTTGTCCGGTGTGACCTGCTGTCTGGGGGGATCCTCCACGATCATATCATAGCTGCTCAGAAGTACATCTTCCAAAAGCAGCTGCATGCCTACCAGCTCTCCATGAGCCACCTTCAGGTCACGGTCACTCAGCCTACAGAGGCACAGCTCAAAACAAAAAAAGAACAAAATGAAACAAAATACCCATTTTGAAGATATCTATGTAATAAGTCAGGCAGAGAAAGGCAGATGCCATATGTTCCCATGCATAGGTAGGCTTTGGGAGACCTAACAGAAAACCAGGGGGGAGGGGAAGAAAGAAAAAAAAAGCCACAGAGAGGAAGGAAGACATAATATAAGAGACTCTCAAAGACTAAGAACAAACTGAGGGGAGAAATGGGTGTGGGAGCGGGGAGAGTGGGTGATGGGCACAGAGGAGGGCACTTGCTGGGATGAGCACTGGGTGTTGTATGGAAGCCAATTTGACAATAAATTATTCAAAAAAAAAGAAGATACCTATGTGTCTTTTAGACATGGTTTTGGGGAGAAAACTAGGAATAATTGTGTTTACAAATCAGAGTAACATCTCTAGCTCAAAGTCCTTCTTGAACATATCAGACTTTTGGCTTTGTATGGGAGTCTATTTCCCAGCACTTTACACTGGTACCTATACATGGTCAATGCATAGTGTGATATCAATTTTTCTTTAAAAGTACAGATAGAAACAGATGTACGCATAGGGAAAGTATTGGAAAAAATAAACCAAAATGTAAACTGTGATTGTCTCCTAGTGGGGGAAATATGATTTATTTTTTTAACCATTCCTACTATTTTACTTTAAAACATCCAAACTTTAATTTTGAGCATATACAAAAATAAACAGTATAGTTCCCACCACCCAGCCCTAAGAACCAATAGCCTGTGGCCAATCCTGCCCCTATCCTCATCACTCCCCACTTTCGTATTATTTTGGAGCAAATTTACGATTGATTTTCATGTTTAATACTTTTCTATATTTTCTATTTTTAAAAATGAGAACACAAAGGTGTTTGCTTAGGTAATCAGGGAGGGAACACATAATTGAAGAAATTCTCCTTATGAATCTTGCTTAAAGGGTTCTCTTCCTACCACCATTCACAGACAGATCAGGAGTTACATACCCTTGAGGTTCTAGTCTGGATGTTTCCAGAGGCTGAGAGAGTGACTGGAGTGATGGATGGTCACTCTTCCAGATCATTACTGGCCATGGGAGTTGCAGCTGAGTCTACAACTAAGGCCCACACCAATTGAGACCATGATTCTCTTCTGTCATAAGAAAACATGACTCACCTGGTAGCACTGGATTTGCAGCTTCATAATAAAAAACGCTGCTTATCTCATAAATTATTCACCACTGAACTATGGACCCAATGAAACCTGCTGTGCAGTCTGCATTCAGTTCTCTCTGCCACAAGTGGGAAGACCTATCCTACCTGCATATTATACTCTAGGGTATCTGGGCTGCTACCCATAACTGGAAACAGTCCTCCATCTTCTAGAAATGCTCTCCAAGGGAATAGCATAGATGCCTAAAAGAACAAAATAAGAAACATGATAATGCTGTACTGTTGTCCACAAATAATAAATACCTTATATGAACAGGATTTCTGCAGCTGTACTCCAAAACACTGTGGGATAATTTATCTATTATATAGAAATAGTTCTTGGGGCACCTGGGGGGCTCAGTTGGTTAAATGTCTGACTCTTGATTTTTGGTTCAGGTTATGATCTCACAGATTCATGAGATCAAGCCCTACATCTGGCTCTGTGCTGACTGTGCGGAGCCTGCTTGGGATTCTCTCTCTGCCCCTCTTCTGCTGGTGTGTTCTCTCTCTCTCTCTCTCAAAATAAATAAATAAACATAAAAAAAAGAAATAGTTCTTGATAGAAAGTCTCTGTTGATGTGGAGGAGAGAGTAATAGTCTTTCCCCCCCACCACCTCCCCAAAATCTGGATAATCATAGAAGGGTATTTAATTAAGACTTCAGTGTAAAAAGTCAGCACCAGTGTTTGGAAGCTCCAGAATACTATAATAACAATGGGACACAGTTATAATCAACAAAAGTAAACTTATTCAAATGTTCTCGATATCAGGGACCTTAAAATGTTTTCCTTCATCACCACTGTGTTCCAGTTCTAGGTAACAATTCAAAGCCAATGCCACAATGTTAATAAGGGGGCCTCTGTCTTCTCCATATCACTGCCCAACAGTTAAGGCATCCCTTACTAGTTGTGGCACCACCTGCAGGCCTGGACATGGTGGGCCTATCCCTCTGACCCCATTCTACATTTGCAGACTTGGTACTGGCTTCGGACAATGCCTAAAGTTGGAATTGATTCAGGTAGCCAGAAGCCAGGACATCTGCAACTACCTAATCTCAGGCAACATTTAGAGGCAATAGGAACGGGACTAATGGTTATGGTCAATCCTGTCTTCTGAGACTAAATGAGGGTCAAGGTTTGGGCCAAGCGTCGTTGTCTTATTGCTAGGGAAGGTAAAAGGGTAGGACTTAATGGAGTTGATGTTGGCATTACTTGGCTGAGCTTTGTAAGATAAAAACATTACATTGCAGGTTTTAGAGTCAGAAGACCCAGGTTTGTAAAGTGATTTTATTTTAATTTTGTTTTATTTTAATATATATTTTTAAATGTTTATTTTTCAGAGAGGGGGGGAGGGAAAGAAAGAGAGGGAGACACAGAATACAAAGCAGGCTCCAGGCTCTGAGCTGTCAGCACAGAGCCTGACTCAGAGTTTGAACTCACAGACCTGAACTCATGACCTGAGCTAAAGCTGGACACTTAACCCACTAAGCCACCTAGGCACCTCATGAGGTGGTTTTAAACATAGATGGTCTACGACTTTTTTGATACTCTTCCCATTAAGATGTGGAATTGAATTCTCTCCTTGCGTATAGGCTAAAATTAGTGACTCACTTCTAATGAATAATATATGGCAAAAATTATGGGATGTCACTTCTGAAATTAGGTAATAAAAAGACTATGACTTCCGCCTTGGGTTCTGTTTCTTTTTCTCTTTTGAATTGTTTGCTTTGGAGGAATCCATCTGCCATGTTGTGAAGAAGCCATGCGGAAAAGCCTGGCATGAATAAGCTTGAAAGTGGATCTTCCGATGCCTACCAACAGCCCATGAGTGGGCTTGGAAGCAGATTTTCCTCCAGTAGCCCCTTGAGGTGACTGCAGCCTGGGCCAATACCTTGATTGCAAATTGATGAGATATCTTGAGCCAGAACTACATAGTAAACTGCTCCCAGATTCCTGAGCCTCTGAAACTGTGTGAGATGATGAATATGTATTGTTTAAATCTGCTAAATTTGGGGGTCATTTTTTATGGAGCCATGGATAAGTAATAGAATTTGTGACCTAGTGCTCTCATGACTGCCCAGCAGTCTCATTTCTGGCCTGCCAGAACCTTAAACTCTTTGGTTGTAGAAGATAGGTATTATCGTTGGTAACTTGGAGCCATGATAGTTGCCAGGGTTACATATGATGACACCTGTTGTAAGCAGGGCTATTAAAAACTCGGCGGCTGACCTAATTTTTATATTGTAATTGCTCTCATTATTATTTATTAAATGGAAAAGATCAACTGTTGGTTTTGCTACCAGCTGAGAGCAGATAAGCTATTGGCCCAATTTGCTTGTTAAGCAGTTTGGAGGCAAAGACTCTGACTGGGAATAACAGCTGGCCAGGGAGGCCCAGAGTGCTCTACCATGTCAGTGAATGGGAGCCAAGCAAGACTGAAGAGCCCTTGAGCACGGAGAGCCCCTGAAAAATTTAAACCAAATGGAAACAAAGTGCCAAGTTCCCCTATGTACCACACCATTTCTAAGTATAAACATACTTCTCAACATACCTGGAGGCTCTGTGGATCTAGTGGCTGAGGCAGGCTGAGCTGTGAAGCAAAAATGCTCTTCACAAAAGAGTTGCTCAGTGGTGGCAATCCATGGTACATGCCATCTGTGACAGACTGGTAGGCAGACGCATTTTCAGCTGCCAAAAATGTTCTTCTACCAAAACATGGAGGGAATCTCATTAAAAGCAGTTACTTAAGCTTCTAAAGCTCAAAACTTTCTTCAAAGTTACTGGAGCGAGATAACATTTTGAGATAAACACAGGTTTCTTCCTCAATGACCTCATCCCTCACCCCCTTTCTTTTCACACTGCCCTTCACTCTCATGATTCACAACCCTCAAAGGGAAAGGTAGATATGTTCTAGACTAGCACTGACCAATAGAAATTTATGCAATGTGGAAATGTTCTTTTTTTTTTAAGTTGATTTATTTATTTTGAGAGAGAGAGAGCGAGAGAGAGCCCTAGCATGCTTGTGAGTAGGGGAGGGGCAGAGAGAGAGAGAGGGAGAGAGAGAATCCCAAGCAGACTCCCATGGAGCCTGACTTGGGGCTCAACCTCACAAACCATGAGATCATGACCTGAGCCGAAACCAAAAGTTGCATGCTTAACCAACTGAGCTACCCAAGTGCCCCGCAATGGGGCGATGTTCTGAGTTTGATTGTCCAATATGGTAACCACTAGCCACATGTGGCTGTTGAGCACTTGAAATGTCACTACTGAAACTGAAGATTTGAATTTTAAATTTTACTTCACCTAAATCAGTATCGATTAAAGATTTTAAATTAAATAGTCACATGTGACTACTACATTGGATAATTCAGCTATAGCTCTAGGACAAAGATATGGATTGTTTGTTGAATTATTTTAAGACAATAGCAGAGACAATTTTTGATATGCAAAACCTAATTAAAAATTTTTTTTAATGTTTATTTATTTTTTAGGGAGAGACAGAATATGAGTGGGGGAAGGAGAGGGAGACACAGAATCTGAAGCAAGCTCCACGGTCTGAGCTGTCAACACAGAACCCGACGTGGAGCTCAAACTCACAAACCACGATATCATGACCAGAGCCCAAGTTGGTCGCTTAACCGACTGAGCCACCCAGGCGCCCCTGCAAAACCGTATTTTAAATTAAATAATAAAATCTTGGGGTTTGAGAGAGGAAGATTTTTGTTTTGTTTTGAACAAAACTTGGCTTTGCATATCAAGAACCAAAAATCCTGAAGACTAGTGCATGAAATTTATACCATAAGTTGTAGAGAAGGAAGTATGCATGATTAATTACAATGACATTTTTTTTTATCCAAACGGAAATAAGAATTTACTAAGCAAGGAAAGACTGTTTCTAGAACTTAGATCTAGTGGATGCCAAAGAAAAGATGCTGACACAGGGTAAACTGAGGAGAGGATATCCTAAAACAGAAGGAACCATTTGCCTGGATCTTCCATAGGCTTAGCCCAAGTCTTGTATAAAGCAGACATCAAAAAGGAGATTAGCAATGACTGAGGGATATACTAGCACTGAGGGAAATGACGTAGCCTCCCAGAGACTAGCAGAAAATCAAAATGTTGGGGCAAGACCTGAGGAGTGCCTGAATCCCCACAGGAGGGTGTCTACATGGGATGCTGAGCATCTGGCCAATCAGAAGAGATCTGGGGTTGGACAAGATAATCCACAAAGGGTAGGTGATATAGCTGTTCCTCCTCAATTGCTAGGATGACCCCAGGAGCTTACATCACCTCTGAGAGGAATGAAGGAAAAGTGTGGTATAAGACCTAAAATTTAGTTCCAATATTATGTGCTACCTTGACATCTGATAAAATCGGGAGGGCCTGGAATGACCTAACCAAAAGGTCCCCTCTGCACTCTGCTCCCACAGATAAGGTCCTTTAGTCAAATAACCTTCCTTATTGAAGGGGCCAAGTGCAATCCCTGCTTATCCCTGAGTAGTGGTTTCTGTCCCCTGTCAGACTATGAAAGTATTCAAATGAACCAGTCATATCCTCCTGCACAAATGAGGGCACGTCACACCCTCCTGATACCACAAAGCCTGTCTCCCATAGTCCCTGGTTTTCCATTCTGCTCCTGGGTGCAGTTCCCCTGTGGCCCTGCACGGCATGCAGTGTCCCCTTCCCCTGGGATGTAGACGACTGGTAAACTGCTGTTGATCTCCTCTGCCCAGTGTTCAGTGTCCCTGTAACCCTAGGGCAGAATCCCTCCCTTACCAACAGGGTGAATAGGAGGCAATTACAACAAAGGGAAATGGGGACTAATTAATCTTAAATTAATTAATTTTAAATCTCCAACAAACCACTTTTAAGCTTTACATGTGGCTGGATGAGGTGGAATTAGGCAGTTTCATCTTTTTTGCCATCTGCAGAAGGGGTTTAAGAACTTAAGTTCAAAGACAGATAAAGGGAGCTCCGGACTTTTTACATCAAACCATTGTACAAGTGCAAAAATCATACCCCCTTTTCACATTTTAATGAGAACTAGCAAAAGATAGTTGAATAAATGTTTTATACTGAGAGACTAGATAAAATCATTGATTTATCCTGATGGAGCCTGTAATTGCTCAATGAGAACATTTTCTACTGTTGCACATATCTTTCACATGTTTGCTAATGATTCTCACTGGGCCCTGCCAGGGACCCATTATTCACTTGCTACCCATGTGACAGTGATGTATCAAGCCCCAACTATGCACAAGGCAAAGTGCAGGAACTGTCCCAAATACAAAAATGTGTTTGACCTTCCAGCCTAGTAGGAGCCCCAGTGAGGCAGAGTTCACTTACAGCTGCTTCTAACCATCCTCTAAACGACCATGGTACTTCCTATATGCACATCTTTCTTCTGGCACAAATAGATTATATAGATCTACTTAAAACAGTGGTACCAAATATCAGAATACTTTAATAGAAACATTTATTTTCAGCCCAAATCAAGAGCACAGAAGTCTAGTATCTTGTACAACCTCTCCCTGGTTGGCTCCTTTCCTATCATTGCTGCTCTTCTCTCCCACCAATTCATAGAAGGATTTTTGGGGCGCCTGGGTGGCTCAGTTGGTTAAGCATCTGACTTCGGCTCAGGTCATGATCTCACAGTTTGTGAGTTCAAGCCTGGCATCAGGCTCTGTGTGTGCCAACAGCTCAGAGCCTGGAGTCTGCTTCAGATTCTGTGTCTCCCTCTCTCTCTGACCCCTGCTCACACACTCTCTTGCTCTCTGTCAAGAATAAATAAACATTAAAAATTTAAAAAAAATAAGGATTTCTCTTTCTCTTAGGCTCTGGGTCCAGCTTTGTTCATGTCTTCCTAGTTCAATCCTTGACTGTAGTGCTTATATTTTAAAACTTATTGTTTTGATATCTTTAAAGACCTTTCTGCCTAAAGATGAGACTGCTTCTCCTTAGGCTAGACAGTTCTTAGAAAACGCAATGGACTCAGGAGGGAGTATGGCTTTGATATGCAAACCAACCAGTCCAGAGCCATACTTCCTCTACCTGACCCTTGCACCTAAGGAGGTAATATTCTCTGCTTTATTCATTCCAGGGCTAGTTAACAGACAACTAGAGATCACCTCTACAGCCTAAAGCCCACTGGAATTATTCAATCCAACCCTGGCTTGCCTTTCAGACTATGGCCTCAGCACTCTCGTTGCTCCTGACCCACACAGATGCTTTCCCATGTGGCTCTGTGTGGCGTGGCATACATCCTGTTTCTAGGACCTGTGAATATAAGAAACTTTGTTTTCCCGAGTCTTTTCTGTTCTCTTCTTGTGGCTATACCTGACTGGTCATCACATAAAAGAACACAGAACACCAATGTGTTCTCTTATCCTGACAAGTTTGTGCAGAACTTTGTAACTACCAAGTGCCACAAATGAACACAATTCCTGGCAGGGTTCTAGAACCCCAGACACATCTTTGTGCCTGAGACATACCAAGTCTCTTAATTTGTGGATGCTTGGAGACCATCCAAAAATACAATACAGTTCAGATGTAAATGTGGCTACTAGCCTAAGCTCATAGAATATGATATACTTTCAGGAGAGGCCAGAATCAAATTATGGGCACCATCTTTGATCAAATCATTGGTTTTTCTTTTCCCCACTTCCCTCATTCCTTAGTCTAGATCACCATCCTTGGTAGGCCCCATCTCCCCTCTATCAATAGAACTGTTTCTAATGCTATGTGAAAAAAAGGGTCTCAAGATGATACCCAGTATTTTTAGCACTAACCTCTTTTATCTCCTCCCTCTCCATGGACCGCATATTTTGAAAGATTTTTCTACCAAATGTTCATTAAATATTTTCCTGTCTAATTTGATACCACATCAGCCTCCAGCCCAAGCTCCAAGCTGCATGAAGAGATGAAGAAAGCTGATATAAAGGAAGGAATAGGGCTCCGGAGTCTGATAAACTGCATGGATGCAAGTTCTGCTACAACAAGCTGTGTGACCCTGGGCGAGTTACGCAACTTCTCTGAATCTTTATTTCCTCATCTGTAAAAATGGGGTAAATGATTTCTACCCACGGAGTTGGCACATGGTGAGAACTCAACCAAAGCAAATTTCCTCTCCCCCTTATCTCGGTTCTTAGGATTCCAGTTAAAAAAAAAAAGAGGCTTGAAATTTTGTCTATCTACAAAGCTTTTGGGCAAATGTGTCTTTTTAATCATGCCTTTTGAAATATTGACGACAGGTCATGGGTTCCCATCACAACTCACTCAGACCCTCATTTGGTAAACCGTGGCCTGTGTCTTCTGCTAGGGTGGGTCTGAACAGCACAGCTTGCCCAGTAGCACTCAAGAAACAGGGAAACCCAAAGGAATAAAAGGCAGGGCAGGCTTGTTATTTGGGTCAGTGGTACACCTGCCAACCGTCAGCTCCAAATAAAGTCAGGTCTATTCAGCAGCCCACGAAAATACCAGAATAGATACACCAAATTCACCAAACTGTTCTGCCATCCAGCTGCCTTGTCAACGATAAGCAGCGAAGGGCTTCCTAAAACACCACCCATCTTGTGTGTGAGGGTGCTACCCGTAGCATGAGCCCAGGCAAGCTGGTTCCAATCACAGGGAGCAGGGAATTCCTAAGGCACATGCTAGAGTTTTTCTTGGATGCAAGGATATAAAAAAGAAAACCAAAAACCAAGACAACAACTAAAACACCTTCAAAGTAGCCCTGAGGAGGCCAGGCAAAAGTTGTGGCTCTTTACTCTTCAGACACCGGAGACCAAGGCCATGGTCACAAGCCAGGCCCAGCTCACAGCAGGCCTTCTCTGTAGTTCTCAGAAATCCCCAGCGAACCCTGAAGCACACTTTAATATCTCTGTGTTAGAGACGCTTAAACTAGATGAGCATAAAAATAAACTTAAAAATGAAGGGAAAAACAACAAAAATGTAAGGACTTGAGAAGTGGTGTTGCTTTCCTATTTAGAGATCTCTTTTGTACTCCCAATTCAGACTTGGACCTTCAGGGTATTTCCTCAGGTTTTTCCTTTTTGCCCTAATCACTCTGAACATTAGCAATATATTCCTATTAGTGACACTTCTCAAGCCACATGTTTTATTCTGTTCTAGAAGTTCCTTTAAGGGACTTTTGTTTTGTTTTGCCTCCGTCCATAACTGAATTATAAAGGAATTCAATCCTTTAAATTAGGGTGTGGCAAAATTTTTCTTAAAAGGTCAAATAGTAAATATTTTCAGCTTTGTGAATATGGTCTCTTGTGCAACTCCTCAGCTCTGGGTGAAAGCGGTCTAAGATAATTTATAAATGAATAGGCATGACTGTGTTTTGAAAACCTTCATTTATGGACACTGAAATTTGAATTCCATATAATTTTCAGGAGTCACAAAATACTACTCTTTTCTCAAAATTTTTCCCCCAACCAGTTAAAGATGTAGAAGCCATCTTTAGCCCACAGGCCATACAAAAATCAGGCCTGTGACAGAAGTTTGCCGACCCCTGACTTAAATAGTTAAGATTGATTAGAACCACTGTACTACCCAAGCAATTACTTTCAACACAAAAGATTACTTCACCTGAAATTAAAGATAAGCTCACTTCTCAGGCCTTTCTTGCACTGGCTAATAAATAACTTCTGCAGGTTGGTGGACATGCCCAGAAGTGACAGGCCCTGGGCAACGTGGTTCCAATGGTATTGGAGGACAGTACCAATTTCTACCAGGAGCTTGGCAGAAGGTGATGTGGTTTGGAGTGATGATGAGGTCCAGAGCCAATGGCCAAGAAAGAATTCTTGAGATGACTTCAGTGCAAAAAGGTGGTTTTATTAAAGCATGGGACAGTACTTGTGGGCAGAAAGTGCTGCCCTGGGATTGTGAAGAGAGACTGATTATACTCTGGGAGTTGGGAGAGATAAAGTCAAGTGGAAGTTTCCAAAGGGATTTTCATATGCTAAAGAAGACTCACAGGATACTGGAGGCCTAGCTATTGTCAAAGGAAGGTTGTTTTCCCTCTAGCAAACCATTAACATTAAGACAACTCAGAGAAATGTTACACTCTGCCTGCCTCAAGTATTTGTTAATGGACTGCACTTTATAAGGAAATTTAATTTTATCTGCCATTTCCTTCTGCCTTTGTTTCCCGCATCAGAGGGCAGGTTGACAAGGGCAGAGTAAAACTTCTGTGCTTAGAAACATGCATCTGTCCTGCAACCCAGAGCTGATTACACCACATAAGCAGCAGCCAGATATTAGGTGATTAATGGGCCACTATCTTGATGTCCTTGAGCTACATCCTTCCTCAATTTCCCCCAGTCTATAGAAGCATGCCGCTCTCATTCCAGGTAAAAGTTCAGCTCTTTCTTTTCAAATTCTGGAGAAGTCTTGAGTTTCTATAAGCAAAAAGTTTCCTTGGGTAAACAGTCATATTTGCTCAGAGTTGGTGAACTCTGGGGAAGGGTGAGGGAACTTCCCCATACTTCCTGTCTCTTGATTATCTAAGGACTCTTCTTTGTTTGCAGGTTTAGCAGTGAAATCATCAAGTGGGATGACATTTATCTGTTAGCTTCTCTTTTCTTCCTGTTCCCTGCCTTCTCTCCAGAGTCTATTTTTCTATCCACACTGCTGTCTGGCATCCATCCTAGTTCTAAGACTTTGGAGTCAAATGCACCTAGGTTCTACTTCTAGTCTGCCACTTACTAACTGTGTGATTCCAAATACACATGAGCCCGGAAGAGCTCAGAAGATAAAGGTTGGAGGAAATGTGATGAAAAAAGGCCTTGTGGAGACATACCGTCCTGAGTGGTTTCCTCCAGTCTTTTGAAAAATATACTGAATATCCCGAAACCAGATAAGAACACAGTACCCTTCATTCCTTAGGACTAGCTCGCCAGGACAAAGGAAGGCCCTCAAAGGAATTCCTAGGGGAAGCAGAGTGGTTCCTCTGTGAGAACAGTAGCAAGCTAAACCCTGCACAGCTGGAATCCAAACAAAAGCTCGGAGGTTCTGTCTTTACCCTCTATAAGTTCTTCCAAATTCTGACTCGGGGTTTCAGAGTCAGAGGACTCACGAATGGCCATCCTGAAAAAATTAGAGCTACCCTCTTGACTAAACTACAGCTCAGAAAGCTGTTTGTCAATAAAAAAGAAATGAATTAGTCCAATTGTTTTGTTCTGCTGAATTAATTTGAATCTAGAGTAAAGAAAATACAGAGTAGAAAGAGAAAATAGAGTTCAGTCCCTACATTTCCGTCCTCTATGGATACCCATGCTAACAACGAAATGTAATTATAATCCACAGGTGAGAGCACAGTCTCCTGAAGTCTCCCTCGTTGGCCAAATACTTATACTGGGAATTAATCAAAGGAAGTTAATTGATTTTGACAATTTAAGAATAAGCAGAGACCCTCAGGCCTGACCTCTTCACTTCCCATACAAAACTTATTATTTATCCTAGAAACAGCATGACTCTCAATCCAAACTAATTTTCTCATCAGTCATGATTAATTAACCAAATAGACCTTCTGTTTTGTATGCAGAGCACTTAATACCTACACTTTATTTGAATTTATAAATTTAACTCAGCCAATTCCACTGGCTTCACAAGTGCAGTGAAAATTCTGTTCTTTTGAAAGGTAATTAAGGGCTGAAAAAAAAAAACAACAACAAACACCAAAACTCTTAGAATCATCCTCAGAGGTATGAAAAGTATTATTCCCAATTAAACAACCTGAACAGTGAAAGCAGCGATTGTTATGCAAACTAGCTGTATTTAAGTCACATTTAATAAAATTGAGACTATTATAATCAGACAAGAACACAGGCTGCTTGGACAGCTTTTGTAGCAGAATGCCTTTGGTAGCCACAGTGTTCTGGCTCAGGTTGTGCCCCTGACTATTTTAAGCTCGGTATTCAATCTTGCCAAGAGTGGCCTCCCTCAATGGTCACTCAGAAGCACCTGCCCTACACAATTAACTGGACAGGATCCGGTGCTCCAGCCCTTACCGGATGAGGTGTCGCACCGCGGCGTCAAACTGCAAAAATACAACCTCCCTTCGAAGGAGGAGTGCCTGGGACACGTGGGCAGGGTCCTGGGGACTCTGGAGGCTGTCAATCATCTTCTGCAGGTCTAGAAGCTCAGACCCTGGAAGATGGATGACATTTTCATCAGATAGTGTGACATATAGGCTACTGTGGCTAACCTAATGAGCCATCGTTCACCTCCAAAACTAACTTTTTACCCAAATGTACATCTCTTTGTTTGTGAACATACTAATTATATGTTTTGCAAGACCAGCAAAGTCTTATATTCTAGAGGCCAAGGTCTGATTTATCTTTCCTTCCTTCCTTCCTCCCGCAATAAGATAAAAATTTGCTTTGCTTTTCAGAATAAGAACATGCTGTTGAGTGAAAGTTTTAAATTTTACAAGGCCACAGCCTCTAGATTGAATAAAAGAATTGCAAGGAATGGGAAAATATAGGTTTCAGAAGATCTGTCACGGGCTTGAAGTTATTATAGATTACAAAGCAGCATTCATTTCCCATAGCCTGCCATACAAATTGGTCTCTCTGTCACTGGCTCATCCTGTCACTGGCTTATGGATTAAAGAAGACTCAAGACCATCTAAGGCAAATAAGAAATATGCACACCTCTATATGTGCATGTGCATGCACACATACACACACACACACACACCCCTTCTTCTAGGAGATTATCATCATTTTAGGAGATGTGAGAGATCCTAAACTGACTTACATATTTCTTAGATCCTTACTGCAAAAATGGGCTGGATATAAATAGACGTTTATGTGTTTTGAATGGAAATCTAAGTTAGAGGCCTTTCGCAGCACTCAGTGCTGGGTCGAGGACACTGGCTTGGGTATACATGACTTAGTAGCATCTCTATTATTGGCCCAGGAGAGGAGCTAGTCAGGATGGAAGAGCACAGCAAGAAAATGATGAGTCCTTAGGGAGCACTGGTAAGTAGTGGGTGGGCCCACATTTCCAGGACTATTGGAATGTCAGCTGATCTGAAATGTTCATCAACTCCCAGCGAGGACAGTGATAGCTTTCTACCTGAGAGGACATCACTGTTATGGGAAGAAGACTGTGGAAACTGATCTCTGTGCCTGATGTGTAGCCCAAGGCAGAAGACAGATGGGATAGTCATGAGGTGTTTCCAGAGTTACTCTCTCAATAGCTTGCCCAGACTTGAGCAGCGTTCTACCCTATCTGGCCTGGCATTGGATTTCTTCCCACATTTCTAGATGAAAGAGGAATTGAGGGAATGGGGAAGCTGTCCATGAGAGCCTGACCAGGGCAGAACCAAGACTGAGAATAGTTGCTATACTTGTGATACATACTTTTGGCTTTAGGAAAAGACGAGCAGTCCAGATTTCATATCCATTCGATGCCTTACACAGAAGAGAAAAGTGGTTCTTAGGTACTTTTCCAGCCTCTGCAAAATTGGACCTAATTGCAAAATTTTTATGACTCCTCTATAAATCTGATGGTCATATCGGACTGAAAACAAACTTCCTCCAGAAGAGGAGTCATGTTAGAGCTAACTGCACAAGAATTTTAGGGGTGGATGGAAGCCCTACGTAGTGGTAGTCAGTGAGCCTTATTTGTTCAGGGTCTAGTGGGAAGGTCTGCAAGGATTACACGCTGTCAGGTGAAGCAGCAGCCAGGGGGAACGGTTTATCATCTTCTGCAATGACAATGAAAAAGGAATATAAAAGGAATCACCTATGCCCGTGATTAAAGCTCTGTTACATGTAGAGTGTGTTTGGACAAGGGCGGGAAGGCAGTAAAGATAAATAAAAATATCTCACTTGTTAGAATGGTTGGATTACAGGTAATTGTTCTCTTTTCATGATTTCCATGATTGTTTACATAGGTGATGTGTGTGCATGTTTATATAATCCCTATTCAGCAAAACTGTTCTGTGCCGATATATAGTATTTCATTAAAACATAGATGTAGAGGTGGGGACTAACTTTTCTTTGTTATTAATGGGTTTTACCATCCTCATTCAGACTTCCCTTTCCTCGTGGCATCGAGTTGCTGCTTGGTGGAAGGGGAGGTGGCTGGTGGAGCAGGGCAGGCAGGCTGTCCAAGAGGATGGGGCAGATGGTTACCATGTAGTTGTGGTGGTTGGATTGGGAGGAGACCCTGAGCCAGGAAACATCAGGAAACAAATGAGACTTTCCCCAGGAGGGTCCCACTTGGGAATACAGAGAGAGAGGAATCACAGTGGCCCTGTCTTCATGCAAATACTCGGAGCCAGTACACTTTGTTCTTCGCTTGTCTCTAGAGTTCCCGAAAGTCTCAGTTTAGTGGACAATATTTGGGCTTTAATTGGCCTCCTGAACCTTTATAAGGAAATCACAGTGTAAACTCCTACAGGCTGATTACATCCTCTGCTGACTCCAAAGGGAGTTGCTGGCTCTCCGGGAAGGAGAGGATTGGGCAGGGGCCACAGAGCTCAAGCACAGTGTCTAAGAGCTGCTCCCTCAGTCAAGTGGAAGAACCAAAGCTGAGATGTAGAGAGTCCCCTTAAAAATTATTTCAAAGCATATGAGCCCACGAAAGTCGTCTAACTCCAAAGAGCCTGGCAATAGCCGAGAGGAGGTGCCCAAGGATATGAACAGACCCAGCTCTTTTCACCTTAGCTCTCCTTGCCTCCTCTGGGAAGCAGGCCAGGAACTGAGCAACCTAGGAAAAAGATGATTATCACAGAGTGGGATTTTCTTTTTTAGTTCAGTTTGCTCTTTATCTATTTTCAGCAGAGTATGCAAAACTTTGCACATTCTCCCTGGAGCACAAATGTTTTTGCTGGCAACATGACAGGGTGCATGCCTCTAATTGCACACCTTGGAAAGCCTGGGCCCCACATGTTTCAGTGGTTTCTGGTTCCTAAGCATATGAATAGTAAGAAACCAATTCCTTCATCCTGAATTCTAGGTCCTCAACAATTGGTCCTCATTTCCTACTGTTCCTCAGTGCCACGCTGGTAGGTACGCCATTCTCTGGACTGGTCATGTGCAGTCTGCCTGTCGTCTTTGCCTTTCTTGCTGGGACCATCCCTCCTAGGTTCCTCCATTGATGTGAGTGATGCAAGTACCCCCACATCACCTTCCCCACAGGCTCTGCCCTCCCAGCTGCTGTAGGAGTTCCTATGCAGTGTCTTCCTTTGGAAAGACGGCTCTGACTCTATCTTGGCTTCTGTCTCATCTCCATGTGACACTTGTCCCCCTGTCTCAAGGCCAGGGGTGGCATTCTTCCTGCCTCATCCTTTCTCCTGTGCCTCACTTAAAGCCTAGTCCCCACACCCTCCCCAAATCTAGCAGCTCCCCTAAGAGTGCCTTACTTTATTTTCAGAGTAAACCCCTTTCGTTACAGTCCCTGAATTAATAAAAGTAAAGGTTCTAAGTGTGCTTTGGAACTTCTCTATTCTCTTGATTCTTACATGGAAGACTTGCTAGTAGTTTTGCAATCTCATGGGCCTGTGACAATTCTATGTTTTCTGTGAGTCAGCACCAATCCGTCCCTTCTTCATGCTGCCTCCCCTCAGACACAAACATCAGTCTTCCTCCAGGATCACCACACATATCCTTTCCTAGGTCCCCCATCTGAATGTTTCCAGATTCCTTCAGTGCTAATGAGCATAATGCAAATCTACCAGCAAACAAGTCAGGGTCTCCTACAAACATATTTCCATTATACACTGGCCAGAGAGGAATAGATTCAGAGTATATTACATGTGTTGAAGACCACTAGGTTAAAATAGGCATATTATTATCTCACTTTGTTGGCTCTTCTCATCCTTTAAAATCCCTGCTACTCTGTTACAATATATTGTAATATTTACATAACTAATGACATAATTTGGCTGTGAGTCAAATGATTAAAATAACGAGATTAGTTTCCCTACTTTTGAGTAACACAGCTTACTAAGCATTTCAGAGTCTTTAATTTACCTTATGCATTTATCTTAGAACTTAGTGCTTAGTTAGGGCTTATGGATTAGCACTTGGCAAATAAAACTAAAGCCTCAATCGTTCTTACTTCAAGACTATCAGGCTACTGTCAGCTCACAGAGGACTGTCTTCAAGAATTCTTGACAATAAATGCTTGGTTCTGACCTTGCCATGTTAGCTCACATAGGCCAGAAAGGGTGAAAGAAAGATAAGGTGCATTAGGGGCATGTACATTCTTGTAGAAACTTTACATAGATTTTAATCCACAGAACGTCTCCATGAAACAGGTATTATCATCCTCATTTAACAGTCGGACGGAGAACCACAGAACAAAATGCCCAGCTTCCAGTAACGAAGTGGCAGATACAGGGTAAAAACCCAAGCCTGCCACTCTTGACTTGCTTCACCTTGTGGTTTAGTCTATTAAATGTGGAATTAATTAGTTTGGAGACACTGTATTACGAGGTTTTGCCCCTTGCTTTTCTTCTCACTGTCATTTACGAAAAAACATTTTAGTTCTGTCTTTCCAAGTATTAAGAGCTTCATATTAATTAAGTAGATGGGAGGAATCTTTTCACAGTGTGTGTGTATATCAAATCATCACAATGTGCACTTTAAGTAGCTTACAATTTTATTTTCCAATTATACGGCAGTAAAGTCGGGGGAAGGGGAGAAAGAGCTTCATAGAATTTCAAGCGAATATTGAAGGTGATTTGAATTACCTTTAATCACTTACCAATGCCCTCAGTTCCTCCCCAGTCACCTTTCAAAAGGTTAGCACTTAGAGGAAATTTAAAACATGTTGAGCAATTTCCAAGTTTAGCAAAACTGAAAAGGTAGGCCACAATGTCATGGAGAGGGGCTATCAGCTGTAGAGTTAGCTTCAAGGCTTGAAAAGCTGCCTGTGGGTATAATCAACATAAAGAAATTTTAAGAAGTTTATAAGAGACATATAAAAATATGTAAGCATTTACGGGGATATTATCTTTGAGCAAGAATATTGGTTAAACATTTTCCCAATATAATACAGGATAAAGATTATAGGATAATACCTGAAAAACAGAACAACGAACCTATTCATGAACCAGGTTAGGTTATATGCATTTGGACAAGGTTAAGTCCTGGAGTGAGGCTTTTAAAACAATGGGTTTCTCTTTGTTTAAAGCCATGGTGACCATAAACACAGCAAAATGTGTTTGTATGACCACTGCTAGATTACAAGGGTCACGAATAAATTCCTAGCAGGAACCCATATTCAGACAACATTGCCCTAAAGGAATACCTATGAGCAAAGCATAGATATTTATCAAGGTAGTTTAAACACACAACTTAAAAAGCAAACCCTAGATCTTAAATATTAATGTTTAAGTGAAGGAAAAGTAGAAAAGAATGATCTAACTGAAAGAAGGTAGTATTTTTATATATTTTTAAAAAACATCTAAAATTCTTGGATGAAAGAAAGAGTAGTTGTATTTTTAATTGAGGAACCTCTATACTGTTTTTGATAGTTGCTGTACCAACTTCCCTTCCCATCCACAGTACACAAGTGTTCCCTTTTCTTCACATCCTTGCTGACACTTGCCCTCTCTTGTGTTTTGACAATAGCCATCCTAATGGCTCTCACTGTGGTTTTGATTTGCAGCTCTCCGGTGATTAGCACAGTTGAGCACCTTTTCATGTACCTCTTGGCCATTTGTAGGTCTTCTTTGGAAAAATATCTATTCAGGGCCTCTGCCATTTTAGAATCAGATTTTATTGTTGTTCAGTTGTAGATTTCCTTGCATATTTTAGGTATTAACCCCTTATCAGATATATAGTTTGCAAATATTTCTCCCATTCTGTAAGCTGCCTTTTCTTTTTGTGATTTCCTTTGTTGAGCAGAACGTAATTTTTAGTTTGAGGTAGCCCTGCTTACTTACTTTTGCTTTTGTTGCCCATGCTTTTGGTGCTATATCCAAAAAGTCATCACCAAGACCAAAGTCAAAGAGCTATTCCCATTTTCCTCTAAGAGTTTTATGGTTTCTGATGTTACATTTAGTTTCTAATTCACTTACACTGAATTTTTATGACAGGGGAAAGACAGGGGTCCAGTTTCATTCTTTGGCATGTACAACTACTAAATGATCCTCCCACTTCTGGGTATGTATCCAAAATCAGTATCTCAAAGAGATTGTCTTATATCTATTGTAGCATTGTTCACAACAGCCAAGCTATGGAAATAATTGAAGTGCCCAGTGGATGGATAAATGGATAAAAAAATGTGAAACACACACATGCATGCATGCGCGTGTGCACACACACACACACACATACACACACAGAAGGATATTATTCAGACGTTAACAAAAAAGGAAACCCTGCCATTTGCAACTACATGGATGAACCTGGAGAATATTATGCTAAGTAAAATAAGACAGATAGGAAAGATACATATAGTACAATCTCATTTATATATGGAATCTAAAAAAATAAACAAAAAATTGAGCTCGTAGAAAGGTAGTAACCAAGGGGTGGGAAATGGATAGGTGTTGGTCAAAGGGTACAAACTTTCAGTTAGAAGATGAAAAAATTCTGAGGATCTAATGTACAGCATGGTATAGTTAATAATAATGTATTGCATATCTGGAATTTGTTAGCAGAATAGATAGGTGTTCTTACCACACACAAAAGAAGGTAACTATGTGAGGTTCTTGATATGTTAATTAATTGTGGTAACATTTCACATTGTACACATATGTTAAATCATATTATATACTTTAAATATATATGATTTATTTATTAGTTACATCTCAGTAAAGCTGGGGCATGGGGAAAGAAAGGGTAAGAAACCTAGGTTGTTAAATAGGTTTTCACTTACATAGAAAAATTAGAATGTTTCCGAATTGCTATTTTTCAACACTGTACTTAGAAAATACTTATCAGAGTGCCCTGTGTATTTCTAGATCTACTCCTTTTTATTTTTTTTAATGGTTACCAGTAAGATAGGCACACAGAGCAACCCCTCAAAAAACAGGCTGATCACCACGCTTGTGATCTCGACCTGTCATTAGCTTCAGAGTATCAGAGTGGAGTTTTCATGAAGGGTTTGGGAGAAAATTGAGGATTAATAAGGAATGTGGGAAGCTGGAATTAGTGTTCATTAATGACCAGGGAGAAACAGAATCCAGGAAATAATGAGGCCCAAGAGAAATGATAATAAAGCAGGCAAAAATATTGGAGGCTGTGTGAGGATTTCAGTTATTAGATATCCCTGGCAAAAAAAACAAGAGATGTTCTCTGAAATTGAAATGCTTAACCACGAGACATTAAAAAAACAACAACAACAACAAAAACCAGCCAGTTTTCACTCTGGCACACATAAAAAAATACAAACCTTTTCTGGCAGAGTTTTGAACATAACCAGCACTTCAGAAGGATGGGGTATGAACCATAAATTGAGGAAGACTTTCCCGTCAGCAGACAGCAAACGTCGTGGCCGGGGCTGAAAACTCCTGCAGCATTAAAAGAAAGTTTGGGTAGGCACAGCATTTCTCTCTAAAAAAGAGGAGGCCCCAGTGTGAACTATTTATATCACCGCCCTTCAGCCACAGCGCCAGAGTCCGGATTGTGGTGACACGAGAGCCAGGCTGCGGAGCCTCGGCCAGCAGGCCTCCCTTCCAGGCGGCTCACAGGTGGCCCCGGCTATAAATAACTGCGGAGAAGAGCAGTGGGGCTGCTTTTAGCCTCAGCTGTGTTGGCGGAAGGAGTGGGCACGGACCCAGGGAGAGGTGAGGTAGGAAAGCAAAGGGAGAACGTGAATTGGGTGGCCAACACCATTCTAGGCGCTTGTTTTTCACTTAATTCTTATGACAAGCTTGGAATGTACCTATTTTGTTCTTTTACAAATGAGGTTGTTCTTTTACAGATGAGGAAATGGAGGCACTTTGAGATCTGGCCTGTCCAGCTCCTAAGAGATGAAGTGTGAGATTTAAATGCAGATCTGTCCAGTTCTAGAATCCTGGCTCTAGAGACCAGCCTCTGTTTTCCTTCCTAGTCTGCCGTGTGTTTTGTCACGTTATCCAGATTCTGGCCTTCTTTTCCTTCTGTCTCCTCTGTACTTTCCTCTTCCTCTGAATACCTTATTATTTCTTAGGCAGCAGTATAACTGTCTCGATATAATCCACGAATGTCTGGTTTAAGAATTCATACAAGTCCAGCTACCAACCACCTGACCTGAGAAATAGAATGTTGCTAGGTCCTCTGACGGCCTTGGAGAAACGACCATCCTGAATTTTACATTAATCAGTATTAGTTTTTCCTTGTAGTCTTACCACAAGTGGATAAACCACTAAAAGATTATTTTGTTGGGTGTTGCCTGTTTTTGACTTTCACACCAATGGAAAGCTCATGATTTTTCTACTATACCCACTGGAGGAAGGTGACATCTTGACCTGGTTTCTATATTATCTCAGGACGGAAGCGGCCCTCTGTCACAGAGGGTACGGTGAGGGGGCGGTTTCCCATTTGAATGGATTTGATGGCTTTAAGTCTAATTGTGTTCATCTGTGTGAAAGTGGTGCTATGTGCAGTTAACAGGTGTGGGTTCTGGCATTGGAGAACCCCATTTTGAGACCGGTTTCCATCACCCACAGCTGTGTGGCCTTAGATGCATTACCATCTGAGTCTTTCAGACATGAAATAGAGAAAATGATTCCTAACTCACAGGACTGGTGTAAGGAATAATTTTTTTTAAGTACCAAAAAATAAAATAAAAATAAAAAAGAGTACCAAGCATGCAAAAAGTATTTTATAAATTGCAAGGTGCTATACAAAGTTTGTTATTATAATGCTAAGGTGAGGGTATCTAGCAAAGTGCCAAGACTGGGTGGGTAGCAAGGGATGCTTGTGGCCTGGTAGAGAGACACGTAGGAACCCTCGGGGTTATTTGTTAAGAAGTGGGAACCTGTACATGCTAACGAGAGGATGTCGTAGAATTGAGGGTGACAAGGAAAGGCCAGAGACTAGTGCCACTTCCGGCCTGTCTTGGTTATGCTAGGCAAGGCAGCCCTCACAGACAGACAGACAGTGGAAGGAGGTGTGCAGTGGGCGTGGAGCCTCCACCCTCACATTGTCCCCTGCCCAGGGAACCTGGGGTCCACTCAGCCCTCTGCGCTGCTCTGCCCACTCTCCCCCTAGTCCTGGACAGCTAGCTGTGTTCACTCTTCTGACTGAAACCACCGTCCATTCGCCAGTGACACCTGACTCCACATTTGCACACCTGGTCGCCTCCACAGCTCCAGGCTTCCAGCATGCTTCCTCTTGGCTGGCAGTGCTTCAGATCATCTCAGTCAAAAAAGGCAAGAACTGAACTCCTTACCATCTTCTAACCCCAATCCTGTGCCTCCTCCCATGTTAAAAAAATCACACCCCCTGTCCTGAAAACCAGAAATAAGAGAGTCATTTTTAGATCCTCCCACTTTCTTTACTCCTCAGGTCCTATTTGTTCCATTATTCCCTCATACTTGTACCCGGTTTTCATTCCCACTTCCACTGTCAATGACGACGACTCTCAGTGGGAAGGCCTTACCTTCTATGGGGCTTTCTGGAAATCACGGGGGAGGTTTTTGGCTCCTGTTACTGTTTCAGGGTCTCTGGGAGAGATTCAGATGATCCTTTCCACTTATTGAAGTAAAATGGAATTCATTTTAACTGAAGGCTGAATGTTTTCAATATCAAACATTCAGAGTATGAAACTTTTAAAATCATTAAAACTCTACGTAAGATGAATATTGGCTTTAAACCTACCTTTCAAGTCTCAGGGTTTTAATCAGGTAATTTGAAGCTCGGGAACAAAGGATGGTGTTAGTTTGGAGAATTTCCTTTATTTCAGCAACCCAAAAGTCAGACTATCCTGTCCTGCAGCAGATCAAAGCCAGTGTAATCCAGTCTTATCTCTATTTGTTCAGTTCACAACGTCCAAAGGTGCCCCAAAGAAACACTGAATATCAATAATAAAAAGCCACTAGGCCTGTGGCTGAGCACACGAGGCTGTGGGCCAAGGGGCTAGTGGTAGCAGCATGGCCGAAGCAGTCCTTGGCCTCTGAGGAGCACACACATCCCAGGAGCCACAGGGCCCTCTACCAAGTGTTATTCTGTATTTCTCATGCATTATTTCCTTCCATTTCTATCCCTGCCTGCAGCTGAGGAAGGGCAGAGAGAGTAGCAGAAAACTTTGGGTGCAAAGCGCAGGAGTTTAGCCCGGTTCTCAGCCCCATGAGGAGGATTCCTTCCCCTCCTGTGGTTGATCCATCAACTCCCCAGCCTGTCAGTTCCTTGACAGGCTCAGTATCATCCCCCTTAAACTTAATTCCCCTTAGCCACTAGCTCTGGGGCCACATTCCAGACCTTGTCGTTACTTGGGACCACATCACCTCCAAAGACCTAAACTCAACATCCCAGTCCCAGTTTCCCATCTCCACCTTTTATTCCTGTTTTCTCACTCGCTCCCAATAAACCTCCTTTATCCCCACAACATATGCTCCTTGATGTCACCCAGCCCTTTGGTCCTTTCCTCAGCCCTTCCATCTGTCAGTTCCATTCTGAATTTACTTCCTTCCCTGCCCGGGACTGGGTCTTGCAGTCAAGCACAGGCACCTTCCAGTCTCTACTTCTTTGTACTCACTACCCAGCTACCTAGCAAAACCTCAACCCTGAATCCCTCCAGCTATTATGCTTTCCGCTTCTAGTTGCATGTTGCTGAGCACAGCTGGAGGAGATCACACCACTAATTGCATTTGATGCAACAACAAGTAAATGGTTTCCAGCCTGAGCAGTTGTCACCCCGGGTCGACCCTTATTCTTTCCTTTGATCAGCTTTCATGCCCATTTCCTTTTCTAATAATTCCAAGTCTTCTTTCAGCCTCATACCAAACTCCTGCCAGCAGATGATGACAAGGTCTGTTATTACATAATTGAATTAAAGGCTACTGGCAGGAACTCCCCCTACTTCCTGGGGGCCCTTCCCCACTCCCATCCTCCCTTTCAACCAAGGTCAAAGGCAGAGGAACACACCCAGGATATGAAATGAAGATGGCCATTGCCCTCAAGGTTCTTACATTTCTGAGGCAGCTAGATATGCAAGCATGATTTATGATAGAAGCATGGCGTAATGGAAGTCCACTTGGCCCCTAAACCATACAGGGCTTAGAGGTTTTGACCCACCTCGAAGTTGAAAATCTGTGTAAAACTTTGCTCAAAACCTTAACTACTAATAGCCCATCGTTGACCAGAAACCTCACTGACACATCAACAGTTGATTAACACATATTTTGTATGTCATATATATTATATACTGTATTTTTATAACCAAGGAAGCTAAAGAAAAAAATTATGTTATTAAGGAAATCATAAAGAAGAGAAAATGCATTTAGTACTCTAATATATTTATAAAGAAATCCATGTATAAGTAGACCCTTGCATTCAAACTTGTGTCGTTCCAGGGTCAACTGGACATGAAAGTGCAGTGAACATCTGGAAGAGAAAGCATCCGAGACCCAGTGGGAGATTATTGGACGAAATTCACAGCTGAGGCTTCCGAGCTGAGATTCATGAGCTCTCTCTCCACATTTCTTCTTGTTAATGGCACTGCCATTTTTCTGCCATTTAGAGAAATTGTGGTAAAATATACATAACATAAAACCGATCACTGTAACCATTTTTAATGGTACAGTTCAGTAGCATTAAGTACATTCACCTTGTTGTGCAACCATCATCCCCATCATCCTCAGAACTTTTTTCCATCCTCCAAAATGGCAACCCTGTACCAATTAAACAATAATTGTACTGCCATCTTTTTTTTTTCTTACTCAAGCCAGAGAGACTCTGGGTGACACCCTAGATTCCTCCTTTTCTTTTAGCCTCACATTAAATCCAGCACCTGGCCAACTGATTTCACCTCCTAAATGTGTCCTGTCTGTACCATGTCAGTCACTTGCTCCCCTTTTTCCTGTTGTTGAAAGGCAAATACCTGACTTCTGGATCTTGCCCATTATTCTGTACATTTTATTTCCCGTTGCTCATCCTCTCATACCCTGGGTGGGAGCCACTCAAGAGTCCAGGTGCCAGGCCACATCTCTGTGCTGTGTCCCAGCTTGAACTGAAGTTCTTTTCCTTATCCACCTAAAACACTAACCATCCTTTAAGACCCAGGTTTAGCATCCCCTTTTCCCTGTAGCCTGCCTTGCTCCCCATCCCCACCTCCACAGTCCTTTAGATAACACTGAACATTTCCTCATGGTTACTTTCATTATACTCTTACTATATTCTTTAACACAATGTACTGTAATTACCTATTTCCCCTTGTCTGAAGGGCAAGAACCATGTCTATCCATTGTTGTACAGTACTTGACACCAAGGTTGCCATGTACTGCTGTTCAGGTTGTGCCTTGAGGCAGCCAGCAGTGGCCGAGATCCAGCCTATCTTTTACTTGCCAAGCTCTACACCCTGTCCAGAGGAAAGAGTGCCTTCTTCTAATGTGCATAAAGCACCATATGGGATCATGGGGGCCCTACCTGTCACATACTAAGGGTTCGATTAATGTTAGTATCCTCTCTCTCCCTTCTTCACTCCTCCATCAGCCAACACCACTGCTCTTGGAGAGTGGCCAAGCATCATCCCAGTCTCCAGATTCTAGTCTCTTCTGGAGCCATGAAAAGCAAGGAGGCCTCAAGGGACATCTTTCTTGAGAGGAGAACTTCCTCTGGCTCCTCTTCTATAGAGACTTTGGTTTGAGGATAAGGTAGTCTCTTTAAAACTAAACAGAGTACATTATACCCTTTAAAGGATTAGGTTGCATTTTAGAATTTTAAACTTACAGAATGTATGGGGCTCTTATGGTTAAGGGATGGCAAACACAAGCAGGGAAGCCACCTGTCCCCTGTCCTTGGTGATGGCATACATCGCCAACCAATTACAACACTCTCATAAGTTTGGGATGTGTCAGAATCCTCAGCAGGGCATTAATTGTTAGAACTGATGTTTAAAAGAAAACTTATTTTTTATCTTCCACCTAACCCAACTCCATATTTTAGGAATGCAGTGAGTGAGGACCTCTGTCCTCCATGACCCTCATTCTCCGACCCTGTCCTGGGGACATCTCAGGTTAAACTTGCCCTGGGGCGAGTCCCATCTATCATTTCATCATGGCTGATGTTCATTTTTATGAATACTCAGTACATGGAATCACAGACTTTGGAGTTAGAAATAATCTTCCACACTACTTCAAGTCTGCAAAACTTCCACAGAAGACAGAAGTTCCTTTCTCTATTGTTCCATCTTCTGAGGTGTAGTAAAAGGGACATGTTAAAGTCTAGAGAGTTTAGGAAGCAGGACACAGGTAAAGTGGAAAAATACTGAATCTTTATCAGTCACTGCTCATCCACTGCCTAACTCTATGACTTGGGCAGGGCTCTGGGTGTGTGCTCACTTTCCTCACACTTTTATTCACCGAAGCCCTGCCATGAAATTACCACACACTAACTGACCAGATGATTTAGGGCTCTAGGCTCATCCCCCTTAAATGACTGCTTCCCTTAATCTTTAGGAAATTCACAGTCATCCAAAATAAACAATAACGGAATAGAGCAAGACCTGCAAGTTAGAGAGATTTTTTTTTCTTTTCTTTTCTACTTCCTGACCTCATTTGGTTGCTTCAAATAAAACAGATCAGAAACAAAAACAGACTTCCTAAATACAAATGTAGTGAACTTGTGGTTAGGCTTCTGGAAACTATTTTAAAAATTTGATCCCAAATATAGATTAGGCTTATAAATGGTTTACTTGGCTAGTGGGCAGATGAAATAATGAAACTAAGAAATCTTAGAGGATTATCCTGTGATGTGTCATATGAGAGAAAGATATATTTCAGCCTCATTGGGCAACAGGTATTCAGTCAAACCCTTCGGCAAAATAGTCTACTGAGGTATATTTGGCCTATCCCTCCCTCAAATGCATTCTTCCATTGGGCAAATCCTCAAGTCTACCCAAGTGAATGCACTGGCTGAGCTCATGAGACAAACATTGGGATCCACAAACTGGGTGCCTTATAAGTAGAAGGTAGGCCTGGTCGCTATACTGGTAGGCAGCTGTCAGTCAGTCAAGGGCTTACAAACTCAAGTTTGTTCCTTCTCCAGCATTCTCTAACCTGTTCTATCATTTCCCCCATTTTTTAATTTATTTATTTTTTTAATTTTTTTTTTAAGGTTTATTTATTTTTGAGAGACATAGAGACAGAGTGTGAGCAGGGGAAGGGCAGAGAGAGAGAGGCAGACACAGAATCCGAAGCAGGCTCCAGGCCCCGAGCCATCAGCACAGAGCCCGACGCGGGGCTCGAACTCACAGACCGTGAGATCATGACCTGAGCTGAAGTCGGCCGCTCAACTGACTGAGCCACCCAGGCGCCCCCATTTCCCCCATTTTTAATGGTGAGTTCCAACTTACCTGTCACCTCCACTTTGAATTTCTCCCTGAGGCCCTGGGTGACAGTTAAACACTGTCTTTTTTGTGTCCTCACAGAACACTTCACATAAGTCTAGCAGGTTATCTTTAAAATCTTTGAAGTTACTTTTTTGTTTACAGAGCTTTCCCCCACTGGACTGAATTTATTGCCAGAATCAATGACTTATTCACCTTTGTAACTCCGGCACATGGTAAAGTGTCTGGTACTAAGTAAGCACTAAATAATTAGAGGTTGAATAATGCTTGAAGCAGTAAGTGAGTGAAAAGAGTAGTCTGATACAAATGTTCTTTTGGTCTCCTTTCATCTATCTGTTCTATGATCATATTTATTGAGTATCACTATTACTTGGCACTAAGCTCTGTACCTTATGGGAAAGAGGAAGGAGGAAGCAAGCTTACCCTACAGGATGTTTTGCTCCAGCTTGGAGGCTGCATAACTGTGTAACACCCCCCCGCCACACACACACACTTTTTTTTTTTTTTTTTAAAGGAAATGTGGTCACTGACTGCACAGGTATGCTAACTCCTCCATCTAGGTGAGTGAACTCTAGGCTGGCTGAGTTAAGAGTATTTGAGAAGCTGGATAAGGCATGATAAGGAAGTATGGAAGCAGCTCTGCCCTTATCATTTAATATCACTCTACATGTATTTTTTTTTCCTCTGTAAGAGAAATACAGAAGGACAGATTTATCCAAGACAGTATGTGTGTGTGCGTGTGTGTGTGTGGGTGTGTGTTTCTTATTCCTTCTGCTCCATTGGGTAAAACAGCTCAAGATCAAGTTTATTTATTTGTTTCCTTATTTTAGATGCTGGCTTATGTTAAAGGGTGTGACTGGTGAAAATCTCTGGGATCTCCAAGGGAAAACAAAACTGCATAGATTGAAAAAGCAGTGAAACAGCCCATAAACAGAGAACTTCTTCTGGGTTCAAATACAAAGATACTGTTATCCTTGGAGTGTTAGCTCTTTCTTTTGCCCTTCTGAACCAAAAGATCAAGGTCAAATGCAGTAAAGAAAGCAAGATTTCCATACCAAATGTAACATGTCTCTTCCCTCTTCTCTGGGAGGGGTAGAGTGGGAGGGGCAGTAAAAAGCTCTAAAGGAAATTACACACCTGGGGTCAGCCTTGAGGCCCTCCTTGGAGTCTCTCAACCCTTTCTTTTCTTGTGGTTGCCCCACCATGAAAAAGGTGTCCCTGATGGTAGGGAAGTCTTCCAGCAGGGCTCTCAGGCTATTGCAGTATGCCATGATCTGACCCCGAAGAGCATAGTGAGACATACGACAGTTGAACCTGAAATGTCAGAAGAGATGATATCCAGAAGGTGAATCAAAATCTTTGTGTCATTACTAGAAATATCTACTTCCCTGAAAGACCTTTCAAAGAGAATAGAGGACCTCATCCGGAAGAAAGTTCTATCTGCTATTGCCTAAAGGAAGAGACATGGACCTCTTCAAAGCACCTCCTATCCTTCACTTCTAATGCTCTTCTATGTGTCAGAGGATAGCTTGGTTTGGTTTTACCTAAGAGAATTGTGTGTTTATTTGAAAACCGACCACCTGATTCATTGTCTGGATTTCCATGGAACACTGCAGTTTATTGAATTCAGAGTCAGAGAAATCAGCAGATGCTGTTCATACATACTATACTTACTTCTGACAGTATTCAACTATAACATCTCTCTTGACTTTACCAATTTCATCCTGTGATAAAAAAGAATGATAGTTCTTCTATTAGATGGTGGCTATAAAAACTCTCCATCCCAGTACATGTATACACACTTAGAGCAAACTTAAGGCAGGAAAAGCCCACACAGTTGAGATATTCTTTCTGGAGACCAACTTGCTTTGAGATACTCTTCCATGGTGCTCTCCCATTCCTGCACACCTTGCTAAGTGTGCCAAGAATGCAAGGCCCTGACTAGTCTTTACCTGAACCATTTCTCAGGGTTCTGTTTGCAAAGAGCAACCTTGAGGGATGAGGGAATGTCTCCATCTAGGTCAAATAGCAAGCTTGCTACTTAAAAAGAGGTGCATTCCTCAAGTTCAGTGTCATTTAACTGTAACAAAAACCCACTGCATGTGTCTAAGCTCCTCCATGTTGCCCCCTTGGGATTTAGGAGGCGGAGGGAACTGACACAAACGTGAAGCTCTGTCGCCTGCTCTGCTGTGAGTGATGAAGTTTTTTGTCCCTGATCTAGGAGTCTTGTGTCTTCTAATCTGATAGGCATTGGATAATCCTAAAGAGTAGTTAATGAGCTATAATATTTTTCACTTGGTCAATATTTTTTGAATATTGTAGTAAAATAGGTAATTGAATATCTCAATTACTTATTAAAAGAAATCCTTTGCCTCCATTATTACTCAGCAGTAATCTAGAAGTCTAGCCTCCCTCACGTCCCGTTTGTAGAACTGGATTAGGGCAATTTAAGTCTTTCCTTTTTAGTCACAGATAGGGGAAATGCTTAGAGATTGTAGGCTTGTGATTTCTCTCCCAAATAACTATGTATTATCCTAATGACTTCTTCCTCAAAAAATTAATGAGTATTGAAATGATATTAACAAAATTAAGCAATACTGATTAAAGGCTGAAAATTTATATTTTCCAATAGATTAGGCTAGTATAAAACTCTTAAATAAAAACATGGCATTAGTATCTGGAAAACCAGATAACACATGAATTCGATAGTAAGAGCCCTTGCTCACCTGTCTAAACCCCCTGAACACATGTGGATTTTTCAGGAGTGGGCTAATGTTCCAGAGCAAGTGTTGAAACTAGTTGTGTTTAGAAAGCGACAAAATAAAATGTGGGCTTGGAAAAGTGTATGTATTTTTAAAACTAGACTGTAATTACCTTGAATTATTTCCTTTCTATTTCTTATTGAATTCCCTCTTATAGTTCTTTATATCTTCAATAGCCTAGCCAAATAGGCTGAAAGCAACAGAATACAAGTTAAGAATTTTTATTTGCTCAAATCTAAAAGACAATAAGAACTTTCCACTCCTTTAGGAGTCCTTCTCACTAAACTCACAAAGTTCTTCATTCTGTCGGCCATGGTTTCTTTCCTGAGGAGGAAGGCGTTCAGCATCATGTCCCGTAGCCCCACCTTTTCTAGTTGAATAGATACAAAAGCCTCTGGTGCCCTGACAAGTGAACAGAGACATCTGAGCAGAAAGTAAGTGGACATATTATAATAAGACAACTCAACAACTCACTGGAGGACAGGAACACCTGGGGCTGATAGTGGGCATTGCAACAGAAGAGCTGGTGGCTCTGTCTCCATGGTTTTCGTTTTCCTCAAATGCTTCCGATTATATCCACTGGGGATGCTGATGTGTCACCACCCTCCTTGGGCCTCCCATGTGCCTGAAACATGTGTCAGCAGTCCCTCCTGTATTCCTAACTTCATTGCCTGGCTCAGTGTTTGTACTACCCACGTGCCTTTGTGCCCTCCTGGCCTCTACTGCAGGAGTACCTAGACTGAAGAGGACGCTTAAGGGTCCTCTTGGCTAGACATATTGGTCTTAAATGTTCCATCCACACGTTGGGACTGTGAGCTTAGGGTATTTGAACTCTGGCCATGTGTCAAATTAATGGCATCTTGGGTAGGAGAGAAGTTTTGCTTATTATTTTTTCCATTTTAAATTTGCCAGAATTAAATTAAACTATCATCAGGAATACTCAGAATATTTATTCCAGAATACAAATATCTCTCTCTGTCATAGTCAAAAGAGGTCAAGACATAATAGGACATTTCTGATTTATAGCCATCTCTCTGTAGAGGTTGTGCCTCTCTGGTAAGGCAGCACCCTATTATCCTAAGCAATGGTAAAACCCTTGAATAGCAAGGGTACTTCTGTGTTTTTCAGTTTATAAGATAAACATGGAAAATTTGGAGAGGCCCAGATTCTTCTTCCTTGTGTTCTGAAAATACAAGGAAAATATAGAGAGAAGTAAGACAAAGGGAAGACAAAGAGAAAGGAGGAAAGAGGAGAAGAGAGGAGAAAAGGGGTTGAAATAAGGAACCATTGACTGTCCTTCATAGACTGTATATTGGAAGAAGTTGAGCCTCCTCAGTGTGTATACAAGGTCTTCATACAAGGTCTTAAAAATTACACTTGTTGTGATGAGCACTGGGTGTTGTATGGAAACCAATCTGACAATAAATTATTTGAAAAAAAATTAAACACAAGTTGGTCACTTGGGGAATTTAGGCATCCTTCAATTCCATAATATTATGTTATTAATTGATGTAAAAGAGAACACTTTTGTTATTTTAAACAAATCCCTAGTGAAGTACCTTTTGGTAGCCTGAAATCTTTCTGAAGGATGAGTAAGTGTGTCTGGAACTTTCAGAGTTGGAGCTAACAGCAAGTTTTCTATGCCATTCACAATTCCGGAATTTCTTCTTCTGGCTGGATCTATTCCACCATGATTTCTCAGATCTGAACTTGTTTCCTAAAATGTTTTAAACCGAAGTAAATGGAATTATTAAGTCTGTTGGATTTGTAAATCCTGTAATACTGGCTGTGAAATTATCTCACAGCTGCAACTGACCCCAATATATGTAAATGCTTGGGTATGTGGGGTGGGGGTGGGTTGGAATAGAAGGAAGAGAAGAGAAGGGAAACAGAGGAGAGGGGAGGAGAGGGTAAGAGACAGAAGGGAAGAGAGATTTTGTACAATGTAAGGGTGAGGCAGTAAGTGTAACTATTTTCCAGAATAAAGTGTCGTTGTGTAAATTGCCCTGAAAGCAGTTCATTCTACAAATGAGCTAGTTGGAGTGCTCTGTATAAAGCAGCCTGTCAAGAAATACTGCACGGTCTGAAAAACTGGCGGGGTGCTTACTGTGTGGTTCAGCATAAGCAAATGGAGGTGGTTATATATGGTGCCATGCACAGTGTAATGATAAAGTCCAAGGGAAGGGAAGGAGTGGAAGATAAACTTTTCTGTGGTATTTTGTTGTGGCAGCCTAAGTGGACTGAAACAAGAGCAGTAAACAACACTGCTTCTATACTTCTATCACCCTCTCACTCCTTAACTCTGACAGTCTTGCTTTCAAGAAAGTCTTGCTATCAGCCCCATTAGTAGTGCTCTCTCAGTCAGCAATGAGATTTTTAGGACGTCAAATGGCCTCATTTTCACCCCTGTTTTCTGGTTCCTCCCTCTACATTTAGCTCTATCAACTTTCAACTTGTTATTCTTTTTATCCTCTTTTAAAAACAATAGTTTCATTGCGATATAACTGACATTTAATAAACAGTGCATTGAAGTGTACAATTAGAAAGTTTTGGCCCATGTATACAACCATGAAACCAACACTACAATCAAAACAATGACCATCCCTCCCATCCAGCCCTCTTCCTCAAGCAACCACTGCTCTCTGCTTTCTGCAACTATAGATTAGAGTGCATTTCCTAGAATTTTATGTAAATGGAGTCACGCAGTATGTACTCTTTTTTGTATGGCTTCACCCATATTGTTGTGTATCTCAATAATTCATTTGTTTATATTGCTGAGTAGCATTCCATTGTATGGATATACCACAATTTGTTTATCTATTCAGCTGGTGAGGGACACTTGGGTTCTTTCCAGTTTTGGCTATTTTAAATAAATCTGTTATAAACATCTGTGTGTATTTTTGTATGAACGTGTGTTTCCATTTCTCTTGGGTAAATACCAAGGAGTTGAATGGCTGGATCATATGGTAAGTAAATGTTTAACTTTTTAAGAAACTGTCAGGGGTTCCTGGGTGGCTCAGTCATTTAAGCGTCCAACTTCGGGTCAGGGCATGATCTCACGGTCCGTGAGTTCAAGCCCCGCGTCAGGCTCTGTGCTGACGGCTCAGAGCCTGGAACCTGCTTTAGATTCTGTGTCTCCCTCTCTCTGCCCCTTCCCTGCTCATGCTCTGTCTCTCTGTCTCTCTGTCTCTCTCTCTCTCTCAAAAATAAATGAAGATTAAAAAAAATGTTTAATAAAAAAAGAAACTGTCAAACTGTCTTCAAAGTGATTGACCATTTTGCATTTCCCTCAGCAGTGCATGTGAATTCCGTATCTTTTACATCCCTGCCAACACTCAACACAGTCAGTCTTTTAAATTTTAACCATTCTCATGGGTGTGCAGTAGTTTCTCATCGAGGTTTTAATTTGCACTTCTCTAATAACTAATGGTGTTGAACACTTTTTTCCATTGCTTATTTACCATTTGTATATCTTCTTTGGTGACTCATTTCTTCTTGAAACATTCCTCTCCTTTGGCTTTGGTAGAAGTGCACAATTTTGTTTTCTCCCTGTCTCTCTGTCTCTTTCCTTCCCACTTCCCTTCCCCCATTTCCTCTTCTTCCTTTTCATTGTCTCCATCATTTATTCCTTCTTATTATACCATCAGCCATTTTCCTGTCCCACACTGTAGGAGAGCATATAAACACACACACACACACACACACACACACACACACACATACACACTTCTATATATTCATATATATTACTATATATTCACATATAAATATATTTATATATCTATATTGATATTGACATCAATGTAGATATCCCTAATGTCTTTCCACCCCTGCCCTGTGCTCCTATCCAGTGACTGTCAACATTTGCTTCTTGAATAGATCTTAGGGAGTGACTCATAATCCTCTCAATCTCCATTTCAACATGAATAACCCTACATATTTGTTTTATATACTGGTATTCTTCACAATATTAAAGTAATTGAATAGAGAATTCCTATGTCAACTCTGTATGAAAACCACCAGTGATGGTCAAGCTGGAGTCCTCATTTTTATCTAGGGCCCATCTGCCCTCTCATTTCCTGAGTTATCTGAAGGTGTTCTCTCTGCCTGTCGAAAAGCTTATCCGTTGGGTTTTCCCAAATGCCCCCTCTCTATGCTACCTGGTTCCCCAGATGCGACCTCTCTTTTCTTTAAATTCCTTCTCTAACTTGTTGAACCTCTTTTATACCTTGTGCTTAAGCCCCTTGTGAGCCTGTCAGCTCTATAAGTTCCTTAAGAGCATGAAATTGTACCTCAGTATTATCTGATGAACCTAACTTATAGAATGTACTGAATTAAGATTTGGGGGGTTGAGTTTTTAAAAATCAATATAACTCACTCTATCCTTATTTTCTACTTCCATATTTAGTTTATGGGGATTATTATTTGGCAGTAGAAGCAAGGAATGAGTATCTTTGTGATACTCGTAAATCTGTACTCTCCTATTAACATGAAGAGGGACAAATGTGATAAGGGATAAATACGGTGAGCTGTATAGAATCTATAAGACCTAAAGAATGTTTAAGGCCATTTGGAAAGTTGAGTTCTTGAAACCATATTTAATTTTACTGGTGAACATACATACACATCAGAACTATACTATTGTTTAAAAAAATGGGTAAAAATCCCTATGAACTCATTTGGAGTGATTTCCAGGATATATTGTTAAGTGAAAAAACAAAGTCCAAAAGAGTATATATAAATAAAATCCCAAACCCCTTCAGATAAAATCATTCAACAAATTAGGAACAGAGGGAAATGCCCCCAACCTTATAAAAGGCATCTATGAAAAAACCATAACTAACATCATAATTAATGGTAAAAGATTGAAAGTTATCTCCCTAAGACCAGGAATAAAGTAATAATACCCACTCTTGCCATTTCTATTCAGCCTTGTACTGGAAGTTCTACCTAGGGCAATTAATCAAGAAAATGAAATAAAAGACATCCAGATTGTAAAGGAAAAAGTAAAATTATTGGTATTTGCAAATGACATAATCTTGTATATAAAAAAATCCTAAGGTATACATACACATAATTAACTATTAAAACTAATAAACTAGTTTAGTAAGGTTGCAGGATACAAGATCAATAAACAAAACTCAATTGTATTTCTATACATTAGCAATAAACACTCTGAAAATGAAATTAAGAAAACAAACCAACAATATAATAAAAAGAATGAAATATTTTGAAACTAATTTAACAAAGGAAGTACAGAACTTATACACTGAAAACTACAAAATACTGTAGAAAAAATTTTAAAAATAACAAAACTAATAAATAGAAAGACATCCATGTTTGTGGATCAGAAGACTTAGTATTGTTAAGATGGCAATAGTATCCAAACTGATCTACAGATTGAATGCAGTGCCTGTCAAAATCTCAAATGGTGCTGTGTGTGTGTATGTGTGTGTGTGTGTGTGTGTGTGTCTGTGTGTGTGTCTGTGTGTCTGTGTGCTGAAATTGACAAGCTGATCCTAAAATCCATATGAAAATTCAAGGGACTCAAAATAGCTAAAGTGATCTTGAGAAAGAAGAAAATTAGAGAACTTGTACTTCTTAATTTCGAAACTTAACACAACTCTACAGTAATCAAAACAATAGTGGTCCTAACATAAAAATAGACATATGGAACAATGGAATAGAATTCAGTGTCCAGAAATACACTGTTACATTTCAGGCCAACTCATTTTTGACAAAGGTGTCAGGACAATTCAATGGGGAAAGATCAGTTTTTTCAACAAATGGTGCTGGGACAGCACACCACATGCAAAAGAATGAAGGTAGACCCTTTCCTCATACTGCATACAAAAATCAACCACAAATGGTTACATGCAAGAGCTAAATGCAAAACACTCAGAAGAAAACAGAGGAGTAGATCTTTGAGACTTTGGATTAAGAAGTGGTTTCCTAAATATGATATCAAAAAAATAAGTGGGGGCACCTGGGTGGCTCAGTCGGTTAAGTGGCGGACTTCAGCTCAGGTCATGATCTCACAGTCTGTGAGTTCAAGCTCCACGTTGGGCTCTGTGCTGATGCCTCAGAGCCTGGAGCTTGCTTCAGATTCTGTGTCTGCCTCTCTCGCTGCCTGTCTCTCTGCCCTTCCCCTGCTCACGCTCTGTCTCTCAAAAATAAATAAGCGTTAAAAAAAAAAAAAAGAATAAGTGACAAAAGAAAGAATAGGTGAACTGGACTCATTGAAATGAAGAGCTTCTGTTTCAAAGGATATCATCAAGAAAGTGAGAAGATAACCCTCAGAATGGGAGAAAATATTTGCAAATCATATACTTGATAAGAGACTTGTATTCAGAATATATAAATAAAGCATACGACTCCATAATAAAAAAAATTTTCTTTTTATATAAAGGGCAAAGAATTTGAGTAGAAATTTCTCTCATGTGCCAATATGGACATGAAAAGATGTTCAGTTATACCTTGTGCTTAAACCCCTTATGAGCCTGTCAGCCTTCTAGAGAAATGCACATCTCAAAACCACGATAAGATACCATTTCACTCCTAATAGGATGGCAAAAATAAAAGAGACAATAACAAGTGTTACTAAAACTCCAAACATATGTCCTTGCAAAAATCTTCACATGGATGTTCATAGATAGCAGCATTATTTATAATAGCCAAAAAGTAAAAACAACCCAATGTCTGTCACATGAAGAATGAATAAACAAAATGTGGTATATCCATATAATGACGTATTCCTCAGTAAAAAGGAAGGAATGAAGTACTACTGATACATGCTACAACATCGATGAAACTTGAAAACATGCTGAGTGGAAAAATCCATATATAAAAGTCCATACGTTGAATGATTCCATTTACATGAAATGTCCAGAATAGGCAAATCTATAGAGCCAGAAAGTAGATTACTGTTTGCTAGGAGCTGAGGGAACAGGGGGTATGAGGAGTGACTACTAATGGGTATAGGATTTCCTTTGAAAATGATGAAAATGTTCTGAAATTAGATCGTGGTGATGGTTGCATGATCTTGTGAATTATATACTTTAAAGGGGTAAATTTTATGTTATGTGAATTATATCTCAATAGCAACCAAAGAAATCTTGGGGGGGGGAAGGGGGTATGCATTGTGTGTTACCTTTTGTAGAAAAAAGAAGGGACAAACGTCTCTGTTGACTTTTGCAAAAAGAAATGCAGGAAGAATAAAACAGAAAACAATAAAATCATATATCTACAAAGGGTAGGGGTAGAAGAACAGAATATTTTCTGCTGGATGATTCTAGATAGTCAATGTTAAGGATTTGGTCATGTGTTGACTCACATTAGGATAAGAAGGAAAGAAAAGAAAGAAGAAAGGAAAGAAGACAAAAAGAAAAGAAGGGAAAGAAGGAAGAAAGAGAAGGAAAGAAGGGGAGAAAAGGAGGAAGGAAAGAAGGGAGGAGAAAGGGAGACAGACTAAAGGATAGAAGGAATAGAAGGGGTAGCCTAGCATTAGCTGGCATAGTAGTAGCATGTCTCAGTATTCTCTATCTTACAGGCTGACCTTCACATCAGCAGAACAACCCCATCGGGACATGTGATAGAAGGATGCCTGTTGGACAGCCACCATCAAAGCATTTTTATGAGCAGCTTGGCATGCAAGGGTCACCTGCATGTTTTCCACTCCTGAATGGAATAATAGCTAAACGAAGAAAATGTGAAAAGTGTTAGGAATTTCTGTCATAAAGCAAGAGGTAAAGTTGAGGGTTTGAGAACAACACTTTTTTTTAACAAGTAAACATATGAATCAAACTGTAAGATGTGCTGAGATCCTTGCTCCTCAGACTCAGGACTGAACCTCGCCTCTCTCTAAGCACCATTTCATCCCATGAAGGCAGCCACCAGGCCTGATTTGCTCTATAGCTGGACACCATCAGGTTTCGGGTCGGAAAAGGATGAGTAGCCTCTGAACTAGCAAACAAGTGCTCAGTGGCAGGCTTTTAAAACTGCCAAAATTAGATTAACGTTTAAAACACACACACACAAATACAAACCTACACATACACACACGGAAGCAAAGAAATCCATCTGAATGGAAGGGGAAAAAAACAGCATCAAGTTCAAGAAGATCAGATAAAAGCTCCAATTACATGTGCATATTTTAAAAATTTGGCACAAAGATGGTTCACTACATGTACTTCTTTAAGATACCTAGCAGTGGTTATTGCAAGGGGTGTTGCAGTCTCTATGGTTCAAACCAGGCCAATGTGTACATCAAATAAGGTAAGGCTATCATCTTCATTTATGAAGTTGGAAGCTTTTCTTATATAGGGGAGCTGAACTTATATGAATTAAATATTATGATCTTTAAAGAAATACATGAGCAATTTGCTTAACTTTAGTTTCTTTTAAAAAAATAATTTACCTTAAGGATGGCTTCCTTTGTATAAAAGCTAAACTTGCCAACCTGGTTATCATCCACCTCAGAGATGGCTAACACAAGAGTAGTAGGAGAATATCTGCAAGAAGAAATATGACATTGTCTTGATGTACCATGTTTTAGTGAAGAGACGCCCATTCTGATGGGACTGAATGGCATGTGATCAGCTCTAGGACATCAAAATAATACCAAGTGCAGATGTTATACAAGACTTGATATTTCCACCCAAAGACTGAAGGGCTCTGGGGTCTTTTCAGTCCTTACTGGACTTGATCTCCTTTCAGTTTCATTGTGGTGACCGCCCACTCCAAATTCTTTTCTGTTGATCCCCATTCTACAGTTTTATCCTGTTTCTGTTCTTACTTCCAACCTCATGTCCTCCTGCTCTTCACTGACTTGAACCCTTTTCTCCACTCCCTAAAAGCTATCCAGTTCTTGCTCTCTTCCATTGCCCAACAATCATCTAAATGTTCTTTGCAATCATGTTTATGCCTTGGGATATAGTCCTTTGTTCATACCTATGAGACTTTATTGAGGAATTCCATACGTATGAATTTTAGTTTCTTCATCTATAAATGGAAATATCACCTATCTCATAGGATTATGGCAAATATTAAGTAGGATAATATGTACAAATGTGCTTTTTAAAATGTAAGTCACTATGCTTTGATATATGTTGTTGTAACAGCACTCCAAAGTAGCAACTTTAAGGAATTAACATACATAAAATAAATGCAAACTCAAGAGCCAAGAACCTTGGCTGCATAAACCTTCCCCTGGTAATTCAGAAGGCTCCTCAGATCTTACAAGATCTTTGAGTCATTGTTGGGAGAACCAATCACAGCTTCGCCAGGCCACAGATCATTTGGGCACTTTCTGGTGATTGGTTGATTCCAGTTGAACAGAAATATGCCCTATTTTACATCGGTGTAAAATACCAGCTCCAGCAAGAGGCCCTTAAAGAGCCAGAGAATAACTTGGCTCAAGGTTGGAGGCCTAGCCTTGCCTGAGGCCTGCTCATACTTTCTGCCTTCAGTTTCTCTGAGACATTCGTATAACCTTATGACAAATTCTCTTTTTGTTTAGGTAGTATGACAGGATAGAGCAAAAAAAAATTTTTTTTTGCCTCCAAGGGACAGTTGGTAATGTCCTGACACATTTTTGGTTGTTACAAATGGTGAGAAGGGGTACTCTTGGTATCCAGTAGGTCAGAGATACTGATAAACAACCTCTGTTGCACAGGGCAGCCCCCTACAAGAGTTATCCCCAGCCTCAAATTTCAATAATGTCAGATTGAGAAATTCTGGGATACCATATTCTATCATCCTAACCCCCCTTTATTTCAGCCCAAGGTTTCTTTGAAGAAGAAGAGACTTTTAACATATTAACACGTCAAAGTTAAATTTTGACAAGTGATTCACACTAGCAAAACAAAGGTGACTTTTCCTTCTTGGAATCATCTTTGTTTTCCTTGGGGTAGGGGCAGTACCACGAATCTCCAGGGATAGAAAGGACCGTCAGGGGAAGGAAAGACTAGAAGAGAAGGAAAGAAGAGGGAGACAGAGGTTTCTCCTCAGCACACATCAAAGGCTGACCCTGCGTGGAAGAAAAAGTTTCCTCTCCCTGACTCGTAGACTCATGATCTGTTACTAGCAAGGGTGTTCTCTTTCTGGCAATGGGCTGAACATATGGGGCATGAAGATGTTTCACTGCTTTAAGTCCACTTCTGTTGCTGGTCAACAGGAGTCTGACTGAGATATTGCCATACATGTTAGATTTGTACATTGTGTTAGAGTTTCAAGGAAACAGGGGCTCAAAATATTTAACTGACTTCTCCCTGGTCCTAGGGAATGATCCATGGTTCTTGCCCATGAGACAAACCCTCACACCCTTTTCTACCCAGAAGCAACATAGTCAACCTGGGCAGCTGCTGAGTCTATGACCTTATCTCACTTGAGCTCCCTGATCTGATTTTTCCATTACTTAGTGTTTTTAAATTCAATTATCCCCCTTCATTGAGTTCTTCCCCCACCTTATTAAAAAATGAAAGAAAGAAAAAGAAAAAAGAAATGGCATCATAGTAGATAGAATATAAGAGGGGGAATTTAGAAATACAATTGCATTTGGTGTGTCCAGTGGTGGTAGAAATTATTTTTCACTGGTCATTCATTCTATCATTGTATTATTTTTACTTGGACCTTCTCAAGGCTCACCTGTCCACTCGATCACAGTCCTCCAGCAGAGAGGTGATAAAAACAGGAGATGGATGGTCCACTTTGTCCTTGTGTGATGCAAATTCAAAGTGAACAGGCCTCAGATACAAATGGTACTCTTCAAAACCCATCTCCCGTCCCAGTTCCTTATAGAGACTAAAGCAGGGAGGATAAAGAACCAAGAGCATATGCTATTATTTTCCACTAAAAGAAAAGTAAGTGTTAAGAAAACCCAAAAAATCTGAAAAAGCACAAAAGCAAAAGTCAAAACAATAGTAAGTCAAGTCCGGTATGAAGTGAATGAGTCACAAAGGTCTTGTGTCTACTCTATCCTCCGACAGTTAAAAATAGTAGTTAAAGTTGGAGGAGATGTGCTTGGACACTTCCTCAACTCTCATTTCCTGCTGGCTTCTATCCTCAGAGCCCTCATTAGGTCGCCAACACTGCTTTCAATACAAGGTTCACTATTTTCTCTCAGAACACTTCATGGCTGGTCTCTGTCCTCTCCTCAATAAACATCTTTGTTCTTTTGGATCCAGGATCTCCATGCTCTTACCTCATGACCACTATCTCTCAGTCTGCACTGGCTTCTCTTCCTCTTCATTTTGAAATCCTAGTATTTCTTGGGGTTCCAAACCCAGTCCTCTTCTCCTCTTCTCTGTCCCCTTCTTGGGGAATACATCTTCCAACCACATGGCCTAATGATCACCCCCTAGTGTAAGAGCTTATGACCCTACCTCTGCCCTGCCCCAGCTCTGAGCTCTACTCCTACATTTACATGGCTTGCATCGAGGCTCCACTCAGATGCACCTCTGGCATTTCAGCCTTAAGAGTCTAGAATGTCTTCCACTCTTCTCTCACTCACATCCTCACACATTTCTCCATTTTGAGAAATTGGTGCATTAAGGCTGAACTCAAATGGCACCGACATTCGTTTGCTAGGCTGCTATACCTATAGATAGAATTCGTGTCTCAGTTCTGGAGGTTGGAAGTCTGAGATCAAGGCGTTAGCAGGGTTGGTTCCTTCTGAGGGCCATGAGGGAAGGATCTGTTCCAGGCCTTTCTCTTTGGTTTATAGATGGCCACATCCTGCTTGCGTCTTCACATCATCTTCCTTCTGTGTGTGTCTCTGTGTCCAAGTCTTTTCCTCTTATAAGAAATACCAGTCATACTGGATGAGGGCTGACTCTAAGAATTTCATCTTAACTTGATTTCCTCTGTAAAGACCCTACCTCCAAACGAGGTCACATTCTGAGGTATTGGGATTGAGGACTTGAACATATGAACATGCCAGGGGACACAGTTCGTTCCTCAATAGTGCCTCTTTTATGAAGCTTTCTTTGACCCGCTTACAGAGAATGAAATACTCCATTTTCTGAGTTCCCATAGTATTTTGGTTATATGACTAAAATAGCATATTAAACTATAGTAGAGGTAATTTTTAAATTGTGAGCTCCCTGAGATCAAGGATCAAAAATTATGAGGAGGTAGTATCATAAAAGTTAACAAACATCTTGACCCATAGTTTGAATTCTGTTTCCACTACTTCCTAGGTACGTGATCTTAGGCAAATTGCTTAATTTTCTGAGCCTCTACTTCCTTTCTGGTAAAATATTAGTAAGCTACATCTTAAGAATATTCTGGAAATCAAATGAATGAATACACATAAAGTCCCCAGCACAGACCCTGGAAATAGCAGGCCCTTGGTAATGCTTTGTGGTAGATGATTGGACTCTTCAGGTCTATAGGGACTCTCGTGGGGACTAGAACACAAGGGAACTCATACATGTTTGCAACAAACACTTTAATTCCATATTTTTCCTGCTTATGAAACATGTCCACTTGGGTGTCTTCCCATCGCCTCACACTCATACCTAAACCCTAACTCATTATCTATCGCCCCCACCCACCACCACCTGGTGAAACGTCCAAATCTCTGTCAGGCCTTGGTACTATCACTGACTCATTCCTCTCCTTCCTCTAATCCTTCTATTTCTTCTGCTGTGCTATTCAATTTCATTATAGTTAAGAGCAAATCCAGTAAATATTTGCTGAGTGTAAGTCGGGCCTCCTATCAGGTGATGGGACACCATGGAAAACAATATCGACAGTGCTTTTGCAATCGGGGAGCTTACTTTAGCAGGAAAACTGATAAACCAGTATTAAGCATCTAACTAAAAGGCAGTGTGCTGAATAGAGAGGAAGCCCAGGTGCTAGGAGGAGGGCTTGGCCTAGCTGAGTGGTCAGAGAGACATGTGAAGAGGCCTGGGTGGAGAAGGAACAAGCGGGGAAGGTGGTCATTTCAGTCATTTAGAAAGCTCGCTTTGACTGCTCTGGGGCACAGAGGGAACAAGGCTTATAGGAGGGGAGACATACTGTCTGTTCTCCCCCACTGGATCCTCAGTCCCCTACTGACCGAGCTAAGTGTACACTCTCCAGACTCATTTCTATCAGCCGGTGGCGGAGGGTCACAAGTTCCAGAAGTTTGGAAAACGTCTCCAGGAGCAGCATGTGACCATCTTGGCTTTGGTTCTGTCCTTCGCCTGCTGCGGACTTGAGTGCAAGCAGCCCTATCTCCTCCATGAGAAAGGGATCTCCCATTACTTTAGCTGAAAACAGCTGAAAGAAAATACTTTTTAAAGTCTAAAAAAAGAAATTTCACATGTTAAGAAAAAACACTATCAGTGGCATAGACTCTGAATCCAGATTTCCTGGGCTCAAGGCCTAGCTCTGCTGCTTATAAGCTGTGAAGTTTTGCTCTCTCTCAGTTTCTTCATCTGCAAAGGGGGGCTAAACTCTTTACCATACCTAAGAGGAACAAATAGATAACAATTACCTAAATAGATTATTGAGAGAGTTCAGTGAGGTAATACACACAAAAGTTCTTGGTACATATTATTTGCTCTTATCATTATCATAAATATTTTCAGCCAAAATAAAGAATACAAGTAGGAACCTCTGATATTTTCCAAGTATTTTAGAAGCCAATAATAAGAATAATTTCCTACAAACTCTTCTAATTGCAATTTCAAAATTTCAAAGTGTTTTCACATCTATTAACTAATTTCTGTTTTCGCAAGATCCCCATGAAGTAGGAGTCACAGATACCATTATCTCCTCGATTTTATCAGTGAGAAATCTAAAGCAACACGGAAACTTTCCAAGGTCACACAGCAGTACCAAGGGTAAACTTAGGCTTCCTAACTCCAGGTCCGGTAGTTTTACAGTGTGCTAAACTGCTTTTGCAGTGCTCCTCCTGGAAGAGAAGGTCTTGGGCAATTGAAATAACCTCATTGTTTGTTCTTTATCGCCCTCCTGCCCTGGTGGGCTCCTCTCCTCTTACATCGTTGCTACCCTCTCGTATACCGTTCCCAGCAAGGACCCAGTTTGGGGACCCCCAAATCTGCCTTTCCTGGCTTGCCTCCTTTATCCGTCTTTTCTGCCTTATCTCCCTTGCTTGCTATCACAAGCTCCCTTATCTGTCCACTGATCAACCAGAGGCCTTTTCTATTCGAAGATGCAATTTCTAGATTCTTGAAGTCTTCGAAAGTGATAAAAAAATTTTTATTAAACTAATTCCTATTAGAAACTGATTTCTAAGGATAATGTCTCTTCCGTTTTTTGGTCTAATACAAAAGATTAATCTGAGTATTTATCATTTCTAGATCCATATTTGAACACATTTCAAAAGTAAGAATAATTAAAAGTATAGGGCATCAATGGGAAATTAGGTAGGTATCTCAAATATTCACTGTGAGTTATAAGAGAATTTAAAATACATTTTAAAAATCTGGTACCATAATACAATGTAAAAAGAATCTGCAGTAAATGGTAGTAGATACATGATTGGAAATTTTGGGGAAAATTCAAAAAATTTTTAATATTTATTTATTTTTGAGAGAGAGCGAGTGAGCAAGCAGGGGAGGTGCAGAGAGAGAGGGAGACATAAACTCTGAAGCAGGCTCCAGACTCTGAGCTGTCAGCACAGAGCCCAACACAGGGCTTGAACTCACGAATCGCAAGATCATGACCTGAGCCGAAGTTGGATGTTTAACTGCCTGAGCCACCCAAGCACCCCAGGAAAAATTCAACTTTGAGCCATTTTCATACCTGTCTCTCTCTCTTTCTCTCTCCCTTCAGGTGGAATACTAAAGAGGTTAAATATTTTTAAAATAAAATAAAAACTTAAGAAATCAGAATAAAGTAAGACAAATATAAAACATCTGGAAGAAGATTTGCTTTCTGGATTTAAGAAGATAGAAGAAATCACAAAGGAAAAGATCAACAGATTTTCCTACATGAAAGTAAAACAGAAAAAGATTAATTGGGAGAAATATTTGCAGAAAATGTGACGGATAAATGGGTTACAGTTTTCACTGAAGAGAGCTCATGGAAGTAGATAGGAATGACATTAGAATTCTAAAAGATAAATAAAAAGAAAGAACAGAAGATTCACAAAAAAATACAGCTTGTAACAAGACATTTGGAAGGATATTTAGTCTCAACAAACACCAAGGAAATGCAAATTCACAAGGCAATGACACTTGTTTTATACATATATATATAAAGCATATGTCTGTACATATATACGTATGCATACATATATATATATACACACAGAGACATATGCTTATACCTAATACTGTACAGTGTAGCAGAATTAGTACTCTTACAAATTATTGGTGGCATTATAATTTGTCTCAACTGTTTTGAGATGAAATCTGCCAATTTGCATTCAAAGACTTAAGTTTTGGGGCGCCTGGGTGGCTCAGTTGGTTAGGTGTCCGACCAGCTCAGGTCATGATCTCACAGTTCGTGAGTTTGAGCCACGCATCAGGCTCTATGCTAACAGCTCAGAGCCTGAAGCCAGCTTCAGATTCTGTGTCTCTCTCTGACCCTCCTCTGCTCATACTCTGTCTCTCTCTCTCAAAAATAAATAAACATTAAAAAAAAAGACTTAAATTTTGTTTCACTAATTCCACTCCCAAGAATCTATCAAAGGAACTGATTTAAAATATAGAAAAATCTGTAAGCATGGAAACATACCTTATAACAATTTCAATAAGGATGAAAACTTAGAAATTACTTGAATGTCCAACAATAGGGAAATTGGTGGAAAAGTTACAATTCATCCTTTAAGGGAATTATAATCATAAAGGTGAGTATAAAGACTAGTTAGCAAAATGGAAAAATATATAACACAATGTTAACTGAGAAGAAGTGAATTAAGTGTATGAAAACAGTGTATGAAGGATGTGATTATGTAAAATATGCATATGAAGAATGCTTGAATTCAGAAAAGTAATTACTGTGAATGCATTTGAGTGATTATATTTAGGGTAATTCTTTTTGCTTTTTTCTTTTGCTAAAGTTCTATATTACATTATTTTGATCGATTTAAAATTAATTAAAATAAATAAAAATTATAGTTTAGCAGGGAACAGGAGGCCAAGGCAGATGCATGGAAGAGAGATTTTTGGTAGCTCAAAGTTCCTTCATCATACAGCATGTACCCACACAGAGCAAGGTCAAACTGGAAACATAGGCTCCACTGTGTTAACCTTAACAGAAAAGAATTAAAATCTAACTACAAATACTATGTATATCATTAGGCCACAGTTTGAACCATAGAGCTCTACGCTGAAAGGGGCTTTAGAGATCATCAAGTTCACTTCCATCTCCCTCCTCTCAAATACACAAACATAAGGTTACAAAATAGGAAAAAGAAGCTCAGAGAGGCTAAAAAAATTTCTCAGAGTCACACAGCAAGTTAATGGCAGGGCTGAACTTGAGTCCAGGTCTCTGTCTCCTCACTCAGCACTCTCTCTTCTACCAGATCTCAGCGCAGGACAAAAAGAGGAAATTTCGGGAAGAGTCTTAGTGGAAATAAAATCTATAGCTTTTAATTTAAAATGTATATTGTTGAAATGTAAGTAATAAGCCAGAAAACATTTCCCACATACCTAGGTACATCTCCCTTCTAACTGTAGCAGTATTTTGATAAACTAGAAACTCTGACCGAAAATGAAAAAAACATATAAAAATGTTGGCAAAGCCCAGCACTATGATCTGTCTTTGGCCAAACAGGGGAGAAACGGAGCCAAACAGAAAAACGAAGTTAAGCAGTAACATCTGGGTGGAAACATTCCCTTTGCCAAGGAGCTCCCCCATCTCCCCCTTCGGAGAACCTACGTCTTTCTGGAGATGTGTGCTGTACCAGGACTCGGGCTTGGCTGGTGCGAGCCACATATCCAGGGCCAGCCGCAGCACGCGTCTCTCCAGCAAGGCGAGGCTGCTGGCTGACGAGGGTCTGCAGGTGTGCCGGGCCTCCCGGAGGAGGTGATCAAGAGATCGGGGGATGAGCGACGCCAGGCCCAGGGAAGGGTGGAACTCCAGCAGATGAACGTTTTTCAAAGCTGGGCTTAAAAAGAGGATGGATCGATGACAATTTTACACAGTAAAGAACTTGATCTTTTTCAAAAGACATTTGAATTTTCTATCTTTTAAGACCAATAAAACAGCTGTTATATATATATATATATAAAGACTCAGGTAGAAAATTATATATATATATATAAAATCCAGGACATTATAAAAAATTGGAAGCTTAAAGGGGCCTCAGAGGCCATCCAGGGAATCCACCAGATTATACAACATTCTCTGCTTTAATATGAACCCTTTTGAAATTGGAAGCCATAACATTTTATTCTAACAGCCCAGTCTGATTCTTAAAGTGTATACGGCAAGCCTGTAAACATTCCAGTAATCAGTCTTTAGTCAAATATCTGAAAACAAAATAACTTATAAGTGACTAAATATTAAATAAATAATTTCCATAATTGCTTTCTATTTTTGTACCTGAGTCTTTATCCTTTTCCCTGAAAATGTTAATGAACAAAGACACATTTTAAATTCTGTACACAACTGCTAGAATCATTCACGTTTGCCATAAGAAAGTCTATTTTATAAATGAATGAGGCCAGAAATGACAAAGCGCTTGTCTGTGGGTATTCCTTTGAAAATAGATACAGCACAAGTCGAGGGCCTTTCTACACATACAGAGAACTAAAGAACATAAACACTTCTTAAATCTATGCAAATGGGATTCCGCTTAGTTCTAGGTCTTAAAAAATACAACCCTAGGGCTGGAAAGGAATTTCATCAAGCAAACATTTGCTTTTGAGACTGCTCTGACAGGTCTTAAAGCCATATAGTCCGAGCGTGTTCTGCCAAGAACCATTTCCTCAACAGTAGATTCTTGCCATAGAGAGCCATACGCACACAGCTGATGTCTCAATCTTATTACAGAGAAGAAATTGGTCCTTAGAAAGGTTTGTGGAGAAAATGCAGTCTTGTGCCTGGGACTCCCAGGGCTCTTTCTCATGGGATAAGGTTAGAATCTAAGCTACGAAATGCCACAGCATCCTGCTGGGCCCCAAGAGGATACCACAGCCCACTGTGGCCATATCCTACTGAAAGTACGCCTGTTCTGCTGACCTGTGCGCTTGACCTGAGCACAGGGCCATGCCTCTATTGTTCGTAACTGTGTCCTCCCTTCCTTGCACAGAGCTTGGTAACTGTAGGCGCTCAGCAGATATTTGTGACACGTTGAAAGGAGCTGGGTGATTTCTCCACCCGTCTGAAGGCAATAGAGACTGTGATCATGGGCCATACAGACCAACCTGGGGCTTGTCACCCACTTCCCAATTCCCTTACCACCCTCAAAGGTCAGGAAGGAGGGGGGGCTCAAACTACATGTCATGGGGGTGACTTCAAGTATGTACCTTCTCTGTGTGATCTCAGGAGAGTTAGTTTGCTAAAGAGGAGCAGAGGGTAACAAGGTGGTCTGCAGAAATCTTTTTGGTGACACTTACTAGAATAAAGAAATTCCTTTTTGAGAAACTTTTAAGCACATCCAAGTTTCCTGCATGTCGGCTTGTGTAGCACCTCTGAATAAGTCCTCTGATGGCATTTTTAAGAGTAACTGCTTTTTTTTTTAAATTTTATTATTATTTTTTTAATGTTTATTTACTTTCGACAGAGAGACAGAGTGTGAGCAGGGGAGGGGAAGAGAAAGAGGGAGACATAGAATCTGAAGCAGGCTCCAGGCCTCCAGCTGTCAGCACAGAGCCCAATGCGGGGCTCGAACTCACAAACCAAGAGAACATGACCTGAGCCGAAGTCGGTGCTTAACCGATTGAGCCACCCAGGCGCCCCTAACTGCTTTTTTATATATATAAAACTTCTCAAGGGAATAAAGATTCTGTTCCTAGTGTTATAACTTTTAAATTCTAGCCTATTTTTTATTACTTACAAAACAAATGGATATTGAGTATGCAAGAAAATCCCTCTTCTGTGGCTTTTATATTTACTTGTCTCATCTCCCCAGATACTTGAAAGGTGTAGAATAGTATTTAGAATAGTATTATAGAATAGTATTTAGACTCACCATCATACCCTTTAGCTTATCTAAAAGATTAAATGTAAAATGCCTAAGACAATAGCACCATACCAGCTATTGTTGATGGAAATAAGTTGTTTGCAAATTATGTTAAGGGGAAGTCCAAAGTTACTGCTATCATCTGGATGGCCTCTGTGCCAAAGCCTCTGGACATACTCCCGCTGGCGCTCTATCTAGAAATGTAACATAAAAGTTAAAATTAGAAAAGTTAAACTTTCCCATGGATGTGAGTTATGAGCCCTGGCATGAGGAGAACAGCAGTACTTTGCGTCCTTTCGTTATTTGACTAATTTTCACCCAGCCGTGGTTTTGAGGATCCATTCACACGAAGACATGCTGGTCTCTCAGTCTGAGCCTAGGGTCAGCCAACAAAAACAAAGGCAACCAAGCTCAGACGATCTTAAGAGGCCCAGGAAAACTTTTTGTCCAAGGTTTGACTACAAGGAAAAAAAATCTAACCAGGTCTAAGGTAAACACACTGCAACAATTGATCTCTTGCTTACTTCCTGCTACTGGCTTTTCCCCAGAGGCCGTACACTGTAATTTTTCCTTTCGTGTCCTAAAAATAGCCACAGCATTAAAAAAAAATAATAAACACAACTGTATACATTAATGGCTTGTAAAGGGGTATGTTTAGTCCTCCTTTCAGTACCAATAAACTCTATCATCTAGTGAAAATAAGTTGTCTATTCTTTGTGGACCATTAAATGTAACTAGGGTCGGAAACTTCCATTTAAGACCGTAGCTATGCTTGGAATTCAACAATGCAAATGAGCTTACAAATAAACACGCTGTACGTGCTGCCCTAGAAAACCTGGATTCTGAACCTGTGATGAACGGAAAACACTATTTTTGGTTATGGCCTTCTCACATGTACTATTTTAAAATCCAAATGTACTTACCTGCTGATTGAGGATGCCTGTCACTAGCTGCAAGTGAAGCCTCAGGCAGGTGCATTCATCTCTGTAGGCCTTAATGAAATAAGGGTGGCTGAGATCAAACCTTGGGCGCCTGTGCATGATGTCAGTGATCACCTGTGCTAAGGCAAACCTCTCCTCGGGGTCCAATACGTGCTGGTAGGCTTCAAAGTAACTGTCAAGAAGCTGCAAATAAGGTTTCTAGTCAGGGAACAGCAGAGGCAGCCCTAGGGCCCAGCAAAGAGAGGTGAGGCCCCACCCACTCCATGCTTTGGAAAGCCCCGGGCATCAGCAGGAGAGAAACTGCTCAGAACCTTGGGGTACAGAAGTGCCAGCCCAGTTCGGGCAGCTGCAGCACCAACACGACTCAGAGCACTTAGTAAACCCACAGAGGGAGGGAGGGCAAAGGAAGGAACGCTAGTTTTGCCTGTATCCCCTCTTCCCCTGCTCTCCACAAATAAAAGGGGCCTCAAATAATATATAATATAACATGATGATGATAAGCTCCAGTGAGACAGTGCATGCAACGTCAGTCCATCAAATATATTTATCTGCAACACTGTTCTCCACAGACTCATTCTCCTGCCTCCATTTTATTCTATCACCAAATGGAGGCAGGTGGCCTCCTCTCCTTATCCTCATTTCTGACCCCTTTTCTTCAACAGTTTGCCCAAATTTCACCTAGAAATGACAGGGGGTGGTAGAATGGGAGTTTGAGGTGAAAGTCCCCTAAATACAAAGGCATTTATCCTACAAGGGACTCTGCTAGGAAGGGCCTGGTGTGCAGAACTCTTGAGAGGTCTTTGGGAGCTTCTTTTCAAGTGGAGGTCACAAGCCTTTCCTAAAAACCAAAGAAAGTTTCCAGACACTAACCATTGAAGAGGGTTCCTAGTGTGAGAATTCAGAGAGAGATGTTCTTTACTTTGTTTTTACATTTGTCTGTGAGCTTAAGAAATTTCTGTTCTGTGAGTAAATTCTATTTGTGTGTAATTAGTCATGGTGCTAATCAGAAAAAGGCTCTTCAGAAATCACTGGGCTGGAATCCCAAATAGGCACCTAAGGACAAGATAATTAAGTAGTTCTGAACAGTGTAATTACTGTTCAGGCCTTCATAGGCCTTAGACACTCTTTTTCTGGAGACCTTATCCCACATTATATCAAATATATTAAGATATACTCACATCCCATTCAAAAAAACTTTTTCTGCAAAAATGTTAAATGATATTTAGAATTTTGCTTTTCAATTTGGCTACAAACAACACTTTGAATTAATAATTGGCTATGATTTCTGGGAAGTATATACTCAGAGATTGTTAAGAAGTGAGAAGATCTGATCCAGAAATTTTCAAATGCAATGAAATGTTTATAAGTGCTCAGTTAACAATGTTTTTACATTTTACTGACATGTAATTAAGCATTTACTGCTATCTATATTGTATTTTCTTTTAATATTTCAGAGTAATACATATATTTTTTTTCTCAAATCCCAAACATGTTCAGTAGTACCTGAAAATCTCTTAGATCCTAAGCACCAAGTCCACATTTCCTGATGGATAAATCAGCTCTCGTTGGAAGCTTCTGAAGCTGTATTCGATTTATTTCACAACAGAACTGATTCCTTTTCCTCTGATGATCTAATCCAACATCTCCTCCCTCAGAGTTTTAGCTCAAGATGTCCCTCCTCAGTCTTCTTTCCCTAGCTCCTCTTATGGAGGTTTCACTCTACTGGAAGGTGTCAGTTCCCACTGTGGCCATATCACCAAAGCACCAAAGCACCAAATTTTTCTGAAGGATACAGAAGTGCTGATTCATAGGGGCACATTTACCCCAATGTTTACAGCAGTGCTATCAACAATAGCCAAATTATGGAAAGAGCCCAAAGGTCCGTCAACTGATGAATGAATAAAGAAGATGTGGTTTATATGTATACAATGAAATACTACTTGGCCATGAGAAAGAATGAAATCTTGCCATTTGCAACAATGTGGGTGGAACTGGAGGGTATTATGCTAAGCGAAATAAATTCGTCAGAGAAAGACAGATATCATATGTTTTCACTCATATGTGGAACTTGAGAAACTTAACAGAAGACCATGGGGGAGGGGAAGGGGAAAAAATAGTGAGGGAGGCAAACCACAAGAGACTCTTAAATACAGAGAACAAACTGAGGGTTGATGGGGGGGGAGTAGGGGAAATGGGTGATGGATATTGAGGAGGGCACTTGTTGGGATGAGCACTGGGTGTTGTATGTAAGTGAAGAATCACAGGAATCTACCCCCAAAAGGAAGAGCACACTGTATATACACTGTATGTTAGCTAATTTGACAGTATATATATATATATATATATATATATATATATATATATATATACACACACACACACACATATATATATAAATACACACACATTTATATATATATATACAAAGGCACATAGGCTTGCCCAGTGTGTGCATTGAATTGGCAGCAAGGAATGAATTGCTGAGGTTGCAATTTCCACCAACCTGACAGCTTAGCACACTTTCAGATGCATCAGAGAAAGAGTGTGTTTTGTTTCCTTCGTTGTTGGTCTTCCTGGTGGCTTGAGGCCAGGAAGTCAACCCTCTTCTTAACAAACTAAGAAATTTCCTTGAAGGTGATAAAAAGCCCCTATCTTTGTGTGGAGTCCATAGCTAAGAAAAGAATGCAAAACCAGAAAGAACTGAGTAGGTGCAAGCACTACATGAATATATGGCAGGAAAAGCCAGGAGTGTCTCCATCTTGCTAATCATGGCTTCCAAGGCTCCCCAGAGGGTAACCAGTCCTAGCAGACTAGGAATCAAATACTGCCTTGTTAATAGGTGTGCAGTATCTGGGCTTCAATGCTATAGCACAAGGAGGGAGATCTTAGGGCACTTTATTTAGTATCCGGTTTTGCAGGATGCCCTTTGGGAAACATTGGTCTCAGAGACTTTAGGTCAACCTTAGCATGAAAGGGAAAGCACCAAAGGAGGCTAACATCTCAGAACATGCAATGCACTCGCAGGTAGGAACTCCCACATCTCAGAGTGAGGAATGAAGAAAGGTGGAGATCTCCCGCCCTTTAAGTGAGTCCTGGGGAAAATGAAACAAGCAGGGTGATCTAAGTTATATGTTCCCTCTGCTGAGCTCTAGTCTAGAATAACATTCAATAATTAAATAGTAGGGGACAAAGCAGAAAGGAGGGAGTGACAGGTAAGAAAGGTGTCACTTAATAGCCTAGATGAGGAGATTAGGAAAGAAACAATTACTTCCCTAAATCATTCTGGACTAACTTGAACCTTTTTGACCGAGCCAAGGCAATCCCAAGAGCTGGTTTATAGTATTTGTACGCCTTGACCTGTTTTGTGTACAAAGAGCCCTATTGTTTGGCTATTTGGCAGAAGTTTGTGGGGAGGGTTCTTGCTGGTGATTTCAATCTGCTGATACCAGGTTGCAGAGGTCGGTGCTAATTTGCCAAGCTCACTTTTGTTGTTTACAGGATTGCCAGATTAAGCAAATAAAAATACAGGTCATCTAGTTAAATCTGAATTTCTGATAAACAACAAACACTTTTTTTTAGTATAAGTATGTCCCACATATTGTCGTAATTTAATTGGCAACACTAGTTGTTGAAAAGGGAAACGTGGCTCTCTTTTTAAATTGATTAGGCTTTTTTAAGCTTTGGCCTCAATCTCGAGAAGCTCTCAGATGGACCCTTGTATAATTTTATTATTAATACTTTCCCAACAGGGGTAAGACCAGGATCTTTCTGCCTCACAGGTCCTATTTATTATCTGTTTGCTAACTGGGCCATTTCCATTTAAACTCTGGGCTGGTATTTGTCTAAGAAGTCTTCCTCGCCTGTCAAATGTCACCTGTGTGTGTCAAGGGCCAACTCTCAGGCAAAATAATGCATGGTACACAGTGATAGTAGGCATCAAATATTGGAGAAAATGGAAAAAAAGCCAAAATGAATAATCTCAAACCTTTCCATGTTTATATTATTTTTACCTCAAGTGTTTTATATTTCTGGGACTAAAAAAACTAAAAAAAATAGCATTTTAGATTAAATGAAAGTACAAAACACAAAATTAATACTAGCCACAATTGTCACAGTTTTGTTTTGTTTTGTTTTGTTTTTCCTAGTGCTCCAAACACTAATTCAAATTACCCTGAAATGTGTCCTCTGGTGGCTGTAGAGAGAATTAGCATTTGGAGCAAGTGTCACTTAGGAGCCAGGACAGCTGATGCCTGGCTTCTCTAAGAGTTCCTTAATCCACCTAAATTCACATCAGCCCAAATTTTATGAGCGTTTATACATAAAATGGTTACTTTAAGGATTTAAGACAACCCAGTGTGTTTGAGCATTCTTAACTCTAGTGATTCCAATATATTTAACAATCAAAAACAGCTGAGCAAACTTGGCAGTCGAATCAGTACTGGGAGAAATCAATTGTACTCTAGATAAAAATACGGTTTATCCATTAGGAATAGGCTCTTCTGACAGAATTTCTGATTTAGAAGGCCACATTTCACAGCTTTGGCACAGATACCTCAGTTTCTATAGAGAACTTATTGTCAGGGTAGAAAGGAGGGAGACATTTTCAATGAATATTTTTAAGTTAAAATAATTTCATTTACCATAGAGGAAACTAGTGGGCAGCCCTGGTAGCTTAGCATAGAAGAAAAGGTAGGCCAAAGTGTGGAGAAATGGATTTTTCAGTCCTCTCTGCCCTTCTCTTCTTCTATTGCCATTGAGTCCTGCCTGGGACCTCCACAGGAGGCCTGGAAGCACTGAAAGGGAAAGTGGGGAGAGAGAACCCAGAAAAGAGGGGCTGCTTAAAACTCATGTTTCAACAATGAACTTGCTAAGTTCAGGGATTCTGTCTTATTTACATTTAATGTAGCCTTTTCAGTCACTACACTCTGAGTCTAGATCTCTCACTTAGTTGATCAAAGGAAGTTTCTAACTGGCAGAGATCAAGGTTGCAGATGCAAACTCTGTAGAGGCCAGTTCCCTTTGAAAAGAGGAACGGTTTTCAAAGCCCAAGGCTCCCACCCTTTAAGCCCAGCCAGGTGTTTTCAAAAATTGGGTGACCTACATCTCTGTGAGTAATAGACCAGAGAGTAGATGAAATGGTAAACCATCTAATCTACTTGAAAAACAATTCAAAGAAAACATTTCCACTTCCCCATCTTCCGACCACATCATAGTGCACTATAAGCTGGCTTCCACCCCCATACCTCCTCTGAGAGTGCTACAAAGCTGGCAATGACCCTGGGGACTGACCCCACTGCGTGGTGTTTAGGAGTCCTCTTTCTTGATGTTTCAATGCATGCCATACTAGTCAGTAACTGTCCTCTCCTAATTAAAGGCCCCATTGGCTTTCATCACACTGTCCCTTCCTTTTTTTCCTCCAGTTTCTTGGGCTACTTCTTGTTTCTCTAGTGGATTCTTGTTCTGTGACCTTCCCCTTAAATTTAAGAATTATCCACGGCTGCATTTCAGACATCTCTGGCTTTTCCTAGTCATTTGATTCATTACTGTGCTTCAATATTCACCTTCATACCTCAGCTCATACCTGCTCCTGACCTTCAAACCTATACCTCCCACAAAACATTCACACCTGAGTTTTAGCAAACTCTCTTCACGTCTGTTGTGGCAGACTCAGTACTACCTTCTCCTCCGACTGTTGTGGCAGACTCCGTATTATCTTCTCCTCCAAAGTGTCCCTCCTCTTGCATTCCATTTCAGTTAATAGCCTCCTCTCTGACCTTGAGAAAGCCCTTTTTTTAATTCCACCCTTATTCTCTCACCCCGGCGGACAGTCTTCAAATCCCACCATTTCCACTTCTGCGAAGTGTCCCAAGTCTTCTCTTCCTTCCTGTTCTCACTGTTCTATCCTTAGTGTAGGTCCCGTCCTCCCTCTCCAGGTCACTGCTGCAATAGTTGCACTGCTTTTCTGCACGAGCTCTACTCCAATCTAGTCTCTACTAATACCCCAGCAGCTGGTGAAAACGGAGCTATGGTCATATTTCTCCCTTACTGAAACTCACCAATAGCTCCTTTTTGCTCATAAAATAAACTGTAAATGGTGCATGGATTAGCAGGCCCTTCACAGGCTGTGCCCAAAACTCATTCAGCTCGTTTCTCATTGTGCCTTTATAGCCTAGCCATGGAAGTCTTCTTGTCTAAATTCGCCATCCTCATTTTGCACCTCCCTGATGCTGTTTCCTCTGCTTAAGAATCTTTCCTTCTCTGGCAGACCATTTCTTACATATCTCTTAGTAACAGGGTTGAATAAAGATCTATTCCTCTGAGAAGACTTGCCAATATTTCCTTTATTCCGACAGCCCCCCACAGGACAACTTCCTCCCTCCACCGTGGTCTTGGGGGATCTTGCGTGTGCCTCAGTTGTAAGTTGTTAGTCACTTATGTTTTTTACTTAGAGACTGGATCAACTTTTATAGACTGGCAATTCCTTAAAGACAGAGAATATCTTCTCTTATTATCCATATGTTCCTAATGTCTAGAACAATTCCTGAGAGAGAAGAGATACTTAATTTTTGATGAATAAACTCCCAAAAGTTGGTGATCATCAGAAGGGCTAATAATCCATGCTGAGGATACAAATGAAGAGCAGTGTTTCATTTATTACTAGGATATGAGCCATCGATGGTATGATGATGAATTTAGCAAGCTGCCATGTCATCACTTTACACTAACCCTCATACCTTGCTGCACTGAGCACACCTTGCCCAACTGCTTGTCCCACCCACATGTGGTGTCTCTCTAAAGGCCATAATAAAGTCAGTTTGTCTGTGTTTAGCAAAGTGAGGCTCGTCCCTGACAGGACAATGAATGTGAATGGAATCATCACCCACTCCCACTAAACACATATATAAGAGCCTAAATTATACAGCCCTCTAACAAATTATGCCTGTAAGACAAAGTAGTATCCTTCACATTTATATTTTGTTAACAAGAAACCGCAGTAAAGAAAATAAACTCATTATTCGCATCCTTACAACTAGCTGAGATTATTTAAATAAAATAATTACTTTATTCGGAGCTGCCCTAAAAGACCCACTGAGGTTTTTGTTTGTTTGGTTTTGTTTTAAATACTGGGTTTTATAAGAATGTTTAACAGACGTTTTGTTTTCTAGAGAGAAATACCTGGCGCTTATTTTCTAGAAGAGCTGCTTCCCAGGTCCATATGTCATAGAGCACAGCAAATCTGTCCACACTTGCATGGGCCCATCCCCAGTCCTGGCCAGCGTTTGCCTTGCTGCCCTCTTTGTGACCTGGGAGAGAAAGGGGATGAGAATGACCAGAGACAGGCCTTTCCACAGAGCTATTTTCATTTGAAAAGCAGCCCTTGAACAGTCAGCTCCATCTCAGCAATGAAAACACTGAATCAGTTCACAGGGATTCCTAAGAATCACCTGGAGAGCCATTGGCCAAGACTAGGACCTAAGTTCACACTTGTTGACTTCTCAGTCAATAGAGGTTTTTGTTTTTACTTTTTAATTTTAGTCTTAGAGGCCAATTTTAGAAATATAACCAAAATTCAGTTAATATGAAAGCTTCACGAAAATATCCCCAAACCTGTAATTTAAAGGCAAAACATACATTTCACCTTCTCTAAAAATAGGTCCCTGGTGGTTTAACCACAAACCCAGTTTACCCACTCTTCCAAGCGCTATTAGCCAAGTAAAAAAATTTTCAGAGAAGTTTCTAAGATATTCCTTAATTATGTTAATTTCTAACTTTACTCAATAAAAGTAATCATTGTCATTATATTCAGCTAAAATATTTTCCCACTATCTTAATGCTAATTTTCAATATCAGCATTAGTATTGCTTTTAATATTTGAGGGTCTATTTCAGAATGAAATATCAAAAAGTAAGAGAGTTTCAGGTGGTGAACTTTGAGTTCAATAATTATCACGTATATAATGGCTACTGAACAAGTGAAAGACTTTGATCAGGAATTTCTTTAGCAAAGGTTGGGAAATCATTCCACAATGGATGACTACATACTCACTAGCTCAGTTGAAAGATGCTCTTACTCATGTGGCTAAATAACTACTGATTGTTTCAATCAAATTAAATTCTTAGCAGCTTGAAATAGTTGCATGGTATTATAAATTAGTATCAATAAAAATGATGCATCAGTATGTAGAATAACTAGTAAAGATAAAAGATAAAAGCTGAAATTAAATGCCCTAGAATGTTGGATGCCATCACTGTATCCCGTGATTCAGACACCCATGGTATGTAGCAAAGAGGGCAGAGTTCAATCCAATGTTGAGTTAATTCTTTCTGACTCTGAAAGGTTAGTTGTCAAATATTCTTTGAGCTGTATTTTATAACAATATTAAAATAAATTATTCTTTTTTTTTTTAGTTTATATACTTATTTTGAGAGAGAGAGGAGGGGCAGAGAGGAGAGAGAGAATCCCGAGCAGGCTCTCCACTGGCAATGCAGAGCCCAGTGTGGGGCTCAAACTCACAAACCGTGAGATCATGACCTGAACCAAAACCAAGAGTTGGACACTTAACTGACTGAGCCACCCAGGGACCCCAAAATGAATTATTCTTAATTACCAACCACATATATTACAAAATAGCACAAACTCTTGCTAAATTTCCTTTTAGGTGTTGCAATATGTCTAGAAACTCTAAGCTCTTTCCAAATATAATGCTAATGTCGACATATTATTCCAGAAAGATTCTTCTTTCCTCACCTATTTCTAAAATTGCATACATTTGAGTGATGCCAGAAGGAAGAAGAGAATCCATGGTATGGGTTATTTGATTACCCCGAGTAATGATTTCTCCTTTTGGTGCTTATCCTGCTGGGTTTTTGTTAGGAACCCCAGGGTGTCTCTGCTTTTAACTGCTGTTTCCCCAAGGTCAATCACTTTTTTTGTCACTTAGGAAAAAAGAATCATTACTTTCACTCGCTCACTTTGCTTCCCTCAGGGCCCTTCATGACCCACCCCACTGACCCCCCCCCGCCCCCCCACCCCCCTCACCCCCGCACCTGGTGGGGAACAAATAGAGTTTAAACAACAGTCAGATTTATAACCAAGCTTTGAAAGAGTAGTGACAATCTCCAACAAGAAGAGGGACTGGAGCTAGAAGCAGAACTGTATCTGCTCAAAGCAGGTGTATACTGGGGAGTTGTATGTGCTTTCTGAATTTTCAGATACTATCGGATATGCATTTATGTTTCAAGGTAGAAGGTGTTAAATAGAGCCCTTAGTGGTTATTGTTTGTTTGGCTGGTTGATTTTTAAAAATCTGACTTCTGACCTTTCTCTTTCTCAAGGTAATGGCTGGCTACAAGCAGCATTTCCGCCTCCAGCTCCTTCAGATCAGTCAGGGCCTCATCGTACATGACATGCACTCCTTGCTGGTCCTCGGTGTAGACATAACCAGCTTCTATGCTATAGTAGTCATCCTGGTTCTCCACTTCTGAGAACTCCATGAATTGGATGCTGTGGACCTGGGGAAAGAAAGCCAAGCCCAGAAGTTACCAGAAAAGAAAGAGTTATATATTTCCAGCCCAAATGGACCAAACAGTATGCTTCTGTTCTCATGCAGTGGGCTGTCAATATGGAGCTGTAGACATGCGGAATGCATAAAGCACTGTATGTAGACAAAGAGATATGAGCAAAGAATGTTGGCAGGGAAGGGTAGTGAGATAGATAAGTAGCTGATTATGTTTTTTTCTGATTAACTCCGGGTTACCTGGAAAAAGGCAGGCAATAGAGATGAGTGTTATTGGTCAGAGTGCCTGTGTTCAGGTTGTAGTTCTGCCAGGATCTCACCCCAGACAAGTCACTCAGCTACTCTTAGCCTCTGTTTCCTCATCTGTAACATGGGGACAGTAGAGATATCCCGATAATTGTTATAGGGAGTATGTGACACTGTGCTTAAGAAGCACTTGAGAGTTATAAACATGAGCTGTTAAAGACTTTTTAATTTTAATTATACAAATACTTTAAAAATGCATTAACACAATCTCATGTCTTAGTAATATAGATACTGAATTGAATAGTGTTCCCCTAAAATTCATGTCCACCCGAAACCTGTAAATGTGACCTAATATGGAAATAGAGTCTTTGCAGATAGACATAGGTTAAGATGAGGTCATAGTGGAGTAGGGTGAGCCCTAATCCAATGACTGGATTTTTTTAATTAAAAAAATATTTTTGAGGGAGAGAGAGAGAAAGAGGGAGGGTTGGTGCTGGGGGGGAGACACAGAATCCGAAGCAGGCTACGGGCTCTGAGCTGTCAAGGAGAACCCTACATGTGGCTTGAACCATGGACTGCGAGATCATGACCTGAGCCAAAGTCGGACTTTGGCTTAACCGACTGAGCCACCCAGGGGCACCCAATGACTGATGTTTTTATAAAAAGAGGAAAACATGGAGACAGATACAGAGGGGAGAAAGCCATGTAGGGACAGGGGCAGAGATTGGAATGATGCAAGTAGAAGCCAAGGAATGCCAAGTAACAGCCAGGATTACTAGCAACTGCTAGATGCTAGGAGGGACTAGGAAGGATCTTACCCTGGAGACTTCATAGAGAGCACGGCCCAGCTGACACCTTGATTTTGGACTTGTAACATCCAGCACTATGAAAGAATAAAGTTCTCCCCTGGTTGTTTTGAGCCTCTCATTTTGTGGAGTTTTGTTATGGCAGCTCTAGGAAACTAATCTGGGTTTCTGGGTATTCCAACCATAATTTCTCTCAGATGACTGAGGAACTGTTGCATCCTCAGAATAATTTTTCTAATAATGATTCTCACAATTTCAAACTTTACTCTTCTCTAGCCCACCTCATGCCCACTCTTTACTCTGTCTCAGCAGAAGCCCCTCTGGCTTTCCGCCTCCCCTCACACAGACCCGCTGGCTCATGCCCTCCTCTCTACTTCCTTGTGTTCTGTAGGGAACAACTCTGCTCCCCTTCTCTGTGACCATTCCCTCCCATCTGTGAAGCCTCCCTTCTACTTGGATACCCAACTCCTCTCAACCAGCTATTTCCCAATTGACACTGAAACATACTCAAATCCCTCTCCTTTTATTTTATGGTATTTTTTTAATGTTTTTTTTAATTATTATTTTTGAGAGAGAGAGCATGAGCAGTGGAGGGGCATTGAGAGAGGGGGACAGAGGATCTGAAGCAGGCTCTGTGCTAACAGCAGCGAGCCTGATGTGGGGCTCAAACCCATGAACTGTGAGATCATGACCTGAGCCGAACTTGGACATTCAACCAACTGAGCCACTCATGTGCCCCTCACATCCCTCTCATTTTAAAATATCCTCTTGCTCTTCCCCAGGTCCCACCATTTGTCCTCTCTCCTCCTTACAATCCATCCTCCCAAGATGTGATCTGCATTCACTGTCTCCATTTCCTCACCTCCTATTCCTCACCCATCCCCATCTGGCTCCTGTCTCCATCAAACCAAACCACTTTCACTAAGACCAACAGTGACCTTTTCTCCACATCCAGACTTTCTTTAGCTATCTTATGTAATCCCTCAGGAGCATGTGACACAGTTTTATACTCTCTGCTTCTTTTACCATTATTATTATTATTATTATTATTATTATTATTATTATTATTATTACTATTATTATTATTTTAATTTACATCCCAGTCAGTTAGCATATAGTACAATAATGATTTCAGGAGTAGAATCCAGTGATACATCCCCTACATATAACACCCAGTGCTCATCCCAATAAGTGTCCTCCCTTAATACCCATCATCCATTTGGCCCATCCCCTACCCACCACTCCTCCAGCAACCCTCAGTTTGTTCTCTTATTTAAAAGTCCTTATGTTTTGTCCCCTTCCCTGTTTTTATACTATTTTTGCTTCCCTTCCCTTATGTTCGTCTATTTTGTATCTTAAATTCCACATATGAGTGACGTCATATTTGTCTTTCTCTGACTAATTTCACTTAGCATAATATGTTCTAGTTTCATCTATGTCGTTGAAAATGACAAGACTTCATTCTTTTTGATTGCCAAGTAATACTCCAGTGTGTGTGTGTGTGTGTGTGTGTGTGTGTGTGTGTACACCACATCTTTATCCATTCCTCTGCAATGGACATGTGGGCTCTTTTCATATTTTGGCTATTGTAGATAGTATTGCTGTAAACATTGTGCACTCCCTGCTTCTTGACTTCTTGACTCACTCACTTCCCTGGCCTTCTGAGACTCCACATCCTCTTAAGTCTCACCAACTTTCCAGCCGTTCCTTCACTTGACGTGTATTTTTCTCTATCAGGTCATTAAATAGGAGCCATACTTAAGCCCCAGTCTTAGGACCTCATCTTTTCCGCCTATCCTCCCTCCCTAGGAAGCGGTATACTTTCACTGCTGAGACTGCCTTCTTTAGACCACTGGCTCCCTGATATCTGTAATCCAGACCTCCTAGAGCTCCAGATCCACCTATCCAATGATCTATTTGGCATCTGTTCCTGGGCATCTCAAAGACCTCTCAAATTTAACATGATCATATCATGTGGTCTTCTCCCACAAACCTAGGCCATCTCCATCTTGCCCATTTTAGTCAACAGCACCATCCCCCAGTCACTTCCTCTAGCATGAATCATTCCTGCCATCTCCGTTTGCCTCACCCTACATGTTTAGTCTATCACCAACTCCTGTTGATTTGACTTCCTATCTCTCTAATCCATCACTTCTCTGCATCTCCACCACCCACCATCCTAGTCCAAGCTGTAATTAGCTTTCACCAGGACTAGTCTAGGAGTTTCTAAACTGGTTTAGCCTCTTAATTGGTCTATCCACATTGCTTCTAGCCTGAGCTTTCCTTTCCTTCATTTTACTCACTACTGACAGAGATCTTATAGAAATGCAGTTTTGAGGGGCGACTGGGTGGCTCAGTCAGTTGGGCTTCCAACTTTGGCTCGGGTCATGATTTCATGGTTCATGAGTCTGAGCCTCGTGCCAGGCTCTGTGCTGACAGCTCAGAGCCTGGAGCCTGTTTCAGATTCTGTGTCTCCCTCTCTCTCTGCCCCTTCCCCACTTAGGCTCTATCTCTCTCTCAAAAATAAATAAACATTAAAAAAATTTATTAAAAGAAAAGAAATGTAGTTTCGATTGTCTTCTTCCCTCCACTTTAATATCCCTGAACGGCATCCCATCACTTACAGAATGAAGCGAAACTTCTTAACAGGGCCTCCACGGTCTGGCCCCTGCCTATTTCTCTCTAGTGATTCTGAACCCAATGCGATTTTGCTCCCCAGAGGACATCTGGCCATGTCTGGAGACATTTTTGGTTGTCACAAGTTTTGGAGGTAGGTGCAACTGGCACCTCGGGGGGTAAAGGCCAGGAATGTCACTAAATATCCTGTAATGGTTGGGACAGCCTTCCACAACAAAAGAATTTCAAAGCTAAATAGTCCCAAGTTCGAGAAACTTTGGGCTAGTTTCATTTTGTGTTTCTTTCCACCTGGATCATGGTATCCCAGCCATTCATGTCTTTTGGTTTCTTGTGAGTGACATGCTCCCTCTGGCCAGAGGTCCTTTGCACAATTTATCTCCTCTCCATTGAAAGATCTCCTTCCTCCTTTGTCTAGTTAAAGCCTTTTCGCCTTCCAACCTCAGCTCTGTCATCACTTTCACAGGGAACTCCCGCTGGCCTCCCAGCAGTATCTCTTTTGAGGCACTAACTGAGGCTGCTGCTTTACATTTATTTGTGTGAGTATTGATCAATAGTTGTCTCACTCCCTGGATTGTAAGTACTGTGAGGGTAAGGAACATGTATATTTCTGTTCATTATGGTATCCTCAGTGTTTATTAGAGGGCCTAACACATAAAAAGTTAGAAAATAAGTAAAAGAAAGGATGAAGAAATGGTTCTTTATACTTTTGCACATAGGTTTCTTTCAGTCTATGATTTTATGATGCCTACTTATAATTTTAACATATACCAGCCAGAAATCCTTTATTTTGCCTTCATAGATTCTCATTTCATGTCAATACAGCCTAATACATGCATTCTCAATGGGGGTGATAATGTCCAGGGTACAAAGTAGTTCTTGGAGGGGCTCCTGAGTGGCTCAGTTGGTTGAGCATCTGACTTTGGCCCAGGTCGTGATCTCATGGTTTGTGAATTTGAGCCCCATATCAGGCTTGCTGCTGTCAGCCTGTCGGCACAGAGTCTACTTGGGATCCTCTGTTTCCCTCTCTCAGCCCCTGCCTCACTTGTGCTGTCTCAAAAATAAACATTTTTTTTTTAAAAAGTAGTTCTTGGAGGACAAAAAAGTCTTATTTTTCTATGGTATAAAGCACAGATATACATACTATACAGGTATGTGGCCTACCTCTGGTATTAACATTTCTTTGGAGGAGGACTGGACTGTTAGGGGAAAAAAGTCTACAATGAGTCCTTGTGGGGAGAGCAAGAATGAAAAAAAGGTTAGGAGACATTGGCCCAGTTTTTATACACATATATATATGAAATATTATATATATGAAATATTATATAACATAATATTTACCGTCTTAGCCATTTTTCAGTATACAGTGTAGTGGCATTAATTTTAGTCACATTGTTGTGCAGCCATCACCACCTCCATCTCTAGAACCCTTTTCACCTTGCAAAACTGTAATTCTGTACCCATTGAACAATAACCCCTATTCTCCCTCCTCCCAAGTCCCGGCCTCCACCATTCTCTGAATTGTCTCAGTGAACGTGACTACTCTAGAGACCTCATATAAATGGAATCATGCAGTTTGGTCCTTTTGTGACTGGTTTATTCCACTTAGCACGATGTTCTCAAGTTTTATCAACGTTGCAGTCTGTGTCAGATTTTCTTTCCTTTTTAAGATTGAGTAATTTTTCATTTTATGTATATATCCTATTTGCCATCTGTCAATGGACACTCAAATTGTTTCCACCTTTTGCCTATTGTGAATGATGCCATTATGAACATAGGTGTGCAAATGCCTCTTTGGATACCTGCTTTCAATGCTGGATCAGAAGTCAAACTGCTGGACCATATGGTAATTCTATCTTTAAGTTTTTGAAGAACTATACTATTCTTCTGTAAATGGTGGCTGCACCACTTACATTCTCACCAGGGTTCCAATTTCTGCTTTTTGCTATTCTTTAGGCATACAACTTTTTTAAAAGTTTATTTATTTTTGAGAGAGAGAGAATAAGTTGGGGATAGGCAGACAGAGAGGGGGACAGGGAATCCGAAGTGGGCTTACAGTGTCAGTGCAGAGCCTGATGCAGGGCTCGAACTCACAAACTGTGAGATCATGACCCGAGCCGAAGTCAGATGCTTAACCAACTGAGCCACCCAGGTGCACCTAAGCATACAACTTTTTAATTATTAGGAGCCTTCTTTGACTAGGAGTTCCCAAACTGAAAGCATTGTTTTTTACAAAATGATAAGCACCGATGAAAAACAGAAAATATGCCAAGAAAATGACATCACATATAAAAATTAAACAGTTTTCTCAGATTTATAAACTAGTATGTTGGCTTCTGTTGTTGGCATTTTAGCTCCTATCACCTGTTACACAAACTGGGCTCTCCTTTGGGGAGAAAAGGGACAATTTAGTGTGGAGTCCTTTATCCACTTTATCAGAGAAAACCTTTCCCAATGTTCTTGTGAAGGGGAATTTTATAGGACTAAAGAAACAGCTACTAGCTTGAGTTTCTGAAGCTGATGGAAAGCATGGCAGTGTCAAGATGCCGACTGTACTACTATTGTCTATTTAAATGGCCTATGCCCCACTCTCCCCACCAGCACCTCACTGTTCAAGCCCTCCACATAGACATACATATTCCTTCTCTTTTCTTCCCTAAGTTCCTGTCTCTGAAATGTGTGCTTATGCCCGTAGGAGATGAATTTCGAAGACTAGATGGACAAATTACTTCCTGCAGGGTTATGTCTAGCCATTATCATATTTCCTTTCTAATTCCTTCCACAACTATGTGCTCCCCCTTCTAAAGTTTCTGTGGTCTAGACAGTTGGTCCTTCAATATTATGCTTAGAGGAGTGGCAGGAAGGGGAAGGCAATAATTAACTGTTTGGGTAAGAAATATTCTGATCTTTGGAAAGATTCATATGTTTTTAAGACTGCAAATTAACTGGTGCCAAGATAACTATTTGAATATATAGTAAATATAGTAGAATTGGTGCCCCATCATTCGTTCTCTTCATTCCACTGGTTTTTGCCATCACTTGTTAATATGAATTTTAGGCCCTTTGGCAATTAGACAATATTTCTCTGACCAGCCTACTTTTTTCTAGATGATCTTTACATTGATTGCAGATAATAATAGCCCAGTATAAGAATTTCACCAAAAATTGTTAGATGAATGACTCAACTCATTGGCTACAATCCTTCAAATATTTTTAAAAGAAAATTTAAGAATCTATTCTCTGTCTCCCTTGATAAGTACAATATTATTATTGTAGCAAATCGTTCTTCATTTGAACAGCATGATATACTTTGCAGTTTCACGTACATTGTCTTTTTGTGATGTCACAACCATTTTGTTAATGAACAGAGGCTTTCTTCTGCCCAATAAATATTTATTAAATGCCTACTATATGAAAGATACATATCCAACTCTCTGTTTCCTTTTGCCACCTGAACATCTAAAAAGTGTCACCAAAATCTCTATATCCTAAACTGAGATCCTGGTCTTCCTAACAAACCTATTCTAATCACATCTCGGGTGATGGCAACTCCAAACTTCCAGATGCTGAGGCCCAAAGTTTGGAATCAATCTTCATGTCTCTCTTTCCATATTCCACATCCTGTCTTTTTGGAAATCATACCAGCTGTACCTTCAAAATATGTGCAGAATCTGCCCATTTCTCACCATGCTGTCTTCTCAGACACGTTGTCTCTAGTTTGATTGAGGCAATAACCTCCTAACTAGTCTACTTTAGCCCTACAGTATTTTCAGTCTATTCCCAAAACAGCAGCATAGATGTTAAAATGTAAATCAAATAACACCACTCTTCTGCTCAAAACTCTCCAGTGGCTCCCCTTCTCACTCAAAGTCAGAGTCCTTGCAATGGTCCACAAGGCCCTACACAACCTGTTCTCCAGTTTCCCTACCATAATTTCTGCTAATTTCCTTCTCATTCATTGGAGCTGCACTGAACTCCTTGCTGTTCCTACAATAATGCTATACTTGGTTCTGCCTCGAGGCCTTTGCACTGGCTTTCCGCTGCCTGTCACTCTTCTCCCAGTCAGTCATGTGGTTTGCTTCCTGATTTCCTTCACGTCTTTACTCAAATAGTACCTTCTAAGTAAGGTCTTACTTACAGCTGCATCGTCCCGTCACCAGCCTCCACCTCTATCATCCTTTCCTTCTTAATTTTTCTCCACAGCACCTATCACCACCTTTACTAGTCTACAAAGCCTAGGTTATTCTGTGATACCTCCAAAGTACAGCAGAGCCCACTGCAGGAATGTTGTTTTCTAGGCAGCTATCTTCCAACAGTGATCCAGTGGTCTAGGATGTTTCTATTTTGTGGCTCAACACGTGCCTTCCACTGGCTGCAGCGAGTGAAGAGAGCTCGAGAGTCAAAGACCATCTCTTAAATACTTTGGTCTGGAAGTGACAGGTCATTTCTGCTCACAGCTGACTGGCCAAAGCTCATTACTAGGCCCCAACTGCAAGGCACTAGGAAGTCTGAGGAAACTTTGGTGTCAAACCATCTGACATTCTATGTGTGTCGCTTATTTATTTAATGTCTGTCTCTTTCCACTAAAGAGTTCCATGCTGGCAGGGATTTGTGCCAGTTTTGGTTATTGCTGTATCCTCAGTGCCTAGTAAATTTACTGAGCAGAACATTTATGGAATGAATGAGTGAATGAAATGAAGGAATGAATGAGCCGAGTGCTGTAATGGAGTTAGACAAGTCATGGGGAGAACCATTCAGCTTTGCATGGAGATATAAGGAAAGCTTCCAGAGAAGTGTTATTTGAATGGACTCTTGGATAGGATAGGTACTTACCAAGGAAAGAGGAAGCGAGAGACACAAGGGCCAATATGTACAAGGCCCAGAGGCATGAACAGCTCTGCCCATTGAGAAGAGGGCCAGGCCCAGATCCAGAAGAATGGAAGTTTAGAGACAGGGGAGGGAAATGAGGTCTAGGAGGTTGGCAGGGGTCAGACTGTACCCGGCCTTGAAAACTACACCTAGGAGCCTGCACTTTATCTCAGGAGAAACAGGATACTCATGAAGGACTTCAGGCAAGGGAATGATTTGGGCAAAGAGCATAAGAACTTACAAAGCAATGAAGAGGGCCAGTCTCTTATTTAAAATTCTCTGCTTCCCACTAACCTTGGAATTAATCCCTATCCTACAGAGTGCCTAGTCTTTAATGGTCTGACCTGATTTGTTCTGCAGCTTCATCTCCTTCCACTTACTCATAACAGCCTCTGCTACTAAACTGCCAAGTCCAGGCAGATCCTGAACATGCCATGGAATGTCAGGCCTCCGTGTCCAAAGAGACTTGCTCAAGGTCAGACGTGAAGGAAAAGCCTGTTACGTCTCATTTGAGAGCTCCTTCTACTCTGCCACATGCTTAAATTAAACTTATAAAGTGCCCATGATGGGTGGTAGGTGCTTTCCTTTTCTGGTGTTGTCATAGAGTGAGCACTTATAAATACTAGCCCAAGATTTTCCTCCATCCAGGGAAGAGGTCTCCATCTTAGGGGCTTCTCCAAAGTCAGCTCCCCAGGCTGGTAAAGCCAATGATCTTGGTCTCAGTCTTGGCCCTGGGCCTTGTGAGATCATCCCCAACAAATTAGCACCCATGCCTCCCATCCTCTACAGGGAAAGAATCACATAGTTAGGCCTGGAGATTCTAGTTTAAATGTTGACAAGGCCACACACACGGAGCTAAACCACATGGTCCTATTAAAGAGCTTGAAAGAAGGCCACCCCCTGGAGTTTCTCACACTATAGCAGTAGCTTCTGGCAGCTTCTAAGGGAGCTGTTATTCCTGTCATTTATGAGAGCAGAGAACAGTAATACTGTACACCCTTGGGAAGCTCCTCCTACCATTGATGGGGCAGAATAGGATTTTTTCCCTTTCCCTTTCTTCATGTTTACCCCCAAACCCCATTCCGGAACAAACAAAGTGGGAGAGAGCTCAGTGGTAAGAAAATTCCATTTTTTTTTAATCTGTTGGCAAATAACAGCACATCTATGATATGAGGTCAGCTCAATATTAGCAAGAGAAAGATGTGTTTGTTTTATAGGTGTGTTTGTTTCAGAAGTATCTTACCCTGCACTCTAGCTCCATTGAGGGGCATACTTACTGGACTTGACTAATTATGAGCTAGGATCAAGTGAGAGGGGCAGAGGGGTAAAACTATGTATGAGGAGGGGATGGAGGATGGCACTTGTTAGCGAAGGGGACCAAAAAGAGAAGTCTCCTGTATACCGAGTGAAGCTTGGACGCTAGGTGACTGGACTGGGAAACAAAATGTTTTTCAATATCTAGATCTGTTCTACTGTGCAATACAGTAGCCTCTAACCACGTGTGGCTATTGAGCACTTGAAATGTGACTTGGCTGAGTTGAGTGTGCTGTACATATAAGGTAAACACAACATTTTGAAGACTTAGTATAAAAAAATGTACATTAGAGGTGCCTGGATGGCTCAGTTGGTCAAGCATACAACTTTGGCTCCGGTAATGATCTTGTGGTCTGTGAATTCGAGCCCTGCATCAGGTTCTGTGTTGACAGCTTGGAGCCTGGAGCCTGCTTCAGATTCTGTGTCTCCCTCTCTCTCTCTGCCCCTCCCCCACTTGCACTGTGTGTGTCTCTCTCTCTCCTTCTCAAAATTAAATAAACATTAAAAAAAAGTATTGTATCTCATCAATTATTTCTTTATATTGATTATATGTTAAAATGATAATATTTTGGATACATTGGGTTAAATATGATTAAAGTAAATTTCATATTTATGCATTTATTTTTTATTTTGTTTTTTAATTTTTAAAGTTTATTTATTTATTTATTTATCTATTTATTTATTTATTTATTTATTTATTTATTTATTTATTTAGGGAGGGGGAAGGGGCAGAGAGAAGGAGAGAGAGAGAGAATCCCAAGCAGGCTCTGCACTGCCAGCACGGAGGCCAATGCAGGGCTCAAACTCATGAAGAGTGAGATCATGATCTCATGGATACTCATGAGACACCCAGGAGCCCCTATTTTATTTATTTATTTTGAGAGAGAAAGAGAATGCACAGGAGGGGCAAAGAGAGAAGGAGAGGGAAACAGAGAGAGAATCCTAAGTAGGCTCCACACTCTCACAGTACGGAGCCCAATGAGAGCCCTGACCTCAGGAACTGTGAGATTATGACCTGAGCTGAAATCAAGAGTAAGTAGCTTAATCGACTGAGTCACCAAGGTGCCCCTCTTTATACTTTTTTAAATGTGGCTACTAGAATACTGTAAACTATATGTGGCTTGTGTTATATCTCTATTGGACAGTGCTACTCTAGACTGCCTATGGAAGACAGTTGATAATAAGCTTTCTCAACCTTACACACATGACAAACATTGTCAGGGGTCATGTGAGCTTAAAATTCAACTTGCTTGGTAGCCAAATAGATTTTATTTTTCACATTTGTCAAACTATCTTTTAAGAAGATTAAGTTCCTATTAAATCCAACCTCAGGAATAAACTTTCTAGAGATTGAGATGAAAATACTGTAAAAGTATTTACCATATTCCAAGAAACTGTAGGTACTTTTAATTTTATTCCTAAAGAAAGGAAGTTGATATTAATTTTGTGGCCTATAGAAAAATATATTCAAGAGATATTAAAAGCATCAAGGGGCAAACATGCTTTTACAGGGATAAACGATATTTAATTGTTCAGATCTTTCAAATTTTTTTCTACCTTTGTTTTCTAATCTATATTTTCACTTGGGGCTTTGAAAACAGGAAAGAGGCAGAGGGTACCTCTAACAATGTCAAAGAGGGTCTTATGAGAGCGTCTCTGTAAAGACACATGGTTCTCAGGCTAGAATAACAGAAAGGCCCCTTCATGTCTGCTCACTATAGAGTCAACAAACAAACCAGCTGAAATGCCTTCCTTCCTAAGGTGGCCTCCAGGGCTGCCTTTAGTGCTCTCTCTCTGTGTCCCACTCTCAATGGACACTGCATTTTTTCTAAAAGGCCGTATCCTTGGGGTGCCTAGGAGGCTCAGTTGGTTAAGCATCTGACTTTGGCTCAGGTCACGATCTTATGGTTCATGGGTTTAAGCCCTGCATCGGGCCATGTGCTGACAGCTCAGAGCCTGGAGCCTGCTTCAGATTCTGTGTCTCCCTTTCTCTCTGCCCCTCTCCCATTCACACGTTGTCTCTCTCTCAAAATAAACAAATGTTATAAAAGACATTAAATTTTACAGAGAACAAACTGAGGGTTGATGGGGGGTTGGGGGAGGGGGAAATGGGTGATGGGTATTGAGGAAGACACTTGTTGGGAGGAGCACTGGGTGTTGTATGTAAGTGATGAACCATGGGAATCTACCCCCAAACCAAGAGAACACTGTCCACATTGTATGTTAGCCAATTTGACAATCAATTATATTAAAACTTAAAAAAATAAAAAACATTAATGATTATCTTAAATTATTATTAAATTATTAAATTTTATTTTAAATTAATATTTAATAAACATTTAAAAATTTACAAAAACACATAGCCCTAAGAAGCCCCCACATGTCACCCCATCATGTTCACCGATTCCAGGTGCTATATAAGAAGAAAGGTGCTTGGGAGACAGGATAATCAAGGGAGAAAAAAATCTCTGAGTCTTGACCTCACCCTGTGCTCGGCAGATGTCCCATGAACATAGTGGTGAGCTCCTAGGCCTTGCAAGATGCCCAAGCCTCCTTTTGCTGTGTTCACCCAGGAACTGTCTTCTACGGTGGGGACCAGACTCCCTGCAACCGTGGTAAGGCCTGAAGTGTTGATAGTCAGTGTTCGCTCAACGGATCTGAAATAGTTCAGAATTCCCAAACAGATGCGCTGAAACAAAGAAACACCAGGTCAGACCCCTGCCCTTTGCTAGCCCCACACGACAGAGTAAAACTTAATGGGGTTGGTAGGTCAACCCCACTGCTGAGAAACAAACCACCCCCAGGATGGCCTGATTTTGTGGAAAAATCCAAACAAAGAACAGAGTGTAAAAATGCATTGCGACTGGAAGAGCAGGAAAGCCATCCTGGGAGATAACCCAACATTTGGGATACCTGAAGCCAGCGTGCCAGGCCATCCACATACCTGCAGCTCCCTGATTCGCAGGTGGCGCAGATACAGAAAGGACAGGTAGGTCCCCCTTGTCAGGACAGGACCCCCATCACTGGGCCCAGTCTCATCGTCCAAGCCGAGCAGGTGTAGAGCCATTGCAAAGCTGTAGCTTTAGCAGGCAGGAAAAACAGAATAAATGCTTTCCACCTCGAAGTGGTTCAGAAAATTCATCTACACCAAACTGAAGTCATTTTATTTAACTTAAGGGAGTTTCACAGTAGCTACTCTTTAAAAATGAACTAGAAGAAAAATAATTATTCTGTATGGGTAAATATAAAAAGAAATTTCTCTTAGCAATCACTCTTGTTAAAAACCCAGTCCTACCTAGGGTGAAACATTAATTTTGTTGTCCGACCTGCTTTAAGAGTCTTGGTTTTATTTCAGCTTCAAATATTTTTGAGTTAACATGTAACCTACCTATTTAACCACTCACTCAATTTTCCCCACAGTGTTTAATCCATTTCCTTGAGTCCCTAGTAAAATGATTTCATTTTACCCTTTCTCTTTTTTCTGCTTGACAGGCTTATCAGCATGTTGGCAGAGACTTATTTGTGCTGGGTCATTTTCATTTTGTTCTATCGAAATGTCATCTTCCTTCATGTTTTCATTCTGTCAAAAAAGTAGCATCAGTTGAATGATATACACATTTGCAACATTATTAACAAAAATCACAGCTGGGTCACCACAAAATTAAATCCCATGATCCAAGCGTCTTGGTCCGTTGCCATGTGACATGAAAATTTGGATCTCCAAAATAAATCGGAAGACACCGTTTTTATATTATTTAGTCTCTGTTTCACAAGACTCTTCAAACCTTTTAAAGACTGCCCTCCCACATGCACCTTATACACCATTCACTTATGAAAAGTTGAAACACACATTTGTAGATGCTTGAAACCGTGAACGTCTCTAATCTAGTCTTGTTCCAGGCTGAGAGAGATCAGTGGATTAAACACCTCTTTCTCCTTTCGACCTATATGATTTAATTATTTAAAGTCTTGATCCGGTTTTCACACTTGTAAAATGGCATAACGAGACAAAATAAGCTGCTGTGAGAATTAACACTTACTGACTAGCACCCTGATAGGTGCTTGGTTACATACTGGCCACGGACGGCAGTAGTCAGCTAGCCCTGTAGGATCTATCACAGAACTCGTGGTCTATACTTATTTCCATAGGCATTTTTCCTGATGCTGAGCTGGATGAGGTTATACACACAGGGCCCTAAGAAAAACTGTGAAGAAGGTGATATTGATGAATGATCATGCCCTTGGCCCTCTGGGCAGTCCTTTTCTTAGCTGTTTTCTCTGCCTGCCCCTGGGTATAAATCCCATGCTTTATCATAGTGGTGCCAATTCCCACAAAATTCTTGGCAAGGATTAGGTTGGAACCCCACTCTTCGGGTTACTTATATTCTAATAGTTCTTGGAATTCCAATAAGTTCTTATGGCAGAGACTGCTGGTTGTTCCCCAATATCTGCTTTCCTCTCTTCCTGTAGTAATTAAATATTTATCTTGGCATATGGCCACCTAGATGGCCACCAAGCCTCTTTTGCAGCTCCGTGTAGCTATGTGACTAAGTTCTGGCCAATGGAATGGGAGTGAAAATGTCACGTGGCAGCTTCTGGGAATTTCCCTGAAGTGGCAGCTTCCTCACCCTCACTGTCCGTCCTGCCCTGCCGCTTACATATGAATGACAGCTGGAGCTCCATCTCACACCAGGTGTTGATCTGGAGGATATGGAGGTCACATTTGTTGGAACTCCAGGACCGAAGGAGCATGGGTCCCTGAGGACTCCATGGAGCAGTCATCACACTGTCTCTGTACTTCCTACCCCTGGAAGTTAATATGAGGAGAGAGAAAGAAATTCCCACATCCCTTAATCCTCTCTTATTTTGTGTTTAACTATGACCAACAGCCAAATATAATTTAATATAGTACCCAAGACTCTGAAGATACACTATTGGTCTTTATGACAGGCAGAGCAGAAGAAAATTTGGGGCAGGGATATTAGGAAGAGTTGGTGAGAAAGAAAATGGTCTAATCGAGTATTATTAAGTATCTGCCTGTGGATAGTTAGCTCCTGCCTGTTTTGGGTAAGTATGCACATCACTGTATTTCCATGTAAACATCTCACAACCCCAGGAATGAAAAAGGCCTTGGGAGTGACATGGTATACTCCTGTTCCTTAATACAGAAACACAAGATCATGATCCCCAAATTAAGAGAATCTCTGTTTTTTTAAGAAAATCTGTAGGAAAGCGTGTACTCTATGAGGGAAGCTGAATTTTGACAGTCTCTATTTGGCCCAGAACTCTGGGTAAGCAAGGCTCTAACCAAAGAGTTCTGCCTCCCAGCCCATGGTGCCCCTGTGTTGCAGTTCTGCATTGCCGGGCGTAGCTCCAGAGGGCAGGCTCGGAACCACAGCCTTTCTCTGATGGGATTGTGACTTTTTTGGCGGCTTCTAAAATTACCCAGAATTACACAGGAAGGAACAGAAAGTGACATCAAGTTACAGTGAAAGGCACTTTGAAGGAATGACTGAACAAGCCACAAAAATACTGCAGGACCAGCAGACTGCCAGGAAGAAAGGAAGGGGGTGCAACAGGGTAGGGTGAGTTAAGGGAGAGAGCCCAGAACCCACCAGAAAAAGAGAACAACCACAGCCCAGAGAAGTAAACTGCTGAGGAAATAGCAAAGGTACATGAGTGTATTTCCCTAAGAAGCTGGACACAGAGCGGGTAAGCAGCAGGGCTGACCAGAAACCAGAATGTCAGTTCCACCTGCGTTTGTACTTTCTTCCTAGGTAGGTAAATCCTTTGACATTTACTCTCCCTGGTGGCCAGGTCTTTACCACCATGGCTGAGTTCGTGTGTTGGGACAGTTCTGAGACTTCCACTGATTGCAAATCTCATTTTCTTCTGGGAAATTGGCAGGGACAGTGGAGTGGGAGTGGAGGGGGGGAATATTTAGAGGGAAAATACATCTATTAAGTATTTCCCACCTCCACCTCCTAAAAGTCCCTACAGCTTTCTTGTGTATATCTACAGAATAAAAAGACTAGAGGGATGTATGTATACCAAATGCTAACAATACTATTGTTATATTTGGGTGGTAAAATAATGGCTGATTTTTATTTTCTTCCTTGAACTTTTCTATATTTCCCAAGTTTTTTTATGATAAATACATGTAATTATTGTTAACAGAAAATGTTTGTTTTTAAAATGTTTTATCGAAGTGATGAGGGAAACCAGAAAAGAAATGTTTTATGTTCCCCTGAACTTCTTGCACGCTGGAGCTACCGCACACTTTTGTGAGGGCGCACCATGTACTCATTATATCTCTGGAAATGGAGGGGAGCAGTAACACAAATACGGGAAACAGCTGTCCCCTTCCCCTCTCCTTGGTATGGCCAGTGAGAAGAAGCAAAAGAAGAGGCAAAGGAGCTAGTGTTTTCTGCCACTTCAGCACTACATAAAGTTAAAGAACAGTGACCCATTTAAACCATATCTTTAGAAATATGATGATCTAAGAGACTCTTAAATATAGAAAACAAACTGAGGGTTGCTGAAGGGAGGAGGGTGGGAGGATAGGCTAAATGGGTGAGGGGCATTAAGGAGGACACTTGTTGGGATGAGCACTGGGTGCTATATGTAGGGATGAATCACTGGATTCTACTCCTGAAATCATTATTGCACTATAAGCTAACTAACTTAAGTGTAAAAAAAAAAAGAAAAGAAAAGAAATACGATGGTCAATAGTAGTATTTAACGTCTGGACATAAATAACCATTTGGGTAAACAGGTATTTTCTCGGGGAATAGCACTGGATACAAGCAACTTGATATAATACAAGTTTGGGAGGTTTGGGAAGATCATACAGGGCTGCCTGTTCTATTCATTCTCCTGATTAGGACTACAGTTAAATTATTTTTAAGTTTTTTCATAAGGATATAAAAAAATTTCAGTCCATTTGGACCAGAATTATCTCTTTCTAGTTATAAATTATCTTCAATTAACTATTATAAGAAGATTTGGTATTTTTTTTCTTTATCCCCCAAACCCGTATCTTTGAGTGAATCTGGAAATAGAATTGTGTATAAAGAAAAGAGTGGCCAGCCTTCCATGCTAATGGTAAATAAAAGGCCAATTCAAACTGTAATAGAAACATTACAAATATTAGCGATATTCAGACAAACATATTCAGTGTTTAAATAGATGTGGGAAAGCAGGTTCTCTCATAAGGTGCTGGTTGGGAGAAAAACGATATACTACTTTAGCAGAAAATTTTGATGTGCACATTCTGTGACCCAGGAAATCCACTTCTAAATATCTACTCTAAAGAAACATGCATGTGCACAAGGAGGCATGTACAAAAAGTTCAGTAGGAATGGTTTCTACTGGAATAAAAAATGGCAGCATGTATCTACAGGGAGGTATCTGTGCGATCTGCAGTATATAATAAAACATAGTGCAGTCATTAAAAAGAACAACAGAGGCAGATCTCTAAGACATATTGTTGGGCAAAAAAAAAAAAAAAGCAACTTGCACAAAGATATCTATAGAATATTATAGATCATTTAAATAATTTTTTAAAGTTTACTTTTATTTTGAGAGAGAGAGAGAGAGCATGTGAGGGAGGAGCAGAGAGAGAGAGAGAGAGAGAGAGAGAGAATATCCAAGTAGGCTCTGTGTTGTCAGTGTAGAGCCGGACACAGGGCTTGACTTCATGAACCTTGAGATCAAGACCTGAGCCGAAATCAGAAGTTGGACACTTAACCAACTGAGTCACCCAGGGCCCCCAATGATAGGTTATTTATATACAAAACTAAACCACAAAATTATGTCATATATATATATATATGATAATGCGTTGAAAAGGCTTGAAGCCAATAATTGCATTTACCTCTGGGGAAGTAGAATGGGGACCAGTATTAGAGTTCCCATTAGCTAAAGTTAAAGCATTAACTTTTCAGTGATGTTTCCATTTTTTACTAGGAGGAGACATTTATTTATTATTTCCGTAGTTTAACATTAGTTTCTACCAACTTCTTAAGGAGAAAAATGATGACTTTACGGTAAAAAAACCTAGCGAGCACCACTCGCCTAACCCCATGATCAAGAGTAACATCCCCAGTGATAAATCAGGTTGATAGCATCTGCCCCAGATATGATGTGACGAGAAAGGCACTTCACCTCTGAGATGTTCCTTCTCCAAACCTGTAACCCCAGTACATCCATGAGAAAAATATCACACAAATGCAAGTTAGGGAACGTTCTACAGGTTGCCTGGCCAGTACTCCTAAAGACAGTCATGGTCATGGTAAACAAGGAAAGACTAAGAAATGGATACAGACCTGTGGAGACTGGCAAACAGACACTTAACGATAAGGTGGTGCCCTGGAGCACAAAGGAGACATTCAAGGAAAAACTAGTGAATTCCAAATATAGTCTAGTTTAGATATCAGTAATGTACCAACGCTGGTTCCTTAGGCATGGCAAAGTAATATAAGATTGACATTAATAATAGGAGACACTGGACAGGGGATTCCTGAGAACTCTTCATACTATCTTTGTAACTTTTCTCTAAATCTACAACTACTCTAAAATAAAACATTTATTTTCTTAAAAAAAAAAAAAAAAACTCCCTAAGGAAAGGCTGCTGGTGAAGAGTGTTCACAGAAAATTGATCAGAAACTATTCTGAAGTTGGGCTATAATTCGTGCTTATATTCCTTCAGAGCTGTTAAAAAGGACAGTCGTGCGAGCTTTGCTTTCCTTCATGCAGAAGGCCCTTAAGAAAGTCATTTTTCATGGGCTACTGATTATCACTTGCCAACTTCAGAATCAGAATGCTGACCAGCATATAGATGCTAAAATTCATACTTGATTGCTACATGCTTGCAAAATGGCAACAGAGCTTTAAAATTCATGCCCACATTCCTGTGACTCCTCCAGCTGCCACCTTCTCCTTAATCCTAATCTCATCAGACTAGTAGTCAACATTCAGAATGGCAACATACTATTATTGGTACCCTGATACTGTATAAAGTGACTTTTGACCAAAGCAGAAATACCTAAGGAGGTCACAAAATAATACCTACAGGAAACTGTGAAGGAAAGGTAGAAAACTGTTGATTGTTGCTTCAGAATTTCCTTTCTCAAACACTGTGCTATTTTCTGTTCTCTACTTGGAAAGCTCTTCTCCAGCATGGCTGACTCCTTCTCTTTCATCAGATTTCAGCTCAGATGTCCCCAGCTCTGAAAGAGCTTGGTTGATCATTCCGAGGGTGCTCCTCTCTACCCCACTGCCCCCTTTTCCTGTGGCTTTCTTCATGGAACCCACGAGTTAGAGATGTAGATTTACTTTTTTGTTCACTTGTTTATTGTATGTTTCATTCCCTGAGCAGCACAATTCCTGCCACGAAGACAGCATCCATGTAATAATCATTGAATGAATGAATGAGAAACTTGCATGCCATTAACATGCAGGTTAATCCCTGTGTGTTATATGGCTCCCCTCAGGATCCACCTCTAAAATCTATAGGTACTCTAAGTCTCTTTAGGGTCTATTTACCATAAATCATCTTGAAAAGAGGTGCTCACATTTTTCTCCCTTTGGCCAATTCCAAGAACAACATTTACAAGTCAGTAAGTAGCCAGAGGAAGTGGTTTTCTTCCTTTTCTTTCCCCACCCCCCTCCTATTTAACACTAGGCAACTGCATTCACAACAGACTTGGTGAAAGCAGAGACTGCATTTCATCATACTTGGCGTGACCTTCTATGCCATCTGCAGGAACACCATGGCAGGAAGTGTTGCTTCTCTCCACTGTGTGGCTGGGCACCATTTAGTGTTTTCTGCCTTTCAACATTTACCTGAGCCATCATCTCCTGCTCTCACCATGGACCTTCTGCTTTCCCCTGGTAAGCTCCTTTGTCCCCTAAATGCCCACAGGCGTTGCTACAACACTGGCCTGCTGGTCCAGCCAGACCCTGGACCATTCTCCGTGACTTCAAACATGAAGCTCTTTGCCTCTGACTCCCTCTTCCTTTGCCTCCTACCACTCCCTTACTCATATTCACCTCTCTTCACCCTCATCTGGCCCCCAGGAATTTAATTGCCTCTATTCTCTCAGTCAAGGAGAAAAGCAGATTTCTGCTAATGGCCCTCAACTATTAATACCAGAATTTCAGGTAAAGGAGGATTATATCAGCATCAAAAGATAGATTGTCCAGGATCCTAGAGGCAAGGGTCTTACTCAGAGATACCTAGGCTGACTTTGCCTTCGCCCCCTCCCTTCTTTCCTTTGAGTTTCGTTTAAGAGACAAAAGAGCCGGATGTTTTTAAATGTCCCCTTGTTAGTATAAAGTCTTCCTGCATGGTGACATATACCTCAGCACGAAATGGGAATAGAACAGGAAAAATGTGGCTATTTTCTCAATTCTAGCAGGATGCTAGCTGAAGAGTGTCGCTGGTAGTTATGCCCTGCCAGGGAATTCAGGGGCCAGGGAGATCCATGCCATGATACGCTGTATCGTTCCTGATCTGTGTGACCAACACATTTTTTATTAGGTCCTCTAGATCCTTATCTAAACAGATTTAAAAGTTAAAGAAGCTGTGGTGTGTGTGTGTGTGTGTGTGTGTGTGTGTGTGTGTGTGTACATATGCATTCACTTACAGGTTTGCTTCCAGCTAATCTGTAACTCATTTCAAGTTCCGCTTTCTCCCATACCCAGCCTGGGATGATGGACCATGACAGTGCCCTCTCTAGCATTCTACTAGACTTCTCCATACCTTCGACTTTATGTATAATTTTTAGTCACTCTACAATTAATCTTTAGGGGTGAAAATAATAGAATTACTATGCAGATTGGGCCCATGACAAATTCATGCCCTCTTACTTCAACTGAATCCGCTGACTACATGGTCATCCTTATTTTCTTTTCTCACTGGTGGTCGTGTGGCTTTCCCGGCACTGATACACCTCCTCACCTGTTACTTCCACCTCCTACCTCACTAACGCAGACATCCTCCTCCTCCTCTCTCTCTCCTGGAGACAGCCAGAGCCATTTATAAACTACCACATCTTATCTTTTGGCACCTGACAATTCTATACATCTCATTCACTTCAAAGGAAGTGATGCCATTCTCCTTTTCTCAAAATTACTCCTTCAACTGGTTTCTTCATCCTATTCTCTCCTCTTTCCCCAGGGTCATCTATTTCTCAGATTTACCCATTCATATCTTCCATCTCTTCTTCTCTACTGCTCATTCCTCTCAGACAATAAACATATTGAGTCTTCCCATCTTAAATAAGCAAAGGAAACAAAACTTTTCCCTTAGAACAACAGAGAAATAATAGCAGATTATTCAAAAATGATATAGTACCACTGTGAAGACAAATATCCAACAGCTTTGTGTAGAAACTGCCTTTCATTGCCAAGCTTCAGGCCCATCAGTAGCTATCTGGCTGGCTTCCCTGCCTCCAATCTCTCCCTTTTCCCATCCAACTAACACCTGCTACTAAATTAACCTTCCTACAAAATACAGCTTTGTATATTTCACTTCCCGTACAGGATAAAGCACAAATTCCTTGGCCTGAAATTTAGAGGCATTCAAACCTACTCTCTCCTCCCCCTTAAAAGCACCTCTCTTCTCTGTATTTCCACATGGATCTTTCACTCAGCCAAACTGGACTTGAACACTCTATGCACAGTGTCTCCTCTGCATTGTTGTTCACGCTCCTCTCCTGGAATGTGCTTCCCTCTCCAGCACCACTTCCCTGAGCCCCAGGATTCTGTCAAGTCCAAGCTCAATTTCCTCCTCCTTCCAAAGGCTTTTTCCCAAAAGAACCAACTCTGCGGGCACCACTTTGCCTCTAAAACACACACAGTATTTAACAACTGTCCAACTCATTTGGTGTTTAGCACTAACAAGTGGGGATGTCTAGGTGGCTCGATTGGTTAAGCACTAAAGTGTGCAGCTTTGCATTTGTATGTATTGGTTGAGTATATGTCTTGGCAGCAACATCTTATATTACACTTCTTTATATGCCTCTTTTTAATTAGCATTTAATCTTTAAAAAAAATTAAAAAAAAAAAGCCTGGCTGGGCAATAAAGCTTTTAGGGAGAGAGTCTCTGAAAAACTACCAAAGTAAATTTCTAAGGTCTACACACAGGTGGTGAGTAGAACAGAAAGGCATATTGGTTACTTCTTCCTGTTGTACCTGGTACAGGTTGATGTTGTTATAAATATTCTCCCAGATTTGGTCATAGTTGCACTGATGCAAACTCTGGGAAGCCACGAAAGTTGGATGAGAAGGAGCCAGCATGACTGTCTTTGCTGCGTGGTCTTGGAGCACTTGCCTTACTCGCTCGGGGCTGGAAATCTCAAGGAAAGAAGAGGAAAAGGAATGGTTGGGAAAAGTGTTATCCCCTTCTTCTCAGCCAATATGTGGTCATGTACACATGAATAGGAAAGAAGTCCCAGGTGAGGCTTTATTCAGTTAAAAAATAAAATCAGATGCAAACATCATGATTCCCTTAGGTAGGTCCATCCAATCAACATTGTAAGTATTCAAATACACATAGCAGCTCACTTAAAATTCTGTGATAACCCTCTACACACAATAGCAGATTGCATCCCCACAAGTGTTGTGGCACCAATGAAAAGATGAATACCCATCATTTTGGGTACAAACCCTGTTTGCTACTAGGAAGCTTCCAGGAGATGGAGGAAGAGGAAGCTGGGTAGTGTAAGGAAAGCACAGGCTTTGTAAGGACACCGACTTGGGCTTGTAGCTCTGTTGGAATCCTGTTCTTGTTCTGTCCTAACAAGAACACCAGGGATATATCTTCCTGATTGCTGCAAGAATGCCTGGCATGTAATAGGTACTGAATAAATGTTCCTTCTTTTCTGGAAGTAAAGAATCAAATAGTAGTCCTAAGGCTGAACTCCTACTGCAGCAAATCATGTATTATGGTGTTCCAATCATTTTAATATCACAAGGAACTTCGAATATATCGAATCTCTGTCAAAATCCCAATGGCATTTTTTGCATAAGTAGAAAAATTCATCTTAAAATTCATACAAAATCTCAAGGGACTCCAAATCACCAACATAATTTTGAAAAAGAACAAAATTGGAGGACTCACACTTTCTGATTTCAAACCATATTACAAAGCTACAGTAATCAAAATGGTGTGGTACTGGAATAAATTGGACATACAGACCAACAGAGTAGAATAGAAAGCCTAGAAATAAACCTCGAGTATATTGTCAAATGATCAAAGAATGTCAATATCATTCAACACAGAAGGGATAGTCTCTTCAACAAATTGTTTTAGGAAAACTGGGTATCCACATGCAAAATAATGAGTTAAACCTTTATCTTATACCATACACAAAAAAAATTAACGCAAAATGAATTAAAGATCTAAACATAAGACCTAAAACTATAAAACTCTTGGACAAAAATGGGAAAAATCTTCATAACACTGAATTTGGCAATTGTTTCTTGGATATGACGCCAAAAGCACAGGCAAAAATAGACAAACGTGACTACATAAAACTTGAAAACTTCTGTGCATCAAAGGATACAATTAACAGAGTGAAAAGTCACCTATGGAATGAGGGAATGTATTTCCAAGCTACATATCTGATAAGGGTTTAATATCCAGGATATATGAAGAACTCCTATGCTCAACAAAAAAATCAAATAACCCAATTTAAAACCAGGCAAAGGACTTCAACATTTTCCCAAATATGATATACGAATGCCCAATGAGCATATGAAACGATTCTCGAAATCACTAATAATCAGAGAAATACAAAGCAAAACCAAAATGAGATATCACCTCATATTCATTAGGATGGCTAATATCAAGAAGGAGAAGAAAAAGGAGAAGAAAGGGAAGAGGGGGAAGGAAGGGGGAGAGGAAGGGGGAGAGGGAGGAGAAAGGGGGGATATTGAGAGGGAAGAGAAGGAGAAGGAAGAAAGAAAAAGAAAGGAAGGAAGGAAGGAAGGAAAGAAAGAAAGAAAGAGAGAGAGAGAGAGAAAGAGATAGAAAGAAAGGAAAGAAGGAAAGAAGGAAGAAGGAAGGAAGAAAGAAAGAAAGGGAAAGAAAGAAAGAGAAAGAAAGAAAATAACACATGCTGATGTGGCTATAGAGATATTGGAACCCTTGTGCATTGCTGGTAGTATTGTAAAATGCTGCAACTTCTATGGAAAATAGTATGGAGCTTCCTCAAAAAATTAAGAACAGAATTACCTTATGACCCATCAATTCCACTACTGGGTTTATATCCAAAAGAGTTAAAGGCAGGATCTCAAAAAGATACCTACACATCCATGTTCACAGCAGCATTATTCATAATAGTCATGAGGTGGAAGCAACCCAGATGTAAATTGACAAATAAACAGATTTTTAAAAACATAGTAGGTACACACAAGAGAATATTATTCAGCCTTAAAAAGAGAGGAAATTCTGATATATCCTACAACATGGATGAACCTGGGTGGGTAAAAGAAGCCAGTCATAAAAAGACAAAGACTGTATTATTTCACCAATACATGTTACCTAGAGTAGTCAAACTCATTGAGATAGAAATTAGAATGGTGGTTGCTAGGGAATAGGGAGAAGGAAGAAAGAGGAGTTATTGTTTAATGGGTCTACAGTTTCAGTTTGCTAGATGAAGAGTTCTGGAGATGGATGGTGGTGATGATTACCCAACAATATGGATGTACTTAAAGCCACTAAACTGTACACTTTAAAAATAGTTAAAATAGGGCACCTGGGTGGCTCAGTTGGTTAACCATCCAACTCTTGGTTTCGGCTCAGGTCATGATCTCATGGTTTGTGGGATTAAGCCCTAAATTAGGCTCTGTGCCGACAGCGTGGAGCCGGCTTGGGATTTTCTCTCTCCCTCTCTCTCTGACCCTTCCTTGAAGTCTCTATCTTGAAATAAACTTAAGAAAAATAGTTAAAATAATGAAAATAGCCCAAATGACCATCAACTGATGAATGGATAAAGAAGATGTGGTATGTATGTGTGTGTGTGTATGTATATATATATACACACATATATATATATAATGGAATAGTATTCAGCCATCAAAGAGAATGAAATCTTGCCATTTGCAGTGACATGGCTGGAGCTAGATTTTATTACGCTAAGTAAAATAAGTCAGTCAGAGAAAGACAAATACCATATGATTTCACTCCTATGTGAAATTTAAGAAACAAAACAGATGAACATAGGGGAAGGGAAAAAGAAAGAGAGGGAGGCAAATCATAAGAGACTCTTAACAGAGGAGAACAAATGGAAGGCTGATGGAAGGGAGGTGGTGAGGGTTGATGGAGGGGTGCTGGGTAGAGGGATGGGCCAAAACAGGTGATGGGCATTAAGGAGGGCACTTGTTGGGATGAGCACTAGGTGTTCTATGTAAGTGATGAATCACTAAATTCTACTCCTGAAACCAATATTACACTATACAGTAACTAACTAGAATTTAAAGAAAAACTTGAAACAAACAAAAATAGTTAAAATAGTAAATTTCATGTTATATCTATTTTACTACAATTTAAGAAAAGAGGGAAAAATAACATAAAGAGATCCCATGTACTCTTCTCTCCCTTTCCCCCAATGTTAGCATCTTGCAAAACCATAGTACAGTATATCACAACCTGGATATTGACCTTGATACAGTCAAGTTATAGAACAAATGCGTCACCATGTTACTCTTCTATAACCACACTCCTTTCCCTTTCTCGTCAGCCTCTCCTTAGCCCCTACAGTCCACAAATCCATTCTCAATTTCTATACTTTGTCATTTCAAGAGTGTTGTAGAAATGGACTTATCCTGTCTTTGTGGGATTGACTTTTTTTCACTCACAGAGTTCTCTGGAGATTCATCCAGGTTCTTGGGTATATCACTTTTTACAGTTGACTGCTATTCCACGGTACAGAAGTACCACAATTAGTTCATTTACCCTCTGAAAGACTTCTGGGTTGTTTCTAGATTTTGGATATCGTGAATAATACTGACAAATGATCATGAAAAACAAAAGGGAGAGGAAATCTGGTCACATGCTACCACGTGGATGAATCTTGAGGACATTACTCTAAATGGAATAAGCCAGTTACAAAAAGACAAATTCTATATGAGTCCACTTATAAGAGATTATATAAAGGTAGTCAAATTCAGAAACAGAACATAGAATGGTGGGGGCGCCTGGGTGGCTCAGTCAGTTAAGCGTCTGACTTCAGCTCAGGTCATGATCTCACAGTTTGTGGGTTCAGGCCCCACGTCGGGCTCTGTGCTGACGGCTTGAAGCGTGAAGCCTGCTTCGGATTTTGTGTGTCCCTCTCTCTCTGCCCTTCCCCTGCTAATGCTCTGCTCTGTCTCTCTCTCTCTCTCTCAAAAATGAATAAACATTTAAAAATATTAAAAAATAAATAAATAAATAAATAAATAAGAAAACAGAATGGTGGTTGCTAGGGATTGTGGGAAGGAGGAAATAGGGAATTGTTGCTTAGTAGGTACAGAGTTGCCGTTTGTCAGGTGAAAAAGTTCTGGAGATCTGTTTCACAATAATGTGAATATATTGAACACTAGTGTGTGCACTTAACATGATTACGATGGTAAATTTTATGCCATGTGCTTTTTACCACAATATAAATAAGATAACTCTATCCAGCATTTTTTTTTTCACAAATGAGGAAACAAACTCAAGGAGGTTGTGATGAGACCAATATCATACAGAGCCTTAGCATAAAATCTGGACTGAAATGCAGCTCTCTTGACAATTGTTACTTTCTACTGAAAACTAACAGAGTATAAAACTTTTGCAATTAGATTAGAAAGTTCCAAATAAAGCTTTCATAGAAAATCCATGGCTAATATTTCTTTAAAAGGGAAAGAAAATTCAATTTTCTGAGAATGATCTTAGCAAGAATTTTATCTACAAGGGAACATGGTTATTTTCTTACCTTCAAAAACTTTGCTTGGAGTTGCATTAATGCATCAATTCTTTTCCGTTCTTTCAGTTTCATCAAAATCTTCTTTTGCCAAGGATCACATTTTGGCTTAATCTAATGGACAAACATGTTCATACAAAGTTACAACATAACAGAACGGTTCTAAAAAAAAGTTGCAAGCAAAGAGATTCAAGGGCCTTCTGAAATGGGATCTAATCTTGGTGCTAGAAAGTTTGCCAAGATCATGGGACGTCTTGGAAAGGGTCCACAGATCCATGGAGGGAGATGGTAGCAGAAGTTTCTGTTGGTGCCTGGCCTATGAGATACATTAGCTTCAACTGGGATGATACAGCACCAGCCATGAGAAGGAGGGTCCCTAAATCCATCAGTGTTGGGCACCACACTTGATTTATCAGGCAAGAAAAGTTTACCCATAAATATTCCACAAAATTTTACTTTCTCTGCATTAATTAGGGTATATTTCAAAAATTAGATCCATAGCTATAAATATATCAACATACTCCTAATTCTCAAATTTATAATTAGCTCTAAGCTCCAGTCTGTTAATTCCAACTATCTCCTTGGTATCTATAGTTGGAAAGCAGATGTAACAATCTAAAATGGAAAGTCTGGCTTTCCCCACACTGACCACCTATTTGCTCAAACCTCAGGAGATTTCTCTTCTTTCCCACCATCCATCTTACTATGTAAGACTTTTCTTTCTTCCACAATATAGTTGGTCCTCATTATTCATGGATTTTGTATTTGAAAAATTTTCTACTCGCTAAAATTTATTTGTAAACCCAAAACCAAGATTGGTAGATCTATCCTGGTCATTCATGGACATGCAAAGGATGGTGAAAATTTTGAGTCATACAACCCCACATTTCCAGCAGAGGTCAAACAAGGTGACATTCTGCCTTCTTGTTTCAGTTCTCGTACTATAAACAAGTGTACTTTTTGTTTCTACATTTTCATGCTTTTTACTGTTGATTTCACTGCTTAAAATGGCCACTAGGTGTAGTGCTGAAGTGTTCCTAAGTGTTCCTAAGTACACGAAGCACATAGAAGCATATATAGAAGATATAGAACATATATATATATATATATATATATATATATATATATATGTTTGATAAGTTTTGTTCAGTCATGAGTTATAGTGCTATTGGCCATGAGTTCAATATTAATGAATCAAACACATATATTAAATAGTCTTTAAACAGAAACACACATAAAGCAAGGTTATGTATTGGTCAGTTGATGAATAAACCTTGTATTTTCCCCTGTGAACAATGATTCTGTATTGTTAATTCAGTGTTTGTGGCAACTTTATAGAACATAATAACCTCAAACAATTAGAATCAACTACACTTACCATTACTGAAAATCATCTTGTTTAATCTGCTTGTGTATTGTTTGTAAATTGTATATCTCCAGCACCAAGGGGACTTGGTACTATACACTCATGCCTGACACATACTATACACTCAATGAAAAGTTTTTGACTAAAAAACTGCATTTACACAACTCAATTATACCTTTGAATGTTGTTCTTTGTTCTAGTCAAGTAGCCAGGACCACCCAAGCAGAGAGTTTGGACCCAATAGAGAGTACAGGAGTATAGGGGCTTTCCAGAGAAGACAGGTCAACATAGCTAACTTCAACATGGACCCAAGGCAGGAAGGAGCTGGGGGAGACTGGGGTACCTACCCTTGGTCCCACGGGACAGTTTGCTTAGGGCATTGAAGGGAGGGGACAATGGGGACCCGAAAGATCCAGTGCTGCCAAGTTGCCTGATCTGCTTGGAGGATACTTTGTGACCATGCTGACATCACTGACAGGTGACCGTCACCACAGGTCTCCTTACCTTTATAAAGGAAATCCAGTTAGCTTTCTTTTTCAAGGCCATACCAGGTGCAGCCAAACCCAAATTCTCCATATTAGCTATCTTTGTATCATAGTCTGGAAATGTTTGCATTCTCTGTTGCTCCAAAAAGATGCTTTGAAATTTTTGGGAAACCTAAACAGGATTAAGGCAAAGTTTTTCTTAGAGGGCCAAAGAGTAAATATTTTAGCCTTTGCAGACCATATATACAGTCTCTGTTGCAACTATTCAACTCTGCATTTATGGTGTGAAAGCAATTATAGGTAATATGTACATGAATGGGCATGGATGAATTTCAATAAAACTTTATTAAAAAAAACAAAACAGGTGGTGACCTTCAGCTGTCATTTGCTGACTCTGCTCTAAGGAATTAGAGAACCAGAATAAACAGTACCCAAATATAGGAATTCTTCCTACACACACACAAAAATTGTTGTAACGTGATTATCTTGTGAGCACAAGCATTACACATAACACTGTTATAAGAAAATCAGAAGTGGAGGGGCGCCTGGGCGGCTTGGTTGGTTAAGCATCCAACTTCAGCTCAGGTCATGATCTCATGGTTCATGAGTTTGAGACCCGCATCAGACTTTGTACTGACAGCTCAGAGCCTACAGCCTGCTTTGGATTCTGTCTCCTTCTTTCTCTGCCCCTCCCCCACTCACAGTTTCTCCCAAAAATAAATTAAAAATTTTTTTTAAATCAGAAGTGGAAACTACTGCTATATAAAGGAAACAAGCTGTTCTTTCAGAACAGCCTCATGGTTTTTTGTTGTTGTTGTTGTTTGTTATCATTGATGATAGCTACTGTGTTATAATTTATTTTTATTTATTTCGACTCTTTTAAAACACCGTCTTATTTGTATTCCAGTTTTTGTTTATCACAATGCTTGCTGATAATGAGGGTAAGGAGACTCCCTAGAAGCACTCTGCTACAAAGAAAGGCAAGACCTGAAACGTCATCACCTTCAAAGAAACCAGAAGACATGTGGTACCACCCGTTTCAGGCAGCATAAAGGGCCTGTGTTACATATAAATAGAAATAATCCTAGGAAAATCATGCTGGAACAAGCACACATGGAAATGAAAGTTGAATGTCAAGGCAAATGGTGACAGGGAAGACTGTGGCTCCTTCTTACACAAAGAGCATTCAAAAATATTCAGATTCTACTTTTTCCTGTTTGGATCAATCGATTTACTATTTTTCCATATCAAATACATACACTTGCAAAATTCCACACTCAGAGCTAAAGAAATATCTTTATTGTTGATGCTCTGGCTGAAAACTTTATATTATAAATTTGAAGCTATCCATATATAATTCTATTTTTCCCTTTGAAACGAGTTTTAATGTGGTCCTATTAATACAAGTTTTTTTAAAAGGAAGTGCAACACTGTTATAATTCAGCAGCCTGCATGACTTTAAAAACTCACTACATAATATAAACTCAATTGTGTTTAAAGCATTTTGCCAATAGGAGAACTATTACAATACATTCTGAAAATCGAAGGGCTCAAGACACTAGACAACTCCATTATGCAAATCTGCCAAATCTTGGCTACTTTTATATCATCTACTATGGACTAGAAACTACTTTTTCTTTAAATTCTACAGAAAAATAAATCCTGTAATCCCTCTGGGTTGTATATTCAAGAGACTTAGTACTCTCATGGAGGGGAGTTCAAGTGCTACTCTAAATCTCACCTATTACTATTAAATTTTATCACTCTAGAAACAATTGTGGCAGGATAGATATTCAACTTTGTGGCGAATAGTAGTGTTTTCTTTCACGAACACCTATCTTTATATCAAGAAAGAGTCCATCAAGTACCAGGTTAAAAAGTTCCATTTCCTTAGTAGTGTCCCTTAGCTCTTCCACGTCATATGGGATATTAAAATGGGAGAGCAGGAGCCTCAGCTGGGGTTTCAGTTCTTCTCTTCCAGTCATGTGTTGGGGCAGGAAGAAAGCAGCTTCTGTTCTTGTCAGCCCTAAAATACCCAAAATCAAGAACATTAAGACCGATAAACACTAATCAGGGAGAGAAAAAGGGAGTGTCCTGTGAGATAACTGGAGACAGGGGCTTCTCTGCTGACAGGGAGGCCCATTCTGCTCCTTGCCCAAGGTTGTCTGCCACAATTTACAGGCCATGCCATCCTGAGCCATGCCTATCTGACAAACCCTTGATGCTGGCTTTCTGGCAGAGGTAGCAAGGACCGCTCATCTTCACACAGCCTGTAGGAGAAACCCAACAGACCCTTTGAAGAATGACTTAGTTGGAGCAGAACTACCTATAGCACTTTGTGGTAAACAAAGAGTATGATTTACAAATTAAGCAACAAATTAGAAGAAAGTGAGAGCCTTTATCTCACTCCTGCTCATTTTTAAGGACCCAGTTCTGACTGCCTTCCGTTGAGATGCCTTCTCTGATTCCCTACAACTAAGTTGGCTGCCTCTTCAGGTGCTCCTGTGTCACTCTGTACATATCCCAAGCAAATACATCATTCAGAATAGAAAACTAATTAGGTTTCCTAGTCATCTATAATGCAAGGTAAGGACGGGAGGACTATTAAATTGATTCAGATAAGGAAATTATTTTTAAACATGTAATATTAAAACTGAAAGAGACCTTAGGTATCACTCAATCTGAAAGGTTTATTTTGGAGATGAATAAATTGAAGCCCAAAGAGATGAAATGACCTAAACAGTCAGGCCCACAGAGAGGCCATGACGGAAACACATCTAGAACCGAGTACCCTCAACTTCAAGTTCATTGCTTTTCTCCCTCTTTTTTTATTTTCTAGTTATAAAGAGTGAGATAATAGTGTCTAAGAAAAGTATTTTTCTTATTTTTTCCATCAGAAAATATGAAGTTAATATTTATTAAGAAGACATAACTTCTTGGTATATAGAAAAATGTCAAAAAAGATCATGTGACAAAACAACACATGTATAAAACCACAATCTTCATTCTCCACATTACCCAAGGGGAGAGAAGACTGATTTCTTACCTACAATGCTGGTATCCACAGAGTCTGGAGATGCAGAACCCTGGATATTAGGCTTGATGTCATCAACACATACATTTTCATTCTCCTGACAAGCCTCAGGAACTTCATCAACAGCTATACTCAGCACTTTGGAGATGGGCAAATACTGGAGGGACTATAGAAGGATACAACCAAGAGGCCACATGTCAACACAATTCTCACAGAAGCTTCCAGACTTAGGCTCAGGAGCAGCCCTTTGCTTTGACAGAGGAGGAGGAGATAGAGGTGGGTCTTAGTAACCTGCTCAAACATGGGGTGCAAAATCTGGATCTGGGAGACTTGTTGTGGTCACCAACACTAAGCAACCTGAACTTCCAAGTGGGTCTACACTGATCAAGCATCCATAATGGACACGACACTGTGTTAGGTATACCAACATGAATAAGACATGGACCAACCTCAAAGAGTTCGCAGTTTAATGAGGGGACAAAGACTTATGAGCACAGTGTAATTATGCCATGTGACTGGGGAGAGAGACTCAGAGGCAGACACCGTAGTTACTGACTGGGTAAGGGTTGAAGTTAGGATGATGGCCAGTTTTCTGGTTTGGGTAACTCTGTAGATGGTACTATCACTGAGATAAGCCATAGAGGAGTAGGAAAAGATTTAGGTGGCAAAATAATAATCTTTCTAAAATAGACATATGATCATATCACTCCTTTCTGATGCCTCTAGCCTGAGTTACGGCCTCTCCTCAGTGACTCCCTTTACTCTGTGCTTATATTTATTCTTTCTGTTCTATTCTTTTCTATTCTATTCTATTCTATTCTATTCTATTCTATTCTATTCTATTCTATTCTTACCACTTGGTATTTCAGTTGACTGTTTCCTTGCCCATTTCCCTGCCAGCCTGGGACCTAGTTACTTTTTCCAGCAAAGCCCATATTTTTGCTTCATGGCCCTGGACATGGACTTGGCATGCATTAGACCCTCATTAGATACTGCTGAATAAAAAAGCAGATCTAAATTCGACATCATAAATTCTGAACAAGATGATGAAAACAAGAACTTGCAGAGTGAATATGAAATAATACAGCAGAGACATCTTTGAAAAAACTAAATTAATGGAGTGGTTTCATTAGAGCAAGGTTTCAAAAGAAAATGTTTTCAAAGGTTTCGAAGAAAAAAGCTAATGACTAATTATTTTCCTGTCATTTGTAGGGCAAGTAGAACACAGAAGTGGTGACAATCCAAAAGTAGGTGACAGGTGTGAAAAAACAATGCTGACCATCACATCATACCTGTAGGTAACAGTGAATAGTCCTGAGCGAGTGTAGGTGACACACAAACCACTTTGTGTAAATAGTCAGGTCTTCTTGTGTCACTAAGTTAGAAGGATTGTTTTTTCCCACAAGAAAGTTTTCTCTTGCAACGGACAATCTTTCAGCTCTCTGAAGGGCATCATTGTATTCCTGCATAATGTAGGCAACTTGTTTCTGTTTAAGAGGAATACAGAGTCAAAACACGATTATTTGCAAGCTATTCTCTTGTGTCATTTGCTTCCAAGCATAGACTAATGCTGTTTGGGGGCCAAATAAGAGGCTCCTGGAATATCAAAATTCTGTCATAATCTGAATTTGACTGACAAGGACAGCAGTCATATTCTTAGGACAGAGAGACTTCAGCCAAGAGTCAGTGCATATGGATGTTGGGTAACTGAAGGGGGCTTCTTAGCTTTTTATCAATAGTACAGGAGGCCAAATCCATGAAGAAAAATGCATTTTCTATCATATAAAGCTTCCTTCAAAACTCATCCTTAAATATAGGTGCCATTATCTTCTGCCACAGGCAGAACAGGTAAATAGGCGCATCCATTAGTTCCTTTCCCATCTTTAACCATGACTTAAAAAAACTGACAAGCTACACTGTTGGTAAAAATGTAAACTGTTTTAGCCATTATGAAAAGCAGTATGGAGATTCCTCGAAAAATTAAAAATAGAAATGCCATATAATCTCACAATCCCACTTCTGGGGACATATCTGAATAAAACAAAATCAGTATCTCAAAGAGATATCTGTATTCCCATGGCCACTGAAACATTACTCCCAATACCCAAGTTACGAAAACAGCCTAAGAGTCTGCTTATGGATGAATGAATGAATTAAGAAGATGTGGTATGTTACACACAATGGAATATTATTCAGTTATGAGAAAGAAGGAAATCCTAACATTTGTGACATTAAGAATGGACCTGGAGGACGTTATGCTAAGTGAAATAATTGAGACAGAGAAAGACAAATACTGTATGCTTACACAATGAATTTTTTAAAAAGTTGAACTCATAGCAGCAGAGAGTAGAACAGTGGTTACCAGGGGCCAGAGGCTGGGGAAATATTGGTCAAAGTGTACAGATTTGCAGTTGTGTGAGATGAATGAGTCTAGAGATCTAATGTACAGGTATGATGACTATATTTAATAATGTGTATTGACAAACTTATTGACCATTTTGTTTCATTATAAAAAAAGAGGGGGGGCACTGGGTGGCTCAGTCGGTTAAGCGTCCGACTTAGCCTCAGGTCATGGTCTCACGGTTCGTGGGTTCGAGCCCCGCGTGGGGCTCTGTGCGGACAGCTTAGAGCCTGGAGCCTGCTTCGGATTCTGTCTCCCTCTCTCTCTGCTCCTCCCCCACTCATGCTCCGTCTCTCAAAAATTAAATAAACATTAAAAAAAAAAAGGGGTGCCTGGTTGGCTCAGTTGGTTAAGCAACTGACTCTTGATCTGGGCTCAGGTCATGATCTTACAGTTGTGAGATCAAGCCCTGTTGCACACTGAGTGTGGAACCTGCTTAAGATATTCTCTGTCTCAGGGCGCCTGGGTGGTTCAGTCAGTTGGGTGTCTGACTTCAGCTCAGGTCATGGTCTCCTCGTCCATGAGTTTGAGCCCTGCTGTGTGACAGCTCAGAGTCTGGAGCCTGCTTTGGATTCTGTGTCGCCCTGTCTCTCTCTGCCCCTCCCCCAATCACGCTCATGCTCTCTCATTCTCTCTCTCTCTCAAAAATGAAAGAATGTTAAAAAAAAACAACTTTGAAATATAAGAGACTCTTAACCGAGGGGTGAGTGTGGTGTGGGAGGGGGAAGAGTGGGTGATGGGCACAGAGGAGGGCACTTGTTGGGATGAGCACTGGGTGTTGTATGGAAATGACAATAAATTATTAAAAAAAAAGATATTCTCTCTCTCTCTCTGTCCTCCTATCCCACCCTTTTCCTAAAAAAAAAAAAAAAAAAAAAAAAAAGAGCTCATAGGTTCTGTTCTTGGGCTTCCTACCTTGTAAAGAGGATAAAGCTGCTCCATGATCTCACTGTGCCGGCAAAACCTCTTCCATCTGAGCATATGTAAATATTTACTCTGTGCCAGCTGGGTAATTCTCTCTGTAAAATACTTAACAAAAACAAAGATAAAAATTAACACTTAGAATACAATCATAGTCGAAAGACTGAATTAAGTCTTAAGAACACTAACAATAGGAAAATCAGTCTCTGATTGTTTCAGAAAGATAGAATTTTCTACACGAAGGTCATAAAATTAAGAAACCTGGCTCGAGATACTATTAAATTTTAAATGAAGCAAGTAGTTATTTCTAAATCTATATGATCTCAGTTGGTCCGAGAGTTGTGGGTTATCGTTAAGTTGATTAAATCTATATGATCTGTTGCCAGTCTAACAGATTGTAGTTTTGTAGTTTCACTTAATCAATTAGGCAACAAATTTTAGCATGACATAAAAGCCTGTACAATTATCCAAGGCTAAGCTTAAAATTTCTTAAAAATTAAAGTTATGAGTCTAAAAAATACAAAGCACATTTAGGTAAGATTATAGCTTTTACTCTTAGACCAGAAATTTTTATTTATACTTAAAAATAGTTAAATAAACCAACCATTTTTAATGTTTTATTTTTGATAATAAATATAATACTGGCCATGATGGAACAGGTAGGACCAGACTCATCCTTCCATCATAAATAACTAGAAAATAGGACAAAATAAACAGGACAACTATTTTCTAATGTAAAACAACACACAGGTGCAGGACTGTGGTCCTTGAGAGAAAGGAAACAAATGAAATGAGCCCTACAATCACCTTGGTTTCCTGCCTGAAGAAGGCAGTTTCTGAACCATGAAATAAGAGAGGGAATCCCAAGCAGAGCACGGCAATCTCTCTGAATTAAGCAAAGAGAAATTGAAGCTTAGGAGGCTGAGTCAGCTGGAATTTGCAGGGCAGAGTACTGGAGAGAGAGAAGTTATACAGAGAAAGGGTTCCAGAAGTCCGCATGGAGATCTCTTTGAGTTTTTTGCTGACTATTAAACTATGTATCCAGACGGTGAAACTCTATGAGGCCATGCAAAGAATAACTGACTAGGAAAGTGTAAACTGAATAGTTCTTGCAGTTCATACAGGGATAAAAGATGTTCAAGTTCCAATTAGAGCGAAGAGTCCTCATTGCCACCTGACACCTTCAGTGGAGATACCAGAAGAAGTCGCACTTTAGTAATAAGGATAAATGATCCTGACTGAAAGTTAACCTAAACCTGATCTAATAAACCTTGACACCAAGCTGATCTACAACTTAAATGCCTGTCAGAATAAACTCCAGTACTCTTTAAAAAGAATTAAAAAATTAACATTGCTGGAGGGGTTGTGGGTGGGGGGATGGGCTAAAAAAAGGGTAAGGGGCACTAAGGAAGACACTTGCTGGGATGAGCACTAGGTGTTATACATAGGGGATGGATCACTGGAATCCACTCCTGAAATCATTATTGCACTATATGCTAACTAACTTGGATGTAAATTAAAAAAAAAAACAGCATTCAAAAATGTAAATTGAAATGTCCAGTGTCCAAAAAAATTACTAGACATGCAAAGAAGCAGGAAATAAGAAATTAGCAAAAAAGAACTTTATTTTTTAAGCAATCTGTTTTGCTTTTATTTCCTCATTAGTATGCACAAAATTAACACAGATCTAAGTCTGAATGATTTTTCAATAAGTACAAAATAAAAATTCAAGGGATATGAAACCACTTTTGACCTTGTTTACTTTGTGGCATTTTTTCTTGGTAGTATATAAAACAATGGTGCATCTTGTAATTAATGGTTTCTTACAGTACATAAAATATAAATTTCCTACAGAACAAAGAGAGCATTGTTTACAAATAATGTATTATAAAGCAATGAACTTGATAAAATATATATTTTTTAACACCCAGTGTTCATCCCAACACGTGCCCTCTTTAATGCCCGTCACTCCCTCTCCCCACTCCCTCACCCCCCTCACCCTCAGTTTGTTCTTAGTCTTTGAGAGTCTCTTATGTTTTATCTCCCTCCCTCTCTGTGTCTTTTTTTCCTTTCCCCTCTTCCCCTCCCCCTGGTTTTTGCTTAGTCTCACAAAGTCCACCTATTCGTGGAAACATATGGTATCTGTCTTTTTCTGACTGACTTATTTCACTTAACATAATACCCTCCAGTTCCATCCATGTTGCTACACATGGCCAGATTTCATTTTTTCTCATTGCCACGTAGTAGTCCATTGTATATATGTGCCACATCTTCTTTATCCATTTGTCAGTTGATGGGCATTTGGTCTCTTTCCATGATTTGGCTATTGTCGAAAGTGCTGCTATGAACATTGGGGTACACGTGCCCCTATGTATCAGTATTCCTGTGTCTCTTGGGTAGATTCGTAGCATTGCTCAATGTCACTCATCATCAGGGAAATACAAATCAAAACCACACTGAGATACCACCTCACACCGGTTAGAGTGGCTAAAATGAAGAAATCAGGAAACTATAGATGCTGGTGAGGATGTGGAGAAGTAGGCACCCTCCTACACTGTTGGTGGGAATGCAAACTGGTGCAGTCACTCTGGAAAACGGTGTGGAGTTTCCTCAAAACAATGAAAATAGAGCTACCCTATGACCCAGCAATAGCACTGCTAGGAATCTACCCAAAAAAAGAACTTTAAAAGAGCTAACATACTAATATCCTTAGCATGTTCAAGGATTGAAAAGAAGGGACACCTGGGTGGCTCAGTCAGTTAAGCATCTGACTATGGCTCAGGTCATGATTTCAAGGTTTGTGGGTTTGAGCCCTATGTCAGGCTCTGTGCTGACAGCTCAGAGTCTGGAGCCTACTTCAGATTCTGTGTCTGCATCTCTCTCTGCCCCTCCCCCACTCATGCTCTTTCTCTCTCTCTCAAAAAATAAACATTAAGAAAAAGGATTGAAAGGAAAATGTGAACATAATAAGGAGAGAAATGAAAAATATCAAAAAAATCAAAGAAAACTACAATATATGAAATGAAAAATTCATGGATATGATTAACAGTAGCTTAGTGCAGAAGAAAAGTTAGCGAAGTTGAAGATATAGCAATAGAAACTATACAAAAAGAAGCTCTGAGGGAAAAAAAAGACTGAAAATCCATTAACAGAGCTTCGTTGACTTACAGAATGATACGAAGTCATTGAACAAATGTCTAATCAGAGTCCCAGAAGGAAGGAAGGAGATGGAAAATATAAAGAAATAATATTTGAAAATTTTCAAAAACTGATGAAAATGATAAAATCACAATCCAAGTAGGTCAACCAACTCCTAGCAAGAGAATAACAAGGAATAATTCATCAAGGAATACCACAGTCAAATAGCTTAAAACAATTATAGAAAAGTCTTTAAAAATAATTTAATTTTTTAAAATATTTGTTTTTATTTTTTAAATAATTTATTGTCAAATTGGTTCCTATACAACACCCAGTGCTCATCCCAACAACTGCCCTCATCTGTGCCCATCACCCACTCTCCCCCCTCTCAGTTTGTTCTTAGTCTTTGAGAGTCTCTTATGTTTTGTCTCTCCCTCTCTGTGGTTTTTTTTTCCTTCCCTTCTTCCCCTCCCCCCTGGTTTTCTGTTAACTCTCACAAAGCCCACTTTGTGAGAGTGGATGCGTGGATGCATGTGGCATCTGTGTTTCTCTGCCTGACTTATTTCACTTAGCATAATACCCTCCAGTTCCATCCATGTTGCCATACATGGCCAGATTTCATTCTTTCTCATTGTCGCATAGTATTCCATTGTATATAAATACCACATCTCCTTTATCCCTTTATCAGTTGATGGGCACTTGGTCTCCTTCCATGATTTGGCTATTGTCAAAAGTGCCGCTATGAACATTGGGTACACATGCCCCTAAGCATCAGCACTCCTGTGTCTCTTGGGTAGATTCCTAACAGTGCTATTGCTGGGTCATAGGGTAGTTCCACTTTCATTTTTTTGATGAACTTCCACACAGTTCTCCAGAGTGGCTGCACCAGTTTGCATTCCCACCAACAGTGCAAGAAGGTGCCTGTTTCTCCACATCCTCGCCAGCATCTATAGTTTCCTGATTTGTTCATTTTAGCCACTCTGACTGGTGTGAGGTGGTATCTCAGTGTGGTTTTGATTTGTATTTCCCTGATGATGAGTGACGTTGAGCATCGTTTCATGTGTCTGTTTGCCATTTGGATGTCTTCTTTAGAGAAGTGTCTATTCATATCTTCCGCCCATTTCTTCACTAGATTATTCATTTTTTGGGTGTGGAGTTTGGTAAGTTCTTTATAGATTTTGGATACCAGTCCTCTATCTGATATGTCATTTGCAATTATCCTTTCCCATTCCGTTGGTTGCCTATCAGTTTTGTTGGTTGTTTCTTTTGCCGTGCAGAAGCTTTTTATCTTGATGAGGTCCCAGTAGTTCATTTTTGCTTTTAATTCCCTTGCCTTTGGAGATGTGTCGAGTAAGAAATTGGTGCGTCTTAGGTCAAAGGGTTTTTTTCCTATTTTCTCCTCTAGGATTTTGATGGTTTCCTGTCTCATATTCAGGTCCTTCATCCATTTAGAGTTTATTTTTGTGAGTGGTGTAAGGAAGTGGTCTAGTTTCATTCTTTTGCATGTTGCCGTCCAGTTCTCCCAGCACCATTTATTAAAGAGACTGTCTTTTTTCCATTGGATACTCTTTCCTGCATTGTCAAAGATTAGTTGGCCATATACCTGCGGGTCCATTTCTGAGTTTTCTATTCTATTCCATTGGTCTATGTGTCTCTTTTTTGTGCCAATACCATACTATCTTGATGATTACAGCTTTGTAGTAGAGGTTAAAGTCTGGGATTGTGATGCCTCCCACCTTGGTTTCATTCTTCAGTATTACTTTGGCCATCTGGGGTCTTTTGTGGGTTCCATACAAATTTTAGGATTGTTTGCTCTAGCTTTGAGAAGAATGTTGGTGCAATTCTGATTGGGATTGCACTGAATGTGTAGATTACTTTAGGTAGTATTGCCATTTTAACGATATTTATTCTTCCAATCCACGAGCATGGGATGTTTTTCCATTTCCTTGTGTCTTCCTCAATTTCCTTCGTAAGTTTTTTATAGTTTTCAGCATAGAGGTCTTTCACATCTTTGATTAGGTTTATTCCTAGGTATTTTATGGGTTTTGGTGCAATTGTGAATGGGATTAGCTTATTTATTTCTCTTTCTGCTACTTTATTGTTGGTGTATAGAAATGCCACCGATTTCTGTACCCTGCAACTTTGCTGAATTCACGGATCAGTTCTAGTAGGCTTTTGGTGGATTCTGTCAGGTTTTCCGTGTAAAGTATCATGTCATCTGCAAAAAGTGAAAGTTTAACTTCCTCCTTGTTAATCTTGATGCCTTTTATTTTGTTTTGTTTTCTGATTGCTGATGCTAGGACTTCCAACACTATGTTAAATAGCAGTGGTGAGAGTGGACACCCCTGTCGCGTTCCTGATCTCAGGGGGAAGGCTCTCAGTTTTTCCCCATTGAGGATGATATTAGCTGTGGGCTTTTCATATATGGCTTTTATGATGTTTAAGTATGTCCCTTCTATCCCAACTTTCCCAAGGGTTTTTATTAGGAAAAAGATTAGCATTTTGTCAAATGCTTTTTCTGCATCTATTAACAGGATCATATGGTTCTTATCTTTTCTTTTGTTAATGTGATGTATCACGTTGGTTGATTTGTGAATATTGAACCAGCCCTGCAACCCAGGGATGAATTCTACTTGATCATAGTGAATAATTTTTTTTATATGCTGTTGGATTCGATTTGCTAATATCTTGTTGAGAATTTTTGCATTCATATTCATCAGGGATATAGGTCTGTAATTCTCTTTTTTTGCTGGGTCTTTATCTGGTTTGGGAATCAAAGTGATGCTGGTTTCTTGAATGAGTCCAGGAGTTTTCTTTCCATTTCAGTTTTTTAGAACAGCTTGAGGAGGATAGGAATTAACTCTGTTTTAGATGTCTGGTAAAATTCCGCAGGGAAGCCATCTGGTCCAGGGCTTTTATTTGATGGGAGATTTTTGATAACTGATTCAATTTCTTCACTAGTTATGGGTCTGTTCAAATTTTCTATTTCTTCCCGTTTGAGTTTTGGTAGCGTATGGCTATTTAGGAATTTGTCCATTTCTTCCAGGTTGCTGAGTTTGGTGGCATATAATTTTTCATAGTATTCTCTGAAGATTGCTTGTATTTCTGAGGGATTGGTTGTAATTACTCCCTTTTCATTCATGATTTAATCCATTTGAGTTCTCTCTCTTCTTTTTGAGAATCCTGGCTAGCGGTTTGTCTATTTTGTTTATTTTTTCAAAGAACCAGCTCTTGGTTTCATTGATCTGTTCCACTACTTTTTCTGTTTCCATATGATTAATTTGTGACCTGATCTTTGTTATTTCTCTCATTCTGCTGGGTTTGGGTTGTCTTAGCTGTTCTGCTTCTAGTTCCTTTAGGTGTGCTGTTAGAATTTGTGTTTTTGATTTTTCTTGTTTCTTGAGGTGGGCCTGGATTGCAATGTATTTCCCTCTCAGGACTGCCTTTGCCACGTCCCAAAGCACTTGGATTGTTGTATTTTCATTTTCATTTGTTTCCATGTATTTTTTAATTTCTTCTCTGATTGCTTGGTTGACCTACTTGTATTTTAGTAGGTTATTCTTTAGCTTCCATGTTTTTGGGGATTTTCCAGACTTTTTCCTGTGGTTGATTTCAAGTTTTAAAGCATTGTGGTCTGAAAGTGTGTGTGGTATGATCTCAATTCTTTTATATTTATTCAGAGCTTCCTTGTGCTCCAGAATGTTGTCTATCTTGGAAAATGTACCATGTGCAGTTGAGAAGAATGTAAATTCCTTTGCTTCTGGATGAAGGACCCTGAAGATGTCAGTTAGGCCCATCTGTTCTAATGTGTTGTTCAGGGCCAGTGTTTCTGTGGTGATTTTCTGTTTTGTGGATCTGTCCAATGCTGAGAGTGGAGTGTTAAGGTCCCCTACAATTAGGACATTTTTATCCATAAGGTTGCTTATGTTTGTGATTAGTTGTTTTACAAATTTGGGTGCCCCCAAATTCAGCACATAGATATTTATAATTGTTAGCTCTTCCTGCTGGATGGTCCCTGTGATTATTATATAATGTCGTTCTTCATCTCTTATCATTTATTTTAAAGTCTAGTTTGTCTGATATAAGTGTGGCTACTCTGGCTTTCTTCTGACTTCCAGTAGCATGGTATATAGTTCTCCATCCCCTTACTTTCAATCTGAAGGTGTCCTCAGATCTAAGATGTGTCTCTTGAAGACAGCAAATAGATGGGTCTGGTTTTTTAACCCATTCTGTTACCCTATGTCTTTTGATTGGAGCATTTAGTCCATTTACATTCAGTGTTAATATAGAAAAATATAGGTTTATAGTCACTGTGTCATCTGTAGGTTTCATGCTTGTAAGGATGTCTCTGGTAGTTTGTGTTCTTTGCAACCTTTCCTTCATAGAGTGCCCCTCATGATCTCTTGGAGTGCAGGCTTATTTGTGATGAATTCCTTCAGTTTTTGTTTGTTGGGGAAAACCTTAATCTCTCCTTCTATTCTGAATGACAGGCTGGCCAGATACAGAATTCTTGGATGCATGTCCGTCTTGTTCATCACATTGAAGATATCCTGCCAATCCTTTCTGGCTTGCCAAGTTTCTGTAGATAAGTCTGCCTTTGTATGTTGAGGCCCGTTTTTCCCTAGCTGCTTTCAGAATTCTCTGTCCTTATATTTTGCCAGTTTCACTATGATGTGTTGTGCATAAGGTCTATTCAAGTTATGTCTGAGGGGAGTTCTCTGTGCCTCTTGGATTTCCACGCCCGTTTCCTTCCTCATGTTGGGGAAGTTCTCAGCAATAATTTGTTCAAGTACCCCTTCGACTTCTTTCTCTCTCTCTTCTTCCTCTGGAATTCCTATGATACGGATGTTGTTCCATTTGAGTGCATCACTCAGCTCTCAAATTCTCAGATTTTCCTGTTCCTGAATCAGCTTCTCTCTCTTTCTCTCTGCTTCCTCTTTTTGAATAATTTTATCTTCCAATTCACTTATTCTCTCTTCTGCCTCTTCAATCCGTGCTGTGGCCACCTCCAATTTGTTTTGCATCTCATTAAGGGCATTTTTTAATTCTTCCTGACAGTTTTTAAGGTTCTTGATCTCTGCTGCGAGGAACCCCTTGCATTCATATATGCTTTTTTCAAGCCCAGCGATTAGTTTTATGTTTATCATTCTATATTCCTGTTCTGTTAAGTTACTTATATCTGTTTTCATCAATTCTTGAGCTGTCACTACTTCCTGTAGTTTCTTTTGAGGAGAATTCTTCCATTTCGTCATTTTGGCTAGGTATGTTTTGGATTGTTTCTTGAGGTCGCCCTGGAAAGGAAAACAAAATGACAGACAAACAGAAAACAGAAACACTCAAATGTACTGCCAAATGATAGAGACAAGCGGTTCACAACAGAAAAAAGAATAACAAATGACACTCTCAGGGTATATGTCCTGAAGTACTAGTTACACGTTAAGGACAGGGTGAGCAGTGTGCTCATGGCAGAGCATATACAGAGAGAACAGTGACAGGTGTGGGGGGGGGGCAGAAAATGGACTTTGCCCAGGTAGAGCGACTGAAGGGCTTAATTCACTTAACCAACTGAACCACCCAGGCGCCCCTTGAAGGGCTTAATTCAGACAGAGAAATCAGAGTAAGGACGGTTGCAGGGAAAAAAGAATGAAGATAGATGTTGCCCAGATGAACTATGTGGCCTGGTTATTCCAGAGAGAGAGATAGGAAAGTACAGACGGAGATGTAGAACGTGCCTACAGAGAGAGTGGGTTAAAAGTCTGTTTAAGCCAGCCAATACCCTGAATGGGCAACTCAGGGGTGGGGATCGGTAAGAAGGAGAAAGGGGTGCGTATATTTAAAAAAGAAGAAAGGACCTGGAGTTACTCCATGCAGCCGTCTGAACTTGGCTCTGGCAGCTTCCGCTGAAAGGTGTCACTCCTGTGAGGAGGGGCATGGTTTGGTGTAGACGGGTCCTGCCCCCACTGCCGTGGGGATGGCTTCCAGGGTGGCTTCCTGGGGCCGGTGTTTGTGGGCTTGGAAGACAACAACGGCATCCCCCCAGTCCCTTCCTCCCAGTCCCGGAGTCTCTAAACGCCCCTTTATTTCGGTCCTCGCTCTGCTAGTGGCACCTGCGTAGTGCGGTTTGCTGGGTGGTTGCGCGCCCGGCGCACTGTCGGCCTGCTACACCAAGATTGGCTGTAAATTGTGTGTCTGGGTTAGAGGCGATCGGCAGGCGGTGGCGCCTCTGCGTGACACAGACTGACTGGGCCGCCGCTGCCAGTCCCAGCACGAGGAGAGTTCTGCTGAGAGTTCTGCTGTTAGCAACAGAACTTCTCTTCAAAAGCCCTGCCTCTCAGTCTCTTTCTCTCTGTCCCGTTTTTCTCACATTCGGAAGTGGCCCAATCTGCACTTTCATGGGTTTCTATGAAGAAGGCTCTCCCTCCCCTCAGCTCCGTACCCCGGAGACCGTTTTATCCATTCCAGATTGAACTCACGTTTCCAGGGGCATTTTCTGGGTTTCACTTTCCGTTCCTTGTAGACTGCAACACCTTTCCTCCCTGACACTTGGGGTTGAGAGTCCTTTGGTTTCAGTCCTTCTTAGTTTGTAAGACAAGGGGAATACTGGGTCCTCCTACTCCTCCACCATGTTGGCCCTCTCCAATACTTATTAACTTTTGAGAGAAAGAATAAACACAGGCAGGGAAGGGGCAGAGAGAGAGAGGGAGACACAGAATCTGAAACAGGCTCCAGGCTCTGAGCTGTCAGTACAGAGCCTGACACAGAGCTTGAACTCGGGAATGGCAAGATCACGCCTTAGTCTGAAGTTGGATGCCCAGCGGACTAAGCCACTCAGGCGCCACTAAGAGAAAATATTAAAAGCACCCATAGAACAAAAGGACACAATGTGTTAGGAAATGAAAACTATGCAAGCCAGAAGCAACATCTTTAAAGTGATAAAGCAGAAAAACTATCAACCTAGAATTTTACATTGAACAAAAATAACTTTCTAAAATGAAGGCAAAATAAAGGCTTTTTGCAGAAAAACAAAGACAGAATTTATCCCTGGCAGATCTGGAGTATAAGAAATGTTAAAGTCTGTTCTTTTTTTTTTAATGTTTATTTACTTATTTTTGAGAGAGAGAGAACACAAACAGGGGACAGGCAGAGAAAGACACAGAATCTGAAACAGGCTCCAGGCTCTGAGCTGTCAGTGCAGAACCTGCAAGGGGCTCGAACCCACGAACTGTGGGATCATGACCTGATCTGATGTCAGAAGCTTAACCGACTGAGCCACGCAGGTGCCCTTAACGTCTGTTCTCTAGGCAGAAGATAAATGATATCATATGGAAACTTAGGCTACACCAAGGTTTCTCAAAACCAGCACTGTTGACATTTGGGACTGGATGATTCTTTGTGGTGGGGCTATTCTGTGCGTAGTAGGATGTGCCCCAGCATCCCTGGCCTCTACCTACTAGCTGCCGGTAGGAATCCATTCCTTTCCCTAAATTGTGACAAAATGTCTCAAGACGTTGCCAAATGTCCACCATCTCCACTCTCCCCTTCTCTCCGCTGACAATCACAGATACACACAAAAGAACAAAGAGTGCCAGAGTGATAGGAAAGAGACTCTTAGATGAAGATAATGACAAAAGTTTCTCTGGCAAATAGAATCTCAACATCTTTTATTTCTTTGTCTTACAAACTAAGAAGGACTGAAACCAAAGGACTCTCAACCCCAAGAGTCAGGGAGGAAAGGTGTTGCAGTCTACAAGGAACAGAAAGTGAAACCCAGAAAACGCACCTGGAAACGTGAGTCCAATCCGAAACGGATAAAACAGTCTGTGGGATATGGAGCTGAGGGGAGGGAAAGCCTTCTTCGGAGAAACCCGCGAAAGTGCAGATTGGGCCACTTCCGCATGTGAGAAAAACGGGACAGAGAGAAAGAGACCAAGAGGCAGGGCTTTTGAAGAGAAGTTCTGTTGTTAACAGCAGAACTCTCAGCAACTAGTTAGCAATTAATTCATTCATTAATTAATTCATTAATTGCTAACTAGTTGCTAATGAACTAATTTGTATGCAGAGTGTGGATATAACTCTTAACACAAGAGTAAAGAACAAAGAGTTTTAAAAATCAAAACAGTACATGCTTATTATAAGAAATTTAGAAAATATATAAAGTAAAAAGAAATTCATTGTTCTGCCATCCAAAGACAGTGATTGTTAACATTTTGGTCTATGTCTGTCAAGTGGTATATTATGTGACCATTATTATGACATACACACACACACACATACACAGCTTAGTTTTTGTTAACTATTACTACATAATAACAGAATAGTTTCTTACGCTAAAAAATGTTTAATGGTAGGACAATATTCTATCCAGTATCATGCTATTTTTCTTAATTCTTTCCCCTATTGTTAGATATTTAGGCGGTTCTGATTTTTTCACTTTTATTGTAATGTTGCAATAATAATCTTTATGGAAAATGTTTTCTACCACAATTTTGAGTTATTTTCTTAAAATATATTTTCAGAAATATATTTCCTAGCTAAGTCAACAGTTTTTTGAAGGTTGAGAATTTCTTAGTATTATATTGCCTTATAATACCAGCACAGGGAGTAATCGGTAGAAACTTAGTCAATTTTTTAGTGACTATAACTAAATTTCTATTAATTTCCAGATCTGTTTCTCAAATTGCAACCTGACTCTTACCTGCAACAGAAGCAAAGGTAAATTTTCGGGAGTGTACTCTCTTCTTAGGCAGGTCTCTAGCTCCCTCTGCATGACATCTGCTTGAACAACAAGGGGCTTTGACTCAGCCACCTGAACCCCCGGCAGCAGAGCAGCCAAACAAAAAAAAAAAAATTAGGAAGAAAAACTATCATTGTTCACGACAGCAAATGACATTCAATTTCTGATAGCTTCTACAACATATGTTATACTTTTATACCTTGGTTTCCAAATAACAAATTATAATATCACGAATCAAGAAACTGTAAAATTTTAAAATATCACAAAAAGTAGGTACCTCCAAAGAAGTAGTAGCCTGCTCTGATCTAGTAAGCCTTGGGCTATTTTGTTCTCATAACACTGTCAATAATATCAGCTGATTGTTTGCAAAAATAAAGTTTTCCTGCTAAATGTTTTCAAAAAGTTAGTAAAATCCAGTGTATTGTTGTATTACAATACAATTGTGTATTACAATTACATTCTCCTACTCACCTGTAAAGTTTTATTTAGAGCCAATTCCCTTTCTCTTCTAAAGTAAGAAATGTCCTTCGGTATTCGAATAGAGCTGCAGAAAGATTTATGCAATAGAAACTGTGATTATATAAACTGTAATAAACCAAATTATAGATAGGCCTTGATACTCTGTAAGTCTTCACAATTGCTCATTTCTAAATAACTATGTCAAATTATACTGGATTATTGAGAGTATTTTAGTAAAGACCATGTGCTTCTGTCTTAGTCTGAATCTCTCTTGTGTCCACCTCATGTTTGCTAAGCCTTTCCGTGGGCCATTTTCCTTTCCTTCCCCTAACATGGTTTCTCCTACTCGCCTTGATTTACCTCTCTATTTTCAATTCCAGAGTACCGGGGATAGGCACAATGGTGAAGATTTTTCTTTTCCTCACCTACATTTCCTCCAGTAACCTCATCTCTAATGAGTACTGTGCTTATGAGACGTCTCTCACACTACATAAAACTAGTATCAAGACATTTAAACAAGATATTTTTATTTTTGTGTTCTTGCTAATTTATCAAATATGAAATACTTTGGAAATTATTTTAACGGAGTTGTACTGTCCAAGCCTAGTCACAAAGGAGTTGTTTGCGCCAGGGGCTCTGACCTGAGAAGGCACAAGCAACACTGCTGTGGGGCCCAGTAATGCGGGGGGGGTACCCTGTGAATGGAAGAAGGGAGATCTCCCCGTCTGGGGTAAGTACACCCCAAGGCTTGGCAGCTTTGGGAACATCAGGGTACAGCAACCCTGGTATAGACATTGCTTTCTCAAGATGAAACTTTGCAGACATTGGCAAGGAAGCCACAGCAGGTAGCTATGAAACACACACGAGAAACCATCTAGAGATCTGAGAGGGATTGTAGGCAGTGAAATTTAGGTTAATGTTGTTCATATGACCCTATTAGTCCCCATGGGGAAGTTTTAAGGAAAGATGAAAATAATTTGTATACTTGTCAGCAGTCCCCCTACCCCTACTTTAGGCAGTGGTCCTGTGAAAAGACCAGACAGGAGGTCCCTCAGCCGCATGAGTCTAAGCAACTCACTGAGCCATTTGTGTGGAACTCCCAACTGAAGCTGGAGATAATGTCTCCCTATCTCCTCACAACTTGGCTTTGATGAAAAAAATGAGGCAAGCTCTGAAAAAGCCTTAAGAGTAAAAGCATTAGTAAATCAAAGCTATAGCTTCTGTGAGTACTAGGTGCCTGAATTCTGGCTGCAGCCTCATGGAGGTGGAGAACCAGTAACCAACTAGAAGGGGAACAGGCAGTCAGGGAAGCAGAAGAAACCCATCCCTTTCCTGCCCTCTTGTCTTCTAACTTTTTTGGCATGCTGGAAGATTGGGCAGTGTCCTGGGCTTAGTTGCCTTAACCTTCTCTTTCTCAAACCATGTTTTTCATCTCAGTTCATCTCAAACTGTCTATGAATGACCTAAGAGAGTGGTGTGTACCTCGACCCACAAAAATTCACCCATGTGTTCATCTAGTGTTGTTTATTCGACATACATTCATTTATTCATTCAGCAAACACTTATGAGACACTTAACCACTACAGCAACCTGGGCTTATGGGGGTAAACAGACAAGAGAAAACAGGAAAAAAAAAAGAAAAAGAAAAAGAAAGAAAAATGACCACGGCACCATTACACGACAATTCTTAATACTTTTTTGAATCTAGTAGGTAATGAGAATTCTAAAGTGATTATTTGAAGTGGACATTTTCCATTTTCCTTGAACTTCAGAACCTAGCACAACACCTGGCAAATAGAAGGTGCTCAGTATTTGTTGAATTAATCGGTAGATACTTCCAGGTACAGTGTTTAGTGGTTTGGGGGGTAGAGAAATACAAGTGTTTAGAGATTTCCCATCACTCTATTCTAAAAGATAAAAGAGATTTCAGAAAGCCTTTCTATCACAATGTACAAAGAGGAGCTACTTGTTTGACACCGAGACACTGAGGTTGTAACAATACTGACACTTGATCATTGTATGGTGTCTTCTAGTTTTCAAAGTGCTTTAACATGCATTACCTTACTTAATCCTTGTAAGATAGGCAAGTTACATACTTGTAACCTCATTTTTCACAGAAAGAAACCAAAGCTGTGAGAAATAATGATTTGTGAGGTTCCATTACCTTTCTACTTCATCATACAATCTTTGATCTGCTTCCTACAACCAATGGCTTTAAATACCAAATTATAAAACACACTAAATACTCGTTCTTCAGAATCATCTATGGAATGAGGTAGTAATGCACTTATTTGCTGCTGCTTCTCCTGATCTTCCCTCCCCAGTCCTCACCATCCACATTGTGTTTACTTGGCTACTCAACCTAACAGGGCCTTCATATCGTTCCTCTTGATCAAGTGTAGCAATAACAGAAGACACTGATTGGAAGGTCTTGAGCCCATGAGACTTGCCACTTAGGGGCTGATCTGGTTACCTTGTTTCTCCAAAAGAGATTGCTATCATTGGCAGCATTTTCCTATGGAAAATTTCCTAATAAAATACCATTTTGCAGAGTTTATTACTGAATATCTAGCATTATTTCAGTTTTTATATGCCTCATCGAAATCAAGGTCAAATTCAATTAAAATACTTTTGGTAAAAATGAGACCTCTTTGCACTGAGTATGATTTGTATAATAGCATCTGGAACTTTAAAACAATGGTATTTGTGAAATGTAAGAGCACTTTTCTATTTTCCTTGGTAGGATATTGCCTCTAAATGTCTTGGCAATACTAGAATATAAGGAAAACTCACGGCCAGTCATAAAATCTGAGCTTGAGATAATGCCAATTGTCTGTATAAAAACAAGAGGGAGCTGATGGAGGTTATGGGGTGAAAGTTCTCACTGCTACAATTTACCTGTAAGCTCGATGAGTCTCCTGTTCTTCTATCTCAGACTTTAGTTCAGTCAGTTGCAAAGCCAGTTCTTTTTCTAACTGCTGGATCCTTTCTGTGGAAGCAATCTTATAAATTTCATCCATGATTTGCACTTACTGCTTTACTATATCCCTGAAAAACAAGAGTACAAAGTTTGTGTGGCTGACTGACTCCCTCGGTAACCATTCGTTACCCAGTGTGTGACTTTGTCCCTCTTTCTTTAAGAAGCCATGTCAACTTTGTGAAAGTGCATGCTTTTGCAATTTGAGGAAACAGGCTGACTAGACTTGTCATTTATGATTTAATTACCATCTAGTAAACAGTAGAGAAAACAGAAATCAGAACCTCCATTGACTATGTTGAGCCCAGTTCACCTTCAGAAACATCCCCACTCGAGCTCTGATGATGGTGGTTTATTTAAATGAGAATGCATCCCTCTGGCCCAACCCCTGTAGTCTTCATAAAGTCACTAAATGCTATTAACGGCAGTTAAGGTTGACTTCTAGTATCACTTCAACTGGAACAAAAAAATAGGCGAGTACAGGGGCCCTCCACATGCCTAGAGCATTTCTCCATAAGCCTTTTGAAGCCATGAACTTCTGACGAGGGAGAATATATTGAGGATGGAAAGCAACCTAATATATCATGATCTTTGCACTTTGGGGTTTGGAAGAAAATCATACTTATGCATTTAAATGTGCTTTCTTAACTTTGAATGCTTGTATAGTTGACAATCCCTTAGCCCTACCCCATCCAGCTCACAGCCTGTCAAATGCAACACGGTTATTTACTAATTACTTACTGTCAGTATTCTAATTAACAACATAGATTAACTACATAACTCAGAATGGAACCCACAAATTGCAGGGGATTCAGAAGACGGTGTGTTTCCTGTGCTACTGCTGCTACTCTCCTGGACAGGTGGTGTAAAATAACTCTTGGGTCACATTAGAGAGGTTTAGAATATTTAACCCTTCCCTTTTTCCTTTGAAACATCTAGATTTTTCATTTTTCCTTTCAGAGATATTTCATTTTCACAAGTTAATCTGCTATCGTTCCATCAAATAATTAAGCTGTAGAGATGTTTTGTGTAGAGGCTTCCTTTGGGGCCTATTTATTCTTTTTATAAATATTAGAAATGGAAATGAGCATCCATGCTCAGTCTAGGTTTTGAACCTGCTGAGTAATAAATCTGTCATGTTTGGCACACTGCTGAAGCTCAATAAAATACATTGTTGTTCCTAGCAAAAGTAAAATGTTGTTATGAAAAATATTTGCCACTTGGCAGTGTCCTTTCAAGTTGGGCAAACAGTTAAACAGCTGCCTTAACAGCTGCATTCCAATCAGCGGCCAAGAGTGGAAACAACATAGACTGGCTGATTCATTTTCCAAAGGATGGACATTCTGCCTTCATTTCCTAATCAGTTTCAACACTTCAGAGCTCAGAAATGAGAACATTTAATCCTGTGCTGTTTAGCTTACTGCATAGTAAAGTATTCACAAAATTTACATTAGGAGAGGTCAGTCTTTGACAACTGTCCATGAAGTGGATCCAACATGAAGAGGAATCCATGCCTGCTGAGCACACACATCTAGTGCTAAAGAGACAAACAACTTTGTGTATTGGAAGGTGGGATAGGGTGGATTCCATTTCCTGAGCACCTACTCTGTATCAGGCAGGCACTGGGCCCTCCGGTAAGATTTCTGAAAAGAGATATTAAAATATCACTTCAAAAGCTTTAAAAAAATAAGTACATTTAATTAACTATTGATTGTAACAAATAAAAACTCTGCCTAAAAGTGGTAAAATCTAGGGGCGCGTAGGTGGCTCAGTCGGTTAAGCATCCGATTTTGGCTTAGGTCATGATCTCACAATTCTGAGTTCGAGCCCACGTTGGGCTCTGTGCTGACAGCTCAGAGCCTGGAGCCTGCTTCAGGTTCTTTCTGTCTCTCTCAGCGCCTCCCCTGCTCACACTCTGGCTCTCTCTCTCTCTCTCAAAAATAAACATTACATAATGTGGTAAAATCTAAGCTCTAAGACAAAGATAGTAAGATTAGCTTGAGTAGTGTTTATGGGTGTTCAATGGGTGGTTAAGGTGGGCTTTGATAGGCTTAAGGCAGGCATGTTTAGGAGAGAAATACTGAGTAACTTCAGACTCTTCTAGGAAAATACGATTTCAAAAACTTCAAGGTGACCACTAAAAGAATAGAAATGCAAACTACACCCTCTCAAACAAGTGGAGGTGAGAGGTAGGAATGGATTTCATAAATCCAATAGAAATCAGGAAAAGAGAGAAAAAGAAAAAAGTGTGGTAGAAATAAGTTCAAATATATCAATAATTATAATAAATGTAAATGGATTAAGCCCATCTATCAAAATAAGATTGATATTATTTCTTCCTTAAATGTTTGGAATAATTCACCTATGAAACATCTCAGCCTGAAATTTTCTTTATAGGAGGGTTTTAAATTACAGTTTAAATATCTTTTTTACAAATGTTTATTTATTTTTGTGAGAGAGAGAGAGAGAAAGAGAGAGTGACAAAGAGACCATGAGTAGGGAGGGGGAGAGATATAGGGAGACACAGAATCTGAAGGAGGTTCCAGGCTCTGAGCTGACAGTTCAACATGGGGCTTGAACCCACGGACCATGAGATCATGACCTAGGACAAAGTTGGGCACTCAATCAACTGAGTCACCCAGGTGCCTCTACAGATTAAATATCTTTAACAGATTATGATTATTCGTATTTTCTATTCCTTTTTTGTGTTTATTCTAATAAATTTTTAAAAGAACATTTCATCTAAATAGATAGTTTTTTGGTATAAGTTTGTTCATAATATCCTTTCATATTTTGAGCAGCTTTTTAAAGATATAATTAACACACCATACAATTAACTCACTTAGAGTGTACAAGTCAATGATTTTTTAGTGTATTCACAGTGTTGCACAACCATCACCACAATCCCTCTCAGAACATTTTCACCCTCCCAAAGAAACCCCATGCCCATTAGCAGTTTCTCCCCATTTTTCTGAGTCACCCTACCCCTAGCAATAGGCAGCCACTAATGTACTTTCTATCTCTGTAGATTTGCCCATCCTGGCAATTTTATATAAACGGGATCATACAATATGTGGTCTTTTGTGACTGGCTTTTTTTATTTCACATAATGTTTTCAAGGTTCATCTCTGTTTTAGCATGTATCGGTATATCATTGCTTTGTTTTACATTTTTATTTAAATTCCAGTTAGTTAACATACAGATCATTCATTTTTACAGCTGAATAATATGTCATTGGGTATACCACACTTGGTTTATTCATCATCTGAAGGAAATTTGGGTTGTTTCTAGATTTTGGCTATTATGAATAATGCTTTTATGAACATTCATGTAAAAGTTTTGCCAGATTGTCTTTTAAAGCAGCTGCACCATTTTACATTCTCACCAGCAATGTACGAGGGTTCTAATTTCTCCACATCTTTGTTAACACTTGTTATTATCTTTTTTATTTTAATCATCCTAGTGGATGTGAAATGGTATCTCATTGTGGTTTTGATTTGCATTTCCCCAATGCTAATTACACTGAGCATCTTTCCAAGTGCTTCTTCTTTGGGGAAATGACTATTCAGATTCTTTGCCCATCTTCTTTTTTTTTAAATTTATTTATTTTTGAGAGAGAGAGAGAGAGAGAGAGAGGGAAAATATGAGCAGGGGAGAGACGGAAAGAGGGAAGACACAGAATCTGAAGCAGGCTCCAGGCTCTGAGCTGTCAACACATAGCCCTATGAGGGGCTGAAACCCACGAACCATGAGATCATCACCTGAGCTGAAGTCAGTCACTTAACCTTCTGAGCCACCCAGGTGCTCCACTTTGCCCATCTTCTAATTGAGCTTTTTGGTTTTTTTTTTTTTTTTACTAATGAGTTACAACAGTTTTTAATATATTCTAGATACATGTTTTATCAGATACATGTTTTACAAATATTTTCTCCCATTCTGTGGGTCATCTTTTCACTTTCTTAATGCCCTTTGAAGTTTTTTACTTGTTTAATATCTGTAGGATGTATAGTGCTGTCTCCTTTTACATTCCTAATATTGATAATTTCTGTATTTGTTATTTTATGTTGATCGGTCTTATTAGAGATTTAATAATTTTACTAAGTGAGCCATATTTAGTTTTATTTTATTCTAAATGTCTATTTATGTCTGCTTTATCTTTCATTGATTTCTGCTCATTATGATTCACATATTTATTTATAGTCATTTATTATACCAATTAATTCAATAATACAAATTATATTGAATTATTACTCATTTATTATTATTTACATTTTTTTATTACTAAATCATTTATTATACATTCTTTTAAGTATCTTGGATTTAATTGCTCTTTTCCCGGCTCTTGAGATTAGAGTTTTAGATCAGTAATTTTTAACCTATCTCTAAATGCATGCATTTGAACTATAAATTTCCTTCAAAGCATTGCTTTAGTTACACCACCATTTTAGATGTGCTTTCATTATTTCCCATTTTAATATTTCTTAATTTCCACTGGGAATTCTTCATTGACCTATAAGTCATTTAGAATGGGTTCCAGGGGCGCCAGAGTGGCTCAGTTGGTTAAGCGGTTGAGCTGACTTTGGCTCAGGTCATGATCTCACAGTCTGTGAGTTCAAGCCCCGCATCGGGCTCTGTGCTGACAGCTCAGAGCCTGGAGCCTGCTTCAGATTCTGTATCTCCGTCTCTCTCTCTGCCCTCTCCCTGCTCACGCTCTGTCTCTATGTCTCTCAAAAATAAATAAACGCTAAAAAAAAAAAAAAGAGTAGAATTGGTTCCAGTTTTTGGCTTGTTTTCAATGTGATTCCATCGTGGCCTAAGAACATAGTTTGCGTGTTTTCAATTTTTGAAAATATTTTAAACTTGTTTTATGCCTAACATAGGGTCTATTTTGGTAAATGTGTCATGTACACTTGAATATATATTCTGTCATTGGAAGTAGTGTTCTACAAAGATCAGTGAGATTGAGTTGTTTCATGTTGTTGTTCAAAACTTTAACATTTTTGCTGATTTTTTTGTCTGATTTATAAATGAGATATTGAGATATGTACATCGAAATCTTTGGCAATGACTGTGGTTTTCTGTATTACTCCATTTCGTGTTGATATTTTGGTTTTATATATCTGAAGTGTTATTATTGGATGCTTACTAATAGGATTGTAAGGTTTTTTTTTATTGAATTGAAACTTTTGTCATTAGGATGTCTTTCTTTATTTTTAGTAATATATTAAAAAAAAATTTTTAACTTTTTATTCATTTTTGAGAGACAGAGTCAGAGTGTGAGTGGGGGAGGAGCAGAGAGAGAAGGAGGCACCGAATCGGAAGCAGGCTCTAGGCCCCAAGCTGTGAGCACAGAGCCCAATGCTGGGCTTGAACCCACAAACCGTGAGATCATGACCTGACTGAATTAAATTGGAGCATTTAATTCACTGTTGGATGCTCAACCAACTGAGCCACGCAGGCACCCTGTAGGAATATTTCTTAAAGTTGAATTTATGTCTTAGTAATACAATCACACAGCACTTTGGATGGGTAGTGTTTACATGGTGTGTGTGTGTGTGTGTGTGTGTGTGTGTGTGTGTGTGTATATATATATATATTTTACGTTTATTTCTTTTGAGAGTGTGAATGGGGGAGAGGCACAGAGAGGGAGAGAGAGAATCCCAAGCAGGCTCCACTCTGTCAGTGCAGACCCTGATGCGGGGCTGGATCTCACAAGGCAAAATTAAGAGTCCGGTGCTAAATCTACTGAGCCAACCAGGTGCTCATGGTATATCTTTTTAATCCTTTTAAATTATCTATGTCTTTTTGTCTCTTGAGTTCAATCTGAAAATCTTTTTAATTGGAGCATTTAATTCATTTACATTTAATGTGAGTACTATCATAGTTGAGTTCAAATTCACAATCTTACTATATACCTTATTTGTTTTATTTTTCTATTTGTCCTATATATTCTCTCTTCCTTTATTCCTTCTTTCCTTCATTATTTTAGATTAATCAAGTGTTTTTATTATTCTGTTTTCTCTCTTCTATTAGGTTTTTAATTATACTTGTTTGTTTTCTTTTGGTAATTACCCAGAGTGATGGTTCTAAGACTTCAGTGTGCATCAGAAGCACCTAGAAGACTGTTCAAACATAGATTTCTGGGCCCCACCTCTGAAGTTTGTAATTTAGTAGGTCTGGGGAAGAACTGAGAATTTTTACTTCTAAAATATTCCTAGATGATGTTTATACTGCTACTTTGATAATACTTATACTTTGATAATCATTCCTTTAGATTACAATATGTATCTTTGTCTTGTTATAGCGTACCTTATGCTAGTATTGTTTTTTTTACCACTGTCCAAAGAATAAAAACCTTATAATGATTTATGTCCATTTACTTCTTTCCTACAATTCATGCAACTGTTCTTTTCTTTACTTTTGCATATAAACTCCACATTTTATTTTCGATGCTTTGAAGTTCAATTTTAAAAATTTAATCACATATTTATCTTTTCTGCTGCTCTTTTTTTCCTGAGGACCCATGTTTCCAGTTGAGTTAATCTTCCCTTATCTAAAGAACGACCTTTGATGTTTTTTATGGTGTGAGTCTAACGGATGATGAATTCTCTCAGCTTTTATTTGTCTGAATATTTATCATTATTTCCAAAGGATATTTTAATTAGGTATAAAATTTATACTTTTTTTTTAGCATTTTAAATGTCCTTTTATTCTTTTTTGGTTTCCATAATATCAGCCAGAAAATTAGTCATCTGTCTTACTGTTCCTTTTTATAAAGTAATGTGTCTTTTTTTCTCTTGCTTCTCTGAAGATTTTTATCTTTGTCTTTCAGCATTTCAACTGCAATGTATTTAACTGGGCTTCCTTTGTATATATCCTCCCTATGTATTGGGGTTCACTGAGCTTTAATGTTTGGGCTGATATGAGTCATCAGTTTGGGGAATTTTGTGCCTATTATCTCTTCAAATATTGCTTCTCCATTCTCTTTCATTCTTACCCTTCTAGGACTCTAATTAAACATACATTTGATTACTTCACGATATTCCATATGTCTCTTCTACTCCACTTAATTCATCCCATTCTTTTTGTCTCTGTGCCTCATTTTTAGATATTTTTCTATTTTTCCATCTTCAAGTTCACTATTTTTTGCTCAGCCTAAGCTCTTAAAACTACCCAGTAAATTCTCAATTTTAGCTGTTGTATTTTCAAGTTCTATAATGCATATTATTTTTATAGATTTTAATTTGTCAAAATTATGCGTCATTTTATCCAATTTGCTGATCTTTTCTTCTTTTTCTGTATATGTGTGCATGTGTGTATGTATATAATAATTATTTTAAAGTCCTTATCTGCTAATTCTAACATCTGGATCATCTATGGGTCTGCTTTTACTATCTGCTTTTTCTCTCATCACTCATACTTTCCTGCATCTTCTTAAGTCTTATAATTTATTATATGCTATGTTTGGTGTATAAAAGAACCAATAGGACTGATAATGATGTTATTTTCCCCCAAAAAGGTTCTCCCTTTATTCTGTTAGAAGCATAATTTCAAGGGATGGTCATCTTAACCCCATCAGGAATTGAATTAGCTTGGGTCTGGATTCTGGGTTTAGTTAAGACACCGTTTGCCTCTTCTTTGTCCTTTTTCTTCAGGTGTGGCTTACCTGGACTTCTGATTGATAGCTTGGCAAGTCTCTCTCCTTCAGCCCTTACACACTATGGGAGAGTCAGTTCTGCCCTTTAGAGATTTCAATTCAGCTCATTAGCCTCCTACCTTATGCTGCTTCAAAATCTGGCAAATTTCTTAAGAGGAGAAATTAGACAAGTATTTCATGCTGGCTTTGTCTCTGGTGGGATTTTGTCTCCTAATCACTGTGGACAGAGTTAACTCTGCCTTTCCAATCCAGTTTCCTTTGTGAGTGTGGCCTTATGAGGCTTTTCACTTGTAGCCTGGCTTTTCTCTTTCTCCTCATCCTTGGAACTCTGTCCTTCAAATGTTTTAAGCTTAGTCTCCCACAACATCAAGTTTAATATATGGCAAAAACTTGAGGGAGAGACCTTTCATGTTTGGCATGGTCCCTCTCTCTAGAAGGAGTTTATCTCCTAAAACCCAAAAAATTGAAGATTTTATTCTGCCTTTCTGGGCCAGCTCTCCGGGCTCTTTTATACTCCAACATCCAGCAAATATCCATGGTATATTTCCAACTTCTTTAGATTCAAATCTGGTATGTCTGCACCCAAGGTCTTCAAAAACTCACCTGGCTTCTCTTTGTCCCAGTAGAGTCTCTGTGCCAAAAACAGAGTCAATATGACCAGAATTGGTAAATGATCTATGGAATAAAACAGCCAGGGATTGTTAGCTCACTCATGAGAGCACTTCCTTTTCTAGAAATCTAGTTTGTCTAGGCTTTGTTGTGTCCATAACTTTCCAATGACTTTACACATATAACTTCGTAATTTATGTTTCAGTGGAAGCCTGGTCTTTCTACTAAATTTTACCTAAAGTAGAAGTCTCAATACTTACTTGAGAAGTACCACACACAATGTATTTTGGTATTTTCTATCCTATTTCATTAAAAACAAACTTCCAGGGGTACCTGGATGGCTCAGTTGGTTAAGCATCTGACTCTTGGTCTCAGCTCAGGTTATGATCTCATGGTATGTGAGTTCAAGCATTGCATTCTGCTCTGCTCTGGCATTGCAGAGCCTGCTTGGGATTCTCTCTCCCCTCTCTCTCTGCTCTTCCTCTGCTCACACAACTCTCTCTTTAAATAAATAAATAAACTTCAAAAAAAATTTAAAAAATAAAAAACAAAACTTCTGGTCACAACTCACTATTAATCAATGTCAGGATCCAATAATGAATCACAACTTCTATCTTCAGAAAAGCTGGTCTAACAAGTGTCTGGGAAAAACCAAGGTGTCTGGCTGTTTGGAAGGCTTATCAAAGGGATATGGATTAAATGAACCTCAATCCTCTTTTAATATTATACAAATTCTTGAAATACGAAATTCTGCCTGTATTTTTTCCTTGAGTCTGAGTCAGACTCAACTTCTCACTGAAAGGCGTGGTAAATTTAATTTTGTTCTACCCTGTCTTTTTCCTCAATCAAAATCAAATTTTTATGATTCATCTTAGTCATTACTATTACAATTCCATGAATCCAAAGTTTCTATTATTTAGTCCACAGAGATAATGGCAATTTCTTTTTAAAAAATCTACTCTCCTACCACCTCATACCCGTCAGAATGGCTAACATTAACTCAGGCAACAACAGATGTTGGTGAAGATGCAGAGAAAGAGGATCTCTTTTGTACTGCTGGTAGGAATGCAAACTGGTGCAGCAACTCTGGAAAACAGTATGAAGGTTCCTCAAAAAATTAAAAATAGAACTACCCTATGACCCAGAAATTGCACTATCAGGTATTTATCCAAGGGATACAGGAGTGCTGAAGGGGCACATGCACCCCAATGTTTATAGCAGCACTATCGACAATAGCCAAAGTATGGAAAGAGCCCAAATGTCCACTGATGGATGGAGAAGATTTGATATATATATATATATACACACACACACACACACACACACACACACACACACACACACACAGTATTACTCAGCAATCGAAAAGAATGAAATCTTGCTATGTGCAACTACGTGGATGGAACTAGAGGTAATTATACTAGGCGAAAGTAGTCAGAGAAAGACAAATATCATATGATTTCACTCATATGAGGACTTTAAGATACAAAACAGATTAACATGAGGGAAGGGAAATAATATAAAAACAGGGAGGGGGACAAAAACATAAGAGACTCTTAAATATGGAGAACAAATAGAGGGTTGCTGGAGGGGTGGTGGGAGGAGGGATGGGCTAAATGGGTAAGAGGAATTAAGGAGCCTACTCCTGAAATCATTGTTGCACTATATGCTAACTTGGATGTAAATTTAAAAAATAAATTAAATTAAAAATTAAGAAAAACTCTACTCTCCAAAGTACCCCCCCTTAATCTTGGCCTTTTCCCTGTGCATTGTTAGTTCTTTTCCTTTAAGTTATAATAACTACCTCAGTATTTGTTTGTGAAAGGGTTTTCAACTACCAAGGACCAAAAGAAGCATGTGTGAAAGCAAAACTGACACATTGCTCTGCTGCATCAGTATATGTATACATCATAATCAGAAAATAAAACAACTTGCACCCTGAGAGAAACAAAACAAGCAAACAAAAACAGGGTCACTGTGTCTAATTCACTTTCCCAAAATAAAAGAATCCTTATGTTTTGTTTAGAAGTACTGACTCATAAACACAATTTTATCAATGTTTACAATGTTGATTTGTGATAACCTTTGTAGCTATGACAGCCATGTGAGAAAATTGCCATCTTTTCTATCATGAGCGGACTAACTACAAGCTAATAGTGTCGATAATTTTGTGGGGGTTTTTTCCCTCTTGAATTTTTTTAGACATTTTAAAAAATGGTTTTATTTATTTATTTTTGAGAGAGAGAGAGAAAGAGGGAGCGTGAGCAGGGGAGGGACACAGAGAGACACACAGAATCTGAAGCAGGCTCCAGGCTCTGAGTTGTCAGCACAGAGCCCAATGCGGGGCTTGAAATCACGAACCGTGAGATCATGACTTGAGCCAAAGATAGATGCTCAACCAACTGAGCCACTCAGGTGCCCACCCCCAACTCTTGTATTTTTTCTTTGGTGAGCCAGTCATTTTAAACTTGGGAGTTTCTTACAAAATCTTCTTAAAAGTGAATTTTTCTTTAATAAATCCTTTGTCTCTGAGTATCTCTTTGACAACTCTATAGATTCTACCAAGATTTTATGTATTTATCTACTGGGGATAGATATTCACCAGCCAGAACCAAGCAAACTGCAACTTAAGGGCTCTTTGAGTTATACCTTTTTCCAGTCCTAGGGTGAATCTTCTGTGGAAATAGGGTTCTAGTTTAGTTGATTCTATTTATTTTTTATGACTGATTCTTGTTTCCTGGTTAAGTCTGGTTTTCATGCTAGTTCTGATTTGTACACAACCACTATTTCTCCCTTGGCAGCAGCTATGTTGGTAATACGGTTTGTAATGGTCTGTCTGGTCTTTATGAGGTAACAAATGACAGAGTATTTGACTGTATTTTATGTTTGTCATAAGCAATCTGTTAGCTCCTGTCATTTGAGATACATCTTTCTTTGCCTTTAGGTCTTGAGACCTTGATTTAGTCAAACTGATGACTGGTTTCACTAGTGGTTGGAAAGTTGCTAATATCACTGCCTATAGTACTCATTTATTTTATTGCCACCTTACCATTGGTGAAACCCTCTATGTTGTTTTCATGTTGTGTGCCGCTCTGATTCAAATCAAGATAAAATTATTTTCGTGCCCACTGGAGTAAAGAGCAGCTATTGGAGATCTGGAGCTGCAAGCAATCAGCCAATGAGATTTTGTACCTTGATTACATTTGATTCATCTGTGGCTAATGTTATAAAGCCAAATTGTTGGTTCTTTTAGTGTGTTTTCTAAAAACCTTCTTTCCTCCTCAAAAAGGAAGGTACAACTTTCTACAATAGTCTATTTACAATTACAAACTTTCTCTGAAGCCAATTTTCTCTGGCCCTTGGGACACTATTAGAGATTAATGGGCCATAAAAGGTGTCATTTGAACATACTATATAAGGACATCTAATTTCAACAGGCAAATTTACTATGAGAGAGGACAAAATATACACAATGAATAAGTTTTGAAATGGTTATTACATGGTTTTAGAGCAAAGGGTAGAGACTTTGGGTTTTGCTTGAATGGTACAAGCATTCTACAAATAAGCCTGAGTTTGTGATGGAGTGAGAATGATTGCCTTTGACTTGCTTAGAGCTTCATGATCCCTGCAAGAAATCTAAAAAGTTCTGGTGTGTAATTTTTACCCTCTCTCCTCTCAAAAGAAAATAGGAAAGCATAAATAAATGAACAAGCCAGGTAAAGATGTACAAAAGAGCTTGGTGCCCAAAAATAAGGTGTTAATAAATCTAAAGTTGTGCTTCCAGCTCAACCCACAAATCTGACTGGAAAATTACTACAAAAAATAGCCTTGTTTACAAGTTGACAAGATAAGTAATGAGATGCAAATTGATAGCAGAGAGAAACACAGAAAGAAAACTTTAGTACCTTTAAACAAAACTTGAAGAGTTCCTAAATATTTAGTATGAAAAACAGAAAAATTTAAGTAATCATGCTCCCAATCAAGGGGAATCCTTGGACAAATTAGACTGCTTTAATAATGCTGTTTTGAAACAGTTAGGTGTCTCCTTTCTTATTTAATTACAGTGTGAATTAAAATGTTAGTATACTATTCTAACTTAGGCAAGACAGGTTTGTTTTTCTCATGGAAAGCCTAAATAATTAAACTTTATACTTTTCTAATTCTTAAATGAATATTAAACTGAGTTACTCATTTAATTAGTAATATTTGGATATAAATTATATCTAAGCAAGTCATTTGTATAGAACAAAATAAATACTGGGTCAACAAACATAGTTTAAACATACCCTTGTCTTTTGTTTTTATACATTTTAAGTGAACATTAATTAATAGGTTGAAAAGATATATATGAAAAACTGAGGTATGTTGGTATACATGTTCTTTCTTGAAAGAAATGTGTTTTAAATTACCTGTACCCTTCTTTAGTCACTTAATCATATCTTTTCTCCTCTGACAACTTTTTTTTGATATGGCATTTCCCAAATTCAGTTCCAAAATCCAGAATAGTAAACTATTACTATGTCTTCTATATAATTTTCTTTGGGATTTCCCAAACAGTCGCTAGACAGCCCCAAAATTTTGCTAATTTATCCTATAAAAGGAGGAATACTAAAAATAATTAGATATGTTTGGTATACTGCAGAGTTTTATTAGCTCAAAACTACTGTAAAAGTCATTCTGCTTATCGAATCCTACATATGAAAAGAACTTGCACAACAGTTAAAATGAGCTTAAACTAAGTTAATTACATTTAAATAAAATGTATTACTATAAATATAAAATAAAAGTATTTTTAGCAATTGTGTAACTTTCATGTTGGACAGAAGTATACTCATGTTCATATACAAAGATTAGCACAGTAACTATTTTTTAAACTTTATTTATTTTTAAAGTTTATTTGAGATAGAGAGAGAGAGAGAGATACGAGCAGGGGAGAGGAAGAGAGAGAGAAAGAGGGAGAGAGAGAATTCTAAGCAGGCTCCATGTGGTCAGCACAGAGATCTATGTGAGGCTTGATCTCATGAACCACGAGATCATGACCTGAGCCAAAATCAAGAGTCAGATGCATAATCAACTGAGCCACCCAAGCACCTCCAAAATTGATTTTTTGAAAGGAATATTTTATTTGCAGTTGACAATCCTAAAGATATTTTATGAGATAAATTAAAAGAACCTGGAGACTTTTTAATGCCTACTCAGTCCATAAATTATCCTCTCAGGATAATCATTGACTAAATCCTTATAAAATGATTGTGTTACTTCAGAAAAAAGATTCCACTTCCCACTATTCTAGTGTTGTTGGCCTTTACAAAATTAACCTAAGCCATTGAGTCGTGTCATCCATGGACAGTTTCTGCTTTTTCGTCAAGTCCCCATGGTAAGTTACAGAGCAAAAACGGAATCTTCTGGAAGAAACATGAGAAGAATGAAAGCCTTGGTAAAGACTTACCATACGCGTAATTGTTGACTCTATAGGGAGGAGACTCACGGAAACAGATTTTTCAGTATAAACTGGTATCAGCATGACAAAAAGATATCTGTCAGACTATAAAAAGACAGAATCAGGATTTCTAGGATTCTTTAAATCCAGAAGCAAATGACTTCAAGAAATTGAGTGTTTCACCTTAAATCAGAAAAACAAGAATTTTTAATTATGGTGAATGCTCTCTTTCTAATGGACACACATTATTTTGATCTATCTATTGGCTACACTTATATAAACTTGTAGAAACATTCCTTAAATGATATTATGTTCCAATGGATCCCTTAGAATTGCAGGAAAAAATTATTTGAAAATTCTTATTATAATTTATAAGTAACAGACTGTCAGGAAAACAAAAATAATGATTCTGGAGAAAATGACATGTAAATATGCCAAAAAATGGTAAAAAGTTGTTAAATATTACACAAAATGCCTTTACTAAGTTTCCTTACTTTTCATAGCCATGCAGCTATTTAGCATAAGTTCAATCAAAACCTGTTCTCCTTCCTACCAAGTAGGAATTTAAAAACTGCTTCACTGTCTGTGGCTCTGCTTCAAATCCATTAAATTTGGTATGGCAAATCCATTACTAAACAAGTTCCAAGCAATTCGACTGAACTGAATGGCTCTTGGCTCCTGATTTCAGTATATGAGCTGATAAAAACAATATCTTACATGTTCAGGAATGACAGCCTTAAAGATTTTACAAAGCCTCCAAAGTTAACCCCTAAATTTCAGTATCACAAGTCTCTAGTTTCACTATCCAGATTATAAAAAGATCTCTGTGCACTAAGCATCACCTTTTATCACATCCATATAATAAAACTGACCAAAAACATAAAATATCAAAGTAATGATACTGCATTATAAAGTCAGTAGGCAAATTTATGTCATCAAAGCCACGCTTTAGAAGGAAATTTGGAGGCAAAATTTACACCTTAACCAGATGGGTAAGCAATGGGCACTACATTCCAGAATCAGAAAACAAAATGAAACAACAGTGTAAAGGGTCAACACAACATATCTAAGTTGTACAAACCTTTCATATTCCAAAGAAAGGTTTGGTCTTTACTCTGCTCTCAGAAGATGACCTCCTAAGGCCTTGGAATAGCCTGCCTGATGATGTTTCTGTCTACCTAGGGACCGTAGTCCTCCCAGACAGTCCTTGCTAACAATGTGATTTATGGTCCACTGTGGCCTTGGGCCATGCAGCATCAGCTTGACCCACGGAGGGGCTGGAGACGGAAGGTTGGCCATATGGGCAGTCAGCCATGCTTGTGTGATCAGGCCATACTGAAAAACCTGGATACCAAGGCTCGGAGGAGCTTCCTTGTTTGGCAATATTGCAAGCATATCATCACACATCGTTGTGAGGAGAATTGAGTGTTTGTCTGCATGATTTCACTGGAAGAGGACAACTGGAAGCTCACACCTGGTGTTTCCTGGATTTTCCCATATGTCCCTTTTTCAGTTGCTTATTTAAACCTCTATTCTCTTGCGGTAATAAACCATAACTGTGAGCACAACAGATTTTCTAAGTTCTGTGTGTTCTTTTGGTGAAATTGTTGAACACAAAGGTGGTCTAGGGGAATCCCGGCAAACAAACCTTGCAACCTTGAGATAAAGGAACATCAGCAAACAATCACCCTGTCTAGTTCCTGCTCCTCAAGTAAATGAAATCTTGAGTCTTTCTTGTAAGTTACTCTCTAATTAAAACAACTATATCTCTGATTTTGGAAATGTTTGAAGATATGTGATGGCCTTTTTGGAAATGGCAATTATGTGAAAAAAGTGCTGTTTTCAACCTTGAAGACAGTATATGCTAACTTGATGACCTAGGTAAGTTTGTAGGTTGCTTTTTTTCCTCTAAATGCTTGTCATATTTTTAATTTGTTAAGGCCGTCCTTCTAAATCTTGGACTCCCTTGTAGATCTTCTTTGCATATAAGCTCCTTTTCTTTTCTAAATGCGTTAGCCTCTGAGTGGCTTATGTTTTATTTCAGCAGGTGGTAGTTTGAATCAATAGCATTTTAGTACACTCGTTAAGAGAAACTCTACTTTTTGTGGAACATCCATAGGAATGTTCGGAAGTGGCTCTGAGAATCTGAAATCACAGGCAAATATCCTACCCAAATACCAAAGGCACAGCTCTCCATCTACTTGAAAGCTATGCTATAAACGAACAAAAAGTACCCTATCTGAAAATTTAGCTTAGATGCCCAGTGATTAAATTATACCATAAGAGAGAATCAGGATATGTAACAACTGATATAAATTCTTCCAAGTTTATCAGAGAAGCTATATACATATATAAATCATAGAATAAGTTTTTAACATGCCAGTTACTTTTGAGGTTAAAGTAAGAGTAGAAATTCTGAACCTAAAAATAACTTATTTTAACTCCGGTACTGAATTTCCCAGCTTTCAATTTGTTAGCTTAATTTATTTTGGAGAAAGCAAAGATAATAATGCTTTTTATGTTGTGTTCAAGCATTCAATAGTTAAGATATTAATAGTACTATTCTCTCATTTGTATTACATATTTTAGATTTCGCTGTCTCTGAAAAGATATTTTTAAGGTATTAAACATTTTTCTTTTGCTAGAAATTATAAACTATAAAACCAGAAATGTTCCATGGAATTCTCAGGAGTGTTTTTAAATTTAATTTTAAGTGGGTTTCCTGTGTACCAATATGATTTATGTTTTAAATAACACATTTGTCAAGTTAAAAGGATCTACAGTGAAAAAAAATGAAATACTTTCCAGTTCAGCAAGAAGATCCTGGACAACTGCCCTGTAAACATCAATCTTATATTTCAGACAAGAAATTATTCACATTCTGTACTAGTTCGGTAATAGATTTTTCTGAGAAATACAAGTCAATGTACATTTAACTTTAAAGAAAACTAACCAAAAAATACCTTCCAATGATATCTGAACTTATCCTAAAATTTACTCAGTCGGGCTAAGTAAAATTAGGTCAACAGTGTATTATTTTAGCTATGACTAGAAGGTCTGTTCATTTTACAATCTTCCTTTCATAAAGACTAAGATCTCTTTATTTAAGCTACTTTAATAATTTATAACGACTAAACTTTTACGAGTAGGTAGAATCCCATTATAATGAACATCATTCCAGTGTTCCCGATGGCATTTCTCCCTCTGTTCTGAGCATAATACAGAGCTGATATGGCTACAAAGAAATACATTGAAGAGGACATCAAAAGTCACAGAAATATAGCCTCTTAGTAGTACTTTATTTAATGAAGCTATTTTTCAGGTAAGGTATTTATATACTTCACCCACTCACTCATTTAAAAATATTCTATCAGGTCTAGTGCTCAGTAAAATGACATGACTTTGAAGAGTACCATATCAGATTTTTAATTTTTTCAGTGCTGTTGAATGTTGATGTTCAGACATGCACACAGTTTTTCTCTCACAAAGCTTGTTACATTTATGAGTTTTAAAGCTATCCAGGGGTGCCTGGGTGACTCAGTTGGCTAAGCATCCAACTCCTGATTTCAGCTCAGGTCATGATCTCATGGCTCTGTGCTGGGTGTGGAACCTGCATGAGATTCTCTCTCTCCCTCTTCCTCTGTCCCTCTCCTGCAGGGATGCATGCATGTGTGCATTCTCTCTCTCAAAAAAACTTTTTAATTTGAAAATAAAAAAAAATAAAAATTGAAATTACAATTAACACACACACACACACACACACACACACACACACACACACACACAAAACTGTCTTAAGCACCTGCAGAACAAATTTCTTTCCTACCCATAGGACCCATGCTTTATTAGACTGCACACAGAGGCAGCGACTAGATAGCAACAATGGATGAAGAATAATGAGGTCATTTGTTAGGGGATTCACGTTGAATATATTTATTTGGGCCCACATTAGAAAAGCGACATTTCTCCAATATAGGTTGGTTAGTATTTGAAAAGACTGTTCTATAGACCAATAAATGTAATGGTGTGAAGACAGGATACCTACCTGTAAAATATAGAAAACAGATCTGTAATAGTATTTCTGGGATAAATAGTAGATTGCCACAAGCCATGTGGGATATTTGGGAGTATTCCTATTTTAAATTGGCTATCTCTCTTTCCTCCACATCTTTCAAATATATTCCTTTTAAACATTTATTAAAAGCCAACATTTTCTTCCTTAAATAACATTTAGGTCTACATTTTAAATTATAATCCAGTACTCACAGAGTTTCGCAAAAACATTGATGACCTTCTCTATGTGTGATGACCCCGATATTTTCAGTGCTATTCTAATATCATTTAAAAAGTGTTCATAGTGACCCACTAAATGGATTTCACAATCCATTAGAGGGATATGACCTGCAGTTTGAAAAACACTGACTGGGTCCAATGGATGGGGAAGCTGAAATGTAAAGAAATTGAGTAGCTTAAATTCATAAGAAAAGTAAGTGGTAACTAGTCATTTGCATAATTCTCTGCAAGTCAAAATTGGCCTCTAAAATAAAACTTCTCTGTAAAACTATTATTTATCTGTTTTAGTCTAAGTCATTATCACTTGATTTTTTTACCCTCTTTATTCTATACTCCCTTCTCATTTAATTTCAGTGTTTCAAACCCATTTTTCCTACTCATGCCTTGATACATGGTTATGTAGACAATACTTGTTTGAAATTTATACTAAGTGAACTAGTATCTTCAATCAATAAGAATTAAGAATCCTAGACCAATACTGCCATGAGGTGAAAAAGCAAATGAAAGTTATATATACCAAGAAAGAGAAGGAAGAATTACAAATAGGTCAACTTTATCTATCAATAGATGAGAAATTTAGTGGACAAATATTTAAGTATCTTCTTTGGGATGGTCATTATACCTCTATGTCACCTACTGTTTTCTTCCTTCTGTTATATTTCTGTACAGTTTCCTCTATCAGACTATAAGCAACTTGGAGATAGAATTCATGCATAATGTGTCTTTGAATCTCCCATAGCATCTAGCACAGTATCCTGGAGATCAACAAATACTCGATTAGAGATCAGTAAATACTTCCTGAATGAACTACATTTCTTCTCTAATCTCTTCCTCTTAGCATTATAAAATCAAAGAAAGCATGATCCTAAGTGCCTATTGTCTGTACACCCAAAGAAACAATAAAATACTGGAATATTTTAACCAATGATTATGTAAAATTTGGTCACATATCCTTGAAAGATGAAATAGCAGCACAATTGAACTGGTGCCCAAAATAGCAGTACCTGACCCAATATGCTCATACTCCGATGAGACCATGAAAGAAGGTTAACAAAGTTTCATGACAAGTAGTTATCAAATATTTATTGAGAGGACTACTTATAGGCTAGCTATTTTGCAGAGTCCTGGGCTATAGTGGTAAGCAAGGCAGGATTGTGCCCTTACGGAGATTTCAGTCTATGGGGAAGACAAACAAATAAATGATAACAAGAAAGTATACTAAGTGCAAAGGAAGGAGAAATACCTAGAAAAGGCAGCTAAGCCAGATTTGGGAGAAAGCAGGCGTATGAAGGGGAGATTTAAAGACGGCTTCCAGGAGGGAGCAATAAATTGAGACCTGAAGAATGAGGGAAGCTAGACAAACAATATCTATGCAGGAAAAATCTAGGCAGAGAATATGATGGATAACTTCACCCTTATTTTAAAAGATTATTCTAGAAAGCTGATTATTTCACAGAACATTTTATCTTTAAAACTTTTTAAAAAATTTTATTTAAATCCAAGTTAGTTAACATATAGTGTAATAATGATTCAGGAGTAGAATTTAGTGATTCATCACTTGCATATCTTTTTTGACAGATAACTCATAATTCCCAACATCCCTCATCCAAGCACATTGGATCCAGTCTCCCAACACTGCAGACTGCTGAACTGATCATTAACAAGATGTATATTATCACAAAATTGCCTTAGAGCATAAAGTAACAAAGGATCAATTTGCATCTCTATTATTTTCTGCTGAAATTGTTAATGCACAAAGGTATACAGTGGACCGGACCATACATATATAATAAAAAATAAACTTCTTCAGTGGGGGTGCTAATTTATAGTTCTAATAATTGCTTGTTGGTATCTAGTAGGATCTTGCACCAAATGAGAATTCAATGACTTTATTCCAATAAGGAGAACACTCCCACAAATCCCACCAGGAAAAAAAAAAATCCACCTGATTCTTCAAATGATTAATTCACAACTACAATAAAAACAAACTCTACCCTAGATGAATTTTAAAACTTTAAGCTTCACAATTTTGTTATGACTAATTCTCCTTACTAACAAAATATGAAAACGGAATTTTATACATGAAAATAAGTATATAGATTATGAAGAAAAAGGCTGAAGCATTGGCAAAGTCTATTTAATTACTAAGAAGTAAATTTAGTTTTACATCAATGGCAGCCATTATAATTTTATTTATCTTCATTTCATTTTAATCAAATGGTGCCCTAGATAATGAGTTTTTTTTTTTCCCCTCACAGATACTATTATGTTGTAGAGAGTTTTGTCTTATTATACATCTGGGAGTTAGCTTAGTTATCTGAAATTCACATACAATTAAATGTTCTCAGTACAGACAGCTTTAGTTACAGCTGAATAGAGTTCCAGGAAACCCCATTAGGAGTTTCACTATTTACTCTATACCAACAATGGCAGCTGGTACATTTTTGGCCACGGTGAGCAGTTCCTCCATTGTGCATAACCAGCCAGACTTTCCCCCTTAGTTTGATTCTCACCACATTGCAATCAAATTTTAAGTTAATTTTTTGATGTCCTGTTACAGATTAAGACTACTCCTTTATAGTTAAAATTGTATTTTGAAAGTAAAAAGGCTATATAAAAATGAGAGAGAGGGAGAGAGAACACGCACTGGTGCGTGTGAGCAGCTGAAAAGCAAAGGGAGAGAGGGAATCTTAAGCAGGCCTCAAGCTGGGGCTTGATCTCATGTCCCTGAGATCATGATATGAGCCAAAATCAAGAGTTGGATGCTTAACCCATTAAGCCACCCAGGCACCCCTCAAAAACAACTTTTAAGTACACCATCACCACTAGCTAGCTATTTTAAGTATCTCCTTTTATCTTACACTGCCGAAAAATGAGCATTTCCCTTCAACCCTCCTATCTTCAGCTAATACCCGGTAAAAATGGCTAGGTTGCTAATGACCTACACAAGTACAGTTAACTCAAGATTCCAACTGCTATTTCCAGAATTGGAATACTCACAATACCTCCTGCTGTTTTAAACACTCAAACTTTCTAGTTTCACAGTTTCATCCAAGTTGAGACCTGTCTTGGCTAGACAGTTCCAATTTCATTTTTTCAATTTCTGCTTAAATAAAAAACAAACCAACCTGGTTTTCACTTAAGTGAACAAAATCCACGATATCCTACCGAGTCTCTGCCAGGCAGAGCGCAGCTGCGGCGTTGCTATGGCAACTCTTGTACACCGGCCACAGATTGCCCCTGTCCAAGAAGGAAATCATTTGCTCCACCCCTGAGAAGTCAAAGGCTCTGGTGAGCAGCAGTCTGTGAGCAGGACACATTTTTAGTTCAGTAGCTGTGACGGAGCAACAAGAGACAATTCTTTAGTGTTTCTCCATAATAAATATCACCCAACAACCAAAACAGACTCCAAATCAAGTTGCCGTGTGTGATTATGTATTTCTGCACCATGGTAAGATTATATTCTTTACCCACTCTCACTAGAAACCTGAGCTAGGGAATAAGCCAGAACCATTTCCTCATAGACATACAGAAAAGAAGAAGAAAAAAAACCCCAAGTAATTAGAATATTCCAACTTTTATGAAGAATACATTTTGGCTCTTGCTTTCAGGCTTTAACACATGCAAACTCAGGTTGTCTGACAATTTTTGGTGGGGGAGGGGAGTCAGACTTAACATTTATTAAGTTTTTACTCAATGCCAACCCTTCTGTCGGGTGCTTTCTATGACATGTTACTTCACTTATTCCTCACAATGACCCTGTGAGTTAGGTAGTAATAGAATCCCTACTTTACAAATAAGAAATGGAGTCTCTGAAAAGTTATTTGATTGTCCAAGCTACTAAATGGTGGAGTCACAATATAAACCCAAGTCTTCTGATTCTGAAATCTTACGGTTTTTCTCCTACACTACACTGATTTTCCAAGAAAATTCTCAGTGCTTAACTGAAATATTCAAGCGTTCCCAAAATGACTTTGTTTTTGTTTTACCAATACAGTTTCACAAGTGATGACTTCACTACTGATAAACCGAGTGTAGTCAGCCACTTAACTAAGTGCATGGAAAACAAAGGCATAGAAAGATTGAGGGCTGCCATTATGGTCCTGGTGAGTTTTTCGCTTAGTTTAAACTACAGCACTCACATTCTTAAGGAGGAAAGGTAAAGTTGAAAAGTAGGTAAGGTGACGAAAATGAATTTAGATGAAGCACTCTGTGGAACGTCTCTGGGGCTGAAGTAGCTGCAGAGGAGAGGGAAGAAGAGTGGGTGAAGGACACATGCAATATTTAAACCAGAGACAATCTTTCACCTCTATCATTAGTTACTTTCAATGATAATTTCAAGTATCCATCTGTCCATTTTCAGTTATTTCTCCACTTCAGGTCTGGAAAGTTCCTCTAACTTAGCACCTCTGCTCTCAGTGAGACTGAATCAGTTTTCTTCTTCCCTCACCAGAAGTTCTACAGTTACCCCCTTTTTCCCTACACACTTTTAGGGAATTTCTAAGTAGGATGGTCTTTAGCATGATTGCTTTTCCTAGCTCCCTAAGATCTTGACCTGAAAATTCTTTCATACCTATAGCTTGATCATTCCCCCAGCTGTAGAGAAATATACCTCCAATTCTGACTCTTTGGAATCACCATCTTTTAAACTGCTACCCTAGCTTCTGAGTTCCCCCCTTCTATTATGCCTTTTCTGTCGGTCTTTTATTTCTACTTCAGATGATGACTTCAATTCTCTAGTTGCCCCAAAGGATTTCAGTGAAAAAAACCAAAAAAGTTCAAAAGAGTCATACTAGTTTCCACAGGTTTCTGGAAAGATAGGTCAACAAGTGTAAATTTATTATAAAGAATACATACACAAAGAAATTGCTTATGACATCCTGACTTAAAAATATAAAAAAATAAAAATGTATATTTCTCTGAATTGTTACTGGATAAGGTAATAAAATGTCCAATTTATTTTTCCTATTCTTTCCTATGAAAGTGGTTCCTAGAAATTTACATTCTCAATTTATCCTGATGAATATTATAAATAATGCAAGGACTAAAACTCAGCAAAAGTTTTAGTGATAAAGGAGTAAGATAAATAAATCACTGGTGTCTGTAAAAGAGAACAGGAATTGCAGAAAAAGGCTTCTGCAGTTGAGTTACTGTCACCTAAAAATTAAGTAACCATGAGTTCTTATTTATAATTGTCACATAAAAACTTGGGCTAAAGGCCTCTTTACAGTGCTCTTCCATTTCCAAAAAAGAAAAACATTCCTTAGCTCATAAAATAAGATAGGGAAGAAGCACCAAGAAAGGCAAAAGGCCTTTCCTTACTCTGTTCATTTTATATTGGTTCTTAAGGTTATAAGCCTACTGAATGAAAAGGTGGAATGGTATCTGTATCTCAAATTTAACTCAATTTTAAATACAATCAATCCAGTATAATTTCTTAGACTTAGCGTAAGAGGTATGCAAAGTGAACAGTCTAAAATATGGAAGGATTAGGTATTTCTGTCAGTAAGAGAAACAAAAACACAGTCATTTATTATTTGGGACTCTTAGGAGGTTGTTATGCATTAATTTAAAAATACTACAACTTGATCCTTTATAGGCACTAGAAACATAATTCAAAATTTCATAAAGGTATTTTAAATTAAAACCACTTTAGACAATTCAAGATCTCATTGACAAGAGTTCATTTAAGGTGACAGTTTTACTATTGTGTTATTATTGTTCCCACATGATATCATCTCTTCTCAATTTCATTTGAAGATTATGGACTTGTACTGGATGAAAGTTGCTGTTCTTCTGAAGAGAGCTGGTTAGCAAACATTTTCTGGGGCTATTTTTTATGTTCTTTGATCCTTTAGGGTTGCTATCTTCTCGCTGAATACCTGAAGCTTCACTCATCTTTGAGTTTTGAACTTTTTGCTGCAGTTTACGGACCTGGAGAGAAAAAACATCTAACATTTTAGTTAAAAAGATATAAAAAAATATATCCTAAAATATATTGGATTGACAGTTTAAAGGTCACATGAAATTAGAAAGTTCATTAAGTCTTTATTGAATACCTATCATATGTCTAACACTGTGCTAGTTTGGTAGAAATATAACGAATAAAACAATCCTTACTCTCAAAAAGCTTAATAGCTCTTATTAGTGAAAGAAAACCATATATGTGACAAGTAGGAATAATTCAGGCTGGGATAACTCTGAGTGGGACAAAAGGTGTTTATTTGAGAAAGCCAGAGCAGGATAAGATAAATGTGGACTGAGAAGATCAATGAGAAACTAAAAGGAAGATTAATAAGAGATATGAAATGAGTAAAAACTGGAGAACAGAGACAAGAGAAAAAAACCTTTCAGGAATGAGCACTGAGTTGATAGAGTTGAATGTATATATACATATTTAACTTAAAAGTATTCCTGAATTTAAAGTATTACTGAATGCCAGTTAAAAAAAGAAGTCTCACTGGGTGGTATCTGGTAACAGTTGACAGAATTAAATGAAACAAACCTATCAACTAGCCAAAACCCTTTCTGCCAAACCCAGTCCATTACTTAGTCACTTATGCATGGGCCTAATTTGTAGAGCTGATCCAGACATTGGCTAAGAACCTAGTATGTGTTCAAGGTTACTTAAATTGCAGAGATTAAATTTATCATGACAAAATGCTTGAAAATTTATACTGCTATAGCTATTATGGAGTATAAATAATTTTTTTCAAAATTTATGTGTGTTAAAATATGACTATTTTCCTATTCCCTCAGATTTCCCCTATGCAATTCTAAGAAAATATATGTTAAATAATCTTTACCCTAACACAATCATACAAAAAAATTTACTTTACTATAGCCTTAAAAGCCAGTAAAGTGAAAATATTTGCTTCAAAAGTTTCATTTCCTCTTTTTCTCTTTATTGGGCATAGAAGAATAAAGGCAGTAAAATTCTGAAATCTTTATTACTTTCCTATAAAAGCGGGGAAGGCTGAACTGTGAGGTTAATACATCACCAACTTATATGAATGCTGACTATTCTATATAGGCAGATAGCTACATGATGTGATTTGAGGGTTCCTGGAAAGACTTCCTCCGCGTTCTGCTCCAGCAGGGTAACAGTGCTAATAATATAACCTATAGAATCATTGTCTTGGGATAAAATATTATATAATTCCATGATTCTTCTGTTGAAATATTAAAATCGTCATGCCACTCTTAGCTCTTAAGCATTCACATGCAAAGACAGAGTCCCCTACCACCACACTAAAGCTAGCTAAGCACAGGTCCCCAGGGAATGGAACACAGCCTAACTTGTTCTGGGAAAGTAGAAACAATGGTTTAGCATTAGAGTACTGCTTCAGAAGCCAGGTTTAGGGTACTGAAATAGAGACCTGTCAACATAAGAGGCTCCATCAAGGCATTAGGGGAGGGAGAAATAAAGGGAAAGAATGTTTAAAGGGTAACCAGGAGGGCTGCAAAGCAAATGTAGCCTCCCTCAAAATTTTCCCAAGGCCATTTCTGAATACATAACTAAACATTCTTGTTCCCCCTACTTTACAATTATCTTGGAGAATTACGTAGGAGGTCATGTTATTCCAATGGGACAGATGGCTCTAAAATACACCTAAGTGATTTCTATCTATCATCTTTTCACTAAGCCACACATACAGACCTTAAATTTGAAAGATCATACAGAGATATACTATTGACTCCAGACATATTATCTTTTTATTAAAAGCTTTTACTAAAGCCTTCTTACATTATCTTGATGCTTCATCAGTTTGGAAATTTGTTCTCCTTTAATTTCCATTTTCTTCACTAAATGCTCTAGTTCACATTCTATGTCTTCACGAACTGAATGACTTTCAGTTTCCTTCATTTGATTCAGTAGTTCTTCGTGCTCCCTATGAAAGAAAAGCGAATATCAAGTACTGTAATGGTTTACACTATATATCTTTGAAATAATTAAACAATATTCTGCTCAATCATAAATTTTTCCAGTTAAATATTAATCTCCATAGACAGTCTCTTTATGTAGAGTTATCTAATTAAATCTACGGTAAATATAAAAGGCATTTGTGATTTGAGATTAGATAAATTTAGAAATATCTTAGACTTAGGGTCTTAAAGAATCTTAGAATAGGGGCACCTGGGTGGCTCAGTCGGTTAAGCGTCTGTCCGACTTCAGCTCAGGTCATGATCTCATGGTCTGTGAGTTCGAGCCCCGCGTCAGGCTCTGTGCTGACAGCTCAGAGCCTGGAGCCTGCTTCAGATTCTGTGTCTCCCTCTCTCTCTGCCCTTCCCCTGCTCACACTATGTCTCTATGTCTCTCAGAAATAAATAAACGTTAAAAAAAATTAAAAAAAAAAAGAATCTTAGAATAAAGTCCAAATTTTTGATACTCCTAGCTAAATGTAATAAAAAATTTTGAAGTCCTTAAGCATTAAAGGACTCTCTTTAGTTCAAACTTTGGATATCTTAATATACGGTATTTAGGAAGAATTCCAACTATAAAAGTATTTGCCTGAAAAATCTCTACATTTGGTGATAGCCTACTCAAAGAAATATTGTCAAGAGAACTAGTTATATCTTCTACAGAGGTCTTAATTCAACTATCTGGCTACCCAAATCTCATATTTTCTGAGATTTTTGTTGAATATATATATTTAAACTTGGGGCTTAAAATATGTATCATATACAGAATCTTGTTTACTATGGATGCTTCAAAACTTATAATGCAGACCAACCAGAGTTTAAAACAAGAAATTGCTTTCCCACTTGACTAATGAAATGGGGCTTAATTAAAAAGATTATAAAAAGCAAAAGGAGAATCTTTCTTATAAAAGTATTTGTGAGTTATAATAATTTAAGGTTATCAGACACCATTTGTTAGAATGACAGTAATAACTGTCTATCAGTTCAGATCTTGGGAACACAGAAACTCCTTAGATTGGAAAAGTAGTAATTAAACACAGTTGAAAATTTAAATACTATCAGTAAATACAATGAAAAATCAGTGACAACAACTCTGCAGATGAAAATAAATCCAAATTTAAGCAGACCTTTAAGAACTCATAAATGGCATTGTTCTTAAGACTGAGACGAAAAAAGATGCCTACAGATCTTGCTACTTCTGTTAAAGAGTAAAAATACTTACATACTCATTTGGTCCAGCTCATCCTGCATTGTCATCAAAAGTTCGGACAAATTGTCACAAATAGAAAGGGAATTTTTTGAGTCAGAAGATTCAGCTTTACACTGGGCAGTTGTTCTAGTAGGCTTGTAGAGACATCTGGGCTGGGTAACTTCGGTAGGTGGCTGAAGGATATGAGGCCCATAATGTTGCATCATCTGCAGGAGGCTTTGCATACCTCTATTCACAGAATGACCTGCACTGGCAGACTTTAGGGGAAAAGAAATAGCTGAGAACAATTTTAAATGGCTCCAGGCATTTAAATAACACTTACAACAAAGCAGGAGTGTGTCTGAACAAGTATCTTCATTTTTTTCCCCCTCTCACCTTCTCATCCATAATAGGCAGTGATTCAAACTTTGAGTAAATTTGCTGATGTGGTCCTCTCTTTAAACATTTAGTTTTCTAAATATTAATAAAGAAAAGAGGAAACAAAAAATTATTTTAAAAGACATTTATGATATGAAGAAATCTCAAACTCAACAGTAAACAAACTGATTAGAAAAGAAGCAAAAAATATGGATAGGCATTTCACTGAAAAGGTCATACAGACGGCAAATAAACACATGAAAAGATCTGTGACATCATTAGCCATTAAGAAAATGCAAGTTACAATGAAATATCACTATACACTTAACAGGATGGTCAAAAGGGAGAACAGTGACAACAAATGCTGGCAAACATGTAGAGAAGCCAGATCACTCATGCATCGCTTGTAGGAATACAAAATAATACAGCCACCCTGGAAAATAATTTGGAAATTTCTTATAAAACTAAACATGTACTTTTCATTTGACCTGGCAATTATACTCTTGGATATTTATCCCAGAAAAATTAAAACCTTTGTTCACACAAAAACCTATACACAAATGTTCATAACAGCTTTATTTGTGAGTCAAAAACTGAAAACAATCCAAATCTCCTTCAACAGGATCCAGCAAATGTCAACACATTCCTTTTATTTCTGTGTAGTATTTTATGTTATAGATGTCCTACAGCCTAATCTCTGATAGCAAAGCAGGATGACCTGGACCAAATGAATATGTAAGTATTTTTACTCTTTATCAGAAGAAGTAGCAAGATTATGTAGGTATCTTTTTTCTTCTCAGTCTTAAGAACAATGCCACTTATGAATTCTTAAAGGCCTTGCTTAGATTGGGATTTATTTCCATCTGCAGAGTTGCTGTCACTGATTTTTCATTGTATTTACTGATAGTATATAATTTTCAACTGTGTATAATTACTACTTTTCTGATCTAAGGAGTTTCTGTGTTCCCAAGATCTGAACTGATAGACTGTCATTCTAACAAATAGGGTCAGACTGTCATTCTGATTACTGTCATTCTAACAAATGGGGTCTGGTGACCTTAAATTCTATAAAACTGCTTCCAGGATCTATTGTGTTGTTATCATCTGTTGTGTCATTTAGTACCTCTTTTATAAAGTATTACAGAATACATTTCTCTGAGTTTAGTACTAGGGGCAGCTTTGCACCTGTGTCTGGCAGAGCCAGCATGAGACAAAGAGACAATCCTTCCTTGTGCCTAGATAATCAAGAGTTTTGGCCCAGCCTTTGAGAACCCACCGAGAAAGTGAGGGGCCAGACAAAAAGCACAGGTTATGGCACTGGAACGGATTAATAAGAAACTTAGTGATTTGGCCCACGGACCTCTAGTGCAGTGTTCTGCAGGTGAGGAAGATATGTTTCATCAGCAAGCCACAATTATGGGACTTAATGATGGCCCATATCGAGGCAGTGTATTCTTTTTGACAATTCATTTTCCTATAGACTACTCCTTGAAACCAAGTAAGGTTGCATTCACAACAAGAATTTATCAATCAATATTTCTCAAATATTATAGTAATGGTAGTATTTGCCTTGATATTCTAAATTCACAGTGATCTCCTGCTTTAATTATTCCTAAAGTTCTTTTATCCATTTGCTCACTGATATATAATCCAAACCCAGATGACACCCTAGTGGCAGAGATTGCACGGATCCATAAAATAGACAGAGAGAAGTACAACAAAGTATCTTGGAAATGGACTCAGAAGTATGCCATGTGATGCTCCCTTAAAGTCAGAATAGCCTGCATTACAGCTGGAATAAACTTTAAATTACTGTCCCTTTTTTGATTTTCTTATCTAGCTACTCCCTTATCAGACTTCATCTTTTAAAATGTTATTTTTTGCTTATCTCCCTCCATTCATTCACATGCTCATCTGACAAAGACTTAAAGTTCTTTCAGTTTTGGACAACAACTGCTTTTAGAAACTATAGTTATTAGGGAACAGTTGCCCAAGATTCAGAAGGAGCATGTGTATTATGTGGCCAATGTCTTCACGCTAACTTGGTTATGAGACTAAAACCATCCCTCACTGCTCTAACACACTTAAGAAATCACCTGACGGGGAGCGAGATGGATGCTCAGTTGTCACATCAAAGGAAGCGGTGTCATTCAAGAATCCATTCTTTTTTAAGCCTTCTGCTGTTAGAGATACTTTACACTCAAAACTGCTGTGACCTGGGGGGAGGGGCTGTGTGGCCCAGTCGGTTAAGCGTTCAACTTCGGCTCAGGTCATGATCTCATGGTTCATGGGTTCAAGCCCTGCGTCGGGCTCTGTCCTGACAGCTGGGAGTCTGGAGCCTGCTTCGGATTCTGTGTGTCTCTCTCTCTTTATCCCTCCCCCACTTGCACTCTGCCTCTCTCTCTCTCAAAAATAAACAAACATTAAAAAAAATTTTTAAAAAACCTGATGTGACTGGAGATTGGTGTTAATTTATGGCAACAGCAGAGCCGAAAATGTGGTATATTTTATACATGTTAATAAGGAATGACATATTCTTGCTCTACAGAGAATGGAAACTGGAAGCCAAATACCCTTTGTATTCCAAAAGGGGGGGTCTCACACATTTTTAAATTTGCATTTAAATTGTTAGGAGACTTGGAGCTATTAGTTAATCTATCTTACAATACACCATTTAATACACCATTGAATAAATGATGCAAGTTGTCAATGGATGAGTAATCAATTTATAGCTCTGCTAGTAAATGATTTATTTTTCAATAAAGTTGTACAAACTGAAAAAAAAAGCTTAGTACTAAGAAAATGTCTGTCTTTCTAAAAAACTGGAATGTTTATTGTTATTTCACAAAGACAGATATACTGACATGCTTCTTTTTGCTTTGATTGTCAAGCAAGCTCGGAACTAGGTTTTGTGCTCACTACTAGGTTTTATAGAATTTTCTATCCTCAAACCTAAAACCATCATCACTTATGTTTTAATCCACATTTTATAGCATTATTGCATGTTTTTTTAATTATAAATCTCTTCAAATTCTTTTTTGAAATGGATAGATATAAATATTAAAAGAGTAAAGAGAAAAACTTTGGCAAATAAGAATAAAATATCTGCCTACCTTTGAAGATTTCTTCTTTTCCTTGGAGCGTTTTTGATTTGATACTGAAGACATTAAAATTCTACTGATTTCAAGTCCAGTTTGAAGCTATAATATTAAAGAATAAGCTTTATAAAACTGATTTTTTAAAAATTTTTTTTGACGTTTATTCATTTTTGAGGCAGAGAGAGACAGAGCATGAGTGGGGGAGGGGCAGAGAGAAAGGGAGACACAGAATCTGAAGCAGGCTCCAAGCTCTGAGCTGTCAGCACAGAGCCGACGCGGGGCTCGAACTCCTGGACCGCGAGATCATGACCTGAGCCGAAGTCGGACGCTCAACCGACCGAGCCACCCAGGCGCCCCTAAAACTGATTTTTAATAAACTCTTCAAAGACATTACAATGAGAAATCAAGTCTCTCAGTTTTTTCCTTTTTTGAGGAAGAAAACTCCAAATACTATTTTTTGTATGTGAAAGCTACTAAGTCTATTGGTAAATATAATCATTTTCTGTTTATAAGAGAATGTGTTACTTAATACATATATACCAATCAAACTGAAAACAGTCTATATCAGGAATTCTTTCATATATGTCAAAGTTTCAAAACACTAAGATTTACTTTTGGCGGTGTATCTAAGTATATAAATACACTGGCTGACTTACTAAGAATTTATTTAGTATAGCAAAAAGAGACAAAACTAACAAGCAAGGAAGGAGAAATTATAGGCTTCAGATAATGAAAACGAAGTATGATAAAAAATATGAGATTAATTTTGATAAATAATATAGTGCTCGATTTACTTCAGATGCTTTGTCTTGAAATAGCTTACGCTGATGTTCTTCTTCCTTAAGTTTTTCCTCTAAATGTTTAATCTTGTCCTGCAAAAGAACAAAAAAAACTGGGATTGTTATATAAAAACTAGATTCAAATATCCTTTGTTCTTTTTCCAAATAGAGTCTTTGGAGTCTTGATTCTTAATAGTTCAGCAAATTAAAGCAGAAAGAAGAAAAATAAATGGCAAAAGATGCTAAGATTTTTCCTGGCTTCTTTCCTATGCTTCTTTACCTGCTATTACATATAAGAGGAACAAAGGGAAGGCAAAGAATGTACATGCAAAGACATTATTAACTTCTAGCAACAAAACTATAATGATGAAACTTTTTTTTAATAGTTTATTTTCAAATTGGTTTACATATAACACCCAGTGTTCATCCCAACACGTGCCCTCTTTAATGCCCGTCACCTCCTCTCCCCCCTCCCTCACCCCCCTCACCCTCAGTTTGTTCTTAGTCTTTGAGAGTCTCTTATGTTTTATTTCCCTCCCTCTCTGTGTCTTTTTTTCCTTTCCCCTCTTCCCCTCCCCCATGGTTTTTGCTAAGTCTCTCAAAATCCACCTATGCGTGGAAACATATAGTATCTGTCTTTTTCTGACTGACTTATTTCACTTAACATAATACCCTCCAGTTCCATCCATGTTGCTACACATGGCCAGATTTCAATGACTACTACGTGGCAATGAGAAAAAAATGATGAAACTTTTGAGGTCTAGAAGGTCAAACAATTACAGCTTGGGTCTCAGTGTTTCATTCAAAACATAGACAAATCACAGTAAATTTCTACTGTGTGCATATTATAAGGATGCAGTTGTTGGCAGAGGGAATGGATAGGAAGACATATTATAAATGTAATATATAGAATATATCAAAATTAGAAGCTTTTGTCCAGTGAAGGAAACAATCAAGAAAACTAAAAGGCAATCTATAGAATGGGATAAGATATTTGCCAGTGACATATCTGATAAAGGATTAGTATCCAAAATATACAAAGAACTTCTAAAACTCAACACCACAAAAATGAATAATCCACTTAAAAAATGGGTAGAAAACATGAATAGACATTCTTCCAAAGGAGACATCCGATGACCATGGACATATGAAAAGATGTTCAATATCACTGATCATCAGGGAAATGCAAATCAAAACTACAATGAGATATCACCTCACACCTGTCAGAATGGCTAAAATCAACAACTCAAAGACAACAGGTGTTGGCGAGGATGTGGAGAAAGGGGAACTCTTCTGCACTGTTGGTGGGAATGCAAAGTGGTGCAACCCTCTGGAAAACAGTATGGAGTTTCCTTAAAAAGTTAAAAATAGGGGTGCCTGCGTGGCCCAGTCAGTTAAGAGTCCGACTTCCGCTCAGGTCATGATCTCGTAGTTCATGAGTTGGAGCCACACATCAGGCTATGTGCTGACAGCTCAGAGCCTGGAGCCTGCTTCGGATTCTGTGTCTCCCTTGCTCTCTGCCCCTCCACTGCTCACACTCTGTCTCTTTCTCTCTCAAAAATAAACATTAAAAAGAATTTTTAAAAAAAAGTTAAAAATTGAACTACCCAGCAATTGCATTACTTGGTATCTAACCAAAGAATACAAAAATACTAATTCAAAGGGATACATGCACACCTATGTTTAGAGCCGCATTATCTATAATAGCCAAATTATGGAAACAGTCCAAGTGTTCACCACTAATGAATGGATAAAGAAGATGTGGTGTGGTGTGTGTCACACACACAGGAATATTACTCAACCATAAAAAAGAATGAGATCTTGCCATTTGCAATGATGTGGATGGAGCTAGAGAGTATAATGCTAAGTGAAAAAAGTCAGGTAGAAAAAGACAAATACCATATGATTTCACTCCTTTGTGGAATTTAAGAAATAAAACGGGTGCCTGGGTGGTTTAGTTGGTTAAGCATCTGATTCTTGATTTCGCCTCAGGTCATGATATCATGGTTTGTGAGATGGGCCCCACATCAGGCTTTGCATTGACAATGTGGAACCTGCTTGGGATTCTCTCTCTCGCTCTCTCTCTGCCCCACCCCTGCTCTTTCTCTTTCAAAATAAATAAACATTTTTTTAAAAAAGAAATAAAACAAATGAACAAAGAAAAAAGAGATAAAGTAAAAAATAGGCTCTTGGGGAGCTTGGGTGGCTCAGCTGGTTGAGCTCCTGACTCTAGATTTTGGCTCGGGTTGTGATCCCAGGGTCGTGGGATTGAGCCCCATGACAGGCTCTGAGCTGGGCATGGAGCCTGCTTAAGATTCATTCTCATTTTCTCTCTCTCTCTCTGCCCCTCTCCCCTGCTAGTGTTCTCTCTCTAAAAAAATAAATAAATAAAATAAATTTTAAAAATTTAAAAGAAAATAGAGTCTTAACTATAGAGAACAAATTCATGGTTACTGGAAGGGAGATGGGGGGAGGGATGGGCTAAACAGGTGATAGGGATTAAGGAATACATTTGTTGTGATAAGCACCAGTGGATGTACAGAACTGCAGAACCACTATATTGTATAACTGAAACTAATATTACACTGTATGTTAACTGAAGTTTAAATAAAACCTTTTCAAAAAAAAAAAACAATTTTGTGACAATGTATGGTGATGGATGTTAACTAGACTTGCTGTGGTGATCATTATGTTGTAAACCTGAGACTAATATAATGTTTTTTTCAATTATATCTAAATTTTTAAAAAATGAAAAAAGCATAAAATATGTTCCTTATTATTTAACAGTTTATACTGTATGTAAGGAAACAAAAGTAATAGACATGGAACAATTAAACAACAAAACAATGAATATAATTTGACTCAGACCATACACACACTCATACATATATGTATATATATATATATATATATATATATGTATTTCATCTTCTCTCCATGCTATGGTTCAGAGTATGAAGACAGTACTATTTCAAAGGGAGAGCTTCCTGAGCATTGGAGAACTCAAGGAAGGCTTCAGAGAGGAAGCAGGACCTGAAGAAGGTCCTATGAAATGAATAAAATTTGGGTGGGAAAAGGAGAGGGCATTTCAGGACGGGATATAGGATTGACTGAACTGCTAGTAGTGAAAGTCTTTTCAATATTCTTTGGGCAAATTATCTGACTAATGAAAATGTTCAGCCATTTCAGAAGAAGCCAAAATTACAGTTTTACATCAAAAGGCAAGCTCATTCGTGCCATGACAGAATGCATTAACTTTTTATCTCCATAGGCAGAAAATCATATCTGGATTACTGAGAGCTGTTAAAGAAGTTTTATGAATCAGGTTTAGTGTACATTCACATATAGGGCAATAATCCTTAACACTAAAGATTTATTGCTGGCATCATCACTTCAAAGAAATAAGTGGGAGCTTACCTCAGCAGTTTTCTGAGTTGTTGTAAGTTTAAAACATTCTTTTTCTAAGACATCAAGCTTTACAAGTTTTGCTTGCAGCTTCATATGATCTTGTTCTTTTTCCCTTTGAAGCTGGGCCTGGAAAGAATAAAAACAAAACTTGAATTTGGCAAGTAATGTCAATGGCTCAAGAATAATACAACTTCTGAGAATTCTGTCATAAGAAACATGTATATACATGTACATATTTAAGGTGCTTATAAGTAAAAAACAAAAAAATACTTTTAAAGAACAAACATAATATACCAAAAAAAATGAGCATTGTCGAAACAAACTCTTCTATGTATGTTTAAGTAACATTTCGACTAAGAAAAACATCATCAGTGAACCATATATTAAATAAACTATTATTTGTAAGGTGACCAAACCTACACATTGATTTATCTTTTAATTATAACACAGAAAAGCAGCTATCAGAGAAATAAAGCATATAGAGAAACTAGAGAAAAGGAAAGTTATACATATATTTTCACATGTATACATTGTTTTGTAACGGTTATTTATTACCTCACTAATGAAAGGTACTAAAAATAGGGGCAACTGTGAGGAGGCAGGGGTTATATGAGAACTTTCTATACTATCTGCTCAATTTTCTATAAACAATACTGCTCTAAAGAATAAAGTCAGGGGCACCTGGGTGGCTCAGCTGGTTAAGGGTCTGACTTTGCCACAAGTCATGATCTCATGCTTGTGGGTTTGAGCCCCGCGATGAGCTCTGTGCTGACAGCTCAGAGCCTGGAACCTGCTTCTGATTACGCGTCTCCCTCTCTCTCTGCCCCTCCCCTGCTCACACTCTCTCTCTCTCTCTCAAAAATAAACATTAAAAACAAAAACAAATACCAAAAAAAGAACAAAGTATATTAAAAAACAAAAACTGAAACAATCAATAAACAGTCTCAGTGACCTGTGGTCTAATATTCAATTGGCATTACAGAGGGAGAGGAGAGAATACATAGTCAGACAAAAATAATTATTTGAAGGATAATGGTTAAAAAGTTTTGAGAGTGAGAGAGACAGAGCGTGAGATGGGGAAGGGCAAAAAGAGAGGGAGCCACAGAATCCAAAGCAGGGTCTAGGCTCCGGGCTGCCAGCACAGAGCCTGACATGGGGCTCAAACTCATAGACTGCAAGATCGTGACCTGAGCCAAAGTCGGACCTTTAACCGACTGAGCCACCCAGGTGCCTCCCAAATTTTCCACATTTGATGAAAAATATTAATGGACAGATTCGAGAATAATAATAATAAATTAAAAAACCCAACCAGAGTAAGTATAAAGAAAACCATACTTGGGCACATCATTATCAAATCGTTGAAAACCAGTGATAAAGGGAAAACCTTAACAGCAGTTTGAGAAATGATGATTCATTATGCACAGAGGAATGAAGATAAGAATTATCATTAGAAACTATGAAATTCAGAAGACAACTGATACCACATCTTTAATGTGCTGAGAGACCAAAGCTGTCAACTAGAATTTTATATCCAGTGAAAATATTCTTTACCAATAATAGTGAAATAAGGACTTTTCCAGAAAAATATATGCTAAGAGAATTCCCGGCATATTTTTAAAGTAAGTACTTTGGACTGAAGGAAATGACGCCAGACATAAAATCAAATATACAGAAAGAAATAAAAAACACTGAAATGGTAAAAATGTGAATAGATACGTATTTCATCTTGTTTCCTTAAATTTTCTTTAAAGGACAACCTTTTAAAGCAAAAATAATAATGATATATTATGAGTTTTATAATATGCAGAAATAAAATGTGTGAAAACTGCAGCACAAAGGGGACAAGTGGAAGTACACTGTAGTAAGGACTGTACATTACACTGAAATGTTTTAATACTAATTCATGGCCGACTGGTTTAGTTAAAAACATTATTTTAACCTGTACAGCAGCTACTAAAAAGAGAAGTACCAGGAGGAAGACAAGTCAATAAAATTTAAATTAGAGAAGTTAGAAAATATTTTTTAGCTGAATGACAACAAAAATACAAAACATCTGGGGTGCCTGCGTGGCTCTGTTGGTTGAGTGTTCTACTCGCAATTTCGGCTCAGGTTATGATTCCAGGGTTGCGAGATCAAGCCCTGCATTGGACTCCATGCTGAGTCTGCTTAAGATTCCCTCTCTCTCTCTCATTCCCTACCCCCTCTCCCTGGTTCATGGTCTCTCTCTAAAATTAAAAAAAGAACTGCAATACATCAAACTCTGTGGGATGCAAATAAAGCAGTTTACAGGGAGCTCGATAGCTTTCATCATAAAAATCCAACATTTAAAAGAAAGAAAAAAGTTTCAAAATCAATAAGAAAGGAAATAATAAAGTGGAAATCAATTAAGTAGGAAATAAAAAATTAAAAATAAAAAAATTGTTTTTTTGAAACAGAAACAGGGGAAGGGAAGGAAAAAGAAGATAAAAATGGAGAGGGGAGCCACCCATTAGAGACATTTAAATACATAGGACAAAACTGAAGGTTGCTGGTGGGTGGTAGATGGGCTAAGTGGGTGATGGGCATGAAGGAGGGTGCTTGTTGGGATGAGCACTTGGTGTGATATGTAAGTGATGACTCACTAAATTCTATTGTTGAAACCATTACTACACTGTATGTTAACTAATTGGAATTTAATTTTAAAAAAAGAAAAAGAAATGAAAAAAATGCTTTTCCAAAAAAAAGCTGCTTTTTTGAAAAATATCAATAAAATTTATAGAAGTGATAAGTAGACCGACAATTTTTAGAAGAGCAAAATAATAAATAAGCAATATCAGAAATGAAAGAAGGGATATCTCTAAAGACACAAAAAGAAACAGAAAATCTAAGTAGCCCTATATCTGTTAAATAAATTGATTTCATAATTTAAAAACTGTCCACAAAGAATACTCTAGTTCCAGATAGCTTCTATCAAATATTTAAGGAAGAAAAACACTAGTCTTACAGGGGAAGGGATCTTTCCAAGTAATTTTATGAGGCCAGCAAAACCATGATATCAGAACTAGACAGACATGATAAGAAAATTACAAAGATCCTTTCACAGACATAGTCACAAAAATACTTAAGCAAAATTTTAGCAAACTGAGTCAAGCAATGTAGAAAAAGAATAATATATCAAAATCATTTGGGGTCCATACCAATAATGCGACATCCATTATCATTTGAAAATCAAATAATGTAACTTACCATATTAACAGAATAAAGGAGAAAAATCACATGACACTCTCATTAGACACAGAAAAAGCAATTAACAAAATTCAATATTCATTCATGATAAAAACCTTCACAAACCAAGAATAGAAGGTAATTTCCACAACTTGATATGGAAGAGATATGAATAACCTATAGATAAGATCATAAATAACAGTGAAAGATTGGCATCTTTCCCCAAAGATCAGAAACAAATCAAGGATGACAGTCCTTACCACTTCTACTTAAAAGTGTATTAGCTGTAACAGCCAGTGCAGTAAAGTGAAAAAATGAAATAAAAGCCATAAAGATTGGAAAAGAAGAATCAAAATGGTCTTTATTCACACATGACATAATTGTGTATACTGAAAATCCCTAAAAAATTGAAAACTACTAGAGTAAAATTAACAAGACTACAGGATGCAAAGTCACACAAATATCAATTCTACTAGTAATAGAAAAATGGGGAGGAAGTGATACTGTTCAAAATAGCATTAAGAAAACATTAAATTCTTAGAGATAAATTTAACAAAAGACGTGTAAGCCCTCTCATTAAAACTACACACCACGATGAAGAGAAAGTAAAGACTGAAATACATGGAGAATTATACCATGTTCATGGACTGAAAGATTAGATATTTTTGAAATGGCAATTTTCCTCCAAATGATCTGCAGATTTAACAAGACTACAGTCAAAATCCCAGGAGACTTATTTTTCAGAAAACTGAAAAAGTTTTCATAAGATGCATACAGAAGTGCAAAGGATCTATAATAACCACAATAGTCTTCAAAAAGAACAAAGTCGGAAGATTCACATCACTTGATTTTGAGACTTATTATAAAGCTACGTGGTATCCAGGATCCCAGAAACAGACTTTATCTATACAGTCAATCGACTGTAGACAAAGGTGACAAAACAATTCAGTGGGAGAAAGGAAAGTCTTATAACGAATGGTGCTGGAACAAATGGACATCCAGATGGAAAGAAATGTAACCTTCAACGTTTTCTCTCATCATACAAAAATTAATTCCAGATGGATCACAGAGAAAAATGCAAACTAATCACTTGAAAGAAAAATATTTTGAAAAACAGTTTAGAAGTTTCTGATAAAGTTAAACATGCACCTACCCTGTGGTGCAACAATTTCATTACTATTTACCCCAAATAAATAAAACATACACCCACAGAAGATTTGTACAAGAATGTTCACAGTAGCTTTATTCATATCCCCAAACGGAAAATAAGCCAGATATCAATCAAAAGAAAAACAAATAAACAAATCATGGCATATCTATGTAATAAAATTCTATAAGCAATAAAAAGAAAACAACTATTGATACATATAACCTGGACTAATCTAAAAAATTTATGCTAAACAAGAGAGTATATTTCCTATCATCCAATTATATGAAATTCTAAGACAGGCAAAAACTCTAAGGTAAAATAAACCAGCATAGTAGTTGCCTTGTTGGGAGGTGGGGAGAAAGCAGGAAATATCTTGACAGAGATAGGAGAGAATTTCTATTATCTGATAGGGCTGTGGATTATATACTTATTTATCAACAATCACTGAACCTTACACCTAAGATCTGTGCATTTCATATATAAATTATACCTCAATAAAAACATTTAAAAAACTGTAAAAAGTCACAGCTATTCCTAGCTATGATAGGAATTTCAAGGTTATTTTATAAGATGAAATAACTAAACTTCATAAAGTGGTTGGTCTTCTGGTTGTTGTACCTTATTTACACAACTCAAAATTGTCAGACTTTTACATTTTTTCCAATCTGGTGGATGTGAAGTAGTATCTTGTTGTGCTTTCAATTTGCATTTTCCTAGTTATTAATGAGAATGATAACTCTTTTATAAATATATGACCATCTGTGACTTCTGTTTTCCTACAAAATGCCACTTTATAACTGTGTCCATTTTTCTACTGTTTTGTTACTCTTTTGTTAAGAAATCTTTCTCCACTCCAAAGTCATCAAGACATTGTTCTGCATTTGCTTCTAAAAATTACAAAATTTTTCCTTTTACATGTAAATCTTAAATCCATCTGAAATTGATTTTTGTGTATAATGTAAGACTGGGATCCAATTTCATTTTTTTTTTCCTCACATAGCTAACCAATTTTCCCAAAACCATTCATTGCAGTCTGTCTTTTCTCCACTGATCTGCAATGGCACCCTTGTTGTATATAATCTCCATGTAAGTGAGTCTGTTCCTGAGTGTATTCTATTCCTTTATTCTGGTTGTCTATCCATACAAATATGTTAATTTTAATAGGATTACAAGGTGTTTCAATATGCAGCAGACCAAGACCTCATTCTTCAAAATAGTTTGGCTATTCTTGGACCTTTGCTTTTTAATATAAATTTTGGAGTCGACTTTTATATTTCCTTGAAAAATCTATTAAATACTTTACCCATGAAAATCTAGTATTGATTGGTACTGTTAACCATTCCATAACAATGCAAAAACATTACATTTAATATTATTTTTTAGTTTTTAATTTGTTAAGTAATCTCTACACTCAACATAGGGCTCAAACTCACAATCTGAGATCAAGAGTTGCACGCTCTTCCAACTGAGCCAGCCAGGTACCCCCAAACCTTACAACACTTTAAACTACACTTTACTCCTGCCTAATTTATAAACTATTTTTCTCATTAATTTTAATCCTTTAAATAACTTTAAGCCACATAAAACATTATAATTGCTTTTATACACTATTCATTTAGATTTATTAATACACATCCACACACCCCATCTTTGTTGCTCTTCTTTCTTTCCTGCATCTCTGACCTTCCACCTAATTTTCTTTCTGTCTGAAAAATGTCCTTTAGTGTTTTTCCTGGTAACAAATGATCTCGGTCTCTGTTAGTCTTTAAATGTCTTTATTTCATCTTTATATCTAAAGGATCTTTCTCCCAGGTTTAGGATACTAGTTTGGCAGGTATTTCCTTTTTAAAACTTAACTATATCAGTCCATTGTCTTCTGAATTCAGTACTTTCAGTTGAGAAGTCAGATGTCACTTTAGATGTTGTTTCTTTGAATGTAATCTTTTTTCCCCCAGCAGCTTTTAAGATTTTATGCTTGTCTTATTCATTATGAGGTGTCTAGGTATATATAGATTTTTATTATTCCTGATTTAGTTTTATAGGTTTTATAGATTTGGTTTTCTTGAATCTGTGGTGTGATTTTTTAAAATTCCTTTTTGGAAAATCCTCAGTCACTATCTCTTCAAATATTGTTTATGTCTCATTCTTCCTCCTTTCCTTTTGGAATTCCAGTTACACATAAGTTTGACCTTCACACTCTAATTTATGCCTCTTGATCTATTTTCTGAATTTACTCTCATTTTGTCTCTTTGCTAATTTGGATGATTTTGCCTTCCCATTCACCGATTATCTCTTCCAATCTACTGTTGGAGCCATCCATTCAGTTCAAATTTCAGATACCATAATTTTTAGTTCCATAATTTTTATTTGGTTCTTTCTCAAATCTGCTGTGTCATTTTATGGTTTTCAATGGTTTGCTGAAAACGTCAATCATCTTTTATCTCCTTGATTACAGCAAGTATAATTATTTTAAAGCCTATGTCTTTGTCTTTTAGAGCCAGCACCCAGTTGGAGTTAACTTGTAAAGTGCTTTTATAGTCTGTTATGTATGCTATTTCTTTTCACAGTGTCTTTTCTCCTTTAAGTAAAATTTATTTAAATTCCAGTTAGTTAATATACAGTATATTAGTTTCACATGTACAATATAGTGATTCAACAGTTCCACGTAACACCCAGAACTCATCACAACAAGTGCACTCCTTAATTTTCACCTCTTGACCCATCTCACACACCTCCCTTCTGGTAACCATTGGTTTGTTCTCTACAGTTTAGAGGCTGTTTCTTGATTTCTCTCTCTCTTTTCTCCTCCTTTGCTCATTTGTTTTGTTTCTTAAATTCCACAGATGAGTGAAATCATATAGTATTTGTCTTTCTCTGACTGACTTACTTTGCTTAGCATTATACTCTCTAGCTCTATCCATGTCAATGCAAATGGCAAGATTTCATTCCTTTTTATGGCCAAATAATATTTCATTATATATATACATATACACACACCCAAATTTTCTTTATCAATTCTTCAGTCAAGGGACACTTGAACTTTTTCCATAATTTGGCTATTATAGATAATGCTGCTATAAACATAGGGTACACGTATCCCTTTGAATTAGTATTTTTTGTATTCTTTGGTTAAATACCTAGTAGTGCAATCGTTAGATCACAGGGTAGTTCTATTTTTAACTTTTTGAGGAAACCCCATACTATTTTCCAGGGTGGTTGCACCAGTTTGCACTCCCAGCAACAGTGCAAGAGGGCTCCCCTTTCTCCACATCCTTGCCAACACCTGTTTCTTGTGTTGTTGATTTGAACATTCTGACAGATGTGAGGTAATATCTTACTGTAGTTTTGATCTGTATATCCCTGATGATCAGTGATGTTGAGCATCTTTTCACATGTCTGTTGGGCATCTGGCTGTCTTCTTTGAAAAAAATGTCTATTCATGTCTTCTACCCATTTTTTAATTGGATTATTCATTTTGGGAGTGTTGGGTTTTATAAATTCTTTGTACATTTTGGATACTAACCCTTTATCAGATATGTCATTGGCAAAGATCTTCTCCCATTCCATAGGAATGCCTTTTAGTTTTGTTGATTGTTTCCTTCATTGGGCAGAAGTTTTTTATTTTGATGAAGTCCCAATAGTTTATTTTGCTTTTGTCTCCCCTGCCTCAGGAGATATATCTAGAAAGAAGTTGCTATGGCCAGTGTCAAATAGGTTACTGCCTGTGTTCTCCTCTAGGATTTTAACAATTTCCTGTCTCACATTTAGGTCCTTAATCCATTTTGAATTTATTTTTGTGTATAGTGTAAGAAAGTGGTCCAGTTTCATCCTTCTGCATGTTGCTGTCCAGCTCTCCCAACATCATTTGTTGAAGAGACTTTTTTCCATTGGATATTCTTTCCTGCTTTGTCAAAGATTAATTGACCACATAGTTGTGGGTTCACTTCTGGGTTTTCTATTCTGTTCCATTGATCTAAGTGTCTATTTTTGTGCCAGTACCATATGGTTTTAATCACTATAGTTTTGTAATATAACTTGAAGTACAGAACTGTGATGCCTCTAGCTTTGCTTTTCTTTTTCAAGAATGCTTTGGTCTTTTTGTGGTTCCACATAAATTTTAGGATTGTTTGCTCTAGCTCTGTGAAAAATGCTGTTGGTATTTTGATACAGATTACATTAAATGTATAGATTGCTTTAGGTAGTATAGACATTTTAACAATGTTTGTTTTTCCATTTCTTTGTGTCATCTTCAATTTCTTTCATCAGTGTTTCAGCAAGGAAGAAGTAAAACTTTCAATATTTGCAGATGACATGATGCTTTATATAGAAAACCTGAAAAGACTCCACCAAAAAAGTGCTAGAACTGATAAACGAATTCCGTGAAGTCACAGGATATAAAAATCAATATATAGAGAAATCTGTTGCATTTTTTTTCAGGTTTTATTTTATTTCATTGTTTTAATTTACATCCAAGTTAGTTAGCACACAGTATAACAATGATTTCAGGAGAAGATTCCAGTGATTCATCTCTTATGTATAACACCCAGTTCTCATCCCAACATGTGTCTTCTTCAATGCCCCTTACCCATTTAGTCCATCTCCCCTCCCACAACCCCTCCAGCAACCCTCTGTTTGTTCTCTATATTTAAGAGTCTCTTATGTTCTGTCCTCCTCCCTGTTTTTATACTATTTTTGCTTCCCTTCCCTTATGTTCATCTGTTTTATATGTTAAAAGTTCCTTATATGAGTGAAGTCATATATTTGTCTTTCTCTGACTTTGCTTAGCAAAATACCCTCTAGTTTTGTTCATGTTGTTGCAAATGGCAAGATTTCATTCTTTCTGATTGTCGAGTAATCCTCCATTGTATATATATACACCACATCTTCTTTATCCATTCATCCATCAATGGACATTTGGGTTCTTTCCATACTTTGGCTATTGTTAATAGTGCTCCTATAAACATTGGGGTGCATGTGCCCCTTTGAAATAGCACACCTGTATCCCTTGGATAAATACCTACTAGTGCAATTGCTGGGTCGTAGTGTAGTTCTATTTTTAATTTTATAAGGAACCTCCATACTGTTTTCCAGAGTGGCTGCACCAGTTTGCATTTCCACCAGCAGTGCAAGAGGGTTCTCCTTTCTCTGCATTCTCGCCAACACCTATCATTGCCTGAGTTGTTAATTTTAGCCATTCTGACTGGTGTGAGGTGGTATCTCACTGCGGTTTTAATTTGTATTTTCCTGTTGATGGGTGATGTTGAGCATTTTTTTTCATGTGTCTGTTGGCCATCTGGATGTCTTCTTTGGAGAAGTGTCTATTCATGTCTTTTGCCCATTTCTTCACTGGATCATTTGTCTTTTAGGTGTTGAGTTTGATAGGTTCTTTATAGATTTTGGATACTAACCTTTTATCTGATATGTCATTTGCAAATATCTTCTCCCATTCCATCTGTTGCCTTTTAGTTTTGTTGATTATTTCCTTTGGTGTGCAGAAGCTTTTTATTTTGATGAGGTCCCAATAGTTCATTTTTGCTTTTGTTTCCTTTGCCTCTGGAGACGTGTTGAGTAAAAAGCTGCTGCAGTGAAGGTCAAAGAGCCCAAGGTTTTTGCCTGTTTTCTCCTCTAGGATTTTAATGGCTTCCTGTCTTACATTTAGGTTTTCATGCATTTTGAGTTTACTTTTGTGTATGGTGTAAGAAAGTGGTCCAGGTTCATTTTTCTGCATGTCACTGTCCAGTTTTCCCAGCACCATTTGCTGAAGAGACTGTCTTTATTCCATTGGATATTCTTTCCTGCTTTGTCAAAGATTAGTTGGCCATATGTTTGTAGATCCATTTCTGGGTTCTCTATTCTCTTCCATTGATCTGAGTGTCTGTTTTTGTGCCAGTACCATACTGTCTTTATGATTACAGCTTTGTAATACATCTTGAAGTCTGGGACTGTGATGCCTCCTGCTTTGGTTTTCTTTTTCAAGATTGCTTTGGCTGTTCAGGGTCTTCTCTGTATTACTGGATCCAGTTGGCTAGTATCTTGAGGATTTTTGCATCCATATTCACCAGGGAAATTGGCCTGTAGTTCTCCTTTTTAGTGGGGTCTTTGTCTGGTTTTGGAATCAAGGTAATGCCTGTTTCAGTTTGGAAATTTTCCTTCCATTTCTATTTTATGGAACAGCGTCAAAATAATAGGCGTTAACTCTTCTTTAAATGTTTGGTAGAATTCCCCTGAAAAGCCATATGGCCCTGGACTCTTGTTTGTTGGGAAATTTTTGATTACTAATTCGAAGAAATCTGTTGCATTTCTATACACCAATAATGAAGCAGCAGAAATAGACATTAAGGAATCAATCCCATTACCTTTGCACCAAAACCAGTAAGATACCTAGGAATAAACCAAACCAAACAGGTGAAAGACCTGTTCTCTAAAATCTATAAAACATTAATGAAAATGTTCATAGTGTCTTAATTCCTTCTGCCTGGTTTTGTTTGCTTGAAAGTTTTTCACTGTGTCAAAGAAATGTTTATAGAAATAATTTCATGTCCCTGGGAACATTAGCTATCCAGGATGACTTCAATCCAATTTCAAAGATTAAGATTTTCTGGATTACTCTGATAGATTAATCTGGGCTGTTTTCCTTCTTGTTCATCCCTACAAAGCATTCAGAGCACAATAGATTTATCAGGGTTCCTACTCTTAGTAGGCCCTGGAATCTAACTTCAATTTCTTTAGCCCCATAGCTTTGAAAAGCATTATTTGGCCACTCAGTTGACTCTCTGGAATCAGAAATGCCCTAAGAAGGATGGGGACTGAGACCAAGCTCTCGAGAGGCCAATCTCTTTGGATTTAAGTCCACACCCATATTTTTAATTGACGACTTTTCATCACTTTGTTAACTCCAATGCCTTTATTTTTTCCCTTTCTTCCTCCCTCCTTTCCTTCTTTTTTAATATCTTGCCCTGTTTTTCTTGTTTTCTTCTACAGAAAGCTTGGTCCAATGACCTAGTCAGCTTCACTGTAAGTGGAAATCTCCTCAACACAGCTTTTGCTCCTACTTAAAATTATAATACAATTTTCCCATATTAAATATTCTCCAAAAACATATTAAATTATATTATATTCATATAGAAAATACGTTCACCTGCTGCTCTAGGATCATATTCTTCTCTCGCTCCACATTGAGAACCATTCTCTTTGTATATTCCAGTTGCTTCTCTAAAAGAGTACAGCGAGACTGGGCTGAATTTAACTGTATAGTAATATCTGTGAAAAAGAAAAAGTAATAACATGTTGATTATCACAAGAAATGCATTATATAAATTCAATCAAGAACCAAAAGTTCAAGAATTCTTTAGTTCTAAGTACTGACTCTGTAAGAGTTATGGACACACATTTTGTGAGTATCTCATTAAGTATATGTAATTAGTTTAACACTGTCTTTCCCTAAAGATCCACAGGGTATACTTCTGAAAGAGTAATATGTCAATTACTTACTTGTGGGATGATAGAAATCTTGGATGTTCCTGATAAATGATAGAGGACCTAAAGTCTCTTTCTTATTGATACATTTTTCTCTTTCAGGAAACTTGAGTATATGTATTCTCCCATTCCTATTTCCTCTGCTCTTGACTACTGACAATGTAGTTATTTCCTATGATGTAATCCTCTCTAATCCTTTAATTTTTTACCTTCCTTAGCTCTTTCTTCCACTTTTGCCCAATAACCTCAGAAAAATTTTTCTCATTTCTTCATTTTTTTAGAAGTTGACATGTAAATTTGAATCTTATTTATGAAAGTGAATGTAGTACAAGGAAAAAGAAAGTTACATATTATGAAGTAAAATTATATAAAGAACTTACATTTTTTATGTTTATTTTTGAGAGAAACAGAGGGCAAGTGAGGGAGGGGCAGAAAGAGAGGGAGACACACAATCCGAAGCAGGCTTCAGGCTCCGAGTTGTCAGCACAGAGCCCTATGCAAGGCTTGAACTCAGGGATCGTGAAATCATGACCCAAGCTGAAGCTGGACGCTTAATCGACTGAGCCACCCAGGCACCCCTAAAGAACTTATGTTCTAAAGCTCAAAAACTTATGTTCTGATGTTCTTTTCATAATTCCCACAGAAACCTCTACTTACCTGTCCATTTCCTCTAATTAATCTTTCAAGTTAAGAAAAACTCAGAAATGGACCCGCAAGTATATGGCCAACTAATCTTTGACAAAGCGGGAAAATGTATCCAATGGAAAAAAGACAGCCTCTTTAACAAATGGTGCTGGGAGAATTGGACAGCAACATGCAAAAGAATGAAACTAGACCACTTTCTTACACCACTCACAAAAATAAATTCTAAATGGATAAAAGATCTGAATGTGAGACAGGAAACCATCAAAATCCTAGAGGAGAAAACAGGAAAAAGCCTCTTTGACCTAAGACGCACCAATTTCCTACTCGACACGTCTCCAAAGGCAAGAGAATTAAAAGCAAAGATGAACTATTGAGACCTCATCAAGATAAAAAGCTTCTGCACAGCAAAAGAAACAACCAACAAAACGAATAGGCAACCAACGGAATGGGAAAAGATCATCGCAAATGACATATCGGATAAAGGACTAATATCTAAAATTTATAAAGAACTTACCAAACTACAAACCCGAAAAACAAACAACCCAGTGAAGAAATGGGCGGAAGATATGAATAGACACTTCTCCAAAGAGGACATTCAGATGGCCAACAGACACATGAAACAATGCTCAATGTCACTCATCATCAGGGAAATACAAATCAAAACCACACTGAGATACCACCTCACACCAGTCAGAGTGGCTAAAATGAACAAATCAGGGAACTATAGATGCTGGCGAGGATGTAGAGAAGTAGGCACCCTCCTACACTGTTGGTGGGAATGCAGACTGGTGCAGCCACTCTGGAAAGCGGTGTGGAGGTTCCTCAAAAAAATGAAAATAGAGCTACCCTATGATCCAGCAATTGCCCTGCTAGGAATCTACCCAAGAGACACAGAAATGCTGATGCACAGGAGCACGTGTACCCCAATGTTCATAGCAGCACTTTCTACAATAGCCAAATCATGGAAAGAGACCAAGTGCCCATCAACTGACGAATGGATAAAGAAGTTATGGTACTTATATACAATGGACTACTACGTGGCAATGAGAAAAAATGAAATCTGGCCATGTGTAGCCAGATGGATGGAACTGGAGGGTATTATGTTAAGTGAAATAAGTCAGTCAGAAAAAGACAGATACCATATGTTTCCACGAATAGGTGGACTTTGTGAGACTAAGCAAAAACCAGGGGGAGGGGAAGAGGGGAAAGGAAAAAAAGACACAGAGAGGGAGGGAGTCTCAAAGACTAAGAAAAAAACTGAGGGTAAGGGGGATGAGGGAGGGGGGAGAGGGGGTGATGGGCATTAAAAAGGGCACATGTTGGGATGAACACTGGGTGTTATATGTAAACCAATTTGAAAATAAACTATTATAAAAAAAATTTTTATTCATTTTTATGGTTTCTGTATTGTTTAGTTACTAGTGTTGCTTTATATTTTCAAATTTAAAAAACCAGTGTTGATTGAAAATGTAAAGTATTTCAATTATATTATGGGTAAAACTAGATTTTGCTTCTATTATGATAATGCTCTAATTTCTAAACACAATTTGTCTAAAAACTTAATTTTTTCTTTTAATCTCAATAATTTATGAACTGGGATAATATATATAAGCTCAAGGTTATATCCATTTAATGTAAATTATCAAATTGAGAACAAGGCCTCGAGGTTTGAATGTATATGAGAACAAAGATATTCGAGTAAATGTTAGTCTGGGCTTATTGTTTTCAAGTTGTAAGCTCTGATAACCCCTTGTTTCTGAGAACTATTGAATTTTCTTACCTTTTTTCTGCTTTATCAGTTCCTGGTGTGCCAGATTTCTCTCATTTGTTTCTTTCTCCAAGGCCTTTTTATACTGTGCTGCTTCTCTGGAAAGAATGTTCAGGTTGTCCTCAGCTTGTGTTCTCTCTAACTCTAAACGATGAATCTTTTCCTGAAGAGTTTTTAAGGCTAAAATAAGAGCTGTTGAAAAAAAAACTTTGCTTTTTACTTTAATGAAAATTTTGAACACTCACACAGTATCATAGAAAAGTGAATAGTATATTTTTGTTAGCCAGAAAAACATACAAGTATAATATATATTTTATTTCTCAAAAAAAAAAAACCCACTAAAACTCTAAAGAGGGACAAAATTTTTCTAACGTATCTTATAAAAACAGTATATTTGTGATTGTATTTAGTAATTTTCTAGGTTTGAGACAGTTAATAGTCACAATTTAGTTCAATAAAATATACATCTTCAAATAAAAAGACTTAAAAAAGATACAGTCTAGGAGGCATAAGAGTCTGAGTATGTATAAGAAAATTAAAATGTAGTGCCCACTAATTAACATGGAAATTTAGGTTTAATGTTAAAAGTTTTTTTTAGTTCTTGATATGTTCAGTTTTAGTGAAACCACAAACACGTTATATCTCTTTGTCTAAGATTACATTATTAATAATCAGAACATGGGAGTTAGAACACAGTTTCTTCCACCAGAAAAAAAAATTATAACCTAGGAGTTTGATTCATGTCAGGCTTGAGGATTTTAAGTGGTACACATGTACTACTGTGATTTTTATTCAGCTGTATCAATATCATCATGATTCAGGTAAGTTCAGAGTCATAAAAATTTCAAATAACAACGTCCATTCAGTTATAACTTCAAAGTATACAACTGGAGGGGGATGGAATGCAGGTAAGTGTTACTGGCCATAGGTTAATTTTCACATACAGGCAGACTTGGTCTTACTGCACTTCACAGATCATGCATTTTTTACAAACAGAAGGTCTGTGGCAACCCTATCTTGAGTAAATCTACCAGTGCCACTTTCCCAACAGCATGTGATCACTTAATGTCTCTGTGTCACATTTTGGTGATTCTTACAGTATTTCAAAATTTTCATTATTATTATATTTGTTATGGTGATCTGTATTCAGTGATTATAACTTGCTGAAAACTCACGGGATGCTTAGCATTTTTTAGCAATAAAATACTTTTTAGTTAAGATACGTAGTTCATTGTTTTTTAGACACAATGCTACTGCAAAGTTAATAGACTACAGTGTAGTCTAAATGTAACTTTAATATGCACTGAGAAACCAAAAACTTCATTTGATTCACCTTATTGTGATATATTCACTTTATTGCAGTGGTCTGGAACCAAACCCACAATATCTCTAAGGTATGCCTGCAGTTTATATCCAATTAGAAAGATGTTTGCTAGAGATTACCATTTGCTTTTTGTTTTGTTTTTTAAAATGAGATAAATAAATTATATTTTTGCTCTTTAGATGCAGTATCTGGCTTGCTGATTTGGAATATTTCTTATGGCTGTTTATGCCACAATGCTAGTCTATTTATTAATGGTAACTATTATTACAGAATATTAAAAAACAAGGTGATAATCAGCATCTTAGAAGGTAATGTGTATGGCATAGGTATGCTTAAAGTCATAAATGTTTTCCTAATTCAATTCTGAGATTCTCCTAAGTTTATATTTTAAAAGTTACAATACTTATAATGTACTTAAAATGTACTGACTTCCCAAAAAATTTTCAAGGGTAACTTTGGAAATGGGCAATTTCTGAATTTAATCCTTGAATAAGACACAACTTTACTCAATTCACTATTTTCTAATCACCTAGTTTAGAAGGATTCCAAATCTGACCTTTTATTCTTCAGAATATTTTCCTATTTTCTAGTGATTTTTTAGGATAAAATTGTAATATGTGTCTAGCTGGTTAATCTTCATCTTATAGCTGAAGAAGCCAAAATAAAAAATATTAAATAACTTATCTATGTTTATAGAAACTTTAAGCAACAGAGTCAAAACTAAAAGTTTTATTAAGATTAAACACATAATATTATTTCCTACGTAGAAATGTAAAATTTTAGGGGTGCCCTGGGTGACTCAGTCGGTTAAGCATCTGATTTCAGCTTAGGTCATTACCACGAGTCATGGTCTCAGGGTCCGTGAGCTCGAGTCCTGGGTCAGGCTGTGCTGACAGCTCGGAGCCTGAAGCCTGTTTCAGATTGTGTCTTCCTCTCTCTCTGCCCTCCCCCATTTGCACTCTGTCTCTCTCTCAAAAATAAACATTCAAAAAAATTTTTTTAATGTAAAATTTTACATATTTCATACCATTCCCTATTTTTAAATAAGATTTTAAATTAGAGTTACCTTGGCTATTTGGGGCACTGGGTGGATCAGTTTCTGTTAAGTGTCCAACTCTTGATTTCAGTTCAGCTCATGATCTCACAGTTGTAGGATTGAGCCCTGTGCCAGCTCTGCACTGACAGCGCAGAGCCTGGTTGGGATTCTCTCTCTTCCTCTCCTCTGCTTCTCCCCCACTTTCTCTCTCTTTCAAAATAAATAGATAAACATTTAAAAAAAAAAGTATTACCTTGGCTATTTGGACTATGAAGCATTTTAGGAGACGTAACTTCTAAGTTTGCAGAGCGGGAAGTCTGAGATGATTCATCATTCTCAATAAATGACGGAACAAACACTCTTTCTGAAGGTTTAAGGTAGCTTCCTACAATACTATGCATTAATTCAGGATCCATTATCTGTAGAGAATAAATAATACAATATAGGATCATTCTTTCTTATTTGAATAACAAAAATATTAGACAAAAATTCAGGTAAAACTTAACATAAATACATAATCATATACTGTCGAGTTCTTTATGAAGTTAATTATCACAAATTCAACTATAAGAACCTCAGCAATATAGGAAAGAAAAATGACTATTTACTGTATAAATAGTATAGACAATTCTACCTGATTTTCAGTGAGCATATGCTCTGGAGTGAGTGGTGTGAATTTGCTGGTTTCTCAGTTGATCCTAAGTTCATATACCCCTCATCATCTGAGCACCGCTCTACAAACAGTGTAATTCAAGGGTTCTTAGAGAAAGTATATATTCTAAAAGACAACGTAGCTTTGAACCATATGCCACCCATTTAATCCAATCCTTGAATACTGACTGTGGAACTCCAATGTACTGGCTTCCTAAAGGATTTTCAAGGGTAATTTTGTGTTTGTCAGTCTCCAAATCTTATCCTTGAATAAGACACACCTCCACTTAACACACCAGCATCCTAATCATAGTTTAGAATGGTTCCAAATCTGAAGAATCTAAAATAGCTTTATTTTGTCATTCTGGGAGGTTTTTTTTTTTAATTTTTTTATTTTATAGGAGAGTCCTTTTAACCATTTTAGCAGGTAATTTTTAATCTAATTTTCCTAAATCATTTATTTTCCTTTCTGTAATTTAAATACTTTAGAAATGTATTCTACTTAACAGATTCTAGTTAATGTTAATTCATAGCCACATTGGAAGAAAAAGGGTAACAACTCTTCAGACACACACACACACATACACACAAATTCATAAGCACAATTTTAAGAAAGAAAGCTCATTTTAAAATGTAAATTTAGAATTCCATTATATAATTAGCCTATTTTAATTTTTGAGAATTGCAAATTTTCAGTGATTTCACTACCTTCCCAATTCATAAGGCAAAAGTAGATACTTCCCATGACTGTATTTTCCAGCAAGGTACAGAACCCACTTCACTCGGTAGGATTTTCTACTTTGCCCACTGCTGTGATTGGCTGTCTTTCCGGACATTCTGATTATATAGCCTAGGAAGCTTTGCTAGAATACTTGCTGTTCTTTGCTCTTGAGAAGCAAATCATTTTTGCTACTATTATTAGCACTGGCTACCATTTACTAACCGTGTCACCATGGGTTGTTGCTGCTCAGGCACTGTCTGCTCCCCATGGGAGACTGCATCTATCTAAGTTGCTGTTCCCTCAAAAAGTGTCAGTTATCAAGACTTAACCATGAAACTAAAATAATTAAGTCAGTGATCCAGTCAGGAGCGATTAATAGATTAAATGGAGATGAAGAGAGTGTATAGAGGATGTATCTTGAAGACATAAGTGATGAACTGGATTAAGAGGAAAAGGGAAAAATCAAGGATTCTAGTTTAGATAACTGGGTAGATGATAGTGCCATTTATTAAAAAAACAAGAGATAATGGCTAATACTCGTATAGTACTGTAATGTGTCCAGCACTATTCTAAGTGTGAGACATCCAACTTAAGATATGAAATAGGTAGTTTGATAGAAGAGTCTCAAGCTTGGAGGAGAGTTCTAGTACAAAAATATAAATAATGACATTGTCAGCCTACGGATGGTATATAAAACCATAGAATAGAAGTCAACTAAAGGAAGAGTATAATTACAAAAGATTTCAGATAAGGAAGGAAAAAAAGAGAGAGAGAAACCTATGAGGGAAAAGAACCAGAAAACTATGATGTCAACAATAAAGAGAGGACTTTCTGATCTGTGGTGGAACCACTGCCAAGATGCTGACTTTCGTGACAACTCTTATGGGAAGACCATCACTCTTGAGGCTGAACCTTCAGATGCAACAGAAAATGTGAAGGCCAAGACTCAGGATGAGGTATTCCTCCTGATCAGCAGAGAATGATCTTTGCTGGCAAGCAACTGGAAGATGGACGTACTTTGTCTGACTATAACATTCAAAAGGAGTTTGCTCTTCATCTTGTGTTAAGACTTTGTAGTGGTGCTAAGAAAAGGAAGAAGTGGTCTTACACAACTCCTAAGGAGAATAAGCATTAAAAAAAGAAGGTTAAACTGGACATCCAGAAATACTGTAAGCTGGATAAGAATGGCAAAATCAGTCACCTTTGTCGGGAATGCCCTTTAGATGAATGTGGTGCTGGAGTTTTAATGACTAGCCACTTGGACAGACACTATTGTGGCAAATGTTTTCCAAACTATTGCTTCAACAAACTGGAAGACAACTGCTTTTTTATTTTTATTTTTTTAATGTTTGTTTATTTTTGAGAGAGAGAGAGAGAGAGTGAGCACGAGCGGGGTAGGGGCAGAGAGTGAGGGAGACACAGAATCGGAAGCAGGCTCTAGCTGTCAGCACAGAGCCCGACGCAGGGCTTGAATTCACAGACTGTGAGATCATGACCTGAGCTGAAGTCAAAATCTTAACCGCCTGAGCCACCCAGGTGCCCTCAGAAGACAAGTAATTGTATATGGGTTAAAAAAAGACATTAACAGAAAAAGAGAGAGCGAGAGCGAGGAGATTGCCTCAAGAAGCAGAGAGTAGTTTAGAAAAAAAAAAAAGTCAATTGATCTTGAAGAGGAAGAGACCACTGATGGTATAATGTAAGAACTGAAGACAGTTCTAAGGGCACCATACTAAAAGAACAACTAGAGGAAGATAAATTAGCAAAAGACATAGACATTTACTCAAATTATGATGTCCTTTTGCAGATGACTTCAATTACTTGGCTTAAAATCACACAGCACTCCTAAATTGTGTCCTATCATTCATCCTGAGTTAACCTGCCCATAAGTTAAAGGGCAAACAACTGTACCCATCATGCAAATCACTTGCACAGAATCAATAATTTTCCTTCTTGAAAACTTCTATGGCAGGTAAGAAAACTATATACAATTTCATTCACTGAACTATATCCCCCCAAAATTCATATGTTAAATCTCTAACCTTCAGAATTTTAGAATGTGACTGTATTTGGAGATAGGGCATTTAAAAAGGAGATTCAGTTAAAATGAAACCCTTAGGATGGTTTCTAATCCAATCTAACTGGTGTCCTTATAAAAAGAGGAAATTTAGACACACAAATAGATACACCAGGGATGTATGCACACAGAGGAAAGACCAAGTGAAGACACAGTAGGAAGACAACCATCTGTAAGCCAAGGAAAGAGGCCTCAGAAGAAACCAAATCTGACATCTTGATCTTGGACTTGTGGCATCCAGAACTGTGAGAAATAAATTTCTGTATTTAAGCCACCCAGTCTGTGGTATTTGTTTTGGAAGCCCTATTAAAACTAATACATTGACTGCAACTTATAATTTTGTTTCACAGAGAAACATATGAATAGTGACAAAGACGTAATAACATAAGCCTAAGGTTTATGCTATGTAGAGGATGTAATAAAGTTATTTGCAATTTAGAGAGTTTACTACTTGATAAGATGAGAAACAATTATGTAACTCTGCCTTGATTTATTTTCCCCTATGATTGACCTACTTAAGTTTAATAAATTGAATGGGAAATTATTAATGGGCTATCCTGTATGCAATAATTTAAAATAATTAAAAATTCCCAAGAATAATCAAATGAGAGAATAAAACTAAAATTATACTTTTGACCCATATTTTATGTGTAATTTTATTAGTTTTTGATCCAAATATTAGCATTTTTACCTAAAATACTGTAAAATAGTCCCTTAATAGTTTATATTAGAAGTGCAAGAATACTGCTGTAGGTGTAAGAATTAAAGAGTCATTAAAAAATTATGGCATTATAAAATTATAAAAATATGAGACATTTGAACTGCAGGGATATTCAAAATAACTAATCTGAAGGTTAAGGTACAATCAAATTCAGGTAACTTCAGAATATAGTGAAATAGTCTGTTTTTTAAAAAAACATTATCTCGTATTTTCCTCCAAAAAGTATTAAGAGGTAACAAAGGCTATTTCAAATTCTATAGTTTTCTGACACAGTAATGACTATATTCAAACTGTTTGAGAATATATGGAGAAGTTCATAGTACCATAAGTCTGTATAAGTCATAAATATTTGGAAGTTCTAGAACTGATAGGGAAATTTCATATATCCGTTGAAAACTTATATCAGCTGTAATCTACGCATTTTATAGATGTAAGAGCCAAAGTCCAGAGACACTAATTAATTTGCTTAAGGTCACACAGCTCAAGTTTCCTGCACTCTAAAATTCATGACCCTAGAGAAAAAATATTCTTTCTTAAGGACTCTGGTTGATTTACATGTATCTAATCAGAGACTACCCTAATGGAGAGTCATCAGGAAAATGCCTCCTGGAGAGACATGGGAGGTAAGAAACACTGAATCAAACATAAAATTATGTAATCCTAGTAAAGTCTAAAAGCATCTTAGAGGCCATTTATTCTAAGCCTTTCAATACAAACTTATTCTCAGCTGTCTTTAACACTTAGGCTGCACTGTAGGTCTCCAGAGAGACAGAGTTCATTATTTTCATGCTGAATTCAAAGCTGCTTTCTCTGATTTTTATGGATGAGACAGATTTTAGGAGAAAAAAGTACAGCTTCTATATTTATTGATGCAGATGTTGCACTGAATATTTCTTGTGATAACTCTTATATTACATATTGAATTCATCTGACAAAAACTGCAGAATTTGGGATCATTTTCAAACTTTAAATTTCATAATTTACTGTATCTGAAATGCCTGTAAAAGAGTAATCCCATCCCGTTTGAGGGCAAAATTGATAAATCAAATGGAGATGACTCAATCATATAACTGATACTTCATTTCTGATTAATTCTCAGTAGAGCACAGCTGAATACTAATCTAGGAGGTAACTTTAGCATGCTCTGGTCACCAAAATCAGCAGATTCCTTCCTTCTAAATACCTCAATAAAGTTTTATAAAAAATAATTTACCACAGACATAATACATACATGTATAAAGGAATTATAATAGAACAAATTTCTGTGTATCTACACCTAGATTAAGAAATAGTGTTACAGTGCTATGGAAGCCCTCTGTGTGTCTTCCCCAATTCTTGCTTTGAATTTCATGTTACACATTCTAATACCTATTTAGTTTTATCATATTCGTATGTATCCTTAACAATATATTGTTTGGTGTTGATGGTTTTTAAACTTTATATAAATGGAACCACACTTTTTCCATTCAAAGAATCTTGCTGTTTATGTTGGAACATGAAGCTGTATGGTATTCATTCTCCCTGTTGTATAGTATTCTACTATACATCAGATCTTAGATATATTGCTTTGATTTATAAAGTCAGTGTTTGCTATGTTCACCTACAAATTTTCTTTGCTCATTGTGGTGGACACTATGATGCACTACCTGGATTCCCTTTCAGGAATGTGAACTTTTCTCACAGGTGCTGGGAATGCTGCCAGAAAGTAGCTCTTGGCTATTGGCCCTCTTTCGGGTAGCTTTGTCTAAAGAATACTGTCTCATCTAAGGTCAAGGCTCCTTCCAGGAACAGCCCACATCCAGTGAGGGTAAAAACGCCTGATCCTCTCGTCCCAACTCAAGTGAACTCTGAAGGATCACCTCATCTCCAGAGCTTCCTCCAGTATCAGTGAAACCTTTGTTGGATCTTCACTGAAGCTTGACTTCTCTCCGTAATACTGCTTCCTCCCTCTCCCTTTCACATGTGTTGATCCCAAGAATGCTCTCTAATAAACGTGTGTGCTTGGAACTTTAACTACGGAAATACTTCAAAGCCGGTATTTAAAGCACTTTTCTTCAGAGAAGAATTCTATTTGTTTCTGCTAGGTCCTTAGGGCACCCCAAATCCAAGGAACCATTAAACTGAACTTTTATATTAAGATTTTCTTTTTACCAGTATGAATTCCAACTCCAAACCCACATCAGAGTAGAACTGTGATGAGGAGAGATTCTTTTTGCCCACTCCATTCAAAGCCAAGGATGAAATAGTGTCATTCTGTTTTTGTTTTAACATTTACTTATTTTTGAGACATAGAGACAGAGCGTGAGCAGGAGAAGGGCACAGAGAGGGAGACACAGAATCCAAAGCAGGCTCCAGGCTCTGAGCTGTCAGCACAGAGCCCGACACGGGGCCCGAACTCACAGACCACGAGATCATGACCTGAGCGGAGTCGGCCGCTTAACCAACTGAGCCACCCAGGCGCCCCTGTTTTTGTTTTAAGTAGGCTTCATGCCCAGCCTGGAGACCAATGCAGAACTTGAACCCACAATCCAGAGATCAAGACCTGAGCTGAGATCAACGGTCTTAACTGACTGAGATACCCAGGTCCCCCAGGGGTGTCATTCTGAAAAGCATGTTATTTTCCTATCATTAACGGAAAGTTTTATCCTTTGGGGATCCTGGCCTTACACTGCAGTGTCCAAACTTGCCACTGAGCATGGCCATCAGAATTTGTCTCCTGCTCCATGCAAGCAGAAACACCTCCTTAATGCCCAGGTGTTGGGCCATGAGGGATCAGAAGGTGACCGCAGGGGTCAAGTGAGTTCTAGAGCCCTTTATCCGCATGAACTGGGCTTTCTCATTGCATACAGCCTCATATTTTCCCCTTACTTTGCTTCCAACTCACACATGCCTTTCAAAAGTTGTTTTAACATTGTATACAGCATTTCTGTGTTCTTTACCAGAGCTTTCTCTAAACATTGAATCTGCCATAGTGCTTGAAATTGTAACAGCTTTAGACCTACTTGAGATGTTAAATGCTTTAGACCAACATACAGAATGAGACTTATGCTTTAAAAAGGAAAAAGTTTATACTTTTCCATTCAGCTAAAGTTCTCAAGACTACTCCATACTGTAAAGTTTGTTTTTCTTCAATAGCAGAAAGTGAATACTGTTTGACTACTCATTAATTAAATAGAGTTCACTGGGAGGATTCAGAAAATAGAGTTTCCGGTAAACAATTCATAAACTTAGAATGAGAAAACCACACTATAGAGGCATCTGGGTGCCTTAATCTAGAGCATGCAACTCTGGATCTTGGGGTTGTGAGTTCAAGCCCCATGTTAGGTACAGAGGTTTCTTAACAGTGAAATCTTATTAAAAAAATAAAAATAAAAAGTACACTATATACCCAAATTTTAAAAATATGCAATGACTTTATAGGAATACTATAATTATTATATTCTAAAACTTCAGAAGCAGTTTAATCATTATACTTCAATGATTATCTTGAGTATTTAACAGTAGCAGCAGATCTTACATTTAATATACTGACCACTTGACATTCCAGTTGATCTACTTAACACAATTCATAATTACCTTTAAATTAAATAGCCCTTATTGGATTTGAAAAATCATTTTTGAATGGGTAAAGATGTGGTATATACATACAACGGAATGATACTCGGCCATCAAAAGGAATGAAATATTGCCATTTGCAACAACATGGATGGATCTAGAGGGTATTATGCTAAGCAAAGTAAGTCAGTCAGAAAAAGACAAATACTATAGGATTTCACTCATATGTGGAATTTAAGAAAAAAATCAGATGAATATATGGGAAGGGGGAAAAAAAGAGAGGGGAGGGAAATAAACCATAAGAGATTCTTTACAATAGAGAACAAACAGAATTGATGGAGGGAGGTGGATGGGGGATGGGCTAAATGGGTGATGTATTAAAGAGGGCACTTGTGTTGAGTACTGGGTGTTATATGTAATGAATCACTAAATGCTACTGCTGAAATCAATATTACACTATACGTTAACTAATTAGAATTTAAATAAATATTTGAAAAAAAAAAAAACACCTTCATTTTGCAGCCGTCATAGTAAAGGCTGATTTAGCCAAGAAGCATTAGAGCTAAATTATTCAAGGGTAGAAATTTTGATGAGAACTAGAATATCTGCATGGTCTTAAGTGTCTCTTTCACAGATTGCTTATAAGATGCAAGAAAAAAAGTAATAAGTATACAATAAAGAATCAGAATAACACTTTAATTGGGTGTTTTAAATTAATATAACTCCTAAAAGTTAAGAGGGACATCAATGTGCCTCTATATGTGAAACTCTAAAACAGACATGTCACCTAAGCCGTATTCTGGCCAGGAATGCATAACCTGAATCTCAACATAACAAAACATCATTAAAGCCCCAAATTAAAAGTACTTAATTTTATACTTTTTATAAAGGGGGAAACTGTTTTCTTCAAAAAATGTTAATATCTTAAAACAATCACACTTCTGGGTACATCCAAGAGAAGTGAAAGCAGGGTCTCTTGAAAAAGTATCTGTACAACCATGCTCATACTGGCAGCATTCACAATAGCCAAAAAGTAGAAGCCACCCAAATATCCATCAATGGGTAAACAAAATGTGTATACGTACAATAGAATATAATTTGGTCTCAAAAAAAAAAAAAAAGAAATTTTGACACATACGAAAACATGGATAAACACTGAGGACATTATGCTAAACGAAATTTGCCAGCCACAAAAAGACAAATACCTTATAAAAGGTGTCTGAAGTAGTCAAACTCATAGAATCAGAAAGTAGAATGGTGGCTGAGGAGAGGTATATATGGGGGGTAATAGAGTTTCAGTTTTCCCAGATTAAAAAGTTCTGTAGATTGGTTACATAACAATGTGTGGTAAGGGAGACAAGTTAAAAACAAGCTATGACTCAATGGGATCAGTTCCGTAACAAAAGCATACACGGAGTGTCATGGGAATACAAAAAAGAGACTATCTAACTCTTCCTGATTGGTGGAGAAATAAGTAAAGTCAGAAATAATTCAAAATTATAAACAGTTTTGAAAGAAGAGTTTAGGTAAATATGCCAGAGTGGACATACACACTGGCTTTTGCTCCCTCTTGGAAACACACTAAAATAATATTAAAACACTTTTTTAAAAAAGATATAAGCCTGGAAGGACAATAACAAAACTTTGGAAAAATAGAAAACAGATGTACAAATAGTAACAGATTTAGCTAATGCAAAAAAGGCAGTCTCCTAACCCAAGTAAGAAAAGTGACTTTTTAAGTTTACCCTGTAGAAACTCCAAATGGCTCAGATATCAGCTGTACTTCTGTTAAGAGTTAAGATCCAACCAAACACTAGAAAACAGGATGAAAGTTTAGTTTAGAAGTAAATTATATACCCAAACTCCCTTCACCTCTTTATGGAGCCAGAAGACTGCTTTACCCCCACCATTTGGGAGACTGGAAGTTTGTTTGTTTTCTATGAAGAGGGAATTACAGAGTATCTCTGGATTGAGGGACACTCAGCACAGGTGACGGTAGGGTAGACTCAAAGCAGGAACATTCGGCTCTGAGAATATTGGTAGTCTGTGTATCTAAGTGGAGATGGGAAGATCCTTAGGAAGGGAATACGACTAGCCCAAGTTAACAAAGATACTAAAGATGATAAAATAAATGGATTGGATGAATTTGGAGTTTCCAATCAGTTTTTTAGTGCCAGATATAAGTTGTTTGTTTAATCAAGGCTTACCAGACATTAAGGGTGTGAAAGACAGACACCAAAACAAGCAAACAGTGGCTTAACAGGAACACAAAATTTGGAAACACTTAACTTAGTAGAGGCAGAATGTAAAATAATTGAGGGACATGATAAATCCTCGTGAATTTGGCTGGCGCAAAGTAAATAAGTGTTGGCAGTAAGAGATGGCTAAAAAGATATGCAAGGGCCAAACCACAAAAGATTTTGTACTCCACACTAAAGAGTTTGTCTTCTGTAGGATCAGGCAATGTGGAACTAATGAAAGATAGAAAGGAAAAGAGCATGATCGTGTTTGCAGTCTCACAAGGTCATTCAGATGGCTGTGAGACAGACAGACTGGAGGGCGAAGAATTATTGACAGGGGGACAAATTAAGAGGTTGCTGAAGTAATTAAGACAAGGAAAAATATAGGCCTGAATTAAGACTGGTGTAGATGAGATAAACATGAAAGATACTTAGGAGATATAACCGAGGGGCACCTGGGTGGTTCAGTAAGTTAAGTGTCCAACTCTTATTGTTGGTTCAAGTCATGATCTCATGGTTCGTAAGATCGAGCCCTGTATCAGGCTCTGCACTGACAGCACAGAACCTGCTTGGGATTCTCTTTTCCCCTCTCTCTCTGCTCCTGCCCCACTCTCTCTTTCAAAAAAAAAAAAAAAAAAGAAGAAGAGGGGCACCTAGATGGCTCAGTCTGTTAAGCATCTGACTCTTGCTTGGTTCGGGTTCAGGTCATGATCTCACAGTTTGTGAGTTTGAGCCCCACATCAGGCTTGTTGCTGTCAGTGCAGAGCCTGTTTTGGATCTTCTGTCCCTCTGTCTCTCTGTCCCTCCTCGCCCCCCCTCAAAAATAAACAAACATTTAAAATAAAAATAAAAAGAAGATGCAATCTCAAGGACCTAGGAACCAACAAGACATGTGAAATGGGGAAATAGAGGAAAGAATAAAAAATACTCCCTAAATTTTCGCTTGGGCAAAGAAGAGATGGCCAGTGGCATTCATGGAAATCAGAAATAATATAAAAGGTGATATAAGTCTGATAGAAAACAATGAATTCTGTTTTAGGTATGTCAAGTTTGAAATGCTTACAGAAACAGCTGTTCAGCAATCAGACTGAAATATGGGTCTAGTGTTTAGGTGAGCAGGCTAGGCTACATCTACAGATATAGATTTGGTTACCAATTAGGTCACCCAAGGAGTGTAAAGATTAGCAATTTTTAGTGTGTATGCATGGAAAGGGACTACTGAGATTCCTGTTACCTGCCCATTGTGGTGCCCCTCAGACATGTGGAGGCAAAATTTTAAGAGGTTAAGAATTACAGACTTAGGAGAGAAAAAAGTGGAGCTCAGAATGCTTAAGACCACTGCAGGGAGGAGTTGTGATGGCAGAGTCGTAGGAGGACCCTGGGCTTGTCTCATCCCTTCAACACAGCTGATCAACATCAAATCATTCTGAACACCTAGGAAGTTGATCTGAGGATTAAGAGGACAATCTGTACAATTAGAGGGAGAGAATGTGGCAGGTACGAGGTGTAGAGACATGTGAAATGCGGGAGAGAAAAGCCAAAGTACCGCAGAGGGAAGGGAGCCTTTCTGTGGAGAGAAGACAGAGAGAGGAGAGACGGGGTGAGAGAGCAGCAGGTCAGGTTTGCCTAAGAAAAACACATCCCTAAAACCAGTGACTGGAGAATTGAGAGGAACTGACTATCGCAAAGTTTTGCAATGAGTGGAGCTCAAATTTTGAAGTTTCAGAGGTCCATGCCATTTGCTGGAGTTGAGCCCGGACAGGAACTGGTGCTCCTGGGGAGAAGGAGAGCAGAAGCCCAAGAGTGGACAGCGGACATTGTGGCATGGGGATCCCCTGGGTCACACTGGGAAAGAACGTTCCCCTTCCTGTAGTACACATGAAGAGGGACCTGTCCACTCCAAGGACAAAGGACCAGGCAGGTGACAATGAGCAGCTGTTCAACAGCAGGGGACAGAAGTGTGTGCAGAGGGCAGATAACCTGGTCACAGCTTTTTTTCTGTGCTTCACTATAAACTCCAGGCACATATGCAGCCATGGGACTACTTTCTTGGGACAGAAAACTGCGAAGCACAGCACTAAAAGGCTTTCCTCCAGAGGAGTGGAGCGCATCTGTGCCTTGCTGGAGCCTTGAAGATGTGGAGTTTTGAATCCTAGATGCACATCAGAGATAAAACATAGGAGAACTGTGGTACTGGGCAAGCTGATGACCCAGGCATAAACGGGGTGAGGGTAGGGATCTGACAGAAGCCTGGGACACAGGAGGGGAGACTGACTGTTTTTCTGTGAGGACTTCCTGAACAGTGGTGAGTGAAAGCTCCCCTCCCTAGGATGAGAGTGGGCTGACGCCATCTTTCCCCTCCACCAGCACAGTTGGACATCAGTGAGCAACACAACGCCCCCTGTGTAGGCTACAGCCACTTACACCAAAACCTGCCCCCCTGTGCCCTGCAGAAGCATCTTTACTAGCGCAGGTCGGACTGTAAGCCAGTACAGTGGGCCTCTCCCCACAGAGGACCAACATAGGACTGCTGCATGAACCAAGTCTACTGATCACAGAATGCTCCAAAGCATCAGCTTCAGTTCTGGTGGAAATGGGACCAGGCTTTCTTTCTTTCTTTTCTTTTGGAATCAAGCTTATAGTTTTTTTCTCGGTTTGGTTGTTTATTTCCTTTTCTTGTTTATTGGATAAGGCTTCTTTACTTTCTTTTTCTTTGGAATCAGGCTTATAGGAATCAGGCTTTTTAAATTTATTTAAATTGTAGTTAGTAAATATAGAGCACAATATTGGTTTCAAGAGTAGAATTCAGTGACTCGTCACTTACATATGACACCCAGTGCTCATCACAACAAGTGCCCTCCTTAATGCCCATGGCTCATCTAGAGGCTTATAGCTTTTTGTTTTTCTGTTTGTTTTTGTTCCTTTTCTCTTTTGGATCAGGCTTTTTTTTTGTTTGTTTGTTTGTTTTTTTTGTTTTTTAATCAGCCTTCTTTTAAAAAACAAATCAAAGCACACCTAGTTAAATGTCCAAACACTCCTCACTGCAAGCAAGGAAGAACTCTGTGGGAAGAGCAGCCACAACACAACAGCAGAGTGCACACAGCATACACTAGAAACACTTCTTGAAGCACCAGGCCCTGAAAAGTGTATGACCCCTTTTTAATATACCATTACACTACAGAGCAGGAAATATAACAAGCTTTCATAACATGGAAAAGACAGAAACCTAAACAAACTGACAAGATGGAGGAATTTTCCACAAAACAATGATCAAGAAGAAATCATAGCCAGAAATTTGCTCGAAACAGATATAAGCATATATATATATATATATATATATATATATATATATATATATATAAGCATATATATTGCTTATATCTGAACACAAATTTAAAACAACAGTCATTAGAATACTACCTAGGGTTGACAAAAACATAGATGCCACCAAAGAAACCCTTGCTACAGAGATAAAAGACTTAAAAACTAGTCAGGGTAAAAATAAAAATTGCTATAACTATAGGAGATCCAAAACTGTCCGCTTTATATTCGCTTAGCATAATACACTCTAGCTTCATCCACGTCATTGTAAATGGCAAGATTTCACTCTTTTTGATAGCTAAGTAGTATTCTATTATATATAAATACCACATCTTCTTTATCCGTTCATCAGCTGATGGACATTTAGGCTCTTTCCATAGTTTGGCTATTGTTGATAATGCTGCTATAAACACTGGGGTGCATGGGCCCCTTCAAATCTTTATTTTTGTATTCTTTGGGTGAATACCTAGTAGTGCAATTGCTGGGTCGTAGGGTAGTTCTATTTTTAGTTTTTTTTTTTTTTAATGTTTATTTACCTTTGAGAGAGACAGAGAGAGAGTGACAGAGCACAAGCTGGGGAGAGGCAGAGAGAGAGGGAGACACAAAATCCACAACAGGCTCCAGCCCCTGAGCTGTCAGCACAGAGCCCGATGCAGGGCTAGAACTCACAGGCTGTGAGATCATGACCTGAGCCAAAGTCAGATGCTCAACCAACTGAGCCACCCAGGTGCCCCATCTTTTTTTAGTTTTTTGAGGAACCTCCATACTGTTCTCCAGAGTGACTGCACCAGTACGCATTCCTGCCAACTATAAGAGGGTTCCCCTTTCTCCATAACCTAGCCAACATCTGTTGTTTCCTGTGTTGTTAATGTTAGCCATTCTGACAAGTGTGAGGTGGTATCTCAACATGGTTTTGATTTATATTTCCCTGATGATGAGCACTGTTGAGCATTCTATATGTCTTTGGAAAACTGTCTGTTCAGGTCTTCTGCCCATTTATTAACTGGGTTATTTTTTGGGTGCTGAATTTGATAAATTCATTATAGATTTTGGATATTAACCCTTTCTCTGATATGCCATTTGCAAATATCTTCTTTCATTCTGTAGGTTGCCTTTTAATTTTGTTGATTACTTCCTTCATTGTGAGGAAGATTGTCATCCAGATGAAGTCCCAATAGTTCATGTTTGCTTTTGTTTCCCTTGCCTCCGGAGACGTGTCTAGAAAGAAGTTGCTACGGCCGAGGTCAAAGAGGACATGACCTGTGTTCTTCTCTAGGATTTTGATGATTTCCTGTGTCCCATTTAGGTCTTTCATCTATTTTCAATTTATTTTTGTGTATTGTGTAAGATAGTGGTCCAGGTTCATTCTTCTGCGTGTAGCTGTCCAATTTTCCCAACACCACTTGTTGAAGAGGCTCTCTTTTTTGCACTGGATATTCTTTCCTGCTTCATCGAAGATTAGTTGACCATATAGTTGTGGGTCCATTTCTGGGCTCTCGACTCTGTTCTGTTGATCTATGTGTCTGTTTTTATGCCATTACTGCACTGTCTTGATGATTACAGCTTTCTAATATAGGCTTCAAGTCTGGAATCGTGATGCCTCCTGCTTTGCTTTTCTTTTCAACATTATTTTGGCTATTCAAGGTCTTTTCTGGTTCCATACAAATTTTAGAATTGTTTGTTCTAAGCTCTGTGAATAATACTTGTGGTATTTTGATAGGGATTGAATTGAATGTGTAGATTGCTTTGGGTAGTATAGACATTTTAAAAGTGTTTGATTTTTCCAATCCATAAGCATGAATGTTTTTCCATTTCTTTGTGGCCTCTTCGATTTCTTTCATGAGTGTCCTATAGTTTTCAGAAAACAGATCTTTTACCTCTTTTGTTAGGTTTATTTATAGGTATCTTATGGTTTTTGGTGCAGTTGGAAATGGGATTGATTCCTTGATTTCTGTGTCTGCTGCTTTATTATTGGTGTGTAGAAATGCAACATTTCTGTACATTGATTTTATATCCTGCGACTTAGCTGAATTCATTTATCAGTTCTAGCAATTTTTGGATGGACTCTTTTGGGTTTTCTACAGAGTATATTATGTCATCTGCAAAGAGTGAAATTTTGACTTCTTCCTTGCCAATTTGGATGTCTTTTATTTCTTTGTGTTGTCTGATTGCTGAGACTAAGGCTTCCAGTACTATGTTAAATAGTAATGGTAAGAGTGGACTTCCCTGTCTTGTTCCTGACAATAGAGGAAAAGCTCTGTTTTTCCCAACTGAGGATGATATTAGGTGTGGGTCTTTCATATGTGGCCTTTATGATCTTGAGGCATGTTCTTTCTATCCCTACTTTCTTGAGCATTTTTATCAAGAAAGGATGCTGGATTTTGTCAAATACTTTTTTTTCATCTATTAAGAGGATCATATGGTTCTTATCCTTCTTTTATTAATGTGGTGTATCAAGTTGATTGATTTGTGAATATTGAACCACTCCTGCAGTGCAGGAATAAATCCCACTTGATCGTGGTGAATAGTTCTTTTAATGTACTGTTGGATGTGATTTGCTAGTAACTTGTTGAGAATTTCTGCATCCATGTTCATCAGGGATATTTGCTTCTCATTCTCCTTTTTCGGTGGGGTCTTTGATTTTGGATCAAGGATCAAGGTAATGCTGGCCTTGTAGAGGGAGTTTGGAAGTTTACCTTCCATTTCTGTTTTTTGGAACAGTTTCAGAAGAATAGGTATTAACTCTTCTTCAAATGTCCAGTAGAATTCCCCTGGGGAAGCCATCTGGTCCTGGACTCTTGTTTGTTGGGAGATTTTTGATTACTGATTCAATTTCTTTACTAGTTACAGTTCTATTCAAATTTTGTATTTCTTCCTGTTTCAGTCTGTGGTAGTTTGTATGTTTCTTGAAATTTGTCCATTTCTTCCAGATTGCCCAGTTTATTCACATGTAATTTTTCATAATATTCTCTTATGATTACTTGTATTTCTGTGGTATTGGTTGTGATCTCTCCTCTTTCATTTGTGTTTTTATTTTTTGGGTCCTTTCTTCAAAGACTCCCCTTTAATATTTCTTTCAGGGTTGGTTTAGTGATTACAAATTCCTTTAGTTTTTGTTTGTCTGGGAAACCCTTTATCTTTCCTATTCTGAATGATAGCTTCCTAGATTGAGTATTTTGGGCTACAAATTTTTCTAATTCAGCACATTGAATATATTATGCCACTCCTTTCTATACTGCCAAGTTTCTGTTGAGATATCTGAAGCTAGCCTTATGGGCCTTACTTTGTAAATTAGGGACTTCTTTCGTCTTGCTACTTCTAGGATTTTTTTATTGTTACATTTTGCAAATTTAATTACAATATGCCTTGATGTTAGCCTGCTTTTATTGATTTTGATGGGAGTTTGTGTCTCTTGGATCTGGATGTGTTTCCTTTCCCAGATTAGGAAACTTTTCACTATTATTTCTTCAAATAAATTTTCTTCCTCCTTTCCTCTCTCTTCCCCTGGGACTCCTATACTACAAATATTATTATGTTTGATGGAGTCACTGAGTTCCCCAAATCCATTCTCATGTTCCATAGCTCTTTTTCTCTTTTGTTCAGCTTCATTACTTTCCACTATTATATCTTCTGTATTACTTACTCATTCCTCTGCTTCTTCCATTCTTGTGTTCATTGTATCAAGTCTATTCTGAATCTCAGTTATTATATTTTTCATTCCTATTTTTTAACTCTGTGGTAAGGGCCTCCCTGAAGTCTTCCATTCTTTTCTCAGGCCCAGAAATATCCTTATGATTGTTGTTTTAAATTCTTTATTAAGCATGTTACTTATATCTGTTTCACTTAGATCTCTGGACAGGACTTTATGTTGTTTTTTCATTTGGGATGGATTCCTCTGTCTTGGCATTTTGTCTAAATCTCCGTCTTCTTCTTTGTATTAAAAACACTGTTAATGTTTCCTGCTCCTGAGAGTAATGGCTTTATGAAGAAAAAGGTCATGTAGTGTTCAGGGCCTGGCCCTTCATAAGAAAATTCTGTGTGCGCTTTGCTGCTGTGTTTTGGCTGCTCTATCCTTCAGGCCGGTAGTCTGCACAGGCTCTCCTTGTCTACAGTGGGCAGTGTTTGGTCCTTGGCCAGAATGTGGCATGTTTAACCAGGTGTGCTCTGGTCTGCTTGTTAAATGAGACCAGATACAACTTCTACTAGAACTGAAGCACTGCAAAACTCTCTGGTTGCGAGACGATGTGGGCAGGGGTTTCTGTTGCCCTTCTGGGGAAGGGGTCCACGAGGCTTGGACTGAGGCAAACTTGACCAACAAGAGCAGTACCAACAGAATACAGGGGTGTGAGGTTTGGTATAAGCAGGTCAGAGATCCAGTGTTGTTGCTATGTTGTTTACTCTAGGTGGCTCTGTGTTTATGCTGAGGGGCAGAGGAGGCAAATGGTGCCCACCTGCTCCTTTGTCCCTGGAGAGGCATCTTCATGCATGCTGCTCTCAAGAAAGTACTCCAAGAAGGGTGAATAATCTCCTCTCTATGTGTCCTAGGCATTTTCACTTTACTGTTTCCATGCTGTCTGCCCCAGGTTGTTTGCCTGTTTTCTCTCCAGGAGCAGCGCAGTGCCCTCAGGGCTTAGCACACAGACCTTTAAAACTCCAGTCTTCGAACCCTGCTGGTTACAAAGACTCATGAAAATCAATCCCTCACACTAGTTATTTTAAGTGAGTTTGGATAGGAGAAATATGATTACATGAGTATAACAATACTTAGATTTTTGTTTTAATGCCAGTCTTTTACAAATATTTTATAAACTAAAATATGTGCACAGTTAATTCAACTCAATGCCATGCTATAAGAACTAATTGATTTCCAAGCAAACTTATAAATTGCTGAATTTGAAACATCTAGAGTTATGAAAATTTTATCTAATAATTAGAAAGTTAGATTTTTCCTTACTGAACTTGAATCTGGTAAGTTTAGAACCTAAAAACGTCTCAGATTACTTCAATGATTAGACTTCATCACCTTTACCTGTAGTTTACCTTGAAAATTCAGTTAATAAGAAAATGCTTCTGATTTAATATAAAAGTGAATAAAGAAGAATATAAAATTATATAATTATAGTCCAATTTTTAAAAGGAATGAACATAATCATATATAAAAGACTAGTAAGTGTATTAAAATGTTAATAAACAATAGATTTCATTTTCTATTTTAACCTTCTTACACATTCTTTACAATAAACACATACAGTTTTCAAAATTTTTACTAAAATAGTTTCCTCTTAACTAGATTGCTGCAGAGGTAGAAAACAGCTAAAGATGTACAGTATCGATTATTTATATAGATATCTGTTGGGACACTTACATCTCATTTTTAAGTGTCTTATGCCTCCTATATCAATATAAACTCAGGGAGTGCAATTATATTAATTTCTTTTGTAAATTCCTGCAGTCCAAACTGCTGTGTTCTGCAAAGGGGCATTGTATCCTCAGGGCCTAATAAAAAAAAAAAAAATTTGTAAAGTGAATCCCCTGAAACTAATTTGTTAGATCAACAAATTTACCCTACTTTTCTGTGCTAATGTTTGTCATGGCTAAACCCAACAATTCTGTAAATACTATCCTAAGTTTTAAAAATAGTCACATATTGTACTTTGGTGTATACTTTTGCATACAATGTCTTATTATAACATCATTTTATTTAAGTAATCTTTGACAAATAACAAACTAGTAAATAGCAAATGTCAAATAATAAATATTTGACATATAAATCTTAGGATTTTAAAATAATGCTGGTAATATTTCTTCAGAAAGTTCTAACTTCCTTTTTAATAAGTTACTTTGAAAGAGTTTCAACATTCTTCTAATATTCATTATATTTTTCCACTGAATGTAACTATTTCTAACCATTTCTCTTTAGAAAGGTTGATGGGAAACTTATTGAATGTAGAAATAATTTATAAATTGAGTCAACAAATAATGAATTTTAAAGTTAAACAGTACTCGTATTAATTGCTACAAATTCACTTCCTTAACCTATTACCTCCCCCTGTACCCAGCCCTACTAGCATCCACAAACAAACTGGGCACGTTCGATAGTCAGAATTAACTATGGGAGTGCACTGGTTACTCAGGCAGATCAAGGGGGGGATGAACTGTTGGACAACTATAAATAAGTAAAGCTCATCTATTTAATTGCCAGAATTTATTTCAACTAGTTTTAAAAGAAATATTTCTAAAATGTTTAACCTACTTTCTTTCCTTTTAGGACAAGTATACTCAATATAACTTAACCTTTGGGATGACTTAGGACACCACATAGCATTTTAATTATATGTTCTGATACTTAGAGAACTACACTGATAACTTATTGGACTATTTGTCCCTTCACTAGAAAGTTCCGGACTTACAGATTTTGTTTACTGCCATCTCACCTCTTGCTATCTCTTGCTTTCCAGTCTCCTTATGTCTGTTTACCTGTCTCTAATAGAATATCCCTCCCCTTTCTAATTGGGTTTCCCAATCTATAGCAAATAAGAAACAATAAAAGAGTCGATTTTCATTCATTGACCATTCAGAGATGAAAAATATAGTCCCAGGTAGTCCTTAAAGTATTCAGAGTTTAATTGTACTACAAAGGGTGCTATGGGAGCCCAGAAGATCATCATCTAAGGGAGTTGGCTTCCTGGAGGAGATAGTTCTTAAACTGAGATATGACATATGAATGAGTAGGAGTTGATAGGCAAAGAAAGTGAGAGAAAGGGTAGCAGAGAAGATCAAGTGTACAGTCAAAGGAAACCATATAGTAATAATAAAAATAATGATATCTTACATTTATTGAACACTTGTAAATTCACTTAGTAAAATCGTCATAATAACTCTATTACGCATAATTATTTCCATTTTAAAGATTAGGAAACTGTGGCACAGAAAAAGTATTTTGCCCAAGTTCACACAACTAGTTAAGTGGCAAAGTCAGGATTTGGACTTAGTCTGGCTCTAAAGCCCACCATGCTATCTTGCTTAATTATGCAGAGTTATGAAAGCAAGAGAGAATCTGCTGTTTGGGGGAATCCACTACAAGTAATATAAAAAGTTAGAAGATTGCAAATGTGTCTCCATGTTGCAGAACAAGAAGGCAAAGACTAGCTAGGAAAAGGTTTGTTGCCTGGCACATGTGTTTGGATTTGATACCATAGGCAACAAGAGGCATCCAGCAGAGGAATAGTAAGATCAGATTCCCTTTGATAAAGATTTCTGTGAGATTTGAATGAAGAAAAACAACCAGAGACTACAAATCCACTTAGGAGGCTATTCCAAAATTCTACGTGAGAGGTGATAAAGACCTGAACCAAAGCGATTGAAGTACGAATAGAAAGGAGAGGACAAATTAGAGACAAATAGGATGTTGAATTCATAGAATATATGACCTAGATGAGGAAAACCAGTGAGAGGGAGAAAGTAAACAAAGCTGTAGTCAAGGCAGAAACAGATGGATAGTGGTGAAGGTGGTATAAAAGGTTCATTTTAGGAACAGAATAGAAAACCCAGAAATGAACCCACAACTATATGGTCAACTAATCTTTGACTAAGCAGGAAAGAATATCCAATGAAAAAAAGTCTCTTCAACAAATAGTGTTGGGAAAACTGGATGGCAACATGTAGAAGAATGAAACTGAACCATACACAAACCTTACACCATACACAAAAATAAATTGAAAATGAATGAAAGACCTAAATGGGACACAGGAAATCATCAAAATCCTAGAGAACACAGGCAGCAACCTCTTTGACCTTGGCTGTAGCAACTTCTTACTAGACACGTCTCCAGAGGCAAGGGAAACAAAAGCAAACATGAACTACTGGGACTTGATCAAGATAAAAATCTTCTGCACAGTGAAGGAAACAATCAACAAAATTAAAAGGCAACCTACGGAATGAGAGAAGATATCTGATAAAGGGTTAATATCAAAAATCTATAAAGAACTTATTAAAACTCAACACCCAAAAAGCAAATAACTCAGTTAATAAATGGGCAGAAGACTTGAATAGACACTTTTCCAAAGAAGACATATAGAAAGCTAACAGGCACATGAAAAGATGTTCAACATCACTCATCATCAGGGAAATACGAATCAAAACCACGATGAGATACCACCTCACACCTGTCAGACAGCTAAAATTAACAACACAGGAAACAACAGATGTTAGCTAGGATATTCTCACCCTGATGGTGAGAATGCACACTGGTGCAGCCACTCTAGAGAACAGTATGGAGGTTCCTCAAAAAACTAAAAATAGAACCACTCTATGATCCAGCAATTGCACTACTAGGTATTTAACCAGAGGATACAAAAATAAAGATTCGAAGGGGGTACCCCAATGTTTATAGTGTGTGCACATGTATATATACATATTACACACACACGAAATGGAATAATGGAATATTACTCAGCCATCAAAAGAATGGAATCTTGCCATTTGCAATGACATGGATGGAACTAGAATGTATTATGCTAAGCAAAATAAGTCAATCAGAGAAAGACAAATACCCTATGATTTCACTCATATGTGGAATTTAAGAAACAAAACAGATGAACATATGAGAAGAGAGGAATGAGGAGAGAGGGAAACAAACCATCTGAGACTCAATGATAGAGAACAACTGAGGGTTGATGGAGGGAAGTGGGTGGGAGATGGGCTAGATGGGTGATGGATATTAAGGAGGACACTTTGTTGTGATGAGCACTAGGTGTCGTACGTAAGTGATGAATCACTGAATTCTACTCCTGAAGCCAGTGTTGCACTATATGTTAACTATCTAAAATTTTAATTAAAAAAAAAAAGGTTCATCTTAGACATGTTGGAGGTGCTTGTGGAACTATAACATAAAGACAGTTAACACTTACACTGGTACTTACATGTACCAGACCAAAGTCAAAGAACTTTGTATGTACGGATCTACAAAATCATGAACACAACCCTCTGAGATATGAGAAGCTAAGTAACTTTGCCTGAGGTCACAGAACTATTAAATGGTTGAGTTGGGACTTGAACCTAGGTAGCCTGGGTCAGAGTGAATTCTGCCTTTAATAGAGACATGTCAGTTGTATAAATGAATTTGGCATCCAAGAAAAATGGTTTAGACTAAATTACATAAAAATGTGGCAAGTCATCAATAAATACATATGGAAGCAGAAACCATGAGTATTCACTTAGGTATAGAGCATGCAGGCAGTTTTTCTCTAGTGTAGTCCTTCAGTCAATCAGGTATGAATACTGTGAGGATTTTTATTAAAAGTGCAGATTAGAGGGCATCACTCCAATCCACAGAAACAGAATCTCTGGGCCCAGAAATATATAGTTTTCACTCACCAACTGATTTTTATTGAAATTGAAGTCTGAAGATCGCCGATGAGAAATGAACGAATAAATGTGTAACAATGACATTAAGTTTATTAGAAGTGTGTCTACCATAATAAACAAGTTCTAAAGAAGGATGGTAAATAAAGGCCTAACCAAGTGTCTGAGGAGTCTTTTCTCAAATCTAAGCCACCACCTATCATAAGATGCATTGTTCTTTTATCTACCACAAGAAAAAAAATTAGGAGATCTGTCATATAAAGCTGAAACAGGGCCATCTGGGTCACTCGGTTGGTTAAGCATCCAACTTCAGCCCAGGTCATGATCTTGCAGTTCGTGAGTTTGAGCCCCATGTCAGGCTCTGTGCTGACAGCTCGAAGCCTGGAGCCAGCTTCGGATTCTGTGTCTCCCTCTCTCTGCTCCTCTCCTGTTCATGCTCTGTCTTTCTCTCTCTCTTAAAAATAAACAAACATTAAAAAAAAAAAAACTGAAACAAAAGAAAGGTTACAAATGAAAAGAAGGATAAATGGGAAATAAACCCACTATGCAGAAAAAGACAGCAAGGAAACCTGAAAGTCTCTATCTTTCAAGTGCCAGGCACCAAGTAGAGGGAATTTTATCTCAAAGACAGTTCTTACACAGCTTTGTACTCTGAATTCATACTACCAGTGAGATTAAAAACAAACTCTTAAACAGAGAATTTAACTTAAAATGGTCTCAGGTTGGCGGTAGTGCAAATGGCTGGTAGAGGCAAATGCAAATTCTTTCTGAATGACTTTATAATATGACTCTATTCCAGGCCAGTAACAATTATAAGACATATCACTATTTTAGAATTTATTTTTAAGGGAGAGAGAGAGGGAGGGAGCATGTGCATGAGTAGGGGAGAGGGGCAGAGAGAGACAGAGAGAGAGAAGCTTAAGCAGGCTCCATGCTCGGCACAGAGCCCGATGCAGGGCTCGATTCCATGACCCTGGGATCATGACCTAAGCCAAAATCAAAAGTTAGGTGCTCAACCCACTGAACCACCCAGGTACCCCTAGAACTTTTTTTAAATGTGAAAAGCAATGTCTTACGATGACTGGAATACAGCAAGTGGAATATATACCAAGCTATTCTGAATGCCCAGAAACCGGGATGGAGAGGGTATTTTCTGGTTCTCGAATGTACTCCATGCATAATTTCATACGGGTATTGATTAGCAGTAGTAGGATTTTTTTTAGTAGTAAGCATTCTATAGTAAGAATTATGTAAGACATGTTGTTAAAAATTATAAAAATCTTTTTCCTTCCCATATTTAACCAGTTTTTACCATTTCCCCAAATATAAAAAGTCTCATCCATAAAAACCTACAAAACAAAACAACAAGTGAGATCAGACCACTAGTACCCCAGACTCCATGTAAATGCTTTTAACATTCCCTGGGACTTTGAGAACTAGATTGCAAAGTTCACCACAGGCCCTGGGAACTGTCCAGACATGACAGGAGGAAAAGCAAACCTTGCTCCTGCCAAGGGTGATGATGTGCAGTCCCAGTCCAACACTCGGTCTTCCTCCTTCTACTCGCAGGCCACAAACACGAAATATTTTCACGATATGCAGGGTACTCTGGCCATTTTTAAGAAAAGTTCATCTCTTTTCAACAATGCCCCCATGAAAAATATTTCTTGAGCACTTTTATAATTTTCCTGAAAAGCTGTGTATTCCTTATTGAGACATGCATTTTCCATCTTTTCCAAGGATGGGATAAACACTGCACAAATCATATACTGTATTTGTTCTGGATCTTACAAAACTGCAATTTCACTACATAGCAAGCATATTATCTAAACATCATTAGAAGATTAAAATGGCTTTGGATAATAAGCACCAACTGATCACCATGAGGAGTTACTAATTAAATTTTTTTAAATGTTTATTTATTTATTTTGAGAGAAGAGAGAGTGCAAGCAGGGGAGGGGCAGAGAGAGGGGGAATGAGAATCTCAAGCACAGCACAGAGCCCCATGTGGGGCTTAACTCACAAACGGCAAGATTATGACCTGAGCTGAAATTAAGAGTAGGGTACTGACTCAATTGACTGAGCCACCTAGGTGCCCCCAAAATTTGTTTTACAAAGAAACTGGTTATTCAACCAACCACTGCTAGCTTCTCCCTACTTTTAGTGGGTAAAGGTCCTCAAAGTCCCTTTCATAGCACAGTCCTATCTAGAGCAACTGATACAAGAATTCAAATGTGATTCCCACTCTTGGCCACACCCTGCCAGAGCATCTTTTTCACTGAGGAAAACTGTTTCCCACCTCAGGAGCAAACGTGGACTTGTACATATGAATGTGAGTATAGGGGTTTTCTAAGATTGTGGAAAATGAAGTATCCCACATCCATATCTATAATTTAATATTCACTTTTCCATAGAAATAAGGGAATCATGGTTTTATAGTGCCACTGCTGTTCTAACCATGTTATAAAAATAGTTTCTAGGTAGATCTTATGGGAAATCCACTCTCTCATTATCAGTCTACTTAGTGGCACTTTTCAGATGAAACCTGTTAATATAGTTTGTATACTATATAATATTTAATTAAAAATTTTTAAGTGGACTATAATCCCACGATACAGAAGCTGCTATTAATATGTTTTTTTTCTAAATGGTAATAGAACTGAAACAACATAGAAAAGCACAAAATAAAAAGTAAAATATTTTCTATCTACTCTTAACTTCTGATTCCCAACCATGTCTATTGATTCCCATGTCTACTCTCTGAAGATAACAAATATCAACAGTATCTTGAGATCAGAAAGAAAGAGAATTATTTATGTACCTACATACTTTTCTTTAGCAACTCTCCTGTCCTATACATCAATCAGCAGGCAATAGAGGAAAAGATTCATCAGATTCTAGAAGCATGGTAATCTTTCTGATTATAACACCACTGGTTTCTTCTCTACCATTACATCCCTTTAAACTGTTGCTATTTTCTTGGATTTAGTGATGAGAATAAACTCTTTTCTTAGGCATTTCCCCTCCATTTCTATAGATTTGAGGACTAGACTGAATCAGCATGGTTTCACTAAGAAATAGGAAGGACATAATGGAAAGAGGTCTGGAATGAATCAGAAGACCTAGATTTTTTCCTGTTTCTGGCACAGACAGCAGGTAATCTTAGTTATATCATTTTCTTTCTCCTAGTTTTGAAAAATATATAGTATTATGTAAATATACAGTAGTGGAAAGTAGCAGTGATAATAAAAAAAATTACCTCCGAATAGGTAATCCATAAATAGCATATGAGATGACTTTTCATAAAGTAGAATGCTCCATTCCCCCACAATATTTAACCGACTTACACAGTACCTTTATATTGCTATAGTACAAACCAAATTTGTAAAACTAATCCCTTCTCTATGCACAGCCCTTCCCAAGTGACACTACTACTTTGGGGGCTGTTCTGATTTATTTGTTCTTTATTTCTGCCCAATATGATTATTTTTTTAATCAAGTTCTGGCTACCATGTCTCTGAATTTTAAGAGTTCATATCCATTTGAATGTCCTAAAGCACCTCAAACTCATACCCAAAATATATCATCTTCCCCCTAAAAACTGTTTTTCTTCCTTCATTTTCAATCACAGTTAATAGTATCATCTCCCTACTCTCAAATGCTCGAGCCCCAAGGATTCAAACCTAAAACACTTCTTGAATCAACTATACTATCCCATCTTTACCACCACTGACTAGGTGGCCCAGACTAGGCCCTTATTTTTTTGCCCGGACTATTACAATGGCCTTCTTAAAGTGATTTCTCTGCTACGAATCCTGTCCCACTAAAACGATCCTCTCCTCTGGCTCCAGAGTGATCTACTTAAAATTACAACCCAGTGGCATTTAAGTCACTTCAATGCTTAAAAACTCTTCAGTGACTCCTCGCTGCCTTCAGAAGAAAGATCAAGCATGTTCTCAGGACATATAGGCTCTACACGACCCAGTTCTTCTCTCTTTCTTCTACTGAGTGAGTACATGTTTCTGGCATTCATATTGTTCCCTTTTCCTACAATAGTCTTCCTCATTATGCAAGACACAGTAGTTTATCAGTTAATCTGTCCATGGAGCTTTCCCTTTCTTGGCTCCTTATGACTGGGCTAATTAAATCTCCTCTTGCATATCTATATGTTTAATATATTATATTGAAATAATCTGTTCACGTTTTTCCCTTAAATGGGGGGCCTAGGGACAGAAATCAAGTTTCATTCATCTTTGTAACTTAGCACTTAATTCAATACTTAATAAATGCTTGCTAAACTGAAATGAATTAAAAGCCATGTAGAGCTCCAAGATAAATCCCACTGACAAGTCATCTCAATACAAAGTAAAAGGAAGTTGTTCATGCAATTCAGACAAAAGTGGGTTCTAGTCACTAAATAGTAGTGTCTGAGTTATTCCTTCAAAAAGCAACACGAACACCTAGGTTTTTCATAACATTGCTCTCTTTGGCATTCAGAAATCCATATTCATAATTCCAATTCTTTTTTTAAAAAGTATTTATTTATTTTGAGGGGGGTTGGTGGGAGAGAGAATCCCAAGCAGGTTCCACACTGTCAGCACAGAACCCAATGCGAGGCTCGGTCTCATGAATCACGAGATCATAATCTGAGCTGAAATCAAGATGCTTAACCTGCTGAGCCACCCAGGTGCCCCCATAATTCCTATTTTTATTCCTATTAGCAAGCTGCTGTACCTTACCTACACCAACTTCTGACCCATATATTTGAAGTGAACAGCTGCTCTAAAGGGTGGACGTAATCTGCTGATGGACAGAGTTGTTGACAGGCTGATATGTAAAGAGACACCACTAAGCCCTTACTTTTTTTCAAACCAGACTTGTTGGCACAGCTGCTAAGGTCTTAACATGAGAAATAGCATATGTTGTTGAACAGCACAGAGGGCAAAAGGACAAAACCTGATTTTCCTGTCTAGCTGAGGTAGAAGCTTAACTCAGATAATCAAAGTATATTTTACTTAAAATGCACCTATGAAAATTTGTATTAGCCTCCTCTTAAAAGTTCTAGTTCTTCACCAGTTTTCAATGTACACACTTTACTTTTAGCTGACAGTGCTAAATGCTGAAAATGCTGATGACCTTACAATGTACCCCTAACAGCCAAAATACAAGTGGCATAGAAAAGACCCTGACAGCTAAACATGGGATCTTTATTACTCCTATGAACCTCCCTTGCATCCAAATAGAGGCTGCTTGTGACTGTGTCTGCGTAATTTGCTTCCTTTAAAATTGAGATGACTTTTCAGTAAAGCTAATGTTAAGAATCAGCATAATTTTCAGTTTTCATTCCATTTTAATTCCAATAGTATTTGCTGAGTGTCTAACTTGTGCCAGCATTCTTGCTGAGAAATGCAACTGAAAAGAGGAAAAAGTCATAGTCTCAGGGGAAAAAAATGAAATGACTAAACTCAGGGCTTTGAACTTGCTTTAAACTAGTACAAATTTGGTGCCTCACAAAAAGTGTGACTGACCATTCGGTGCTGATTTCATCATGACAGTTGGCCAAGTTTGCCAGTCCAACCAAGAACAAGCCAGGCTGAGAGACCTAGCCTCTTTTAATATGATCAACTTTCATCCTTTAGTTAAAATCTTCCTATCAACTGCAAATTACAGACCATCAAAAGCTAGAGAAGGGCTCTAGCATGGCAAAACCAAAAGATACAGCTGAAGGCATTTGCAATGATAAGTTCAATCATTGATAATATTCTTATGTATATGAATACTGCATATAACTTCTTTTACTTACATTATATATAAATCTATGATACTTTACTGTGCTAGATGAGAAGAGTGAAATATTTAAAAGGAGGTTTGATAAGGAAAAAAATATATTTTTATATTATGTGTATATGCAATTATATGTGTATTTCCTTATTACAAAAGTAACACACACTCATCTACAAAATTTGGGAATTACAGAAGAAAATAAAAATCCTTATAAAGGCTACCAGTCTGAGACTGTTAAAATTACTAATATTTTGTTGCCTCTTAAGTAAATAAGTTTTTTATTATTTAAACCAAAATTAGGATTATACACACAATGTTTGTGGAAATTGTCTTTCTACTTAATAGTACATGATAAACATTTTCTTGTATTATTGTTTCTTTAAAGTATTTTTTTAATTTAAAAAAACAATTTTTTAATGTTTATATTTTGTGAGAGAGTGAAAGAGAGAGAGAGAACAAGCAGGGGAGGGGCAGAAACAGAGGAAGACACAGAATCTGAAGCAGGCTCCAGGCTCTGAGAGGTCAGCACAGAACCTGAGGCCAGGCTCAAACCTATGAACTGTGAGATCATGACCTGAGCCAAAGTCGGTCGCTCAAGCAACTGAGCCAACCACGCACCCCTAAAGTATTTTCTTAATAGTAATAAGTGAATATTTATGTAAAGTACAACTTTTTTTCATTAGGATACAGTCTAGAAATGGTATTTTTAGGTTGAAGACAGTTTTAACGGTTCTGATACATATTATCAAACTGTCTGGAGCTGTTTTAAATTAAGACATCACTAGAACTTTGCTTAGACTGAGACAAAGATCTTAAGGTTCAAAAATCTCACTAGATCTTGAGAGTATTTTTCCAGTTTAAAATACTGCGTTTCAGATAAAGTTTCCCTTGGTTAAGTTATTAAAGCTTTGTAACAATCTAACCTGGATTAAAAAAAAAACCGTACACATATAAAGATGATAATATATTTATCAATATCCCTACTACATTGTAAATAGAAGTATTTCTGAAATACTTAATAGGGAGAAAATGAGATTCTAGGAAATACCTAAAACAAATTTACATTCCTTTTTTTTTTTTTTACTAAAGCTCATATATAGTAGAACAAAATTCAATTCTGCAAAATGTATATCGCTACTAAAAACAATATCAACTAATACTTGAAAGGTATTAATTTACAAAACCTTTATACATCAAATTTTAACTTAGCCTTACAAAGTAGCATACTAACATTATAGTCATTTGTGAAAACAAGAGGAAACCAAGGTGAAAAGATAAAGTGACTTGCCTAAGGTCGCATGTCTAGTAAGTGGCAAAAACAGAATTCGAACTCAGGTCTCTAGACTCTAAATGTTGTGCCCTTTCTGTTTCTGCACTGCTTTCCATAAATCATAGTTAATCCAACTTTCCCTATGTTTAGCTTCAGATAAAAAAATTAATAGATTAATTTTCTTAAGGTTATTTTGTATTTAAGCAAAAATTAAAATAAGCTTGCATTCCCTAAGTGCACCCACTGAAAGTGGGCAGACCAACCAATACAGGTGTAGCAGACAGATGCTAACTTAACATTCTTCCCTGGTATAAATCCACACGCAGAGAACATGTTTGGCTGAGTATAATTCAATTTGTAACATTTCCAAAGCCAACAAACATTACAACTATCAGAATTGTTTTCCCTTGAAATAGACCTCCTGTGGAGGTAACAACTGAGAAAAAACATAAAACATCTTTAAAACAAACTCCACTCTCTCCTTTAAAAAAACATATACATATATACTCCCAAATAAAAATTTCTTTATATTTCTTCCTCCTAGTCACTAACCCCTCAACTGCCTCTGACAACAAAAGAATAAAAAATTGACACTAGATGGTTTTTGAAGCTGGTAATGTAAAACTGTTACAAAGCTATCAGCTGTCCTTAATTTAGCATTATCTTCAATGTACTCATTACAGTTTGTAATTTAATTTAGTTGTCTTAACAAAAATAATTTTATTTTAGAAATGTCTCCACACATCTGTCTTCCTCTATAGTTCCTTAAGAACAAGGGGAAAAAAAAAAAAAAGAACAAGGGACCATATCTTATTCATTATTCTATTAACCACTGGACTTATGTGGTAGTCATTTAATAAACATTTGTGGCCCTTAAATCAATTAAGTAGTAGAAATACATAAAAAAAACATTTAAATCTAACAGTTAACATTTATTCACAAGTATATTACATACATTTTATTTCTCTGATATCAAAATTCACCTTTATATTATATTTGGCAACGTGTTTTCTTTTCATTGTGGTACCTAAAGTAATGCTGTGCCTTATAATCTTTGGCATCTTAGATTCAATGAATAAAGTCTTTGGAAAAGTATACATTAGGAACACATTAAGCACTCAACAGGGATCTCTAAAATTACTTAAAGACATGAGGGGGTATCCCTTACAGATGGCTCCCCTGCTCTATCAAATCAGAGTGTTTGGTCTTTAAGAGCCAGAACTTTATTTATCTTTGTATTTCTAGTATGTGCTCAATGAGCTAAATGAATAAAAACATTTTGTCTGGGGGAGAGTGGATGATCTATGCTGTATAGGAAAAAAAATTATAAAGATAACATGACTTAAAGAAAAGGAAATATATTTATTCTAATATTTAAATATTATAGATCTACCACTCACTAAAGATTCATACTATTAAACAGTATTTACCAAAATACTAGTTTCAAAAGATATTCATTGAAGTCACTCCTTAAATTAAATAGATTTCCAGGCAAATAAATCTGGGGAAATGAGTAAAACAAAATTAACCAACTTCTTAACCTGCAAGTTTTATCAGTATATTTAATATATTATCATTGCGAATTTCCAAAACAATGATAAACCATGCACTTCCCAAACTCATTTGCAACAGAAACCTTTTTGGGAGATCCTCTGGAGAAATCAGCATTTCACAGAACAGATTTCAGGGAATATCTATATATAGAATCTTCAAAGCAGTTCTGCAGAGAAGACAACTATCAAAATATTACAACGTATGTAACTGATAATATGAAGTAACAAGTGATAACTGAAAAATAGCAAATTGTCTAAAACATCTTGTTACAAACATAGAAATTCACATTCCCAGGGTAGGAGGGTAAAGGAAGAAAAAGAAAGAGACTTCCTTTATGACTGCCTGCCTGGCTCAGTTGGTTAAGCATCCAACCCTTCTTATCAGTTTAGGTCATGATCTCACAGTTTGTGAGCTTAAATATATGAATGCTACAATCTTTAACTTTTTTTAAAAGGAAGTCTCCTTTTTAACAAATTGTTTTTATTGTTTATTTATTTTGAGAGAAAGCGAGCGAGAGCATGCGTGTAAGCAGATGAGGGGCAGAGAGAGAGGGAAAAAGAATCCCAAGCAGGCTCCACGCTGTCAGCACAGGGCCAGACATGGGGATCGAACTCACTTACTGAAGGCCTTCCTTTACTTATTATTTAGTTTCATAATGAATATATTTATTTTTCAATTACAAAATTAATTTCTGAAAAAAAAAAAGACCTTTCTTTCACTGCTGAAACTTCCCTTCTCCATCACTCTCCCTTTATTTCTCCTTCTTTTTTTTTTTTGTTCCATGAAATAGGAGTGATTTTTTGATAGGACTGCACAACAGCAGTCACAAATTAGTTTCTAATTTAATTACCTCTATAGCCTTTTACAAATCTAAGTCAGTAGGAGACAACGAACAAAAAATTTAAGAAATTTTATTAATCTCCTAGGTAACTGTATACACTTTCCATAAATTCATAATATTATGCTGGGATTTTGGTTAAATATGCAACTCAAGTCACGTGAATGATTAACACAATGAGAATATGTACTTCTTATATTTGATGTGATCACTGTAAATGCAGGTTAGGAAGGTCAACGATTTTATCATCAATCCCTCATGGCAGGTCTACCTCTAAAATCATAATGTGCAATCCAGTAACCTTACTCTAATATAAAATAGTAAAATTCTATTTTCATCTGTTATTTAAAAAAGAAAAAGAAAAGAAAGACTAAGTAAGCATTTGGAGACAAAACTGCTTATGTTACTAAACGGAAGATAATTAGGATAATTTCCTTTACAAACTTAAAGTAACTCAGTCCTTATGTAAGGAGATATTTAAGGTTCTGATGGCTTCAGTGTTTCATGGCATAGAAAGGTGAAACTACTGGGGAGAAATCATCGATGGATCTTTGCAAACCTGTATGACCAGGCAGAAAAGTAGCAAAGAAATGGCAATGTGGACAAATAACAGGGTATCTCAATACTCCTAATGGTAGGCAGTCTCCCTTACGAACAGTTTACACATATAGCATTCATACAACCGTGCAGTTAACAACAGGTAACAGTAAAGCAGCACTGAAATGGAACTCTTGTTCCATCTCCAAATGTGCTCCTCTCCTGGACCCTATCTTTGGGCTGACTTCAAGCCTCTCTCTGAAGGAATAGTTTTGAAGAATAACACTTGTATGGTTGTAAATATTCAGTATACTATTTTCTTAAGTTTTTTACCTGTTAGTATTTTTGATCAAAATAATTTCAGATCCAGCAAAAACTTTAACTAAAATATAAATAAATCATGACACAGACACTATCTTTCACAAAAAAATTAACTCAAAATGGATCATAAACCTGTATGTAAAACACAAAACTATAAAGTGTTTAGAAGATTAACATAGGAGAAAATGAGGGCGACCTTAGTTTTGACAATGACTTTTTACATACAATGCCAAAAAGCACAATCCATGAAAGAAACACGAGTAAGTTGCTTTGTGATTTAAAATTTAAAACTGCTTTGCAAAAGACATTGTCAAGAGAATGAAAAGATAAGCCACAGTCTAGGAAATATTTGCAAAACACATATCTGATAAAGAATCTGTGTCTAAACTATATACGCAACTCTTAAAACTCAATGATAATAAAAAAGGAACCGCCCAACTTCAAAATGGGCAAAAGATGTGAACAGACACCTCACTAAAAGATAAATACAGGTGGAAAATAGTAAGCATATGAATAAATGCTCAATACCATACTTTATTAGGCAACTGCAAGTTAAAATGAGATACCATCATTTACTAGAATGGCTAAAATCCAGAACACCAAAGCTAGTGAGGATGTGGAGCAACAGGTACTGTCATTCATTGCTGACAGAAATGCAAAATGGTACGGCTACTTTGGAAGACACTTAGGAATTTATTACAAAGCTAAACATAAGATTACCATACAATGTGGGGCACCTGGGTGGTTCAGTCGGGGTAAGTGATTGACTCTTGATACTGGCTCAGGTCATGATCTCACAGTTCGTGGGATTGAGCCCCACATCAGGCTCTGTGCTGACAGCTTGGAGCCTGCTTGGGATTCTCTGTCATATTCTCTCTCTCTGTCCCTCCCCTACTTGCACTTGAGCACCCAGGTGCATGCTCTCTCTCTTTCTCAAAATAAGTAAACTTAAAAAAAAGATTACCATACAACGTAGCAATGATGCTACTAGTTATCCAAATAAGTTGAAAACTATGTCCACAAAAAAACCTGCATACAAATAAATCAGGCAGCTTTATTCATAACTGCCAAAAACTAGAAGCCATCAAGATGTCCTTCAAAATGTGAATAGATAAACAAACTGTGGTACATCATAGAATGGAATATTATTCAGTGATAAAAAGAAATGAACTACCAAGCCATGAAAAGATATGGAGATAACTTAAAGGCATATTGTAAAGTAAAAGAAGCCAGTAGGAAAAGGCTACATACTGTATAATTCCAACCATATAACATTCTGGAAAAGGCAAAACTATAGGACAGTAATATCAGTGGTTGCCAGGGTCTCAGGGAGAGGGTGGGAGGCATAAATAGATGGAACACAGGAAAATTTAGAGGGTACGAAACTATTCTATATGATCCTGCATGGGTGGGTACATGACATTATGCATTTGCCAAAACCCTTAGAATATACAACACAAGAGTGAACCCTAATGCAAATTATGGGTTTTAGTTAAAAAAAGAAATCTATTCCAACTGCCCTCATTTCACAGATGATGACTCTGAAGCCCAGAAAGATCAAAAGACTTGACAGACAAAAGTTACACAGAAACTTATGAGCCACAGTTGAAATCAGTTATTATGAATAAATGTCAAAAATAGGGCTGTGATGGATGTTAGGAGTTGTTCATACCAACCCTGTTCATACTTGAGTTGGGCTACCTTTAAAAGTTAGAACTTTGAGAGTTTCTGACACTGTAAGACGTTAAACACAATAAGGGTACAAAGCTTAAAAGGCACCTGGGTGGCTCAGTCGTTTAAGCCACCAACTTCAGCTCAGGTCATGATTTCACGGCTGGTGAGTTCAAGCCCTGCGTCGGGCTCTGTGCTGATAGCTCAGGGCCTGGAGCCTTCTTCAGATTTTGTGTCTCCATCTCTCTCTGCCCCTCCCCCCCTTCAAAAATAAACATTAAAAAGAAATTTAAGTAAAAAAAAATTTGAAAAAAGAATGCGGTTTAAGTTTCTTCCATTTTAAATACAAATATAAAGATGAGGCTAAGCAACAGGAGCTGATGAGTTGACACTGCAGGAAGGCAGAAAGTCTTCCTTTGGGGAAGGTAGAAGAATGAACATTTGAGCTCTAACGTGGTGTTTAAGCTCTATAGTTGGCACATTCCGCCCACTCCCTAAATTGTCATGAGAAAAAAGTGACTGCACTAAAGTTCTCATTTACTGAATACCGACCCTTTTGGGGCGAGTGATAGAGCACTGTAAAGAAGTTAAGAACATGAGTTTTGTCAGGAGGCAGATAGGTATGGTTTCCACTTCTGGCTCTACCATTTACTTACTACCTTATTATTTTGAGCCAAGTTATTTAAGCTCTCTGGGCCTCAGATTCCTCATCTATAAAAATGGGGACAACAAAATCTACTTCACAGAGTAAATGGAAAGAAATCCACATAAATCACCTACTATAATACAGGCACAGAGTGAACACACTGAATATTAACTATTAATAATAGTCATTATAATCATTAGATTTCACATATGTGTGCGTGTTAAGCCTATGTCTCAAAAATTTTTAGAATTAGATAGGACATAGGAAAACAAATATACAAACGGAGAAAATGGTGCCAAGTACATACATGCATTACATACATTATTTTATGAAGTTTTCTTAATAAGCCTATGAGGGAGAGAGTCAGCGGTGGGTCAAGTATTTGAGGCGCATTTACCATGTGTGAATCACTGTTTGAGACACTAAGGGTATAGTGGTACACAAGACAGAATCCTCCAGGCAGAAGAACACAGAACAAGCATAAAACAAACAGATATGTACGAGTGGATAACTGAATTGATATGGTGAAGATTAAAAAGGGGAATAGGTGGTTTGCTTTAGCTAACGTGGTCAGGTAAAGTCTCTCTGAAGACAGGGATTTTGAGATGAGTCCAAAACAGTGAGGAAGGCAGCCATGTGAAAATCCTAGGTAAGGGCCCTGTGAGTAGAAAAAATAGCATATGCAAGGATCTTAAACTTGGTGTATTCAAAGATCAGAAATGGATAATAATATGCTCTGTATTTTATAGAAAAAGAAAGTGGGGCTTTAGAAAGGTTAGCAACCTATATGAGGTAAATGGCAGAAGCAAGAATTTGAAAGTCTAACTTCAAAGTCAATAGTCTTGTGGAATTGCTATGCTGCTTCTCCCCAAAGTGAGCAAAACATCTCAGTCTTTTCTCAGCCATGGAACAACCCTGCTTCCTCTGAAGCAAACAGTCTTCTGAATGTACTTACGAAAATTTATCAACTGAAAGCAGTTCTTCTAAATTCCATAACATCTGTTTACTTTTTTGTTGTAGCAAAAAATAAGTTAGACATTATGAAATTAAGAACTGTAAACTAAACAGTGTAAAACCATATCCTATTAAATAAAATTTTATGAGTGGCACTTAGATCTCCCTAAGCTATACATTCTTTAAACATTTTATATCATATACCCATGTTATTAATGAAATATGCTGTTTTTAGCAATTTTTATAATAAGTCGACATGGAGTCCTTGCTCAAAATCTCTTTATGCTGCTGTTTTATGAGAAAAATAATTACCATATTTTTATCTATTGTAACTTTTCCCAATTAAGCAGCTTAAAAACACAAAATATTACTAAAAATAAATTGCAAATTTGAGAAAAATGAAATATAATCCAAGGATCTCATTATAAAACCTTACAGAAGGTCAGCAATAATACAATTAAACAAAATAGCACTCTTTGGTTCAACTACAAAGTACTTTATAAACATTTCATTAATCTCAATCAAACTGAAGGACAAATACTACTTTATATAATGGTGATTATTTTAAAAGATACTGTTTCTTGAGTACCAATATATACCAGATGCTAATCTAAAAACTTTATAATGTTATCTCATTAAATCTTCATCTTCGCAGTAGTGGTAGAAATTAGGTAATTATCTTCCCTGTACAGATAAGAACACCAAGGCTATCTCATCTCCCACATCCAAAGTTAGGGAGGTTGAAAAAAAAATGGCCAGGTTCACACTCCTAATAAAAAGCAGGCTTGAAATTCAAACCCAAGATTCTGAGACTTTGAGGTCCATGCTCTTCTCAGTATTTGAGTATATAGCTATATCTCTCAACAACAGTTAAGGTTTAAGGTAGAAAAGTTGTTCAGAAGCAGTACTAGGTACTGTTCACCTACATGACTCTCGAGTCCTTCAAACAAGATGATTAACCTGTCCAAACCTGGACTCAGTATCTTCCCATCCCAAGACTGAAATTCATAGTGCATTCCCTACTCTAATTAATGGAAGGAGTTACTCTTCACCATCTGGATAGTAGTCAACCCAGGAACTCCGGAACACTTAGCAAAAGTGTTAGACCAAAAGACTTAGGAGTGATTTTTTAAATAGTAAATTCATCAATGAATTTCATAATAAAGGCCTCTTAGGAGACCAGCAAATCAGCTTTTTCCTGGACTCTATTCATTTAAAGCAGCAAACTTCTCTGCATATATTATACTCTCTCTAAATATATGTTTACTATCTTACAACAACATGAGGTATACAGGAATATAGTAAAAATGTTAGCAAATTCAATTTCACAAGGGTGAGCACTACAATTCACTCGTAACACAAGTCCTGCTCTCTTTTAAGACAAATTTTCTAAAATGTTTTCATTACAAAGAACCTTCTATCAATTATCTTGTGTTTTTGTAAACAACAGGTAAATATGCAATGCCTTTGAAAATTCTGTGACATTACATTTGTCTTCCATTTATCCATCAAGTAACTACTAAGTTCATATTAGATGCCAAGCACTGCACTTGGAGCTGGAGATGATGAGCAAAAATCGGCATAATCACAGCTCTTCTGGGCTTAAACTTTAGAAGTAGACACACTTTAATAAAATTATCACACACCATGACAAAACTACATTTGTAACTTATTAACGAGTAAGATATATGGTAAAATAAGAGTTATTTATGATAGGGACATTTAATCAGATAAGGGAAACTCAGAGAAAAGTGGTATTTGAGCTAACATCTATAGCAAGGGGAGTCAAAGACAGGTTAAAACAGTCTGGACAAAGAAAACAGTATCAGAGGTGTTGTATCCGTTCTCCCATTGTCTCTGAAATAAAATGCCCATCTGGCTTTTACACTCTACTCCACCAAAACTGCTCGCAAGACCTTCCATGCCCTCCACATTACTAAAGGTAGTGGTCAGCTATCAATCCTTATCTCACCTGATCCAGGGCAGCGCTTCACACACGCAGCACCCCCTCCTCCCTGACCGGATTTTAGGACACCACACCCTGTGGGTGTTTCTCTCGGTTCACTGGCTGCTCTTGCATAGTGCCCTTTGCAGATAACTCCAAATCGACCCAAATTCTATGGAGTGTCTCTTTTTGTGACACCAACTATTCTTAGGCTGTAACTGCTATTAAAACCCTGCTGTGAAATCCCATATTCTATCTACAACCAGATCTTTCACGTCATCTCGATACTCACTTATGCAACTGCCTACTCCATACTTCGACTTGAATAGCTTAGGGACATCTCAAACTTTACATGGTCAAACAAAACTCTTGATTTCCGTCTCTTTACCTCTGTACATAAATCTGGAGACTTTCCCATGACATTAAATGGCAATTCCTTCCTTTTAGCTGCTCAGCCTAAAAACTCGGACTCCTCTTTGACTCTTAAATTCTCACACCTCATAGTCAATCAGCAAAACCTGTTGGCTATACTATCATAATAGATCCAGACTGTATGTAGTCTCTTCTCACTACCTCCACTGTTATCACCCTGGTCCGAGCTACCACTATCATCTCTCACCTGGATTATTACTTCAGCTTCCTAACTAGTGTCTCTGCTTTTGTATTTGTTTCCCCATGGTCTATGCTCAACACAATTTCAAAGAAGTAATCATTTAAAAAAGTCAGATCATGCAACTCATCTGCTCAAAGCCTTCCAATGGCTTCCTATTTGTTAAAAAGTCAAAGTCCTTTCAGTCACCTACATATGACCTCCTTCCTCTGTGACCTCACATTATCCTCCTCCCCTGCACTCCTTGTGCTCCAGCCTACACTGCTATTTCTTTGCTCCTGCCCATAGGCCTTTGCACTGGCTATTCTCTGCGTAGGAATGTTCTTCCTTGAGGTATGTGCACAGCTTATTCTTCCTGCTTCAGATCCCCTCAAACGTCCCCTTCCTGATTAGGTCTTCTCTGACCACCTTATTTAAAAGTGAACCTTGCCCCCCACAACCTGGCACTCCCTAGTTCCTTTCCTGGTTGACTCTTATTTTTCTCCACTGCATTTGTCTTCATTTGCCACATATATTACATATTTATTGTTGATCTCCCCTTAACAGAATGCAAGCTCCAGGAGAACAGGGACTTTTGTACAGCGGTACAGTTGACCCTTGAACAATGTGGGGGTTAGGAGTGCCAACACCCCCACCAGGAAGTAAAAAGCCTATAACTTTTAATCTATATAACTCTGACTCCCTCAGAACTTTACTAACAGTCTACTGTTAACCAGAAGCCTTACTGATAACATAAACAGTTGATTAACACATATTAAAAGTATTCTTACAATAAAGTAAGCTACAGAGAAGAAAATAATATGAAAGCCATAAAGAAAATAGATTTGCAGTACTGTACTCTATTTACAAAAAAAAAAAAGAAAACCCACATGTAAGTGGACCTGTGCAGTTCAAACCTGTTGTTCAAGAGTCAATGTATATTGTGCTCAATGATATATCTTCATTGTTCCATTGCACAGTAGATACTCAACAGATATTTGTTGAGTGTATGAATGGATGAAAGGGAATATAAGAACCAGTGACTGAAGAAAGATCTATGTGGCTGAAGCAGAGACAGGTGGAGAGTGGTAGGTATATGAAGTGAGGCTGGAGAGGTAGAAAGGGACCAGATGACATTAGGCTTTACAAAGAAGTTTTGCCTTAAGAATAGTAAGACACCAATGAATGATTTTAAGAGAAAATCTGGTCAGATTTGCATTTCAAGAAGATCATTATGGCTCCTGTGTGGAGAACTAATGGAGAATGGTCAGAGTGAATAATCACTATTGCAATGGTCTTGGCAAGAGATTATGGCACGTTGGAAAACACTGTGCTTATGTAGGTGGTGGGAAAAGGATGGATTTGGAGTATATTTGGGAAATGAGATTGATAGAACTCGGTAATAATTGGCTATAGCGATATGAAGGACTGAAATAAATTAAGAACAGTGTGTAGTTTTCAAATTTTCACAAGTGGATGGTAGGACCCTTAAGTGAAATGGGGAACACTGGAAAAGAATCAGGTTCATTAGAGATAACAATGCATTTGGTTTTAGAATGTTGAGCTCAAGATGTTTTTGAGAATTCCAAAAAGAAATATAAAGGAAATAAATATATGAAAGCTGGAAAGGTAAACCTGGATGAAGCTATCTAAAAGTCATAGGTGGTAGTGAAACCATGGCTATGGATGAGATCATATTCAACTACACAGTAAAAAGAGGACCTCGATTTAAGAAACGACCCTTTTTGTGGGCTGTACAAAGGAGGATGAGGCCAAAAAAAGGAATGTCTTTTTTATGTTTTGAATCATACTCATAAGAAGCTCACATTGAAAAAAAAAATCTCATTTAAACCAGTAGCATTGAATGTAGCATGGCTGCATTAGACTAATTCATCAAAACTATAAGTCTGTTCAAGGACAGGTATTTTCAGAAACTATCTGGAAAATTCACAGTACTTGTCTCTTTGCAACTTCAAAATACATCAATACACAAATATTATCCTTCCCACTATGTATATGATTTGGTTTACTGCAATTTTCCTGAAAATATCTCATCTTTCTCACTTTTGGGACTCACCACATGCTATTCTTTTGGCCCTCTTTCCCTGGTATAAAGATTTTCCTGACTTTCCAAGATTAAGCTATCTTCTTTCTAGCCATCCTAGATAGCCAGATAGGACATCCTACTGTACTTGTGTGGTTAGCCATTAGATTCTATAACTAGATAGAGGCTGTGTCTTTTTCACTGTTGTATACTCAGTACCTAACAAGGCTAAATTTTTAGAAACACATCTATTCCGCAATGTGAAGAATTAAACTCTAGTTTGGTTCTCGGTCCATTGACTGCCTTTCACATCTTGACTTTTCTCAAGAGGAATGACTTTTTAAAAACAATAATTTTAAAACAAATGATTGAACCTTTTAAATATACTAAATTTTGGCTATTTACTTTTATTTTATTTTGGCTCCTTTTTCATAGAGTATTCGTAGAGCCTGCTTTCATTTCTAGGAATACGGGGGATTCTTTCCCCTTAGTCTCATGCAAAATGGATTTGACAACTCGCTTTCAAAGCCCTGCTTGGATTTCATCTGAGTGCATAAAGCACAGAACTCGCCTATGCAATGGCAAACAAAAGTCCAATTGCACAGGCATACCTAATCTCTCAGCGCGAGTCCACAGCAAGGTGCTCTTGTTTTCACTGCATCCCTGTTTGCCTGGCCTTCTGCGGCTCCCTCCGACCCTCGGGACTGCGACCCTTTCCCGCGCCCAACGTGCCCTTGGCCTTGAGCACTCGGACTACTCCTTCCCACGCAGACTATTGGAAAAAGTCCCTTGACTACGGAAGACAGCCCTAGATGGCGTCGTCTCCAAACCCTGAGGAAATGGAGGAAGGAAAAATTCTGTCAAAGGAAGAGTGGCCGGCAACTCCACAGTGCTCACCAAGTCGACGCTCTCAACCTCCGTTCGCGCAAACCGTTGGCTCGAAGGCCGCCACGGGCAACGTCGCAGTGGCTCCTGGGGACTGTAGTTTCTATCGCCAACAGAATGCGTCCGCCGCATCAAAACTACATTTCCCAGAAGTCAATGCGAGGACGCCCTGTCTTCTCAAATCTTGGAGTTGGCGTAATAGACCGTCACTATTTTCAGGCTAATCTTAAATTTGAACTAAATTTCTTCCAGGTGTGAGTTTACGACCTCCTTTTTTGCCGTGCTTGTCTGGTCTGTAACAGTTTCAGTGTACTTCAAACGCCTCCTTACTTTTCTCCAGTCCAGAGAATCCAAACGTCAGGGCACGGAAAACGCCCCCGACGCAAAATGCCTCTTAGGCGCCTGCGCCTTGCTCGCCATCACGCATGCGTAGCAGCCGGCAGCATTGGGAGGCCGCGCGCGGACTTGGGGTCTGGAGGTAGCCAGCGAGAGGGCGGGGCTTTTTCCAATGGCTTTGCCTCCGTGGGTCCCGTCTGCTTGGGCGGGGAAGAGGGCGCTGGGGCAGGGGCGGCTCCTGGTTAATGCCGGGCGGAGAAAGGGGAGGGGCTGGTGGGGTGAGGACCCCATCTCCCCTCCCTGCTCCCGCCCTCTGGGCCGAGCCCCACCGATGGGGCTGGGCGAAGGGGCGGGCTCTGCGCCACCGGCCTCGCTGCTCCGCCAGCTCCGCGGCCCAGCCCGGCAGTTGGGGATTGCGGGCCAGCCCTTTGCCCTGCAGGCTTAGTGGGAGGTGGGCGAGGACGCAGGGATAGGAAAAGAAGTGGCGTCCACCCGGGGATGCAGAATCGTCGGGGCCGGAGACGCTTTCCTCCAACGCTGCAGCCAAGACAGCGGCTGCCAGAGGCTGCCGCCCCCAAGGAACGCCTGGGTCTCCGCCGCGGCGGCCAGTGAGCAAGCGTTTGGTGAAATTTCCCCACCAGCTCTTGGCCGGCCGCTGAGGCGAAGGGAGGAGCTGCGGAGGGCGGGGATTGGTGCCGAAGGAGGGGCGGGGTGGGAATGCTCCTGAGGACGCGGTGGCCGCCCAGACAAAAAACCCCGAATGGCTGGAGCGCGTTCAACTGTTACCAGCCTTTTTGGGCAGAGCACGGATTTGACAGCTCCACAACGTGAGGATATCCGCTGACCCCGCGAGACAGAGGAAAGCACTTCCCTGAGACTGCCTGTCCAGCAAAGCCAGCGCTGTCGGGTTTCAACTTTCGAACTTTTTTCAGTCTCTGACAAGACCTGCCCGTTCATGTAGGAGAGAGTGAGTTCTGTCGTGTAGACCGCTTGAAAAAGCCGTCAATATAAAAGACACTTCTTGTTCCAAATGTCAGCCAGACATTTGTGTTTTCATGACGATTCGATTTCTCTGATTTTATTCTTACATTCCTCGTTTTAAAAATACGAAGTGCTTTTGGGACATGCTGAGGGTAACTGAAGACTGCGAAGAAAAATCTCCAGTTGTCATGGCTGAAGGAGAGAATGAAGTGAGGTGGGATGGACTGTGCAGTAGGGATTCAACTACTAGAGAGACAGCACTGGAAAACATTAGGCAAACCATTTTAAGAAAAACCGAGTATCTTCGTTCGATGAAAGAGACACCTTTTCGTCCATCGGACGGGCTTTCAAATGCTGTTTCTTTGGATGGGTTGAATAAGCTTCTTGCTCATCTGCTTATGCTTTCTAAGAGATGTCCCTTTAAAGATGTAAGAGAGAAAAGTGAGTTTATTTTGAAGAGCGTCCAGGTAAGAAAACATTGTAATTACAACTGTCCATCTAGTACGGTGCGGCTTTATTTGAAGTGATTCGCTTTGTATTTGCTTCTAAGAGGTGGTTAAGTGAACTCATTACGAACTCATTCTACGTCTTGAATGTAGAGTGGCTTGTAAAACTTTGAATTTGGGACCGAAATTGTATAAGATGAGCTAAAGTAAAGCCAATTTTCAAATATAAGTAAATAAGTATTGTCTTTCTAGGGAGTTTTAGTAGAAGCTGCATTCCTCCTGGAAAAGTATGAGAAAGTTACACTTTTCATTTGCAAGTAAAGACTTGCTTTTTCTTGTATTCATTTGTACATGTCGTTAGGAAGTATAGCCAGTGTACTTTTCACATCGTTACAAACAATATTCTGTGTGGAAAGTTTCTCATTTAAAAGACTCTAAAATGATAAATGTTTCTTAACTTGTTCAAGATAAATGGTGCAACAATTTTTTCTTCTTAAAAGCAGAACAAAAATATCAGGGTCTGTTCTTTAAAGGCAACCTTTCTTTTTTTTAAAAAAAAAATGAATTACATAAAATAATAAAAGTATTTTATAAAGAAGCTAGCATCTTCGGATTGAAAGTTGAACCCAGGTTGAGTGAATGGTAGAAACTCTTTTGGTAAACTACTTAAATTAGTTTTCTCTGTGTTTGCCTTAATTGATTTTTTTCTTTTTCACATATATACCTACTTAAGTTTTGAGTGCAACAGATTAAAAATGTTTTCCTCCTGTTCGTACATAATCAATGTCTCCTCTTTTATTGGAAGATTTATTAGGAAGGTTTGGTTTGGTTTGGGTTTTGGTTTGGTTTGTTTAGAGAAAGGTTTTTAGATCCTAAGAATGGTCAGTGACATTATGTCTAAGTTACTCAATCGAAGTCATTTATGAGAAGTTCTTAAAATTTATTATTTATTTGGGTATATGTGTAAACTAAGATTAATAGTTTTTCTATTTTGGTTAGTTTAAAGCAACAGAAAAATAATCATGTCCATAAAATGAAGACTCTGTTTAAAATCTTGGGATATTTCTTCTCACAAACAGTTTGGGAACAATGATTACAATTCATTTATCCAGAATTATCAGAGAGGAATTTTCTAGATTCCTGAAGTTTACCCTTTTAAGCATCAAAAGTTATTTCTCTATTTCTTAGACTGTAGTGTCTACAACAATTGTATTTTTCATAATAGGGTCATCATTATGCACATCAAGTACTGTTGGATAGCTGAGGGTGTATAGGACTATATGATCTGTGTTTTTTGAATTTTCGTGTTCAATTTTTAATAGTTTTTCTGTTCCCTCCCTTACTGTCAGTATACTTTGTTCTCTTCCTGAATCTTTAATTTTGCTGCTTATTTATATTCAAATGGGAAACCAGATAACCAATTTAGGTAAGAATTATATTAAAAACAAAAGTAATTAGGCTCTAGGGAGTGCAGGGTCAAAGGACTGTGATATATTGGTAAGTAAATGGGCACTGGAGTCAGAAAGACCTGAGCTCAAATTCTCCTCCTTTATTAATGTACTGCATAACCTTGGACAAGTTAAGTTACTTGATCTCTCTTAGCTTGGATTTCCACATCTATAAAATGGGGATAATAACATAGAGCTGTTGTGAGAATAAATGAGATGCAAAGTGCCCCAGTATGTAATGGACGCTCTTCTCCCTTTTCATAAGTGAAAGACATGGACCATGTAATACACATTTCGAGATTCATTCCTCCTGCAAAAAGATTCAAGAATCTCCACAGTGAAAGTTTTCCATAGATTGATACTTTTCATCTCTGCATCTATTGCACTTAATTCCTGCTACTATTATAACAGGCACTTTACTTATATTGTGCTATATTCACATGTTTATGTGTCTGTCTCCTTGGAGGGCTGTAAGTTCTCAAGAGTATTGGCTGGGACCTGGAAGCTACTAAATAAATATCCAGTGGCTGAACAAATTTGTATTTGGCTTCTTTTTCTTATCAGCCTGAATAAAGTCACCAGATTAGGGAGTTTCCATCCCCACATCATTCATTCATGCCTTCATTCAACAATTGTTTATTGAACCCATGGTGAATGCCATTCTAAGAACTAAGAACCAGTGGTAAACAACTTTGACATTCTACTGGAGAGAGATCATAAACAATAAACAAATAATGTAATTTTAGATAGTAGGGAAGACTTCCCTGAAGAGATGACATTTAAGCAGATACTTGATGAATGAATAAATATAATCCAGGCAAAAGTGAAATTTGTGAGGGAGACACTCCACACATAGGGAACAGTTGTGTGAACCCCTCATGGCAAGAGAGAGCAGATGAGTTCTAGAGTACTCTGATGTGATTGGAGCGTATGTTTGAAGGAAGAGTGAAAGCTTACACACATCCTCTGTAGTCAGACCTGGCTCCAATACTTATTTTGCTCTACAATGTTGAATATACTTCTTGACTCAGTTTCCTCTTACAGTGAGAATAAAATGAAATAATGCTTGCAAAACATAGCACAGTGCCTAGCACATAAGAAATGCTCTGTAATATTAGGAATTCTTACTGTTCTTAGGCAGGAGTTGGATAACGGAGGCTCTTGAAGGCCGAGTTAGGAGTTGTGGACTTTATCCAAGAGCAATGGAAAGCCACTGAGGAGTTAGGAGCAAGAGGGTAACATCTTAGGATTACTTTGGAAGCAATGCGGAGAATGAATTTCGGGGGTCAAGAGTGGATTTGCAGCATCAGGAGGAAATTCCACAGGTCCAAAGCAAAATCATGGTGAAGTAGGATGTAGTGGGAAAAGTGGGAAATAGTCAATGGGTTTGGGAGATAGCTAAGAGTTAGAAACAGGAGATAGTATTGAATTGGATGTAGGAGATGAGGAAAATGACAAAATAAAGGATGCTCTCAAGTTTCTCAAGTAACTACGTGGTTACTAGTTCGGTCATTTCCTGAGACAGAAGAGTGGTAAAGGGTCAGTTTAGGAGGAGTGGTGAGTTTTGTTTTAAACATGTTGAGATTAAGTTGCCTGTGATACACCTGATTAGAAAGAGCTCCTGAAGGGATTTCTGCCCCTGCTACTACTATTGTAGTTCTGCTATTGTTATCTGTCACTTCTCCAGACTCACCCCATCCTCCACATTTATATCCATGCTCCACATAACTGCAGAGTCATTTATCTAAAATGAAATCTGATCATGTTACCCTCCTGCCTAAAAAACCTGCGGATAGAATTTAAACTGCTTGAGAATGTCACATAATGTCCAGCATCATCTGGCTCCCACATACTGCTCCAGCCTCACATGGGAAACTGAATAATTAAATGTAGTGCTCCATAATGCTCTCTGTTATTCGTTGGCAAATCAGCAAAAGCTGAACTGAATTTGCAATCCCTACAGCTGTTCTGCTTTTGATTGTTATGTCAGCTCAGAGGATAGTAGTCAGGAGGAAAGTTGGTGGGGCAGGGATAGGACGGATCAACTCAAAATGGCTAAACCTGTAAAAAAAAAAAAAAGGCACATTGGGAGAGAACATTCTCTGTATTCCTGTTCTCAATTTGTTGATTTCACAACAACATACTTAAATCTGTTGAACACATTTTTGAGAACTGTTCTGTGCCAGGCACTGTACTTCAGACTAGAAGATCAGTTAGACTTGTTCCCTGTTTGGAGGAAGGTCTTCTAGTAGACCTTATTTATGCTGGGTTTGTTGTTGTTATTTTTAATCCTGTAATACCTTTTTGACATTCTTGTTTTTCTGAATGGAGGAGCAGAAGTATTAGCACTGGCCCCATACACTAATATAGTCCACTGGTGAACCGTAGTCTTAGGATGCATGTAATTAAGAGAGGAATGTGAGTATGTAAATATTCATCAAAAGATTATGAAGAGTGTTCAAAATAGTCAGGTACTCTTCTAAGAATGGTCATTTGATCATTTTCATTTCTGTACTGTGCAAAAGGAAATCAATAAAGTTTTCTTATAAGCTTACTAGCAATTAACACTATCTGAAAATAATTTGGCTTTAGAAAATTTAGACCAAGTAACAAAGTATATATCTTTGTTAAGTGGGGCGGAGGAGGCTTTCATTTAGTGAAGTGATTGTTACTCCCCAGGGAGAAATGAAACTTTAGCTGCTGGGCATGATGCACATTTCAGTTGTTAAAGCTGCAGTTGGAGTATCCATTTGATACCTATTTGGGGTAATATATAGTTTGTGGGTTTAACAATAAGAGATTTAGTATTTAGTATTTAGTACGAGCTTATTTTACCCCCCACACTACAATAAATCTTGAGGTTGGGCAATTTCAAGCTTCATGGATTGACTGATTAGCTCAACTATATTACCTTTTTGCCTTCTATCTTTCTGCTTTCCTTTCCTCAACATAGCAAGTACCGTCTCTGCTCAGGGTTGCAGATTACCTCAGCTGTTCCAAGTGCCATGTGTAGTCATGACGGTTTGCAGCTGAGAAGAAGAGTTTCTTTGCATGTATCTACCAGGGAAAAAAAAGTTTTTCTCAGAAAGCCTCCAGTAGACTTCCTGTCTGTTTTTATTGACTAGGGTTGGGTCACATGCCCTTTTCTAAGCCAGTCATTGGCAAGGAAATTGGGCATTTCTGGTTTTGATTTGAACTAATCTGCATTCAGCCCCTAGGAGCCAGGAGAGCCCCACCACTTGAACAAAAAATTTCTGTTGGTGAGGAAGAATGGGGATAGAAGGCAGTCAAGTTTAGCCAAAGACTTTAAGAGCTGACCTTATATCTAACTAGATAAAATATTGCTTTGGTCTATTATAATTTAGATTCTATTAGATCAGAAACCCAATTCATAATGATGCTATAAAATATAACATACCAGATTAGGATCATTCTAGAAGCAGATTTGACTTTTGAAACAGTTTTGTTTTGTTTTTATTTCTTTTTTACTGCTATGCCTAGTCAAAGCCAAAAGTTTAAGGTGGTGCATTTCAAGCAATTCACTGCTACTCTTGGCCACAGCAAATATGAGTCTTCTTTCAGTGTTTACACTAAACTTCTCTCTTCCATCTCCACTATTTTCTGGCCTTATTTTATTGATACACTGAGAACTCAGTCCCTTTCCTTCAGAAAGCCTCCTGCCTTTTCTATTCAGTGCTTCCTCTCATTCCTACCTTTGACCACTTTCTTTAGTAGCTTTTGAACTCAGGAGAATGTTATTTACCCTCGGGTTGTCTGTGTTTCTTTGGTTGGAGAATGTGAAGAAATTGAAAGCAGCTATTAACTTTTTTTTTTTTTCCTAAATGGTTTGAAGACAAAGTAAGAGCTTATCTTACCTCCCCCCCCCCCAACACTGGCTTACAGGATGAATCATATCTGTACTATCTGCCCTCAGTGTCCTCTTTGTAATATATAAATACATCCTGTCCTCTTCCTTTGTTCTGACTTTTCAGAAAGACTGAAACTAACAAGGACAGACTTTTTTTTTTAAGTTTTCAGATTTCAAATATTTAATTCCTGTTACAGTGCCCCAGATGGTCTCTACCATGAGGGAAAAAAAAAAAAACAGAATGTTTATTTTTAAAAAGTGGTTTCTAATACATTGTTTAGTTTATAAATGGGATGTGGTGTTTTGTAGGAAAAATGAGATGTTAAACACTTATTAGATTTCAATTTAAGGTCACGGGTTACTCATGGCATCATGAAGAACCTTCTGAAACAATAGTTTAGCTTAATTGAAATTATTTTCCCATCTTTAACACTTCATGCCCTTTAAGTGCTGTATAGATTCATGGAGTAGAATATTTCTTGTTCTTTTTGTTTTAGAGTTATATTTCTTTTCCTTCTAGTGACCTTTACAAATTTGCAGAGTATCTTTTAACCATCTCGGTGGATAATAAATTAATAAGAGCCAACTTAAGGATTTATCAAAACTTTGACCTGACAGAAAATAGCCATGGAACCTTGGGTATAATAAAGGATTATCAATCACTTAAAACTTTGATACAAAAGGGTCCTGTTTGGTGTCATATCATAATCATAAAGAATATTCATATTTGAAACTAGGCAGTGTTTATGAGTGTCTATGGAGGAACCATAGAAATGGGGAAACTTTTAGAACTTGTGGAAGGATGGGGAGATGCGAGGGGAGGCGAGGCAGTGCTTAAAGTGCACGGAAGGAAGAAAGTCCTGCTGGAAGTACATCAGCACCAGGCAAGCCTTGCCACCAGTTTTTAATCTCTTCTTGGTCACAGTTTCCCAAATCTGACTATTTCTTTATATCATGGTAAAATACCTGCTCTTTTCATGGAAGTCAGTGAAAATAGGATTTACTTTGACCCACCTTTTCTAGGTCACTTTATTACATTAAATGAGACCTTCATTGACCCTGATGAAATTACCTGGTGCTTTCATTATGCAGGTGCGGTGTACTCAGGGGCATCAAAGAGTTCTTCAGGATTTTGAGGATGGTATTGTTGGGGGCATTGGGCAGACTGGAAGTTTAAGTATGAAAACTTCAGGGGCGCCTGGGTGGCTCAGTTGGTTGGGCGGCCGACTTTGGCTCAGGTCATGATCTCACGGTCTGTGTTCGAGCCCCACATCGGGCTCTGTGCTGACGGCTCATCAGAGCCTGGAGCCTGCTTCAGATTCTGTGTCTCCCTCTCTCTCTGCCCTTCCTCTGCTCACGCTCTGTCTCTGTGTCTCTCAAAAGTAAATAAATGTTAAAAAATTTTAAAAAAAAGTATGAAAACTTCAGCTAGATAGCCACTCTATGGGAACATTTCATGCTTTGCTTTTTTTTCTTTTTCCTTTTGGTTTCAACACTAAGTTAAACTAGTGCTGATAAAGATACATTTACCACAATGTGTGTTAAAAAAAAGTCTTTTAAAAGATGCTTATTTAAAAAAATGTTTTTTCACTGGATATACTTAGGGAGTTTTGTAGGATAGCAATTAAGACCATTTATTGGATCTTCCCAGTTGGCACGGTTATTGTTAAAAGTCTTTGTGTTCCTAGTAGACTGTCACAGTTTATGACATTTTTCAATTTATAAGGAAAAAAACTCGTGCAAAATTTGGCAACACAAGAATTATCTGTCTTTTCATGTTCAAATCTCTTTCATGTAACAAAATAGAAAAATCTTATTAGATTGCATTGAAAAGTGCACTTGCCTTAGAAAAATGAGACACTTTTAGTTTAATATTTTATTTCTTACCCCATTTTTAATTTAAAAAGGGAAATAGCTTCATAGATTTATAAATTATTATATTATGAAGTTACCTTAAAACAACTTCCTAAGCTTTTAAACCATACTAAAGGGAAATAACATTTATGATTATGTTTATGATTATGTGAATTTTGTGAGTTATTTTTCCAAATTAACTGTCATATATGCATATTCATTAACTGAATAGTATTCAGTGTTTTAACTTAAAAAGTGTTTAAATTGACAAGCTAATAAATATGCTTTTTAAAAATTAAGACAATTTGTCAATTCTATGTAATATTCAGTAAAGTCTAATTAAAATCTTGGTTTGTCCCTGTAAAAGTAACCATTTACTGTTTTGATACTTAAGTGTTTGACAAGCATTGCACACTTGTCTTAAAATTTTACATGATTTCATTTTCTAGCAAGTTGGCAGGTGTTTAGCTGTCTATAATTATAACTGAGTGATTTTTCAAATGCTATTCATAGCCTAAACACAGCAAGATATTCTTCCAATCATGTGATAAAGACCAAGCCTTGCAAAATAGAGGTAGAGTGATCTGTTCAATGGTACTGAAGGACGTATTTAAGAGAAGCCTTTCAAAAGTAAAAAGTGATTTAAATGATAGGGAGAGTTTTCTCCCAAAATAAGTTCTCTCCAAGTTGTTGATACACCTCACCAAATTAAGCTGAGCCCACTTTTTCACCTAACAAGTAATGTATGCTTTGGCAGACTTAAATTATGAAATGTAACTTACATCGATTCAGTTTTGTTGATGACAGAGGTTCTGAGTATAACAAATAATTGAAAGTTTTTTGAGACAGTGTAGATTTTACCATTAGGCCTAGTGAATTATTTCTTCTCATTTCATTTATTAGGTATCTGTGGTGTACCTTCTATATGCCAAATACTTTGCTTATCTATCTTTTGACATGTCAGAGGAAAGGCAGTTCCACTTAATTTTAATAATGATTCTGCTTACAAAACATTTCTTGGTTTGTTTTCTAACTATTCTAAATATACAGTCTTACATGGACTACAGATATTACTTCAGAGTGATTTCAAGACCTTACTGGAGGGACGTCTGGGTGGCTCAGTTGGTGAGCGTCCAACTTCAGCTTAGGTCATGATCTCATGGTTCATGGGTTAAAGCCCTGCATCAGGCTCTGTGCTAACAGCTCACAGCCTGGAGCCTGCTTCTGATTTCATGTCTCCCTCCCCCTCTGCCTCTCCTCCCCTCACTTGTGCTCGCTAGTGGGTGGTGTCTCTCTCTCTCTGTCTCTCTCTCTCAAACATAAATAAACATTAACAAAATTAAATAAAAAAGACCTTACTGGATTTTCTTTACCAGCCATATGCTCATGAATAAGTTAACTCCTATAGTCTCAGTTTCTTCATCTGTGAATTTAAATAATTATTTACCTTGTGATGTGATTATAAAGATCATATTGGTAAAGCAGTTTATAATCTTCAATATTTTGTAACCTGTAAATTTATTTTAATTTATTTTTGAGAGAGAGTGCATGAGAGGGGGAGGGACAGAGAGAGGGGACAGAGGATCTGAAGCAGGCTCTGCACTGATGGCAGTGAGCCCCATGTGGGTCTCAAACTCACAAACTGTGAGATCATAGCCTGAACCAAGTGGGATGCTCAACTGACTAAGCCACCCAGACTCCCCTGTAACTTATGAATTTAATTATGAGTAACTCTTTGATACTATTTACTTACCTGCAGGATGAGGGTAATAATAATACCAAACTCAGAGTAGTTTGGAGAATTAAATGGACATGTAAAAGCATTTAGAAGTAGATAGTAAGTGCTCGAATATTGGCAGTGATGATGATGATAAGCTTGATTTTTGTGCTTTAGTCAATGAGGTGTATTCCAAATTGGCATTGCTTTAGGATTTTTCTGTTTAGAATTTAGGATTTTTACGTAATTGACTTTCATACATCCCACATCTTTTATCCACATGTATTAACACTCCTAATTGCCTTTTGTACATTGAATTTTCATATATAAGCTGATTAACGCTGATGTCTAGCTTCAGCAGAGGGTGCTTCTAACCAGCCACTGCTGCAGGGTAGGTGTTTGGCCTGATCAGAGGCTTGCCCTAGATGTTATGGCAGATTTGTAGCATCCATCCCCTCCTTGGAGTCCAACACCATTCTGCTGTGTCAGCATGACATAAACAAGAAGGAGCTGCAGGTGGACAGTTGCTTTTGTCATCCAGGTGGTCAAGCATACATGGAGAGGTCCATGACCAAGACCTTTGCTTCAGTATCTGGACAGCATTAGAGTGTAATTGTCAAGATCATGGGCTTTGGAGTTAGTCAAACCTGGCTTTCAATCTTGCTCTGCCAAACTCTGTGACCTTGGGCAAATTACATAACCTCCTTAAACCTCAGTTCCCTCACAGAGTTGAAAGGATTAAATGAGGTAACATGCGCAATGCTTGCTGGAATCCAGTAAGCACTCAGTAGATGTTAACTATTAATATTCTGTCCTGCCCCCATAGCGCGATAGAGAAGAGATGGGAAATTGAGCCCTGTGGCACCATACCCTCTTTAGGGTATGCCCAAGCTTCTGAGCAACTGGAGAAGTTTTCACCTATCTTCCAGATACCCTGACCCAGGGAAGAGCACTCTAGAGAAAGTAACACCTCTAGGAACCAAATTAAGGATTTTATAAATGTCGTCTTAGCTATCTGAGAACTGGATCGCTCCCTTGATATGTTAGTCTATTATTCCACTTGTGAACATTTGACTTTCAAATACATCTCCAGGGACACATAATATAGGAAAAGCAAACCATGGCTTGTACACCAATGTTGTCAGTAAGCAGCTGAATCTTCTGTGCCCGGTCCATTCGTGCCTGATACTTCAGGCAAGTTATCTACTAGAGACTGTTAGCCTTGAAGGTCTACTGAGGTGATTAGAACTGCACTATCAGTGTTCCTGCTCTGCTCACTTGCAATGGGAGCCTGACATCTTAAATGAAAGTGCCCCGTACCTTTCACTCTTGCCTGGTAACTGGCCCAGCCTAGCTTGGTGTGATTAAAACAAAGTAACTAAGCAAAGATACATTGCCAGAAAGTTACCTCAGCAAAGGTAACAAGGCTTGAAGAGATTTAGTAACATGTTAGATTTCTTGAATTTGCCTGGTTATGTGTGGGTGTGTTTTGGGGCTCCTCCTAAAATGCCATGCCTGTCTCCCTTATAATCTACCATGGCACTGGGACCAAGTCAGCTTAAGTCATCGTCAGTAGTCTTTTAATCTTTCTTGTTTGGCAGAATGTATACTTTTGAATGTCGTAAGAATAGGCATTCTTTATGTGAAGCTTAGTTCTTAGCCCTTTTCATATATTATTTCATTCAGTCTTCATAACACCGTGAGAATAGATATTGTTATCCCTATTTTATGCATGAAGAAAAATCAGGGCCCAGATAGGTTAAATAACTTGCCTAAGGTATCATAGCTAGTCAGAGGAATCCGATTTCACCCAGGCAGTGAGAGTCCAGAGTCTATGCTTTTTACCATTATACTACAGTTTCTGGATCAAAATTTAATAGAAGACCCCTAGCAGTGAAAATATATATTAATTTTTGTTCCAAATTATTTTTCCTTCAGGATGAAATGTGAAACTTTGGTGTTTCTACAGGAAGCTACATTCTTAGATGTTAATAAATTGCATACCAAATTCTTATTTAAGCCCTGACCCATCTTGAAATTGCATTTGGACCCCGATTGATCTTCATGTTTCATTGTGGTGGATAGTTTTTGTTATGTTGTCATTATAAATTTCAGCTGATCTCATAGAACCTCTGGCTCTTGAAAATATGATCTGTGAAAGGTTTATTTTTACATTAAGAGATTACTAAGTAAGATGATTTCTTTAGTGAACTGCCTAAAAGAAAATTTGGTATATTTCCATGAGTAATAGACTCAGGGTTAGCTTTGAATGTTAAAAGAGCATTCTCCTAGCTAGTTCATTGTTGCCATGACAGTGCTGGCAGTGTGAGTGTTGTAGTAACTCCTTGCAATGATCTTATTTTAGACCCTAACGTTTGCAGTGTCGAACATCCCCTTCCCCGCCCCGTAAGTAACTCTAGTGGAAAAGTACTGGTTTTATAACTGGCTTCTGGCTTTGTAGCTGAAAGACTGCACTATTGTGGGCTTAAAAAAATAGTGTAGGAGTGTTGAGTATTTTTCCTGTGGATTGTGAATGTTTGAAATTTCCCAAAATATGGTATTGCATTACATGTCATACAGCAAGTTGTTTACAGCTAAAAAGGGGCCTCAATTGTCTTTTTAGAAATCAAGCCCAGATTTTATCATTACTTTGAGCTCTAATAGAAATCATTTTTCCATTTTTATGTCTCCCATGCATACTTTAAAGTTTTTGGATTCTTTTATTCCATTATTGTGGAAAATTATCATTAGAACCATAAAGGATTGTGTTTAAATAGTGTAGGAAAGTGCTTTTTTCTTATTCTTTCCATAATTCAACATTTATCTGATCAAAATGGAACATCTTAATCTTGATTTCTTAAGTTATGAAGTAACTAAAGTTGTATAAATTTAAGAAATTACTCAATTTGAACTGTGTACTTAACCTAATTGTCGAGGTGTTTTAACTTTGTTGCCTATATGTTATAAATTAAATTTTAAAATACTTCATTGATATTTTCTAATTGTAAATCCCATACTATACTGTTAAGCAGAAAATATTTTCAAATTCATTATAGTGCCTCCATTTTCTTTAATTTTGTATACCACTTGTTAGGTCAGAGTTTTGATATCTATGGTATGTGCACTAAAAATTTAGTATAGCATGATGAATCAATGATTTTGGCAACAAATCTTGTCAAAGAGATGGAAAATCTAAATACTATACTTCCTTCACTTGTTAACCACTAACAAATAATTCCATTTGCTTTTCTCTTAAATGCTCTGTTAAAAGTCTAGTTCATCTTCCTTAGATGGTAAAGATTTAAACAAAATTTGCACAGTTGCACCTGTACTGAGAATTGGAGAATGGATGTAAGGCAAGCCCTTTTTTTTCTTTCTTCAGTTTAACATATAAAAGTAATTTTCTAAACAAAACTTTGACCCAAAGTTAGATTTACTTTTGATGTATCCAACACACAATGAGTATTTTAATCTTGATTTTATTTTTTATTCTCTTTAGTGCATTATATTATTATATCCTTAGTGGTAATTATTCAGATTAAGTCAAACCTTGAAATAAATATTCCGTTATTTTAGTACTACATGTTTATATTAAATGCTTTTGATTGGTTAGAATGAAACTTAATTATAGTTAGTGCCTTTTCCTTTGTTAAAACACTTAGTAACAGGGTTACTGTTTTTTCTCCTGTACCCCATAGCACCTCTAGCTCACCTCCCTCTCCACAGAAGGCTGAAATGAGTATACTTTTAAAAGTAAGATTTCATCAAAAATTTTTCTTTATGCCTGACCTGACACTGTTGTAGCTCTCTGGTGGGATATAAAAAGCAGTAGAAACAACCACTATCCTTAAGAATTTTGCAATGATGTAAGAGAAAAAATTTTAAGAACAAATCAAAGACTGTGACTAAAAGTGTTAAATTTTATGATAGTATGTTGACAGTAATGCAGGTGTTGAAAGAATGTGTACATAATAGCTCCACATCTAGGAAATCATTTGAAAGGTTTATGTATGATGATAATCACTACAGTGCTATTTACAATGTCAATGTATCATCTGTATGTAAGTGGGGTAGTAATCTGAATATCCAATAATTAAATTGTGGATAATTAAATTATGATACATCTTTATAAAGGACTATTAAACAGTTCCTGAAAATTCTTTCAAAATATGTTTATTAGAAAAGATTATGTGTTTAAATAGAAAAGAAATTTTTAAGGTAGTGCCAAATATATATATTTTTTATAGGGAGGGGGAAAAGGAAGCCTGCATGCACCAAAATATGAACCGTAGTTCTCTTTTAGAGTGGGATTATTAGGGGGCACCTGCGAGGCTCAGTCGGTTGAGCTTCTGACTTTGGCTCAGATCATGATCTTGCAGTTCGTGAGTTTGAGCCCCGCGTCGGGCTCTGTGCTGACAGCTCAAAGCCTGGAGCCTGCTTCAGATACTGTGTCTCCCTCTCTCTCTCTGCCCCTCCTTTGCTTGTGCTCTCTCTCACTCTCAAAAATAATTAAGCATTAAAAAAAAATTTAGAATGGGATTATTAGAAATTTTAGTTTTTCTTTTTATAATAATTAGTAATAAATACTTAATTTTATTGAGTGCTTACTATGGGCCAGGCATTGTTATAAACATTTTATATATAACATTTGCAAAATTTCAGGTGGATTATAGGTTTTGAGGAAGATATCTTCTCAAAACAAATATACTAATATGAATGCACCCACTTGTTGTAAGATTAGAATAGGCTTCTGATTTATTTAACCAAGGAAATAGAAACTTCTCAAAATCCAGACTTTCTCATCAAGAAGCACTTTTAGTCTCTTTTGATACTGCTTTCCTTGACCCCCAGGGATCCTAAGGGGGTGCAGTTGCCAGAGACACTCTCTGGGTCACACCACATCTGCAAATCCCAATGTTTGCTATACCATTGCCTTTTTATATTTGTGATTTATGCCCACATTTTGAAAGAATTTATACAAACTACTTATTCACTTTCTTTGAAGGTTCATTTCCTTATATTATCTAATTTTATACCTACAACAATCTGTGAGGTGAATTTTATGTTTTATAGGTGAAATGAGGAAACAGATTAAGTAACTTAACTCAAGTAACAAATACTGGGAGAGAAGGAAGCATGTCTGACCCCTGAGTGTCTATGTTCTTAAACATTAATCTGTTTTCCTATAGCTTTTTTTTTGGCAATGAGCATGTATTACTTTTATGTTGAAAGTGACTTAAAATAAGTGTGCAAAAATCATATAGAGTGTTAATTCAGAGCAAGGAAAGAACAGGATGGGTTAGGATAATAAAGACAGCTTATTGGAGCATATAAATTTTAATGTAATAATTAACTTTTCTCCTCAGCTCCTCTGTTTGTTTACACAAGTGTGAACTCCTTCTATCCCCAACATGCCCAAACCAAACCTCCAATGACTGGCTGGAAACAATTAATGCTCTATTGTACTCTCCTGCAGACTAAGTTTTGGCCTCATTTTTGTTTCCTTTTGGCCCCGTGTTATTTTTCTTTTGCCATCTGTCAGTGCATGTATGAACATACAACTATGACTTTTGTCAAAGCTCCTTCTCACTACAGCATTGGGCATTATAAATAAAACAGTTCCAGTTTGGCACTTTTCACGTGGTGATACCATCGTAATTTAAAGATTGGGATGTTCAAAAGAAATCATAAAAATTACATTCGTTATATTTCAAAACAAATTGAAAGGAAGGAGAACTACGATCTTGAATCTTGTCTGGGGAATTAACCTTACGGCATAAATCAGGGTTGGTGTTCATCCAGGATGCACTGGCACTGCAATACTTGTTAAAACACTGAAGTATTTTTATGCCAGTTGGTAAATGGTGAATAGAAACTGCCAAAAGCAATAAAATTATAATGCATAGTCAATATGGGTGGTTTATCTTAGAAGCCACACATGCACTTAGATTCCAGGATGGTCTGGTCACTGAAGCATAGAGATAGAAGTTTGCTCAGATGTCCTATTATTTCCAATGTTGAAGGTACAGAAGCCCTTGGGTGGGAGAGGGAGACTAAGCACATGAACTAAGGGGAACCTAATCTATAAACCCACAAAAGAAGTGCCCACTTGTGCCAAGGTCCAGGCCTTGGTGGTGACTGGGGAGACTGCCACAAGCGGGGCCGCAAGGACCATCAGGGTGTGGTCGCTCAGGTGGGCTGGAACAGCTTTTTTTTTTTGTTTTGTTTTAATAATTAGTTTATCTACTGCTTCATAACAAATTTGGTGGCTTAAAACAATACACATTTGTTAGCTCACAATTTCTGTGAGTCAAGAATCTGGCTACAGCTTAGCTAGGATCTCTGCTCTGCAGTCACCCATGAGGCTGCAAATTAAGGTGTTAGCCAAGGCTGTGGTCTCATCTGAAGGCTCAAACAGAGAAAGATGTACCTTCAAATTCACAGGACTCAATTTAGTTGATCAGATTCAGTTCTTCAAGGGCTTTTGGATTAGAACCTCAGTTTCTTGCAGTCGGTTGACTGGAGACTGCTTTCAGTTCCTTGCCATGTGGATTTCTCTACTTCCTCATGAAAAGCAACTGAGAAGAGCCCAAGAGAGTGCCAGCAAGACAGAAGTCACAGTCTTATAACCTAATCTCAAAAGAGACATGCCATCACTTTTGCCTCAATCCGTTCATTAGAAGCAAGTCACTAGGTCCAGCCCATACTCAGGGGGAGCAGATCACACAATGGAGTGAGTACCAGGAGACAGGGATCATTTAGAATCATTTTAAAAGTAGCCTTTCACAACAACATATCTTCTGAAGCTACAGGTTGGGAAGAGTGAGGTTTCCTGTATATTGTCAGGAGAGTTGTGTGTTAGATCATATGCCCAAGAACCTATTTAATGCCTACAAGAGAGTGTGGTCAAGCAAATGATAACATGAGCCCACAGTCTGTCCCCTCCCCACCCTTGCAACCATACTCTGCTTAAAGGAGGCTCATACCACCAGCCTGGCCAATGGGCGCCTCTCCCTGGGCCTTGCTTCCACATGCTAACAGCGGCTATCTCTAGGCCATGATTTATGCTTTTCTACATTTTACCAAAATTTTTATAATGAGTACTTTTATTTCTTCTAATAAAAACCAAAAACACATGTCATTAAAGAGAAAATAAGTTCAATATTACCACTTTCTGTTCATAGGAGAATGACCTTTATGGTAAGTAGAACTTCAGTATACTCTCTGAAATAAGTTTCTTCTCATATGGCATATACTAATTTTAAAAGCTGTAGTTCTTTGATTTCCCATAAAATTACCTTTCTTTCAAAGGATTTGGCTGTTGATAGACCAGACTTTTTTCCTAATGGATTTTTCATTTCTGGTTTGTTTGGGTTTTTTCTTCTTTGCCTGGATGAAAATTTACTCCAGATTTTCAGTTTATTATGGTTTTTATGAACACTAGATGGCACTCTTACTCAACTGAAAACTAGTTTATTAATCACATTTTGGCGCTATGGGCCTTAGAAGATTTGGGTGTGCAACTTAAGAATGAGTATATTTCCATTTTATTTTAAAAAAGGGAATTTGGGGAGAAAGGGAAAGTTTCCAAGTTTAGACAGCTGAACTTAACCGGTTTAGTTTTTCCATCTGTGCAAAAATCACCATGTTAATAATAATAATATCGAGCGTTCCACAAATATTTATTGGACCTACTATCATTAGGCACTACATACATTAGTGAACAAAAGAAGTAAAAGTCTACCCTCCTAGAGCTATATTCTAGTGCTTGGATTTTTTTCCCCCATACTTGCATTCACCCATTAACTCACCCTTTTAATAATAGGAAGCTGAGGCACAGAGAGGTTATCTAACTATCTCTATTCACCTAGCCCAAATTTGCTATTTAGTCATAATTGTTCCTAGATCCATTCAGTTCAAATTTTATTACAATTTTTATTGAAAAAATACTAAATAAAATGCCTATTTTTTATTGGAGTATAATTAATGTACAGTGTTATATTAGTTTCAGGTATAAAGTACCTATTTTAAAGGATTCTGTTGTCAACTCTCATAGTCTTCGCTGTCTCATATGGCAATGTAGGTCAAGTCGCAAAAACAACTGGCCTTGTTCAAGTCTGCACGTCTGCATCCTTATGGCCCTGTTTACTTCAAGCTCCTTTTTTGAGCCATGTAATAATTTGATATGAGGTGTTAATGAGAGCTCTACCAGAATGTAATTCTGGGTATACCTATATATAATACCTGGATATAAAACCCAGGTATTATATAATGAGACATTGATTTAATAAGCATCCAAAGTTACTATTTTACTTGCCTGCTTGTTCCACTGTGTTGTTTTGGTGGTACTCTGTTTAAAAAATACAAAGTCAACAATACAATGTGAAACTTAAAAGTGATATAGAACCTTAAATCACTTCTTAGTAGTCTAGAGATTCATGATTTGAGGGGGGGGCAAATTTATCTTCTTCTGAAAAAAAAAAGCTATATGTGACTTAGGATAATTTACAATTATACTTGTATTTTTCAACAACCAGAGTTGTATTGAACAACATTCTTATTGGAAGCTACTGAGTATAGAGGAAAGATCAGCTACCATAGAATAAAAGTATCGAAGACTAATTTACACCCAGGTAATAGATAAGTAAAAATTGCCTTTAGTGAAGCTGAAATAAGTAGTTTTTTTAATAGCTAGCTAGACCCTATTCTTTTTTGCTATAGAACTGTTTCAGATAACAAAGCTATGTATTTGATATGCTAATAATCAGAGTTAACGGCCTTTTAGTTAGATAATTAGAAAAAAAAAATCACTCTTGTTTACCAGGGAGTGAAAGGAAGTTTTCAGAGCAGAGATTTATTTTGGAAAATGCGACAATTTAAGGTTTCTCAAATTGAGGATTATAGCTTTTCTGGGAACCTATTGCCCCTTAGTTGAATGCAAAATTGTGTAGACTAATTAGCATTTTTCTTAGGAAAAAAGCCTACGTTTTATCAGATTATCAAAGAGATTGTGACCCCAAAAGACTAAGAACCACAAAACTCGAGTGACCTACTGTATATTAAACTTATTTTCCTTAAACTTTAGAGAAAAATTAAATGATTAAAATTGGGGAGTTTTAAATTAACAAAGGGAAAATCTTGCTGATTCACTATGGCTTATCCCTCTTGATGTGTTGATCCTCTTGTGGTATGCCTGGTGGTATTGGTACTGAAGTTACTTGGGATATTTGTCATAAACTGGCAGGCCCACACCTGACAATCTAGAGCTAACAAGTTCAAGCCTTGCTTCAAGAATGTTAGAAAAAGGAGCCCAGCTGTGCATGGTAAAGCTCCGGCCCTCACATAACACAAGCAAGAAATACATATGCAAGCCACAGATTTGGGGGTTGTGTTTTTCCTTAGTAAGTAATTAGTACAGAAATTGGTAATAGTCAGACTGCCAGGGTCCATATCCTAGTTCTGCCTAGCCGTCTACCCTTGGGCAAGTTACTTAGCATCTTTAAGCTTCAGTTTTATCATCTGCAGAATAAGATAATAGCACCTCATGTCACTAAAGTTAATAGTGCCTTGATCTCTTTAAGGTACTTAACACAGTGCCTGCCTTAGTACTAAATGTGGCAAAACAAAACAAAACAAAAACCTAAATTTATCCCTGTATATGCCTCTGTTGTTTAAAATAACACCTGTTCTTACCTTCTAGCTTCTTGATTCATTTTTCTTCTTAGTCCTAAACACTACCTGACCTTATTTATTTTCATGTTGATTCTGTCTACCTAGTAACTTGTAAGTTCCATGTAAATGGGCATTTCTTTCCTGTTTACTACTGGGTTCTCTAGGCCAGTTGTAGTACATACAAATAGACGTCCAATAAATATTTGTTCAATGAATGAAGGTTAGCAATTATCATTACTTGGCAATTTCTGTCTACCCTCCCTCCCATCTGCCTGGACCAACTGCAGCTTCTTTTTAAGTGAAGTTGGTAGGCCAGAAAGAAAAGCCTCCTTCCCTAACTGGGTTAGCTGACATCACAGCTTAAAAAGGAATATTAATCTCTTAAAGGCTATGTCTACTCAAGGTGTGGGCAACAGATCAGCAGCATCTGCATCACCGAGAGGGTTGTTAGAAATACAAAATCAAACTTGAATCCCCAGGTGACCTTAATGAGCATTACAGTTTGAGATGCACCATGCTGATCATTTTAAGGAATTCGGGTTTTATCCTAAGAGTAATGGAGAACCACTAGAATATCTTAGGTTGGAGATAATATTGTCAGATTTATCGTTCAAGATGATTATTCTTGTGTCCAAAACAGTGGTTATCTCTGGGAAAGGAACTTTTTTGGCTAGAGACAGAAATAGGACTAAGGTTTCTTGCTGTGTACCTTTTCCCATTCTGATATGGTGGGCCCTGGCCAGCATATGTGTGGCCTCTCCACCCTGTCCTCCCGCCCCAACCCCATTCTCAGACCTTTACCACGAAGGATGGACACCTGATCTCACATCAGGACTGTGTCCATCATGCTTACCATCATGCTTAAAACTAACACTTGCCTATTCCCGGGCATTAGGAGTATGTCAGTGGGTCCTTTGTTAGGCCATAGGGATGACAACCCATATGCAGGCCCTGGGAGTAGGCTTAGCCATTTGGGCAGAGACTCCCAGGGTTCAGGCACCTGGAGCATGCTCTGGGTTGTTATATGCCGTAGGCTTTGTAGACTCTGCCTACTGGAAGGGTGCAGCTGGAAGAGGCCTATAGCGAGCCCTCTAAAGTACATGGATCCCACGGTCTGAGTCTTAGGGATGTAATGCCTTCTTGTACCTTCTGTTTTCAAATCATGTGAATGTATTTTGATCGATGTGAATATATAACCTACATTAAAAAATAAAATGGAACATTAAGTTACAATAAAATCACATTGGTTCCTGTGGGAATGGATAGGAGGGGTACAACAATGGAAGCATAAAGACCAGTTAAAAGGGTATTTCAGTGGTTCAGCAATAACTGATACAAGGCTTGGTTGAGTATGAAAATGTAGTTTCAGCTAATTTTTCATTTAAGTACTCACTCCTATTAACTATTTTTTCCCTCGTGTGTGGGAGTTAAGTTTTCTGGCCCTTGAATAGTTGAAAGTGTTTTTACCTTGTCCTCAGTTTTCATTATAGTTCACTAGAATTCTAGGTTAAAATCATTTTCTCTCAGAACTGGGAAGACATTGTTTCACTGTTTTTTCAGATCTGGAGTTTATACTGAGAAATGTCATACCAGTCTGAGGTCCCGTTCTTTTTTTTATGAAACCTGTTTTTGTTTCTTTTACCTCTCTCTGGGAACTTTGTTTTTCTTTTTTTCTTTAACTTTTTAAAAAACCTATTGAACAGTTCAAAGAATGATACAGTTAAATACCACATACTATTCACCTAGATTTACATATTGACATTTTGCCATGGCCACTTTCTCTAATTTTTTTTCTCCTTTTTTGCTGAACCTCTTGAAAGTTACGAACATATCACCTCTAAATACTTTATCATGTATCTCCTAAGAATAAGGACATTCTTGGAGCTTAAGATGTTTTTATGCTTCAAATCTTGAAATTTTATTTTATAAGAGTGTGTGTCTCTCCCTACATATCTTTTATCCTTAATCCTTTGCCCTTGGGCCCTTTCAGTACAAAGATTTGAATCTCTTAATTCTTCTATTATTTCTTTTCTTCCATTATCTTTGTTATATCTGTCCTTTTTGACCTATTGTTAGTGTTAGACCTTCATCTACCCTTTTGTCCCCCAAGTGTTTATTTTGGGGGGCGGGGGGAAGGGGCAGAGAGAGAGGGAGAGAGAAAGAATCCCAAGCAGGCTCTGTTCTGTCAGCACAGAGCACTATGCAAGGGCTCAAACTCATGAACTTGGGAGATCATGACCTGAGCTGAAACCAAGGCACCCTTCCATCTAACCTTTTGCCATATGTCTATTCTTTGTCTTTTCACTCTACACCTTGAAGAGTTCTTTAATTTTATCTTCCAAACTGCAAATTTGCTCTTCAGCCTGGTTCTATTATTCAGTACTTCTATTGACATGTTTATTCAACAGTCATGTTTTTAATTTTCAAGAACTCTTTAATTCTCTGATCCTTTCTCAGAACAACCAGTTCTTGTATAATTAGTATTTTATTCTCTGTAATCTCTCTGAGGATGTCAATATAGCTTTTTATTAGTTTCTTTTCCTCCTGCTAAGTCAGCCAGGATCCTGGCAGGAAATGGATGGCACACTCACATGGGGTGCCTGAAGAGTTTAATGAAGGTGTGGGCAGAGGCATTTTAGACTAGTAACAGCCACAAACCTCAAGGGGCAAGAGTTGGGGGTTGTTACTGGAACCCTATGAATTACAGCTATCGAAGAAGGCTGCCTGCCTAACAGGATCTGTGACCTCCAGCAGAGGAGTATCCCTATTGCTAACCCTCAGCCTGGGAGGGAGGAAAGTGGAGTAATAAGTACTCTGACCTTCTTCCTTCTGCCCTTCAATTTGTTAGTGCCTTCCATTTGGAAGAATCTAATTATAAGCCAGATGGCAAGGGAACCCCAATGATACAGTCGCTGGGGTGAGTGTTTTAAAGCACACAATGAGGTAGAGTAGGTCAGAGGGATGATTTGGAGAAACAAATAGACAATGTCTAGCATACCTGTATTAAGGAAGACCTCTTGATGGGTGGGTTGGGGTTGTAGAAAGGTTAGCACTTTGGGCTGATCTGGTAGAAGGCAGAAGGGCTTCTGCCTTCTACCAGATCAAAATAAATTGCTCTTGTTGAGTAATCAAGATGAGAGCATTGCAAGGGAGGGAATTTTTCATGATGTAAGGACTGAGAAACAAGGGAAGGGAGGGAGAAAAGTCTGGAGAGAGGAAGAAGATAGGGATATAGCCATTGCAATGACCGTCTGCCAATGAAATGGGTCGCTTCAAAGTGTTGACATTCATTTTTGTTTTCTTTGATTTTGGAGGACAATCATATTTGGCATCCAATTTTAGAGGATTTATCCTATCCATATTGTAATTATTTTACTTACAAAACGTCCATAATAGACTTCTACACTCAATGGTTATATACTAGTGATGCTTTGCGGAATGATGGTGCAGGGGCACTGTGTAGGGAGAGTTCCACAAGAGCTCAGGAAATTGGGTTACAGTGTGGAGGAGCCCACAGTGAAGGTGAAACAATCCCTTTGTGCCCAGGTAGACTAGATTTCTGTGGATGGGAAGGGGAAGTTGTGATGAGTGGGGAGACATTGGGGTTCAAATTATTTTGTTGAATAATAAGGGCTATAGGACAGTGGACATCCAGACTGTGGGCTCTTGGGTTTATATTATCTTTTATTAATCAGAAAGGCAACTTAATTAAGTGGTAGTACAATGAAGAGTTAAAAAGAATGCATTTTTAAAAAACTGTCTAAGGAAACAGAATTGATTTTGTTAATGTTGAACCAGAAATAACCATATCCAAGAAGGTAATGAGATGATGATAGATTTTTGCATTTATTTCCTCTAAATCTGAATGTTTCTTTTGTGTTCTGGGCATCTTTTTGCTGCTTCAAATGTGATTCATGTCTACTGTACTACAAGTCTTCATTGACACTTGACCCAGGCAAATCAATTTTACTTTGCACAAATTCTTTAAAACATTTAACAGTGTATTCCTATATTGTAATGTGTTCATTTTGGTGGCAGTAATTATTTCTTCTTTAATCTTTTGAAAATAATGTTAATTTATATCTGTTGGTTATTCGAGTGGTTTAATCATTTCCCTCATTTTAGGTGTCTTCGTGGACCCCTTATAGCCTGCCTTCCTCTTTCTGGTTTTAATACTTGTTCATTTGACTTAACTAATTTAGAGTTGTATCATGTTCTTAACTTTACCTTGTTAGGTTTTTTTATTTGTTTTTCATTGATTCTGACAGTTCAGTTCTGTGGTAGATTTCCTAAGAATAATCATTGAGCTTATACCTTATACTATCATCTTTCTAGAAATCCCATTAGCTTTTTTTCCCCCTAAAATTAAATAACCATTTGTTAAATTTATTGGATTTCCACTCTGCCACTAGGTTACTTCAGCATTTTGCCATCATGTAGCTCTTCAGAGTCTCCTCCAAGATGAGTTTTCTTTTCTTTGTTTCATATCACACATTGCTGAAAATAGAAGCTGTCTACTTCTTTGGCTTTATCTTATATTTATTAAGCTTAAATGCTGTCAGATAATTTCAGTGCTGTGATGCATGTCCAGATCTTTGTTGCTCACATTGGTAAAAAATTTCCTAAGGGAAATAGAGTAGGCCCACATATGATTTCTACTTACTTTCTTTTTAATCCTATCCTAAAGAGATTTACTACCTTCTTACCCTCACTACAGGGGGGAAAGAGAAAGAGTAGACTCTCCACCCCCCCCAACAAAAAAGAGAAAAAAACCCATAGTGAATAGTGATTTAAATCTGTGATTCGTAAGCAGGCTTGTGCTTTCTTCTTACATTAGGAAGCTATAGCAAAGCTCTAAGGGGGAAAAAGAGGTATTGATAGAAATTGTCACTTAAGCGTATTTTATTATTAGTTTACAGATATATTATTAAGTCAAAAATCAAGATACAGATCAAGCAAATGATTCTTACTATGTAACAATATGACTGTTAGTTGGAGAGAATGAATTTGAATGCAAAACCAGGACTTAGACTGTTAGTTTTACAATTTTACTTTCTACTGTACATATAGTAGTAATTCTTTTATCCATCCTAAATGCGCCTCTTTCAAAAATTTAGGGTGGTGTCATTTTTAGCTACGTCAGGCTCTTTTTATTTACATCAGACTAAAAGTTTTAATCTTTGTAAAAAAAAAAAAAAGCCCTTCAATGTGTTGGTTTTAGATTTTAATTATAGATAGTATTTTGTATTTTAATAGAAAAAGGTATTACTGTATTTCAAAGAAAATTTATTTTTATGTTTTGTATTTTTCTGTCCTTAATAAATGAATGATATTTTGTGGCATAAAAAACTATTGCTATAGCAATATCACTCTGTCCACAAATGTCTGAAAGACAAATGTGTGATCAAGAGCCTTTCTACACCTGAACACACATGTATTTTATTTTTTTGGCTTGCAGCCTTGTGCCTGTTAGGCCCAATAATCTTATTCTTTTTTGTTGTTATTTTTTGTTGTTTTTTAATCTTCTGGTCGTCTCATTCCACCTTTGAAGCTACTTCAGAAAGAAAAACGACCCTGCTTCAGAGTTTCCTCTCCTTGTCTCCATGATCAGATGGAAGGGAATATGTGAGAGGGACAATTGAATGATTTTAAAAACTAAGTGAGTTTATATTTTTGTTATTTAAAGACAGTAGATTATTATTTCTCTTAAAATTGAATAATGAAAAGAAACATCCCTGAAATAGAATGAGTAAGTGGAAATAGGAGAAGGAGAAACTAAATATCAACATTCTTATAAGGCCAAAAAAGCATAATAATAATAACTGCATTAGGGAAAGTAATATTTTTTGTAAACCTACAAGGTGAATAGTAATGATAATGATTCTCAAATCTGCCTATACTTAAATATACAAATATATACTTATATATAGAAAATATAAGCATATTAAAGTTAAGGTAATAAATGTGAAATGTGTGAAAATAAATAATAGAAAAAGAGTATAAAAGAGTATAAAAAGTTAATGAGTTTCAAATATGGTGACTGAAGGAGAGAGATACCGAAAATAAGTGTAAAATTATAAGTTTAGCAGATTAGGAGTTTGGTCCAATAGTAGAAGTAGTTGGGATAAATCTTAGGGTAAAAAACTACCCTAATTATTTCACATATCTTATTCGATAGTACAATTTCTTAGGTGAAAGGTAACCTATGTGACGCACTTGATGAAAAAACCAAGGACACACAGGACTATGATTGGTAACTATTTCTTTACTTTTAAATCATCACCATTTATTTGGTAATCTGAAGGTTTGCAGGCTGATAGATTGGTGTAGAAAGTGTAAAAGAGGGCTGTTTGCTGTTCTTGTTTTTTGTTTTTGTTTTTTGCCTTTCTACATAGGTAGAGATTGCTAAAGTGTTAGCACCTTAGCACCACATGGATTTTGCCAACATTATGGTATCAGTGATGTAGATTTACTTATGCTTGATACACTCTCTGTGATATTTCCTTTCCCTTTTTTCTTTCTTTCTTCGTAATGTTTGATATTGTCTAAGCTGGTTGAAAAAAAAAAACTACTTATGACCCATGTTTTGTTTTGGCGATTGATAATGCCTTGTGGCTTTCAGATCTTGCCTTTTGTTCTCACCTACATATTGTCCTTAAATTATTTTCTATTTTGGTGTCAGTGCATCATGGAGCAGAGTATTTTCTGTGTAGGTGAATCTATGATTCTTGGGTATACTACCTCCCATTGTAGCCTGATAGATGGCCTGAGTCACCCTCAGGTTTATTGACTCTGAGCTAATTCTGCAGTCATCCATAAGCCATATTATATCATATTCATGTTTAATTCAAGAACATAAGAGTATTGCTGTTTGGGGATTTGAAATGATCATAGGGTATAGGAAAAAAGCAGAGGCAAGTGGAGTAGAGGGAACTGTTAGAAGTTGGCAGATAGAAAGCCAGTTTAGTGACAAGGCTAAATATTAATTCACTAAGATTTTAAGACCACTTATTTTATCTTGATTTTTCCATATATTGTTAATTTCTATGTACTTAATTTCAGTTAATCCTTTGGATCCAAAATTATACACATAGCTCAATTTTATTTCTTCTGTTTAATTTAGCATTGATATGAGTAAAGTAAAAGGCCGAAAGTTGGAATGAAACAAGAGGAAACCTAAATTTTTTAGGTTTACAAGTGTTTTTTCCTCTTTAAAACTGTCACTGTTCTTATCTATTTTTAGATGCCAAATGACTTGTGGAAGTTTTTTCCCCCTCCTTAAAATGCTTTGTTAACTTCACAATATAAGATGAACATCTTTCTATGCAAATGGTAAAGCTCCCCTGCTGGGAATTTTATACACTGGATGAGAAGAGAATCAGATTAGAAGATATAACAGAAGACTCACCTGATTCAGAGTAAATCAGCAAACGTACTCCAGAGAAATGCAAAGGGAAAACAGTAGTGATCATTGTATTAATCCAGAGAGGACTGTAGGGTCCAAGAATTAGGCAGATGTCATGATGGTGAGTTTAAGATGCACAATTCCTCAGCAGTAGTTCCCCAAACTTTCTCTTGATTGTTGTCATCTCCTTTGTCAACATTTATTTCTATATTACCTTCATCCCCTCCCATTTCATCATTGTCATTGAACTGCCCACTGGCTAAGGCCCATGAGGAATTCAAGGCGAATTGTTGGTCTGTTACTTCCTGCAGCCTGCTGGCCTTCCCCCATCGTAGGTTTTCTCTCTTTTCTGCATTCTCACACCTTCCTTCCCCCCACTCTCCCTCACTCCCATCCCCCACAACTTGTTTCTTTTTAAAAAATTATTCTTGAACCTATCCTGCAGTCTTCTCCTCTATCTCATGTAGATGTATATAGCGTCACCACTGCAGCTGACAGACATGTTCCTATCCCCCATCTTCAGGCCAGAAGCCCACACACCCTCTAAGGGCAGTGAGAAACTGGACAGTCAGTGACTACACACCTAAGGATAGCTTCTCTTGCAGGAAGGTTTTATTGCCCATTCACTGGGCACAATTTCAGATTCTTGTTTTCCCTGATACCAACTATGAAGTGCAGGTGGGAGATCTATTTATATTGAGAGAGAGAAAGAGAGAGAGAGAGAGAGAGAATGAATGAATTCCAAGGAGGCTCCTTGCTATCTGCCCAGAGCCCGACCCAGGTCTTGATGTCACGAACCATGAGTTCATGACCTGAGCTGAAATCAAGAGTTGGACGCTTAACTGACTGAGCCATCTGGCGTCCCTTACTTTCACGTTTAAATTAATGTTGTAATATGGCTATTTTTCTATGTCTCTATCTTTCACACACACACAACGTTAAAAGTCTCCTCGGGGCACCTGGCTGGCTCAGTTGGTAGAGTTTGTGACCCTTGATCTTGGGGTTGTAGGTTCAAGCCCCAAATGGGTGTAATTTTATTCTTAAAATAAAATCTTTTAAGAAATTCCTTTATATGATATACAGTAGTGTTTTAGGCAAGGACAGAATTCTATATATGGCCTCACATAATTTATCATTTAAACTGGGACATTCATTATGAGAGCATGGATTATGATGCTGGGTCAACAAAAGTAAACCAGGATGAATAGTCACCCTTTCTGTAAGGCCCTATGTGGTTTGGCTGCCATTGACCTCTGTGCCTCATCTTGCAGAGTACTCTTCCTTGCTTCGTATGGCCGAGGGTCACAGGCTGGCTGCAGTTCCTTTTTCAAGTGTACTGTTCTTCTGGGTGCTTACTCTTATAAGAAAACCTCTATAACCTACTTTTCCCTCCCCCTGGAAAGAGCTTCTCTTCTCTCTTTTTCACCTAATAAACTCCTCCTACTCATTTTTTAGATCTCACTCAGCTGTAATTTCCTCAGGTAAGCCCCTCAGACTTTCCTGACTAGATCCATTTTCTCTCTTATTCCTGAGAGCACCATACTTTTATCACCTTTGGTTGGTTCTTGGATTAATGTCTGTCTTCCACTAGAGTAAAGTTGCATGTAGGTACAGACCATGCCAGGTTTTCTCATCATTTATTTCTCCATCACTCAGGAGGTGCCTAGTAAAAGCGAAATAAATATCTGTTAGATTAATTTAAAAGAGGAAGATGAAAATCAAGTTTACTGTATAACCCAAAATATCTAGGTAAAATCAATTCTGATATGTTCCATTTAATTTTTTTAAACAGTATATTCATATTTATAATAGCTCAAAATTAAAAATTTTTCATTTTTACATGTTATAAATAAAAAGTTCCAACACTCACTAAATTTGTTGAAAAAACTTTTTTTGGTCAAACCTGCTTTTTCCTTATATAATATGCCTTTCCAGGGGCGCCTGGGTGGCTCAGTCAGTTGAGCGTCCGACTTCGGCTCAGGTCATGATCTCACGGTCTGTGAGTTCGAGCCCCGCGTCGGGCTCTGTGCTGATGACTCAGAGCCTGGAGCCTGCTTCGGATTCTGTGTCTCCCTCTCTCTCTGCTCCTCCCCCACTCATGCTCTGTCTCTCTCTGTCTCAAAAATAAATAAACATTTAAAAAAAAATATGCCTTTCCATTATTTAGGTTCGATCTGTGGAATCAGATGTGGCTCACAAGCGTATTAGTTCATAGTTCTGTTTTCCTAAGGGAAACTTAATTTAGAAAAAACTTGCTTTTCTTTTTTTTAAGTTTATTTATTTTGAGAGAGAGTGAACATGAGGTGAGAGTATAGAGAGAGGGAGAAAGAATCCCAAGCAAGCTCCACACTGAGCCCCTTGTGGTGCTCGATCTCATGACTCTGAGATCATGACCTGAGCAAAATCAAGAGTTGGACCCTTAACCTACTGAGCCACTGAGGTGCCCCGAAAACTTGTTGCTTTTAGATTATGCACATTTGAAAATCAGATACAAATCTGAATTATGAATAATATGAGTAAGATATTTCCCAAGAGTTGAATGCATTTTTAAATAAAATGTTAACTTTCTGAGTATTAATTTTAATCACAAATTAAACCAAGGCTCATAAACATTTATTGAATTAAATCATTTAAATTGATTTGAAATGAGTCTATTCTGAGGAAAACATTGGGAGGGAAAGTTAGCAAGTAGTATATACTTGCCCCTTGAGACATTGAAAGGTACTTGGCATAAATTTAACAAAGAGGATGGGAAAAACTTGATTATTCCTGATACTCTTGGTCACTTGTCTTATGGAAAAAATTGCTACCTGCGAGTAACAAATTTTTCAGAGACTTACTAATAGCTCAATGACATAACCAGTACTGATTTCATTTATCATAATTTAAATATTAATTTATTCTGTGTAATTAAAGTAGAACGGAGCATCTTACAGATGCTATCCTCATTTTAGTCACTAATGGCTTACTTTTTCTGATCCAAAAAAGTAAATGAGGGAGGGAATTATCTTTGCTTTTGAGGGATTTTCCCTTTAAAAGAGATTAGTTTACTGTCATTGCTATTTATTTTCACATGACACTTTTCTAGAATCTTTATAAAACTCCACAGTGCTGAACTAGTCCATGGAGAGGGCAGGACATATTTTCTCCCATTGGGCAGATGACTTGGCAGGTTAGATCTCTCCCATCCCAATTAGAAATTGTAAAGTTTATGGGGCACCTGGGTGGCTCAGTTGGTTAAGCGTCAGACTTCGGCTCAGGTCATGATCTCACTGTTCCTGAGTTTGAGCCCCACGTTGGGCTCTGTGCTGACAGCTCAAGTAGAGCCTGGAGCCTGTTTCAGATTCTGTGTTTCCCTCTCTGTCTGTGCCCCTCCCCTGCTCATGCTCTATCTCTCAAAAATAAATAAACATTTTTAAAAAATTGTAAAGTTTTTATAAACAGATTAAGCAAAAGATGTGCTCTATGGGTCAGGAATGCATATATGAAGCATTAGTTTAAAAATGATGTTACAGGGGTGTCTGGGTGGCTCAGTCTGTTAAACGTCTGACTTCACTTCAGGTCATGATCTCACGGTTTGTGGGTTCAAGCCCTGCGTCGGGCTCTGTGCTGACAGCTTGAAGCCTGGAGCCTGTTTTGGATTCTGTGTCTCCCTCTGTCTCTGCCCCTGTCCCACTCTCTCTCACTCTCAAAAATAAACATTAAAAAAAATAAAAATAAACAATAAAAATAAATGAAAATGCCGTTACAGCATTTCTCATAATACTTCTCTTAAAAGTCCCCTTTTCAGTGTTCTAGAATCTATTTAAGGAAAAACAACAACAAATTATCCTTTGTTAATGTTTGCTTCAGTGATATGGCTTCTCTGCAGAGTAGATGATGCTTAATCCGTAATGTAAATGTATGTGCGTGTCGTTGTTATTGTGCGTGAATGCACAATAGGCGCTCGACAGAGGCCTAGCCTTGGTGCTTTCAGGCTGAGAAAGAAGGGAGTGATTTGTAAAGAACCAAAGTAGGTCAAAGAGGACCACAGTATAGCAAAGGGGAAGTCCCTGAGTTGGCTCACATTGTCTTGCCTCTGGTGGAGTTCACTTTCATTGTTACGGTCTAGGCCTGTCTTCCTGTGAATGGAAGACATAGTCAAATTCAGAAAAGTCTCAGGAATATTATCATAAGTAACATTTTAGAACAATATGTTGTTGTCGGTTATTGGGAGGCTTGATGGGGCAGTGAAAAAAAGGAGATAAAAATTAGTACTGAAGTTAATCCTAAATTCCACAGATCAAAAGCAAAATTGTACATAAATATGACAGCTTTTCTAAGTATAAGGAGTGCTGCGTGGGTCTCTGTGAGATGGGAACTAGTATTGTAAATTTTGCCTGCTTTTTTTATATGTAGCTATTGTGGAAGTGGCCATGTTTTAGAGTCAAGTTGCTGTTCCAGATTTATCAATCCATGTCATATTGGTTCTGAACATATGCAATGAATACACCTTAAAAGTAAATCTCCTCATCATTGGAACAGCAACTCTCAGATTTCTGCAGAATGCCTGCTTGACTGTGACTAAGCTACCAATAGAATCTAGGAGTATGCTGCAGCTGCCTTCAAAGATTCTAGAATGATTTTTACATCTCAAAGTTCACATGCAGTTTTTCTAAAATTAAATTTTATGAAATGGCTTCCTTGGGTTGGTTAAATGTTAAGATGTCATTATCTATAAATTTTATGTATTTGAAGTTTACATAAATTTTGGAAAACCCTATCTAAATATTTCCTCAAATATAGTATGCTTGGTATCTTGGATCATGTTATCTCTTAGAGCAGAAGGTTTACTTTCTGGCTAAATTTCCTTTCGTAGGTCCTCCCTCCCCCGTCCCTTACTTTTTACTAAGGGCAAGAGACCCATGAGAAAACTAAGCCTTTTAGAACTCAGAGTTGCTGCAGTTACTTTCTATTCTTATATTTGCCAAGAATTGCTGACAACTTAAAAGCTATCATATGAGCGAATACCAGTTACCCAGATTGTTTGATGATTTTGGACAAACGTAGGTCAGGATTTCCTGTAATTTTTCTTCCTCTTCTGGGGCCGTGTTGCCTCTATCTCTGAGCAGTTGTACATTTGGAATGAAAAAAACAAAGCAAGGTCACTGGATCTAAATTACTTTTACTTCTATGCCAAATGAAACTTTCCTTCTGTTATGTGTTATAGTTCTGATATCTTTTGGCATCTAGAGAGAGATTTGCAGTTAAGGGGTGGGGCGTGGGGATTATGTAGGAGACATTTTTTTGGAACTAAAGCTTACTTTTCTGTATTTCATTCAGGGTAGAGACAGCCAGTTTCTGCTTTTTGGCTGAAACATGTTCCAAGAATCCATATGATAAAGCAAAGTATCATGAAGAGAAACCCATTTTCCTGTAGATTATATAATCTAGTTCACAATCCATTCCTGAATTCTTTTGTGTTTTGTGGTATAGCCAAATGCATTTTTTAAAAAGATACTCAAAGGGAGACATCTTTTAAGAAGTAGGCTTTCTACTAAAAGAATTGTAATTGCTTCCTGAATGAAAGGGATAATCTTAGCCCTTTGCCTTTCAATACCAGGAATGCCTGCAGGACAACCTGGGTAGTTTTTCTGTAGCAGAAAATGAACAGCCAAGTTCTAGAAGATAGGAGAAATATGAACTTCTGAGCAGAGGCAGATCTTTGAATAAAAGAAACCTTCCTCTGGAAACCGAAATTGGATTTTGGGAATTGAGTATGTCAGTTAGGAATGTGTTTGGATCCAAATAATAGAAAACTTGATTACGTGGCTCAAACAGATAGAAGTTTCCCTTGACAAGAGAAATCCTACTGTAGGTAGTCCAGAACTGATGCTCAACTATGTCAATAATGACCTCCACCATCTTTAGAATGTGTTCTTATCCTGGAGATCACCAAATGGATGTTGTACCTTAAGGCATCACTGTATTTGTTATCTATTGCTGCATAACAAACTACCCCAAAATATATCAGCTAAAGACAACAAACATTTATTATGTTACACACTTTCTGAGGGTTGAGACTTGAAAATAGTTCAGCCAGTATGTTCTGGCTCAGGGTCTCTCATGAGGCTGCAGTCAAGATAACAGCTGGGACTGTAGTCCAATGAAGGCTAGGGTGAGCTAGAGCTCTGCTTCCAAGCTAACTCACATGACTATTGGCAGAGGGTCTTAGTTCCTCACCACATGGATGTCTTCATAGAGCTGCTCATGACCTGACAGTGGGCTTTTCCCAGGGCAAATGGTCACGGGGTGGAGGGCTGTTAGTTTTTTATAACCTAGTCTTGGAGGTGAGATATCATCACTTTTGCCATATGTATTGGTCACACACTGATGCAGTTTGGAGAGGACTTCACAAAAGTGTGAATAACAGCAGGCAGGGATCACTGGAGCCATTTTGGAGATTGCTTACACACATCACAAATATGTTCCTGTCATCAAGAAGGAAAGGAAAGAGTGCTAACAGACTTCTGGTAGTGTCTCATTGGCCAGAGCTGTGTAGTTTGATCTCTCAATTGAGAGGGAAGCTGGGAAATCAAGTGTTTAGCTTTTGTAACTTCTGTTGTAGAGACAGGCAGGGGAGAAGAGGGTGGGAAATGGAGTTTGGGCAGGCCTGAAAAGGCCCTTTCTCTGCCACTACCAGGGCATTCGATGACTATAACTATGTTTAGTTTGCCTGTAGTGCCTATTATTAGAGTTAACAATAACTTTCTAGGATAAGGTTTAATCAATAAAAGTATGACTAAGAGGAGCCCTGAAAAATTTTTTTAAAGTTTTAAATGTGATTCCACTAGTTGTTACAGGATAAAGCTCTTACTGGTGGTTAGCTACCAGAAAAGATATGAAGGTTACTTATTTATAAATCATAATGTATTTTATTATGAGGAAATTTTAGGTTATTTTCTCCTCTGTATTCTTTTATATTTGTTTGCACAAAATATTCTGAACATAAAAATTCGGAAACTGGAAACTATTCCCAATGTCCATATTTTCAGACCTAAAAAGATATATTTTCCCTACAACCAACATTTATTGTGTCTACTATACATCACACACAGTAACTTACAAAGTTTTTGGAAAATTTGAAATAGTGTCTGCCAGGCACAATTTTACATGGTGAACTTTTCCTTTCTGATGATTATTAAATTTTTGAGAACCAGATTGTTATTTAGAATAACCGTATTTGCTCTCATGTATTTTTTCAGTAGTTAATACATTAAAATTTTTTTTGATTTATTTTTATTTTTTAAATGTATTTATTTTTTAGTGAAGTATAATTAACACACAGTGGCACACTAGCTTCAGGTATACAACCCATTGATTCAACAATTCCATACATTACTTAGTGCCCATCATGATAGATGTGCTCTTAATCCCCTTTATTTCACCTCTCCTACCACCACCCCCACCACCACCCCCACCACCCCCACCACCACCACCACCCACTTCCTCTTTGGTGATCACCAGTTTGTTCTCTGTATTATTATTATGGGTCTTTTTTTTTTTTTTGCCTCTTTTTTCTTTTGTTCATTTGTTTCTTAAATTCCACGTACAATATTTGTCTTTGACTTCTTTCACTTAGCATTATACTCTCTAGTTCCATCCATGTTGTTGCACACGGCAGCATTTCATTCTTTTTTGTGGTTGAGTAATATCCCATTGTGTGTGTGTGTGTGTGTGTGTATACACACATACATAGCACATCTTTTTTATCCATTTATCTGTGAATAGACATGGGTTGCTTCCATTATTATCGATATAAATAACACTCCAATAAACAGAGTTGCATATACTTTTTCAAATTAGTGTTTTCATTTTCTTTGGGTAAATACCCAGTAGTGGAATTACTAGATCATATGGTAATTCTATTTGTAATTTTTTGAGGAACCTATTTTCATACTATTTTCCAGAGTGGTTATACCAAGTCGCATCCCCACCAACAGTGCACAAGGGTTCCTCTTTCTCCACATCCTCACCAACACTTGTTATGTCTTGCCTTTTTGTTTTTAGCCATTCTGACAGGTGTGAAGTGATACCTCATTGTAGTTATGATTTGCATTTCCCTAGTGATGAGTGATGTTGAGCTTCTTTTCACGTGTCTGTTGGCCTTTTGTATGTCTTCTTTGGAAAAATGTCTGTTCAGGTCTTCTGCCCATTTTTAATTGGATTATTTGTGGGTTTGTTTTGTTTTCGTTTTGGTATTGTATTGTACAAGTTTTTTTTCTGTTTTGGATACTAACCCCTTACTGGGTATATCATTTGCAAATATTCTCCTATTCAATATGTTGCCTTGTTTTATTGATGGTTTCTTTTGTTGTGGAAAAGCTTTTTATTTTGGTGTAGTCCCAATAGTTTAATTTTGTTTTTTTTTCCCCTTGCCTAAGGAGACATATCTAGAAAAATGTTTCTACTTATGACATTAAAGAAATTACTGCCCATGTTTTCTTCTAGGAGTTGTATGGTTTCAGGGCTCACGTTTAGTTCAAGGATCCATTTTGAGTTTATTTTTGTTTATGGTGAAAGAAAGTGGTCCAGTTTCATTCTTTTGCTTGTTGCTGTCCTGTTTTACAAGAACTATTGAAGAGACTGTCTTTTCCCCCATTGTATATTCTTGCCTTCTTTCTTATAGATTAATTGACCATTAATTGACCATGACCATTAATTGACCAATAAACCATTAGATTTATTTCTGGGCTCTCTATTCTGTTCCATGGATCTATGTGTCTTTTTTTGTGCCAGTACCATAATTTTTTTATTACTACACCTTTGTAATATACCTTCAAATCTGGGATTTGATACCTCCAGCTTTGTTCTTCTTTCTCAAGATTGCTTGTTCAGGGTCTTTAGTGGTTCCATATAAACTTTAGTATTATTCTAATTCTGTGGAAAACGTTGGTATTTTGATAGAAATTGCATTAAATCTGTAGATTGTTTTGGGTAATATCAACAGTTTCGCAATATTGGTTCTTCCAATGCTAATACATAGTTAATCCTTTTTTTTTTTTTTTAATAAGTTCTCTGTCCAACCTGGGGCTTGAACTCACAACCCTGAGATCAAGAGTTGCATGCTCTACAGACCGAGCCAGCCAGGGGGCCCCCATAGTCAATACATGTTAATATAAGTACATTTCTGAAAAATACCATACAACTTGAAAACATAAGAGTAAAATCTGAACTTAAACTGGGGACTCAAGAAGGATTGGAAGGGAAGAGAGAGAGAGTTGGATGCAAAGAATAAATTAAAGAGAATTTAGGACCAGAATTATCCTACTCTCACTCTTTTCGCCTAGAGACCAGGTTGGACGGAGGTTTTTTTCCTGCAGAAAATAAGCCTGAAGAGGAAAGGGCACCATATAGCCATTGGCAGGTAGAAGTGAGGATCAGTACCTAAAGCATCAAAAACATATCCCATTGGGAAAGGAGGTTTTTTCCCTAAATGTGCTAGAACAGCCCTTCTATTTCTTGGGGAAAAAAATGTAGTTTACACTTGCACCACACTAACAAATATAACTGGTATATAATTTGACCTCTAATTAGGGAGGGTCCTTTAAGCATGAAGATAAGAGAAGAAACTTTTAACAGAACAGATGATTATTTAATTTTATACATCAAAAATATGAAATTAAAATATAAACCACAAATTGGAAACAAAAGTTGAATCGTGTATGAAAAAAATTAATATTCTTAATGTATTAAAAGCTCTTAAAAATTGATAAGAAAAATCAAAAGACAAAAAAGATAAGTTATAAATAAAATTGGCACCAAATGTGCAAGAAGGTCAAGTTCACAATAGTAGAAAAATATTTGAAAGTGATACTCATCATGGATAGATCAGGATATAACCTGATGCATGTAAATTGATGTAAAATCATTATTCTTTCAAATATTTTTATTCAGTAATTCTGCTTAGAACAAAAATAGTACTAACTTACAATAGATCTCTAACAGAATGCTTTAATTGTATTTTTAAAGGATTATAAAATTTAGACATAAAAAATCTTTTAAAATTTGTGTATGTTTTAAATTTAGACTGTACTCTATTAAACTGAGAAAATTAATGAACTTATTCCTTCCTACCTCTCAATTTCTGTATTTTTAGTCAAATTATTATTTTATGTTCTTAATATTTATGACATTTAAATTCTATTTCATGAGCAAAATTCACAGAGCTAGTCTTAGTTCTACATTTAGGCAAATTTGCTGTTCATCGTTGATATAAATAATTAACACAAAATTAAAATGAGAATAACCTAAACTGTGTTCATGGAGTTTTAGTCAGGACATACCCCCTCCCCATCCCTACCCCCACCCCCGAGAACACTAAGAGGAAAGAAAAGAAACATCTTGCTGGTAACATTAAAAATTGGAAAATTGACACAGCAAAATTGGGACAAGACATAATCCCAAAATAAAGATGAAAACTACTAAAACTGTAGAAAGTAAGTTTACCAACAAAAGAAAAGCAAAGTAATGTTCTCGTCACATTTGAGAAAATTAGAGTTGGTAAAAATAATGGCCACAAAAGACAACTCATAGTGGCAGAGTCTATAATTTGATATGGATGATAAAATTTGATCTGGACAAAAACATGATAGATGAATCAAGTCTTCATTGTAAGATATATGGGCAAAGAATTTATTTCAGTGAAAGTAACTTAAGAAAACTGAAATTTGAAAAAAATAGATATGATATAACTATACTATACTGTATAGATAATTGATTATAGAATTCAGTTGCTTCAGAAAATACCTTCTAGAGGGAGAGGCCAAGATGGCGGAGCAGCATGGAAGTTCTCGGTTTCTCTTGTCCCTGAACTGCAGCTCGATCAGCACCAAACCCTTTTGCATACCTAAACAAATGGATCTGAGAATTACCACAACAATCTGCATAACTGAGTCACAGAACTCAGCAGGTACATGGCAGGTAGAGGTGAACCATGGAGAGAGAAGCCGTGGAGGGTAGGGAGCTGTGTATGCAGAAAGAGGACAGAGAAAGGGGGAAGAATGTAGGAAAAGAACTTCCCCGAAAGTAGCTGGAAAGAAAGAGAGTTGAAACACCCACAAGAGACTGAACAAGAAAGGGGGAAAGGAGAAAGGAAAGGGTTTCAATACCATTTGGACTGTAACAGGGGAGAGCAGAATCGGAAATTCCACAGCTAAATACCTGGCAGTCCTCTGGTGGGAAGGGCAAATCCCCAGGAGCAACACCGAGGTCCGAGGGGTCTGCAGCCACACAGGAAGAGATGGTTCCCTTGCTAGGAGGCCATTTGGTAGAGGCCATACAGCCTACACATAGGCAAAGGTCCCAGTGGACCCCGGAGAACAACCATGTTTGCTGGTATTGGAGCAAAGACGCCAGGGTGCAGTGAAACCTGGCGCGTGTGTTATGCTGTGCTATAATCTCTAAACCTCTGCTACTGTGCAACTGCACGGACTTTTTCTGGGGCAAACAGGCACCCAGTCACAATCTCTGAACCCCTATAGCAGTGAGACTTCACTAACATTACCAGGGGCAAGCCAACACCCAGCCATTGCCTGGCAAGACCTTCCCCAAGAGGGTCGGATCAGGTCCAAGCCGCAGGGCTCTCAGAAGTGAGGGGTTTGGGAGGGCACTTGGATGACTCACTCAGTTAAGCGCCGGACTTCTGCTCAGGTCATGATCTCACCGTGCGTGGGTTTGAGCCCGGAGTGAGGCTCTGTGCCAGCAGCTCAGAGCCTGGGGCCTGCGTCATTCTCTGTGTCTCCCTCTCTCTCTGCTCCTCCCCCGCTCTCGTCTCTCTGTCTCTCTCTCAAAAATAAACATTAAAAATAATTTTTTTAAAAAGGGAGGGATTTGGAAATACACTTCCATATGAGATATAATTCAGGAAGGAGGTACTGCCTGGCATACTGACAACTTGGTTACAGACAGTGTAGAATCAGGGAGTGGATGGAAGCTAGAGACAAAGAAGGGGTGCTTAATTGCTGGTTGGTGAGAGCACAGAGTTCTGGTGCCAGAGACTGGAAAGCTGGGGGACTCCATTTTTACCTCTCTTGTGCATGTGCATAAACATGCATGCATGCCACAAGGGTCCATCCCAGTAAGCTAAGCAGTGCCATCTAGTGAAGGATGGAGCCATTACACCAAGCCCCATCCAACTGCACCAAGCAAGCTCAGGCCCTAGAGGTCCACCAAAAGTCTCTCTGTTTGCTAGTATATGGACTCTAAAGTGCTTCGTAGACTTCTAGGAGAAACTGGATGTCATTTCATTTGGATTTCACTGTTTGCTGGTCCATGTATTCAGGTTCTTTTTTTCTTATTTTTGGATACAGAAAGAGAAAAAAGTATTTTTCCTTTCCATTTTTTAAAAATTTTTAAATTTTTTACTGTATTTTATTTTTTGTAAATTTTTATTCTCTTTTACATTCCTCATTTCATTTTGTTCTATTGTATACTTTTTTTAAATTTTTAAACGTTTTACTTTTTTTCCTTTTCTTTCCCCTTTATCAAGCTGCTTTTAAACACCAGACGAAAACACACCTAGGATTTAGCTTCTTTTATTTTAATTTTTGTGTTGTTTTTAATTTTAATTTTATTCTTTTTCTTCCTCCATAATGACAAAACAAAGGAATTCACCCCAAAAGAAAGAACAGGAAGAAATGATAGCAAGGTACTTAATCAACACAGATAAAAACAAGATGTCTGAACTAGAATTTAGAATCACAATAATAAGAATACTAACGGGTTGAAAAAAGCATAGAATCCCATTTTGCAGAAATAAAAGAGGTAAAATATAATTAGGGCAAAATTAAAAATGCTATAACTGAGATGCAATCTTGAATGGATGTCATGGTGGCAAGGATGGAAGAAGCAAAGCAGTAAATCAGCAATATAGAAGACAAAATTATGGAGAATAATGAAACAGAAAAAAAGAGGAAAACTAAGACAAAAGGGAGTGATATAAGAATTACAGAAATCAGTGACTTACTAAAAAGGAATAACATCCAAATCATAGGAGTCCCAGAAGATGAATAGAGAGAAAAAGGGGAAGAAGATTTATGTGAGCAAATCATAGCAGAAAATTTCCCAAACCTGGGGAAAAACACAGACATCAAAATCCAAGAAGCACAGAGAATTCCCATTAGATAAAACAAACACTAACCATCAACAAGGCATATCGTAGTCAAAGCATATCAAGTCATATCACAAAATACACAGACAAGGAAAGAATTATGAAAGCAACAAGGGGAAAAAGTCCTTAACCTATAAGGAAAGATAGATCAGGTTCACAGCAGACCTATCCACAGAGATTTGGCAGGCCAGAAAGGAGTGGCAGGATATATTCAACGTGATGAATCAGAAAAATATGCAGCTAAGAATTTTTTATCCAGCAAGGCTGTGATTCAGAATAGAAGGAGAGATAAAGAGTTTCCCAGACAAACAAAAATTAAAGGAGTTCATGACCACTAAACCAGCCCTGCAAGAAATTTTAAGGGAGGACTCTCTGAGGGGAGAAAAGATGAGACAAAACAAAAAAAGACCAAAAGCAACAAAGACTAGAAAGGACCAGAGAACACACCAGAAACTCTAACTCCACAGGCAACATAATGGCAATAAATTCATATCTTTCAGTACTCACTTTAAATGTCAGTGGACTAGACGCTCCAATCAAAAGACATACAACAACAGAATAGATAAGAAAACAAGATCCATCTATATGCTGTTTACAAGAGACCCATTTTAAACCTAAAGTCACCTTCTGATTAAAAGTAAGGGGATGGAGAACCATCTGTCATGCTAATGGTAGCCAAAAGAAAGGCAGAGTAGCCATAGTTATATCAGACAATCTAGAGTTTAAAATAAAGACTGTAACAAGATATGAAGGGCATCATATCATAATTAAGGAGTATATCCACCAAGAAGATCTAACAATTGTTAACATTCATGCTCCCAATGTGAAAGCACCTGAATATATAAATCAATTAATCACAAACATAAAGAAACTCATTGACAATAATACCATAATAGTAGGGAACTTCAACACCCCACTTAACAGCAATGGACAGATCATCTAAACATAAAATCTACAAAGAGACAATGGTTTTGAATGACACAGTGGACTGGATGGACTTAACATATATTCAGAACATTTCATCTTAAAGCAGTGGAGTACACATTCTTCTCAAGTGCAAATGGGACATTCTCCAGAATAGATCACATACTGGGGTACAAATCAGCCCTCAACAAGCACAAAAAGATTGAGATCTGCATATTTTCAGACCACAACACTGTGAAACTTAAAATCAACCACAAGGAAAAATTTGGAAAGACAATGAATACTTGGAGATCAAAGAACATCCCACTAAAGAATGAATGAGTTAACCAAGAAGTTAAAGAGGAAATTAAAAAGTACATAGAAGCCAATGAAAATGATAACATGACAGCCCAAAACCTCTGGGACTCAGCAAAGGTAGTTGCAAGAGGGAAGTATATAGCAATCCAGGCCTTCCTGAAGAAGTAAGAAAGGGCTCAGACACACAACCGAATCTTATGCCTTGAAGAGCTAAAAAAAGAACCACAAATAAAACCCAAAACCAGCAGAAGATGGGAAATAATAAAGATTTGAGTAGGAATCAATGCTATGAAAATCAACAAAACAGAAGAACAGATCAGTGAAACCAGGAACTGATTCTTTGAAAGAATTAACAAAATTGATAAACGCCTAGCCAGTTTGATCAAAAAGAAAAAGGAAAGAACCCAAATAAATAAAATCACAAATGAAAGAGGAGCGATCACAACCACCACTGCAGAAATATAAGCAATAATAAGACTATTATGAGCAATTATATGCCAATAATTGGGCACTCTGGAAGAAATGGACAAATTTCTAGAAACATAAATTACCAAAACTGAAATAGGAAGAAATAGAAAATTTGGACAGACCCATAACCAGTAAAGAAATTAAATTAGTAATAAAAAAAATCTCCCAAAACACAAGAGTCCAGGGCTAGATGGCTTTTGGGGGGGAATTCTACCAAACATTTAAAGAAGAGTTAAAACCTATTCTTTTGAAGCGGTTCCAAAAAATAGAAATGGAAGGAAAACTTCGAAGCTCATTCTATGAGGCGAGCATTACCTTGATTCCAAAACCAGACAAAGACCCCACTAAAAAGGAGAACTACAGACCAATATCCTGATGAACGTGGATGCAAAAATCCTCAGCAAGGTAACTGGCCAACTGGACCCAACAATACAGTAAAAAAATTATTCAACATAACCAAGTGGGATTTATACCTGGGATGCAGGGCTGGTTCAGTATTCACAAAACAATCAATGTGGTATATCACATCAATAAAAGAAGGGACAAGAACCATATGAGCCTCTCAATAGATGCAGAGAAAGCATTTAACAAAATCCAGCATCCTTTCTTGATAAAAACCTTCAAGAAAAAAGGGATAGAAGGATCATACCTCAAGATCATAAAAGCCATCTATGAAAGACCCACCACTAATATCATCCTCAGTGGGGAAAAACTGAGAGCTTTCTCCCTAAGGTCGGGAACACGACAGAGATGTCCACTCTCACCACTGTTATTAAATGTAGTATTGAAAGTCTTAGCCTCAGCAACAAGACAACATGAATAAAAGGCATCTAAATCTGTGAGGAGGAAGTCAAAGTTTCACTCTTTGCAGATGACATGATACTCTATGTGGAAAACCCAAAGATTCCACCTAAAAATGCTAGAACTGATTCATGAATTCAGCAAAGTTGCAGGATACAAAACCAATGCACAGAAATTGGTTGCATTCCTATACACCAATAATGAAGCAACAGAAAGAGAAATCAAGGAATCAGTCCCATTTACAATTGCACCCAAACTATAAAATGCCTAGGAATAAACCTAACCGAAGAGGTGAAAAATCCATACACTGAAAACTATAGAAAGCTTATGGAAGAAATTGAAGACACAGAAAAATGGAAAAATATTCCATGCTCCTGGATCGGAAGAACAAATATTGTTAAAATGTCGATACTACCCAAAGCAATCTACATAATCAATGCAATCCTTATCAAAATAACATCAGCATTCTTCACAGAACTAGAACAAACAATCCTAAAGTTTGTATGGAACCAGAAAAGATCCCGAACAGCCAAAGCAATCTTGAAAAAGAAAAACAAAGCTGGAGGCATCACAGTCCCGGACTTCAAGATGTATTACAAAGCTGTAATCATCAAGATAGTATGGTACTGGCACAAAAACAGACACTCGGATGAATGGAACAGAATAGAGAACCCAGAAATGGACCCACAAACGTATGGCCAACTAATCTTTAACAAAGCAGGAAAGAATATCCAATGGAATAAAAAACAGTCTCTTCAGCAAATGGTGTTGGGAAAACTGGACAGCAACACTCAGAAGAATGAACCTGGACCACTTTCTTACCCTATACACAAAAATAAACTCAAAATGGATGAAAGACCTCAATGTAAGATGGGAAGCCATCAGAGTCCTAGAGGAGAGAACAGGCAATAACCTCTTTGACCTTGACGACAGCGTCTTCTTACTCAACATGTCTCCAGAGGCAAGGGAAACAAAAGCAAAAATGAACTATCAACAAGATAAAAAGCTTCTGCAAGGCAAAGGAAACAATAAGCAAAACTAAAAAGCAACAGATGGAATGGGAGAAGATATTTGCAAATGACATATCAAATAAAGGGTTAGTATCCAAAATCTATAAAGAACTTATCAAACTCAGCACCCAAAAAACAATCCAGTGAAGAAATGGGCAAAAGACATGAATAGACTCTTCTCCAAAGAAGACATCCAGATGATTAACAGACACATGAAAAAATGCTCAACAACACACATCATCAGGGAAAACAAATCAAAACCACAATGAGATACCACCTCACACCTGTCTGAATGGCCAACATTAACAACTCAGGCAACAACAGATGTTGGCGAGGATGGGGTGAAAGAGGAACCCTTTTGCACTGCTGGTGGGAATGCAAACTGGTGCAGCCACTCTGGAAAACAGTATGGAGAAATTAAAAATAGAACTCCCCTACAACCCAGCAATTGCACTACTTAGGCATTTATCCAAAGGATATAGGTGTGCTGTCTTGAAGGGGCACATGCACTCCAATGTTTACAGCAGTGCTATCTACAATAGCCGAAGTATGGAAAGAGCCCAAATGTCCATCGACTGATGAATGGGTAAGGATATGTGGTGTACAGATACAATGGAATATTACTCAGCCATCAAAAAGAATGAAATTTTGCTATTTACAACAACGGGGATGGAACTAGAATGTATTATAGTAAGCGAAATTAGAGAAAGACAAATATCATATGACTTCACTCATATGTGGAATTTAAGATACAAAACAGATGAACATAAGGGAAGGGAAATAAAAATAATATAAAAACAGGGAACAAAACATAAGAGACTCTTACATATAGAGAACAAACAGGGTTGTTGGAGGGGTTGTGGGGGAGGGATGGGATAAATGGGCAATGGGGATTAAGGAGGACACTTGTAGGGATGAGCACTGGGTGTTATTTGTAGGGGATGAGTCACTGGATTCTATTCCTGTAATCATTATTGCACTATATGCTACCTGACTGGGATGTGATTTAAAATAAATGAATAAATAGAATTTCTAAGATTTAAAAATAAGTAAATATTATCAAATGAAGGTGCCATGTTTATTCAAAAAATAAGTAAAAATGGCTTTATTATTTAAAAAAATATCTTCTAGGTGAAATGCATTTTTATGGCCATACTTCATAATAACTCAGAAATATGGACGTGAAAACATCCTGAACCTGAACCTATGGGATTGGAAGGAATGTATAAATGCATACATCGCAGCATCTGCATGTTAACAGAGATCACAAAAGATTTAGTATTCAGGGGTTAAGTTCGTTGAAAGTAACAGTTTCTACACAACATACAGTCTTGTTATATTAGGATTGTTGGCATTTAGGGAGGATACTTTAAGACCATATCTTGGAAACTTCCCCTCTGCCCTCACCTCTCACAGCCTGATGAATAGTCCAGGTTTTTCCAGCTTATTCTCAAGGGTCTGTTTACTGTTTTCATTTTCATAACTCTGTGATATCGTCATTCATGGACTACTATTATATCTGAAATTGCTGTCAACTTTCCCTGCTTCTAGCTTATCCCTGGGGCCTCTGCATGCCTCTGTATTAAATATCAACTGTTAAATATCAGCTACATCTGTTGCAACCTAGCCCAAAGCCATTTTCTAGTACTCTCTCTTTATAGAATCCTCTTTTTAATTTATCTACATTTGATTTTTTTTGAGTTTATTTTAAAAGGTATTTAAAAGCCACTACTTTTGTTTCTGAAGTATTCAGACTTATTGATACAGATACAATAGGTCCCAGGAAATATTTTCAAACTGAGCAAATATTCATCTGTCTGTACTTTCATTAAATCCAACCTTTGTGAATTTTCTTCCCCTCAGAATTTTGGATTTCACATAAAAGCAGTGAAGGCACCTTGTGCCTTTTCATTACATTTAGGACTGAAGCCGCCATCCTTAAATGTAGCCCATGGGGGCGTTCACTGCCCAGGTGCTGTCTTTTCTTCCAGTCTCACCTCCTATTTCCCCTTATTCTGCATTCCTGCTTAGTTCACTGACCTGAACTGTTTTTGTTCCCTCTTTGACTCACTGAAGTCCCTCCTATCCCAGAGCTTTTGTCATGTCTCTCAGTCTGCAAGGAATGTTCTTCCCTCCTTCCCCTCCTCCTCCTGCTATATTAACCTAATCTATGAATCCTTTACATCTCAGTGTAAATGTCAGTTATACTGGGAAGTGGGATATATCACATACAATATGACTTTAGACCCTGCTGGCTTATTGTCTGGCTTACCATCCCTGGTCATTATTTACTAGCAATATAATCTTAAATAACTTATTTGACTTCTCTCTGAGCCCCAATTTCTTTATCTGTAAAATGGGGGCAAATCATTCCAACTCATACAATACTGTGATTATTAAATGAGAAAATGAGATAAACTGTGTAAAGTACCCAACACAGTACAGGGCCTGACTACCACTGAATGACGTCCTCAATAAAGGTCAGAAAAAATTTCTTCCAACCCACCTCCTACTCCCAGTTCCCTGATACACACACACACACACGCACACACACACACACCCACACACACACACACCCACACACACGCACACACCCACACACACACGCACGCACACACACACACCCACACCCACCCACTACCAAATAATCTAGGCCAACTTCTTTAACTATGTAGAGACATCTGGCCATATACCTCTTATTCCTAACATTTACAGTTTATCACAGTTGTGAGTTTAAATTAAGTTGTTGATTGGTCAGTTAACGTCTCTCTCCCTTCCCTTCATTAGATTATAAACTCTATAGCCCATAATAAATATTTGTTGAGTGGATGAACAAGTGAATGAAGTAGAAACATATCCTGTCTTCTCTCAAAACAGCATACATGATATTAATGTATCCTATAGGATAGTCTTGCTTCAGCCTCTAAATCACAAATTCCATACCAATGGCTAGAGAATAACTTAGTACCAGTGCCTGATATAAAACTGATTTGTCCCTAAAAATTGTTTTCAGGTGTTTCAAAATGTTTGAGTAAACATTTAATAGGTATTAAAGAAGATCCTTGCTTTCAATAGCACTGAAAGAGACTTACACTAAAAATGCAACGTACAATGCCCATTTGTACAGTGAAGCCTAGTTAAGTAATTTTTTATTTCAACTATGTAAAAATATGCATAAGAAAAAACTAGAAGTATATCATATTAACAGTGACTTTTTTTTCTCTGAGTGGTAGAATTGTGATCAATTAAAATTGATCTGTATCTATAAGAACAACCTATCTTTATAAAATAGAGAATTTTCTATTTTCTCACAGCAAACTGTTTTCTAAAATTTTCTAAAATATTTCTAAAATTTATAGCGGGATACTGTACTTTTTGTTCATTGATTTATTAAATACTTGTTTAATAACAGTACCCAAAGCAATCTACATATTCAATGCAATCCCTATCAAAATAACATCAGCATTCTTCACGGAGCTAGAACAAACAATCCTAAAGTTTGTATGGAACCAAAAAAGACCCAAGCAGCCAAAGCAATCTTGAAAAAGAAAACCAAAGCAGCTGCTAAGTCTCAAGCGCTCTTCTGGGCCAAAGGGATGAGGTAGAAATCAATAGCCGAAAATCTCTGTCTTTATGGAATTTCCATTTTGAGATATTACAGCTATCCGTGTGATTTTGGTTTGAAACTCCTATTCCACATCTTTCCTCAAAACTATTGATGTCACATTAAAAAGAAATGTCACAGAAAGAAAGAAAACTAGTAGCTGCGATCTCCAGATTTTACAATTTTACCATTCTTCTAATGTTTTTCATACCTTAGATTCCTATCTTTGACAGAATAGTCCAGCATAAAGGTGTTAAGAGGGACCCGATTTAAACATTCTGTAAAGGGCTACATTTTTTTCTTTCAAAGAGTCAATTCACATGGTGTTACTCAATACACAATGTTGCTGCTTATCCTACTCCTTTAATGTTAAAAATAATCAGCTGATTTGTTACATTATCACTAAAGTTGGCACCGTTACAGTCTGATTCATTTCAAGTGTTCAGTAAATAAACAAAGAACTTTTAAATCTTTTCTAATTCCCTTTGAAACTTTATGAAACCCTGCTATTTTGTACAACCAACTCTAAAGCTCCTGATCCAAAAGAATTTTTAAACCACTGTGAAACTAATCTCTGAAATGAGTTCTTCTGTGTCTTAACAGGTTTCCTGTTTGTTCCAGAAGTTAGTTTGTATATCAGTTATTTAGGACTCCGCTTATATTTCTGTGTATAAGCAGTATTAATACTTGGTGATTAGCTTCAAGGATAAGCTCACACAAAAAAACATTCAGCCCATTCTTACTTGAAGTTATGCCAATTGAACAATTTTTACCATAACAAACTACCACTTATAACAATTTTCCTTTGGAAATGTGTATTTTAAGCACTACATATCCCCTATCTAAGCAGTAGATGATGTTTTTTCCTTCTTGCTTCCTCACTCTGGACTGGGATCCAGAGACTGGAAAGGAAGGGAGGCTAGTAGTGAGTAATTTTTTATTGGCACCAGTATTTTATTAATTCTGCATGCTTACTAAGAGAAGATAGGTCTCTTGCAAAGTTATTCTTCCTATGTCAAACTGGAAAACAGAACATTTGCCCTTAGGCTTCGAGAAGTTGGTTAAGGATTGTGTAAATCTGTTGTTGTGATTTGGATAATGGGAGATAACTTCTGCTGTTTGCCCATTTGTATAGATAGGTTTTCTGAAAATTGGAGACTGATTGGGTGTCTGTTTCTTGTAGGAATCTAATTTCACCAATTTTTTAGACCATTCAAAAAAAGTTTATTTCTCTTGCAATAATTTTTATTTATTTTAAGTCTACTTTTAACGTATGTCTCTTTCCTTAGCCAAATCATAACTCTATAACTCACTATAAATTAAAATGGTTTTTTTCAAAGATTAAAAAAAAAATTCCATGTCTTTTCTAAGCTTGGAATGTGTTTCCTGCCACCTAATGGTGCTGTTGCAAGTAGATACTACCTCAGCTGATAGTGCGGTTGGTCAGCCCTCAGGGAGCTTCCCGTTGGGCCAGTTATTGCTCTTTTTGGGCACATTTAGATTTGAAGTTCCTCCCTTCCACTGGCTGTCTCTATCGTGTGATTAGAGCATGGTTGTGACATGCCACAAAACCTGCTGAAAATTTAAAAAGTGGTTAAGTCAGTTAATTCACTAAATTGACCAATGTTTTTACTTCATATACAATTTTAAAAGTCAGTTGTTCCTGAGAGCACCTGGGTGGCTCAGTCGGTTAAGCATCCGACTTTGGCTCAGGTCATGACCTTGCGGTCTGTGCTTGGAGCCTGCTTCCAATTCTGTGTGTCCCTCTCACTCTGCCGCTCTCCTGCTCACACTCTGTCTCTGTCTCTCTCAAAAATAAACATTAAAAAAATTATCGAAAAAGTCAGTTCTGCACATACTACCTTTCCTTTAGTCTTGTTTTTGTTTGTTGTATTCTCCAACACCTTTATTTATAAATCTTCATTTTAAAATCTCTTAAAGCTATTACCTAGGTTTCAAATCAAAGTCAGACATGCAGTTTTATTTATTTCCTCTTCTCAGGGTATTTGTGTTTGTTTTAACATTTGATTCATATGATACAACTTTCTTCTTGATAATTTTTTTAAAGTTTTATGTAAGTTAACTTCCTTTCAGTTCTGTTATTAAAATAGATACATTAATATATAATTTACTTTAGTATGATATATGTGATATATCAATAGATACTCTCATGTAATGTATATTAATATAAATATCTGCTGTCTTCCTTTTTTGATGCCACCTTTCCCTCCTCTTATATGCCAAGATGTTTTCCAGGTCATACAGGGATTGTCTATCATTCATTCATTCATATATACACACATTCTACAAATGTTTGTTGAAAGCAAGCTTTGTGCAAAAAAGTATGCTAAGCAAAAGGGATAGAAATTCTATATCCCAACCCCTGTCCTCAAGAGATAGGGGCTGTTTAGTAGGGGAAATAGAGAAGTGAACAGTTAAAGTGTCTTAAGTACTAGCCCTCTCACTTTTTACAGTCTCAATTTCATAAACTGGAATATAATTACAGCCTGAGATCAATAGTTATATATATATCAGTAAGTATTTGACAAGCCATGACTTGAGTCTGTTGCCTTGCCTTCATTACATGTAACTTTTGAATTATGTGATCAGTGATTTGGGTTTTATTTTGTATTTGCAGGGTTGTCATTAATAATAATTAATGTCCCTCTTATAGAACACTCTTCGTATCTCAACAAATGCAAATTTCCTTCATTCGCCCTACAACTTTTTCTGTACACTTGGAAGTAGATTTCCTTTTCACTGATGGTACTATTTTTTAGTGCTTTAAATTGGAACATACCTTACCTTGTGAAGCTTTTAACTTTCAAGTTTCTCCAGATGAAGTGCTACTGTCTAACATGTTTGGAATCCTGCTACCGCCAATCTTATGCCAGCTGTGCTGTCCTTTCCAGTATGATTTTCTCTTGCACCTTGTAATGTAATCCTCTTTCTCACCGACAATAAATGCAACGTAACCTTCCTGAGATTTAAAATGGGATGGGCTTTAAAAGGAGAAAGGAAGGGGGCGGGTCTGGTGACAAGGTAGGTAATTCAACTGGTCTAGTCTTTAATTCTATTAAAGACTGAGATACAAAATTTGGTATAAATAATTATCCGACTTGTGGCTGGTTACTCTTAAGCTGGTCACCACTTTATTCCACATGGAAGAAGTTCTCTCCCCTCAGAGATGAAGATGCCTCTGTGGAAAATTTCGACAGGCCCTTCCTATGGGATTTTACAAATATGTTTGTGTTAGAGGGAGACTCTTAAATACTAAGAACAAACTGAAGGTTCAAGGGGATATGGGAGTGGGGAGAGCAGGTGATGGGCACTGAGGAGGGCCCTTGTTGGGATGAGTACTGCGTGTTGTATGGAAACCAATTTGACAATAAATCGATAAAAAAAATTTTTTTTAAAGTAGACTAGATGAAAAAAAAAATAAAGGGAGAGACTAGAGAAGGTGGCCGCCTTTCAAAGCATAGCCTTATTTCCTTGGTAGTTGCTACATTGTAACAGCAGCCTTTGAGAAATAGTCCTACTGCTTCGGTGACTAAATCCAGTGGAGCAATACTGATGGTACAGATCTCAAGTTAAAAAGGGAAGGTCAGTGAAGGAATGTTTCAGGAAGGTGAATCCTCAAATCATTCATCTGTGGTAAACTGCCTAGAACATCTATTAGTAGAGCCATTTGGGGGGTGGTTAATGTTTATTGAAATCTGATTATTTATGAAGGACATTTTTCTTACTACTGTTTCACTGAATGCTAATAAGAGCAAAAATGTTACATTAGATTTTTTAAGTCTTGTAAATGTAACATTTTCTACTTCCTGTGTTCCAGTGTGTGAATTATTGAATGCTTAGGAATTGGTTATTCTTTTAGAACAAATAATGGGATACATTTTTTTTTCAGTCTATACAGATTCAAAAGCAAATTCTTATTTTTGTTGAGTTCTCCACATCATGCTTCGCATTAACTTGTTTATTTAAGAAACATTTCTTATCTACCCTCTGCATTGGGGGAACAGATAAGACAAAGGCCTCACCCTTGAGGAGCTCCAGAGAGGGAGATAGACAGGTAAATAAACAGTTGTCATACATAGCGATAAGTCCCCTGAAGGAAGATTCTACCATGGACTTTGAATGTTTGGAATAAGGCAACACAGAAAGTGAATGGTCAGGAAAGACTCTGTAGAAGAGTAAAAGCCTCAGCTGGCTCCTAAAGCCTAACCGAGGAGTAGGCAGTTAAAGAGGTAGAAGATAAGGGGCTCCAGTCAGAGAGATCGGCATGCCCAAAAGCACAGGATCATGAGAGTTACCATGTCTGAGAAACTGTAGGTTGTACTCAGTATGACAGAGAGCTAGACAGAGACAAGATCTAGATGGGAATGGTATGCCATATGAAGAATCTGGATGTTATTTTGAAAGTTAAGGGGAGCCTATGAAGAATTATAATATCATAGATCTGTAGTTTAGAAAGATTGCTCCAATGTGAAGAAAAGAGGCTGCTGTTATAAACCAGGAGAGAAATGGACAGGGACCCCACTGGTGGTGTTGGGGTTGAGGGTAAGAAGATAGATTTGACAGTTTTTAGGTTGTGGAGTATTTAGAACTTGGCAAGAGATTAGTAAAGGAGACATTGAGGCCTAGATAAGGACTCGGAGGTTTCTGCAATGGGACAACCAGAAGTGTGATGAGGCCTTCAGGGAGAGAAGAGAACAAGTAATACTGTAGTGGCGTGAGTGGGAGAAAGGTGATGAGTTTGGCTTTTCACATGTTAGATTTGAGATAGCTGTAGGATAGCAAGGTGAAATATATTAGGTAGCTACATAAATGGGTCTCAAATTCAGGAGAAAGGGCTGAGATGTAATTATAGCCTCGATCAGCATTCGTTGTTGAAGTTATGCAAGAGTGAGATCAGCAGGGAGAAGATGTATAATAATAAGACTGAGGATGGATGTAGCACATCTATTATAACATCTGTTATAACATCTATAATTAGAAAACAGTGAATGAAAAAGAATCCATAAAGGAGATTGGTATTGAGTGGCAAGAAAGAGGATGAAACCTGAAAGAGGATCTTTCAGGATAGTAAGGGAGGAGAGACTTTAGAAAAGAATTGGTCAACATTGTCAATAGTTGAAGAAATGAAGTAAGACAAGACCTTTGTGGTATCAGTTCCTGAGATGGAAGTAAAAGAAAGAAGCAATGGGACAGTGTCTGAAAGACCCAAGAAGAGGAAAACCCTAAAATAGCCAAGAAATATTCATTGGAAAATACAGCCAGCCAATTTGCAAACACTGGTTGATACTGGAAGGAATTTTGCTCTTAAGAATGAGAATTTTGGTCCACCATAAGCACCCAAAAGACTGAAGTGGTAGAGCTTTTATGAACTCTTAAAATTGACATTTCTGTGGCCTCTTTTTGGGACAGGGTCTTATTATTAAGGAACAGTTGCTGGGGGTGGATTAGAAATGAAAATAGGGGCAATATAGATGAAAGGAAGAGAAAGTCTATGGGAGAAGAGAATGGAGCCCAAACAGTTGCAGAAAGCAAACTGCTTTAGTTTTGAACACTACACAAACACAACAGAAAAAGGAATTCTGTGAAGTTAGAAAATCTATACTGACTCTATCTCATTCAAAAAGTTCAAGAAAGCTAATTTCACATAAAAATGAGCAATATGCATATATTATAAATATATAAGAAATAATAGAATAGAATAAAAATATAAGAAAAAATTGAATAAGATCTGCAGAAAATGAAAGCATGCTTAAAAGATTAGTCAAGTACTGTAACCTATTTTAAAATAAGTTAAAAGACATTCAGAAAATGATTTAACAAATGAAAGAACAACAAAAATCAGAATTAGAGAAACTCAGAAGTGAAGTAACATAACTGCAAATAATTGGAAGTAAAAGAAAAAATAATTACAAAGTGAAGTGAAATGAAGTTACAAAGTGAAGTGATTTAACAAATGAAAGAACAACAAAAAAGAAAAAGAAAAAATAATTACAAGAAATGAATTAAACTAGAAGGAACACAAGTCCAAATTAATAATGCCATAAGAGAAATCGAAGGCGGAAAAGAAGGGTGCCTGGGTGGCTTAGTTGGTCAAGCGTCCGTCTCTTGATTTTGGCTCAGGTCATGATCTCACGGTTTGTAAGATCAAGCCCCATGTTGAGCTCTGAACTGACAACATGGAGTTTTATGTTTCAGCTTAAAATGGTGCACACTTTGCCAACTGAGGATATGTTATTTTAAAATGTTACTAGTTTATCATATAGATGGTTAACATTTTGTTTCTAAAGTTAAAATCAAGGATGTGATACCAAGGACTCCTGTTTTAATTTATAAATTTTTTTAACGTTTTTATTTTATTTTTGAGAGACATAAAGACAGAGCATGAGCAAGAGAAGGGCAGAGAGAGAGGGAGATACAGAATCTGAAGCAGGCTCCAGGCTCTGAGCCGTCAGCACAGAGCCCAACGCAGGGCACGAACTCACAGACCATGAGATCATGACCTGAGCCGAAGTCGGCCGCGCAACCGACTGAGCCACCCAGGCGCCCCTGTTTTAATTTAATCATTATAGCAAAACACCTGATATAATTTGCTACAGTTTCCCCATGAGTCCTTGGACAAATATTTACACAAAGAATAGAGTGGCATGACTAAATTGAAAAATTTCTAATAACTTTCCCACATTTAACAACTAAGCTGGCAGAGAAATCAAAATCCTAAACATCAGGTACAACCCTTTTATTCTTTTTCAACCCCCATCACCGCCTTAAAAACCTTCAGTCTGCTACTGTTGTGCCTAAAGAAGCGTATTTAAGTATAACAAAAAGCGATATCCTATATAAGTGAGAGGAGACCTGCCAAACTAAATTATTTCTTTTGTGAAAAAGGGGAAGTTGCTTTGTTGTTATTGTTATTGCTTAAGTAACTTTCATTAGTGCCATAGCTGAGGACTAGCAATTCAAATAATAATGACTGATCCCATGAGTGAAGTTTTCATGCTAAAGATAATACTTGGTATCAATAGGCCATGTGTTTCCAGTTAGTTGTTTTCCCAGTCATGGTTCCTAAGTGAGCTCAGCCATCCATATCCTCTCCTAGTCCTTCGTTTGGACTGATGGCACATAAACACATTTGGGAAAACCTAGAGCTGTGGTGGTGCAGCGTGTGACCACGGAATAACCTCCTTCAACTGTGCGTCCTCTTCTCTCCCATCTCTGCTTTCTGTTCAGATTTGAACCCGTAATAATTCATTTGACTGACTTATTTTCTGCATGAACAAGACCATAATTAGGAAAACAAATAAAAGAAATGTCAACAAAGTTTTTGAAAAACTGAATTTGTAGCCAAAACATCTCTTAATAGAAAGAAACTTAGTTTGTAAATTTGAAAAAATACTTGTTCCCATTTCTAACAACTTTATTTCGCTCTATGGGTCAGCCAGTTTAGAATCTGTAAGTGTAAATTGTCTTTATATAATTTGGTGTCTGAGGATTTTTAATACTAGACATAGGACTGTGTTCCCTCCACTTGAGGTGCTCTAGCAGTACTGATCAAGATAAACATAGCTGCCGCTTGCTGGCAGTACTGAATAAGAAAAGTTTATAGAACAGCTCTGTGATTTGCAATTGGATGTTCTTGCCTCCAAGTTACTATAAATTGGACCTCATCTTGAACTGAAGTAAAATATAAAGATGACACTTTGACACTAATAGTTACTGTTTGCAAAAGTGAAGGGAAATTACAGTAAACTCGGTTATCTGTCATATTTGAGAATGCGGGATGTTATGGTTAATAAGCTCTTAAGACTTGAGGGTTTTATGCAGCATGTGTGTATCTATACCCTAAATAAATTTGTAAAGTAGGCATCTTTGGCCATGGTTTTTCCCCACCCCCACTGTGAAATCCTTCCTTGCTCTCAGAGCATATCCCTTTTCCTTCTGCCCTAATATGCCATCAAAACCTGCCTCTTAATAAGCTTTTTATTTTCATCACCCAACAGTCATCATGACAGTGCGCTCCTTAATCCCCCTCACCTATTTTACCAATCCCTCCACACCTCTCCCCTCTGGTAACATCTGCTTGTTCTCTATTATTAGGAGTCTGTCTTGGTTTGCCTCTCTCTTTCCCCCCTCCCTTTGCTCATTTGTTTTGTTTCTTAAATTTCATATATAAGTGAAATCAAATGGTATTTGTCTTTCTCTGACTGATTTATTTCACTTAGCATAATACTCTCTAGCTTCATCCAAGTCATTGAGAATGGCAAGATTTCATTCTGTTTTATGCCTGAGTAATAATCGTTGTATGTATATGCCACATTTTCTTTATCCATTCATCATTTGATGGGTACTTGGGCTGTTTCCTTTTCTTGGCTATTGTAGATAATGCTGGTGCATGATCCCTTTGAAGTAGTGTTTTTGTATTCTTTGGGAAAATACCCAGTAGTGTAATTGCTGGATCATAGGGTAGTTCTTTTTCTAACTTTCTGAGGAACTTCCATACTGTTCTCCAAAGTGGCTGCATCAGTTTGCATTCCCACCAACAGTGCAAGAGTGTTCTCCTTTCTTCACCAACAGTTGTCGATTCTTGTGTTGTGGATCTTTGTCATTCTGACAGGTACAAAGTGATATCTCATTGTAGTTTTGATTTGCATTTCCCTGATGATGAGTGATGATGAGCATTTTTGCATGTGTCTCTTGGCCATCTGGATGTCTTCTTTGGAGAAATATCTATTCATGTCTTCTGCCCATTTTTTAATTGGGTTATTTGTTTTTTGGGTTTTGGGTTTTATAAATTCTTTATGTATTATGGATACTAACCCTTTATCAGATATGTCACTTGCAAATAAATATCTTCTCCCATTCCATAGGTTGCCTTTGAGTTAGTGTTGATTGTTTCTTTTGCTGTGCAGTAGCTTTTTATTTTGATGAAGTCCCAATAGTTTATTTTTGCTTTTGTTCAGTTTCTTTCATCAATGTTTTATTGTTTTCAGAGTACAGGTCTTTCACCTGTACTTAGTTAAGTTTAGTTAAGTTTATTCCTAGGTATTTTATTGTTTTTGGGGCAATTGTAAATTGTTTTCTTAATTTCTCTTTCTGCTGCCTCATTATTGGTGTATAGAAATGCAACACATTTCTGTAGACTGATTTTGTATCCTGCAATTTTACTGAATTCACGTATCACTTCTAGCAGCTTTTTGATGAAATCTTTAGGGTTTTTCTGTATGTAGTATTATGTCATCTTCAAATAATGAAAGCTTTAGTTCCTTCTTACCAATTTGGATGCCTTTTCTTTTGTTGTCTAATTGCTGTGGTTAGGACTTCCAGTACTATATTGGGTGAAAATGGTGAGAGTGGACACCTTGTCTTGTTCTCTCAGTTTTTCCCCATTGAGTGTGATGTTAGCTGTGGGTTTTTCATAGATGGACTTTATTATGTTGAGGTATGTTCCCTCTTAACCTACTTTGTTGAAAGTTTTTATTGTGAATGGGCATTGTACTTAGTCAGATGCTTGTTCTCTATCTGTTGAAATGATTATATGGTTCATATCCTTTCTCTTAGCGATGTGATGTATCATGTTGATTGATTTGTGAAATATTGAACCATTTTGGAACCCAGAAATAAATCCCACTTGATTGGGGTGAATGACTTTTTAAATGTATTGTTGGATTGGGTTTGCTAGTATTTTATTGAGGATTTTTACTTCTACATTCATAAGAGATATTGGCCTGTAGTTTTGGTTTTTCTGGTGTCTTTACCTGGTTTTGGTATTAAGGTGATACTGGCCTCATAGAATGAATTTGGAAGTTTTCCTTCCTTTTGTATTTTTTGTATCTTCCTTCCTTTTGTATAGTTAGAGAAGAACAGGTATTAACTCTTCTTTAAATATTTGGTAGAATTTGCCTGTAAAGCTGTCTGGTCCTGGACTTATGTTTCTTGGGAGTTTTTTGATTACTGACTCAATTTCTTTGCTGGTAATAAGTCTGTTCAAATTTTTTATTTCTTCCTGTTTCAATTTTGGTAGTTTATATGTTGCTAGGAATTTATCCATTTCCTCTAGGTTGTCCGATTTGTTTGCATGTAGTTTTTCATAATATTCTCTTATAATTGTTTGTATTTCTGTGGTGTTTGTTGTCATTTCTCCTCACTTGTGATTTGACTTATTTGAGTCTTTTCTCTTTTTTCTTGATAAGTCTGGCTAGAAGTTTATCAATTTTATTTTTTCAAAGAACCAGCTCCTAGTTTCATTGATCTCTTCTACTTTTTTTTTCTTATTTTTTTAGTTTCTATATCATTTATTTCTGCTCAAATCTTTATTCTTTCCTTCCTCCTTCTGGTTTTAGCTTTTGTTTGTTGTTCTTTAGCTCCTTTAGGTGCAAGGTTGGGTTGTTTGAGATTTTTCTTGTTTCTTTAGGTAGACCTTTATTGCTATAAGCTTTCCTCTTAGAAAGCTATGTCCCAATGATTTTGAACTATTGTGTTTTCATTTTCATTTGTTTCCACATACTTTTTTTATTTCTTCTTTTGTTTCCTAGTTGACCCATTCATTGTTTAGTAACATGTTATTGAACCTTCCTGTATTTGTGGTCTTTCCAGATATTCTCTTGTGTTTGACTCCTAGTTTCATCGCATTGTGGTCAGAAAAGATGCACATCAAAACCTACTTTTAAGGAAGGAACTGACCCTACAATGGAGTTAACATCATTCATACATATAACTTACACAAATGCAACTATTCTTGCTCATCAAAAATTTTTTAATGTGAAGCAGAAAATATTTTTAATGTAAATATCATGGGCAATTTTGCAGACATCCTACTCAATGAATATATAACAAGTGAGTGTGAAATAAGAAACAGAAAGCTGTAGTGTTCTCCATTGGTCTGAGTTCCTCCTTGCTTCTCACAGAGTAAGCATCTCACCGTTCTAAGGGTATTTCAGATATTAAAGACATGTGCTTTTTTATACAAGGCACTTAAATACAAGCCAGTGACTCCAACTGTGCTAAACCAAACAAACAGTCATCTGTTCTAATACCGGAGGACAAAATGTCTGCTTTGGACATACTAAGAAGTGACTTATCAGCCTCTAGACTGATACCTTCCAAAGAGATTTTCAGGGATAATTTTATATATACATGATTTTAACCTCACACGCCTATGTAAGATTTGAATCCATTATATATAGTTTAGTGAGCTTTCTCTTTTGCTGGGTGTTTGCATCTGAACAGGAAATAATAGAATTCATTATAGAACTGTTTAAAACTCAATTAAATATGTAAAAGAAAGACAACCATGTATCTTTCTACTATTTCCATCTCTGAGGAAGAACTTGGATGAAAAGGTTTTATATGTTTTCTTGTAATAACATTTCTAAAATTATATCAAATAAGCAGCCACTTACTCTACCAAATCCTAAGGTCAGCCCTGATTTTACACACAGATGTCCAAGTTTTTAAAAAAATATATGATAATACATAAATATTAAATTATGTATTTTACCTTTGGTTCTATAGAACCTTTAGATAAAGAATGAGAATATTGCCACTTAGACACTGTCCAAATTCCCATTCCAACTTCACTCACTTATTTTATAACTATTTTTGGTGTGAAATTCTATGATTATTACCTCAGATATGAACTAGATGATGAATATAATTTGCACTGTTTAATCTGAAGAGTTTTAACACCTTGCCATATTTCAAAGTCATCCCTGTGAATTAAGGTTGCCATAACTATTTCTATGAAAAGATACTAATTGGTAGAGAATTATAATTCTAGGGCCTAGTGATTTTATTATGTGAAATAAAAACATAGTTTTTTATATGCCTTAAATGCAATTTGAAAGAATAAGAGAAAAAAAAAACCCCTAGATTTTTAGGATTTTGTTGTACATTTGAGCTAAGATTTTGATTGAAAGAACATGTTTTTATAGAAAATAGTAGTTCAGTGTTATTGCATCACAGAATCTTAAATAGCATGGTTTGTAAATGAAGTAACTTGTTTTTCTGGACTTATGGTTCACTGGGGAGGGAAAGATTATAGTTACTGCCTAGAATGTTTTCATGCTTTTTTATGCTGTATCAGGAAAATAACAAGAATTACTTACATTTTGGCTGCACGTTATGGACAAGGACCCTGTAGAAAAAGACAAGGGACTGTGATCAGTAAGAGTTTCTGGATTCAGGTGCTGACCAAAAACCAAAGAAAGTTTTTAAGCAGCCTGCAAGCCTTTTTTCTAGTACTGATGGGGCAGTGTTCCTCTTTTTCTCTGTCTCAGATTTGTAATTGTCTTATTATTTTACTATGATTTTTTTTTATTAAATAAACTCTACACCCAACATGGGGCTTGAACTCATGACCCCAAAACAAAGAGTCACATGCTCTACTGACTGAGCCAGCCTGGTGCCCCTTACTATGATTATTTTTAAGAGCATTTATATTTTGTTAGAAAGAGAACTGTAAGCAAACATATGATACTTTCCTACCAGAGAAAAGTTGAGAATAATATTGCTCAACTGGAAACAAGAAAGCTAAAATTGTGGTAGCACTTCCCCCGGTATTTAGCTCAAGATTAAGCAGAGTTGTCTGAAAGTTAACAGGAAAAGAAACTGCTTGTGATGTGTTAAAACCACAATCTAAGAAAGAAAATTGATAATGTCATAGAGTATGAAGAACTAAAGGTCATAGTCAAATTGCTTTAGTAATATGTAATAAATACGCTTTCCTTCACCTAAGATAAAAATAACAATGACAAAAAGCACCAAATCCCAACGTAAGATGCTGAGTTGCTTGTTTTTTTTTTTTTGTTTGTTTGTTTGTTTTTGTTTTCATTCTTCATGTGTCTAACAGCAGTGGTACTATCTTCATAGTTTGGACAGAGAATGGTCTTCAGGTTTTCTGTGTCTCACTAAGGGACTACAGTCCAAAGTTTAAATTAATGTTAATTATGGGAAACTCTGAACTTATTTTCTCACTCTGGCAAATCCTAGAGACAACCCATAAAAGCCAATTTTAACCACATGAGGTTGCTGAACTATAAATTTGGTAGCATAAATGATGTTTGCATTCTATTATAGCAGTGTTTCTATGAGATAATTAAACAACCCAAATTGTAACTGAGGATTTCAACTACACTCCTCATTCTTCCGAATCACCTCTTCCCTCAGGAGACACTGGTAGAAGAAGATTCCAATGAGAGGTAGGAAGCGGTAGAAGTCCTGAATGGGGGCTAAAATTGGGAAATAATAGTAAGGAGCCTTTTGAGGGTTTCTGAAGGTCTTTGCCCTTAGCATTGCAAAAGGCAGATATAATAATAATGAGGGCAGTTGCTATGCTCTACAAGTTCCAGAAGGCTAACAATAATAGGCTTGTCCCTATTAATCATTAATGCATGAAAGAGGTTGTGAAGGTATATGAAGCCCAGTAAAATTCATATGAATGTATGTTTCTTTCCCTTCTCCCTCCTTCTTCCTTTGCTACGGTCGTATCTTTGCCTTTGTCTCTGAGAGTCCTCCTCCACACCTTCTGATTCCCTTCTCCCTCTCCATGTATCCTAATTTCTCCCAATCTTTTACATTCATTTATCTTTCATTAGTTAGGAAAATTTGGGACCACAGATGTGTAGTACACAAATAATAGAACATAATTCAATCTTTGTATTAAAATATTGCCTAACATAACTCTCTGAAGTAAGGATCTGTTTTATTATCTAACAGAATGCCTAGCACATAGAACTCAAAAATCTATTGAGGAAGTAATGAACAAATAAATGCTATTTTTGAGGACAGTTATGGAGTTGAGCTTCTAGGATAAAGAGCAAAATGGACCCGAAAGGGGTAAACTAAATGTTAGATTAGGAATTTGAACTAATACAAACTATGCCAGTGGTGGAGCAGGTGAATGAACTCACCCCTTCTCTCTCCCTCCTGTAGCACGTGGAAATGAATCAAGGGCAATGTCTACAGGAATCTAGAAGTCCACAGTGGGGATATGATCAAAAAGCGATATAAAAAGAGTAGGCTTATATAAATTTGAGAACAAACTTATTAAGAATATAAGTGAACTTAAAATTTGGCTTTCATTTTGTCTATATTTTTTAGGATCGAATTAGGTTTGGTTACCAATGACAGAAGACCCAATAGATTTCTTATACAAGACAGCTTCTTTCTCTCTTATATAAAGGAAGGCAGTCTGGGACTGGTTTAGAAGCTCCCAAAGCTCAGGTATCCAAAGTCCTTGTATATTTTTCCAGTAGCCTCAAGATGAGGCTTCAGTCTCTTAGGACTGATGTCCAAGATGGCTGCTCCAGCTCTGGAATCACAGCCGCATTCCAGGCAGAGGAAGAATTTGCAAGGAGAGTGAACATATGTGTCCTCATTTTAGTGACATTTACTATGCACACTCCATTTCCTTTTAAAATTGCACTGGCCAAAGCTTGCTAACTTGGTCACAACTAGCTGCAAGGAAAACTGGATAATATAGCTTTATTCTTAAAGTGGCAATTTGTCCAGCTAAAGATTTGGAGCTTTATTAACCGTGGAATAAGCAGACTCTAGGGATAACTAGCCTTCTCTAGCACATTGACAAATGGATATTCTTGGGAAAATATTAGTAATAAAAAGTAGCCAAAGAACTGTTCAATTAGAGAAGATTTTCCTTATTGTATTTTTTTATGTTTATTTTTGAGTGGGGGAGAGAGGGAGGAGCAGAGAGAGGGAGACAGAGAATCCAAAGCAGGCTCCAGGCTCTGAGCTGTCAGCACAGGGCCTAACGCAGGACTCAAACTCCAAACCGTGAGATCATGACCTGAGCCGAAGTCAGACGCTCGACTGACTGAGCCACCTAGGTTCCCCAATATTGTATTTTTTTTTCAAAGTGATTGTCCATTTTATATTTCTACAAGCAGGTTATGAGTTCAATTGCTCTACATCCTCACCATTTGATTTTATTACTTTTAAATTTTTTCATGTTTTATTTATTTTTGAGAGAGAGAGAGAGAGAGATGGAGTGTAAGTGGGGGAGGGGCAGAGAGAGAGGGAGACACAGAATCCAAAGCAAGCTCCAGGCTCTGAACCTGTCAGCACGGAGCCCAAAGCGGGGCTCAAACCCATGAACTGTGAGATCATGACTAGAGCCGGAGGGAGATGCTTTTCTGATGGAGCCACCTGGGTGCCCCACAAACACTAAATTTTTTAAATTACATCAATACCTAGAGTGCCTGGGTGACGCGGTTGGTTAAGTGTCTGACTCTTGATTTCAGCCCAGGTCATGAACTCATTGTTTTGAGATCAAGCCTGGTGTCAGGCTCAGAGCCTGCTTGGGATTCTCTCTCTCCTCCTTTCTCTGCCCCTCCCCTGCTCATGTACATGCACACACGCATGCGCTCGCGCTCTCTCTCACACACACTCTCTCTCAAAAATAAACATTTAAAAAATAAAAATAAATAAAAAATTAAAATTACATCAATACCTAATCATTTTTATCGTAAATACACACCGTTCGAGCCCAAAACACCAAAAGGAGAAAAAAGTTTTGAGTATTTCACAAATGCTGTGCTGAATAGTTTTTAAATTTATTTTCCAAGTATAACAAGGCTGCTGTTCGATGTATTGTAACTCTTACTCTGTAGGTCTCACTGCTAATATTTACTGATCATTTACTATTTACTGACCACTTATACCCACCGTGCTTGATTTCATGTAATCTTGTGGCGCTGTAAAGTTGCTATGCTATCATTCCCATTGTACAGGTCAAGACATCAAGGCTAAGAGAGATTTAATTTATCCTTGGACTCTAAAGACAAGGGTCTTAGTCATTATACTCTACTCCTTTTTCTTTATAAATGTTTAATAGTATAGTCCATATGAATATCATTTTGTATCTACATAGAAACACAGCTGGAATCAATAGTGAGAAGATCATGCTTACTAAATGCTGGTTTATTTATTATGAATATTTCTCCTGTCCAGGTGGCAACCTGATAGTATGAAGGTGCCAAAATATTGGCACTGTCAATATTGTAAATTACTTATTTCTAGCAGTTTTCATATTATATCATATCATAGGAGACCCATTAAGTAAGTAACTCATTTACAGATGAAAACTCTAAGTCGTAAGAAGGTAAAATAATGTGTAGGGGTTAGAATCTAGATTTTTCATTTTAAGTTGAGAATTCTTTTCATTTAATCGTGTGCTGCTTTCAACTCTAGAGATAATTGCAGAAGGACTTTTTGGAATGAAAACAGATAGAGGCATCGTCCACAAGTGCACCGTTACAAGTAAAACTAACGTTAATATCCTGTCTATAAGCGTCTCCATCAAAACCGTCTTTGACAACACCACCTTGCCTTGCATTTGTTTAGGTATAAAGTAGAAGAAAGCAACAGGCTTCTTGAGAGTCTGCCTTCTTAAATCTACTGAATAGGTCAATCGCATTCCATTTCTACCATCATCTCTCTGCTTTATACCCCAGTTGCCTCCTGACTAGATCATTGCCTTATCTTAAACTTAGTCTACCTGCCTTTAGCTTCCGCTCACAACTCAACCCATCTTGGCAATTTCACCTAATCTTCTAAAATCAAATCTCAGTAACCTTATTTCCCTGCTTGAAACATTTTAATGATCCCTTGATTTCTTCCCTTCTTAATTCAAAGCCCTGCTATACCTGTAACATAACTCGACTGTATGTATTTATTGGATCATAAGGCTCCTTAAGACTGGAACTGTATTTCTTTAATCTTTGAATACTTTAAAATATTCTGTGTGGGTTCTTGGAAAGCACTTTGCTCTCTGTAGATAGTTGTTAAATGGAAATTATTTAATTATTTGATCCTGTAAAGGCCAAAATGTGGTTTTTAAAAATTATAGGGCTATTATCCTCAAGCAGTGGTTAGTAAAGTTTGTGTTCTTCCTAACTTTGCCATGACCCTAATCCAACTCTCCCCTTCATTAAGGGGCTTGGGTAGATAGAAGAAAAGTTTTGCAATATCTCTTCACTGAGGTCGAGGCCATCTTCCAAATAACACTCTTTTTATTTTAGCATGCCTAGATATGTATCTGTCTTCTCACCCATTCACATAATTTTAGAGAAACGTTTACTGATCTTACACCCCTCCTTAATTCTTCCAACTCACACAAAGGGATTCAGTGCTAGAAGAGATGGGCCGTTTCTTACCGCTAGAGTTTTTAGTTTAATAAAGGAGAGTGGCTAGCCCATTAGCTCTTCCAGTGCAGAGGTAAGTGCTGTGACAGGGGAAGTGTACAAGGGGAACATCTAACCTGCAGAGGGGGGTTGGGAAAGGCTTCCCTAAGGCAGTGACTTCTGACTTCAGACCAAAGGTGAGACGTGGGGCAGGGTCAGAGGGAAGAACATGTGCACAAGTCCAAGAATGATCCCTTTGGGTGACTATCAAGTTAGGTAAACTTCTGAGGCCGAAGAGGAAGGAGAGCGGTTAGTCTCACTACCTCTTCCTCAGATGTATGGTTTCCTTTGCCTGTGTTCATCTGGCACACTTGTGAAAGTCTGTGCTTTCGTCACTTTATGCCACTACTCAGAAATCTTTTAGGGCTCCATTACTGCCTCCTGTTTTGTCCAGTCTCCTCTTTCCCTGGCTTTCTAGGCTCCCTACAACTGACTCTAACCTATTTCTCACCGCTCACTCACTTATCCCCCTGCCAGAACCAAAACAGTCTCCTTATAGTCTCTTGAGTTCCTGCAGCCTGCTTTCTCCTCTGTTCCATTCCCCTCTAGCTGCCTTTTAAGACTTTATTGATAGTTTCTATTCCTGAATATTTGCCGCTTGTAGCATGTCATTTAATGCATAATTATGTGTTGCCTAGTATTGTCTTCTGTTTCTGAGTCTTTTATCATCAACTTGATTGTAAGCTCCCTGAGGGCTGGCTCTGAAACTACATTTCATTTCATTTTATTTTATTTTTAATAACATTACCCAATTATATATGGAATGTTAAATGAGGAAGTACACTATGCTGAAATCAATAGCATCTTCACGCAAAAGGATTACAGAATTGCATTCAAATGATAGTGTAGGACAGTTGGAGCAAATAGAATAAATTTTATGGTCCTCCTCACAATTTTAACATCCCCTGAGAACTCCTGACAGTTTGTAAAATAGTATGATTACTACATGTTTTATTCTCATTTTGCAACCAACGAATGTAAATTCAAAAGTATGCTAGATGAATGTAAAACTTTAACAACACATATATATATACTTTCTGAATTTGAAAATTAAAGAAGTTTAAAAAATAGTACATTAAAAACATTGTGACTTTGGTAAAAATTAAATATTTAAACTACATCTCTTCGGTTTTTAATACATTTTCAATTATATCAGTGTCATGGGAAAATAATCATTAAGGCAATTTTTAAAAGCATGCCTAAGGGAGCGTCTGCCTTCCATGGTCAGACTCTGGTTATACTTCAGCTGGAAGGTCCCAAACTGTATACCTATCTCCCCTCTCTGTAAATCTTCATCAGGCCTCCTCCACGGAAACAATCTATTTTTTAAATATCTAGTAGAAACCTCATGAAAGCCCGTTCCTCAGCTGTCAGGACTGTGAACAAGGAACTTTTTCCCTTTGCTGGTCTCAGCTCCAAGTTATCCCAAACTTCCCGCAGTGCCTCCTGAGTCCTGAGCAACATGTCCTCACTTGGGACAATGCACTGAAGCTTGGTAGCTGCATTTGTCACTGCAGAGAGAAGGAAAGGGCGGGCACTGGACCTGAAGTCACACAGACTTGCTTTTGACCCGTAGCTCTGCCCCTTTTCATCTGCATGACGGGGTTCTTCTTGGGTAACACAGGAATAATGAGATGCATCTCACAAAATGTTGTGAGAAATTGCACAAGTCACTCTATGTGAAATTTGTGGACTGTTAAACTCTATATACGTTTTACTTTTTGTTCCACAGTTCGTATGTAGTCAGATTCATTATAGAACATGAGATGTTTTGGTTCTTTCCAAGATTTTTGGATCTTGAGAATCTCAGACATATATTTTTCCTCTGCGACTTATTGCTTTCTAATCTAGGTCCTGGTTATTTTTATTCTTTCTCTCTTTCACTTATTCTTACCTATCCTATCCTCAAACTTATGGATGAAATCATTTTAGGCAACTAAGAGAAGAATATTTTGAGATATGAAAAAAAGTTCAGTTGACTAATCTATTGAAACACTAATAAAATCTCCCATTGTCTTTTCTCTCATTGTACTCTGCATGCATCAGAACACATTACTAGCAGTCCGTATCTTTACATAAATTCTCTGGACGTAGAGCACTGTTCATGCCTCTGTGGACATTTCATATCCGAAGATAGTTTTCTGATATCCTTGCTTCTCCAGAACCCATTCTTTTTATTCTCAATTTTCATACCTCTCATTAGACCAGATTCTCCAATCAGCGGGGGCCCTAGCAATGGCTTCTTGTCAGGCACTTAACCTTAGATTCTGAGAGTTCCAGACTTAGGGATCTTGCTGATGCTAATGCAGGACCAAAGAATGGAGAATCAGAGGAAGCACACATGGGAGTCTAAGTCTCAAATGTCAGGAAGAGCTACAGCCAAGATAAAAGGCCATTTTATTAATGTTTATCTGCCACTTGTGCTGAGGTGGGATGGGAGAGATGGCACAGGGGGTAGGGGGGCCCACCATTCTGAAGGTAGGTACCTTAAGGTGTAGGAACCTGTGTTATCTATCAGTCTTTGTATCTAAGAATCTTACCTTTGGTCATCAATGGCTAGGAAAAAGTCTTTCTAGGACACACACTTCTATTATCCTCAGAAATAGTAGCTCTCTGAAATTCCTTATAGAATTTTGGACCCTTCTTGGGGCGCCTGGGTGGCTTAGTTGGTTAAGCGACCAACTTCGGCTCAGGTCATGATCTCACAGTCTGTGAGTTCGAGCCCCGCGTCGGGCTCTGTGCCGGTGGCTTAGAGCCTGGAGCCTGCTTCAGATTCTGTATCTCCCTCTCTCTCTGCCCTTCCCCTGCTCATACTCTGTCTCTATGTCTCTCAAAAATAAATAAACGTTAAAAAAAAAAGAATTTGGACCCTTCTTGCTACTTTAGTTCCCCCATTTACTGCTTACATTATTGCAGATGTTCTGTAGTAAACAACTTTCTTAAGCAGAGAGGATAGAAAAGTGTCCTGAAATCATAATCTTTATACGCTAAATCTCTGAATTTTAGACTATTTATGTGAGCAATTTAGAATCTAAATCTACATGAGATAGTTAATATACATTTTTCAAAGTGATCTTCAAACTCAGTTCAAAGATATCTTTAAGTTTTTTTTAATGTTTATTTACTTTTGAGAGAGTACGAGCAGGGGAGGGGCAGAGAGTGAGGGGAATAGAGGATCCGAGGTCAGCTCCTTGCCGACAACCATGAGCCTGACCTGCAGCCCAAACTCACGAACTGTGAGAACATGACCTGAGCTGAAGTCTGACACTCTACCAACTGAGCCACCCAGCCACCCCCAAAGATACCTTCTCTAATGTCACCAAAATGCACCATTGTGCAATTCCAGTGCCATTTTTCATTTCTCCAACTGTAGGTTTTTTTGGAATGTTTTGAGGGTTATTTTTTGATACAAATAGCCATGGTTTAGGAGACTTTTTATAAGAATCTCATTGTCCAACACACTGCTTCCATGGACTGTTCCTTTTTCTGTGTGAGGTCTTGAAACTGGGAGAATTATTTTTAGGTAGTGAATTCTCTGTTTCTCTAGTTTTCCATGTGGCATCAATTAATACTGCTTTTAAGAAATACCTTTTTATGTCCCAAGGATACTACAAGAAAAACTATGTTGTTTACCCTGTTTTACTCCAGTATTGCCTGCTCGAGTCTCTGGAAGAAAGACCATTTTACTTTTTGTGGTATGGTGCTCATGTAGTAGAAAAATCATCAGAATACTTAATTTAACATGCATATGTACAGTGTACCAGCAGACTTCAGGGTCAGATCTGGTCCCTAGAAGAGAAAAGCGCAAAGTAGCCCTGCTGTTAGAGCTATACTTCTCCTTCCCATCCTCTCCCCATCCCAAAAAGTTATCTGTACATGGAATTTTTTTTTTATCATTATAACAAGAAGATGAATACAATAGATATGCAAGAAGTAATACTACCCACCATAATCCCATTTCCTGGAGAGAAACACTTTATCAGTTTGATTTTCAGATGTAATAAAATTTATATAATTTGACATATGTTAAACCTAAAGGTATAACTTCTAGAAGAAAACAGGGAAAAAAAAACCTTTGTGACCTTGGGGCAGGCAAAGTTTTCTTAGAATACACAAACATAAAAAATTTTAAAAAGTGATATATTGGATTATATCAAAATTAAAAACTTTAAAACCTATGATCTTTAAAAGACACCATTAGGAAAATGAAACAATAAGCCATAGACTGGAAGAAAATATTCGCAACTACATATATCAAACAATTTGTATTCAAAAATGTATAAAGAATACTTACAACTCAGTAACAAGAAGACAACAATCCAATTTTTAAAAATGGACAAATGAGGGGCTCCTGGATGGCTCAGTCGGTTAAGCATCCAACTTCAGCTCGGGTCATGATCTCAAGGTCTGTGAGTTCAAGCCCCACATCAGGCTCTGTGCTGACAGCTCAGAGCCTGGAGCCTGCTTCGGATTCTATGTCTTCCTCTCTATCCCCTCCCCAACTTGTGCTCTGTCTGTCTCTCAAAAATAAACATTAAACCAATTTTTTAAAAATGGACGAATGATTTGAACTAACATTTCATTAAAAAAGATAAATGACTAATAAGCACATTGAAAGGTGAACACTATTAATAGGTATCCAAGATAGGCAAGTTAAATCCACAATGAGATATTACTACACAAGGGCTTCGTAACCTCAGCACTGAAAGTTTGGGCCAGATAATTCTGTGTTGTGAGGGGCTGCCCTATGTGTTGTAGGATATTTGGTAGCATCCCTGGCCTCTAACAGCTACATGCCAGTGGCAAACCACCCACCCACCAGTTGTGAAAATGAAAAATGTAACCTGATCTCAAATGTTTCCTAGGGGCCCAAATCATCCCCAGGTAAGAACCACCACACTGTACCACTAGATAGCCTAAAACAATATTGACCGTTTTCTGGAACTTCAGCCACTGGAACTCTCATATGGCTGGTAGTAATATAAAAATGATACAACAGGCGTGGAAAATGATTTGGTAGTTATTTAAAAAGTTAAACCTGTATCTATTATAGGAACCAGCCATTTCTCTCCAAGTCAAGAGAAATGAAAGCATATGTTCACATAAAGCTGTTCAGAATCCTTAGAGAATGTACTATTCTACACAGGTGAGAATTTTACCCACGGAATGAAAATCTCAAGTACAAGGAACCTTTTCTTTGTTGACTATGTAGTATTTTTCATACTTCCTTCTGGGATTATTTTGCTTTTTCCTGAAATGAAGCTCCTTCTGTGAAGATCTGTTGGTGGTAAACTTACTTGTTATCTCTTAAAATGTGTTGCTTGCATTCACTTTCTCATATGTTAACGCAATTCAAGAGTGGCCATTTTCTCTCTCAGTGCTTTGAAGATACTATTCCCTGGTCCTCTGAATTCCATTGTTAAAAAAAATAGACTTTCCTTTTAGTTTTCTTTTTGTAGATAATCTGGCTTTTCTCTTGGATAACTTTTAAGATGTTCCCTTTTTCTTGGAATTTTTCAGTTTTACTATATGTTAAGATACGAATTTCCTTTCTGTTATTCTGCATGAGATTCATTGTGCTTCTTGGAAAAAATGATTAGTATCTTTAATCAGTTCTGGAAAATTCTCAACTATCATCTTGGAATATTGCTTTCGTCCTTCTAAATATATGCATTAATATATAATTACTACATATATACTATGTACTTATATGTATACATTACATCTTCTATTTCATCTTCCATATCTCTTCTTTTTCTTTCACATTTTGATCTCTTTGCAGTGTTGCTACATTCTGAGTTATATCTTCATATTTACTTTCTAGCTTTCTAAAAATTTTCTCTTTATGCTGAATATGCTCTTTATCCGTTAAGTTTTAAGTTTTAATAATTATAAAATCTGTATTTTGATTCATTTTTAAATCTGGGTTTTTTTTTATGGTTTCTTGTTCCTCACCCATACTTTCCATTTCCTTTAAAAAATTAAAGACCTATTAAACTGGTATTCTGTATCTATAATTCTAACACCTGAAGTCTTACAGGTCTGAGTTAAGTGATTATTGTTTCTTCTGATCCTCACTAACGGTGCCTTTTTCATGGTGTATTTTATTACTATAAGCTCCTATTCATTAGAATTTTATCTCCTTTGGATAATTTATATTTCTGACTGGAGCCTGGGAACATAACCAACCCACTTTAACTGAATCCTGGCATTAGTTTTTGTTTGTTTAAGACCAGAAGGGTAATAGTAAGTAAAAGCCCAACTTCCCGTGTGCAAACTACTGTGTGTTTATGAATTTTCAGGGGAGATTTCATCCCCTCCACCAAGAACAAAAGTTGAAACAGGCAAATTTTCTATCTCCTTTTGTAAATGGGGTGTTTTTCCTAGTTCATGTGTTCATTAGTAGTATAACCTCTTGGGCAATTGAGTCTCTGGTTTACCCCTCAATTTCCCAAGTCCTAGACTTAGTCTTGTCTTCCCATGCTGTTGCTCTAGGTTACTGGGGATCCGTAACTACGAGCCTCAGTAACTGTTACCTCTCTGGATTCCTCCTATGGGTCATTTTTTACTTCTGAGGATTTCTGTTACTTTGCCAGCTCAGCCATTATATTTCTCATAGAAATATGTGTAGGTGTTTTGTGCAACATGAATAAGAATAGCTATTATGGAGGTTAGTTATTACCATTATCCTTCAGAAAGTGGTGCTGTCAGAGCTCCTTAAGGCTTAGGACTAAGAATCCTTATAGTAAATGGCCTCCTACTATCGTGCTGTCCAAGTTCTTATTTCTGATTTTTAGAATTTTTCTGACTTCCCTTGTGATTAAATGGTTGACCCATCGTACTTTCTCTGCTGTCAATTTAAACAGTAGTCCCTCCTCCCTTCTAAATTACTGTGGACCTAGAAACTAGATAAATACGCCTGTTGTAATTTTGCATGAAGTAAAAGTTGATTGTGTTTAAGAGAGGTGGGCCAAAGGTTTTCCTCTGAGCATAGTACATATTCTTTGATATATAAACTCTATGACATCTATTTTATGTCTTTTTTTTTGCTTGTTCTAGATTGTGTTCTTAAGAGTGACCCAAAAAAAGTCAGTTTAGTTATGATGAGGTATTTCTGTATCCATAGCCTATAATCACCAGTTATTTTGGCCAAATTTTTAAACGTGGGAGGATACATCTCAAGACATGTGTTTGTGTGTGTGTGTGTGTGTGTGTGTTTGAGAGAGAGAGAGAATGCTTAAGCAAGCATTGGATTTAATACTACTACACAAATCATTCTGAGTTCTTTCATTTTTTGATGTAGGCAATACCATATTTAGCCACAATAAAAAAACTGCAGTATTTTCGTATGTTTTAAGTTAATTAAAGCGACTATTTCTTTTTTACTTGAAAAAGCCTTCAAGTTTTTATTTAAATTCCGGTTAGTTAATAAAGTGACTTTAATAATGATTATGGGCCAACTTTTCTTCATTTATGTTTTCTTTTTTTCTGTTTATATAAAATGTTATATTTCATTAGTGCCAAGAGATAATTTTACTCTTTAACTATTTTGATGATGTTTTAGCTAGACTCAAGCCTACAGCTTCCTCTTTGGTGTCATTTGTACAAATCCTATAATATAATGAAAGTGTGCTTTTAAATACTTGTGTCATGTGCTGGTAGTTATAATTTCAAAACAAGATTAACATACTTCAACTCCCCAGATCTTTGCATCTAGAACAGAATGAACTCTCAACATAGCCCAAAAGGGGCATATAAATACTCTGAGGTTATACTTTAAAACTGTGAACACAATATAGTTACATCCACAAATAGTTAATTATAAACTATATTCGAAACATAGTGCATGGTATTTTGTAGATTAAGAGACAATATTAGTGTGGTAAACTGTCAAGTGATAGAAGATAGTCCTCATTCAGCATGACAAAATTTATGAAATTAAATGGAATAAAGGCAACTGGGATCTGATGTACATATATTAGAAAGGCAGTAGCCAGGGAGAAGGTATATCGAGAGGTGTTACGGAGCATTTTGTATTTTGGCTGTAGGCTCAGTGGGGAGCCAGTTCAGATTTCCTGGAGAGGAGTTCTAAAGTTTTGAAGGGGGGGGGGCATGACCCACAGAGGGTGGGGTGAACAGTCAGTCATAGAGAAGAGATTACAGTAAGATAGGAAGAGATTAAGAGAAAAGTTTATGGTCTCTTGGCCTCTTTCCCGATGGGTACACAATCACTAGAATATTAACAGTGGAAGGAAAACTAAAAACATTCTCAGTCAGCATCACGGTATAGTAGAAAAAATATGCCTTTAGAGTCAGGCTTGAGCTCTATCTAATCTTTACTTAAACCGCTTGCTTGCTATGTGACCTTCGGTTAGATACTTACCCTCTCTCTGTTTCTAAAATGAAAAGAGTGTCTACCTAAAGGGTTATTATGAGGGTTGAATGAGTTAAAATGAGTTAAATATTAAATGAGTTAAAACATACGTAAAATGCTTTAGAAGAGTACCTGATACATACTAACAATAGTGTGTGTTAGCTATTCTGTTAATATTATCAAATCTGAAACATCTGGAAGCAGCATCTGTCTGCTTCCAGAATCAAATCTGAGACTAAAAATCTTGGGTTATTGGCGTTAAAGCTCTTCATCAATTGGCACACAATTAGCTAACTGCTACAGTAACTATCAGATGTTCACTGTAACACACAATCCTGCCTTCCAAGCCTTTTGTACCTCTTTGTATTTGTAGTTTAAGGCGTTCTTCAGTCCACATGCCCCTTTAGAAGCAAAAAGACTATAATGGGTGGATCACTATAAGAAATTACAAAAAGAAGAGGGAGGAGAAAGGAAGATGTGGATATTGTTCTCAAAGACCGACCATAGGGGGAAAAATACTTGCCTAATAATAGATGCTTAATTAATATCGGTTGAATGAATGTTGAATAAATTGGTCTAATATATCCATACATATAGAGGTTCATGAATTTAACAAAAAGATACACAACCAATCTCTGGTGTATAGAAATATGAGTGTTAACTGATGAAACTTTCAGTAAGATTTGAGCGGATACTGTTTAAAAATATTAAGATTTAAGAGCTCAAGGAAAATATGAGCTTTATGTAAAGTGTGTCTTTCCCAAATAATGTATTAAAACTACCTTTTTCCTTCTTTTTCCTTTTTTTCTTCTTCCAAATTTTTATGTAAATTCTAGTTAACATAGAGTGTAATATTGGTTTCAGGAGTAAAATTTAGTGATTCATCACTTACATGTAACACCCAGTGCTCATCATAACAAGGGCCCCCCTTAATACGTATTACCCATTAAGCCCATCCCCACCCACGAAACTACCTTTTCAACCATTGAGGATAGAGGAACAGAATGAAGTGAGGGTATCACCAATAAATAAAACCTAGAACTAGTCTTCAAATACTATTTAATTCTCCGCCCCCCCCCCTTGTGTATATAGAATACAATGAACTATTGAGGGGAAGTATACATACATACATTTTGGAGAGCATCTTACAGTATTCGTAGCAAACCTCCTATGTTTTACAGTACAGGAAACAATTGATATGACAAGTCAGGCTGATCTACTTAAAATAATTATTTTTTAGGGAACTAAAACCAGCAAATGGTTTAAGCAGCACTTGAAGAAAAAACAAAAGGTGGCTCTTGAAGATTTTTACAGAAAATATTGGTAACTGCTTTAGAATATAAATTTAGTAAGCCAAAAGCAAAATGAAGAAAACTATCAACTTTCGTTTCACGGTGTTTATGTGTCTCTATTGCAAGTAACACTCTCGATTTGAGCAAATAACAAGGTTAGCACCAAACATTACAGTGATGAGATCTGTAACTCTTCGAAAATCTCTTCTAAATCCTCAGAAAATTTTCTTCTCTCAGAGGAGAATGTGTATTGAGTGATAAAGAGGAAAAATTGCATAGAATAGCACTATGTAGTTTGTTCAGTTTCCTTGCTTGCTTTGAAGGTTATATTTGTATGTGACTATCATGCTCAAATTTTTGGGTTTAGAATGTAGCATTTCATTGTTGGTCACCCCCCCCCAAGAATTTTCGACATTGAGTATTAGGAATTTAAAAAGAGAAGAATTTTTTTCTTATGCATATTCCCACCCTTATCCTCTATCCACCAAGAAAGAAAATTTCCCAGAAAATTCTTTATTTTATTATAATTACACTAATATTTTAAAGGTGACTTTAATGTATACAGATTCTGGCACAGTAAGGATAAAAACAAGATTATCACTATGTGATTAAAATCTATTTTTTTAAGGATTGGTGAAGAGATTTTAAATCTTTGTTACTTTTCACTCAAGACAGTATATCCTGTTTTATAACAGTGCTCTGCTCTGACACTATGTAATTTTTTTAAGAAACAGCGAAGGTTGGACCTCATTGGTATCTGGAGTGGTTGAGTCCTGACCTGTTTGCTTTGTGGTTGGCTGAAAGCTGTTGCTAAGCTTTTTTTTTTTGTTCTTAGAAAAAGTTAAAAGTTGAGTGTGACCTATTTGAAGTGCACCCTGCTTCTGACTCTGCTTTGCTCTTTTTTCTGGATCCACGTACTTTTTTTCTGACATCTTTTGAAGTTTAGATATTTTTCAAACTCACCAATTTGTGAATTTAATGTGCATTATTTTAGGGTTCTAAGGTTTTAATTGTATATTTGTAATGTGCAAGTTAAAGTATTGTGGTTTTTTAATCTCGTTGAATACTTGAAAGTTGAAGTATCTGGCATAAAACTAAGTTCTAAGTGTAAAGAACACATGCATTATTTAAGAACCTGCCTATTACAAACACAAAAGATTATTTGGATATCAGTGATATCTTGATTGTTAATAAAAACAATCTCAAAGTACTTCATTGTACTTTAGTTCATTGTACATTTCTTAGGTCAAATTTTTGTGATTTAGGATAAAAATCATCCTGGCATGTGTGTCACTGAAGGATAAGATTGACTTTATTCATGTTTTCTGGAGAAGGGCTAGAAGGATTGATAATCCTTTCAGTTATAGACCAGACCCAGGATGGGCTAAATGTAAATTCTGTGGGAAGGCAAGTTTGGTTTGTAATTCCGCAAGCTGCCATAAACCATTGTGATTCTAAGAGCCTTTTCTCTTTAAGGCTCTATTTAACATTGGCGGGAATGAGACTTTGAACTAAATTCCCCCTGCATTCTGCTGGAATCAGCAGAAATTCATGAATCATTCTCTGAACCTTAAAGTCCTGACCCAAGCCTTGGGTAAATAATGTAGGAAACTGTAGACTAGCATGGATCCTCCAAACCTACTATGCGTTCTAGTGTGCCAATCAAGAGACATGGTGTATATATGTATATATATATACTGATATTCAAATGTGTTACTAATTTTTTTGTCAGCATTGTCTTTAGTCAAACAATATTACCAGAATTCTGATATATTCAATATCTAAAAACTGGCATTTTATTAATGATGTCTTTTGTTTTAAACAAATTTGAAATTAAGGTTATGGATTATGGCTGCAGTATTATTTCTGTACTTTCTTTTTTTTAATGTTTATTTTATTTTTGAGAGAGAGCATGAGTGGGTGGGGGAGGGGCAGCGAGAGGGGGTCAAAGGATCGGAAACTGACTCCACACTGACAGCAGCCAGCCTGATGTGGGGCTTGAACCCACAAAGTGTGTGATCGTGACCTGAGTCGCAGTCAGACGCTCAACCGACTGAGCCACGCAGGTACCCCTCTGTATTTTCTTGTATGCATAACATCCAGGAAATCTGGATTCACACAGCAAAGTACCCTCACTGTAGCGGTCCACTCACTGCAAGTTTTACACCAGTAGATGCAGAGAGGCATGAATCTTTTTTAAAGGCTGGAACACACTAACTATACCCTTCCTAATCACTGGCACGTTTACAAAAATGTTCAAACATATGTGCTCAGAGGTGGTGAAGGAAGCTTTATTTAGTCCAGGAACTGAATTATTAGTGGCAACAAATTACTATTATGGTGGTTTCCAGGGCATTGGATGTTGATTTACATTTGTAGTTTGCCTTGAAAAAGTAAGTTCAAATCTAGTATTTTATAGTAACTCTAAAGAACTTGTAAGGGACGGATCCTAAGAAATACAATTTGAAAACCACTGATAATGTAACAAAGAAGCCTGCTGTAGTAGGAGGCTAGATTCTAGTTAGCTTAAAGCATAGAACTCTTGATAAAATCCAAAATTATATTAACAAAGCTGAACTTTAGAGCTGAAATAAAGTTTGAGAGAATATGAAGTTCACCTGCCCTTCATTTTGAATTTGAGGGGACTAAAACTGTGGAAGGGCTGTTAAGAGATTTACAAACTGGGTTTCTGTTTCTTGTTAGTCTGTTTGTTTCGGGATTGGGCAGCAAACTAGATGACTCCCCATTTAATGCTCCCTAACAGAGTCCCAAGCTATCTGCCAACCTGTGTGACTTATGTGAGAGGTGTAACACCCAAACTCAAATTAAGATATTTCTGCTTGTTCACAGAATTTAAGAAATGCATATAATTCGGCATTCAGTAAATATCTATAAATGATTGAATGGTAATTTAATAATGTTAAATTTTCTGTTAATTACTGAAATAATAGCACTGACCTCCATACAGAAACCTATGCCAAAATGTATTTTTTAAATTAGAGTTATAACAGATTAAGATACCTTCTCCAATTTGTAATATCTAATAAAATCTTATGTTAGTATTTCTCAATCGTTTGCCAAAAATTAGAAAACCCTATTTTCCTGTTATTACAAATGATCTTGAATTCTGCTCAAATTTAAGCTCACGTAAAAACAATTTTAAAAAGTGGCATTATCTCTTTTTTTTTAGTATTTTTAGCTACACAGAAAGATAGTAATAATAAGTAAAAAAAGTAAACATCTCTGTTGAACTACACTGACCTGAACATATACGTACTGTATGCACAAAGGGGAAAATGGCCCAGAGGTGCAGTAAGGATTTTGGAGGGCAGAAGAACAGATGCAAAAGTTCAGTGAATAGTGTTTTATTTCTCAGATCCTTAATAAAATACGCGTAGTCTCTAGATGTGGCCTTGTACTTTGTGACCAGGTTCTACAATTTGATATCCTCTTGGAAAACTAGAGATCTCAGAGGGAGGCAGAGAAAGAAGGTAATTTAAAGGATTAAAGGACCCACTGCTAAAGATTATTACAGAGGTGGGGGGGGCCTGGGTGGCTCAGTCAGTTAAGCATCCAACTTTAGCTCAGGTCATGTCTCCCGATCCATGAGTTCGAGCCCCGCCTCGGGCTCCGTGCTGACGCTCAGAGCCTAGAGCCTGCGGTAGAATTCTGTGCTCCCCTCTTTGCCCCTCCTCTGCTCATGCTCGATCTCACTCTGTCTTTCAAAAATAAATAAATGTAAAAAAAAAAATTAAAGACTATCACAGAGGAACGGAGAGGGGATCTTTGAGTTCTGTACGAAAAGCACACATTGGAGATCTCTATTCACTGCATGGTAGTAAGAATCATGGGGGTGGGATGGGCAGGGATAGGGAGGTCAGGATATGTGTTACAAATAAAAAAAACAACCTGATTAAAAGATTTTAGGGGCACCTGACTAGCTCAGTCAGAAGAGCATCCAACGCTTGACTCTTAATCTCTTGGGGTCCTGAGTTTGAGCCCTATGTAGGATGTAGAGACAAAAAAAAAATTATAGGTTATATACTAAAACCAGTTCTTGCCTTGTTCCCACAAACAGAAGTACTTTGAGAATTAAAAATATATATATTTTCATATATGTTTTTAGGTAGAGTTGAAATCCAGCTCCTCAAAAAGCATTTTAAGGGGTTCCTGGGTGGCTCGGTAGGTTAAGCAGCCGACTTCAGCTCAGGGCATGATCTTACAGTCTGTGAGTTCGTGCCCCTCATCGGGCTCTGTGCTGATGGCTCAGAGCCTGGAGCCTGCTTCGGATTCTGTGTCTGCCTCTCTCTCTCTGCCCTTCCCCTGCTCATGCTCTGTCTCTCAAAAATAAACGTTAAAAAAAAGCATTTTAAAAATTATATAATACAGTAGTATATGTGCATAGTCTAAGAAATATTTTCTACTCGAATATGTCATATATTTAGTATCTTCAGTTGCCTTTTTTTTTGAGTTCGTTTCACTTCCTTTTTCTCCTTCTTTAAAACTTACAGTAGTAGCTCCTACGTACAAATGGGATAAAGTCCAAACTCTCAATTTCCCACCACACCTGAACCTCAACCTATTCCAAATTATACTGACTCCTTCTTATTTAACTCAACAATAATGCTGAAAAGTAATTCACCTGTAAATATTGTAGCATTTTTGACTGAGTTCTCCCATTCAGTTTTGAGATCTCAAGAGACTCTTTCCTGTCATTTCACCTTAGGCCTAAAGATGTTTAAAGCCAAACATCTTCTGGGTTACAGAATGTTCATGAATCTTGTCAAACAATGGTATGTATTCAGGCAGTGTCTGACTTGTAAATACCTGCCTGACTTAACAAATGAACCGTATGTACCATTGCCCAAACTATATAGCTAGCTCAGCGGTGCAAGCCAAGAAAAATCCAAGACGCTTGGGAATATCTGTGGATTCCCAAGGAGGAGATGGGGAGAAATTATGAAAAACAGAAGTTGCTTTAGCAGAACTGAACCCAGGGACAAGCTGATTTCCAAGCACAGTCTGCCTGCCTGGATGGTGGACCTGAAACCTCCCAAAATGTTTGTCTAGATGCCCAGATCTTTCATAAACTTAAATTCATTATTAAGGTAAGCTTTGTTTTTTTTTTTTTTTAAATAGAAATATCTCTGTGGAGCTCATTCATTACGTACTTATTGAGGGTCTACCATGTGTTAGGTACTTGGGCATTGGAAATATAGCAGGAAGCATAAAAGACAAACATTCTGATTTTACAGAGCTTACGTTCTGTTGAGTCAGACTAAATAAATTACTATGAGATATCAGTACCTCATACAATGAATAGTATGAATTGGTTTAAGGAGCCTGCTTTCTTCCTAGCACTTAACCAGTTAGTATGGAATAGGGGACTAGGGTTGGGATGAGGACGTTTTAGTAGACTTAGGTGGAGTCTTAGGGTAGATTCAGGTGAGTTCTGTAGTGAAGGACTTCTAGGTAACATGAGGTCACCAAAGGCCTAGGAAAAGACACTAGGAGGAATGACAGGGATAGAGAAGTAGAGGATGAGATAAGCTCTCAAAGACCAAGATCGCTCATTCCATGATTTTTTTGAAACCAGATCGCTTCCTGATATAAGGGAGATAAATTTTCCCTTCTTCATTCCCTCTTTTCTTGTCCTCAGAATCAAGAACTGAGACTAATAATGCAACTAGAGTGTTTTATGCTAAGCAAAATTAATCAGTCAGAGAAAGACAAATATCCTATGACTTCACTCATAAGTGGAATTTAAGATACAAAACAGATGAACATAGGGGACGGGAAGCAAAAATAATATAAAAACAGGGAGGGGGACAAACCATAGAGACTCTTAAATACAGAGAACAAACTGAAGAGCTGCGGGTGAGGGCATGGGCTAAATGGGCAATGGGCATTCAGGAGGACACTTGTTGGGATGAGCACTGGGTGTTCTATGTAGGGGATGAATCACGGGATTCTACTTCTAAAATCATTCTTGCACTATATGCTTAACTAACTTGGATGTAAATTTAAATTTTTTTTAACTTTTTAAAATAAATAACGGCAAGAGTTTTTAAAAAAAGAACTGAGACTAATACATAGTTATCAAAATTTGTAAATTATTCATTAATAGAAGAACCCAGCTTCTGCTGCTTTGGATTCAGACAGACCTAGGTTCTAATCCTTAAAGGCAATTGACTACTTTTGTAATCTTGGATGAGTTGCCCGTGCTTTATGAGTTTCTGTTTTATAAATTTGAAAATAGGAATAATTATCTGCCTTATACATGTCAATTGCTTTAGTGTCTAATGGGTAGGACTTAGTAAGTTTCTCCTTATTAACCTGGAAAACCTGACCACAATTTAATATGCTTGTTCTTTGGGGGAAAGTGATTTTCTAATTTAAAACTACTGACATTGTTTGGAGTGCTGCTTATTTACAAATGTGGCCGATGCCTGTGTTTCTAAAACCCTATTAGAGATTTAAAATTATGCATTTCTAAAAGAAGAAACCCTAAAGGAGAGAATAAGGCAAAGATCTGTCAAGATTCTTGCTCCTTTATAAGTGATAAAATTCTAACAATTAAATTGAAGAAGTGAGAAAAGTAGAGGACAAATAAGAGAACAATGTAAAATTAAAGTTCAGTGCTAAAAGGATCTCAATGTACTCAAAACATGTTGAAAGGAAAAAAGTGCTTACCAGACAAGCTATATATATAAAAACAGGAAGATATGAGCTGGAGGAGAAAAATCTTGACAAAATTAGTAAGCAGAAGTAATCTTATAAACCAGCATTCGTTCTAAATAAAATGTCCTAAATGACAATAGGACATTTTTCAAGAATGCTTTAAGCCCACTCTTAAAGCTTAATCGCCAAAATCACTGCTATGCATGTTTTCTAAATATAATCAGTTTCTAATGAATAGATCTACAAATCTGCAGTACTTCAATATAATTCCTTTGGTTAATGGGAAAATTCAAGGTTTAATATGTGGTCCATGAAAGTGTGACTATGCCTTTTGGCCTGATAAGTATTCATTCTACTAAAACCTGTCTATTATTTTCCATGAATTAACTACATTTTTTAAAAGTCTAATGGATGTAGGGAAGCCACTTAGGAGAGCAGCTAATTTGAGATTTATTTCCTCAATTTCAAAAATAAGAGCATGAGGCATGATTTCCTTTCTCAAGAAATATATTGGAGAGACAAAATCTGCCTTCATGCCTACACTTTGTTGCATTCCCGTTGTTCTTCAGACCACCCTATTGCCTTGCCAAAATTGCCTCAACAGCCTTCCTAACTCATCTTTCTGCCTCTGATTTTGCCCCTTCTAATATATTTTTCTAAACTTAGCTGCAATGCAAGTCTGATGTCTTTCTACTGTTTAAAACTTTCAAGAACTCCACAGTACTCTTAACAATGAAATTTACATTCTTTAATGAAGCTTGAACAAGGTCCTTACTTCCTGTTGATCTTTTACTTGAACTCTATCACTGTCTTCTTCCAGACCCAATAAATTTCTTGTATTCAGTTTCCCTATATGGACTATTCTCACTCTCTACCGGGCCTCTGGGCCTTTGCACATGCTGATTCCTCTGCTTAGAATTCTGTCTCTCTTCTCCCAAGCTCCCCCCGCCCCCGCCCCACCACCGCTACCTCCCCAACCCCCAATTTTCTTGCCAAAGCCCCTCCACTAATCCTCTAAGCCCCAGCTCAGATGTTCTTCTTTCAGGAAGCTTGTCTTAAACCACAGTTCCAAGTCCAGACTCTCTAATACATCATAGTTCTCAGCTCAGATAAAGTCATTTAACCCCACTCTGCTTTTACATAGGTCTATCAGCTTATTCTTGAGGAAATTAGAGTTGAGACCATTACTACTAATGACAAATGCAAAAGCCTGACTTTGATACAACTAAGTAAGTCTACCAAAACATTTTTAGAGGAAAGGAAATATTTCAGAATTACTATTACTTCTTGGATTAAATATCAAGATTCTTCCTAGAAATAATGTAGAAATGTTTAAGTAGCAGACTTTATAAAGTAACTGCTGGGCCTATAATGATAACCTGTGGTAAATATCAGAAGTTTAGTCCTTTCCAATTACTGTTCTGTGCTCAGGGTTTCATTTTTTTAAACAGATGTTTATTGCATGCCTATGACATGCCTAACCCTGGGGGTTCATTAGGAGAAGCACCTTCAGACATCTGGTCTGAAGTGAAATCTACACAATGATATTTGCAGGTTTTCACTTAATACATTGGTTGGAATTCCTGGTTACTATAGATTTATTTGGAGGCAATCCTTTTATGTTGGAGAATAAAGTGACTAATTCACCATACAGCTCTTGTAAAGAGCAGAAATTAGTACTCTTTGAAGAAATTATGTCAGTCTTTCTAGAGACCATAAAGGAATCTTGACATTTAATGGCTTACAGGTCCTCTGTAAACCATCGAATTAGAATATGAGTTACAGTTATCTTTCTTTTTATGTAAGACAGCATCAAAATACATAAGCTGAAATTTTCTGGGGGAAAAGTACTAATTGAAGATTCCTCTACAATTCAATATATGCCTCTTCAATAATATCAAGCTCTAAGTATCAAACACTACTCTATATATACTTTGCAGTTTTGATTTGTATTTAATAATTTTAAACCATTTTTGAGTTAGCTAAATGCATGCATTTCCCCTGCCTCTCATTAAAAAATAGAAAGGTAAGCATTCTCTGTTTTGCAGGTGACATTTTAATGTCACAAACAAGGTTATGCCCTACTAGACAACTCAACCCCATTGTTGTATTCCTTCCAGAAAATAAAAATCACAGCTCAACTCTTCTAGAAGCAGAGTCATCATTTTCACTTATTCCTCTCATTATCTAGTGTTACAGCTCACAACCTCACATATCAAGTCCATTTATGTTTCCAAGGTATTCATCTACAACCAGTTTATTTTAGAGGGTATGTCATATTGCTGCAAACTGGATGATTTACTGGTCTTATTTTTGCTGCTTGTTGGTTTGTGGCTGAGTGGGCATTTGATTATCCTGTTTGCTTTTGTGGCTGTGCTCAGAGGAAGAGCTTGGAAACCTCTGTAGCCTTTTCTTTTATGTTAATATTAACCCAAAATTGCTTCTCTTGACAAGTAAAAATATTTTGCATGCTTTAGCAATTTATAAAAACAGTGTATGAGAACATACGTATTTATCTTATTTATCTAGGGAAGATTAAAAAAATAACCATTTTAACTTGCCTTTAAAATACATTTTAAGAACTGTAAGAGTAACAGTCTTCTCTGAGACATTGTAACCTCCACCCCTAAGACTGAAACTTATTTGCATTTAGGAGTACTGGTTCTGTGTCTGTCAGTATTTATTGATTTAAACTCCGCTTTTTTCCTTCTATCAGAATGTTCCAACTTTTTTTTATAAACCTGGACATGTAAGCTTTTGAAAACACAAGAGGAAACATGCAAAAAGAGATCTAATTTAGGAGGTGATTTTTGAAAGAAGTTAGTAAAGCCATTTAAGGAAAATAGTGTTCACACAGGACTAGAGAGATTTGCGATCCAGGTCCAACAGTGTCAGTTTATGCTCCTTTTTAACCTATATTGTCTCAAGTTCCTCATCAGATTTCAGAGAAATTCTTTCTTTAGAACCCAGGGCACTTATGGGAGAATATTAGAAATGTTAAAGCCGTCGAATATACTTGCGAAGAAAGGAATTTCAGAGATTGGCTACCAAGGCTTATTATCTGTGTAGGAGAGTGATATTTATAGTTTCTACATAGCTTACCAAAAATAATTTTATATTGAATATAGGCCATGGTCCCATACTTGTTCCAGCGTTCTGGGCCCATTCGGCTTTGTTTGCGCATTACTGGAAAGGCCGAGGGAGGGGTGGTTTCAACGGTTTATAAAACGTAAAGGGAACTTGGTTCTTCCTGGTGGTGTCAGGGTCACCATAGAGGTGGGTTGCGCTTCGGCTCAAGGTAATGAATTCGAGTGTGTGGGAAGGAGGGCAGGCTCTCGGCTGCTGATGCGGGGGGCAGGGGCGCGTTCGCCTTTCTCTGAGCCTGAGGGCTCGCGCCGCACCTCCCAGCCTTAGAGCAAGCCCACCGAGCGAGGTCTGGACGTGAGAATCAGCTCCTGGGAGGGAGCTCCGCCGCTCCAGGTTGTTTTTCGCCCGGTCGCGTCCGACCGCCCCCCAACGCCCGCCCCTCCGCGCTAAGAGGGCGGGGCCTCGCGGCGCCGCGGGCCGGCATTGGCGCGGGCGACCGCTGGGCCGGCGGAGTGACGGCGGGGGCGGGGCCGCGCGGCTTGTTTGTTCGCGCCGCACTGCCGCCGAGGTCCGAGCTGCTTGAAGCGCTGCAGCCCAGAGCCCCGCGGTCCGGTCAGCGCTCGCCTTTTCCGCGCCGCCGGGGCTTCTCCTGCGTGTCCGCAGCGGTCTCCGCACCGACATGCGCCTGGCCACCACCGGGAACCAAGCGTACACGGCCTCGCTGGCCGTCTCGGAGCTGCTGGGCTGCAAGCAGTGCGGCGGGGGCCGTGGCCAGGACGAGGTATCCGGGCGAAGGGCCGGGCGGGCGGGTACCCGGTACTGCTGCTCGGGCTGCACGGAGGTGGCGATGCCTCCCCGCCTTCGTACCTAACAGCGGCATACCTAACGCTCCCCAGGGAGAGTGCCCCGGGAGCAACCGCCCGGCCGGCCGTCCTGCCCGGCGGGGGCGTCTCGGGCCGGCCCGCGCCCCTCAGTGAAGGGGCGGCCTGTGGTGGGAGGGGAGACGGTTTCCACCCGGAGCCGGCCCCGGGAGAAAATGCTGAGGCTGGCAGACACAGCTGCCTCGGTCATTTAAATGGAAGTCTCCAGGACGTAAATAACGTCGTCTTCTGTGCAAGTCTCCACAAGTCAGAACCGAACAAAGCTCCAGTCTTACGGTAGAACAGCCTGTGGATTCCCCCCCCCCCACCAACCCCTTAGCGTCTTGTCAGAACATTGTCGCTGACCCCCACTCCCTTTGCCTCCTCCTTAGAAAAAGGAAAAAATAACATTTGAGTCAGTTAGAAGATGCTGCTGCCTGGAATACGTGTGTTCTGCCGGCTCTATGACGTTATGCACAGCGCTCACCCTTGGTATTAACCATCTCTTTTGTGCCTGAGATGGCCTTGAGAAAAAAGCCGTTCAGTTGTGACAGTTTGTATTTTTCCTAAGTGGTTGTAACTACGGCCCCGTTGGAAAGTTACTACTACACCGACCCAAATTTTGAACCTTTAAAGGGTGACAAAGGAGAAAGAGAAATAGTTATTAAAATTTGAATTGAGATCAGAATGCTGTGTTGCCTTAGGTCAAGAAATCTAAATAAGAAGTCAGTTTCTCCGCAGCACTGCCCACTTAAGAGACTCCGTTTTAGTACTTAGATTTTTTAAGTGGAGACTCCGTTGTGAGTATACTTCCAGCAGATTCATGTAACCGTAAATGAAGACACCTTCTCGAGAGGGTTGTAGAACATTCTGGATTTTAACGTTCGTGGACACAGGACATGCTCCTCGCTGTTTACAGATAATGCAACAACCTAAACAACAAAACTGGCTATAACTGTTGCTTTGGAAACTTTATCAAAGAAACAAAACTGTGTGAAAGTCTTGAAATCCCACTCACGGTTTCTGTTTTGCAGGCCATCGCAGATCTTTTCTCGTTTTGACTGGAGGTGATCCCCAGTCATCGTGGTTGACGGGATCTGTTCTTCTGATGGTGTTGGGGTGCCGAGTCCGGGTTCTTGCCCAGATCTCGACTCTCTAAATATAGTGTGCAAACTGAAAGAGAGCTTGCTGGTTGATCACAGTGCCTGTGGGATTGTGTTTAGGAAACCAGGAAGCCTTGTTGAGTTGTATTTTATTACCTTTAACACATCCAACGTGTGGGAAAATAAGTTAGGGAGTAGTGCTTTCTAGGAAAACTATTCATTTTACAAAAGAATTAATAACATCACTGTTTCAAATAGCATGCTTCCATCATGCTTTAAAATGAAACACTTTGCAGGGATGGAACTCCTGACTAAAATACAGGGCACACAGATGGCCTAAGTCAGCCTTACAAATCTAGTACTTTGAAGTCAGCGAGGTTGGTTGGTTGTTTTTTTTTTGTTTTTTTTATATTTTTTTGAGTTTTTATTTTTTTTAGAATGTATGTTATAGACCAGATACTGGAAAAAGAGGTACCTGAACTTTCGACAAGTTCCCAAGTAGAGGTAATGACAATTTTAAAAGAAGTACCAGTACGTTTGTTATAGCAGGAATATATTTTTACTCCTTCTACATCTTTTCATTTCTGTTTCAAATTTTTGAATGCCAGAAACCTAGCACCAGCTACAGGCAGTGATTCTCCTAAAGAAGGGAGAGTGGGGTGGGAGCTTTCGCTTTTTACATAATTTATTGTTGCCTAGTTGAAGCAAATACTGCTTTTGTAATTTTTTTTAAATAAAAGTTAATATGAGTGTTGTGGTTATTGGTATAACACGTCTAGACAGTTTCTTAAAAGTGCCCCAAGCCCAGTGAGAAAAATGATTCAAATGACTTAATCATGTTTACTTTTCAACTAGTTTTGCAAGTGGGTAGACACGAGAAGCCAAGGAATGCTTTTATTTTGCATGTGTGGCACGTCATTCTTTCACTTAAAGGATATTGCTATAGATTCCTAAATGTATCGTACCCAATTTGGAAATGATCAGAACAGTACTTTGAGTGTACAAACACTGACTCATACTGATCCAATACGTATATACTCTTTCTGTGGTACTGTCAACATCTGCTAAGAATCTTCATGTCGTGAAAACGAGTGTGTTAGTATTCTATGCTAATGAAGACATAGATGTTATGTCAGAGATTTGCGGCAGTGTTGTCATGGCAGAGGCTGTTGCTATCTTTTTCAAAATGCTGATTAGGAGAATTGTTGAGAGGAAAGAACTGTTAGTTCCCATGTTAGTTTTTCCAGCCACACCTTCACCAAGGGCCTGTGAGGTTTTGTGCTGTGATTAGCATCTACATCTGCTTTTTAAACAAGGCTATTTGCTCTTGGCAATTCTTAAAATCTAAAGTTATTCAAATTTTGTAATTTGTACTTCAAAATTTGTAATTTTGTAATTCATTTTCTTTCACAGCAACAGATAAGGCATAATCGAAATAACCTTTAGGAAATTATGAAATGCAGACACTTTGGCTTACGATCACCCTATTGAAGACCTGTAGTACCTTTTTAAAATCAATACCTGCCAGAAGATAGGGTAGTAACTAATTGGTCATGTTGACTAGGAAAAGAAGTGTTCCAGAAATGAATTTTCCAGAAAATTAAAAATTTTAACCGTTCAGAAACCAAGAATACTATCGTATAACAACAGTGTGTATCCAAAAGGACTCTTAAGGTGTCAAAAACTGTTACAGAGGCTCAAAAGAGTAATAAAGACAACTCTAGAACCAGATTTCCTAGATTCAGCCCCTGTCTGCACCACTAATACTAAATGAGCTAGGTACTTGATTTCAAATTATATATACATATATAATTTATACATTATTATATGTAATCATGTTTATAATTGTATGTTATATAAATATATCGAATTTGATGTATATAGAAATATACATAGTTTGTAAAATGATCTCCTTCCTGTCTGACTCTGGACTAGGATAAGGTGGATTGGAGTCTTAGAGCTCCATTCATATTCTTGGGTCCCTCTCCTGTACCTAGTCTACTAAGAAAGAGAACAAAAGGACAGGGAGTCTAGCCTTCAAATATAGTGAGTCTAGAACAGTACTAACTATATTTCCCATTATATTAGTCTCGATCAATCCTTTTTGGGAAAGACTTGATTTTTTTTAATATATCAGTGTCTTCCTCCCCCCAGTCTTTTCTTTCACTTCCTCTCATTTCCCTTCCTACCATTTCCCTCTCTGCCCTTAGGGAATGGCACAGACCTCTCACAACCTCTTCATCTTGGTAGGAAATCGGCCCTGGTAGTCCGAATGTGAGCTGGATGCAATTCTGTTTTACCTGGAACTAGACTTGGGTAAAATAATGAAATTGGAATCTTAATGTCAGAGACTTTTTTCCATTCCTTTCCTTTCTTCAGTTTTTCTACTCTTTGGTCTCCAGTTTTCTTGCCAGACTGGTACCTCATCAAGGAATGAATGTGACCTCAACAATAAGAGATTATTAGCATCATGGGTCTATAACCCATTCCCAAGAATGTTTACTTTTAATTAACATCCTGCTTTAAAACACATAGTTTTTCACTCTGAAAGAATGTACATCTAAAGGAACCGGGAAGGAAGGTTTTGCCCATTGAAGGGAAGGAATAGGAGAGACAGTAATACCAACATGACCATTACATTTGGCTGTGGGGGTGGACTTTCAAAGACTTGAAAGTTATACAGGACCGTTGGGAAAGGCCTTTGCTACACTTACAGGAAAAGACTCTATTCTGAAACACTGATAGCCACTTTCTTTGAATTCTAAAGCTATTGTTTTATGATAGTTCAATATGTAAAGTATATATTTAGTATAGAAACAAAACCAAAATCATAATTCAACCTCTTTGTTTTGAGGTCCATGTGCTATCGATCTTGTTATTAAAAATAGGTATATGCCACCCACATGTTAAGGATTTAGTTGTAAAATAAAGTCCTAGAAATGAAATTGCTGGGGTTTTTTTTCCTCTCATTAGAGATAGTAACATAATATATGCATCTTATGCTCTTTGCTCTCCCCCACCTCGCCCCCCTGGCACACACACAGTATATCTTGGAGGTCTTTTAAAGTCAAGTCATCTAGAATTGCTTCATTCTCTTTGTAAGGACTGCATGTTGTTCTAGTCTGTGGTTATACTACATTAACCCAGTCCTGCTGATGAGCACTGGGGTCGTTTTCTATTTTGTACAATTAGAAACAATGTTGCAGGGGTGCCTGGGTGGCTCAGTCCCTTGAGCGTTGGACTTCGGCTCAGGTCATGATCTCGTGGTCTGCCTGCGAGTTCTTGCCCCGCGTCGGGCTCTGTGCTGACAGCTCAGAGCCTGGAGCCTGCTTCACATTCTGTGTCTCCGTCTCTCTCTGCCCCTCCCCTGCTCATGCTCTGTCTCTCTCTGTCTCAAAATAAAAACATTAAAAAAAATTAAAAAAAAAACCACAATGTTGCAGTGATTATCCTTTCACATATGGCATTTCTGTGAGTACAGGTCAGCATTTAAGATGAAATCGTTGACTCAAAGGATTTGTGACTTTTTAATTTCAATCATTATTAAAAACTGCCCTCTCTATAGGTTGTAGTAATTTCTACTTCTTATGTATTTCTTGATCTTACTTCCTCACACTTCAGAACACTCCCTTGAGAAATGTGTAAGCAATGAATGACTATTTATCTACCTCCTCTTCAGCACAGCCTATTATTAAACTTTTGATCTTAAGCAATCTTTTAGGTGAAAAATTGTACCTCAGTGTAGCTAACTTTAAGTTTTATTGTGAGGTTGACCATTTTTCAGCCATTTGTATTTCCTTTTCTTTGAACTGTCCTTTGTTCATTTTTCTATCAGGTTGTTGTGGGTTTTCTTACCGATCTGTGGGAGTCTTCATGTATTCAAGAAATTTAGCCCCTTTGATCTAGGAGCTGCAAATATATTTCCTGATTTTCTGTTTGCTTTTGACTTTTTTATATGTTTATTTTTCCCATGTGAAAGTCTGTATTTTTATGTCATCAAATTTACCAGTCTTCTATTTTACGACTTCTGGGTTTTATGGCATTCTTAGGCCTAACTTCATTCCACGAGTGTTTTCTTCTAGCACTAATGTTTTTTGCTTTGTTTCTTTTTTTAATACTTACCTCTAATTTAAGTATGATTTATGGTTCCAATTTCACTTTTTTTTCTGAGTGGCTGTCTAGTTGTATCAAGATCATTCATTGAATAATCCATTTCTCCTCCATTTGAAATACTACCTTTTAATATAGTGAAGTCTCAAGAATAGTGTCTCTCAGGTATAAAAAAGAGTACTAAACTCTTGAAATCGGTGTTTTCCTAAAATACATTTTATTTAAATAATATAGTGAAGAAACGAAAAAGGGTAAACATTGAATTTAACCTTAATGTTTTGCCCAATATATTTTGTTTGAAATCTATGTAATTGGATCAGAAATTCAGCAGTTAGAAAGGCTAATAGAGTCATTGTTTTATATAAATGGCTGCATTTGTGCCAAGATGATGTATTGAATAGAAGGAATGGGGGGGGAGGGGTTTCTTGCATTTATTACAGGTTGTTAAAATCAAGACATGCATGTGGCCAGACCAGTGAATTGAGTGCCTCCCCTAGTGAAGTGTATAGTTAAAGCATTGCTATGTTCAGTATAGTGTGTTGGCAAGTATATCTGAATCCACATCTTAAGTTCTCCCAATAAAGATTTTCTTCAGTTTTGTCCAGCCTGCTTAATTTTTAAAAATCCACTCTGCTCAAAAGCTTTTCATTCACGTGGACCAGATTTTTTGAGTTGCTGCCACGTACCCTTCTCTGTCTGCATGCCCCCTCCCCTTTCATTTTCTTTAAAAGGAACATCCTGAAGTACCTTTGGAAGCAGCAGAGGGTACAAATAATATTTGTATGTAATTATATAAGCAAGGGTTAATATTTAGATGTGTAAACTTTAGGAATTTTTTTGTTTGTTTTAGAAACCAGATTGATAGGACATGAGCCTTAAAAAAAAAAAAGAGTTTGTTATTATTCTGGTTTTGTTTCTGTAACCACACCGTATTGGGGAAAATATGGACCCTTAACACCTCCTTGTCAGTTTTTGTTAACCACCCCACACTGTCATATCAAATACCGGATTCTAGTAGACTCCAGGGACAGGGTTCTAGATTCACTATGTCAAAGGGCAGAAAAACTTTATTTGTTAATTAGTTGAGCTTCTCTAAAATATAAGCAAAGTTGATAACATACTATAAATAAAAGATTTAAAGCAAACTCACAAAGTTAGTTTCTCAAATATTGTTTTACTCAGCCACAGAGAAAACATGCCCTGCAGTACTTTTCTCTTTTATGGATTTAAGTAACTACTTTTTATTTTTCATAGTATTTCTTCTCCTATTGTGTAGTGTTATTGTAGATGTAATTATAGTTACACTCCTTTCAGTTTAAGACATCTCGGCAGAGGTTAGTGCTTTTTCATTTCCTGACAAGATACACGGGGGTTGATGTTTTGGTTGGTTGAGTTTTGGATGTACAAACACATTGGTCTTATTTTGTAGCAGTGACAATCCACAGGGTTGGTTGCTATGTGCTGAACTTTCTGTTCCAGACTTTCTGCCAAGTACTTTATGCAAAACTTTGGTTTTAGTGAAACAGGTTTTATTGTTTTTAGTCTGTGTCGTATTATAAGCTCCCGTCAGCCATACGATGCAAACAGAGGAGTTGGTATGTATATATGGCCATGAAAACAAACCACCAAAACAAGTCTGTCTGTGTTCAACTGGTTGTTTTCCCTCCCATTCCCGTAGCCTCAGTTCATGTTGTTTACTGCTGAGAGGCCTAAGATGGTGTAATTTTCTTTTCTAGGAACTTGGAATTAGAATTCCTCGACCACTAGGACACGGACCAAGCAGATTCATCCCAGAAAAGGAGGTATGTTATTTGTGAAAGTACATAGTGAACTGTATGCTTTTAAGGAAAAGTTTTCACGACCCACGTCTTGGCATCTGAACAACTGTTGGACAACAACAGGTTTTACACAGAGTTGATCGCAGTTAATCATCATGCTTTGGCAGTGAATCTGTGGGATTAGAAAGCTGTTATAGTCATGTTGATTTCTAGTATTTCATGACGCTTTTCTAACACCCGTATTTAATCTAGGAAAGGCAAGACTTGTTTTTGACCAATGATACTTCATCTCTTTATATTTAGACGTTTAGGTAGGTGCATGCTCGTAAGCTGAGTTACTTGGTCTCTCCACAGGTTGGTATCAGTGCTAGATTTGATGTTTAATTCTAAATGTGTAAAAGCTCCTATGCTTTGTTTTCAAAGATAGTTTGATGTTAATTTTGGTTCTTCTTAAATTGAGAGTAGGCGTTATAAAGAAAGGGTAAAGGCTTTAGAGTCTGTTTGCAAGCTCTGCAAATTTGATAATCTAAATCTGCTTCTTTACTGGATTCTGGCCAAGTCTGCAAGCAGCCTGTCTAGATGGCCTTCAATGTTCGGCCTTTGTTGTTTATCTCCTACCTTCTACATAATGTGCAACTGTTTATTCTTCTGTCTTGCTGCCAGTTGAGTTAAATTTTCAGAATTAAAACCTTTCTCTCAAGCCAAATTTAACCTACTTCTAGATGACACTTAAAGAAAATATGTATGCGCTGCATTCTAACACCAATTTACAATTTATGTAACCATGGTTTTCCCCACTTTCATACAGATTCTCCAAGTGGGAAGTGAAGACGCACAGATGCATGCTTTATTTGCAGATTCTTTTGCTGCTTTGGGTCGTTTGGATAACATTACATTAGTGATGGTTTTTCACCCACAATATCTAGAAAGTTTCCTAAAAACTCAACACTATCTACTGCAAATGGATGGGCCATTACCCCTACATTATCGGCACTACATTGGAATAATGGTTTGTAAACATTAAATGAAAAATTCTTTTTGCCTCCTTCGTTAATTGTTTTAAGAAATGGTTAATGCTTTAAACACAGGGATGAATATTTATATTCTGGTTTCTAATTGGATTCCTGTTAGGTAGTATGTGGTTTTCCTCTTAATAAATAAGTAGACTCTCAAGTGTATCACTAAAAAGAAACGAGTATTTATATACTATTGAGAACCATTTTCCATTAAACGAGAATAAAGAACAACACAGGATCTATTCCACTATAATAAATCGTTCCATTGACATAAGTGGTGCTACTCCTGTTTGATTTGTAAATTATAGTGCATTATTTTATGGTTGGCACCTTAATTGAAGTTTGTTAATCCAAGGATCTGAAAGTTATATAAATACAATTCCTAAGGCTCAAATACTTTTATCAGACATTCAGTTTGTTCTTGGGATATTTCTGAGGTGCTTTCTATGGTGTGCGTGATTTTTTTTTAATATTTATATGAAACTACATTTCTCTGGTTTATGAAAAATATGCAAACAGACTAATCAAACCCCTGCTGTTTTACACATTATAAAGGAAAAAGATTCATAGTTGTTTAAGATTTTTTGAGATTTTAATATTTATACTTAGATCATTTTGTTTTCTCTTAAGGCTGCAGCAAGACATCAGTGTTCCTACTTAGTGAATCTGCATGTAAACGATTTCCTTCACGTTGGTGGAGACCCCAAATGGCTGAACGGCTTAGAGAATGCTCCTCAAAAACTACAAAACTTAGGAGAACTTAACAAAGTGTTAGCCCATAGACCTTGGCTTATTACCAAAGAACATATCGAGGTAAGTAGAAGTAATGTACCTAGAGTGTCACTTAAAAGAAGATTTTTTTTAAATAGACTTTAATTTTTAGAGCAATTTTAGGTTTACAGAAAAATGGCATAGAAAGCCCTGAGATTACCGAACCTCTCCCCTCAGTCTCTTTTATTAACATCTAGCATTAGTATGAAAACATTTCCTGTAATTAAAGAATCAATATTGATCTATTAACTATTAACTAAAGTGTGTGGCTTACATTAGGGTTCGCTCTTTGTGTCGTATAGTTCTGTGGGTTTCGACAAATGCTAATGTCATCTGCCCACCATTACACCATTATACAGAATAGTGTCACTGCTCTAAAAACCCTCTGGGCTCCACCTATTCATCTCCCTCCCCTTCTCCCTAAAACTCTACAACTAGCGATGTTTTTTCTGTCTGTAGGTTTGCCTTTTCCAGAATGTTACATAGATGGAATCATACAGTATGCATCTTTTCACATGAGCTTCTTTTACTTAATCAGTATGCATTTAAGGTTCCTCCATGCATTTTCCTGGCTTAACGATTCATTTCTTTATTACTGAATATAACACACCAATGTATGGAGCTACCATAATTTGTTTGAAAACCATCTTGGGTTACTTCTGGCTTTGTGCAATTATGAGTAAAGCTTGCTATCAACATTCACATGCAGGGTTTTTTTGGCGAACATAAGTTTTCAACTAGGGTAAACAACTAGGAATGTGATTGTTGGATTGCATGGTAAGCCTCTGTTTAGCTTTTTAAGAAACTAGGAAGCAGCCTTCCAAAGTGGCTGTAGCAGTTTGCATTCCCACCAGCAGTGAATGAGGATTCCTATTTCTCTACATCCTTACCAGCATTGGGTATATCAGTGTTTGGGATTTTGGCCATTCTGATAGGTGTGAAGTGGCATCTTGTATATCTTTTTTTTTTAATGTTAATTTATCTTAGAGAGAGAGAGAGACAGAGCATGAGTCGGGGAGGGTCAGAGAGAGGAAGACACAGAATCCAAAGCAGGCTCTAGGCTCTGAGCTGTCACCACGGAGCCCGACACGGGGCTCGAAATCACCGACCGTGAGATCATGACCTGAGCCGAAGTTGGATGCTAAACCGACTGAGCCACCCAGGCGCCCCTTGTATATCTTTTTAAAATGCCATTTAAATTAGTGCCTTCTGGTTCTATTTATTAATAGAATAAAGGTAAATTGACATTCTCTAAAAGTATCTACCATGCAGTAGAAATTTTTAAAAATACAACATATTTTTGGGCTTCTCTTCTACTTCATAAAACATTTTCAATACTATTATATAACTGAAGCATCTTATTAACATATAAGATCTGAATATGATTAATGTAGTATCTATTATATTGTCTGCTAATGCAAAATTACACGGGATTATAAAACAAGTAATGAAGGGGCACCTGGGTGACTCGGTTGGGCGGTCAACTTCGGCTCAGGTCACAATCTCAAGGTTCGTGAGTATGAGCCCTGTGTTGGGCTCCATGCTGACAGCTCAGAGTCTAGAGCCTGCTTTGGATTCTGTGTCTTCCTCTCTCTCTGCTTCAGATTCTGTGTCTCCTTCTTCAGATTCTGTGTCTCCCTCTCTCTCTGCCCTTTCCCCACTCGCACTCTGTCTCTGTCTCTCAAAAATAAATAAATGTTAAAAAAAAATTTTTTTAAAAAACAAGTAATGAAGCAGAAGGGATATGATATGTAAGGCTTTGAAGAATTGTAGACTTTACCTTGAACATAATTTTAAAATTAATCTGATGATTTAGGAATATGCAGAGTCAAGTTCAAACTACTGTCTTCAGAATTCCTTGAGAAAGCTTGATAATAAAGAAAAACACAGGCATATTTTGTAGAGTAGCCTCCACTTTAAATACAGATTTATTACATTTAGATTGAGACTTTGAACTAACAACAGTTAAAGCATTCAAAGTCCAGCATCTGAAATATGGCAACTACTTTTAAACAAAAAGCATTCTATTACATTTTTAAATCAGGATTTTGGAAAATGAAATAATAATGAATATGTCATTATCAGGTTCTGTTAAGCTCTATTTGTAAATACATAATTCATAAGAAATTATATTAGCAAATTCTGGGTTCTCAAATTATTGTACCCGAGGTTTTATACAGTAAGTACTGTGTTTTGATTTTTTTAAGCTTATTGATTTATTTAGATAGTGAGCACATGCGTGCACCTGCACACATGAGCAGGCGAGGGGCAGGGAGAGAATCTCAAGCAGGCTCAACACTGCAGGCTCAATGCAGGTCAGCTCAGAGCCTGATGTGAGGCTCAAACCCATGAACCATGAGATCATGACCTAAGCCAAAATCAAGAGTCAGATACCTAACCAACTGAGCTAGCAGGCACCCCCTAATCCTGTTTTAAATAGATTAAATACCAAGATGAACTATTTACTTTTACCAACACCGTAGCCAGTATAAAAATATGTTCTCTCTCTCTCTCTTTTTTTTTTTTTTCTTAAGGGACTTTTAAAAGCTGAAGAGCACAGCTGGTCCCTTGCAGAACTGGTCCATGCAGTGGTTCTCCTCACACACTATCATTCTCTTGCTTCATTCACATTTGGCTGTGGAATCAGTCCAGAAATTCATTGTGATGGTGGCCACACGTTCAGACCTCCCTCTGTTAGTAACTACTGCATCTGTGACATTACAAATGGCAATCACAGTGTGGATGAGACGCAGGTCAACTCAGCAGGAAATGTTTCGGTAAGTGTCTATCATTTATTACAGGATTATCTATCATAAGACTAATAATAATTGCTGCTATATTATTTTTCATGGGATTTCTTGGAAAACCCTCCCTGTTAAGTCCATAGAGGTATTAAGCCCCTCTACCTGTTCATTCAGCAAGTATTTATGGAATGCCTCTAAATGCTCAGCCATAGTTTAGTGCTAAGGGATGTATAAAATTATAAGACCCTCTAGGAGGTTACACTCAAGTAACGACCAGCATGTGCCCTATGAGAGCCAGCTAGTATTGAATGGGTGCTGCAGTGACATGAGGGGAGGCTGAGACCATGCAGACTCCATGATGCTGATCACATTCTTTTCCTCCCTTTTTTTTTTTTTTAAATTTTTTTTAACGTTTATTTATTTTTGAGAGACATAGAGGCACAGCGTGAACAGGGGAAGGGGCAGAGAGAGAGGGAGACACAGAATTGGAAGCAGACTCCAGGCTCTGAGCTGTCAGCACAGAGCCCGACGCGGGGCTCGAACTCACAGACCGTGAGTTCATGACCTGAGCTGAAGTCGGCCGCCCAACCGACTGAGCCACCCAGGCGCCCCTCTTTTCCTCCCTTTTGCGTAAAATGAACAGGCAGGTTTCTTAATTATCTTTTAGAAGAGTTAATCAGCCTTACCTAGAAATTTCTTCTTTTAAAATTCTTTTTCATGTTGAACTTGGCACAAATATATATATATATATAAGTGAAAGTAAATTTATTAACATGGTTTCACTTCTATTCCTTCCCTGGCTTTTATATTTTCTCAATTTTGTTATTCCCTTGAAACAGATTAGAACAAGTTGAATTTTCTATAAGCAGATTTTAATTCCTAAATATGATGAGTCAAAATCACCTTCGCATTCTTTTGCTATAGTGAAAGTGTTTCCAAAGAGAAATCACAGAAACAGCATCACAGTCTTCTGAATACTTTGCTTGCATAGATTTTCTCAGTTATATTATTCCTTTGAAACAGATTCGAACAGGTTGAATTACCTTTAATATATATATATATAATCTCCTAACCTCCTTGAGCCTCTGTTCTTTCATGTCTAAATAAAGGTCAAATATAAGATTATTTGAGGTTTAAATGAAATGTCTCTAAAGAAATAAAACACCTAGTACAGCTGGTATTTATCAGGTGCTGAATAAGAACTTGCATTTACATACGGTGAGATTAGCACATGAAGGAAAATAATTTTCCCAGGATTGATCACTGCTGTGCTCAAGGCCCAAGACCTTCACAGTTGCACACTGTTGAGCTACCTGGATTAATGTTATAGGCCATAATATTGGCCACTGATCATTTATTAAAACTTTTATGAGATGGTCTAAGGGAAAATATATATCAGTTGCTAGGATTCTTGGAGTTGGATTGTTGTCCTTCCCCACCTCTGATTTAGTTCAAGGCTGAAGAAAATGGATTGGGGATAGTCTTACAATGCCTTTGGAAGGGCCAGAACTTGCCTTAAATCTTCCTCAGCCACATAAGTATTTTGTCTGTTAGTGCTTGAGAGAATTTGAATGTAGGATGGGTTCAACTACACAAAAGGAAAATATATTTACCACTTTTTAAAATATGAAGTGAAGAGGCCACCTCTTAGCACTAAAATGGTATGTAGTACATGAACATGCCTTGTTTCATTACAGAAAATTCCAAATTTTGTACTTTTTGTGTGGGCATATAGAAAGGCAAGAATGCTTTCCTGAATAGGGGATGAATGAGCAGTAGCTTTAGTTTGTTTGTATGTAGGTACAGTTGAAGCAGTAGGTATGTTATGTACTCTGGACTACTTAGAAGTAGGTTTTTGAATGTAACAAGATGAGTCAACCTGAGTTGTAATATTTTTTGGGAAATCAGTTCATTACAAATCGTGGCTGTAAATATCGTACTGTAAATGTTTTATGGTTTTTCTCTAATAAAACTTGGGGTAAAGGGTAAAATAAAAAATAGCTCAAGGCTAAAAAAGTACTTGACTGTTTCTAGTTATCCCTTTATTAGATGAGATTAGTAGTAAATAAATAGAAATTTTAAATTTCTCTAGTAAAGTCCCTGAGTTGGCTATTTGAAAGGTTTTTGGCCCACACGGAGAGTCCTTGTCAGTGAGCTAATATAGTTTATTCTTTAGGTACATATCAGATGTCTGACTCAGTTGAATTCAGATACAAATGGTAAAAAAACAAAAAATTTCCTCACACAGTATTAACATTTTAATATCAAAATGAAGTGCCTTTTTTTTTTTTTAACACTAACAACTTTAATAGGTTTTTCAAGGAGCAAAAGAAATGTACTTTATTTCCTTTCCCTCTTCAGTGTAAATCTATCAAGAATTGTCTTTCATAAGAATACTTAAAATTTGGGCTGTTTTAGAAGAAGGTAGATACACAAAATAGCTAATATAATGAAGGATAATGTTGACAGAAACCTTGATTATTTTTTTTTTAAATAAACCTTGGATCATCCTTTTCAGTCCTTATTTGGCTACCAACTCTGGCTTAGGACTAATTAAGGAGAACTATGTACCAGAAGAATCTTTAATATATCATAGAAACACTTTCCATCATGAAATTGTGAGAGAAAGTAGTCACTGGAGCGTGCTTTGGTGTAACTGTTTGGATCATATGAAAATATAAAGCACCAGTAATGTAGATTATTTGTCTCTTAATGTAGAATTATCCTGGCAAGATTTCTGCAACAAATATTTTGCAAATATCTACTATGTGCCAGGTACTATGCTGGGCTCTGAATACATAACTCGTAACTTAGACAGGTCCCCGTCCTTAGGAAGGTTTGGTCTGAGGGAGGCAGGCATTAAACCAGTATCATGCAATAACAATTACGAATTGTATCTGGTGCCCTGAAGGAACAAGCAGAATGCTGTGTGAGAATAATTGGGGTGGCAAGGTTTGGGATGGGGGACAGGACAGGAAAAGCAAGTAAGCTGACACGTGAAGGGCCAATGGGTGTAAACCAGGAAAAGAGTCTAAGAGTAGGGGAAGAACATAGCAAAGATATTTATAATGAGGAAAGCATTAGTTTTGTGTTTAAACACTAAGATTTGAAATTGGAAGATTTCTTACTGTTTTCTAAGATAAATTCCACAGATTTGATCCCACTTTCACAGTAAGGATGCAGCAGGGTATAGAAGCATGTATTGTTTGGCTAGTTCAAGTCCACTGGCCAGTCCTCATGTGTCAGACCTGCTACTACAGATGTCACTGCTCTAGTCATCCCAGCAAGTGACAGCTGCCAACCCCATTTGCAGAGGTCAGCTGGAGAATTCCAACCCTGTAAGGACACATTTCATTCTTAATTGGTAAATTCAAGCCGATTACTATTAATTTGAAGATGATAGACATGTGTTGATAGTGTCCCCAAATGTGCATAATTGAAGCAAAACCGCTTATACTTTGTATCTTATTTAAGCCATTCTAAGTTGACAATTAGTGTTAAATTTTAATTCTTAGAACTTGGCACTAACAGTAATGACATTACTAACTTTATAAGGTGAAAATATTATAATATGTTCTTAAAGTAATTATTTTAAAATCTATAGACCTATATATGTACACCAAAATAATTTGGTTCATTTTTATTCATCATGTACATTAAAATTATAAGATCTATTTTTCCTATATTCTGTTGTCTCATAAGAATTTGTTTCTTAAAAGAAAATTTTTAAATTTCATTCTTTGTCTGACATATGCAACATTAATTATATTTTCTCTTCAGGTAAGTGATTCCTTCTTTGAGGTTGAAGCCCTCATGGAAAAGATGAAGCAGTTACAGGAATGTCGAGATGAAGAAGAGGCAAGTCAAGAAGAGATGGCTTCACGTTTTGAAATAGAAAAAAGAGAGAGCATGTTTGTCTTCTCTTCAGGTAAAAGCAATCATTACATAGTCAACAAAATTTCTATTGCTTAAAAAAAAGAGCCCCGCTTTATTTAGAAAATTTTATTTTTTTAATGTTTATTTATTTTTGAAAGAATTCCAAGCAGGCTTCATACTATCAGCACAAAGTCCAACTTGGGGCTCGATCTCAGGAACCATGGAATCATGACCTGAGCCAAAATCAAGAGTTGGATGCTTAACACAGTGAGCCACCCCGTGGGGATGAGAATTTAGATAAAAGTTTTTATCTTTGTTTTTAATCTTTACTCTTTTAATTTTATTAGAGAATTTAAATAAAAGTTTTAAAGCATCAATCCAAATATGTCTTTCCTTTTAGAGAAGCCCTTATTGCATAGGTGTTCCTACGGACAAATAAAGCAGGCAACCTAGAAAAAGAAGTTGTAGTATAAATTGCACTAGACTAAAAGAGGACATTTGATTTGGGTTTTTGTACTAAAATCACTGCTAATAAGCTTTGTGAATGTAAGTCACTTAACATATGAATGCTCTTTTTTCTCTTCTTTAAAATTAGGAAATTGGGGGTGCCTGGGTGGCTCAGTTGGTTAAGTGTCTTGACTCTTGAGTCTGGCTCAGGACATGATCTCGCAGTTCGTGATATCAAGACCCAAGTCAGGCTCTGCACTAATGGTGCAGAGCCTGCTGGGGATCTCCCTCTCCCTTTCCCACTCACGTACTCTCTCTAAATAAATAAATAAACATTAAAGAAACTAAATAAAATTAGGAAATTGAGTTCATAAAGCCCTGAGATTACTTTTTAGCTTTAAAATACAATGATTTGTGAAGTGGAACTATTTATAGACAACTGACAACAAACTTAAATCCTTTATGTTTGGCCTTTATATACAGGTTTTAGGATTTAATATATAAATCAGATAATTTACAGGAAAAATAGTTCTTTGATAACAGAGTTAAAGAGTATATGTGTTAAAAGCACCAAGTTTCCTAGTAGCAAAGAAAAAATCAGTTTTTTTTAATGTTTGTTTATTTTGAGAAAGCGGGAGAGATCCTGAGCAGGCTCCTTGCTGTCAGCACAGAGCCCAGTTTCACAAACTGTGAGATCGTGACCTGAGCGAAAATCAGGAATCAAATGCTTAACTGACTGAGCCACCCAGGCACCCCAGAAAAAATCAAATTTGTATAAATGAAGGTTGAGGGGGCACTTGGGTGGCTCAGTCTGTCGAGCAGCTGACTTTGGCTCAGGTCATGATCTTGCTGTTTGTGCGTTCGAGCCCCATCTCGGGCTTTGTACTGACACCTCGGATCCTGGAGCCTGCGTCAGATTCTGTGTCTCCCTCTCCCTCTGCCCCTCCCATGCTTGCACTCTGTCTCTCTCAAAAATAAATAAACGTTAAAAAAAAATTAAAAATAAATGAAGGTTGGATGTTATCATGCTTCTCCTTAAGGAAAAGTTTTTGTTTCTATTTACTTCAAACAAACATGAAAGCAATCCAGAAAGGCTTAGAGCAGTTCAGGAAACACTGTAAAAATGATTCACCATTCCAGTATTGTTTCTAGGACCCTTTAGGTGTTAGATCATATTATATATTGTAGGACATTAATATTTAACCAGAAATCATTCAAGTGCTGAAGTATATAACACATCAATGATTTATCACCATAAAGATGATCCAAAAGGATGTTCAAACTTTGGGTACATGCTTTTCAGTAGAACTGGGGACACAGAGGGTATAGGAAAGAGGAAAATGCAAAGCATAAAAAATTCAACCATGAATATTTTTATAACAGAGAATCTAATTCCATTTACTGGTAAGTAAACTATTTCTCTTTACGGCTTTAAGACTTCAGTTGATTACTCACTGTCAGAGAAAGGGCTATCCTGTTTTTATTTGTTACAGGTGAAATGAATTTTAACTACCATTCTGTTTTTGAAAAGGTTTGAGTGTTTTTTTTTTTTTTAAATTATTTCAGATGATGAAGAAGTTACACCAGCAAGAGATGTATCTCGTCACTTTGAGGATACTAGTTATGGCTATAAGGATTTCTCTAGACATGGGATGCATGTTCCAACATTTCGAGTCCAGGTAAAATTGCACGTGACTAGTTAGAAATATCTCAGTCTGATTTAAAATAAGAGTCCCCTGGATTTGAGAATTATAGAATGTTGAAGAAATAACTTTTCTTTACCAGGCAATTCTCTTAAATATATTTATTTTATTGTTAAAGTTCGTAAATAAGTTCAGAAATCAAAACACATTAACCCGTAAAACTAATTACAATAGTGGGTTAGGTTCCCAGATGGTGTGCCAAAACACAAGTTCATAATATATCTAAACAATGAATAGTAGCATTTATAGCATTGGTTTTTCTCCTCCTCTCCTATTGAGCCCTAGTGTTAAAGTGAGGCCCTGATATGCACCAGGCCTGAGTAACAAGACAAATGTCCCCGGCATCTCAAGCATTATGTGTATGTGAGGAGAGGGAAAGAGGATGAAAAATTCAAAAGTGAAAGATGTGCTTTATTTATTCATTTTTAGGGAGAGTAAGTTTTTGCTTGTTTTGTTTTCTTTATAATTTGGGTGAGTTCTTACAGATAGCATAGACAATAAATCATGACAATTACAGTATCCTAATTCCCTGTGAAATATGTACTGAATGTTATTTGAAGCAATGAACATTTTCGAGGGTTTTAAATTATTTTTTTTTATCTTTTTTTAACGTTTTTATTTATTTTTGAGAGACATAGAGACAGAGCGTGAGCAGGGGAAGGGCAGAGAGAGAGGGAGACACAGAATCTGAAGCAGGCTCCAGGCTCTGATGAGCCATCAGCACAGAGCCTGATGTGGGGCTTAAACCCACAGACCATGAGATCATGACCTGAGCTGAAGTCGGCCGCTTAACCGACTGAGCTACCCAGGCGCCCCTCGAGGGTTTTAAATTAAACCTTGAGGGGCACCTGGGTAGCTCAGTCAGTTGAGCTGCTGATTTCAGCTCAGGTCATGATCTCATGGTCTGTGAGTTCGAGCCCCGCATCGGGCTCTGTGCTGATGGCTCAGAGCCTGGAGCCTGTTTTGGATTCTGTGTCTGCCTCTCTCTGTCTCTCAAAAATAAATAAATGTTAAAAAAAAATTAAAAAAAAATTAAACCTTGAGAGGATTCGCATAAATAAATGTTATTCAAAATTACTTAACAGTTCTCAGAGTGAATAAAATTAGTGATGTGGGGAGTAGAATTATTTTTGGTAGACCCAGTTTCTTTAGCTTTGAAATCATGAACTTTGAAATACACATGAAAACTTCTTCAGTATAATTCTGTATATATTGAGTCTGCAGAAACTTAGGGACCTAGCAGTCCTCTAGGATACTAGGCTCCTCCTTTGTTTTTGCTTGGTTGGAGGCACTATGCTAAAAGTGCTTTGCAAATATATCGCAGGAGCAACAGTAGCTATATTCTCTGGTTCCACAGTAAAAGTTGAGAATCGTCAATTAATTAACAAATATTTATTCTGTGCTCTAAGCTTTGTAAGACTGCTTCCAATCCAGTCCATTAATAGAAACATACTGCAGCATAACTGTATTTCTTAAACAGTCTATTGTATAAATATTTAATTTAGACAGGTCAATATTTATTCAGATGAGTTGATATTCCCAACTCCCTCAGTTATTGTGAGGGTCCAATGTTAAGTAATAACTATTTTATCAAAATTGTGAAAATTCGAGAACTATAAAATTGTGTTTCTTTGTTAAAGGGATGAAGATGTTTGCAGGGACAAAAATTAGGCACAAGGAAGAGTTATAGAATATTTCTACTTAATAGTGTAATCATGTCATGAAATGCAATAGATTAGAATTGAAGAGATCATATGTGTTGGAAATGTTATGGTGGAAGTTAGGATTTGTGAGATTTGAATGGTCCAAAAGCAGGGGCATTGTAAAGCAGAGGAGATTGTAGGGGGACAGAATGAGGGGAAGGGATCATAAAGAGAAATTGGCGGGGCTGCTGAGTGCTTCAAGCAAAGGATTCCTACTTCTAATTAGTGTGTTGCGAGTTTAAAATTGGTCAAGTTTGTAGGTTTTGACCAGAGTAATAACATATCAAAGAGGTGTTTTCAGGAAAATGAATATGAGAGCAATGGAGAAGTAGTGTAGGGGCTTATTTTGCTTGAGGTAGAAAGAAAGGAAGCAGGGAGATTTAGTGTAAGAAAACTAATTAGGAGACTCAGTTAATGGTAAGAATCAGAAGGTAGGAGGAAAAGGAGTGAGTGATGGTTATGTTGAATTAAAAATTTACAAAATTTGAGGACTATTTGAATAGCTGCCGCGATGGAAAAGGGAGAGAGGACTCCCAAGATGGGTCGCCTCTGGATGCTGAATGAGGAGACAGAGAAAGCTGAAAACGGGCAGCCTGTGCGCAAGAGAGGAGTTCCACTGCTTTTTAAGCTCACTGAGTTACAAAAGGTTTACATGCTGCAGAGAACATACTAGAAAGGCAGTGGATTCCAACTGCCAGTAATCTCACCTATGTCTACTGCTCTGCTATATGAACTACACTTGGCAACATTTTAATTATTTACATTTGTTCTGTTCTCTGTATTTAGGACTATTGCTGGGAGGACCATGGTTATTCTTTGGTAAATCGCCTTTATCCAGATGTGGGACAGCTGATTGATGAAAAGTTTCACATTGCTTACAATCTCACTTACAATACCATGGCAATGCACAAAGATGTCGATACCTCAATGCTTAGACGGGCGATTTGGAACTATATTCACTGCATGTTTGGAATAAGGTTAGTCTGTTTTCTTATGTTTACAAAGAAATAATTTTCCTTTGAGCTTAACTATTCAGGTGCCTGGAACATATATACACAGAGATGCACTACAAATATATATATATATATATATATATATTTGTGTGTGTATATATATATATATATATTCAAAACCATCCCTTCCCCAATAGCTTATTTTTATGCCACTTATGAGCCAAAGAACCAATTTAATGCAGCTTGGTTTATTTCCTCTCTCCCAGCTAGGCAGAAGGGAGAGTTAGGGACATTGTCAAGAGTTAAATGACAAATGCCTCCAGGGACAGGGGAGGGCAAGCAAGCTTGTCCTAGAGCATAGAGGAAAAAAGTTTATCACCAGACATCTTTGGTATCTTTTCTCTTTGTATCATCTCCTACCTTCTTGGAACTTAGTGCCCTCCTGGCTATTCTCAAGTTTCTTCTGAAGACTTTCATGTCCTGTTAGGTATTCAGCCATATTATGTTACAGGAGAAATGCAGCCATTATATGCTACCTTCTAACATATGCACAGAAACGCTGTGCTATAGAACTTTCTGATTATTTCAATAGCTGTAAAATCAGGCTTTCTCTTGCTATTCATTTTATCGTGACCAGACTATTTACTTAACCTCCAGAATGGTGGTAGAACCAGCTTTGCAAGAGCTTTTTTCCTTTTCCACTGAAAACCAAATAAGCGACTTCAGTCCCTGGATGTTCTAGAAACTATCACCCAGAGGGCAGGGCAAACACTGGTGACTGTAACCATCTTGGCTTAACGCAGAACAGTTATCCTAAGTGTAGACACTGTGAGGCTGACTATAAATCATCCTTCTCTCTGGAATAATCATCTGCCAATTACCACCATTTTTTTCTCATCTGATCCCAGAAACTCCTAGAAACCTGGGGCGGGGGCGGGGAGGAGATAATTGTTGTTTTCATTTACACAAGTGGATTATGATCTATATATCATGCAGTAGTAACCAGTAATAAATATTTTTGTGGAATTCTTAAAATTAACAAATACTCACATTCTGTTTCCACAGTTTCCCCAGTGTGATTGCTTCGGCACTGGCAAATTTTCTGTTCATCTCCCTAACTTCTCTGTTTCTTACCCCTTTATATTCACTTATTCACCTCCAATTAAACATCATAAAGCAGTTATTTTTGTGAGATAGCTGCCTATGCAGGGAGGGAAGAAGAACCCAGCATTTGCTATTTAATAATGTCCATACTTTCAAAAGAAATCAAACTATATGTTGAAAATATATAATTCTCACTTTGTCTTTTAACAGATATGATGACTATGACTATGGTGAAATTAACCAGTTATTGGATCGTAGCTTTAAAGTTTATATCAAGACTGTTGTTTGCACTCCCGAAAAGGTTACCAAAAGAATGTATGATAGCTTCTGGAGGCAGTTCAAGCACTCTGAGAAGGTATGTACCTACTGTGGTTTGTTCTGTAACTTAGCAGTGATTCTTATTGTTCTTCGTCTAATGGCTCTTACATCTTTTCCGTCCACTTCTTCCAACCCAGAGAAGAACGTTCCAGCACAGCTGTCTCTGGTATCCTTTGGAAGGGAATCTCATTTTGGTGCTAGAGTAAAAGAATAAAGATAAGGCAGACAGGTGGCTGGCCCCGCTTCAGAAGGGCTGGCGTGGCTACCACTGCTTGGGAGAATTGTTTACAGATAGAAATGTCTAGTCTGGTCTTTGAACCATCTTTTTTAAACTATTAAGTGATGATTGGCAGGGGACATCTAGATTTTCTGAAATATAACAAACTTCTAGTAAGAGATGTAATCAAATATAACCTCAATATCTATCCAAAAAGAGCATTAGATGGCTTTCATTTTGAGACAGACTAATCAGTTATTCAGTGGCACAGAGAAAATGTACTTTTTGGGGGGATACTAGCACTGAAAAACTGGGAATGCTTACAACCCTGCCTTAAATGATGTGTGTTTTATGTTCAGGTTCATGTTAATCTGCTTCTTATAGAAGCTAGGATGCAAGCAGAACTCCTCTACGCTCTGAGAGCCATCACCCGCTATATGACCTGATGCCTTTCCTCCATTAAAGACGATGGAATGATCAGCAGATATAGTCTTCAAGGGGAAGGTACTAAGCCCCAGGACCAATGGTAGATAAAAGAATTCAGAAATCCATTGTGCCATGATTCCTTTAGTTTCTGCTATGTTACTGTGGAAATACTGCTGCTGGCACGAGCAGCGAATGCTTGGCAGCTTCAAGTGTAGAGCTGTGAAGAAGGGCTGCCGTTCACAGTGTTTTGCTTTTTGACAGTACAAGATGCTGTATAACTGTTTTAATACAGCAAACAGTAGCTCTCCAAATCCTGTTGCTTTTATGTTAAATAAGATAACAAGAATTGGAGCATGCAAAGAATGGGAGTTGGATAATGACATAAGCTTTTTATACATAAAGAATTTTAGATCCTGGTGCTGCTATTTCTGCTGGTGGAATGAATAGAGTGGCTGTTCCAGTTAAGCTATTAGTAATAAAAGTGAACACTGCTACTATCTGAGCCTACATACATAATTTGCGTGGTTTCGAATTAAACTTGCATATGTGTTAATTTTTTTGCATCTAAAAAAGCATAGAATTACTACAGCTCGGCAAAGACCATTTCTTTCATTATAGTTTTTTTTTTTAATTCAGCTATTGGATGACATTAAATTACAGTGGTATTCTTAAAAGATGTTCTTCTAAAAGCAATCTTAAATGAAAGTGTGTAGATTGTAAAAACAGCTAGCTATCTTTTGAGATGCTGTTTCCCAAGATTCTCTAACACTGGAGGGCAGCCGTCTTGGGCAGTATTTTGTTTCCAGCACTGAAGTTGTGGGAAGTGTTGCTGTGACTGCTGCGCAGTCCCAGGTGCATTCTGCCCCTGCCCGCCTCATGATCCCCACTTTAAAGATTGTGCAGCTCTTTAAAAATAAAGCTGGAAAATATTTTTAGTCAGGTTATCAAATTTGATTTACAAAAATGCTAACTTTGAAATGCAAAAAGATTTGGAAAAAATGTATTAAGTACTTTGTATTCTGGAAGCGTGAATTGCTTTTGAAGTCTGTCAGTATTATTGGTATTTTTCAATAAATCATTTTTCTCCAATTTTATGTGTGGTCTTATAAAAAATTAGGACTTCATAATCAGTTACCATTCTGAATTTCTACTTACTTTTATTAGCCAAATGGATTCACACTTAAATAATGCTGTCATCAGATGAGACTATTAAATGGCAAACTCGATGCCATTTTAAAGGTAACAAAGAAGAATGGACTTTCATGATCTTATATGGCCCCATGCCTTGTCCCTTTTGAACAGACAAATAAGAATTGTTAGAAACAGGGACACATGGTCCAACCCCCACATTGAGTGTACAGATTACTTAAAATCCTTTAAAAAAAAAAAAAAAACAGGAAGGATTAGAGTGACAACAGGACAAAAAAATGATACTGTCAAGTAGAAATAGCTCTAGATTTAAAACTGAGGGTTATTGGAGGGGTGTTGGGTGGGGGGATGGGCTAAATGGGCAAGGGGCATTAAGGAAGACACTTGTTGGGATGAACATTGGCTGTTACATGTAAGTGATGAATCATTAAATTCTATTCCTGAAATCAAAAAAAAAAAAAAAAGGATGTCAATGTCTTATTTGATAGTGATAAACACACCTTATTGCTTGAAAGACCCTGCAAGTAGCATAAGTGGATTTAACAAATTGTAACTTTGTCTTTACAATAAAGATTTGCCACCAAATATTTTATAGTATGTATACATAGCTATAGTTTAAATCCTGGAACTTTATAAGTATATATTAAAATTAAAATGCACTACAAATAAACAATTTTATCATCCATTTTAATGGACTTCAAGGAACTAAATAAAAACAATCTAAAACAAAGCTTGCTAAAGGAAGGAAATAAAGTTTAGAGCAGAAATAAACAAAATGGACTATGAGAGGGGAGAGAATTAAAACTAACAGTTGTTTGATGGGCACCTGGGTGGCTCAGTTGGTTGAACATCCAACTTCAGCCCTTGTCATGATCTCGCAGTTCATGAGTTTGAGCCCCACGTTGGGCTCTGTGCTGACAGCTCACAGCCTGGAGCCTGCTTTGGATTCTGTGTCTCCCTCTCTCTCTGCTCCTGCCCCACTCATGCTCTCTCTCTCGCTCAAAAATAAAAATAAACATTATAAAAAACCAGTTGTTTGAAAAGATCGACAAAATTGTCAAACCCTTGACTAGATTAAGAAAGAAGACTCAAGTCACATCAGAAATGAAAAGGGGATAGTACAACTAATATAACAAAAAAAGTATTAGAATACTCTGAACAACTCTATGCCAACAAATTGGGTAACCTAACCAAATCAAAAACCCCTGAGCAAAGCCCAGGATCAGATAGTTTCACTGGAGAATTCTACCATTTAAAGGAATTAACACCAATTCTCAAACTCTTTTTCAAAAAACTGAAGAGGTGTGAACCCTTCCAAACGCATTCCAAGGCCAGCAGTATCCCAATACCAAAGCCAGACAAAGACATTACAGGGAGGAGCTTAAGAAGATAGTGGAGTAGGAGGACCCTGACCTCACTGTATCCCACACTTTCAGATAGGTACCCACATCTGAAGACTGGCAGAGCAAATTCCACAACTAAATATAGAGAATCAGCTACATCGAAAGACGGAGGGAGACTGCCCACAGCGGGGAGGAAGATGTGTGTGCAGAGAAGACACAGAAATAGGCCCTCACACCAGCAAGCTCACGCAGGGACTAATCCCCATAATGTTTGACTTTAAAAACTAGAGGGGCTGAATTTCGTGAGGTGGTAAAATCAGTAGGACTTGGAACCTGGAGCTTTAAAAGTCAGCTGACTTAGCACTGGGCAACCCAGGAGGCTAGGTACTAGCTAGGTCACCACCCTTAAAGAGACAGCAGCCTACATGGAGAGGCAATATAAAAATGGCAGTTTACACAACACTGGGGGCAAATGGGAGACAGATCTGTTCATATGGATTTTGGAGTGTGTTAGGGGATGTCACTGAAAACGAGGCAGCTGGCAAGTGCCATTTTCCTATCCTGCCCCCAGCATAAACATAGAGCCACCTGTGGGAGGGGGGCTGCACAGATACCTGCTACAGGGCACTGTACCCACAAGTTCTCCTGAGTACTTGCCCACTCCAAGCCTGCTAGCCTCAGCCCTGGGCTCAAGGCAAATTTTGTGAAGCCACATGAGTGCCCCTCCCAGCCAGCAAGCGCATGACTGCCGATGCACATCAGGCCCAAGTTGCACACTCTGTCCGGGTGGGCATCCCCAGACACCTTCATGTCCTGGCAGGCCATGCCCACCCATCTTCACACGCCATTCCCAGCCTCACACCCCTGGCCTCCATGGCATGCAGCCTTCAGTGCCACAGCACTTCTGAGGATCCCGCATAGGACTAATGGCCCGACAAATTTTGCCACTGCTCCCAATTACTCCAGTGGGCATGTCCCCTCAGAGCTGGCCTGCCTGGGCCCCACTAACACCACAGAGAGCAGGCATAGCCCACAACAGGCAGACAGCACAGATGATAGCACTGAAAGGAAGAATGACTCAGATACAACAGCAGGGCATAAGCGACACACATGGGATGTCTCCTGAAGTGCCAGGTTTTGGTGAACAGGGGCTCTGCACTGCAGGGCACTCTACAACTTCCTCATAAAGCCACAACTTTCAAGGGCAGAAGACACAGCTAACTTTATTGACACCCAGAAACAGACATAGAGAGGCAAGACAAAATGAGGAGAAGAGAAATTTATCCCAAATGAAAGAACAAGCCAAGGCCACAGCCAGAGATCTAAGCAAAACAGATACAAGTAACATGCCTTGTAGAGAATTTAAATTAATGGGCATAAGCATACTCACTAGACTTGAGAAAAGAGTAGAAGGCATGAATGAAACCCTTAACACAGAGATAAGGAATAACATAGCAGAGATAAAGGGCACAATAAACAAAATGAGAAACACACTTGAGGTAATCAACAGGATGGAAGAAGTAGAGAAACGAATTAGTGACATAGAAAACAGAGTAATGGGAAGTAATGAAGCAGAACAAAAGAGAGATAAAAGAATTATGCAAAACAAGAACAGACGGAACTCAGCGACTACACCGAATATAACAACATTCATATTATAGAAGTCCCGGAAAAAGAGAGAAAAGGAGACAAAATTTATTTGAAGAAATAAAAGCTGAAATTTTCTCTAAACGAAGGAAGGAAACAGATATCCACATCCAGGAGGCATACAGTACCCACAACAAAATCAACAAAAGTGGACCCACCCAGACATACAGTAAAATTTGCAAACAGACAACAAAAGTCATTAACTTATAAGGGAAAACCCATAAGGCTACCAGAAGATTTTTCAACAGAAACTTTGTAAGCCAGAGGGAGTAGCATGGTAAATTGAAAGTGCTGAAAGGGAAAAATCTACAGCCAAGAATACTCTATCCAGCAGGCTGTCATTCGGAATAGAAGGAAATATAAAGAATTACCCAGACAAACAAAGACTAAAGGACTTCATGGCAACTAAATCAGCTGTACAAGAAATATGAAAAGGGACTCTTTGGAAGGGAGAGACCAGGGGTGCCAGGGTGGCTCAGTCAGTTGAGCCATCTGACTCTTGATTTTGGCTCAGGTCATGATCCCAGGGTGGTGGAATCGAGCCCCACATCAGCCTCCATGCTCAGCATGCAGCCTGCTTAAGATTCTCTCTCTCTTTCCCTCTGCCCCTCCCCACCACTTGTATGCTGTCTCTTTCAAAAAAAAAAAAAAGAGAGAGAGAGACAACAAAAGTGACAAGTATAGATGTAAGAAACATAAAATCCATAAAAATGAATATTTCTATAAAAAATCAGTCAAGGAACTAATGAAAAAAGGATATAACATATACCTAAAACATAGGGAGAAGAAAAGAATGAGTTCAAACTCAAACGACCAGCAACTTAATATAGAATGTTATATGGAGAAGAGGTTATATACAAACCCAATGGTAACTATGTACCAAAAATACTAATATGCAAAGAATAAAGACAAATACAAATATGTCACTAAGGAAAAGCAGCAAAACATGAAAGGGAGAAAGATAAGAAAGGATCAGAGAAAATCTTCAGAAACAACCACAACACAAGTAATGAAATGACAACAAATATATCAATAAATCAATAATTACTTTGAATATAAATGAATTAAACACTCTAATCAAAAGACAAAGGATGACAGAATGGATAAAAAAAAAAACCAAGACCCATCTATATGCTGCATACAAGAGACTCATTTTAGACCTAAAGACACCTGCATATCGAAAGTGAAAGGATAGAGAAACATCTATCCTGCCAAAGGATGTCAAAAGAAAGCTAGAGTGGCAATTCTTATATCCGACAAAGTAGATTTTGTTTTAAAACAAAAACTATAACAGGGGTGCCTGGGTGGCTCAGTCAGTTAAGCGTCCAACTTAAACTCAGGTCACGATCTCACAGCTTGTGGGTTTGAGCCCTGCATCAGGCTCTGTAGTGACAGCTCAGAGCCTGGAGTCTGCTTTGGATTCTGTGTCTCCTTCTCTATCTGCCCCTCCCTAGCTCCCACTCTGTCTCTGTCTCTCAAAAAATAAATGTTAAAAAAGGTTTTTTCAATAAAAAAATAAACTGTAACAAAAGACAAAGAAGGACGCTATATATTAATAAAGGGGACAATCCAATGAGAAGACATAACAATTGTAAATATTTATGTACCCAACATAGGAGTGCCCAAATACATAAAACAGTTAATAAAACACACAAAAGAACTAATCGATAGTAAAACAATAGTAGGAGACTTTAATGCCCAAATACAGCAATGGACAGATCATCTAAACATAAAATCAACAAGGAAATAATGGCTTTGAATGACACACTGGAACAGATGTATTTAACAGCTATTTTCAGAATATTCTATCCTAAAACAGAATATATTCTTTTCAAGTGCACATGGAACATTCTTCAGAATAGATCGCACATATTAGCCAACAATACAAACCTGAACAAATTCAAGAAGATTGAAAATTTTTTCTGACCACAACACTATGACACTAGAAGTCAATCACAAGAAAAAACCTGGAAAGAACAAAAATACATGGAGGTTAAATAACATGCTACCAAACAATGAATGGGTCAACCAGGAAGTAAAAGAAAAAAGAAAAAAAGTACATGGAAACAAATGAAAATGAAAACACAATTGTCCAAAACCTCTGAGATACAGCAAAATAAATTCTTAGAGGGACATCTATACCAATACAGGCCTACCTCAAGAAGCAAGAAAAATCTCAAATAAACAACCCAGCCTTGCAACTAAAGGAACTAGAAAAAGAACAAACAAAACATAAAACCAGCAGAAAGAAAGAATATAGATTAGAGCAGAAATTGATGATACAGAAACTAAAAAAAGCAATAGGACAATCAATGAAACCAGGAGATGATTCTTTGAAGAAAATAATAATAAAATTGATTGGCTAGAAGTTAAACTTATCAAGAAAAAAGAGAAAGGAACCAAATAAAATCACAAATGAGAAAGGATAAGTAACACCACAGTAATACAAAAACATCATAAGAGAATATTTTGAAAAACTATATGGCAACAAATGGGACAAACTAGAAAAAAGGTAGATAAATTCTAGAAACATATAAACTACCAAGCTGAAATAGAAAGAGATTTTGAACAGACTGATAACCAGCAAAGAAATTGAATCACTATCAAAAACAACCAAATAAGTGCAGGATGAGAAAGCTTTACAGATGAATTCTAACAACAGAAGAGTTAATACCTATTCTTCTCAATCTATTCCAAAGTCTTAGAAAAGGAAAGAAAACTTCCAAATTCATTCTATGAGGCCAGCATTACCCTGATACCAAAACCAGATAATGACACCACAAAAAAACAGAACTACAGGCCAATATCTCTATAAACAATCCTCAACAAAATACTAGCAAACCAATCCAAAAATACATTTCATACATACAAAAAATAATTCACCATGATCGAGTGGGATTTCTTCCTGGGTTGCAAAGATGATTCAATATTTGCAAATCAATCAATGTGATACGTCACATTAATAAGGGAAAGGATAAGAACCATATGATCATTTCGACAAATGTAGGAAAAATATTTTTACAAGGTACAACATCATTCATGATAAAAACCCTCAACAAAGTGGGTTTAGAGGGAATATATCTCAGTAAAGGCCATCCATGAAAAACCCACAGCTAACATCATCCTTAATGGGGAAAAACAGAGAGGCACCTGGGTGGCTTAGTCAGTTAAGTGTGCTACTTTTGATTTCAGCCCAGGTCATGATCCCAGGGTCATGAGATTGAGCCCTGCTATCAGCACAGAGCCTGCTTGGGATTCTCTCCCTTCCTCTCTGTTCCACACCCCCCCCCAGTAAACTTTTTAAAAATGAGGAAAAACTGAGAGCTTTTTCCCTAAGGTAAAGAACAAGACAAGGATGTCTACTATCACCAATTAATTCAACACAGTATTGGAAGTACAAGTCACAGCAAACAGACAACAAAAGAAGTAAAAGACATCGAAATTGGTAAGGAAAAAGTACAATTTTCACTATTTGCAGATGACATGAAACTAATACAGAAAATCCAAAAGACTCCACCAAAAAATTGGTAGAACCGATAAATTCTGTAAAGTTGCAGGATGCAAAATCAATCAACAGACATCTATCACATTTCTATACAACAACAAATTAGAAGAAAGAGAAATTAAGAAAACAATCCCATTTACAATTATACCAAAAAATAATAAGATACCTAGGAATAAATCTAAACAAAGAGGACCTATACTCTGCAAACCATAAAACACTGATTAAAGAAACTGAACATAACACAAAGAAATAGAAAGACATCCCATGCTCATAGATTGGAAAAATATTGTTAAAATATCTATATTGCTAAGTATTGTTAAAATTTCTATACTATCCAAAGTAATCTACAGATTTAATGTAACCCATATCAAAATACTAACAGCAGTTTTCATAGAACTAGAACAAACAATCCTAAAATTTGTATGGAACTACAAAAGACCTCAAATAGCCAAACCAATCTTGAAAAAGAAGAGCAAATCTGGTGGCATCAAATACAGTATTGGCACAAAAATAGACAAATAGATCAATGGAACAGGACATAAAATCCAGAAATAATCCCACAATTATACGGTCAATTAAATCTTCGACAAAGCAGGAAAAAATATCCAATGGGAAAAAGATGGTCTCTTCAACAAATGGTGTTGGGAAAACCAAACAGCAACATGCAAAAGAATGACTGAACCACTCTTTTACGCCATACACAAAAAGGAATTCAAAATGGATTTAAAAATGTGAGACAGGAAACCATTAAAATCCTAGAGGAGAAAGAACACAGGCAGTAACTTTTTTGACATCAGATGTAGCAACTTCTTTTTGGTACATCTCCTGAGGCAAGGGAAACAAAAGCAAAAATAAGCGATTGGGAGTATATCAAAATAAAAAGCTTCTGCACAGCAAACATAACAGTCAACAAAACTAAAAGGCAACCTACGGAATGGGAAAAGACATTTGCAAATGACCTATCTGATAAAGGGTTAGTATCCAAAATATATAAAGTACTTATACAACTCAACAACCAAAAAAAAAAAATCCATCTTAAAAATGGGCAGAAAACATGAACAGATAGTTCTCCAAAGATATTGAGATGGCCACACGAAAAAGTGCTCCTCATCACTTATTATCAGGGAAATGCAAGTCAAAACTACAATGAGATATCACCTCACACCTGCCAGAATAGTTAAAATCAACAATATAAAAAAAGTAACGTGTTGGTGAAGATGTGGAATGCAAGCTTGTGTAGCCACTCTAGAAAACAGTATGAAGTATCCTCAAGAAGTTAAAATAAAACTACCCTACAATCCAGCAATCATACTACTGGGTATTTACCCCAAGAATACAAAAATGATAATTCAAAGGGATACATGCACCCCTATGTTTATAGCAGCATTATCTACAATAGCCAAAGTAGAGAAAGAGCCCAAATGTTCATTGGCTGATGGATGGATAAAGATGTGGTATGTATAGTATACACACACACACACACATATATATGATAGAATATTAGTCATAAAAAAGAATGAAATCTTTTTTATTCTTTAGAGAGTACAATGCTACAATGCTAAGTGCAATAAGTCAGTCAGAGAAAGACAAATACTATATGATTTCACTCATGTGGAATTTAAGAAATGAAACAAACAAGCAAAGGGAAAAAATAAGAGAGAGAGAGAGAGAGAGAGACAAATCAAGAAACAGACTCTTAATTATAGAGAACAAATTGAGTTACCAGAAGGGAGATGGGTGGGCAGATGAGTTAAACAAGTGATGAGGATTATGGAGTGTACTTGCCTTGATGAGAAGTGGGGATGTATGGAAATGTTGAATCATTATATTGTACACCTGAAACTAATATAACACCTGAAACTAATATAACATTGTATGTTAACTAAATACAATGGAATAAAAAATAAAATAAAGACATTACAAGAGAACTACATACCAATATATCTGATGAATACTGATGCAAAAATCCTGAACAAAATACTAGCAAAAAAATACAACAGCACATTAAAACTATGAAATAGGATTTATTTCTGGAATGCAAGGATGGTTCAACATACAACAAATGGTCAATGCAATACACATTAACAGAATAAAGGAAGGACCAAAAAAATGATTATCTCAATCAATGCAGAAAAAGCATTTGAAAAATTTCCATACCCTTTCATGATTAAAAACACTCAACAAACTAGAATTAGTAGGAAACTATCTGAATATAATAAAGCTCATATATAAAAAGCCTATAATGAACATCACATTCAATGAAAAGATTGAAACTTTTCTTATAAGATCAGGAATAAGACAAGGATCCCTACTTCCACCACTTCTATTCAACATTGTTCTGGAAGTCCTACCCAGGACTTGGGTAAGAAAAAGAAAAGGTATTCAAATTGGAAAGGAAGAGTCAAATTATCCCTGTTTGCAAGGTGACATGATCTTATATGCAGAGAACCCTAAAGATTACATACACACACACACACACACACACACACACACACACACACACACCTATTAGAGCTAGTATATTCAGCAAAGATGCATGATACAAAATCAACACACAAAAAATCAGTTCCATCTTTATACACTAAAAATTAACAATCTGAAAAGGAAATTAAAAGGGGTGCCTGGGTGGCTCAGTCGGTTGAGCGTTCAACTTTGGCTCAGGTCATGATCTCACGGTTCATAGGTTCGAGCCCTGCATCAGGCTCTGTGCTGACAGCTCAGAGCCTGGAACTTGCTTCAGATTCTCTGTCTCCCTCTCTCTCTGCCCCTCCCCTACTCACGCTCTATCTCTCTCTCTCTCAAAATTAACAAACATTTAAAAAAAATGAAAAGGAAATTAAGAAAACAATTCCATTTACAATAGCATTGAAAATAATAAATACTTAGGAATAAGTTTCACCAAAAAGATGAAAGATTTGTACCCTGAAAAATGCAATAAACTTCTGTGAGAAATTAAAAAAGAAACAAACAAATGAGAAGATGTCTTGTGTTCATGGATTGAAAGACTTCGGGATATTGTTAAGATGTCAATACACCTATACAGATTCAAGGTAATTTCTTTGAAAATGCCATTTTTTGGAAGAATAAAGAAATCCATCCTAAAATTCATATAAAGTCTCAGAGGACCCCAAAAAGCCAAAACATTCTTGAGAAAGAACAAAGTAGGTTTATTCCAGGAAGATGGCAAAGTGAGGGGGTCTTGAGCTTGCCTCCTCCTGTGGACATATCATGGCAACAACCACATATAATGCAACTCACCCTGAAAACGACGTCAAGAATGGCAAAATACATCTTTGACAGTTAAACACATAAAGAAGAAGCCACAGTGAGAAAGGTAGGAGGAGAAGAGACGTGGTCAGGAATGAAACCTCCAAGATAGCCACCCATAGCAGGAGGGATTATCACAAGTACAGATGTCCTCCCTGAGGAGCAAAAAGACTAAGCCCCACATTGGGCATCCCGGCCCTGAAGACCTGCACTGAGGAAACAAGCACCCATAACATCTGGATTTGAAAATCAGTGAGGCTAACTCCAGGAGAGCTGGAAGCCTATAGGAAACAGAGACTTTGCTCTTAAAGGGCCAGTGCTATTATCACTCTGCCTAAAACCCAGCACAGAAACAGCAGTTTAAAATTGCTTGGATTATACATGAAGGAGATTAACGGACTAATTTTATGGTATATGCCAGAGAGGCAGACATCTGTAGGAGCTTTCTCCAGGAACAGAAATGCAAGTTGGCACCATTTTATTTCCCTACCTTCAGCCTAGCTGGCCAGATGCTGGGAGGAGCCAGTTCTATTGTTTTGCATCTACCTTGCTAGCACTGCTCATGCTGTTCTGGCATTTCTCTGAGGACCCACCCCAGCAAGCACCCCTCCAAAAAACGGCTCCTGTCCCACCATACCTGACAGGTAGCCTCAGTTGGGACCAGCATTCCCCCCTCCCCCCCCCAGAGTCACTAGTTCCCCACCAAACCCAATGGGAGGTCCCAGCAGGACTGGCATCCCTCCAAAGCAAATCCTTCCCTAAGAAAGGGGAGAACCTCACCCACCGGCATGCTCACAGCGGTCTTGCCAGTCCTTGCAGCCAGAAGCTCTGGAGGGGGGTAGCTCTGCCCACCAGTGCACCTGCAATAGTCAAGCCAGTCATTGCAGCCAGCCACCCTGGGAACAAACCCTGCCCACCAGGACACCCCAGAAGGCACCTTTAAATGGAAATGAAAGGCCATACCTAGAAGTTAGAAAATGATGGAAGAAAAAAATTCACCAGTAAAAGCAAACCCATAAAGATATAGATCAATCACTTATAAAACTAGCATATAGGTGAAAAGATAAAAAGTAGTACAATTATATCTATAAAAATTAGTTAAGGGATACACAAAATAAAAATATGTAAAATATGACATCATATACATAAAACATACATGTGGTAAAAATGCAGTCTCTCAAAATGTGTTTGAACTGGGGCGCCTGGGTGGCACAGTCAGTTGAGCATCCGACTTTGGCTCAGGTCATGATGTCCTGGTTTGTGGGCTCGAGGCCCACATCGGGCCCTGTGCTGATAGCTCAGAGCCTGGAGCCTGCTTCAGATTCTGTGTCTCCCTCTCTCTCTGCCCCACCCCTGCTTGCACTCTGTCTCTGTCCCTCAAAAATGAATACATGGTTAAATAAATAAATAAATAAATAAATCTGTTTGAACTTCAGCAATCGCCAACTTAATACAGACTACTATATACATAGGATGTTATATATGAACCTCATAACCACAAACTAAAAGCCTATCATAGATACACAAATAATAAAGAGAAAGGAATCCAACTATAACACTAAAGAAAGTCATCACATTATAAGAGACAAGAATAAGAAAAAAGAGAGAACTATAAAAACAACCAGAAAACAATTAACATAGCAATAGGTACATACTTATCAATAATCAACTGTAAATGAGCTAAATACTCTAACCAAAGGACTGAATGGATTAAAAAAAAAAAAAAAGAACAAGATCCACTGATGCCACTGCTGCCTACAAGAGACTCATGTCACACCTGAGGACACATAGAAACTGAAAGTAAAGGCATAGAGAAGATATTCCATGCAATGGAAGTGGAAAACAAGCAGGGGGAACAACACTTATATATCAAAATAGACTTTAAAAACAAAGACTAACAAAACACAAAGAAAGGCATTACAAAATGATGAAGGGATCAATCTAACAAGAAGACATAACAATTATAAATATCTATGCATCCTACATAGGAGCACATAAATATGTAAAGCAAATATTAACAGATATAAAGAAAGAAATTGACAGCAGTACAGTAACAGTAGAAGACTTTAATGCCCTACTTACATCTATAGATAGATCATCCAGACAAAAAAGTCGATAAGGAAACAGTGGCTTTGAATGACCCAGACCAGATGAACTTAACAGATATATACAGAACATTCCATCCAAACAGAACAGAATACACTTCTTTTCAAGTGCACATGGAACATTTTCCAGCATAGATCACATGTTAGGCCACAAAATAAGTCTCAGTAAATTTAATATTAAAATTCTATCAAGCATCCTTTTTGACCCTAACAGTATGAAATTAGAAATTAATCACAAGAAAAAAACTGTACAGTTCTCCCAGCACCATTTGTTAAAGAGGCTGTCTTTTTTCCATTGGATACTCTTTCCTGCTTTGTCAAAGATTAGTTGGTCATACTCTTGTGGGTCCATTTCTGGGTTCTCATTCTATTCCATTGGTCTATGTGTCTGTTTTTGTGCCAATACCATACTGTCTTGATGATTACCACTTTGTAGTAGAGGTTAAAGTCTGGGGGAATTAAAAGCGAAAATGAACTATTGGGACCTCATCAAGATAAAAAGCTTCTGCACTGCAAAGGAAACAACCAACAAAATAGGCAACCGACAGAATGGGAAAAGACAGTTGCAAATGACTTTTCAGATAAAGGACTAGAATCTAAAATCTATAAAGAACTAACCAAACTCCACCCGAAAAACGAACAATCCAGTGAAGAAATGGGAAGAAGATATGAATAGATATTTCTCCAAAGAAGACATCCAAATGGCCAACAGACACATGAAGTGATGCTCAATGTCACTCATCATCAGGGAAATATAAATCAAAACCACACTAAGATACCACCTCACACCAGTCAGAGTGGCTAAAATGAACAAGTCAGGAAACTGTAGATGCTGGTGAGGATGTGGAGAAACAGGCGCCCTCTTACACTGTTGGTGGGAATGCAAACTAGAGCAGCTGCTCTGGAGAATGGTGTGGGAGGTTCCTCAAAAAATGGAAGTAGAACTACCTTATGATCCAGCAATAGCACTGCTAGGAATTTACCCAAGAGATATAGGACTGCTGATGCATAGGGGCACGTGTACCCTGATGTTTATAGCAGCACTTTTGACAATAGCCAAATCATGGAAAGAGACTAAGTGTCCATCAACTGACAAATGGATAAAGAAGATGTGGTATATATATACAATGGAATACTACACGGCAATGAGAAAGAATGAAATCTGGCCATGTGTAGCAACATGGATGGAACTGGAGGATATTATGCTGAGTGAAATAAGTCAGGCAGAGAAAGACAGATACCATATGTTTCCATGCATAGGTGGATTTTGAGAGACTTAGCAGAAAACCATGGGGGAGGGGAAAAGGAGAAAGAAAAAAAAAAGCCACAGAGAGGGAGGAGACAAAACATAAGAGACTCTTAAAGACTAACAACAAACTGAGGTTTGATGGGGAGTATGAGAGGGGGAAGAGTGGGTAATGGGAAGTGAAGAGGGCACTTGTTGGGATGAGCAGTGGGTGATGTATGGAAACCAATTTGACAATAAATTGTTAAAAAAAGAAAAAGAACTGGAAGAAACACAAAAAAGTGGAGGCTAAACATGCTACTAAACATCCAATGAGTCAATGAAGAAATGAAAGAGGAAATAAAATAATAACTGGAGACAAATGAAAATAGGAAACAATGGTTCAAAATCTTTGGGATGCAGCAAAAGCATTTCTAAGAGGGAAGTTTATAGCAATTCAGGTCTACCTCAAGGAATCCGAAAAACTTCAAATAAGCAATCTAATCTCACACCTAAAGGAATCAGAAAAAAGAACAAATCCCAAAATTAACAGAAGGAAGAAAAAAATAAAGATCAGAGTGGAAATAAGTAGAGACTTAAAAAAATAGAAAGATCAATTAAACTAAGAGCTAGTTCTTTGAAAAAATAAATAAAATTGATAAAACTTTAGCCTGACTCATCAAGAAAAAACGAGAGGACTTAAAAATAAAATCAGAAATAAAAGAAGAGAAATAACATAAAAATACAAAGGATAATTAAGACTACTATGAAAAACTATATGCCAAAAAATTGGACAAACTAGTAGATAAATCCTGGAAATGCAATATTCTAATACTAAATCAGGGAGAAATAGAAAATTTGAATAGACTGATTACTAGCAACAAAATTGAGTCAGTAATCAAACAACTCTCCACAACAACATAAAAAGTCCAGGACCAGATGGCTTCACAGGTGAATTCTTCCAAACATTTAAAGATGGGCTAATACCTATCCTTAAAGTGTTCCAAAAAAATACAAGAAAAAATGCATCCAAATTCATTCTATAAGGGCAGCATTACCCTTATATTGAAACCAATGAAAGACACTACAAAAAGAGAAAATTACAGACCAATATCCCTGATGAACATATATGCAAAAATCCTCAGCAAAATTTTAGCAAACTGATTTCAAAAATACATTTAAAGGATCAGTTATCACCGTCAAGTGGAATTTATTTCAGGGGTGCAAGGATAGACAATACCTGCAAATAAATCAACATGATACACCATATTAACAAAATGAAGGATAAAAAAAATGTAAGATCATCTCAATAACTGCAGAAAAAGCATTTGACAAAATTCAACACTTATTCATGATTAAAAACTCTCAACAAAGAGGGTGTAGAGGGAAGATATCTCAAGATAATAAAGGCCATATATGACAAACCTACAGCTAACATACTCAATGGTGAAAAATTGAAACCTTTTCCTCCAAGATCAGGAACAAGACAAAGATGTTCACTTTCACCACTTTCATTTGATATAGTACTGGTAGTCTCGCCACAGCAATCAGACAACAAATAAAAGATACCCAAATTGGTAAGAAAAAAGTAAAACTATTACTATTTCAGAGGATATGATCCCATACACATAAAAGCCTAAAGACTTCACCAAAAACCTAGTAAAACTAATAAATGAGTTCAGTAAAGTTGCAAGATACAAAATTATTCTGCAGAAATCTGTTGCAATGCTATACACTAATAACAAACTAGCAGAAAGAGAAATTAAGAAAACAATCCTATTTACAATTGCATCAAAAAGAATAAAATACCTAGGTGAAAGATATGTACTTTAAAAACTACAAGATGTTGATGAAAAAAATCGAAGACAACACAAGTAAATGGAAAGACATACCATGCTCATGGATTGGAAGAATATTATCAAAATGTCTACACTACGAAAGCAATCTACAGATTCGATGCAATTTGTATAAAAATACCAACAGTATTTTTCACAGAACTAGAAGGAAAAAAAAATCTTAAAATCTGCGTGGAACCACAAAAGATCCCAAATAGCCAAATCAATCTTGAGAAGAACAAAGCTAGAGGTATTACAACCTCAGATTCAAACTACACTACAAAATAATCAAAACAGTACGGTACTGTCACAGAAGCAGACACTTAGATCAATAGAACAGAATAGAGAGCCCAGAAATAAACCCACACTTATATGGTCAATTAACCCATGACAAAGGAGGCAAGAAATATACAATGGGGAAAAGACAGTCTCTTCAGCAAATGGTGTTGGGAAAACTGGACAACTACATGCAAAAGAATGAAACTGGGCCACTTTCTTACACTGCACACAAAAATAAACTCAAAATGGATTAAAGACCTAAATGCAAGATGTGAAACCATAAAACTCCTAAAAGAAAACATAAGCAGTAAACTCATAGATGTCAATCTTAGTAATATTTTTCAGGATTGGTCTCTTTACGCAAGGGAAACAAAAGCAAAAATAAACTGTTGGACTATATCAAACTAAAAACCTTTTGCACAGTGAAGGAAACCATGAACAAAATGAAAAAGCAACCTACTGACTGGGGAAGATACTTGAAAATGCTATATTTAGTAAGGGGTTAATATCCAAAATATAGAAAGAACTCATACAATCCAACACCAAACAAACAAAACAAAAAAAAAAACAAAGAATCTGAATTAATAATGGGAAGAGAACCTGAATAGTCATTTTTCCAAAGAAGACATACAAATGGCCAACAGACACATGAAAAGATGCTCAACACCATTAATCAGGGAAATCCAAATCAAAACCACAATGAGATGGCACCTCACAAGATGCAGAATGGCTGTTATCAAAAGGACAAGAACTAACAAGCGTTGGCAAAGGTGGGGAGAAAAGGGGACTCTCATACACTGTTGGTGGGAATGTAAATTGGAGCAGCCACTGTGGGAAGCAGTACAGAGTTTCCTTAAAAAATTAAAAATAGAAATATCATACAATCGAGTAATTCCACTACTGGGTATTTACTCAAAGAAAAAGAAAACACTAATTTGAAAAGATATATGCATCCCTATGTTTATTGTAGCATTGTTTACAATAGCAAAGTTATGGAAGCAACCCAAGCATCCATTAATAGATGAATGGATAAAGAAGATGTGGTATATATACACAATAGAATATTACTGGGCAATAAAAAAAATGAAATCTTGCTATTTGCAACAACATGAAGGACCTACAGGGCATTATGCTAATGAAATAAATCAGAGAAAGACAAATACTATATAATTTCACTTATATGTGGAATCTAAAAAACAAATGAATAAGCAAATAAAAACCAGAAATAGACTAACAAATACAGAGAACAATCTGGTCATTGCCAGGGATAAGGACACGTGAGTATGGGCAAGATAGGTGAAAGGGATTAAGAGGTATGAACCTCCACTTATAAAGAACTTATGAGGGTGAAAAGCACAGCATAGGCAATATAGTCAATGATGTTGTAATACCTTTGTATGATGATAGATGGCAACTACACTTATTTTGGTGAGCATTTTGTAATGTAAATAATTGTTGAATCATTATGTTGTACACATGAAACTAATATAATATTGTAGGTCAACTATACTTCCAGTAAAGGTCAGATCTCACATGTCCTGATTTTAAAATACATTACAAAGCTACAGTAATCAGGGTGGTACTGACATAAAGACAGACATACAGAGCAATAGAATAGAACAGAGAGCCCAGAAATAAACCCTCATGCATATGGCCAAATGATGCGTAAGTGTGCCAGGACCGTTCAGTGAGGAAAAGACAATCACTTCAACAGGTGGTGCTCAGAAAACTAGACATCCACATCCAAAACAATGAAGTTAGACCCTTACCTTACACCATACACAGTAATTGATTAAATGGATTAAAGACCTAAATATAAGAACTAAAACTGTAAAACTCCTAGGAGAAAACATAGGAGAAAAGCTTCAGGACATTGGATTTGTCAATGATTTATCAGATATAACGCCAAAAGCAAAGGCAAAAGAAAAAATAGACAAATGGACCTACATAAAACTTAAAAACTTCCGTGTATCAATGGGGCACCCAGCTTGTTCAGTCAGTAGAACATGTGACTCTTAATTTCGGGGTCATGAGTTTGAGCCCCGTGACAGGCGTACATATAAACAAACGAACTTCGGTGCATCAAAGGCCACAATCGACAGAGTGAAAAAGAAGCCTATAGAATGGGAGAAAATATTTGCAAATCATTTGATAAGGGGTTAATACCCAGAATATATAAAGAACTCCTTCAACTCAACTACAGCAACAAACCGAAATAGATTGACTGAAAAATGGGCAAAGGACTTGAATAGACATTAATCCAGGATGATACACAGTCAACAAACATATGAGAATATACTCAACATCACTGATTATTAAATCCAAATCAAACAACGACGTTATCACTTTATACCCAATGTGATGACTACTATAAAAAACAAATAACAAGCACTGGCAAAGATATGAAGAAATTTGAACCTTTGTGCACCAACCTTTGTGGTGGTAATGTAAAATGGTCAATGCTCAATGGAAAACACTATAGATATTCTCCCCAAAATTAAAAATAGAACTACTATACGATCCAGTAATTCCACTTCTGGGAATCCACCCAAAAGAGTTGAAAGGAGGATCCCAAAGAGCTATTTACACACCATGTTCACGGAAGTATTTTTCACAATAGCCATGAGGTAGAAGCAACCCAGATGTCTACTGATGGGTGACTGGATAAACAAAATGTGGCCTAAACATACAAGGAAATATTATTCAGCTCTAAAAAGGAAGAACGTCCTGTCACATGCTTCAACAAGAATCGACTTTGAGGACATTATGCTAAGTGAAATAAGCCAGTACAAAAAGACAAGTACGGTATGATTCCACTTATGTGAGGTATCTAATCAAATTCATAAAAACAGAAAGTAGAATGGTGGTTGCTAGGAGCTGGGGGAAGAGGAAATGGGGACTTTTTTTTTTTTTTAACGGAATAGAGTTTAAAGTTCTAGAGCTCTGTTGCAGAGTAATGTGAATATACCTAACACTACTGAACTGTACACTTAAAAACAGTATGGTAAAATTTTATGTGTTTTTTATCACTTTTCAAAAAAGGCAAGGGTGCCTGGTGGGCTCAGTCAGTCAAGAGCATGCCACTCTTGATCTCAGAGCTGTGATTTTGAGCCTCATGTGCGGTATAGAGATCCCTTAAAAAAATAAAATCTTTAAAGTGGAGGGGAAGGTCCTGTTTGCACATGAGTCTGAAGGTAAAGAGTTTATATGCGGAACAGGTATAACGGTATTCCACCATGAGTTATTATATTAGTTATAAATACTGAGGGGGCTGTTTTGGAGGGGAAACAGTTTGATCTTTTTCACTGAAAGTCGAATATACAGCCTGCTATGGATTAAAAAAAAAAGACTTAGATCCTTAAATGGCTTTGAGAGATCAGCCCCTCAGACTATACAATAAGGTAAGTGTCCCTAGGAGATTTTGCTGAGCCCTCGTCAGAGACAAGGCCCAGACTAGAAGGTCCCTTGGAAAGTCTATTTGGTCCTGGAAATTTAGGTATTATTTTCTAATGGTCTTTGAGAGCCCATCTAGTCTGGAGTATCTGCCCTCTTCCCAATAGTCTTGGTATTTTGTAGGGTGAGAGATGAGCCATTCATAACAGTCTTTCTCCAAGCAGAGTAGTCCATCTACTTTTATTTCCAAATCTTCATTTGGCTAATATAGGATAAGAGTAATCTCAGTTTCTTTGGTTTTTATCATTTATTCAAAGGCCAAACTTACCCTTCAAAGAATAGTAAACTAATTAATTACCATCATGCTATAATTTATTGAGCACCTATTAACACATCAGACCCTGTGCTAGGCAACTTGCCCATTCAATGTTTTTTTCCTCCAAACTGCACTGGAATAAAACATGCCTATTTTATTATTTCCATTTTACAGAAATTTAAAGAAATTAGGTTGCTTGCCCGAGGCCCACACAGAAGATAGCTAGGATTCAAGCTGACTTCTGTCACATACCTAAGCCTAGACCCTTTCGAGGAAGTTCTATCACCTCCCTAGTCACAGAGAATTACAATTAGAAGGATTGTGTGGTCTAGTTTTTTTTTTTTTATTTCAAATGAAAAGAAAGAAGTAAAATATTCCCTTTTTCATCTATTTTACTTATTTAATGGAGTAGATTGCCATAGCAGTCTTCTCTAAATTTTTCTGCTTACCCCTGCTCTTAACAGGAGAACAAGAAAAACACGGGTACCTGACCAGAAAATTACTGTTAGAGGATGAAGAATCAGCCCAGACGTTTATGTAGTCATGCGTTCCTCATAGTGTTGACCACCGTTCTTCCCAGATACAAAATCTAGGCATCTTCGTTGTACGATCCACTTACTGAACTGACAAACACTTCAATTCCAAAGTTGTTAAATCCAGATTTTAAGACTGGAACTGAAGTATTCAATACGGAATATTAGAAGAAGTCGTTTACTTAGAAAAACCGTGGATATATTTTCATCTTACATTTCTCATACCAGAGAATACATTTATATTCATTTTTGCCATAATACCTAATGAGAAGAAATGCCTATTTCTTTTAAAACACTTAGACTACTCACTAAAATCAGTATCTGAAAAACTTGCAATATTTGTCCGTACTGGAAAACAAATGTTCGTGTTGGTGACCACCTCCTAAGAATGAAGGAGCGCTGACTTCTTGCTTCTGTCGTTAATCTACATCACGTTAGAAAGAAGGAACAGGCAGTGGTTCCAGGAAGGTGTGATGACTCTGAATTCGGTTCAGAAGCTGCTGTGCCACGGGTTTGAATTCTGTTTCCCACTGGACTTTGTGATAGTTTTTTAGGTCTTGGTCGAAACTGCCATCCAGCGCTAGTTCTTCGTCTGTACCCGAAAAATTAAAATTACAGCAATTATTTTGGCATGTAATCCTATTGGTTAAAGTTTAAGTTTTGATGGCGTAAGTTAAATTCATCCTGGGTCGTCTCTAATTCCATTGTGACGGAGATATGATTTGGGGGTTAAAATGGTGTTTGTTTTTTTTTTTTACAGGAGTAATTCTTGGGGCACCTGCATGGCTCAGTGTCCAACTCTTGATTTTGGCTCAGGTCATGACATTCCGGTTTGTGAGACTGCGTTGGGCTCTGCATTGGGCATGGAGCCTGCTTAAGATTCATGCTCTCCCTCTCCCCTTCCCCTACTCACTCTCTCTTTATAAACAAACAAATAAGTAAATAAAAATTTTTAAAAAGTATAAAATTAGTTCTTCACTATAAAAAAGACAATAATATTTCAAAAGAAAAAAAAAATCCTAGATTGAGCTGAGCTCTTATTTCAACTAATCCCCAAGTGTTTATATCCACATCCAAAAGTCGGATCACAATTTCTCAGGAGAAACAAAATATTAATAGTTACTCCTTATCTGCACATTAGAAAAGTGAATTACTTCAGTGGTTGACAGATGTTAAAAGGAGTCAGGAAATCTTTTGGGAAAGTAACACAGTTGAATTTGACACTGGATTCGAAAATCAGTTTTGCTGGCTTTGAAGCAGCCCCAGTGTACTTCTTCGAAAAGGCCCCTTTGCTCTCACCAATAACAGTGAAAAATAGGAGGCTTTGGGAATCTGAAGTAGTATTAGAACCCCAGGTGAGTCCATGTATAATGTAGAAAAGCACTGGTTAAAAAAAAAAAAAAAAGCAAAATTACAACCTTAATTTGCTTCTTATTCCAAGGGCACCCTGAATTCTATAAACACTGAAAGTATATCCAACCCAAATAGGAAGATAAACGGCCACTAAGGTTTTGTGCCAATATTTTGCTTGTTTATATTGGGCCTCACACCCCATGTGAAGGACTTTAGGAAAATGGGCTGGCCTGCTGTTCGGAAGACTGGCTCTTCCATTTCCTAGGCCTGTGGCTGAGGCAGACAGGGTAAGTGGTAACCACTAAGCCCTAAAATGACCACAAATATTGCTACTTACATAACTTGCAAACTTTTCTCATAGGGCCTATTAAAATCCTATTATCAAATGCTTCATTACTATTTACATCAAATTTTCTACACTGAGTATTTTCATATATCCTGTGTACCTTGGCACCGCTGGTGTTAGTGTCAGCACTCGGAATAAGATAAGGGAGCCTGGATCCCAGTTTGTACCTCCCCCTCCTCTCCTCCAACCAAGAGGACAGCTATGCGGCTCGGAGATAAGTTCTGGACAGACACAAACACTTCAGCGAGGCACTCCCATTTGAGGCACTCCCGGGCGCTGTAGGCAAACCTGCACCTCCCCACCCACAAAGCCAACCGGAGCCTTGAGGGGAGGGGAATGCAGATGGCATTTCTGGGCCTTCAAAGCCCTTATTGGGTTACTTCCAGCCAAGAGCAGCCTGAGAGACAGCGCTTTCAGATTTCTGGATCCTCTTCCTGCTCACTCTTTTCCAGGTTTTCTGAGCACAAACTTATATCAGACAATGAATTCTCTTAGTTAATGCCCTTCTTTCCAAAGAGGCTTAGGGCTGCCGGCTGCCCAGGCACTACTTGGCAGTTCCTTTCTCTGCACAGGCTTTGGTTGGATTTAGTGGGTTTAGCAAATCTCTATTTGAGTGTTTTAGGGCTTTTTTCAATCTAATGTCAAGACTGTGTTACTTTTCTTGAGGTCTGGCCTATGATTAGTTAATCCACACTCGAACCCTATTAATTGTAAATTGGTTTAGACAAGATAACAGAAGTGGCAACCAGCTACAGGTAAGCAAAAAGTAGTCTGAAGTTTGAAAGTAAATATAGCAAATACATAAGAAAGTGCCTTACTACACTAGGTATTAAATTTTGGAACGTGTAGTCTTTGCAGTAAAGAATAGCAGAGGCAAATTCAGAACAATTTGTATCTATGATTTTCAAACTCTCGACTAGCGCCTAGGTTACGAGACAAGGGGTAGAGTGAGGCCCGGTGTTCAAGTTAAAGGCTTGAACACATCAGAGATACACATGTCAGGACTGTAAATTGTGACTTACATATTTATTTACGATTAACTGTTTCACAATAGAATACTTAGTCTTACTGCACGTAATATATTCTGATATTTTCTTTCTTTCTTTCTTTGCTAGACAAAAGATGTTGGACACAGGGTGGAAAGCACTGATTTTGATAATCAATCATTCTTAAGCTTTCTGTGTGCACAGCATACTTCTAATACTAGAATTTAAGGGCAGGTTTTAGAAAGGTATAGAAAGGAGTAAAGAACCCAAAACAAATTTCTCAGTGATCATTCTATCATGATCTCTGTTGTAGTTTAAGTATCCTGCTACGTCAATAAAATCTTCTCTTACTCACTACACTGTCTCCCAGTTTGCTGTTCAGCACCAGGCAGCTCTGGAGGGGTTGATTATTTTCCTATTACAAGGCACAGTCCTCACGGTCCATGCTCTTCAGTAAGGACTTGTTAATGCGAGCCTTTAATTTTTTTAGACAAACATTTTTAAGTAACTTCTACTTAAAACATGGGGCTTGAACTCATGACCCTGAGATCAAGAGTTGGATGCTCCACTGACTGAGCCAGCCAGGGGCCCCTTTAATGTGGCCCTTTCACTTGAACACCGGGCCTCACTCTACCCCTTGTCTCGTAACCTAGGCGCTAAGTTACACACATCTTACGATGAACATAAAATAAGCTGTGTTCTTTACATTAATAATAAACTGCACACACTGAGCACCAGTTACCAGCTCCCCTGAGAGAGCTCACGGTAGAATGGCGTGCCAGACTAGTGTGCCTCACTGAAGATAAACATCAAGATAGACACACTTATAAGTGTGCGTAATACATCAGGACGTTTTAGACAACATTCTTTTTAAGCCACTTTTGAAAAAGAACATCAACATCCCAATGTCCCAACCATACTGAGGACTAGTACTTTCTCCTTTTTTGTTTTTCCTCAGTCACCATCAAAAAAAGAAAAAGTTGGCTAACTTCTATTACTATATCAATTGCCTTGTCATTATTTGTAAAGACAATGCACACTTCGATGTGGGACTTTGTGATTTAACGGCTCATCCTGCTTTCAAAATGGCCAGCTTTTTAGCTCTCTTTGTGAAATTACTGGAATTTGAGTGCACTCTCATTCACCTATCCATTTTAATTGCTGCGTCCAGGCTGGTCAGACACAGCTACAGCCCTGTCAGAGGTAAGCGTCTAGGGCTGGCATTGCACTGCTGGAAAAACCAAGAAAGAGCTCAGTCCTTAAAATTTGTAAGGAAGGCCTCGTGATCACAAGAGAAATCCCTGACACACTGTGGCTCCCTGATCGATGTGTTTATTTTTGTTTTCCATGCCCCGGTCCCCTTCCATGGCTTAGGGTGAGGATTTAGAAAGTCAGCCAGTCAGGGTGCCTGGATGGCTCAGTCTGTTATATGTCTGACTCTTGATCTTGGCTCAGGTCATGATCTGACGGCTCCTAGGACCGAACCCTGCATCCGGCTCGGTACTGACAGAACAGAGCCTGCTCAGGATTCTCTCTCTCCCTCTCTCTCTGCCCCTCTTCTGCTCACATTCTCTTTCTCTCTCTCGCAAAATAAATAAAAATTAATTTCTTAAGAAAGAAAGCCAATCAACAGGCATCTATCAAGGACCTACTTGGTATGAGGCAATATTGTTTCCCTCAAGTGGCTCAGTTGGAGTGGGGAAACAAGATAAAAGTTATAAAACAATAACACAGCAGAAGTTATACAGTTCACGATTGCTATTTAAGAAGTACAGATTTCCTGTGACAGTGGGCTTGAAGAGGTGTGTTCTGCAGGGACCGGCAGGACCTGGCTAGGCAGGTAAGGGATATGCACCTGCAAAGGCTCAGAGGTTGGGAAGCACAAGGAGAAACCCGACCTGGTTCTAAGGGAAGGCTGAGGGAGGGGCTGCTAGAATGAAGCGCCTGCGGGTACTACACTCTGCTGAGAAGCTGGCTGTGCCCACACCGGCTCAAGGGGGCCCTGACATGAGCTCAGGTCATGATCTCACGGTTCGTGAGCTCGAGCCCCACATCGGGCTCTGTGCTGACAGCTCAGAGCCTGGAACTTGCTTGGGAGTCTGTCTGTCTGTCTCGCTCTCTGCCCCTCCCCCGCTTGCACTCTTTCTCAAAAATGAATAAACTTCAAAAAACAATTTTTTTAATGAAAAAAAATTCAAAGGGGCCCTTGTACAACATGGACCCACCATTTTGTTATTTATGGACCTACGTGCCAAAGGAAGCCACAGGTAGGCTGTGGGGCAGGCAGCCGCTGCCTAAGCCCTGCACCCCAAGGGAGCGATTCAGAAAACCAAGCACACCTCCTCCCCAAACGGGAGACACAGAGAAAGGTGTGCCGACAACAGAGGAGACACACACTGAGGGCAGCAGTGAGAAGCCTTGAGAGAGGTGAAGCCATGCCCAAGCAGGAGCCCCGAGGGGCTTTTTGCATAACAGCAGAGACCTAGCGGAGTTGAGTCTCCCGCAGGGTGGAGGAAAGGAGGGCCTGCCACTGAAGGGGTCACTCAGGGACTCTGGTTCCATCTGGAACTACCTTCCAGGTCCTGAGTGCCCCCTCCGGCAGGCTTTGGCCATGGTGCTTATTTCCTGGCTTCCTTCTTCCCTGGGCACCCTTCCCTTAAACTCCTTCATTGGCCAGGTAGGGACGGTCAAGCCTGGCTGCAGAGCAAACTCACCTGTGGAACTTTGAAAAAAACGCAGACAACTGGCCTCACCCTGGAGTTCCTAACTCAGCATTTGTGGGGCTGGGGCCAGGACAAGAGTGTGTGTTTTTAAATTCCACACCTGATTCTTAATGTTCTGCCCCACTTGAGAAGTGAAGTAAGGCAAGTCAGCACGGACTTCTGCTCCCGGCAACCCGAGAAAGCTCAGCGTTCCCAGAGCAGACTGTGAACCTCAGTGATTTCAAACCATGTTCATTTTTTCTTACTCCTACACCCACAAAATTATAGTTACCTGGAAAGAGCAAATTTCACATTGACCTAGCAATCCTGATTCTTTCAAATAACTTCTGGTTCTGAGTTCCTGTTGAATACCATTGTTACAACACTTAGAATTTACAAAGCACTTTCAGGGCCCTGTTTTGAGGACCTGCTGTGTGTCAGGCACTGTATCAAGCTCTCTGTACAATGTCTCCTCCTTTATCATTCTAACAACGCCGCAAAGTGGCCATCAATTGTCCCTAGCTTAGAGATGAAAAAATGTAAATTCAGGGAGGTTAAGCCCAGTGTTAAAAAAACTTACATGTGACAAAAGCAAGGACTTAAACTCAGAACTGTCTGTCTGCCCTGTGGTCTTTCCATTATGTGCTCAGATGCTTAGTCGCTCCTCACTACTCCCCGGAGCAGGGCAAGGGTGGTCATGTCCCCATCTCGGAGATGAAAAGACAGGTCCTGGAATTCTCTTGTGGAATCGCAGCACAAGAGAACACCAGCACTGGAATCCAGGCTTCTGAGCCACACTGAGCACTTCCACATGGCCTTGCTGATGCCACACAGTGGCTGGGCAATGGCACGGACATGGCCTCCGTTTTGGGGAAAGAATTGTTGAAAACATTCACTTACTTATTCAAATCACTGTTTTTAGACCTAAGCCAGAATGAAAACAATTCTCCTAAAAAAACCTTTTTAGCATAAGAAACTATCTTCTTTCCTTTGGTTTGTATCAGTGATTTCTTACCTTCAATGGTCTAAACCCCACTGCAATGTCAAATAGTTTCACAGACCCTCCTCCTCATGATAATTAATATAGCTGCTAATTAAAATGTAGAGATCCATCAAAACCATGACTTAACGGAGAGTATCTTCTACCCATATTTTATCAATTCCAACAACGCTATATATTTTTAAACAACAGCAATAATTGATGCTGAGATCTGGTATTTAGGCAGTTTATAAAAAAATGCAAAAAAGAAAAGACAGAAAGAAGCCACAGAAGAAATCATGACAGTATCCAATCAGTTAGAGTCCTTGTGTCCCCATTATAAATAACATTCTGCCTCTTCCCAGAGGCAAACTTCCCAAACTTACACAGCTACTCAAACACATACCAAACATTCTTTACATACGCTGGTCACAGAAAAGAAGATTTCTCCTACTCTGACAAAACTCACAGACTCGCAGTCTGGAGTCTTACCTAAAAATGAGGGCAGCAGGACTAACAGCGTGTTGGTGTCTTCGTCTCCAAAACATGATGAAGCACTGGTGATATTTTCACTGAAGTTCCACAAAGTTTTGCAAACCAAGCAGGCCAGCTGCCAATCGGTAGGACCAAAATGTCTTAAACAATCCACCAACCTGAGTCAATAAAAGTCAAATTAAGAAGTTATTAGTGGGGAGCCTGAGTGGCTCAATCAGTTAAGCAGCCGACTCTCGGTTTCGGCTCAGATCACGGTCTCAGGGTGCGGAACTTGCTTGAGACTCTCTCTCTCCCTCTCTCTCTGCCCCTTCCCCATTCGAGCTGTCTCTGTCTCTCTCAAAATAAATACACTTAAAAAATAAAAAATTAAAAAAAGGTATGGGTCAGAATCTCTTTAATTTTTATATTTTTAGCCTAATGGTGATTATCCTGTATATTTAATATGCATTATATGTAATTAAGTGATTTTTTAACATTTCACATCTATAAATTTAAGTAACTACAAAATAGCAATATCCTACTTCTGAATTGTTTTAAGAGCCCAGTGGCACCTGAATTCCCTCCTCAGCCGTACCTTGGCAGTTCCAGTGCTGAAATACCTCCACCCCAGAAGAGTGACGAGAGGGGCCCAAGCTCCCCGGGGAAACTATTCCCTCTGAAATCTGAGAGAGTCAGGACTCTGTGCCTTGGAACTTACTTTTTAATGCCACCTCCTTCTTTTAGGACGGCACGCTTGTCTTTGTCCACAGTGAGATTTAGGAGAACGCCACAGGCAGAAAAGCAAATATCCTGATGCTTAGCATCCAGCAGCTCAATCATGAACTTGTGCACTGGGAGGGCAGAGAACAAATGCGGCCCAGTAAAGCTCGGGGCTCCCAGCTGTAGCTTGGTTTACAAATGGCAAAGGGGGAAATGGGCTCGAAAAACCGGAAACTGGGCTAGGGGACTTAATCCACTCTTCCTAAGGCTTTACTCATGCCCAGTTGTGGGTTAGCCAACATCCACGGCATCTAGAACCTTCTCCCCATCCCCCAGGTCCTCGGTCCCCCAGTAGTGCCGTATCTGACCCAGGCAGCAGCTCCCTCTCCGGGGCAATGATATAGTCCCTTCTGGTAGATAGGGGGGGAAAAAAAAAAAATCACAAATTCCAACCACACAGGTGACATTCATCTCTAACATCTGATTCTTCTCAAGGGCCCTTTTGAAACTTCCCAGCAATTTTCTTTAAATACACAACTCTGGGGGCGCTTGGGTGGCTCAGTCAGTTAAGCCTCCAACTCAGGCTCAAGTCATAACCTCAGGGTTCATGAGTTCAAACCCTGCATCGGGCTGTCAGCGCAGAGCCTGCTTCAGATCCTCTGTCCCCGGGCTCTCTCTGCCCCTCTCCCCACTGGCTCTCTCTCTCTCTCTCTCTCTCTCTCTCTCTCTCTCTCTCTCTCTCTCTCTCAAAAAAAAAATAAACATTAAAAAAAATTAAATACAGAACCCCAGGGGGAGAGTGGGTTCCTGCTGAGATTTTCTCTAGAGTCTTCTAGGGTTCGTAAAAGAAGAATTGCTCAGATAGCTGGAAACTGGCCTGTTAACAAGGCAGGACTTCCAGGGTAGGGGGCAGCTCAGGTCAAGAGAGGCTCGCCACCTCTAGGAACCATTTTCCTTTACTCCTAGGAAATGGAACTATCTGTCCTGTTTTCTTATACCCCCAGCAGGGGCTAGGCAAAGGTTTGGAGGCGACTGGATAGAGTGTGTGTTCTGCCTCCTCCCTGCCACCTGAGAGGTGGCCATCTTGTTCTGACTTTGGTCCCATTGATGGATCAGACACGTGCATGTGTGTGTTTAAGAGTCTAAAGAATGTGCACCAAAATGTTAACAGTTATCTCTGGGGGAGTGGGATGATGGGTGACAGTTTGCTGCTACGGCTTTTCCCCCCTAATATCTGTATTACCTAAATTTGCTACCATGGATAATTAAGAATTTTTAGGTATTATATTTACATGAAATATTTGAGACATATGAGGATGGTTATCTTCTGTACCTGCCACCCAGCTTAAGAAATAAAATGTTACAGGGGCGCCTAGGTGGCTCAGTCAGTTTAGCGTCTGACTTCTTTTTTTTTAATTTTTTTTAATGTTTATTTATTTTTGAGAGAAAGAGAGGCAGAGTGTGAGCAGAGGAGGGACAGAGAGAGAGGGAGACACAGAATCTGAAGCAGGGAGTCAAAGCCAAAGCCTAATGGACTAAGCCACACAGGCACCCCTGGATGTCTTTTTTTTTTTTTCCCAAGTTTATTTTATTTATTTAGAGAGAGGGAGAGCATGAGCAGGAGAGGGCGGGGGAAGGGCAGAGAGTGAGGGAGCAAGAGAATCTCAAGCAGGCTCGTGCTGTCAGCACAGAGTTGGACTCAGGGCTCAATTCCACAATCCCATCACCTGAGCCAAAATCAAGAGTCAGATGCTTAACTGACTGAGCCACCCAGGTGTCCCAAGTGACTGACTTTTGATTTCACCTCAGGTCAGGCTCTCATGGTTCTTGGAATTGAGCCCTGAGTCAGGTTCCTCTCTGCCCCTCCCCACCTCAAAGTAAAAAAATAAACTTAAAAAAAATGTTACAGATACATTTTTATATTTTTGGGCATCCCTTCCTTTCCAAAGGAGATTTCTGTCTTAAGTGTGGAGTTTATAATTTCTAAATATCATTCGTACCTTCATACCATTACTATACAAGTACATTACATAAACAATACTCAAGGTGGTTATGCATGTTCTAAAGCCTATATTAGTGGCATTATTCTGTACACACCTTGAATCCCTAGCTGTTTTGCTCCTGTTTTACATGTTTGAGGCTGATCCATGTTGATCCACACGCCTCTGGTTCATTTATTTTAATTGACGTGGAACTTTTTGTTGCATGAACATATCATAACGTAGTCACACTTGGGTTTTTTCCATTTGCTGCTATTACAAGTAGGACTATAATGGACCTTCTAGCACTTGAAGGAGAATGTCTCCTGAGTCCATTCTCACAGACCATAATGATGACTATAGATTATTTGTTTCCCTTAAACACACACACACACACACACACACGTGCACGCAGGCACACACGCCTCTCAGAAGTCGGAGGACCACGCACAAGGGAGAGAGGAACCCTGAGAACACTGGCCCGATCTATCCTGGCACACTGAGCGGGGAGCCTTCCATACGGATGGACGGAACAGCATGTAAAGCACTACTCATCCCAAAGTGGAAACAAGTATCACATTGTCGTGACCCAAGCTCTAGAACTGCTGAGCTGTTTGTTGGCAAGAAGTGCATGCTGATGAACACTGAGGATCATTAACTCACCATTTTTCTGCACAATGAAATCGCAGATGTCACGGTCCTGGGAGAGATTTCCAAAAACACGCACGGCCTCGAGGATCCCGTCCATGTTATTACTCACAAGAAGCTTTATGAGCACTGGGTTTGGAGACCAGAGAAATGAAACCAGTGAATTTAAGTTTTAATTTAAAGGTTATAGAGCCCCAGTAGCATACTAAATACTGATAACTCAATGTTTTAACGCAATAATGAAATACAAACTCTAAGAGACTTTAGCAAGAACTCGGACACTAACTTTTCCCCATATTCCAATTTCTTAGAATTGAATCAGGCTCCTTGATATCTGTACCAGAAATCAGAAAATATGAATGCCACCAGGTCTGTGTTTAGCTAATAGAGTCAAAATGTTAAACGCTCATCTGCCCAAAGCCAACACTGAACCTTACATTCGGCAATATATAGCTTTTTGTCATGAATTATGGAATTCTTCACTTGGTAGTAAGATAAGTTGTTGATTGTGGCTGTAGTATTGATCACCAGCTCCTCGCAGTCCTCAATCGACTTGTATTCTGAAACACGGTAAAGAAAAGGGTATCAATGATTAGTTGCAGGGGCAGGAACAATGACATCCTAACTGCAGCAACAGCAGCCCCAGGGACAAGCCACTGTCCCAGGCGGGGTCTGTGCAAGGGCACTATTTGCTGCTTTCTTTCCTGGGACTCTTTCTGCATGGAAATGCACCAAACGCAGGGCGCCACTCCTGGACAGGTTTTAGAACACTCTAAGCTGAGTCCCTCCAGCGGTGGGATCTGGACAAATTGGGCTGATCTGGGCCCTGTGTTTGTAGGAAAGTGAAGGTGCCAGCACACTAGCAAGCAGAACTTCTCTCGCCCCCACCGGTTTGCCGTGTTCCTGAGCTCTCCGGGGGCTCCACCCTGCGAGTCTGTTCCCTACACTTCTACCTCGCAACAGAACGATCCTTGGGGCCAACTCTGTCCATAACTCCTGTCAGTGCTGCCCTCCAAACACGCACACTCTGATCACTTCTCACCTCCTCTACTACCACCTAGCCCATCTCTCACCTCTTAACTGGGTACTCTTCTTCCAGCTGCCTCCCTCAGTCCATCCTTAACACGATGATCCTTGAATAGTAAGTCAGCTAAGGTCGCTTGTCTTACGTGGGCATCAGGCCCTCCCTGGGCAGCCCTGGTCTTGACATCTCTGGCCTCATTTGCTGTTCCAGCCCCCAGGTCCCCAGTGCCAACCACAACGGTCTTCCTGCCTTTTTTTTTTTTTTAAACATATCAGCATGATCCTGCCTGAACTTTGTACTGCTCCTGCTCCCTCTGTCTAGAATATGCTCTGTTTCCAGTTATCCACTTGGCTCATTCCTCACATCCTCCGGGTTGTTGCTTAGACATCACCTTATTGAGCACGGACTCCTTAACCACCCTATATACAATAGCATCCATTATTCTCTTCCCTTTACCTTACTTTTAAAAAAAATTTTAATGTTTATTTTTGAGAGAGAGGGCAGGGGAGGGGCAGAGAGAGAGGGAGACACGGAATCCGAAGCAGGCTCCAGGCTCTGAGCTGTCAACACAGAGCCCCACATGGGGCTCGAACTCATGAACCGTGAGGTCATGACCTGAGTTGAAGTTGAACACCCAACCAACTGAGTGACCCAGGCGCCCCTCCCCTTACCCTACTGTTATCTTCTCCATCGCACATATAATCATCTGACTTGTTATGTGTTTAATGTTTGTCTTCTAGACCTAAAATGGAAGCTCCACGAGACTAGGGATGTGTCCGTTTCAGTCATTGTTGCATTCCCAGCATCCAGAACAGAGTCTAGCACATAGGGGTGCTCAATAAATAATAGCTGGATGCAAGAATGAGTGAAGGAATGAACTCTTTTCTTAGCACATAAGACCCTCAGTCACTTTGTCCCTGCTTTCTACTCAGCCTCCAGACTCCTCTCCTGGCAGATGTAGACATGCCAATTAGGAGCCCTGGTCCCGGCTTCCCCTACACTGACGACACTAGACCTGGGCAGTGTTTGGGAATCCGTTGTTATTTTTGTCTCTTGCCTCAGTAGGACAATTCATTAGTTGGTCCAGGAAAAAAAAGGGAGGGTACCTCTTGTGTATCACCACCTGTGTAGGACCACACATTTGGCCAGAAGGAAGAGTGACTGGCATCTACGGAAAGAGGGTAGGCACTCGCAGCTACATGGCACACATCTATCATGGCCAGCAGCAGGCACTTTATGTGCATTTAGCTCCACAAAAGCCAATGGTTAATAATGCTTTAAATGCACTTACAAGCATTCGAACCCACAATAATTAATACAGAAGGTGTACCTCTCAGTCAGCTCAGGCCGCCAGAACCACATCATACTACAGTTTGAGGGCTTAAATAACAAAAATCTATTTCCTCACAGTTTTGGAGGTTGGAAGTCTGGGATCGGGATGCCAGCATGGTTGGCTTCTAGTGAGAACTCTTCCTGGCTTGCAGATGGCCGTCTTCTTGCTGTGTCCTCGCGTGGTGGAGAGAGAGCAAGAGCGAGCTCTCTGGTGTCTCTTCTCATAAGGTCACTAATCCCACCACAAGGACCTACCTACATGACCTTGTCTATACCTAATTATCCCCCAAAGGCTCCATCTCCAAATACAATCATACTGAGGGGTAGGGCTTCAACATATGAATCTGGGGATTGGGGGATACGATTCGGTTCATAGTCACCTCCTAAGATCCCATTTTACAGTTGAGACCACCGAAGCTGAAAGGAGTTAAATACCTTGCCTGACTTCATAGAATACTCATCTGAATCTCGGTCTGACTCATCCATTCTGCTCTTTCCATAGTGTCTTCCTGAGTGCCCACTGGAGCTGACTGGGGCAATAATTTGCTGCCAAAGGGCACGAGAGAACCACAAAAGCCCTCTGTAGCTGGCTCATGGACGTAAGAAAGTCTAGAATTTGGAGCTTGCCACCAAGGCAGCAAATCTCTAAATCTGGGAGCTCGCTGAAAGTGCTAGTCCTTATTAGAAACATTTCATGGGGGCACGCCTGGGTGGCTCAGTGGGTTAAGCGTCCGACTTCAACTCAGGTCATGATCTCACGGTTCATAAGTTTGAGGCCCACATCAGCCTCTGTGCTGACAGCTCAGAGCCTGGAGCCTGCTTCGGGCCCTCCTCAACCTAGTGCTCTGTCTGTCTCTCAAAAATAAACATTAAAAATTGCTTTTTAATAAATAAATAAATAAAATATAAAAAAGGAAACTTTTTTTTTTTAATTTTAAAACACTCTGCAGTGAGACTGGCCTCGAGAGACAAGTCCTTGAGGGTTCCATCTCCTCAGGCCTCATGTCCTGTGCACACCTTACTGTTGGTGCCTGCGATCAGCTTCACGTCTACACACCTGCTGTTCCTCCACCATGTGCTCTGAGCTCCTTGAAAGCAGATACTACATTTTTTTTGTTTTAGTTTATTTATTTTGAGAGAGGCAGAGGGAGTGAGCAGGGCAGGGACAGAGAGAGAGGAGGACAGAGGATCCCAAGCAGGCTCTGCACTGATAGCAGAGAGCCCAATGTGGGAGACTCGCAAACTGCGAGATCATGACCTGAGCTAAAGTCAGACACTCAACCAACTGAGCCACCCGGGAGCCCCACATTTTTTAAAACCTTCTTATGCACTGAATGTTTGTGTTCCTCTCCAAATTCATAGGTAGACGCTCCCACCCCCAAAGCGACTGAATTTGGAGATGGGGCCTATGAGGAGGGGATGAAGGTAAAATGACATCATCAGGATGGGGCCCTCATCTGACAGGGCTGGTGCCCTTCTAAGCAGAGGCAGGTAGCATCTGGAAGCTGGAAAGAGCATCCTCACCAGACACCGACCCTGCTGGCACCTTGACCTTGAGCTTCCAACCTACAGAACTGTGAGAAGATAGATTTGTGTCGTTTGAGCCACCCAGTCTGTGGTGGTGTGTTATGGGAACCCCGGGCAGATGAAGATAAACTTCTTTTAGCGCAGGACACAGAACCGATTATGCAGTAAGGATTCGATAATGGATCTTAATGAATAGCAGGGGGGCAAAGTTCAAAGGTTACCCCCGAACATCATTTTCATCAGGTATTAAAGTTCTTCTACAATGAGAAAACTGTTCATAGAGTCTGGTAAGTAGTAGCTAAGCTGATCACTCTGGAGGGCTGTTAATTTCCCTGCACACTGGTAGGCAGCGGTGCCTGTGGGGAATGCCAAGGCCTAAAAGTGGAAGGGGGTGCTAGAGACTAAATTATGCCTCCCCTCGAATTCATGTGTTGAAGCCCTAATGTAACTGTATTTGGAAATACAGCTTTGAAGGGGTAATTAAGATTATATGAGGTCATAAGGGTGGATTCCTTATCCAAAAGGGCTGGGGGCCTTATAAGAAGAGGAAGAAAGGGGCGCCTGGGTGGCTCAGTCGGTTAAGCGTCCGACTTTAGCCCAGGTCATGGTCTCTTGGTTGATGAGTTTGAGCCCCATGTGGAGCCTGGAACCTGCTTCAGATTCTGTGTCTCCCTCTCTCTTTGCCCCTCCCCCACTCCTGCTCTGTCTCTGTCAAAAATAAACATTAAAATAATAATAATAATAATAATAATAATAATAATAATAATAAAGAGGAAGACAGAGAGAGCACACGCTGAGTGCACACAACCAGGAAAGGCTGTGCGAGATCACAGAGAGACGGCGGCCATTCTCAAACCAGGAAGAGAGACCTTACCAGAACCCAACCCCCATGTCACCCTGTTCTCAGACTTCCAGCCTCCAGAGTGTGAGGAGACAAATCTGCTGTTTAAGTCACCCAGTCTATGCTGCTTTGTTCTGGCAGCCCTAGCAGACGAAGATAGGTGTTGGTACCAGGACAAGTACCTCAAAGTGAGACAGCAGCTTTGGAACTGGGAAGTCAGAGGGGGGCTGGAAGAGACTGAAGTGCATATTAGCAATACGAAATGTTAAAGGCAATTCTGGTGACAGCCAGAAAGAAGAGAGCTGGAGAGAAAGTCCCATCTTTTTTTTTTTTTTTTTAAGTTTTATTTATTTAAGTAATCTCTACACCAACATGGGGCTCAAACTCACAACCCCAATGTCAAGAGTCACATGCTCCACCAACTGAGGCACAGGTGTCCCATAGCTTCCATCTTCTTAGAGGACACATCCACAACCGTGAACAGAATGTTGGTAGAAACGTCGACATAAAGGCCATTCTGGTGAAGTCTCGGATGGAAATGAGGAACAGGTTACTAGAAACTGCAGAAAAGGTGATCTTTGTTATAAGGTGGCAAAGAACTTGGCAGAACTGCGTTTGTTTTCTAGTGTTTGGGGAAAGATAGAACTTGCAAACAACAATATTGGATATTCAGCTGATATTTCCAAGCAAAGCATTTGAGGAGTGCCTTGGCTTCCCCTGACATGACAGTAAACTGTGAGGAGGAAGAGATGAATTGAAGAAAGAATTGTTGAGCCAAAGGAGCTAGAGTTTGAAAATCTGGAAAATCCTCAGCCTATCCATCTGACAAAAGGTGAGAAAGCATGTGCTGAAGAGAACCCAGAGTGCATTTGGACTATCGCCCAATAAAGAGCCTCTGGGATTATATGAGCAGAAACAGTGCCAGTTTGGACCAAAAGGGACTGAGACGGGACAAAATGAAGGAAGGCTATCAGGCTCCTGGGATGTGCCAAGGCAGGAAGAGAGAGCTGCTTGGGTGTGAATGTGCCTTATTCTTCAAGAAGAGTGGAAACAGCCCCTGGTGAGTCACCAGGGCCACTGCCTGTGTTTCAACAGGTCAGATGTCTTCACCCCCAATCCCTGAGGAGGAGGCCAATCGGCAGAGCACTGGCACCCTGACTGACAGAGAAGTGGAAGCAGGACTGCTGCCCCGGTGGGTCTGGAAAGCAAAGCACGGAACCCAAGAGGATAATTTTTCAGTCTTAAAATACGATGTAATTCACCTTGCTAGGTTTTATTTTGTTATTTTTTTAATATTTCTTTTTTTAAGTTTATTTATTTATTTTTGAAAGAGAGAGAGAAAGCATGCACAAGTGGGGGAGGAGGGCGGAGTGACAGAGAGAGAGAGGGACAATCCCCAGCAGGCTCCACACCTTCAGCACGAAGCCTGATGTGGAGCTTGAACCCACACACCGTGAGATCATGACCTGAGCTGAAATCAAGAGTCGCACACTTAACGGACTGAGCCACCCAGGCGCCCCATTATCTTGCTAGGTTTTAGACTTGCTTGGGAACTGCCACTTTTTCCTTTTCCCCTATTCCTCCCTTTGGAATGGGAATGTCTATCCCATGCCTGTCTCACCACTGTATTTCAGAAGCACATAACGTGCCCGGTTTCACAAGATCACAGAAGGAAAGGAATCCTTCCTCAGGATGAATCATATCTTGAGTCTCGCCATATCTGATTTAGATGATATTTAAATGAGACTCTTAGACTAAGAGTTGATGCTGGAATGAGTTCAAACTTTGGGGGCTATTGAGATGGAATGAATGTATTCTGCATGTGAGAGGGACATGAATTTTGGGCAGGGGGCCAGGAGCAGAATACTATTGACTGAATTTCGGCCCCTCCCCCAAATTCATATGTCGAAGCTCTAACCTCCAATGTGATTGTATGTGGAGATACAGGTTTTAGGAGGCAAAGTTAAATGAGGTTGTATAGGTGGAACTCCTTATCCGATAGGATTGGTGGTCTTATAAGGAGAAAAAGATCATTGTCTTCTTCTTGAGTGCACACTCTGAGGAAATGCCATGTGAAGACAGGGTGAGAACACAGCTGTCTGGGAACCAGAAGGCAAGCTCTCATCTGGAACCCAACTGGCATGCGCCTTGACCTTGGGCTTCCAACCTCCAGAACCACGAGAAACAAATTTCTGTTGTTTAAGCCACACAGTCTGTGGTGTTTTGTTATGAAGAGTGAGATGGCTAGGAATGGGGGGAAATCGGACACAAATAACATAATTACAGATAAGGTGAAAGCCTGAAAAATAAAAATGTAAATAAACTTTAATCGCAAGGACTAATCCAGGAAAAATTAAGGATTTTAAACTCTTTGTGGTTAGTTTAATCGATTTTTGGTAATTTGATTGGTACACTTTTTATTATTATTATTATTATTTTAGAAAGAGAGAGGGAGCACAAGCAAGGGAGAGGGACAGAGAGAGAGAGAGAGAGAGGGAGAGAATCCCAAGCAGACTACATGCTCAAAGCTGAGTCCAAAGTGGGGCTCCATCTCATGACCCCGGGATCATGACCTGAGCAGAAACCAAGAGTTGGAAGCTCAAAGAACTGAGCCACCCAGAAGCCTCCAGTTTACTTTAAAACAAAACAAAACAAAAAGATAAAATTTATCCTGTTCAGATGTGCAATTCAGTGGGATTTAATACAATTTTTTTCTTTTCGTATATTTTTAAAAAATCTGTATTACCTTTGAGGCAGCTCTGCAGAGAAGAGGAATTTTCGAAGGCGAATGAAAGCGAGCCATTGTTGCCACTAAACCCCTCCGGGCACCCCTCCGGGCACCAGAGCCGCAGAACTGTCTGCGGTGCTGGGAGCGGCCTTACCTAGCGTGGCGAGGAGCAGGCCCACGGCGCGCGGGCTGGCGGCCAGCGCCGGGCCGATGCCCGGGGTGGATGGCTAAGTTGGCCAGCACCCGCGTCAGCTTGATGAGCACGTCCTCCGCCTGGGCCCGCGGCCGCTGCACCTTGGGCGGCGGGGCTCCTCCCGCCTGCTCCTCGGCGCACAGGTCCAGTTTGTAGAACGTGTGGAATAAGGACAGCAAGGTTGGGATGCTCCCTCTCTCTTTGGAAAACTGTTCTCGAGCCTGGTTATTTTTCGCGGTCAGGTTGCCAAGGATAAAGACAATGCGGACGACTAAATCCTGCAAAAAAGGGAAGACAATTACAAGTGCACAGGGGCTGGGACAAGCTGTTGGAAGAGTACAGTATTTAATTTATTCACGACTTAATTAATAGTAAAATGGAACACATCTGGCTTCTCAGTAACTTGTCCAGTATTTGATTCTCAAGATTGGTGCAAATTGACAGAGGAGATTAAAAGCATTTGGCAACAATGAAAGAACACAAACTGATTGATGCTATTAGCAAGGGCTATTAACTTCAGATCCTTCATCTGAAATTCTGGCTGGTCTTTTTTTTTTAGCCCCCAGAGAACAATTAGTTGAGTGGGCTAGTATTACTGATAATGTGTTCTGTAAATCTAAGCATTGACACTAACGGGTTTCTTGAGCATGCAAATCTTTTCCCAAAAGTTCACCTCCTGTGAACAGCAGCACTGTGTTCCTGAAAATTGGTGTTCTGCACAATGGCTAATCAGATTGTCTTACAGCTGTCTGTCCTGACCTGGGCTCCACGGACATCTGGGACAGGATAATCTTTGCTGTTGGGGGGCTGTGTTGCGAAGCAGTATTCCTGGCCCCTACTACTAGATGACAGTAGCACCGCCCCCAGATGCCCCCTGGGCAAAAACGCTTAAATGTCCCCTGGGGGCAAAATCAGCCCCAGTTGAGAATCACTGCTATATAAATTTACCACTTTAAAGCCGTTCTCGTGATGGAGCATAAGGCAAGCTGAGGGGCAAATATAATCTAGCATTACCCACCCATCCCCAACCCCCTCCCCCCAGGTGGGATGTGTGTTTGGCATTCCTCGGTACTCCCAGCTGCCCAAGGACAAAGGAAAAGACAGAAAACAAATGGTAAAACTGATAGTCTCCATCAGTTCACAGCTATCTTAGTAAATTACAAGACAAAGGCAATCTTATCAACAGCCTAATCTCCAGAAACCTATAGACTCAGCTTCCTGGAGCCCCATGTCCCCTCCACAGTGATGTGGCGAACAAAGGCAAGAAGGAAATGGCAGATAAAACTAAATTTCCTTATAAGCTGCAGCCCTTTGACACATACTTAAGGCGGGCAGAGTAAAACCTTTCTCCAAGAATTCCCTGCTATCTTAATGTTAATGCCTTAGCTTGACAATAGCCGGGCCCCCAGTAATCGCGGGTCTTCGATTATGAAAATCTCTTTGGAAAGTTCCCTTTTGACCTTACCTCCCCCAGCCCCACAGTATATAAGGAGCCAGTCTCCACAACCCCAGTGCACCTCTTTCTGCCCACGGGTCCTGTCCCACTTTAATAAAATCACACTTTTGCACCAAAGACCTCGCCAAGAATTCTTTTTTGGCCGTCAACCCCACCATCACCCCAAAACCTCATCACTTGTCTTTCTTGATCAGGGTGGTGGTTACCTGGGAGACACCTTTATCACTGTCTGCTAAATTGTACATGTGTGTTTCATGTACTTCTCTGTGTATAAACTATATTTCGCAATAAATAAATGTTTCTTAAAATCCCAAGCTGAGAACATTTTACAACTAAACAGAACGCAAAAATAGTTCTGTTCTTACTTCGACAACGACAGACAAATGAGTACTCTTGGCCTCACCCAGACCCACGGAGAGTGAGGGAGCTCCCGGGGGAGGAAGAGACTTTATGGAGACACTCACCGAGGGGCTACAACCGACTTGGGTGCTAGCTCTCACTGCGCCAGGCACTGTGCAGTTTGACAGGCAAGCAGCTGGGGTTTGTACAAGCTGCCTGGTCACACGGCTAGTGAGGGTGAGTCAGGATTGGAGCCCAGGATTCCCCTGACCCAGAGTCCTTTCTACAGCCAAGCCCTCCCTGCCTCCCACATGGCCTGTCGTTTAAGGATCTCCTTTGCCTTACTATATGTGGAGCAGTCAAGGAGTTATCTCCTTTTAAAATCCAAATATATCACCAGGAGGGATTCGCTGTAAACCTGACTTTGTTGATCAGATCTGTAGTAGTTAGAGACTAAAGGACTGGGGACAAAGGGCAGAGGCCTGGACCTGTTTTAATCGGGAAGCCAGGTCTAGGTGGGTCCTGAGGGTGGGGGATGGGCAGCACAGGGACTGTGTGTGTGTGGCAGGGAGTGGAGGGTCACAGGCAAAGGACAAAATGGGATCTGCCTGGGGCTCCTCTGCCAATACCAACTTGTTCCTGCTTGTTCTCGAAAGAAAAGTTTTCCCTGGCACTGGCCGAGAAGAAGTGAGGCCACTGCTTGTGCAGCTGGGAACCATTTGTCAACATTAAGAAAGTCAGAGGCTACAGTGCCAGCAAGAACTGGAGGGGGTCCAGGAGAGAGTTCACACTGAGAAAAACCTCAGCTCAGCGTGCAGCCAATGGCGGCCAGTCATCCCAGGCAGGAGAACCTGCTCCTGGGCCACCGGGAGCCCTTAGGGAGCTCTGAATGCCGAGGGGCTGGCAGAATACGCCCGCAGAAACAGTGTGAGGCACCATGCTCTGAAGAGCTTCTAACCTATTGGAGAAGACAAGGCTAACAAGTGTGGGGGAAGAGCAAAGACTAAAAGGGCCAAGCAGGAAGCTAGACACAGAAAGGGATTATAATCTCCAGTTTGAGAGCCAGGCTGTCTGGTTCATACATGTGACTCTGCTTAGCCTCTCTGTGCCTCCATTAACTCGTATTGTATCGTATCGTATCGTATCGTATCGTATCGTATCGTATCGTATTGAGGGTAAACAAGACAAAACAGGTAAAGCACAGATCGTGAGGAAGGATTCAGGCGCTGCTCTGAACCATGTTCATGTACTATCAGTAACATGTTAGTGGCATTACACCGTGTAGGATGGACCCGACGGTCTCTGAGGAGTTTAGATGAGAGGATGCCCAGGGAAAAGTGGTGGGGCTTGGCAAAATAACCTCCAATGAATTTGAGTCTAACCTTGAAAAATGTGTGGCATGCGGATATATGGAGGGGAGGACGGGGTAGGTTGGCCAGGCAAAAAGGAGCGGATCCTGAGAAAGTACCAGGGACAGTTCCCTTCCTGGGCAGTGGGATCACCTTGTCCGCCTCTGATCGCCAGGCGGTTCCCTAAAAAAGCTGAAGTCTGGGGCTCTCCAATCTTAAATAAGCGCGCACAATTTCATTATGACACTTGCCACTCCATGTAAAGGCGGTGGTTACTTCATATAATTCCCAACGGCAGAGGCTCCTCCCGGGGCTCTGGACAGAAAGCACTCCTCCACCCTGGACACACCCAACAGAGAAGCACACGGCTTCCCAGCCAGGACGGAGGGCATTTCTGAGAATTAGGCTCCTTGAAGGATATTCATCTTATATTCTCTAAGCTGAGGAATATGAGCTTCTTGCATAAACTCTCATGTATAATTTCTGATTAAAGACAAGCCACATGACTCCCACCTCTGAAAAATTCTAACAGTCAACCATAATAGTAGTAGAGCAGCAGCAATGAACACACAGTGTTTGTGACGTGCCGGGCCCTGTTCCAGGCATTTAGGTATATAAATTAATTCAGAAAAAGTGATAATTTGTAGCCCTTTAACCCGAACAACGTGGTTCCCAATCTCCACACTCCAGGTAGTCACCTCCCTCACGCACTTAACAGTAGTCCTGTTGACGTTGCTGGCCCTCATGCTGTTCCCCGGATTGAGCTCCCCCCCCCCCAGTTCCTTAGGAGCAGGTGAAGCAAGATGGGAAAAATGTTATATGTGATTTTGAATGGCTTTTTCAAAAACTTAAAAAATGGATGCATTCTCTTTGCTCATTCGTCTCAGGACTAATCAATTTACCCTGGAAAACGTCACAGCTGCCTTCTGAAGGATGCTAGACTCTTCTCCCTTCTTCCTCTTCCTAGGCCTCTTCACCTCTGCCTCCCTTTTGTTTTTCTCCTTAGTAGAACGCAGCAGGTGTCTCTGGCCCTGTTTCATCTCTACCCATCACTGCTGATGTGCCGGGAGTATTCAGACTGGACCCCAGGCTGGAGGCGAAGGCAGCTTCCCTTAGAGATCGTCATTCTTCCAAACTCAAATGACCTCCCTCCACGGTCACATGTTGTCGGCTCTGGGAAGACCAAGTACTGCTTTTCTCAGAAAAATTCCCTCAGCCCCTTCGACTTCTACAATTCTTTTATCCTAATACCTGTGTGGATCTACCATGGTATCCGTCTCACGTGGGGAGAAGAAACTCCAGGCTTCGGGGCAGGAAGAGTTAACACCGCCACAGTACCTCTCTCCCTGCCTTCAGATGGAAAAAGGAGGGGGTGGTTCCTGGCAGCAGCAGGGCCAACTGAAGGATGGCACGCGGGATCAACAAATGGGGGTGGCAGATTGCGCTGCTCGCAGCACCGAGCTTCCAGCAACTGCTACGCTCACTGTTTCTGTCCTCTTTCTCAGGGTTGGCTCGGGCATCTTTTCATCTCCCCCCCGGCCCCCCCCCCCACACACCACCTTTCTCAAATCTATTCTCTGCAAATCTAGGGAATGTGGAATAGGCCAAAATAGAAGCGGTCTCCCGGGAGGCTGGCAGGGGTGATGCTTCCTTATTCCCATACCAGTGCCTGTCTTGACTCATCTGGAGGCCCGAGGACACCGGCTGAACAAGAGGGCTTTGCAAGGCCCCGTGGCTCGCCGTGGGCGGCCCACACTGTGCAGAGATCTGCCTTGCACGATGTCATAGAGAGGTTATTCACCGTCCCACAGGGAGAGGTTAAAGGAGTGCTGCCAATCCTTCGCAAGTCTCCAAAACGCCACTTAACCAAACCTTCTCTAAAGATCTGAAAAAATTAGACAAAGGCCAACATTATCGATCTGTAGAGACCACCGACTGAATTCATAGCAGAAAATTATTTCATCGGTATACAATTCTCTATTGAGGTACAGATTCTCTCTTTCGTTCTCAGACAGTATCTGACAGCCACCTATAAATCAACCCTGAACTTCTAGAGCATTTTTATCAAATTCAATACAGTGTTGCAAATATATGCTACAGCTTTGTAGTTTTGAAACAGCAAAATGAAGACCAATCAGGAGAGATACTTTTTTTTTTCTAAGAAGGCAGTCTAGTATAACTAGTTCATATCGACTTTCCAATTTTGCATAAAAATGGAGTCGGCCTAGCAACAGTTATGGCCAACCAGAGCTCAGACAACAGGTACACCTGCTGCAAGAAGCCTGACCTCAGCTGTGCCTTCCGGTTATAGCCTGTGGGATATTCTCTTTAGTTTCGGATGAATATATCGTGCCTTTGGGAGCCAGCATGTTACTCTGTCTCAGTAGGCACTGCTGTAAATGAAATTGCTTTAACTGGAACAAAGCCAGGAGCAGGACATGCCTGAGCAGCCTCTGCAAGCTCCCCATAGCAGCAGTTGTCGATATGACCACCCACGTCACAGAGACTGGCCTCAAGTCCGCGAAGGAGGCTCTCCTTCTACCCAGAGATGTGGAGACTCAGGCTTCACGGGGCTTGCTGACCCCGAAGTCCAACTCTGGTGAGGAGAAGAAGCAGGACCTTGGACCATCTGGGCTTACAGATGGATTCCCAAACTCCTCATTCGCCATAAGCCTCACCTCCCCGATCCCCCAGACTGGGCCCCACAGGCATCTTTGATTCCTCACTCCCCTCAGCAACCAGTCACTGAGTTCCCTCTGCTCTGCCATCTCAAAATCTCCCCCACCCCCTCCTTCCCATGCCTGTTCTGGTTCATCTGTCTGTAACCTCCTGTCACAGACCCTTGGTGGGATCCTCCCCCTGTGGTTGATATTAATATTACTTCTTTTTTTTTAATTTTTAAAAAATTTTTAAAGTTTATTTTTGAGAGAGAGAGAAAGAGAGAGAGGGAGAGGTAGATAGAGGAGGAGGGAGAAAATGAGTGGGGGAGGGACAGTGAGAGGAGGAGAGAGAATCCCAAGCAGTCTCTGTGCTGTCAGCACAGCCCAACATGGGGCTTGAACTCACAAACCTTGAGATCGTGACCTGAGCCGAAATCAAGAATCACTTGATTCTGACTGAGCCACCAGGCGCCCCTGTCAATAACACTTCTTGAAGCACAGTTCTCCCATCATCCCTTTGCTCAAAAACACCCACTGCCTGTTAAATGTCGAAGCCAGTGTCCAATGCATCATCCGGCTCCACATGACCAGTCAAAGTGACCGCATTCCTTCGGGTTCCCCACACCCTTCCTACCGGGCCTGAAGATAACTGGTGTGCAGAATGTGGACCGTAGGGAAGGAACTACATCGAACTAGCACAGAAAGAATAAACTTATGCTCAGCAGGACTCCACTTACTTAGGAGAGAACTACTTCTGCTGAGTAAAAGAAAACATTTTAGAAAGATTTTCAAGATGCCCCGCTTAAAATTTGGTTAGAAACTTCTCCTGCAATCTGAATCTGAATGCTGAATCACCATTTGCGATTTTGCAACATTTCCCCAGCTTCCCACCTTCAAACAAAACCTCAACAGGAATTGAACATACAGGTGAGCTGAAGAACAGATCAATTTTACCGAACCGGAAGACAGACTGCACCACGGCAAAAACGCTAATTAACCCTACGGTACTGAAAATGGGTCAGCAGTTTGCATAAGTGCCGAACCGCACGAAATGGGAGGATCTGGGATGCTGGCGACTCAAGACCCGGAATCTAAGTAGAAGAGCATTTAAAAAGCTGCAGGGACTATACTCGATGCCCCCATTCATCTATCCATTCCATCAGCAGGCATTTCCTGAGCACCAACTATATGCTTCTGGATGTGGCTCTCACACAAAAGCATCAGGCGAGGCTAGAATTTCACTGTGCTCTGTTCTGTTTTTTAAGTTCGCAGACCTAAGTCAGGCATCTGGGTTCCGTGCTGAGCCGGGGAAGAGCCAGTTCCACAAGGGCAAAGCAGCAGGAGCTGGAAAGAATGAACAAGCTAAGGGCTTATTGTGCTGCCCGCCCGGTCAGGGGTGCAGACTGAGGCCAAGGCTGAAAAAAGGAGCAAGCTCAGCCAAATGCTAGCAGTACCCACTGGGAATGTGCCTGCAGAGGGGCTGGGAAGAGAGCCACAGGGCACGCTCCTGCCAGGCAGGAGGCAGAGGGCGAGCCGGGAGCCAAGTTGCCGTATAAAGACTCCGGGGGAAGGGGCGGAGGCGCCTCCCTAACCAATCCTCACCAGCCCCAGACAAGATGGAGGGGAGAGAGAGGTCACGTTATCTCTGGACTGTTGCGCGGCCCTGGTTCCCTTACAGAGAAACAGCGAGAAAAACGGCAGATGTCTGTGTTCTCATCCCATACCCTTCAGACATTCCGGGTCTCCCTGTCAACACCACGATGCCTAAGCGTTCCAAATCAGACAGCGCTCACTGTGCGTACGTGGCTGAACACGATCGCTTTCCCTGCAAGAAGTCTAAACGGAATGAGAGAGGCATGACTTTAAAAGGAGCACAAGCGAGGACACGTTGGGCGATTCCCAGACAGTGTTTTTGAAGGCTCTAGTGAGGGTCCTGCCTCTGGATGTTCCGTTTAAAAAACAAAAAACAAAAAAACAAAAAAACAAAACAGAAGAAACTGGCCATATCTCAAATGGAGAAGGCAGTTGCTCAACGGGCACAAGTGATGGGAATGTAGATAAAGGTTATTCTTTTTGGACCGTGACCTCTATAAAACATTGCCCATCTTACGAATCTCATTTCAGGCATTTAACCGGATCTCCTGCCCAGTAGATAGATATTTACAGAAGAAATGGGGAAAATCCCTTCACGTTCTTCCGAAAGACAAACCCGAGCATATTCTGTGGAGATGCTAAAAGTAGCAATGGTGACGTCAGCGGCACCTCCTAGGGCAGGCCCTGATTTGCAAGGCTGATATCAACCCTGCTCATCCCTGCGTTACTAGGCCCATCTGTTTGTACATTTGGTTTGTACCAAATGTAGTTTGCACCATAGAGCACACAATATGTGCACACTTCTTAAATGAGATTTGTCACTTAAATGAATTTTCATCATTACCTAACGCTAAAGTTTAGCTTTCACCCTGCATCAAGCTGACTGAAATGTTGTGCTTCGGTCTGTTTTTGCGTGTATGGGAACGGGAGTGATTAGTTGTACCATGGATCTTGGACCAATTAACCTCCTAGATAGGAGCCAAAGAAGTTTCCCTTGTTCTCCCTGAGGAAGTCCTTTGTAAGAGCTGGGAGGGGTGGATTCCTTTTCTCTGAGACTGTTGATAAACCAGAAACCCTGGCTGGTACCACAGCCGTCAGACACAGACAGGCCCACGTCACAGAAGGGTTGTGTGCAAAGAGGGGTGGAAAAAACTGGGCCATCACGCACTAATCTTCCTCGAATTTATCTGTTGCAAACTTACAAAATCTCAATATGAGTATATACTGAACTTTCTCAAAGCAGGACATCGGTAGGAATATTTGGTGTTAATTTTCACAATAAAATTTGGCAGTTATTTCCCCAACTGAAATCAACAACTCGTGGTTTGTCTAGCTAACTGAGGTTAGCGGGCCCTCCCTTTTGCAGGCCATTCTGAGGGTCCTGCAGGAGAAACCCCGAACTCACCTGAATGAACCTAAGTGGTTCATTCTGACCAGGGCCTGAAGCCTCATCAATGTGATTGGCTGTGTTTTCAAAGCATTATCAATGTTATCACTGGGTTTGGTTCCAGGACTAGTTTTTTTGTTTCTTTTGTTTTTTCCAGGACTACTTGTTTTGACACAAGTCTGGCAGAAAAAAATTCATGGGAGAGTCTAATAAACCATCTCATTTTCTGTAGCTAAGAAAGCCTCCAGCTATTGGTGCAAAAAGCAGAAGACATGGGGCGCCTGGGTGGCTCGGTCAGCTAAGCGACAGACTTTGGCTCAGGTCATGATCTCAAGGTTCATGAGTTACAGCCCCACACCAGGCTCATTGCTGTCAGCTCAGAGCCTGCTTTGGATCCTCTGCCCCCCTCTCTCTCTGCCCTCCCCCACTCATGCTCACTCTCTCTCTCAAAAATAAATAAAAACATTTAAGAAAAAAAGCACAAAAGACTTGCCTGTCAGCACTTACTGAGGATACCAACCCGACACCTGGTCTGTCTTGCTAATTCAGCTCCTGCTTCGTAAGGGAAAGTCATTTTCAGCCCTAGGTAGGTCTGCAGAGAAGAAATGACCCTTCGTGGCTGATTTGATTAATCACTTTAAAATCTTTTCAGGTTTTGTAGAAACTCTCTGCCATCAATAGTGGAGAAAATTGGTTTAAGGAAACACCTCAACAATTTATCCCATAGGTTCCCAAACCTGCTATTCATTTCAATCATTTGAGGAGCCTCTGAAAGTGGGTCCTGGGGCTCCGTTCCAGACCCGAATCAGAATCTCCCAAGGTGGGGCCTGAGAACCTGTGTTTTTAAGCTCCCCCAGGTGATTCTGACGATAAGCCAAGTTTAAGAGCTACTGACTTAAATCACGAAAGAATTAGAAATCTCCCCACCTTAATACCTGCTACCTGATCTCTTTTTATAATATCACCTTAAAAAATAAAGCTCCACTTTCCTTGTAAGCAAATTCTTACAACACAGATGTATAAAAAACAAAAGTGAAAATGACCCCCCTCCCCCGCAGCCCTTCATTATCATTGACCTGATAGACACATAAATACATTTTAAAAAGACCCATTCTTTTTCTTTTTTTTTAATTTTGAGAGAGACAGTATGCGTGGGGGAGAGGCAGAGCACGAGAATCCCAAACAGGCTCTGCACTGTCAGCACAGAGCCTGATGTGGGGCTTGAACCCACGAACTGTGACAGCATGACCTGAGCTGAAACTGAGAGTCCGATGCTTAACCAACAGAGCCACCTAGGCGCCCTTAATAGAGACCCATTCTTATATGCAGGAGTCAGACTTTACCTTGACAAGAGATGAATAGGAATGTAGATATGAATGTTAAAAAACAGTCTTGGCTTGTTTTTGGTTTTTTTTTTTTTTTTTACTTTTGGCATTTTCTTGTACAATTTTTCTTTTTTTTTTTCCTTTACTGGGAAAAAGAGCAGATAAGGGAGGAAACGTTCTCCCAGTAGCTGTAAGCCCTGGTGCTACCTAAGTCAGAACAAAATGCTCCCTGTTGGTGGACCTTGGGAGTGGCAGGCACCATTTCCTACAAAGCTCCTCAGCAGTTCGATAAGATCACTTAGGGGCGCCTGGGTGGCTCAGCTGGCTGAGCATCTGACTCAGGTCCTGATCTCACGGTTTGTGGGTTTGAGTCCCGAGACCGGCTCAGCACTGACAGCACAGAGCCTACTTGGGATTCTCTCTCTCTTCTTTCTGCCCCTCCCCCACTCATGCTCTCTGTCTCTCTCAAAATAAATAAGCTTTTTTTTTTTTTTTTTTTACAAAGGTGTGTGTAGGGAGTTTTCTTTATCTTGTCCTATTTTTTTTTTTTTTGAGATTTTTGTTTCTATGTTCTTTGAAAATATGCTTTGCCATGAATGTGATTTGATTTAAAAATGAATCTCCGGAAAATGAGATCTCTGCTGATTCCTGGAATAGCCCTCAGACTTTTAAGACAAAGCTAACACTAATCTCTCAGAACAAAGATTAAGGTATATAGACTCTTTCTGGTTGTTTAATCACTTGGTGATAGCTATGTAGATTAAGAGACTACAAGTATCCCAAAGTATATGTCTACAGCCCAACTTAACGTCAGATTTTTATAAACAAAAATAATTATAGAAAGTAATAATTCCATTTTAAAAGTTGCTGGGGGACTGGCAGATTTTCCAAAGATTCGCTCAAAGCCTCGACATTCAAATAAATCTCAGGTATAGCAAAGTTTTTAGCCACTGCGGATTAATACACTCTCATCAGAACATATGTGGTATGGGATTTCTAGATTTACTTTTATTTCTAAAAAAGAGGAAATACAAATCATATTCACCTGGCCACTTGGAAACATGAACCTAAGATGCTCTGCTGGTCTGAAGTAATTTCAAATCCATCATTTCTGTGTTACACTTGTGTATGACCGCATACCAATGTGAAAAATGTGGGGGAAAAGTTATTATTTCCTCCTCCAAACTACGAAGGGAGTAAATATTTACGGAAGGAGTACGAGAAAATAATTTTATAGTGCCTTATAGATTCCAAAGTATGTATTTCAAATACTCAAAATTCATTCTTTCAGGACTTTATCATGAGTCTACGACACCAAGCATCACCTCAGGTTTATTTAAACAAGGCCTGTGTCCTTCAGGAACTCCCAGCAGTAGGTAAGGCAGCTGTACAAAAAATAACCATTTGGAGAATCACAAAAGAAATATTTACAAAGACTTAAGGAGCTTTTGATTAATGATTTTAGGAAGTAGTTGGGACATGAAACTACTCCCTTGTATCCTGAATGATATCTTTTCTCTTCTAAAATACTTTAGTCTTGAAGAAAATATAAATTATGTATCTATTTTTCTTACTAGAAAAAAATTAGAGATGGTTCAAAACTGCAACATTTCATTCTTTTAGGACAAGTAAAATAACAGTATAGAATCAGAGTATAATTTTTGAAAAGTTAACAACATGACTCTCATACAGATATAAAATTAACACGTTAAAAAATTACTTCTCTCATTAACGACGGAGTCAATACAACCGTTAAGTTTGTTCGAAGAGCAATCAAAGAACTGTGTGTTTATAAGCATTAAAAAGAATGTTAGACTACTAGGCTAGATACACACCTGGCTAATAGCCTACAAGGTCATAAAACCATAACTTTAGAGATTATCTGGTCTACCAGAGAGAAATTTACAAATTAATGTGTAACTTTATAGCTCCTGAGTTCTAATCAAATAGTAAATAGTAAGTTTAAACACAGATACATTCTCCTCAAAAATTAAGCCTATTAAACAATTCCCCAGCATGACTTTGTCAGGACATGTAGCCTCTCCCAGTCTAAAATCCTATTTCTAAGTTTTGGATATTTTTTCTTTTACTTTTTAAATAACTAATTAATTTTTTGGGGGGTGGGGGAGAGAATCCGAGTGGAGGGGGGCAGAGAGAGAGGGAGAGAGAGAACATCAAGCCGGTTCTGCACTGTTGGCGCAGAGCCCAACTCGGGGCTCAATCTCACAAATCATGAGATCATGACCTGAGCTGAGATCAAGAGTTGGAAGCTTAACTGACTGAGCCACCCAGGTGCCCCTGGATAATTTTTCTTAATCATAGTGAAGTGGTTAAGATTAGGGACACTCTTCTTGGGTCTTTGGCTCTGGGTGTACTAGCTGGGTGTACTAGCTACATTAAAATCTTTAAAATGATACACTGATATGGGAGGAATTGAGCGTCTTGAAAGGCTTCACGAAAGAGGAGACATGAGAGCCACATCTTGTAATTGGCCCTTGAAGATAAGAAGTGACAAGAGGTATGTCAGGCTGCTCACTAAGAGCCTATTCATATTCAACTTTATTTAAGACTTTTTTAGCTGATACTTTTAACAAGTTTTATTATGAGGTTCCCCTGCTAATTGCGAGCAAGTAATTGCAAAAGGAAAGTAAAGACTACCAAGGGCAGAGTTAACAATCCATAGAGAGGGAGGAGAGAGGAATCTACAAAAAGAAGACACAGACAGACATTAAAAGAATCTCATCAGGGCACCTGGGTGACTCAGTCAGTTGAGTGTCAGACTTGGGCTCAGGCCATGATCTCACAGTTTATGAGTTCAAGCCCCACAGTGGGCTCTGGGCTGACAGCTCAGAGCCTGGAGCCTGCTTCAGATTCTGTGTCTCCCTCTCTCTCTGCCCCTCCCCTGCCTACCCTCTCTCTCGCTCTCAAAAATAAATAAAAATTAAAAAAAAAAAAAAAGAATCTCACCAACAGACTCTTGCTCCCAGTACAGGACAAATAGCCTCTAGAGCAATAATTTATGCTTGTAATCTTGACCTTTGGCATCAAAGGTCAAGATTTATTCTTAGTGACTTAAATTATAGGTTAAATTATTCTTAGTGTCTTCTAAGAAAGCAAGGAAATATGTAATATATTTGAATATGATCTTCAATGATTAAATGTAATGATTAAAACAATTTAGTAAATTATGAATTTACTTGACGGTTCTGGAAACAACATGAACTGTACATAGTTTGCAAGGTGCTCTTCATTCTTCTTTGAACCAAAATAATTTTAACAAGAACACAAAATTATCATATAGATCAACAGAGAAAAACATGGCTTTGAAACACTAATTTCGCTTAATGAGAACTACTGGTCCAAAGTGAAAAGTAGTTCACTAAGAGGCGTAGTAAAATTTTATGCAGATTAAACTTTAAGATATGTAGTCCCTTGCACCAGCAAAAGCATGCCCTTAGCTATGTTGACATCTCAAATGTCTCATATTGGCAAGATACCAGGATTTTTGTCTGTTTATTAAACATGGCCCTCATCCAAGCTGTAATCAGAAAAACAAATGGTTATTTACTAGTAATGCTACAAAACAACAGGACTATTTGTCAGTACTGAACTGATGTGTATTCTCCCTTTTTAAAAAATTACAGGTTATGACATAACTTGAAATCAAATTGTTAAACCGAAATGCTTTCTTTAACCCACACTTGAAAATTCTAGTGCAAGCAAAGATGTCTTCTCCAATTATAGTTATCCAAAGCATCTAAAATCAAAACACCAAAGCAAAAAAGAATAATGATGGTAAAATAAAATTATAATGAAAATCCATAAAACAACATTTCCAAATAAAATCCATAACTAAACATTTTAAGTATAATTCTAAAAGAATTCCTTTAATGTAAATTATCTTTTCTGCCATTTTATTACTTAAGAAGAAAACCAGGAATAGGAGTGCATAAGATTTTCATTGGATTAATTCACTTGTCCTAAGATTACAGTTCTGATAATATATTGTGCCAAGATCTAGATTAATAAATACTTAATGGACATTTAAATTAACAGCAGATTGAGAATACTTTCAGGTAGATTAATCAAATCCATTCATCACCGACATAGCAAATTCTTATACCTTGAAATCTTTCCAAGTATGTAATTTAGAGAAAATACAAAATATATAGGTGAAAGCACTTGTGACCCAAATTCTCAGAATCAGAAACTCAAATACGTATTTGTAAATCAGTGTTTAAAAGCCAGATAAAAACTTAACACTTTAAGCAAGGTTTTATCATCTTTGAAATGTAGTAATGTGTAAAATGAGCATAGAAACTTCTCTGTCATCAGTATAACCAAAAAGAGACTAGTAACATTTTAATAAATTAGCTAATAATAGCATAAACTCTGACAAACTTAGTCATTCTCAGCAGAAGTACTTGGCTGGGTAAAAATAAATTCAGTGCTATTTGTGGCAAACAGGAGTTATATTTTGAGGTGGTTTTGAGATGGCCAACATAAACAAACACAAAGCTTTATATTAAAATGTTCTTAATATACATATAAATTATTTGGTTTTAAACCGATGAAACATAGGGTGTGATTCTGAAATTTTATATTTGAAATATATATTATGTTCATGTATAAAATGTCTCACTAAACAGTTGATGTCACTGTAATCATTTATAAAGCTGAATAAAAATAAACTGCATTTAATGAATATTCAAAGACTCATAATAAAACTTAATGATTGTGCTATTATGATTATATTAAGGTGGAGTCATTTGTGGCTGCTTCTTTGTTTTAAACAGCTCTATATACTGTTATCCAAGTCATTAAAACCAAATTATTTTCTTTCTAAAACTTTTTAAAATATTTATTTATTTATTTTGAGAGACAGAGCTAGAGAGAGTGAGCAGGGGAGGAGCAGAGAGAGAAGAGAGAGAATTCCAAGTGGGCTCCGTGCTGACAGCACAGAGCCTGACGTAGGGCTCGATCTCACGAACTGTGAGATCATGACCTGTGCTGAAATCAAGAAATCAGACGCTCAACCAACTGAGTCAGCCAGGCGCCCCTGTTTTCTTTCTAATATTCACCTTATTTTAGAAGAATTCATCTTCTAAATACTCGAGTGTTAAAGAATTAGAGAATTTCCAGGCTAGAAGACTCTTTAGAGTACACATTTGCAGGGGATCCCAAACTGTGCTTTGCATCAGAAGTCCCCACAGTTCTCAGTCAAGTGCAGATGGCCAGGCCCCTTCCCACCCACCTGGCTCAGCAAGCCTGGGACGGGGCCTGGAAATAACCCCCATCCCACCCCAGGATGACTCTCGTGTGTCTATGAATCACTGGGAGAAACAATACCCGGCTCTCATCCTCTTCCCTACACCAGGGATCCCGCCACATCAACGTCCTATTGTAGCCATTTCTCCCTCAAACCACTCCCTCTTCAACTCCTACAGGTAACTCTGACTCCTGGGGCTGCCCATTATCAAATGGAAGCTTCTGATAGAAACCTGTACATTCAAAACACAAGGTCATTTAACATGGGCTTACACAAATACACCAACGCAAAGACAAATTGAAGAATTAAATGCATGGAGAACTGACCTGTTTCTTCTGGTATTTGTTTATCGCTTTCAAAAACAAGGCGTAACATCTGGAATAGTTGGCCAAGGCTACACAGCAGTCATGGTAAGAAGTGAGCTTGCTGCAGAAATGCCAAATGGGAAAATAAAAATAAACTCTGAGTTTTTTTCAGAAAGCTCAAATACACATAGGGTTACTTTAAATGCAGACCTTCAAGGCACTGCCCAGTGGATGGAAAGGAGTCTAGAAATAGTGCATACACCAGTCCAGAGAAGCCACAAGGAGGCTTGCTGTCTGCTCTAGACTCTGGGGGCATGGAGTTGGGGGTGGGGGTGGGGGGACAGTGCGGAAGTAAAAGTCCTTTAAAAAAGGACCACATGTATATGGTGTGAATTTACACTATCCATGTGATTCAGAAAACACAACCCAAGAATTTATCCAAACTCTGTTTGGATAATAAGCAGTGACTCCCCTGGGACCTTGTCAGAAACAAATGTTAAACTACTTGAACATACTAGGCTTGTAGTGGTACACTAATATCAGGCAAAATAGGCCTTAAAGCTAAATAGCTGCAAAATTTTGAAAGCATATGCCAGGCAGTACTGACAAACCTCTACGGAATTGGAAGATGTTCATAAGACTCTCATTAAGTGATAGATTAATAGGTAAAACATCATCAATATCTTAAAAACCTGACCGGTCACAAATCTCAGTAAATTTTCAGAGAACCGGTGTCTTCTAGATCATGTTCTCTGGTCAGAGGACAAGTAAGTTAGGAAAGCAATGTAAAAATACATATTTTACAAAACACACTTTTGAAAACTGCAAAAATTTATGGGTCAAGGAAACATAAAAATTAAAAAAAAATACTTAGGCCTGAATAACTAAAAATACTACAAATCAAAATGTGTGGGATACAGGTAAAGCAGTATTTAAAGCAAAATGTATAGACTTAAAAAAGACTTTAAAAAAAGAATTGAATTTCTAACTAGAACAGAAAAAAATTATAACGTATCTAAAAATAGTAGAAGAAAAGGATTTAACACAGCTAAGAACAGAAGGAATATAATGGAAAACAAATATACAATAGAGTAGATCAATAAACCTGTCGGTGGTTTGCAAAAACTAATAAAACTGGCAAACCTTTGGTAAGACTGATGAAGGAAAAAGGAGAAACATCATAAACGATCAAAATAAGGAATGAAAATCAGTATCAACCACACAGATGCAGTGTAACGCAGAGGTTAAATATATGAACTCTAGAGCCAGACGGCCTGGTTTGAATTGCAACTGTTTGATGCTGAGAAAATTACTGAACCTCTCTATGACTCAGTTTCCTTACATGTTAAAATGAAGACAATAGTAGCACCTGCCTTTTAAAGTTGTTATAAGGAATAAATGAATTAGTATTTGGAAAGTGCTTAGAACATTGCCCGGCACGTAGTAGTCACTATGTATTTGTTAAATTAGTAAAATAATAAAAGGGGACAGGATTAGAGATGAAACAGAGATTAAAAGGATAATAAGAGAATATTTGGAATGACTTTATATTATATGAAAACTTAGATAAAATGGGCAGATTCCTATAAAAATAGAACTTTTTGAAACTAATCCAAGAGGGAACATAGCTGGATACAGTCACTAAAGAAAGTGAATCTATGGTCAACAATAAACACAAATGTGTGCTTACACACCCTTACACACACACCTGGATAAGATAACTTCAAGCAAGTTCTACAAACTTTTCAAGAAGCAGATAAGTTTGATTTTCGGAAATCCTTCTATAAACGAGAAAAAGTGGGAACACTTCCCAACTCATTTTATGAGGCTGGTATAAACTTGCCACTAAAACCAGACAAGGACAATGCAAAAGGAAAATTACGGGTTTCATCTAACTCATAGATGAGAAATCCTAAACGAGATATTAGTCAATTTAACCTAGCAATGTGTAGCAGCTTAACATGAGACAACCTGTTAACCTATTAATCTGTCATCTACTATACTGATGAATTTAGAAAAGAAAATCTACATAGTCAAAATAGATATAAGGTAAGCATTCAAGAAAATCTAATATCCATTAAGTGCAAGAAAATTCTTCCTTAACCTTCCGAAGAGTATCTGCAGAAACCTGCAATAAACACTATTTTTAACTGGTAAAACCACAAAAATATTTTCTTTAAAGTCAGGCGAAAGGCAGGAGGTCCAACACTCTTACGATTTTGTATGGGACATTCTGAGTGACACAATTAGAAAGAGGCGGGGACTGAGGGAAGAGTTGTAATGATGGGGGAAAAAAACCCAAAACTATTCTTATTTGCAGACAAATTGCATAGAAAATCCAAGAGACTCTATAAACTAATGCTTAAGTCTGAATTTCATCAAGATTCCTGGATTAAAATTAGTAAGCAAATATTAAATGCTATTTATGTACACCAGCGACAGCCTATTAGGAAATATTTTCTACACATATTTTATAGTCAGCATGTGCTATTATGTTAGTTTCAGGTCTCCAACAAAGTGATTCAACAATTCCATACATTATAACATGTTCACCATATGTGTAGTCACCATCTGTCACTGTACAACGTTATTCCAATATTACTGGCTATATTCCCTATGCTGCACTTTTCTTGCTCATGATTTATTTGTTTTATAAGTAGAAGTTTGTGCCTCTTAATCCCCTTAAAATATGTTTAGAGATTGCATTCATAATTGCGGCAAAAGCCATGAAGGAATAAATCTAACAGAAGACGTGCAAAATCTTTTTGGAGAAAATTATAAAATTTTATGGAAAGACATAAAAGAAGACATCGTAAATGTTTATCGATGGAAGACTCAGTATCATAAAGGTGTCAATTCTCTCCCAATTGCTCTACATACTCAGTGCTGTTCTATGAAAAATCCTAAAGTTCCTACCCCAGACTTTAGCTGATTCTCCAATTCGTGAGAAAGAGGGAAGAATTTGGATTTTAAAGAAGAAAAGAGGCAAAGGATTCATCTTACAGCAAGACTTAAATCTGTAACAGTAGAAACAGTGTGTACTGGTCTCAGAATGGACCAGAGTGCCTAGAAACAGACCTACGAGTATAAGGAACCTTGTGTTTAACTAACTAGGCATTTAGAATCTGTGAAAAAATCAAAATGGCATATTTAATAAAAGGTGCTGGAATGACCGACTATCCATGTGGAAAAAAAAATTAAATTGGATCCCTACATGCCACCACATATAAAAACAAAATTTATGATTTTATTGTGCTTCAAAATGAGAGCGATAAGTACCCAGAATTAAGTACTAAGACAGGAAAGTGAAGAGCCGAAAATAAAATCTGGACTCATCCTCATGTTGTGTTCAATTACCAATTCGGTCTTCAGGAAATTTTCTATTTTGCTAAACAATTACAATAAAGTTCAAGAAAGGCCCAGGTCTCTTGAGAAGGATAATTATGTTAAAACATTGGCTCAAAGAGCAGTGAGGGAGGAAATACAAAAACTTAAAGACAGTTCTGAAATTAAACATCTTGCTTTGAAGCAACCTGGGTTCAGAATGTCATCGCTCCTGGAGTGAAGTGGGAACATGACTAGTGATTGTGTGAGCCAAAGCTCAGTCAAACAACTGAAATAAAATAACCTTCTATTACAAATCAGGTCAGATGAGACTTCTAAGCAACGCTCCCCTTTTTAAGTTAAAACCCTTAAGTACTGTTCCCAAGTGTACTAGAAAGTTTTCCATGTTTTGTGAGATAGTTCTTTATCTCCAATAAGCTAAGAGGAATTTTTGTTTGTGTAAAAACCCTAGGATAAGTCCTAACTCATCAAAGAACTAAGGTGACTTATAATGGATGAATTTAGAATCACATTAGGAAAACATAGGAAATGGAGTCATTAGTTTAAATTATTTATTTTGAACTTGGGCCATTAGATTTACTTTTTCTTTTAGGTTAAGTAAGAAGCAGAAATAGGATTCCTTTTCAGTTACACACACACAAATATTAAAGATACCCCCGAATTTAAGCCTTAGCACTTGATTAAGGCTGCTTTGTTTTCCTAGTTCACCTACCTGAATATTCTGGCAATATTGGTGCAGACATCCTTATCAGCCATGTACTGTCCCATCACCGTGCAGAGGTGGGGGAGGGCACTGATGCTTAGCAGCTTACTTCTTGCTGGTGGTGAATCAACCAAGTTTCTCAGTGTAGCAGTCATCTGGGATAAAAGCACATTTGCGCCATTTTGGTTTTAATTGGAAAATACAGCAGTACTAATCAGTACAACACAATTCATCCTACAAGCTTCATTTAATCAGTAACAAAACCAATCCCCTTTTAGGCATCTCCTACCAGAGAACATGGGCCTAAGGACAAGTAACATGAAATGAAAAAAAAAAAAAAAAGAAATGAATACAAAGAAAGCCTACTTTGGTTCAAAGGTAATGAATGAGAAATTCATGTTAATAAGCAATTAGTAAACCAAAACCCTAGGGTTAAATAGATCATCATCCGGGTTTGTTAGCTGTCCATCATAAGATTTTCATTTCGCACTTCACCCTGAGACATGTGACCTCAGTTACACAGATTAGAAACCTCTCATTCCAGGGGCATCTGGGTGGCTCAGTTGGTTAAACGTCCGATTTACACTCAGGTCATGATTCCACGGTCTGATTTTGAGCCCTCTGTTGGGCTCCCCAATGCTGGTGGGGAGCCTGCTTGGGATTCTCTGTCTGTCTCTCTATCTGCCCCTCCCCCATTCACAGGCACACACGCACACTCTTTCTCAAGATAAATAACTTTTCAAAAAATTAAAAAAAGAGAAACCTCTCAATCCATAGTCTTAAGAGTAGCATCAAATAATGCTGTGACCAAAGGATATTTAAGACTGTTAGTTTCATTCTCTTCCAAGAGACAAGTATTGATTTCTTGCCTATTCATCATATTTTGCAAAAAATGTTTAGGAGAGCTATCTTTCTCTAAAAGTAGAGAACAATTTAGTAAATCTAATTGTGTAAAGTTTAGTAAAATTAATGCTGCTGTTATCTAAGATTTTTTTATTAAGTCTATTTTTTAATTTAAATTTTAGTTAGTTAATATACAGTGCAATATTGGTTTCAGAAGTAGAATTCAGTGATTCATCACTTACATACAACACCCATTGCTCATCTTTACAAGGGCCCTCCTTAATACCCATCACTCATCTAGCTCGTCTTCACCCACCTCCCTCTATCAACCTTCAGTTTGTTCTCTATCATTAACAGTCTCTTGTGGTTTCCCTTTCTTCTCTCCCCCCCATTTCCATAGGTTTACCTGTTCTGTTTCTTATATTCCACATATAAGTGAAACCATATGGCATTTGTCTTTCTCTGATTGACTTATCTTCCTTAGCATAATACTTTCTAGCTCCATCCATATCATTGCAAATGGCAAGCGTTCACTCTTTTTGATGGCTGAGTAATACTCCAGTGCATGTGTGTACGTGTGTGTATCTCACATCTTCATTATCCATTCATCAGTCGATGGACATTTAGGCTCTCTCCACAATTTGGCATGGTTGAAAATGCTACTACAAACATTGGGGTGCATGGATCCTTTCAAATCTGTATTTTTGTATCCTTTGGGTAAATACCTAAAAGTACAATTGCTGGACCATAGAGTAGTTCTATTTTTAGTTTTTTGAGGAAGCTCCATATTGTTTTCCAGAGTGGCTGTATCAGTTTGCATTCCCACCAACAGTGCAAGAGGGTTCCCATTTCTCCACATCCTCACCAACACCTGTTATTTGTGTTGTTAATTTTAGCCATTCTGACAGGTGTGAGGTGGTATCTCATCATGGTTTGGATTTGTATTTCCCTGATGATGAGTGATCTTGACCATCTTTTCATGTGTCTGCTAGCCATCTGGATGTCTTCTTTGGAAAAGTGTCTATTCAGGTCTTCTGCCCATTTTTTAACTGGGTTCTTTGTTTTTTTGGGTGTTGAGTTTGATATGTTTTTTATAGATTTTGGATACTAACCCATTATCAGATATGTTGTTTGCAAACATCTTCTCCCATTCCATAGGCTGCTTTTTAGTTTTATTGATTGTTTCCCTCACTGTAAGAAGCTTTTTATCTTAATGAGGTCCCAATAGTTCATGTTTGCTTTCATTTTCCCTTGACTTCGGTGACATGTCTAGTAAGAAGTTGCTGTGACCAAGGTCAAAGAGGTTGCTGCCTGTGTTCTCCTCTAGGGTTTTGATGCAGTGTGATCTTTCCTCATGGAACAGTATAGACAGGCTCTCGGTTGAAAAGAGTCAGCTCAGGACTTGGATGCCTGGTCAAATCTCAGCTCCACTACTCACTAGCTTTGGTTAGTTCATGAACCTTCTGGGGGACATTTTTCTCATCAATAAAGTGGGCATGGTGATAATTGCCCTCGAGTTGTGAGGATTCAATGAGACGACATGTGTAAAGGGCATTGCCAATACCCATCACCTAACAGGAGCTCAAACATCATGGGTCCCATCCCCACATTTGTTGTGGGACTTCACACCCAAAATTCAGAAGCGAGATCACTGGCCTTAGAGTCAAATGGCAGAGACTCAAGTCCCAAATCTCTTTCTAGTTATGTGATCGAGACGTCCACTCATTGCACAACTTCCCCACCCTTTCAGCCGTGAAGAGGGGTTCCAATCCCTTTCACCTCTTGGGGTGGTTATGTGTATAAAATGGAAACATGGGTAAATGTTTTTGTAACAACAGCAACAAAAAGGTTTTGCTAAAAGATAACTGACCACCTTGAGAACAGAGAAAATAAAAATAATGCTTCAAGTAAATGTGTTCAAGCCTTTTGAAGTCAATTTAATTACACAGCAATTCAGCAAATTATTCCCTGAAAGCTTCAGCAACCAAAACATTGGAGGGGAAAACAAATTACTTGAGCATTCCACTTCACCGTGGATCTACAACATAGTCTCCTAAGCTAAGGAATGGTCTTGTGTGAAGGCTAATAAATCATCCTAGGATTTCCAGGCCATCGCCACCATAAAATGGAAAATTCTCATCATCAGACCCTGGCTCTATCTGTTCTCTTTCTCCAGAGACAGCCCAGGCACTCAAGCACTCCTGGTTTCCATCAACCCAAGGAATGACTCACAAGCTTTCCCATTCGGAGTTCAAAGAGCTCAGTTGCCCATGTGAATCCGGACCTGAAGCCAGGCCGTCGGAGGCCGGGGAACATGCATTCTAACCACTGTGCACAGAAACATAAGGTCCCTAAGGCTTCATGGAAATGGGCAATCTACCCATCTACCGTCATCCTCTCGCTCCCCACACCCAACCTGCGGCAAGGGACGCCGTCAGCAAAAGGAGCAGTAGTTTTCTTAGGAGCTTTTATTTTCTTGTTTCAACCTCAGTTATTTCTTCCCTCAACCATTTTTCTTACCTCGTTAGAAAAAGTTAAAACAGCTCAAGTTTCTTCTACTCCCAGAATGCAGCTTTGATTAAATGGCCCAAATCAAGAGTGAAGGCACACATTTACATGTCTAATTTTAAATCCCTCTCCGTGTACTGCACATGTCACATTGTGGGGAGTGTGCAGAGCTGAGTGAGAAGTGAGACATTAAATATTGCGAGGCGTGTCAGGTGTGATGCTGGGAGAATAACTTTACGTGAAACGTGCCACACACTTGAAAAAGACATAGTGACATCTCAATGTATGCCAGCCACTACCACCAACCTGGTTGTTCAAGTCCCAACCTCAGTGACATCCCAGAACCCTGTCTTTCTGCTTTCTGTCACCATAAACCCTACTAACTTTTTCTCCATTTCTCCTGGGATGAGATTCCATTTTCCGACCATGGTCTACAAAGCCCTGTATGATCTGACTCTCACCAACCCTCCTTCATCTCCTACCATACACCCACCACAAACTGTTTAATGTTAGATTATTTAGTATCATGTTTTATTGTCTGTCCACTCCTCTATACTCAAAGCTTTAGTGACGGCCTATGCACGGTCTTTTTGTCATTGTGCCCGTAGGCCAAAGTCCAGTGCTTGGCACACAGTGGGTCCTCAATAAACATTTGCGGATGGAATGAATGAATGCATAAATCCTATAAAGGAAAGATTGGAGTAAACAGAAAAGTTAGGATATCAGAAAGTCATGAATTAATCAGACAGTGTCTCTGAAGTAGATGGATTTTAAGGTGATTTTAAAGGAACAAACGAATGAAAAATAATGCAGGAAAGAAAAATGGACTTCCTGGAGGGGGACCAGTTCCCTGTATGTTTTCTCTTCCATCTCATTCATTACAGCAGCTCCTTTCTAGGCTCTGAACTCTTCCCCGTTCACACCTTCCCTGTTCACACCTTCCCCGTTCACACCTAGGGGTCACCTGTTCTTCCTCTTCTTTCCATCACCAGATTGCTGGTTCCATTTAATCCTTCCCAAACTCTACAGACCTCCGAATAGGCTCTTCCAGTCTCTCCCCTGCCTTGTTCATCTCTCCACATGGCTCCCTGCGGCCAGAAGGAGGATCTCAAAATCTAACCTTCCCTGTTCAAAGGCCTCCTCTGACTTCTGTGGCCTATCAGGCAAAATGCGTATCTCAAAGGTGCTCACTCTCCACAGTGTAGTGCAGGCCCCCAAGCTCACCTCTGGCCCCCCTTTCTCCTTTCAAACGCTGTGCCACACTCACATCCTTGGACAACTCCAGAATGGCCCCCAAACTCCCCCTCCCACCTCTTCTCCAGCCTGCCCAACCCCTGCTCATTTCTCTGGACCAGCTCAGGCTTACTTTCCCACACAGACCTTTGAGCACCTGGGCACGTCCCCTTCTGCGCTACCAGACCATTCCATTCATGCCTGGACCACGCCCAGCACAGAAGCAAAGCCATGGTTTCGGGCACCCTCTCTCCTACTGTGAGCTCCTTTGTGTATACATGGTTTCTTATTCCTCTTTCTACTATGAAGACAATAAATAAAAAGCCCATAAAAAGCTGGCAGGGTGAAGCACAGAAGAAAAGGAGAAAAAGAAGAGGAGGTGAAAGAGGAAAAGGAGGAGGAGGACAAGGAGCTGAAGGAGGACAGGGAGCAGAAAAGGAGGACTTTCTCCTTTAAGAAGCCTCTGGCAAGAAAGTGCAGGGGATTAACAGAGGCCTGGTGGTAAACCAGGGCTCAAAGCCCTGAGGGCTGCAGATCAGGAGGAGGTCACCAGGCGGAGGAAGCAATGCAGGCCCCCCATTTTGAGAGGCTGGGTGGGAGCCACCAATCTCACTGCAGTGTGGGGCGGGGGGGTGACCACCAAGCACGGAGAAGGGGCTGTTTCTGGGAAAAATGTATAAAGATCGGTGGGAGGAGAATCTAGTTAAATACTGCGGTGACAGTAAAGGCAAATTTCTAGTCAACCCACTTAACTCTCAGGCCGGCTCCAACTTTTAAGAGATATATTTGCGGAAATCACTAATGAGTTTTCCGTCCCCCCAGGAAAGCCCACCCACTGGGCCTGCCCCTAAAACAGGAGTTCACCAAAGTCCAAGCTTTATGCTTGTGGAAGTGTATCCATCTCATAACTCTCCATTCTAATTTTATTGTTCCTAACCCTAGTTACGCACTTTTCTCTTTTATTGTATGTAATCTTTAAGCCATCTCAAATGCTTTGTGACACAAAAAGGAGGTCAAGTGACATGATTACATAGATGCCTGTTGAACTTCTAAAGGAGCAATTCCCAAGGGTCATCTCACAAAGAAATAGCAAACCAAAGAACATGAGTTTCGATTCTTTTTCTTCCTGTCTCAGTCTCCTCACAGTGCAACTGCCGGGCAAGAAGCGGGAGGGAGAAAAAGGAGAAGAATATGGAACGGATCACCTACCAAGATGATTTAATAAGAATTGAAGTGTCCTTGCCTCTTAGCAGTGGGTAGATGGTGTCCAAGGCATCGCCTACATTTTTGGTATATATCAAGAAAGAAACATCCTGCTGTGATTCTCGTTACTAATTTACTCCTGAAAAAATGATGCAGCTACACTCTGTGACTTTATGGTGCTCATTTTTCCTCTGAGGCAGCTTCTTCTCTCCAGTTTCCCCGAATTCCTTGATCATAAGAGGTACTGGGCCCCACCCTCCCTCAGAATCTCCAAGAAAATGCCTGATGACTTTGGCAAAGCCGTCCTATCTCGCACTGAACGTTCTCACTGCGTAGTCAACACTGGGAGACATGTTTTAAAGGAAAAGATTACAGGGAGAAGTGATGAGATGATTCATAAAGCCTTTTATAATTTTTAAAATTATGTAAACGCATCTTAGTACAGTAAGATTAGAATTCAAAAGCACCTATGTTTTTCAAATTGATTACAGGCTATTAACTATCAATTTCAAATTATGTTCTCAACTATGAATTGAAAGAAAAACTTCAGCAAACACAGGAAATCGTTGTCTTAAAACATGAGGTCCTCCTGATTTACATCACAGGATTTAAGAATGACAGCACAGGGGCGCCTGGGTGGCTCAGTGGGTTGAGCGTCCGAATTCCGCTCAGGTCGTGACCTCACAGTCAGTGAGTTCGAGCCCCACATCGGGCTCTGTGCTGGCAGCTCAGCGCCTGGAGCCTGCTTTGGATTCTGTGTCTCTGTCTCTCTCTGCCCCTCCCCTGCTCATGCTCTGTCTCTCTCAAAACTGAATAAACATTAAAAAAATAATAAAAGAATGATAGCACAGGCCTAGCAGCTGGGGCCTCATTCCTACAGCCTCTACTGCAGGAATGGGGGGCGGGGGGCACTGGGCAGGGTGGGCGCAAAGTGGGGAGGGCCGTTTGGTTGACTGGAGCCTCCACATACTGCGCATTTCCAGTGGACAGCCCTCTCTCTTCCCTTTGCACCTTTCGTCCATCAGAATGCTCAGCTCCCACGGAACTCATCAGCCTCTGCCCTAGAAGGCATTCCGCCGGGAGAGCTGCTCCAGGGCAGGAGGCTCTGAGCACACAGCCCACCACGGAACTCCTGTTTCGGTGCAGCAGAAGTTAAACAGGCTTTCTGGCTGGCCCCAGAACGGCACCATCAATCATGATATTGTTCTTTGGAGAAACATTTTTCCCTATTTCAAAACATCAGGTTTCAAAGAAACCTTTGGAACGCAACACAATTAAAGACTGCACCATTAGTAGTTTAAAAATTATTATGTTTCCTCTACCAAAATCATCAAAATCAGCATATTTGGCATATATACCAAATATATTTTTCTATATTGAACGCTATCATGGAAAGAATTTGAGCAGCTTACTTTATGGTTTCTAAAGCTATCCTATGAATGTGACCTCATTTGCTCCCTACAGCAGCCCCCTAAGGCAGACAGGAAAGGTATTATGAGCCCCGCTTTTCAGATGAGGAAACTGAGGCTCAGAAACTCCACCAGCTACCAGGTAGGTGGGCATCCTAAGCTCCGACTCCTTGTTTGTTGTCTCCCCCACGCCATTTGGCTGTCTCTAAAAGCATTCATTTTATTTCTCAATCATCTGGAATATCCATAACCCAAATCCCTCGAGCTTTATCTCAACTTAACTGCCAACTGCAGAATGGTTCACTTCCTGCTGATGAGGTGAAAGAATAAACACGGCCGCCAGAGACCACAGACAGTGTCAAATGATTTAAGAGCCAAAGCCGCACCATTCTCCAACCTCAGCAAAACCATCTCCCTCTATTAATAAAAGCACATTCATTTTTTGGATCTGTGCCCAATTGCGACCACAATATATGCCAAAACCAGAGCCTCTGTGGTAACCCAAGAAGTTTCATGTTGTCTCATATATGATTAATGCAGTTCTGGCCGAGACGAGAGAAATCAATGACAAGATGCCGCCGTACACATGAAACCACTAGCAGCCCAAATTCCCGAGCGTTTTACTGGAGTTAAGTAAGATATATGCATATGAAGGAGATAATAATTCATAATCCTTGATAAGGCTTGGGGCCTGGCTCTGGAGCCCGTTTGGCACATTCCTACCATGCACATCCTACTTCAGCAGGAGATGGTTCCATCCTCCTTGAACGCCCAGTGCCCTGCTCTGAGACTACTTAACACTCGCCTGTGTTTGTTATCGGTTCTCCCTTTACTGCCTCTCTGTCAGTTACCTTGGTAAAGTGAGGAGGCAGCTGATTCTGCTAGTCGTAGCTATTAATGTAACGGCATACTTGAAATTCTGAGTGTCGTATAAACTATATAGTATGCCGATATGGTAAAATGAGGAAAATGAATCTGAAAAAGATAACCAAGTAATACCAAGAACTCCAAAGTAATAACACCAATTTTCCTGATTACATGCTTAAGTTAGTGACATTTCTTTGTTGCCCAAACTAATATGTCTACAATGAAGAGACGAGGCTGAGCAGATATGACAGTAACTAAGAAGCAAATGTCAGGAGCCTGGGTGGCTCAGTCGGTTAAGCACTGGACTTCGGCTCAGGTCATGATTTCGTGGTTCGTGGGTTCAAGCCCCGCATCGAGCTCTGTGCTGACAGCTCAGAGCCTGGAGCCTGCTTTGGATTCTGTGTCTTTCTGTCTCTCTGCCCCTCCCCTGCTCAAGCTCTGTCTCTCTCTCAAAAATAAACAAACATTTAAAAAAAAAAAAACAAAAACGGAAGCAAATGTCTCTCTCCAGAAACAGGAGGCCTAGGAATACTTATTTCTCACTCTTGATGTTCCTTCCTTGTGAAGAGATATTCTTCAGCATATACTCCTGACCCCTCTCCATCCCTTACTTCCTGACTGGGGACCACAGGAGGCTCTCCTCTGCTCCTTCTGGGGCAGATACAGCTTGTGATAGGTCTAATCCAGAGATTCAGGATTAGAATGCATGCCTGCCTCACCTATAAATTGCAAGATCCAACCACGATGATAACTTTCTCCCCCTACCCATCTGCCTTAGTTTTTCTCTTATTTCCAGGTTCAAACCCAACACACTACATTATATGTCTGGGGTCTCTGAGTCTCCCAAATCTTTATATTTATTTATTTTTTTAATGTTTATTTATTTTTCAGAGACAGAGAGACAGAGTACAAGTGAGAGAGGGGCAGAGAGAGAGGGAGACACAGAATCCAAAGCAAGTTCCAGGTTCTGAGCTGTCAGCACAGAGCCCGACCTAGGGCTTGAACTCACAAGCCATGAGATCATGGCCTGAGCCAAAGTCGGATGATTAACTGACTAAGCCACCCAGGCGCCCCTACCCAAATCTTTAGACATGTCATCCGTGGAGAATCCGAGGTGAGCAAGAGTTATCTATTCATAGGTCCTTCCCAAGAAAGGGAGGAGAAACGGAGAAGAAGGGACTAGGGCTCTGAATGCAACTCCCTCATATCAGTTGGCTAAGTAGGTTGTTAGTTATACTACTGGATATTCCTTATAGGAAAGAAGCACCCTAAATAGCTAATGCTGGTCACCTTCCCACTAACAAATGCGTCATTACAAAATTAGCAAGCCTCGTAGCCAATACCAAAGATTGTGACAAAAAAAGTTTCATCTCATCTCAAAAACAATATACCAACAAGCAAAATGAGCCAGAAATAGTACTCTAGTTAACTGTACTATACAATTCAATTTCCTGGCTTTCATAATGTATGATAGTTATGTAAGATGTCACCACTGGCAGAAGCTGGGTGAGGGGTACACAGGACCTCTCTGTACTGTTTTTGCAACATCTTGTGAACCTATATTTGGTTCAAAATAAGAGTTAGAGAAAAAAAGCCAGACACAAAAAAGCACCCTCTGTATATTCCATTTATGTTAAATTCTAGAAAAGGCAGAGCTTATCTATGGTGAAAGACATCAGAAAAATGGTTCCCTTTGTGGGGTAGGAGAGTGGGAATTAACTGGGAAGAGGTGGGAGGAAATTTCTGAGGTGACAGAAATCTTCTGCATCTTGACAGGGCTGAGGATCACACGGCTGTACGCTTTTGTCAAAATTCACAAAACATATAAGAGCTGAGCATTTCGCTGTATTGTAAATTACACGCCTCGATTAAGACAATAAGAAAATAAATAACCTCATTTGCCTCTTTCTACTCAACAAAATCTTTAAAAAAGATGTTTTGAAAATTCTACTTTCTGCTTAATCATCGAATCTCCAAGAAAATGATAAGAATTTAAGAAATATAATCTTGGGAATATTTGCTCTCATTTTATAGGTATGCAGTTTATTTCCTCCAATAAGCAGAATGAGCTTCTATCAGGTGGAAGTTATTGCCTTGGTTCTGATTTTTATGGTCTGAGGTGTGGGTTTCTCATAGGCAAGGTAACAGAGAAGGGGAGTTAATATACTTTCCTACTTAAGTGTGCATACTCATAATTAACTACCTAAATACATCTGAAAGTGACTAAATATAACTAATGCAAGATTTAAAGGACACGAAGCAAGATTTACAGGTAGAGTCGTTAATTACTAACATACTGTAAATCACTGCTTCACTGAATCTCCAGCCTTCAGTCAAAGGCATCACTTAAATTCCCCAAATCCTTGAAACGGAGAATAGTTGGCTCTGTGAATTTGTGTTCGTGAAGTATCCAGAAACTTACGTTGCCAATAAAATGCCTCCTTCCAAATTTTAGTTTCTATTCAGCATGGTTCTCCACAGAACTTGTCAAAGACAGAAAAACATAAAAAGATCCAATATTTGAAATCTACCTCCATCATCTTAATTTCTCATGATTAATTTTTTGTTCTCATCAGAAGAAATTGCTCTTCAATTGAAGCTTCAGGTTTTGGTAACTCCAATTTTACTTTATCTAATAAATTTCTGCTGAGTGCCAACTATGTGCCATGTCTCATTCTGGTGCTTTGATTAGCTCATTTAATTTTCCCAACTACACATTAAGCTGGTCCTTTAAAGATGAGGAAAGCAGGGCTCAGAGACTGAGAAGGGCTGCCTGGGTCAGAGAGAAAGGCCAGCTCAGGCCTGTGCTCTCTTCACTAGAGAGAGCCTGTCCCAACACCGAGTACACAGCCAAATGGACCTTCAGGCTCTTGCAGGCATGGTGGAGGAGGGGCCACACACAGAACACAGCAGTGAACCCCCATCACTCAAAGCAGGGAGTTTACTCTAGGGCTTAGACATTTTTTAAAAAATCAGTTACATCAAAACACCTTTTCATTAAAAACAAACAAACAAACAAACAGGGATAAAGAACTCCTACAAGCTTCCAAGAGAGCACACCCGACTCAGCACGACTCACACCCGCCCACTCCGACCTCTCCATACCAAGACGCACACGCCCTCTTCCCAGGGCTGATCTCCACAGCATTTGCCAAAGCTGACCAACCTGGTTCGTGCTTTTAAGATACTTACTCTCCTGTACATGGTCCTTTCTTAGTTTTCGGGCCACTCCACTTTCTCTTTTTCCCCCCATTCCATAAAGCTGGCTATTTTATAGAGTCTGTTCTCTGCCCCCTCTACTAACTTTCTATACTCTCCCCTTGAGAAACGTCATGGTCTTTCTTGACTTCACCCATCGCCTCCATGCAGATGGCCCTAGATCTGTTTTCTCAGCTTTACTTTCTCTGCTAAGGACCAGTTCATAGCTTGCAGTCTCCGCTTGGCTATTCTGCTGGCACTTTGAAGTTTTCAATTAAGACAAATTGCGTGATTTTCTTCTCTCACCAAATGAGTTCCTTGTATAACTCTCTAATTTCTAATGATGATAGAATCATTTTCTGAACCATCCGGGCTCACAACGTCTGAATTTTATGGGTTTAATTCACTTTCCTTTCCCCAAACTCAGGCAGAAGTGAAGGAATGGAGCAGGGAATGATGAGGGCCAAGAGGACCGACATTACTAAGAAACTTTCTCTGAGAAAAAGGAAGAAGATGACACAGGAGACACTGAGCAAAGGAGGGGGAAGAGGCAGGTTCGAAGGACTCTCTGGGGTGACACTTGCAAGGCTCGAGGCCAGAGAAGTGAACCGGGCATGAGAGGAGGGCAGGGAAGCAAACCGTGTTATCTGGATGTCACAAAACAGTAAAAAATATTGTATCTGAAGCAGGGAAAGAATGTTAATTTCTCTATGAATTAAACCCAGAATCAAATGGGTCAGGCTGTAAATCAGAAAGGTTGGAAATATAAAGGAATAAGAAAAAAATAGGAATGTTAGTTCAAGACAATCTGGGTTTTAACAGTTACATTATAGGGGCTCCTGGGTAGCTCGGTCACTTAAGCGACCGACTCTTGATTTCGGTTCAGGTCATGATCTCACAGTTGGTGGGATCCAGCCCTGGTCAGGCTCTGCACTGACAGTGTGGAGCCTGCTTGGGATTCTCTCTCTATGTCTCTCTGCCCCTCTCTGGCTCGAGTTCTCTCTCTCTCTCAAAATAAATTAAAAAACTTAAAAAAAAAAAAGGTTAAAAAATAGTTACATTACATGCCTATAAATTACCTAACTACAAATGTGATACCTTGGGATTTCTTCAATTACACAGTAAAGCAGTTGTGTACGTGATGTTCTCAAAACACAAGAGGACAAATGAGACACCAGGGGACTCAGAGCTTGGTTATGACTATGACGTATGTCGAAGACTCTTCCCCGTTCTCCAGGAAGGGGGCATGATGGAGACCACAACAGACTTTCTGACAGCGGGGACTACAGTGGTTTACCTCCACTCCCGCGTTATACCTTCCCAAATGCTAGCCTTTCGAGGGCAGAGATGAACCTAACACCTCCTGATAATCCACTCTAGACCAGCACTGACGAAATCCCTATTTCTGTCTGTCACCTCCTTGGGTGATACGATTTACCACTGGCATTTAGGGGGCCTTGCCTCTTGCCTGGCCTGTATTTCTTTTTCCAACTTTTGGGGGCTCTCCTGAAATCCTAGCATTCCGGAATTCAGGAAACACATACAGTTTAAACTTCTTTACTCCTGCCATTTTACAAAGGCATATCTCTAGTTTTGTATTAAAACTTGCACCGGCCACACAGTCAGTGACCCCTTGGTTCCTCGGAGCAGCTACCATCACCCTCTCAAAATACGATTCAGTATCTGGCAGACAGAACTGAATGCAGCATTGAACATGTGCAAATACCATGATCGTGTAGAATAATAAGTCATCAGAATACTATTATCTGGACACGGGGTATCTCCAGAGAGCAGGCCCCTGCTGGCAGCTGTGTTACTCACCCCACCCAGAACACACGGCACAGAGCAACACCTGTGAAATCAATGTCTCTTGATTTCAGCCACACAGCGATAAACGTGAGAAACGACATCAAGAAAACCTTCAAAATCTCAGAACGTCACGTTTCCCCGGAAGCACCACTGGCCCAGGAAGCACCACTGGCCCAGGAAGCACCACTGGCCCAGGTGCTTCCACACCCACTCCTTGGCCTCTTCCCTTCCGTCTGTTATGATCTGCCGCGACCCTAATAACTGCGGCAACGCAGGTTAAGCAGGGCTGCTGTGTGTGAGACTCCGCCCTCCAACCCGTCTGTGCCACTGACACAGTCCCCTCCCCTCGCTTGTCACCTTCTAGGTCTTTTCCAATTGACTGTCTCGCGCACATTCATCCTTCTGCCACTCTGAGTTCCCCTCCTCCTCCCCTCGCCCCCCACCTCCAGAGGCTCCTTCACTCGACAGCCTGGCGTTTGAGACTCGGGGCTGCGGCCTCTGAACCTCACAGAACCCCTCTGCTCTGGACAAGCCTACCTGCTCGGCGTCCCCCAAACACACCTTATCCTTCTCCCTTCGTGCCAGTTTCCCAAATCTTACACAACCTTCAGCCTCCAGCTTCTGGGCGCCCCAGGGGGCAGCTTCAGGGAAACAGGGTTGACTCCAGCATTTGGGCCGCATGCTAGAATGTACGGTTCTATAACAGGAGGTCCCCAGAAAGTGTGCCGAAGCTACTGAGGTTCTCCGGGTTGAAAGTCATAGAAGAGAGGAAGTCACAACTGTCCAACACTACTTACCCTTGTCTTTTCCGCCCAGCCATGCTCTCTCTGGCTTACAGACATTTTGTTGGTACAGCCACTGTAATTAACTTATTTTTTCAATTGAAAAAGGTGCTTTTTAAGATCTCTCATGAGCTAGAGTTACCAGGTTCTGAAAACTAGGATGAACAAACAGTTCTGCGCATGGCTGGTCTGTTTGGTTGAATTTGCACACAAGCCGGCTAGTGAACAGCCAGCTGGTCAGTGTTACACGTTCACAGGAGTAGAGATTTTCACCTGCTCCTGTAATGAAGTCATGTTTCTTGCATTTTATCAACTGTGTGATACAAAACAGCTTTTCTTCATTTTAATTAAATATGAGGGAATGTCTAGTTCAGGGGGTCCCCCGATGAAATCGCCTAAAACAAGATCTCCTTCCCCCCGATATGTAAACATATGCACACACACGCACACGCACAGAGTGACATTGTATAGATGGTGCAAATGGGGCCTGGTGACCATCGCGGGAGTGCGTTCTCAGGTGGCGGCACATTCTCCCACTGGACTGTGCTCCAGGAAGAAACCTCGGGCATGTAAGCCTTGTCTCTGCCAGACCCTGGACAGGTTCAGAGGAGGCCTCTGGGGACAACAACAGTGCCTAGTGAGTAGTGGAAGGCAGTGAGGAAGAAGTTACCAGAGTGCCTCCCACTACACCACCTAGCGGGGTGCTTGGATGCCAGGAAAGGAAAAGGGCATCTAACCTACTCAATCTAAGGATGCTGAGTGGAGGGGAAAGGGAAAGAAGGGGAACATGGGAAGTTGTACTCTACTTACGTACACAGTGGTCCTAGTTCTGGAGGAGTGATCTTCTAGGTCACAATAATATTCAGTGCTCCTTGGGGAACCTAGGTGGCTCATTTGGTTAAGTGTCTGACTCTCGATTTTGGCTCAGGTCATGATCTCACAGTTTGTGAGTTTCAGCCCCACATCAGGTTCTGCGCTGACAGTGCAGAGCCTACTTGGGATTCTCTCTTTCCCTCCTCTCTGCCCCTCCCCCTCCTCAAAATAAATAAATAAATATTTTAAAAAATCGTCCATGGGCGCCTGGGTGGCTTGGTTGGTTAAGCAGCCGACTTCAGCTCAGGTCATGATCTCGAGGTCTGTGAGTTTGAGCCCTGCGTCGGGCTCTGTGCTGACGGCTCAGAGCCTGGAGCCTGCTTCAGAGTCTGTATTTCTCTCTCTCTCTGCCCTTCCCCTGCTCACGCTCTGTCTCTGTGTCTCTCAAAATTAAAAAATAAAAAATAAATCGTTCATGTTCCTTTATGCCAACTGATCTTACTTCTACATATTATATGTTTTATCATATATTAGTATACAAATATACAAATAAATATAAAGTAAATGAATATATACATTTGTATATATTTTATGTATTTTGTTGTATATCACAACATATATTATAGTATACTATATTTACATATATATTTATATATGTGTATAGAAATGGGTTGGAAAGAGACTTTTTAATCATATAAGAATTCTAGAAGCCATTGCATAAAAATTAAAAGAGTGAATATCCCAAGAGGAGAACGGTTCAGAATTTGAGGTATATCCTTATCACAGAATATCATGCAGTCATTAAAAAAAATAAAATAAGTCTACAAGGGGTTCTTACTATGTATCATTAAATGAGAATAGAGAAGTGCACAGAATATCCGTTTTTGAAAACCTATGATTGCATTAAAAGGTGCTGAGTACATTGGTGTGAACAATAACTGGTTGGAATAGGAGAAATGAGGAAGGAAGAGAGTAATGGAACATAAGGGAAAATAAGTGAGAACAACTATTAAAAATAAGATGGTCCATGATTAAAAAAAACAAGAATTACATAAAATTATGCATATATAAGTAGGTATATGCATAAAATGCATGGAAGAATGTTTGCTAAAATGTTGGAGGTGTATTATCTCAGAGTAAAAATATTTCAGGTGATTTTACACTCTTATACTTTTTTTGCATCTTAATAAGGAAATATAATAATTATATAACCAAAGTGATTATTTTCATTGAGGAAAACTTCTGAATAACTCAACAACACTGGCAGTAAGAAAATAATGTTTCTAAGACAAAAGATGGCACATCCCATATAATTCTGAATCATTCACGACTAAAAGGGGTTTTCACAATCTTTTTTCAAAATGGAGACGAACCACAAAGCCCAAAATTAATGATCATCATAAACACTTTAAGTATCTTTAAGGCAGGGCTTCAATCTAATTTGTAACATACTTTCCCCAAGGCTTCGGGCACTCCGAGTGCTCCATCAATCCTGATTAATTGGCAGGCACAGTTCAAATCTCATAAAGTATTACATCAAAGATGCCATTATCTGATATACAAATGCTATTAAAAAGTAAAATCTCATCTAAAAATGAACATGAGAGCTGAAGCAGCTCCAGTGAAAATAATTTAACAATGAAATTTAATCTGCCACAAAAGAAGTAATAAAACTAACAGGTAACAAATTTTTTTCTTCTCGCCCCTGGTCGCGTTAAACAGATCTAGTTTTGCAAACCTTCATTCCTCTAGTCTCAGACGTGCGGGTCATCTACGCACCTTGGTACTGTTAACTTCTGCTTTTTATTGCAGATATGAGATCCATGACATGAGCTACCTGTCCTCGGGAACAATATTCGGTCTGTGAAACTCTAAAAATTAAAACTCTGCATGTTGAAATTCTGATGATAGCATGCAATTGTTTTGCAGAGAGAGGCTACTTTTTATTCTCCCAGGCCTACTTTCTCTGCAGGGTAGTGGAAATGGATTTCAAAGCCGGTACGGAGCTGTTGCGGGGCGGGGGAGAAGCTGTGGAGTGGCCTTTCCAGGGGAAATGGGCACCCTGGCACCGGGGTGGGGGTGGGGGGAGTGGCAGAGGTGGAGCAGGGGCTGCTGCTCTTGAACCCCAAGGCCAGGCACCCCCACCTGGCTGTAGGTAACAGCCTACCTGTTACCTGTTACCCCTGGCAGGTAACTGGTATTAGGTAACATAAAAACGAATTTTACACATACAACCTTTTCAAGTAAAATACTTACTTGGACTAACAAGTGGCCTGAGTCAGGCAGACATGTACCACATTTCTTGGTGTTCTCATTGATTTGCTTTATCAGATTCATCAATATCTCCACAGCACCTTTGCTGACCATTTCATTGAGAAATCTTGGGTTTCCAGAAATGAATTTGAGAGCCCCCGTACAGTATAAAAATGCTTCGGTGTTTGTGTGCAGGTCTTCATTTCTCAGGACCTCCAACAATGATTCTGTCGAGAAGATGAATTATTACGAATGTGTAACAGCTGGAGAGAGGCATTTTAAAGCACTTGTATGTGAACACCAAATATAATTTCTAAAACGTTAGTGACAGCCTACAATTCGAAGGCTTGTTAAGGGTTACTCATGTGGTATAAAGGGGAGAGCTTACTTGTAGCGAAATCTCTGTAATAATAGTGACAGCAAAAGAATGGGATAATTAATATATAAATAAGAACATGTTCTTTTAATTAAGTGCCATTCCTTGCCTCTTACTAATATTTACTGACCTTTATTTTTGGTTACAAAAATTTTGAGTTATCATAGAATAGTTAATATTTAAGACAATTTAAGAGTTAAATTGTCAACAAACTTTTGCAAATATACTGGTTGCTGTATGAATGTGAAATTAACCAAGACATTTTAAAGAAATAAATCACCAGAGAAAGGGATACTTCAAATATAACATCCACTCTTTCCCAAGACAACTTAAGAAATTCCATCTGCAAGACATATGAACCAGAATTTGGGGGTAACCTAGGTAACTCTGATAGGGTTAATCATGCCTATTGCACATTTATTTTCATTAATGTCAGTGTGATCATTTGTCGGAATCTTTCTTTGTCCCTGTCTGCTGAGGTCAAAAACGAGATCATTTATCCTATGTTGCAAAAAAAAGAACTCAGAGTATTTTCCATGTTGCTCCCTTCCCTTAGAACAACAATACTAATTCATAAACGATTTCTATTTAGATAACTACTGAAGCATCTTAATTACTTAATGTTTAGGATTTAAACATTATTAGCTAGGAAGCTACAGTGCAATAAAATTTCTCTACCTACATATTTGAAACACATTTGAGATACTTTGATGTCAAATGCCTACAACACCTGTCTTCCAGTTTGTCTTCCAAGTTTTTGTCATTTCTACTACATCGAAAGACCAAAATTTTTCAGTTAGGTCAAATACTATTAAGTGTATTTTGTCTGATAGTCAATCCAAGACCAGGAAATGAATTTTTAAACAGGGAGCACTTGATAGTCACATAATGTTAGTATAGACATTTAAAACAAGGAGCTAACTAGGATACATTAAAAGGAATATGGAAAACACAGAGACGGACAGAGTAACAATAAACATCACATCACTTCTGGATATTAGTAGAAAATAAAGATAGTCTAGCTTCCATTAATGAGAACTTTGCTCCCCAAACTTCTCATTCGCACTCAAGTGCGACATTTGCTCGGTGATGGTGCTGAGTGATACTCACCCAGAATGTTGTCATTTTCAATCAGAGAATCATTCTTCTCACTTCTACTAATTTTAAATATAAGTTTGCAGACATTAAGAAGATTCTTTCTACTCACTTTAAGCTGCAGAGAAAGAAAACACTTACGTTTTTATTGCAGAGGGAAAAAAAGACAGCCATAATTTTTCAACACAAACAATCTATTTTAAAACTGCTACAGGAGTATTTTTAAAATGTAAAGAAGAATTCTAAGTTGAGGCTACAAACTCGCCAACTATAGTATTTAGTTAACTCATTTATGGGAAATTCAATATAAATGATCTTTAGCGTAAGCACACCTTAATGGTAAGACTTTCTTACTTCATAAAGTCTCTTCCTTACTCGTGTGGTCATTAGTTACTTTTTAAAGAGTATATGAGGATAAAAGGGGGGGAGGATGTTGAGAAACTTAACTAAATGGAGCGATTGCTTTAACATGCAAGAATAAAGGAACACAGATACCAAAGTTTAGATTAACTTAGAAAAGAATACCTGGGGGGGGGGGGTAGTATGATTCTTATCATTTATATGAAAGAAAATGAAAAAAGTAATACTCTTTGATTAGATAATACCGATATATTTATTTTTAAGGCTATTCCTTTAATGCTTTGAGATAATAGTGTGTAATGTTCAAAGCTTAAAATACCTTCTAAATCATAGAAAAATATTCAAGTAAATTAAACATAGGGGAAATAAGAAAGTATACTTCAAAAAAAAAAAAAAGCACAGTAGAGGGGGACTAACTACATCGAATGGTCTCAGTTAGCTGTAGATCTATCTAAAGTAGTAAAAACTAAAAATAAAAAACATCCTAAGTGATACTAGGAAATAGTTTAATAAACTAATAAACTGTGGAATATCAATACTACTCATATTAAGCAGTCATAAAAAGTGTAACTGTGAAGACAATGTTAAAAAAAAAGACATTTATAACCTACTGTAAGATGGAAATATTATGTGCCCTCTTTGCTACAATATAAAAGATGTTTGTAGGAAAGAGGTCATCTAAATAAATAAATATCTGTGTGAAAAGGATGACATATGGGTTATTATTTTATCATTAAAAAGTATCTTTAAAATTAAATTCAACATCAGTTTGTTAAAAAAAATAATGGAATTTGTCAGACATGTTTGTAAAGATTCATATCAGGCACAGCGCTGCTCACTGCCAGAGCAAGGGTAACACGGCCAGCCCTGCACCAGAGGGGCAGAGGGGGGAAGCATTTGTTGGGAGAGGACTTCCAGCCACCTCCCTGCACTAGGCCCTCCACGTGGCCTCAGAGCGACCTTGCAGATTAGGTGTTGTCCTTTCCATTTGGGCCAGAGGGATCTGGGTGAGTATTAGAAGTGCAGACTCTCGGGCCCCACCCACCCTGCTGAGTCAGAATCTGCATTTTAACAAGCTGCCCAGGGATCCAGTGCGCATGCAAGTCTGAGAAGCTCCGTTGTTGGAAGCCTCAGAAACTGTCACATATGGCAGGATGGGGATTCCTTCTGTTCTCAGGAGGAAAAGGGAAATGGAAATTAAACAACAAAAAAAGTAATGCTTAAGTGTTTAAAAATATTATTTAAAAACCAGAAAATAAGTTGATTAAAGAAAATAGAGGGGTGCCTAGGTGACTCAGTTGGTTAAGCAGCTGACTTCGGCTCGGTTCATGATCTCATGGCTGGAGGGTTAGAGCCCTGAGTCGGGCTCTGTGCTGACGCTGACGGCTCAGAGCCTGGAGCCCGCTTCTAATTCTGTGTCTCCCTCTGTCTCTGCCCCTCTCCCGCCACGCTCTCTGTCTCTCAAAAATAATAAATGTTAAAAAAAACAATAATAAAAAAAGAAAAGTCCATGACCTATCATATGAAACGAAAGCCCAAACTTTAAGAAAGTGTTTGTATGTAAGCCAATCTGACAATAAATTATATTTAAAAAAAGAAAATAGAGAGAAATTCTAAATCAGTGGAAATATATATTGGGATATATATATTGATATATATCCTTGATAATTGGGAATATATTTTATTTTATTTTTAATTTCAAGTTTTTAATTAAATTCTATTTAACATATATGATAAAATTGGTTTCAGGTATAGAATTTACCAATTCATCACTTACATATTAGCACCCAGTGCTCATCACAGCAAGGGGAATATATTTTAATCAGTTAACAGTCCCCTACAGCATTGTGAGCCTCTGTGTGTGACACGTAGCATGTGTTGAGTACTTAATAAAACTTGTTGAGCAGGGGCACCTTGGTGGCTTAGTTAGTGTCCTACTCTTGACTTCAGCTCAGGTCATGATTTCACGGTTGGTGAGTTCGAGCCCCACGCAGGGCTCCACGTTAACAGTGCAGAGACTGCTTGGGATTCTCTCTCCCTGCCCCTCCCCACCTCTCCAAATAAATAAATAATCTTAAAAATAAAAATAAAATAAAACTTGTTGAATGAATGAATGAATACAACTAACCCCACCCCCTACCCAAGTTTTATGTTTTTAGTGAAAAGAGAGAAAAAAATTACAACTCGTTTCAGGGTTTTCATTAAAAAGAATAACCGATCGAACAAACAAACAACCTACAATTTCCAAGTCTGCTGTAAGGTCAGGTTACTTTGAAAGCACGTTCCTATACCTTCTCTTTTGGTCACCGTAAAATTATGACTCTGTGACATGAAGAAGTAATAAAATATTAAATCACATGCAAGGAGCATAGACTACCTCGCATGAAACAGATCTTTCCCCCACACTGTCCATCCCCTTTCCTGTGCTGTACACTCGGCCCACGGTACTCATCCTCCCCCTCGGCCGATTTCTGTGTTTAGCAGCAGTGTCTCCTGCCACGGGGCCAGCCAGGAAGACAGAGGCTATTTCATTTACTTGCATCCCAGGGTCAAGGGCCCCTGACACAAAGTAAGATTTTATAGCAGGTAGTTTACTTCTTATATTCAAGATAGCAGTCTTTTCTCTGTAAAGCAAATTTGGAAAATTAAAGAGAAGTTTAAAAACACTTAGAATTCTACTACTACATATAATCACTGTTGACATACTGGTGGTGTTTTTGTTTTGTTTTGTTTTGTTTTCTGTTTTCCCCCCTGTGTATAGGGTACTAGATTTTTCCCCCCTCCTGAATATAGCTGCACTCATTATATATACGTTTGTACTAAAAAAATTCTTTTTTAAGAAGTTTATTTATTTTAGTGGGGGGAGAGGGGCAGAGAGAGAGAGGGAGAGAGAGAATTGCAAGCAGGCTCCACACTGTCAGTGAGGAGCCTGATGCGGGGCTCAAACCCACAAACGATGACACCATGACCTGAGCCAAAGTCAGACACTTAACCAAGAGAACCACCCCATTTTTTAGGTACCCCTAAAAAATCTCTTAATATAGACTGATAAATTTTTTAAAGATCTTTTGACACAAAGGTTAAAAGTAAAGCAGCTCTCTGGCAAACCCCCAACTTCCTTAACCAAAAACAAAATTTCAAGAAATCAGAAAAACTGACATTATGCTCACCAAGTTTCTTTTTTTAAGCTATAAATAATTTTAAATGTCTGAATTATAATACTAAACGGGTAGGTAAAATATTGACAGACACTAGAGAAGATATTAAAAACATCTTGGTTCCGTGTATCTTTATTTTTTTTTTGCCTTTTTTGCTTTTTTGATAGCTTTTTATGATGTGGCCTTTTTAAAACTTACCTAGAATTCCGTTAGCAAGGCCTACACAAAACAGTGTCTTGCTTGGAACGTTAGGGGGGATTCCGGTAGCAGAGGGGAAGTTGGGATTGATGGCCTTGGAGGTCCCTCCTGACCTGGCTCTAAAGTTAATCAGAAGGAACCGCCTGCCCATCTCTGCACTCTGGAGCGCAGCCTGGCCAGTCCTGACCCTGATTCGGCAAGGCTGTCAAAGTCACAGAGAGAGCTTTATCTAATCGAATTTAGTTTAGAATGCGATCGCTGCCTGGCAATCACTTAGCCCTTTACCCTAAAATAGTCGAATTGTGTCATGTGTATAATTAATTCGAATGGCACCTTTTATAACGAAAATAATATTTTCTCTGCAAAGCGTGGATGACTTCATGGCATTTTCCTCCTCTTCTATTTTTTGGCTTGGTATGGAGCAAAATGTCTAGGATCCAGATGAAAAACCAAAGGCAATCAGTCCCTCAGCAGCTGGCTACTTGGGGCAGCTATGCTGGGAGAGGCTTTCAGCCTCACAGGGGCTCTCCTGGGCCAAGGGGGCGCCCCAGATCCAAGGTCAGAGAGGAAACAGGGTAAGCAGGGTAGGTATCTTTCTGCCTCTACCTACAACTTTTTCTTTTCTTTTTCAAGTTTATATTTAAATTCCAGTTAGTTGACATACATGGTCTACCTACAACTTTTGACTTGAATTATCTCTGTGGCTTATGCTCTTTTTGTTTCATTAAAGCTGATTGACCCGTTATCCCCAATGAGGGGATCAAAATACTACCGAAATCACTTTTTCAAAGACATACTACTTTCTGAGTCACAATTACAGTTTTTTTTTTTAACAAGAGGGTGAATAGTTTTTGATGACAGCTGAATAAGAATGTAGCTTCTTCAAAAAATTACATAGAGTCCGTAGTCAGAATATTCTGCTTTGTGAAAGACATCAAACGAAGGAACGGCGGGCACTCTTACTAAACTCTGAGTAAGTATGCCAATGCTTACCTTCACTGTGTACTTTCAGATTTTAAATTATACGAATTATGGGTGTTAACAAAATAGCTATTACTTTTATGAAACCAGGTCAACAAAGCTTCATTCATTTGTTTTAGCGGCTCTTTTAGAACATTCTATAATAACTGTGTCTTATCTTTTGTTTCCAACTGTTTATGGCTGTGACAACAAAGTGTTCCCCTCTAACAATGATATCATTTTGTTCGAGACAGAGTTTCTACAGACTTTTATTTGGTGTCTGGCCTTTTCTTTTAACACCTCACGGGAGCCTTCTGTTACTACCTTCCCATGACCACACGCAGCTGTTTCTCTGTTTCACACCGGTTCATAAGGCACCTGGCCATTATGGCCCACATTATCCTAAGTTATTTATTAAATTATGTGGCAGAATCAAGCCCCAAGCAGAAACCATGGGGCAGAAACCACAGCCTGCATTCTCAGATACTGATCTCCAGTCAAGTTACTTGAGAAGCTGTTTTGCGTGTATTTGCCTATTGTCACCTTTTTTCAAAGCCTAGCCACAGTCCAAATGTAAGAGTTTATTTGAACGTTGTCCACATCCTCAGCCTTAGTTCCTTACATAGTACTTCCCAGTCCAATTCTGAGATGTCAATTACCTTAATTTTTTTTTCAAGCCTCTAAATGAACACACTGCATTTCTAATCTTCCTCATAATGTTTACAAATAAAGCATTAGATAAAACTTTTATGTGCTACAGTCTACTAGACCAGAGGAAAGAAAAACTTACTGCTAGAATAAGTTTTGCCAGTTTAAGGCTGAGCAAGTCTGAACCAATATCAACTAGTTTATATAGGGTCTTCAGGAGAATACTTCTTCTCTTAAATTTATTTCCAAGCATGTTTCCTTCCTCTAAAGCGTGATGAAGTTGTGTGCAAGCAGCACAAATCGTTTCAATGTTTTCTTCTGTCAGAGCAAAGAGAGCAAAGCGGCACTTACTAATTAAGGTCAAGCTTTCGAGTGTGTCAAACACAGACAGTGTAAGCAAAAACCCATCATTATTTCCCAGAACATCTTCAGATTCCTGAATATGTTTTTTCCCCTTCTCTTGTAATTTCTATCTACCTGCTTTTTTTTTTTTTCTTTTTGTGGATCCACCTCCTCTAAGGTTGACTTATTTACTCATCGGTCTGCTTATCTAGAACACATTGCTTATCTAGAACATTCCTCTTTCAAAAAGTGAATTAAAGAATAGGTGCATCGCACCTATTCCAGTTGGGTCTGCTTTATTCCAAATGCTTTCCACCTCATAGTGTTGGTTCAGTCTCAGGGAAGCACACCACTGCGTCTCTGCCTCTAACCCTTTGCGGCATAGTCGCACTAGCCTAGAACGTTCTCCTCATCTTCATTCCTACTGATTTTGGTCCTTTAAGGCTCTGTTTACTTTCTGGCTCCTCCAGAAAAGATGCACCCTTACACATTCAACAAACGTTACTTTGTAGCTTGTTATTTTCACATACATATGAGTGTTGTATGTCCAGTGCCCTCAAACAGATGTCATGCTAAGTGAGTAGGAATTGTGTCTTTGTATCTTTGTATCAAACAGAGCATGGTACAATGAGAATGCTGTACACATCTTTGCCTCAGCAGAGCCTGGTACAATGAGAATACTGTACTGACAATCTATAACATGGTCTCATATATACTGGTTTTCTAATATATCTGTTGATGAAAACAATGATCAATATTTTTCTATGAGAACAATGCTCATTATCTGAGAAAAGAGGGCTCAAATGGAACAAAAATCTCAAAATGTCACCTCACTCACTATTATTTACAGGTGGTTATTATAAGAGAGGAGAATAAAAAGAAGATGTTAGTTGGGAAATAGGAGAAACCTAGAGAGTTTTGTTTTATAGTTAGAATTCTGAGGGCAGCAATTTTTGAAAGTGGTATCCATACTAATTAGGCATAAAGAAGAAAAGTATAACACAAAATGGAATATGAGGGGAAATACAAGAATCCGAGGTCTAAGATATTCAGTTGAGAAATATTATCTGATAGATTCCATCACAGAATTAAAAATTAGGAAGCTAATCTTAAATAAATACCATAATGTGCTCTTAAAAGCCCGCATAGAGGAAGTGTGTGTCTGAAGAAGGAAATGACTCAGGCCATTTTTAGCTCTTTTCAACAATAACATCTAAGAAAAAATTTTAAACCTCAATAGCTCAGTAACCTTCAATGCCTTTCAGTTATGCACTTAAATAAATGAATTTTTGGGAAATGACTTAGACTAGCTTTAAATAAAGGAGGAAACCTGAGCTCTATTGTAAGAACACTTTTGTTTTGTTGTTTTATTCTTCTGTTACTGGCATTTTCTTCACAAACCCCAAGTCCAGGCTGTGGACCACTCTCTGGCAGTGGGTAGACCTCAAGGCATTTTTCTAATACTTCCCTCTGCAAACTCTTCAGCCTGGTGCGTTCAACTAGGAGTAGCTGTTTTAGCTTAATATACATTAAAAAGGAAAGGTTCATGGGTCAAATTTTAAACTGTTGATCAAATTAAGTTTATACCAGTTGGTTTATTATAAATGCTACATAGCCTCAAAAGACAACTTGAACTTAAGGGCTTTCAAAAACTCTCAAAAGGCTGAAGCTAGTAGGTGAAAGTTTGATAAGTAACAGAAAGCAATGTAGTCTCAAAGTAACTTCTCCCCCATAAGATACTTATTAATTGCAAAGGGAGAAAACAGTAACTTCACAGTGGAAAAATCTGGACACCATCTCCCCCAAGTGATCGAAGTTCATATCCCCAGTAATGGACCAGATCAGCATAATGTGCCTCCTGCTATGATGCACTGAGAAGGACACAGCACCACTAATGCCACACACCTGCCCCAAATGCCTCATCTGGGTCTAACTATGAGAAAATGCCAGACAAAGCTAACTTGTAGGGGCAGTCTATAAAATAATTGTCAAATATGTCAAGATCATGAAAGAGAAATGACAAATAACTTGAACTTATGATCCAAGATTTTCTTTTTCTATAAAGGAAATTATTAGGGTAACTGGCAAAATCTGAATATGGTTTATATAGTATCATATGATAATTTCTAGATATGTAACAGAATGTCCTTATTTCTTAAAATATGTGCCAGAGTACTAGGGATATGCGACATCACGTTGGCAACTTGTTCTCAAATTGCTCAGAAAAGGAAAAATCAATGTCTGTGTGTGCGTGGTGGGGGGAGAGTTACAGAGAAAAAGAGAGCAAGAGGGGGAAAGAGAGAGAGAGAATAAAGAAGTAAATGTGGTAAAATATTTATATTTGGGGAATCTGAGGGAAGGGCAAACAGGATTTCTTTGTACTATTCTTGAAACTTTTCTATAACTCTGAAATTATGTAAAAATGAAAAGGAAAATAAGAATGAAAGGAAGGGAAGGAAGGGAGGGAAGGAAAGGGAAAAAGGAAGGAAGGAAGGAAGGAAGGAAGGAAGGAAGGAAGGAAGGAAGGAAGGAAGGAAGGAAGGAAGAAGGAAGGAAGGAAGGAAGGAAAAGAAGAAAGACACTCAAAAGCTCAAGTAACCCAGTCCTGCCTCCATGTACTGTTCTTAAAGTTGCATATGGGAGAGAGGCCATACTTAAGCGGCAACAATCCTCCGAGAAGGGAGATTCATCCTCATTTCAAATCCCAAACTCCGGTTCAATTCTCTCTGTTGGTGTTCTCAGAACTCTCTCAAAATCCTTCAGACTGAAGACTTCCTCTGAGACAGGCCCTCGTGCTGTAGGCCACTCTTCCTACTGAGCTCTTCCTAGCATGTTCTCCTTTTTAACCTTTGCCCAGACTGATTGCTCTTCTCACTAGTTTTTGCACACATTTCCTAAAATAAAGGGCCCAAAGTTAAGCTGACTTGCTAAACTGAAGGTGGAAATTAGTAGCTCCAGAGGGAAGAAAGTCATCACTCGGGGTTTTGAGCTGCAGTGATCAGTGATGACAGTCCAGTCTAAGCCACCACCACCCGGCATGAGAACGCTGCCGTGCAGAGATTAGGTGGTTCCGCCACAGCCATATGCTTAGTGAGTAGCAAATAAACCCTGCCCAGGGCTCCCACATGAACCACAAATACAGCCAAGTACCAACAGGGAGCCAAGGAGCCATGAGGCTATTTGAACCTTTTGGGAAGTAGGTCTTTTACATGACTTGGTTGCTTGCTGGGGAGGACTTATTTACCCTGCTTCTCCGAGGGCCTCTTCCCAAGGCTATCATGCTCTTTGCTCGTCCGTGGAGGACTCATTCCGCAATGCCTAGTGAGGGCCTACTGTGTGCATGTGCCACTGGTGAGCTTAGCCCGGGGCCGTGACTGTAGCTCTAGAGTGAGCCCATTTCAACTGCAGAGATGGAATCCCTAAGGAGTGGCCAAGGAGAGAAGGCAGGGGCCATTCTCCTGACAAGCTTTCCATAGGTCACCTTTTGCAGAGACCCACTGATCATGGGTCCAGTAAAGACCCTCTGGGGCAATTCAGACTGTGAGGGCTGGGCACATCCCAGGCCGCTTCCAGCTCTGAGTGGCGTTCCCACCAGGTGTGGGAGCCTTAGAAGAGTAGGAAATACCCATTTGGATCTAGAAAACCATGGGCACACCTGCCACAGATGTCGGTCTATGAGACTTCGTCAAAGTTTCAGGGGCCTGAAAGCTGGTTTAATCTTTCACTTTCGTGTATTAACTGTCACCCTGGAGAGTTCAAACCAGCATTTCCTTGGGTGGATAGAAGGTGATGGTTAATTTATATTCCATGAGGGGTTTTAGAAGTAGGCTCTCTTCCGGCATTTAAAGTATAATTTTTAGTAACTAAAAATTAGGTTTACATGTACTTAATATATATGTTACCGGGTGAATAAAGAGGTAACTCTATTTGTTCTTGAACGTGTTCACAGAAATGGTAGTCAAAGCATGCTAAAGATATCAACACAATGGGGGACATATAAATAACTACAGATATTCTCAATTTAAAGCAAACTTTTTTTTTACCCTTTTCAAATTCACGCAAAATCGGTACGATCCTTGTATTCCAAAAGACTTCGTCTACTTCTATTTCTGTATCCTTTTCTTGAAAGCTGGCTTTCGAGACTGCAAAAGAAACCCAGATCAGGAGAAAGCTGTGAAAAAGGAGTTGCAGCTAGAGCACCAGCCCAGGTCTTCTATTCAGCACTAAAACGAATCAACTCTGGAATTAAATTATACCTTGCCCCCTAAGCCCAACTAATTCTAATTAGAACTATGTGTCTCTTAATCAAATCACCCCAAATCAAACTCAGATAAGATCATGTAAAGAAATCAGAACTTTAAACTCTGGTTGGGACATTGCATAATGTCTTAAGCTTTGTCAACGGTGGAATTATTGTCAGTAAGGCAAATAGTTTTTTTGTTTGTTTGTTTGTTTTTTAAGTAAGCTTTATGCCCAACGTGGGGCATGAACTCATGACACCGAGATCAAGAGCTGCGTAACTCCACTGACTGATTCAGTCAGGCACCTTAGAAGGCAAATAGTTTTGAGTTATTTTTTATTTAAATGTACCACTCTATAATATGGAATAAATAGAAAACTATAGCTATGTGAAGAATAAGGATTTTGAAAATGTTTGATGAAAAGTTTTCTAAAAGGAAGAAGGCCTGCAGAAACTTTCTTTCCTACAGAAAATAACATGGCCACATGATTGTGGGCCACCGAGATTTTGTGCAGCATAGTGAGAAAAGCCTGTGCTTTGGGCACGGACAGATGTCAGTTCAGATCACAGCTTCATTATTGACGCACTGGGTGACTGGAGTCTGGTTTTTTTCACCCTTTCTGAGCCTCGCCAGTGAAACAGAGATGAAAATCTTTGCCTTCAGGGCTATGAGAATGAAAAGACATGATATAGGTAAAGATAAGAGCCCAGTGCCTCCCACCTAGTAACAATAAATGTGAACTCCATTTTCCTGATTAAAAAACAACAGGCCGCTGCTGTCTGAAGTCTATCCGGCTGCATGATACCACTGAGTCATCAGAAATAGACGCCGTCCATGAACGAAGGCTGTAGAGGAGTAACAGCTACCATTGACTGGGTACTTTAAGACGCAGCACGCCTCTATTTAATTTTTGTAACAACATTAGGAGGAGGTCCTCAAATTGTCTCCATTTTCCAGATGAAGAAAGTGGGACTCAGGGGTATTGAATTACCTGTCCAGGGTCATATAGCTCTACAGCTCTTGCACTTGACCTCTCTCTCTGCTATTCCACCCCACAGCAAAAACAGTCAACTGAAAGGTAACTTTGGAGGGAAATGTGAATCATATTAGAAACTGCAAATCACGATTGTATTTCACACAGGCTATATCTATCTAAAGCACAGACAGTGTAGTTGGAGGGGGGCACTGCTGTGCTGACTCACAGAAGCAATGCTAAAGAGGTATTCCTCAGCCTCCCTTCTCTGAAGTCTGTCCCATAAGGCCCTCCCATGATGCCCAGTCTATATTGGTTTAGCGTCTGTGCCTGCTCAGAGTGGACCTGGTACCGATCAGTCGAGTGCCCATAGTGGGTGCCTAGATCCTAAATACCTCACACGAAGACTTAGAGATGATAGGGATGGGGTGCCTGGGTGGCTCAGCTGGTTAAGCATCCAATTTCAACTCAGGTTATGATCTCTCATTTCGTGAGTTCGAGCCCCGCATCGGGCTCTGTGCTGACAGCTCAGAGCCTGAAGCCTACTTCAGATTCTGTGTCTCCCTCTCCCTCTGCCCCTTGCCTGCTTGTGCTCTGTCTCTCTCCAAAATAAATTAACATAAAAAAAAGAAATGATAAATACAATGAGGGTTTCATAGAAAGAGAGGAAGGAGAGAGAGAGAACAGTGAAAAGGTGTATGACCTATATATTTTTAGGTCGTTTTAACTGGAGAAAACAAAACAAAACAACCAGCTGACCAGGGAGGCCTGCCAAGAGCACAGGTTCTAGATTCACTGTCTGGGTTTGAACCCCAGCTCCCCCTCCTACTAGCTGGTTGACTGTGGGCAAGTTGAATCACTTTTTCTGTAAAATGAGGGAACAACGATCATTTCCAAGTTAGGATTATGGGTTATTAATTTCTTTGGTGCTCCTGTATTTATATTACTCTTGAGAAGAAAAAACATATACAGCACGGTTTAAACTTCCCAAGCAAGTGGTGATGATGAGGTGGTGCCCAGGAGAAGCAGGGAAACTATGCAATTTATCTCCCTCCCAGTGCACAAGGTCCCTTCTAAATGCGCTGCACCCTGGAAACAGCCACTCCAGTTACAGTGAGTCCAGGCTTGCCTCTTATCAAAGCTTCGTGATACGAAGAGGGGATGATGTACACTGGGTGTGAAGAGCATTTGAACAGAAAAAGTAGACAGAAAGGGGCTGTCAACAAAGCTATAATTAAATAGTGTAGGTGTGCTGTCAACAGTTTTAATAGCACAGCTTCCCATAATCTGTCTAACCCATAAGGAAAAATTCACCACAATACACAAAGGTGCATTGTCCTTAGGACAAAATCAGTCCACAGCAGTACACGTTCACAACCGCTTATCCAAAGCCTTTGGACCAGAATGTGGGTTGGGACTCAAAAAGCTTTGAACTTTAGAAAGGCAATATGGTACACGCACCGCATATCACACACCCCCCCCCCCCAGTAGGGTCTTCTGGGCGGCACCCTGCAGCAAGATATGTGCATATCCACACCAGAAAAACAAAGACTGTTCTTGGCCTCCCAACAGTTCAGGTCAGGCATGGCCACTAAGTGAGTTTGAAAAATACTTCAGCTTTCGGAGCATTCCCAAGCTGCAGCTGAAATCTTGTGGATTTCAGAACTGCAGATAATAGACGGTAGACCACCATCTCAATCTTTTGGGTCATTACTTGTATGAGCCTACCCTAACTTTGACAAATTACAGGTATGGAGGCTAAAAGTAAACCTGAATATTCAAGCCGTATACATGATAGTCCATATTCCCAAGTATCTGGCACAAAGTCCAAAGAATGTGAATAAAGTCAACATATATCAAGGCAAGTGAAAAGCCAGAAGATAATTTAATCACCAAATATTCATGGCATGCTTAAGTTTACCAGAAATACAGACTCCAAGTCCAATAAGTCCAAATCAGCATTTTCACCTCCTATGCAATATGCTCTTAAATAGAACAGCTCTGTGAGAAACCGTGATTATCAATTGCTTCTCGGGACAAACAAAATCAATAACATGCTCGCCCCGGGAAGAACTGAATTACAGGGGGAGCCAGAAATCACAGAACAGTTTGTTTAACCTTGGGAAAGGAAAGGTCCCTACAGGCCCTTCTGACTGGTTTCCGCTCAGAGCAGAAGTCAGCCAGACACTGTGGCGTAAGGGTTCGCTTTCCACCGTCGCCCAAGAATTGCAGTGTGAGCAGTGGTGCCCAGCCACGGCCTTTCCACATCTTCACCCCCTCGTGCCCCTCCCCCAACTCTGCCTTCTGCAAAAATCCCATTTTATATACTTAACCGCTCTCCATTCTAGCAACTGAAGCATGGAATCCTGTGATTACTCTTAAAGATTTACAAAAACTAAATAAAGTTTGCTTCAGTCTTGGGCAACAACCTAATATTTTAGAAAGCACTTTCCTCTAGGTTCACAGTTTGCTAAATATAAAAATTATGATTCAACAGGAAATTGGGTAAGTCAAGCAGAAATTTCAGCATGTTTTTGACGATTTTGCTGTCTCAGTGGTTATAGGTTTTAACCACAGCTTTGAGTTCTGGACACAAAAGCTTGACACATGTTTATTGGCTGATGTTTTTAGCAAGTAAGTGTAAAATCCTTAGCAACAATTCTGAAGGGGAAATCAGTCTAAGATCTTCCTGAGTGTTACAGAAATTCCCATTGGCCACAAAAGTCATGTTATTGATAAGAAATTAGTTGTGAAAGTAATAAAATATTTTTTGAGCCCAATAGTAGTTTGGTTTCATAAAATTTCATGTGCACAAAAAAAAAAGTGTGAAGAATATAATGAACACCTGTGTGCCCACAAATAGTTTGGGTAAATATGAATCCTATTTTTAGCCTCTCCCTTATTCAAAGAAATAAACATTACAGATATAATAGTTGCCTCCCCCTATCCATTCCCCCTCCTTCCTCTCCCTCCACGGGTCACCATATTCTAGATATTTTTTTAGTGTTTATTTATTTTTGAGACAGAAAGAGAAAGAGCACGAGTGGGGGAGGGGCAGAGAGAGAGAGGGAAACACAGAATCTGAAGCAGGCTCCAGGCTCTGAGCTGCCAGCACAGAGCGCAATGCGGAGCTTGAACTCACAAACCATGAGGTCATGACCTGAGCTGAAGCCAGACGCTTAATCGACTGAGCCACCCAGGTGCCCTGGGTCACTGCCATTCTAAATCGGGTGGTTATTTTTATCATGTTCAACTTTACATGTCACCACATGGATCTGCCTCCATAAACAGCATACTGGCATTGTTTCTGCAACTTAACGTTTTCATGTAATATTACATGTACTCGTTTTAGTCAGTATTATAAGTGTAGTCTAATTCACTTTTCTAACTGCTATATTTCATTACATGAATACATTTTGCATCATTTCTAGCCTGTGATTTATATTGTCATATATTTTTTTCTCAAGCAGATTAAAGCCCCAAAAGGCTGTCTTCACACAGTTAATACAGTTTCTTTTAAGTGAGCAATGATTTTGAACTCAGGTTTTGAACTCAAGAACCATGTCGAGGTCAAATTTGGAATTTTCCAAATGCTTTTACAAAATAATTTCTTGTATGATCACTAATACTGTAATCTATAGATATTTGAGGCACTAGAACTGGGTCATGGTAAGAAATTTAAGACTGTTGTAAAAATAATAAAAATTTATAAAAATAAACGTTGATGTGTGACCCAGTTGGACGAAGTTACTAGAGTTTTCAAGCAGAGAGCCAACAGCAGACATGTTCAGTGCAAATGTCTTTCCTACAAGTGGAGATGCTGGCGAGGAAGGAGCACTGGAGACCTCGATGAACACAAGCTTCTCACCTGCTCTGGTTTCCAGTCTGCTCACGTCTGAGCTGTTGGAATATGATGAGGCTCTCGAACGCCTCCTCCCCTGCTCCCTAGGAGGAAGAGGAATACACACACCGTTCAGCATAAAAACCAAGGTGTTTCTCTTTCTATAAACGTAGCGTTGGCTATATGCAGCTTATGAAGAAACCACAGAGAATTGCTTAAAAGATGGGGTTTGATACTCTAGATCCCTTTAATCATAACATCCGATTTTTAACTAGGATTTATCGATCAAAACACAAGTTAGATTTGCTTAAAATATTAAATATAGTTACTAGAGACACCAAAAATAAAAAAATAAATAAATAAATAAATCCTAAGTTGACTCTGCAAATCAAGAAACTGATAAGGATATATACCACAAGAGGTCACTGTTACAATAAGAAAGGACTCTGGTATGCAGGAATCACAGAAGACCAACATTCAGGAGCTACAAGACACCCTTTCTCTCTCTCCCTGCACACAAGAAAATTATTCCCAAATTGGTCAGATGTGCCCAAGGTCACAAAGCAGGATCAGGTGTGGAGCCCAGGTCTCCTAATTTCCAATTCACAGCTCTTTCTACTTCATCACAGAGTGTCCTGTTTCCATTTTAAAAATTCATTAATGATCTTCAAAATGCCTTACTTTCAGAAATAGTCTAAACGTGAAAAAATTGAAGGTAAATTCAGGAATCCCCCAGATGACCATATTTTGTGTTCCAAATAAAAGACTAGTGACTGATCAAGCAGGATTATATTGCCTCCCCCCCCCCCTTTTTTAAGGTTATAGTTCATGTAGAAACCATTTGGGAAAGATACAACTTTTCTTTAGCTACAGCTGATACTTAAAAGTACTTGTTTTAAATATCTGTACACAATTCCAAGGTAAAAAACACTGAGTGCAAGTTTTACAACAATATTTTTTTTGTCACCAAATAAAACATTTGCTACAAAAAATCACAAAGAATGTATATATTTGTGGCCAGGGTCACTCACAAGCATCCAAATGTGTGCCCGTGCAATAAGATTCCCAGGAAGTGTTCAACGCTACGTCCTGGCCCTTGGCTTTTACTGCTTCCCTAAAGATTAGCTTCTCTAAATATCGCTTTTTTTCCATAAACATGCCCTTTTTTTTTTTTAAACACTTGACACTTCCTTTTATCATTTAGTAGACTAAAGATCAAACTAATCTCAAAATATCTAATTATTTCATACTCTGAGACAATTGCTTTCTTTTTATGCAGTGTGAAAACATAGAGCTGGTAGCAAGCTGTCCTTGCGAATCAAAGAAAGAGTGTGGGGTTGAGATGGATCTTCTTTGTCAACACTCTAAGAGTTGAGATTCAAATGGAACAGACCTCAAAGAAGACAGAAATAAAGTAAAACTACCCTGTGAAAAGGTAAAATACCAAGAGTTTGACAGGGTATGAGGCCAAGGAAGTTCTCATACTTATCACTCCTAGAAATAACAAGAAAGTCTGAGAACAACAGAGGCAAGCCCTTCTTTTCATTATTGTCCTAAACAACTACTGAAATCAAGCAGGATAGTTTTCAACAATGGCCTTCCAAAGTCACTGGTCCACTCCCTCTCAGTCACGGCCAGTGATGAGGTTGCCTCCCTAAATACCACATTTATGTATCCCTACTTCTGGGGGGGGGGGGGAAGAAAGGTCCTTCTTATGATACACCCAAGTTCGACAGTGCTGGGTCCTACTAGTTCTCGAAACAAGCATGGATTGGGATTTACTAATACCCTCTCTGATCATCATTGTACAGTGGTCGAGTTTGCAGGCTCTGAATCTAGACTCCCTGGGTCCTGGGTCCAACACTTATCAGCTATGTGGATTTGGGCCACTTGCTTAAGCTTTTAGCCTTGGTTTTCTTATCTTAATATGAGGGCAATTCCTCTCCTTAGCACAGTGACTGATACATTTGAAGAACTTAACAGTCAATGTTAGTTTTTTCTTTTGTTCTGGGTCACCAAGCACCTGTCTGAATAGTCCAGTGTTGGAGGTTATTGTGATAAAAAAATATATGAAGAGTTGCCCTGAAGAAGTCTAAAATCTACGTTGAGGAATTAAGCACCTTTTTTATTTTAATGGAAAATTCCAACGGAGTCTCCAATCAAGTAGAAGACTGTGCAAGTCAGAAGTTTATAAGAACTGGAGGGATGTGAGAAGGAAGTGATTAGTGAGACAGAGATGTGGGCCACAGAGTGTGTCTTAAAAGAATAAAAGTTGAACCAGCAAGTGATAACGCTACTCTCAGGAGAGGTGGAGCATGAGCAGCCTGGTACTCAGGGCAGGGGATAATTGCACAGGGCCAGCAAGGTAGGAATAGGAGGTTTCTACTGGGACATACTGGAAACAGCTGCCTGAAACTCTAGGTAGAGGCAATGAGGAGCCGTCTGTGGGGCAATAAGGAGCCGTCACAGGTTCTAACGCAGGAAGTAATGGGATCTAGAGTTGTGCCAAGAGCATTTAGGAGACTTGGAGACAGGCAGCAAGAACTAGTTCTTTGGGGGCACCAGGGGACTGGAGAAAACAGAACAAATTGGAGAGATTCTGTAAATGAAAAGCCGATAGGATTGGTGGTTGATTTCACGCAGAAGAAAGGACAGAAAGTGCGCTTGGAGGAACAGGATAGCAGGACTGCTATCGACAGAAATGGGAAGGTTAGGGGGTAGAACAGCTTGAGGAGGAAAGCCTGCGTGAGCTTTGCCATATTGATCTCAGACGAAAAACGGAGTATCGGCAGAGGAGATGTGGGAATCAGGAAAAGAGCTCTGTTCAAGGTCAAGTGGCATACAGGCACTAGAGTCATCAGGTTTGTGGCTTGAAGACCAGAATCTGAGGACAAGGCCTTGTCAAATACTCATGTAAAGGATCACAACGGGAAAAAAGGAGTGCAAAGGGAGGAGAGAAATAAAATATGTTCTCATGCATCCCAGGCACACTGACAAGACAGGCATGACTAACAGGTCAGGTCGAAGAAGACGGAAACTGAGGAAGAACTATGTAGTCTGACCAGGGTACACCTAACAGGGCTTCCGGGGAGCAGTATAGAAGTCCCACAAATCAGAGTGAGGTGGGGAGAGGGGCATCAAGAAAAGAAAATCCCCTCCCTGCCAGAGGAGAGAAGAATAGATGGCCTTATAGTTCATGGAAATCTGTTCTCCTGTAACTTCCTCGTTCTACGTACTAAACGAAGCCATATGAAACACATCTTTATCCTTCTTCCTCTTGACAATCCTTCATGTATTTAAAAATGCAGGGTTCACCACTTAACATCATCTCCTATGGTTTAAATCCCATGGTTCAATTAGCTACATTATTAGCTAATTATCACCATACTTATTAGCTGTGTGACTTCGGGGTCCGTTTTCCGAACCAGGAAAGCTTTGGTTTCCTCATCTATATATGAGGGGGTGGTAAAGAATAGTAACCCTCTATATAAGGTTGTTGTGAGGATTAAGGGATCTAATGTAGGATTGCTAGCGGAATTCCAGGGACCTAGTAAGTACTCAGTAAGTGTTTACTGTTATTGCAGCTGCCGTCAATGATGTCATGAACAAACTTCTCCAGTCCCTTCAACTCCTCCTCATAGGACGTGGTTTCAAATCTCTTTGCCAGGCTAGTCAGTTACTCTGAGTGAGTGGCGGTTTGTCGGGATCCCTTTTAAAGTCTGGAACCCGGCACTGACATAAAGGTATGGCCTGAGGAACAAAGAAGAGAGATTCTAAATAATGCAGCCTAAAGCTACATTAGTGGTTTTGGTGGTCACAGGGTTGGTCAATTCTTGTTTTTTCTTACATATGCAGCGAAGGCAGATTGTCCCCACCCATGGTGGACTCATTAAATTTCACAGTGTTATATTTGGCAAAGGGTTCCTGTCTCTCAGATGTTTCTATATCTTAATTCAGTCATCCAGTTTAATTGTTCTTCTTCCCAACTTCCTGTCCCATGTTGTCAAAGACCATAATTAATTTTCGTGCAGTGATTTTTGATGTCCAGTAATACAACAATTCCAGAAATCATTCTTTAAAGCGCTTTTGTGACCTTCTTCTAGGAGGCAGAAAAACACCATTTAATTAGTTACGATATCTTCATCTACAAATAATGACAACAACAACAAAAAAAACTAATTTTAACAGACTTATCCCAAAAATGGAATATATTGGCTCATATAATCTAAAAATCGAACACTAGGGTGGGTTTTAGGTGTGGTGTGATCAGGACTGTGGCCCCATCTTTCTGTAGTTCTCTCAGTTCTGCCCTTCCTTCGTTTCTGTCTGTAATCAGGCTGGAGTATGGAGGAAGGTGAAATGGCTATGGCATTCCCAGGCCCCTGGTCTACTACCGATCGGAGCAAAAGCAAGACGTTCTCTTCCCCATCGCTGACAGGAGTCCTACATTTCATCCTAAACACCAGAACCAAGTTCTGTCGTCAAGGCAATGCCACACACAGGCCAACTGCTCACCCACCAGCCGGTCACATTGGCAACGTCTACTTTTGGACCACATATGCACTGAAGAAATAAAGTATATTTCTTTAAAAATATTCTAAAACTCAGATTTCTCTACTGTTTAGACAGGTTTTCCAATTATTTTGGCGAAGTCAGAGTTCAGCAAAATTTTTCTTAAAGAGCCAGTATACTTTACACTTTGCAGGCCAAATGGCAAAATAGAGGCTATTATGTAAGTACTTTTGTAGCCATTTAAATGTAATGACTTAAAGATGTATAAACCATTCTTAGCTCAAGGGCTGTCTCACAGAACAAAACAAAACAGGTGGCCGGCCAGATTCGGCTCCTGGGCTGTAGTTTGTTGACTCCTGCCTTAAAGCAGAACTATAAAGACATTAAGAAGGATTTGAAATGGGGGGTGGGGGGAAGCAATACATTTATTTCCATTTGGAAAAAAATTACATGTAAGAAAATGGGAAAGGAAATCTTAAAGTTATATTTAAAATTTTAAAGCCTATTTAAATTTGAAATGTGCTAATTATCATAAGCATATGATAAAAAGAAAATTTAGCTAAATTTTGAGCTAAACTTTCCCTTACCCTAAGAAAAAGACACTGCATTTTTAGAATTAGACTCAAGTTGTATAGATTCAAGTCAGGAAGTAAATATTTTCGGCTTTGCAGCCACACAGTCTCTACAGCTACTAAACTTGGCTGCTGAAGTGGGCAAGCAGCCACCGACAATAGGTGAATGAATGGGTGTGGCTGTGTTCCAGCAAAATCTTATTTACAGAAACAGGTAATAGGCTGGATTTGGCCAACGGGGGTCAGTGTGCTTACCCCTGCTTTGTAATCTCTTTAGATTCTTCGACTGCAATTTGAGAAGGCCATCACCAAGGAGCCGGGGGTGGGGGTCCTTTAATCATGTTTTTGTAGTCTGAAGCCCCAGACATAGAGATTTCAGACATATTAGGATTCCGTCTTAATAACTAATGTTAAAAATAGAATTCTACTTAAACAGCTACATACAAACATAATGAAACTGAAGAACGTGGTTTTAAAGAAATGTCGTAAGATCAAATTTTTAAGTCCTCCAAGGTTTGTGGCCCAAGGTTTAAAAAAAAAAGCACGTATTTAGAAATTATACATATAATCTCAATACTCTGTTCGGTAATCACTAAGAGGTTATTCTTCGAGTTGTACTTGCATGAAGTTGATTAGACATGGCTTTGTAGCTAACCACGTTAGCTTAACTTAGTGAAGCTCGAATTCCCCTAGCTTAGAGCACAAGCTCACGCGTTCACGGCTTCACAGCTCCACGGCTTCAAGGCACCTCACGCTGAAAGCCTGTGACTTCCCACGGCCACAGCGCTGAGGGCTCCCTCACCCGGGAGAGTAGCTGCGGCCGCCCTCTTCCAGAGCCAGTCCCTGTCCCCGCTGGTTCTGCGCACCTGCAGCCGCACTGTGCGTTCTCGGCTTTCCTCCCTGGCGTCCTAGCGGGGTACTGACACAGGACCATCTTCCGCCAGAACTGGGGCAACCACTGCTTCCCAGTGTCCCCTTCGTCCCGGGCTCTCCCCTCTGCCTGCCCTTCACTCTGCTGCCGGATCCGTTTGTCTTCTGCCGAAAACCTGTGGGTGCCTCCCTGCAGTCTACGGCCTCGGGACCCAGGCTCCTGCGCGGCCACCTGCCTTTCTTTGACCTGCTGCCGCCAAGTCAAACACCCCTCCGCTTCTGCGCTTCTGCCGCCCCGTTAGCAAAGAGCACAATGTCCCGCCCCAACGGAAAATCAGCCACAAGAGGCATCCCAAAACCGCGCACCCCAGGTCGCCTCCCCTAATCTTCAGGCCAGAATGAGGTGCCCTCACATCTGAACTCCCAGGGCACGCGCTCTCAGCCCTGCTTCCGTTCCTCCAGCATTGGAGTTCATCACTGAGCAGCGCTTGCAAACTTCCGTGTGTATTCACATCATCTGGATAGCTTCTAAAAACGCAGATTCCAATCCAACAGGTCTGGGCTGGGGCCTGAGATTGTGCATTTGCGACAAGCTCCCGGACGATGCTGACGCCGCTCTTCCAGGGACCACACCCGAGCCGCCAGCCTGCTGTCCTGCAAGCGCTTCGTGGGCGGGGTCCATTTCTCTGGCTCCCACCGCCCCCGACTCCCACCCCGACCCCTCGGCACAGGGCTTTGCTCACCAAGAAAGGCTTATCGAATGGAAACGGTCGAATAAGGTAAGGCCCTACAAAATCATTCTGGCGGGTGCTTTGTCTTTTCCAAACGGAAACAGTTTCCCGGCCACATTACCCTTAATTTCTTAAAATAATAATGACTTCATTACTTTTGAAAAAAAATGGTGCATTTATTAATTTTTTAAGGCCAGGCAATATAAGAAAGTACAAAGCAGAGTTTTAAAAAAACCATCCAGGACCCCACCATCCATAAATATTAATATGTAGTAAACATCATTCCAGACATATTTTGCATATATTCAGATGAAAAGAGAAAAGACAGAACAGAAGAGGGACTTGGAGGGAGGGCAGTAAAGGGTACATATAAATGGGATCATACCATACATGTCATTGTCATTTTAAAGTAAGTATAAATTTTACTTGAATTTAACAGAGAAACAGAAATTGAGATGTAATTGAAGGAATTGTAGAACTTCAGGTGAATGGGTCTTCCCAAGAGATATTAGTTTCTAAAAGATCTCTCTGAAGTTAAGAAAAAAAATGAAAAACATTAGGATGCTGAAATATTCTTTTTTACATTTATACTTCAATTTCAGACTGTAGCTACTGACAAACCTATTCCCTCTTATGAAGTGAAATAATTAGTACTCACACTTCTTCCCAAGTACCGGTTTTGGTTATTTACCCTACTATTACATCATTAAGGTTTCTGTTCCATAGCTACCCATTTTCAGAGTTTTAATTCACTATGATAATGAAGTCAATACTCACCATGAATGCCTTTACCATAGCCTCTTCATTTCAGAATTTTGACTCATCATTTTGATGTCAAGACTTTCTAGACAGTGCATGTATACTACGGTCCCCACGTTCATTCACATTTGGAAATGTCTGTCTTTTGCCTTTGTGATGAAGAACAAGTTGGCTGACAATACAATCTTGGGTTATCCTTCTGATACTTAGGACTTCATTGACACGACTTCACTGTCTTCTGACACTCAGAGGGGCTCTAATAAAGCCAGAGGGAGCCTGCCTCTTCCTCCTTCTATGTGACTTGCTTGTACAGCCTGGATGGTCATAGGATACCATCTTCCATTTATCCATCCAATCAACAATTACTAATCGAGTGTGTACTGCGTCCCGGGTATTGTAGTGCTAAACACTGTTGGAAGTATCTCAGTGTGGAGTATTCCACATCAAATTTTGTTGGGACAGAATGTGTCTATTGAGCTTCAGATTCAAATTTTTATTTCAGAAAGTTGTCTCTTCCATTCTCAATTGGTTCATGGGAGTATCAAATGAGTTAATGTATGCACATCACTTGGAAGAGCGCCTGGCACTTAGCTGAAAGTAAGATAGTCGTAGGAGGGGGCGTGGAGGTGGACTCTCTCCTTCCGGAACACCAGTGCCGTGCCTCCCGTGTCAATCTCAATTGCTCCACTCATTTCATACCTTTTCATTCATTTCTTTTCGTGTGGTTTCTTCTAACTTGTATACCACGTCTCATTACATTCTCAAGTGTTTTTATTCTCACTTTATTTCTAATACGACTTTACTCTCCATGTTTACACATTTTTCTTTCATTTCTTGAGAACTGCAAACATATTTTTCATCTCTTTAGGTTGTCTTAGAATCTCAAATTTGAATTCTTATAACCCAAAGAAGAGCTCCTTTTTCCTTTTTAGAAAAACTTTGACACTATGGAAAACTGTTTTAACTCTTATTTTTAGAGGGCAGTTCCTTTGGTGATCCATTTTCATCTGTCTTTTGTTATGTTTTTTACATATCTATGCTTCAGTCCTCTGTTAACTCTTGGTCTCATATTATTTATCTTTCAACAGAGCAATTTATTCGTTGAAGAATGAACAGGATCCACCAAGGGAGAGAGTTAGGGTGTTCTGTGACTTCAACTTCAGTTGGCTCTCTTGAACAATCCATTCACCAAGTCCGTTATTTTTTCTTGACCTGAAGCGTGTGTTCCCTTAGTCTGTGTGTAGCAAGTTGCTGTGACTCACAGAAAAGCCCTGTTGGGTGATAGGCTCCTTGAGTCCTAATCTAGCAAACCCCTCCCCCACGCACACAGACCCATGCCAGCAGGCTCACAGGAAGCGAGACCATCGCCCTCCGCACTGTTCCCCTGTCCTTTCACCATCTGGATCTTGAATGGGGTCTTAACAGGGGAATCTCCACTTCTGTGGTTGGCCCACATCCTTAGGTTCATTTCTTTAAAGACTATTGGATATATACCTTTCTGAACTAAGAGACTCACTGTTGGTGAAATCTGTTTCTTGCGCTAGGTCTGAGGAGGTCAATGTCTGCACTCAAATTACCCCTTGTTTTCATCTATGTTTCATAGAGTCTGGCAGGTTAACTAGACTCTTCTGGTTGCAATATTCCAAGTGACAAAAACCTTAATCTAAAGTCCTGTAAGCCATCCCTGTCAAAATAAATAAATAAATAAAGGAAAGGAAAGAAGGAGAGAGAGAGAGAGAAAGAAAAAAGAACATATTGGGTCATAAAACAGAGCAGTCTACAATGTGGATGTGGTGGTTGCAGGCATAGCTAGATCTAGGGGTACTTAAATATATCATCCTTAAACTCGGTCACTATCTCCATTTCCTTGGCTCTGTTAATACATTGCTTCCCCTCCCTCTCAGAGTCATCCTCCACGAGGCAATGCAATGGGCACCGCTGGCTCTAAGACCACATCATCTTTACCACTTATGAACCTGAAAGAGCACTTTCCTCAAAGGCTTTGGCAAAAGGCCCAGAGAGGAATTCGGCTGACCTCTTTGGGATCATGCGCCGACCTCAAGACCAACTGCTGTGGCTGCTGGGCTGGAGAACTCTGATAGCCAGTCCGGGGATTCATTCCCCCCCCCCCCCCCCAGGAAGGTGGCTAGGGAACATAGCTCCCTTCTCTAAGCATTGACTGAGCAGGATTTATTATATAATACAAGATGGCTCACCCTCTAAAAACAAGTATGCTAGGTAGACAAAAATAATCGAGCCCAAACTGCAGTGTAAAGTTTGCTCCATGTTTTGTAATTTGGGGTTGGAACTATTTTCTGTTTCATTGATGGCATTTATTTCTGTGCTTTTCAGTCTCTGCTGCTTTTGTTCAGTTTCTGCAGAATGCCTTTGCTTTACCATCTTTAACCAGAAGCCCTATTTTCTTATTTTTTTAAATGTCTATTTATTTATCTTGAGAGAGAGGGAAAGAGAACATGCAAGTTGGGGAGGGGCAGACAGGGAGAGAGAGAATCCCAAGCAGGCTCTTCACCATCAACGCACAGCCCCACGCCGAACCATGAGATGGTGACTTGCGCCGAAATAAAGAGTTAACTGCTTGACCGACTGACTCAGGCGCCCCCCTCTTTTCTTATTTTTGATTCCAAAGATACCTTTGGCACTTGACAGTTTATAAATAAGGCTTTCAAGCCTTATTCATCATTCTACAACCTACAGTGAAGACTGGGAGGAGATGGGCATGAAGGAGCCCATTGTTTCCATTTTACAGATTAGAAAACTAAGCCCCTGAAAGTGGCAAGAGACTTGTCAAAGAGCATGCAGATAACTCAAATGGCTGAGAGAGAAGCGAAACTAAATCCAAGGATCATAGCTCCCAGTGAAGAGTTCTTGACTGCTGTTGGGCTTTCCTCCTGAAGACTGCATTTCCAAACCACAACAGTTTGAACAATATTTACACAGAAGGCCTTAAAAGGTTTTTAAGCAGATATATGAAAGGGTTCATCAGACTGAACCACTGGATGGATGGATGGATGGTTGGATAGATGGACAGAGATATATATACATATGTATTTTAATGGAAGCTTTATTATTTTCAATCCACGCGGCAACTCAAAGTAAGAGACAGTGTGGTGTTGCTACGGGGCAGGCCTGCCAAGCCTTAAATGGATCCTTAAATGGACACACGGAGACTGGCGTAATTGCAATGCTGCTTGAAGATGAGAGTTTGATAAGTGCTTGAGAGTATGTTCTCTTTTGGAAAGTTAAATAGTCCCCCAAGATCTTGTTTATGATGATGCCTTGCTTAGCAAATCCTTTTTCCATCATGACCGGCATAAAGTGAAACTCCAGTCCACCCCAGGTCTGAGCTGTCCATATTCTAAGTGAATGCTAGTTCCCTGGAAGAAACTGATCCCTTCTCTCCCCGGCCGAGAAGCACTCAGCGTGAAGGTGGCCGCTCCCCCATTAGGCAAGTGTGTAGGGACTGTGCATGGGGCAGGTCTTCAATTCCTCTGTGCCCTTGAAGAGATCTGCTGGTCTCCTCCTCAAGCCAAAGTCATCTCATGCATCCTCCTTTTCTACTTTGCATTCCCTTCCCTCCCTTCTGCCAGCCCAGCTCACTGACAAGAGCCCTCATTTTCCACATTATGGTTTAAAGATGGAAAAATGTTAATTGAGTAAGGCTTTAGCATCAAAACTGGGAATACTCCACTGCGGAGCAAAGATCATTTCTTGGAATTATTCACTTAAATGTTTACAAGAAACTATTATCAAGGGTCCCAGATTGATTCACAAATGTAATTAATGAAGGAATTGCTAATAGTTTCCATTTTCTGGTTTGTTTTAATCCTACTGTATAAACTGTCTTTTTGGTGCCACTTCACCAAAAACCCATCCATGATGAAAGGAGGTAAAGATTCATACAGCAGAAATGTTATTGGAAGTTAAACTTGCCAGGGTGCACTGCAAACCCAGCTCAGACACAATCATTACACGACGCAAAGCCATCCTAACAAAACAGACAGAAAACAATTAGCGCTGCTGCCAACGCCTCATAATTCTGTACAGTCAGGAAGAGGTGCTTCTCTCCCTAATTGGTTTCGCCTTTGCTGTTTGTGGAATCAAATATGTAACCGAAAATGCCTTTGCCGTCCCTGACCAAGGAAGACATAATGAACTCTGGCTTGCCAGATTATTCTGCAACATCTGAAGCTTTGAAAAATAAAATAAAATAAAACAGCTCTTGTCTGGTTTTTCCTCGTCAACTTTAATTACTGTAAGGATGGGTGCAGCAAGATAAATGTGTCCTTTTCGCTTCAGTGCTGGAGCGACACGAGCGTTCCCGCGGTCTTTCATGTGCAAGCTCTGAGGGCTGCAGCCTATTCTTACTCACCAACTGGAAAAGATTGGTTGCAATGGCCAGTTTGATGTTTTGTGCTCAGCTCCCAAAGTCCCAATTGGAAGTCATTCTCTTCCACTTAAGGAGACGTTTCATTTTTCCTTTAATTTAAAAAATGTTCTGAACGCAAAGCTACATTACAAGGACTGCTGGGTTGCCTAATATAAATTCCACATGCGCGACACTCTTCGGGCTGTGTCAGCAGACAAGGTCAGTTTAGCTAAACTAACCAGCTGCCAAGCAGCCGGTTCCGGGAAAAGTTTTAAGCGCGCTGCGTGTATACGAGCCAAAGTCAGACTCAAAATCTAAAGTGAGGGCAACAAGTACTCGGTCTTAAAATGGCCCATGGAATTTAATCTTGTTAAGCAAATTTGAACCCGGCAATTGTCCATAATGACCCAATGGAAAGTCATAGAAAAATCTCTCTAACTGAATGACCCTGTCCAGTCCTAGACCTTCTGCCTTTCTTGGCATCATTATTGGCTGGGACTGGAAAACAGAGGCTTCTCTCTCAACTCCACCCCCGACCCCAGTCCCTAGTTATTCAAGGCTTCTTGAGGAAAACACCAGGGTGAGAGCTCACATGGTCTGTACAGTGAATATTTCTCCACGAATCCTTAATATGGTAAGAAAATTGCTCCTCAACTTTCTAGGGGAAGCCCTAGAAAGCCTGATGTAGGAACATGGTATGAAATAAAGAAATTCCCAAGAATTCATCTTATGAGGTATTAGTAGACGGATATCATTGATAACAGAAATCTATAGGATTCTTCTGTTTTAACTATTTACCCATTGGTAAAATAAATATTTAAATCCAAGTTTCTACTGGAGAATAAAATAAGTGTCCACTCTTCAATGGAATTAACAACAGTGAACTAATCCAAAGGGAGGGAACAAGAGATTCCAGGCTAGGCAAGAATCCCAAATAACACACAAACAGAACAATCACTCATCACCCCAGGGCTGTCTGGAACAGTCTTAAAGCAAAGACTATTCTGACAGTCCTATCAACACCGCATTTGGCAGGTATGAATAAATGTTTTCCTAAGGATTAAACAGGGAATGATGTAAAATCAACTCCATCTAGCCATGAGAAAAAAAATCTGTCCTCTTCATGCATCAACTTAAAAATTTGTTTATGTAAAAGGGAAAATGCAAATCAACCATCCCCATAAGGAAACAAACTGGTATATGATACAGTCGTCCTAACCAGAAAATTGAATCAGAAGAATACTGACCCTCCGCTTCTGAGATGAGATGGCAAGGCTGTTGTTCCTTTGAATATTTCTTGCTCCTTAATTTCACTGAAGCCTGCATCATAAGTTAGCTGAAGTGGGTGACTCTTGAAGTGACCCGTGGCATCTGATTCTGTTAAATAAATCCCATTTATTTTCACCATAGGGTTCCCCTTCACAACTGTTTCTTTGGATTCCACTGTCTTCTTTGCTGTAACAATCAAGGAAATGTTCTGTCAAAGTATTTATTATTTTAAGAATCATTATTTTGAATTTTTTTTTTCAATCTAAGAATTGATACAATTTAAAAATTATACGTTCATTATAACCAAGTCTGGAATCGTATGGCCAAAGCCTGCCTGGACAGCTACCAGACGTCAGCACTGTTTCAGGCTTGGCAGCACCAATTCATCAGAAATGAGTAGGATTTGCTCTTGACTCTCTTAGAGCCTATCAGAGGACGAATGCTCAAATTAGGTTTATGAATAACTCCATCCACATATAAATACCTCTGCACCCCAGAACAATGACTCCTTTTCTTGAATTTGATCATGTTAATAATTTTTTATTCAAAAAATATTGAGTGTCTTCATGACATCAGGCACCGGCCTAGACATTTGGGATGTAGCAGTGACAAAACAAAGATCCCTGACTTCTTAGGGCTTACATCATAATAGGTATAAAGAGGTAATAAATATACCATAATAAATGAGATATATGATAGAATAACTGCTATGGAAAAAAAGAAGCAAAGCAGAAGTAGAAAAGTGGAGGAAACTAAAGAGGAATGGGGATGGGGGCAGGCAGCAGTTTTGAACAGGGTGGGCATGGTAGGCAACCCCTTAAAGGGGGTGAGGCATCTGGCCATCAGTTGATGAAGGACAGTCTTCCCTGCAGAAGGAAGAGCAGGTGTGGAGGTCTTAAGGCAGGAGTGTGCCTGGCATGCTTAAGGCACAACAGGAGTGGAGTATGTGAGGGAGAAGAGGAAGAGAGGAGGTCAGAGGGGCGGCGGTCAGGTCGTGGAGGCCTTATGCACCACTGCTAGGCGGTGGGAAGACAGCATTGGCTTAAAGAGGAATGAGATACTAAGAGTTGCAAAAAGTCCAGTCTCTAAACTGAACCATCTACTGTGTCTATGACTGCAGATTCTTAGACTTACGATACAACACTGTTTCTTTACCAGCAAATAGCCATTAGGAATAGCTCATCTGTGACGTGGCTACCACGCTTGAATCTCTGAGAAAATATTTTTTTCGAAGGGGGCAGGGAGGGGGACGAGGTTTTATAGAAAAATACCATTTTGCAAGCTTCTCTAAAACACCCGAGGTTTCTTTTTCTGCACTCGAATGAACACACCAATAAAACGAACAAAACCACGCAGTCCACTCTGGCCAAGCCCCCTGCTTTCAAAACAATGCATTTTAAAGCTGAAAGAAACCTTAGAGATTGGCTAGTCTAAATGTCAATTTTCATATGAGAAAACTGAAAACCCAAACGTTAGGTGGCCAGTCTTAGTTCACAGAGCAAGTTCGGGGAGAGCCAGGACCATACAGTAGGAGGAGAGTAGGCTTTGCCCTTCCATCAGACTTGGAGTCAAGTACTGGCTGACCTACCCGAGCAGGTCACTCGACTTTTCTCTCACCTTTCTCAGGGGTCCCCACCTCTTAGGGATGTGGTGGGAATTAAACAATACGGCCTAGTACAGTGATCTTCTCAACACCCAGAATTATGTCATCATTATTAAGGGAACCCAAGAATCCCGACTTCTGGTCCAGGGCGCACTCGATGGCACCACGCTGCCTTAAGTATCTTTACTACTGAATAACAAAGCACATATTTTGTTTTAGGTCACAAAGCATCTTTAGCCTATTCCTATATTTTAGCATTTGTTTCTTTCCTTCATTTACTCCATGTGCCAGGTGCTGCTCCAGGTGCTGGCAGTGTAGTGGTAAACAAGAAGTCCCAGCCGTCAGGGAGTTTCTGTTCTAGAGGGGAAACACACCCATACTCATAGGGGAGCTGCTGCAGCCCCCCCTAACTTCACAATCTACTGGACTGAGCTGTCAGTTATTACTACAATGAAGAGCTGCCCGGGGCTCAGTCTTACTCCTGATGGATGTCCACGGTAAACTGAGCATTAGTAATGATGCCCTGTGTGTCTCTGGTAAATATCGGTAGCACATTGTACTAATTTTGTAATGGATCATGGGTCAACTTCAAAAATCTACAACAGGGGCATTTGGGTGGCTGTCAGTTAAGTGGCCGACTTCGGCTCAGGTCATGATCTCATGGCTCAAAAGCTTATGAGTTTAAGCTCTGGGCTGGCCTCTGTGCTGACAGCTCAGAACCTGGAGCCTGCTTCAGATTCTGTGTCTCCCTCTCTCTCTGCCCCTTGCCTGCTCATGCCCTGCCTCTCTCTCTCTCAAAAATAAATAAACACTAAAAAAAAAGTCTACAACAAATAGTATCACCACACAGGAATGGTTCCATTTCACAGATACTGCTTTGGCACCTACTATATACTAAACCCTGTTTTAGGTTCTCAGGCTACAAATAAAGAGAACTTCTTTTCCTACTGAAGCTGCTCAGTCTATTAGGGGAGGCAGAGAGGCAGACATGTAAAGAGAGAAATGCAGTGCAGCATGGTCTGAGCCAGTACGGGTGGTTGGGAGAACAGGAGAGTCCCGAGGGGTTGGGAGTTGGTCAGGGAAAGATTCATAGAGGAGGCAGAGCCTGAGAAGTATTTTTCAAGGATTAACAGGAGGCAAAAAGGAGTTCTGTGAGAAGTGTGGAGTCAGAGCTAGCTTTATGTGTGGCCATGCTGGACAGTCAAGCAGGGCCCCACACTCAGAAGGGACCTACACTTGGCTGAATGTTTAGCTGTTGCCATCTTGAAATTCTCAATAATTTTAACAAAGAGCCCCACATTCTCATTTCGCCCTGGGTCCGGCAAATTAGAGAGCAGCTCCTGCAAGAGGCTTGAAACAGCAGGACAGGCAGGGGGAACTGCAAGGAGTTCCATACTGCTGGTGCACAAGCTGTGGAGGGTAGGCAGAGGAGAGTCAAGAGAAGGGCCTGGAATGTTAGGCGGTGGCTAGATCGCTATGGAGCTGTCCATGCTGAGGAGAGGAGATTTCATCCCCTAGGCCAGGAGTCAGCAAACTAACCACCAGATCTAGCCTGCCTCTTATTTTCATATTGCCTACAAGCTAAGAATGGTTTTCACATTTTTAAATGGTTGGGAAGAAATCAAAAGGAGAACACTATCTTGTAACATATGAAAATTACAGGAAATTCAAGTTTCGGTGGCCATAAATCAGCCTATGCGGCTTTCCCACTACAACAGCAAGTTGAGTAGGTTGAGCAAAGACTATATGGTCCATGAGATCTAAAATATTTACTCTCTGGCCCGTCACAGAAAAAGACTGCCAACTTCTGTGCTAGGTCAGCATTTCCCAAACTGCATTTTTCAAAAGACAGAAGCCATGGTCAAGTACATTTGTAAAATGCTGGGTTGAATTAAAATAAATAGGCATCATTACCGACCCTCAAATATGCCCATGTGCCTCGGGACTCTCCAAGAGGGAGAGGAAGCAGGCAGACTGATTTGAGTGCTGAACCACTTTTCCAAGGGAAAGCGGGAACTCGGTTTGGCAAACACTCCTCTAAGGCACAGGGAGCCCTCCAAAGGGTTTTCAGCAAGAAGATGATGCAATCTGATTTTTCTCTGCTTCCTGGCCCCTTGTCCCATATGGCACACACAGAAAATAATCGTTTTCACGGTCCGCTGGGATGAAGGGATAAGGATGCTGCTCACGGCCATGTGTGGTTGGCAGCTTGGTTTCTCCAGGCTCTTCTGGCTGCTCTAAGGGCTGAGGGTCATCAGTGAGCTGAGGGAGGAGCGAGACAGGGGCCCTAGAAGGCCAGGCACAGGGCAAGAGGTGATGACAGCAGTGCCGCAGTGGTGGGAAAGGGAAATACAGACCCAGCGGATGCTTAGGAAGCCCATTTAGGAAGCTGGTCAAGGGCTCTGTGAAGGCAGAGGACAGGGACGGGGAGAAGGTGGACACCGCCCTGTCTCTGTCCAGCTTGAGTAACTGGGGCGGTAACTGGGGCAACGCCACCACGTCCAGCCGAAAAGTGTATTTAAACACGGAGCAATTAAACTGCTGGTCTTATGAAGGTGACTACACACAGCTCTTCCCCTTTCATTTTCTGAAGACAGGAATCCCAAGCCTGCCGCCACACCCCCAGCCCTGCCTGTGGCAGACTCAGCTACTGATGACTTCACACCAAAGGAAGGGACGCACCCTCTGTCTCCAAGCACGGCCGCCTTTACAGCCCGGTCACCCTCCGAAAGATACCTTTACTAAACAATAGTCTCTGAAACAAAGCCCAGGGAGTTCCTGCACAAACGACAATGATTCCAAGGCTGCAGCATTAAAATATAAAAAAAATATATATTTTTAATTGGGCAATATGTGCTTTTAAAATGACCACGACTTTTTACTTGCCATTGTTTCCTGAGTGCTGACACAGACCCCAGGGCTGCGGAGCAGTGAACGCCTGCAGACAGGGTGGATAAAAGGATGGCAACAAAGACCTGTTTCTGACTGCTGGGAGGCGTGGGGAGGGCCTCAGTGCCAGGAAATGACAGCCGCGGACGGCACCTCCCCGGCACAGGTGTGCTGTGGGTACGCAGACCAGGGCCAGGCAGCCCGAAGGGAAGACGCAAAGCAACCAGGGAAGTGAAGAAGATGCGGATGGTGGGTGAAGCACTGTCTCTCCGTCACTCATCTGCAGACACGAACAGCTCAGGAAGCAGCGAGGCTCTCGCACGTGAGCTACCAGGAGTTAAATGAATGAAACAAGGGGGCTGCATTCAGGCTGGGCAGGCAAACATCTAGCGAACAACAGTACTGGCACACCAGCTCTGCCTCCCTGTCCCGGTTTACAAGGAGTGACCAGCACACCAGATGAGCCCCAGATCCTGGACTCTGGATCCTGTCCTCTCTCCCGCTGACAAGGGCTTTGCTCCTGCAATTACCAATCCTTTTGGATTTAACTGGTCTAACTGGGGCCCCAGTGGGGGATGTTTGAAAAGTTCCTCAGGTGATTCTAATGTGCGGCTCTCACTGGGAAACAAGTCAGATGGGGGCTTTTCAGTGCAAGCAGAATAAAGTGGGGCCGTTTTCCCCAGCCTGGCCCTGCTGGGCTGTGGCCTCCGCTCCCTCCACGTTCCCACGGTTAACCGCCTTTCTGCCACACTGGACTTCCTGGCCTCCACCATCTGAGCCTCCTGCTGTCTCCGGCCTCCGTCCCTCAGCGCGGGCACCTCATCCACAGGTTTCTATATACCTGCCTTCCTCTCATTAGTCATGTTTCGATTCAGGGGTCACCTCTTCAAGGACACATTCCAGTGCCACCTGAGCTACTCCTGCCATGGACATTCGCTATCCTGTCATCTTGCTTATCCTCCTCACAGCCCTCGTCAGAACCCAAATTATCTTATGTCTTTGTTTTCCCATTTACCATCTATCTCCCCTCACAAGCTCTTTGAAGGCAGGATCCTATGGGCCTAGAATGGTGCCTGGCACGTCGAAGGGCCTCAAAAAATATCCGATTGACTGACTATTAGAAAGGAAACCAATTGGGACGTGGAGGTAAAGCAAGTTGCCTAATTATATATCCCGTGACAGCATCTGTTACCGTGTGACGTGGGTGCCCTGTACTGCCTCTTTTTCTTTTCTTCTTGAGTCTGTCTCTTTGGCTATGTCAGGGATCACCAGGGACCTGAGGGACCAGAACATGAGGAAAGTGGGCTGGGGAACTGCAGCCCATGCCCCGGGCTACACGGAACAGAGGCCTGGTATTGCCAGATCCTCTAATTTTTCACAAGAAGTCGTAAATCTGGATGCTTCCATGAGACCTTCTACCTTTAAACGTTGGTGACTAATTAGAAGAAAACCCTTGAATGTCAATCAGGTAGGATCCCCAGGAAGTGACTTCATCAGTCTTACTGAGTGAGGGAGGGCCAGTTCTGTCCGCCCCTGGGAAAGTGGTTTTCCAACTTTGTGGACTACATAAAATTATAATAAATTCATACTATAAATTAACATAAAATAATATAATAAATTAATAAAATGACCCTGAACACACATATACGTGACCACAGTAAGGACTCCTTGAAGCAATACTTGCCCTATGATCTGTGATATTCCCTGATGCTTCCATCCTATTCTATTCCATTTTTTTTTTCCAATACTGGTGTGATGCACTAAACTGACTGTCATCCCACTAATGAGACATTTCCTGCAGAATCTGAAAATCTCTTACTGTACTCTGGACAGGGGTTGATTCCAATGGTTTAGGCACACATTAGACTTTGAGGCTTGCAGCTTCTCTGTCTCCAGGTGGGGATACTTGCCAGCAGTTCTGGGGAAAAGAAGTGGAAAAGCCTCATCCAGCTTTAGCTTACTTGGTCACATGAGATTGGAAAGGAATTCTCAAAGACCTAAGCTTAGTGCACATTGTAGGCATCTTTAAATGTGCCTAATGCATGTTGGGATGAACACTGGGTGTTATATGTAAACCAATTTGAAAATAAACTATTATAAAATTTAAAAAAAATAAAATAAATGTGCCTAATGAAATTAACAACTGTTTGAACTCTAATTTAAAAAATCACTTATTTCTAATATAGGTGAACTCCTTCACTAGAAAACACTTACCCTAATATTCTTTTCCCACCAAGCAACTTTTTAACAAAACTGTGATATTTAGGTATTCTTCATGAACACCCAGAAAAATACATGAACAATGTTTCTTCACCAGCTTTTGCACAATATTAACTAAGTGTCAGTGTAACAATCCTGTGGGATTTGAAAAAAAGTCATGTAAAAATAACCTGTGTGTGCGAATTCAAAACACACGCCCACCCCCAGGTTTTAAAGGATGCCACCCAGCCTTACACTCAGCGGGAGGAAGCGTCCTGTCAGGCAGAAGAGGCCCCTGGGAGGCCGCCCTGAAGAAGCGTGCCCGGGCGCTGCTTATTCTTCTAAGCTTCGCAGGGTCCACCGGGGGTTTAGGAAAGGAAAGGCGGGGATCCTCCTCCGTGGTGGGAGATGCCGGAGCTTTCGGTCTCTGGGAAGAGATTTTTCAAATGATTGGCAGGAGTTTCTGTGTCTTAAATAAGACTCCCCACCCCGGCACTGGCACCGACACTTCCAGGTGAGCTGTCAGCTTCACTTCATCCCAGCCACTCGACCCTACACCTTGCAGTCCCCTTTTATTTCACGTATATGTATACATAGCAGCTTTTCACTGCTTTGGTAAATATATTGTATTAAGTCTTCTATAGTGCTTAGCATATTCGAAAAAAAACAATTTATCCATGTTAGGAAACAGATATCTGTATAAAAGACCATAATATTGATACAATATATTCAAAATGTTTTGTAAATTTTTGTGCTTCTGCCAGCTCAGAAAACAGTTACTTGGCACCTATATATGCCAAGAACTGTGTGGAATATAAATACTGCCTTTACATATTTTGGACTTCACAAAAGTATTTTTTTAAGACTATAAAAACTCTTGAATAATTTAGATTATAAAGCCATAAAACCTAAGAGCAAGAAGTTGTCTTGGACTTACGATATAAAAAGTGTTTTATTTTCTACCTCTCAAGAATTCTATGCTGATACCCTTTGAAAAGGAACACTACTGGCAAGGTTCCAATTCCTTAAAGACTTAAAAATACCGGCACAATGGGGAGCCTGGGTGGCTCAGTCAGTTGAGGGTTGAGTGGCTGATTTCGGCTCCGGTCATGATGAGTTCAAGTCCCACACTGGGCTCGCTGTTGTCAACACAGAGCCTGCTTTGGATCTTCTGTCCCCCTCTCTCTCTGCCCCTCCCCTGCTCATTTTCTCTCTCCCCCTCTCTCTCTCTCAAAAATAAATAAAACGTTTAAAAATAAATAAATAAAAATACTAGCACCAAGCACTGTGCCACTCGGAACACCCTGTGGTCTCACTTCCAGGTGGTGGGGGCCTCCAACCCAGGGCCAGAACCTCACGGTGGCCTAAACTCCCATTTTTGGTGTGGCTTGGTGATCCACCCTTCCTCCCTCCAACTGTAACGTGATTATCTGTTTATAAAAGAGCAATTTTATGGCAACAGGTGCTTTTAGCTCTCTAACCAAAAACAAACGAGTCAGAGTTCCTGAAGTCACTTACGTAACATGTGAAATGAGTGATTCACAATCCAGTAGGTTAAGCAACAATTTTTTAAAAAAATCCATTGTGAAATTTAAGTCAGATAATTTGGAAAAACGAGTGAGGTTATCTATCATATATGGCACATAAGTTCAAATGCTCATTTTCTCATATACATTAATAGAACAGACATCTGTATTAGAGTTCTCCTTCCCAAGAAGTTGCTGATTTCAATACCGATGATATTTTTCAAAATATTTTTTTGTATCATTTCGTTCATTTGCATCTAGAATCAACCCACAAGCCAGACAGAAAAAAAATTACTTTCATGACTTTAGAGACACACTTTTCTAAACATAGAAAAAAGGTAAATAAAATAATAGGGGAAGAGTAAATGATTCTGGGATCAAACCCAAACTGGAGTGTAGTCGGCTTACTAGTCATGTGAATTTGGACAGCCCATTCCTTTCTCTGACTTGCCCAGCTACCAAATGGAGATAGGAGGCCTCTTCTTCTTGCAGGGACATTGACATACATCCAGTTCCCTCTATGGAGGCTCGAGGAATGCAGTTCCCTCCCCTACATAAGTTGCTCACTCACCCGTTATTTACCAGATTTGGTTCCAAGTTACTTTTAAGTCTCAAAAGTCAAGGCCCTAGCCTCTGACACAGCTTTGCTGGAAAAAAAGATTTTGAATTCAGAGGGGTCTCTTCTGAAGAAGACAACACTCGTTTGTCTGTATAAATTATGCTATATTTACTTAATAGTCACTTTACTTTTAAGTCTAATTGTTACAAAATCTTCATAAGGATGTGACGCTAATCTATAGAAGCTAATAGTAACAAAAAAGTGAATACAGGAAAACAAGAGCTTTATGAAACGTGAAATATATAAAACTAATCTCAATATTGAATGTAGATACGAGGTTTTTCTTATCTCAGAATGTCTGTCTTCTGCAGGTATCCTGAATCTGAAACAAAGATTGAGAAGTCTGCCAATTAATCATAATGTAAATAAAGTAAATGACTTCTTTCAGAGACGCCCTGACAGTTATAAATGTTTTGGGTGCTAAGTAAAAGATCTTATAAAAAGGGAAAATATGCAAAGCTAATTTTTACTCAAAAGAAAGTAACTCAACTCTCTCTGGATGGTAAGATAAATCCCTTTTACTGCTCCTTGATAAAAGATATTATTTTCCTAGTGCAAAATTAGTCATTGGTTTGTGGGGTGAAAAACTAGTCCCATTTGACTACTGTCCTAAACTAAAATTACGTATCCCATTTAAACATAGATGTCACTGGACTACTTAAAGGAATACATGTAAGTATTTTTAGTTCTTCCAGGGAAAACTACTAAACAAGTCATCAATTTCCATCCTGCCAGGTTCTACAAAATGTTCTTCCACTTTGTAGAGCAAACTGGCTTTTATGAAGCAAAACAGTAAAAGAAACCTTTTTCTTATAAGATTCACTTTATTTTAGAATTCAAAGAACATTGTAAGTAAGTTGAAATTTTCACTCGAGAACCTCACCTCAGTCATTTTGTGTGTCATGACAATAACCAGTGACTTGAATATAATCAAGGACACTGGAAAAGTCAGATTTTAAGATCTGTTCTGGCTAACAAAACTGCTGGAGTTTATTGAAGAGTGAAAGAATTTTCATAGAATAACCCAACTGAAAAATACAAAATTCCCAGGACATTTAAGGAATCTGCCTGGCCTGGACTTTTTATCCTAGTATCATGGGCCTTGACCAACTTTAGGCATGGCTCCTCTGGACCACCAGATGGAAAGGCACAGTCTTCCCTCTTCTACAGGAAGGGGAGTCTGTCACATCCCACCTCAGGAAGTTGCTATAATTTGCAGAGCAACAAAACAACACACATGCACACACACGCGTGCACACACACATACACACATTAAAACACCTCTTGGAAGTCAGAAAGCAAATATTAAAAATTCCTGGAAGTGAAGAAGGGTGTTTTTTTCCCTTTCTGCTTCAGCAGAAACGCCCATCTTTTTCCCCTTGGACAACAGTGCTTCCAGTTCTTGAGCCTTCCCATTTGGACGAGAACTCACACCACCGCCTACCTGCTACCCTCTCCCCCACAGTTTTTCAGGCCTTTAGGTTTGGACTGGAATTAGGCCATTGGCTTTCCTGGGCCTCCAGCTTGCAGATGGCAGACTGAGGGGGACTTCTCAGGCACCCTAATCATATGAACCAATCCCTCAAAATAAATCTCTTTCTATATATCTATCTGTATCTATCTATCTACCTATAACGTCCATCCATCCATCTAGCTATCTATCCATTTATCCATCCATCCATCCATTCATCTACCTATCTAAATTACCTATCTATCTATCTATCTATCTATCTATCTATCTATCTATCTATCTACCTACCTACCTACCTACCTATTTATCTATCTATCTATCTATCTATCTAAATACCTATCTCTCTAAATATCTACCTATCTAAATATCTAACTAACTAACTACTGGTTCTTTTTCTCTAGAAAACTCTGAGTCTTGATACAATTGTATATCAATTATACCCCAGTAAAGCTGTTAAAACAATTCCTGCAAGCCTATAACCTTTGGATGTGGTAACTGTAAGTGCATCTCTATTACTATGATTTTCTCCACAGGTACACTGGCTTCTCCGTCACTCTCAGCATGTGATTCACTGCGTTAATGTTCCCATTCAGAAACAGTGACAGAAAGAACACTACTTTGACATTCTCATTATGTTTTTTCTTACCCTGGATCTCCCCTATCCCCAAGGTATATATAGGATCCCAAGTCCCTTTATTTTAAAAATATACCACATTGTTTTCCTTGTCAAATACTTGGAGCATGGTTCCTATAAAATATTTTTAAAATAGCTCAAATTAATCTATGCTGTAAGACATCAAGACAGTAGTCACCCTGGGAAGGCAGTTTCTGGGGTGCTGGTAATGATCTGTTTTTCCTTTTTGAATGCTGGTTAGAGTGTGGTGAGTTTGTGTAAATGTATCAAGCTGCACTCTTATAATCTGTGTCTTTTCGGTATGGCAATAAAAAGTTTAATAAAAACACTTGGAGTTTAAACAACTAGACTTTGTGAGTTTAGGAAACACACAGAGAATTCAGTTTTGACAACAATAACGATGAAAGACAAAACTTCCTATTTGTGCACAGGGCCACATCTCTTTTCCTACTTTATACAATCCAAAGTAAGACAGCAGCTGTTCCTGTGTAAATATAAATCTGAACACCAGCTAACCAGGGTAGCGGAATGAAAACAGCAATAACCACTACTGCCTTCGTTGGAAGGTGGGGCGCTGTTACTAAAGAAAACAGGTACCAGGGCATACTGATACAGCAAGTAGGTATACATGTTTCCTTCCTGTCTTATAGGATCGCAGGTGCTAATGGGCAGTCAAGGCCTGGGTGGTCAGGAGCCAGGGTGCACCTGAGTGGAGGCACTGCTGGAGGGTGGGCAGTGGGAGGAGCATGGGCCAGATCCTGGGGGTAGAAATAGGGAGAGGGGAAACACACAAGCTCAAAGAGGTAGAGCTGATTTGTTAAATGTAGGAACTGGAATGGGTTGCTTTCTTGGTCCCTCTTCCTCGATTGACTGCTAGTCAAGGCATCATTAAAAGCCAAACATCAAGAAAGCAACCTAGACCAGAAAGTACTGAGGTTCGGTTGGTTAGGTCTTTGCAGATTCTTTCCACAAGTGAGCTCCTTAGCTATGAGCTACCCCAGCCCCAGCCTCTCCCTGCCTCCTTTTCCCCACTCCTTCCTCCTCCACTTCTATTCCCCCCCTCTTTGCCAGGACAGTGGTCCCCAGAGTAGAGGTTCTCTCAACAGTGAGGTGGAAAAGAGGAAAGAAGGTAGAGAGGCAAGTAGCATAAGTTCATTTTCAGGATTTTTTTGATTGGAGGCTCCAAACTTTAATTACAGTTTAAAATGAAATATACTTAAGACCCTTACATAGTCCACTATAACAAAAAGATTTCAAACTAAAAGTTATTTTACTTGACATGGGGATTTTTGAGTCTACTTTTACTTTGAACATAGCACCTAACCATTCTGCAGTAAAGAAATATAGTTAAAATGACCCTAAACAGAGGCAAATGTCCATATTATCTTTGCCTAACATCTAATTCTGCAGTCCAAAGACTGTACTGGTGTGACAAGGACCAGGTTAACTCTACAACTAGAGATTTTTAGAAAAGAATAGGCTCAAATTGAGTGAATCACCCAAAACTACAGAATGTTAAAAACAATTCCTAGAAGTACAATGACAGAATCATAAAACAGAGAGTCACTTTACTCCAAGGTGGGCCCGCTGGGCTGCGAAACAGGGGTTCCCCTTGTTGTAGCTGGCTCAGAACCCAAGTGGTTTCCAAGATTGTAAGTGTAAGAAACTATGTGTAAATAATGGCTGGAAAATTGTTTATTGCATATTGGTTCATGCTTTCTATTTTGGAACCTTATTTTTGCCATCTGCAATATAAGAACAAGCATAATCTTCCTCACAGAGGCATTGTGATGAGTAGTTTGAGGCTATAAGGTATACTTTGAGACAGCTGGGGTCATCTGGACGTGGACTGTGCATTAACGATACTATCGAGTAATGTTAATTTTCTGAGCTGTGATGATAATGTGGTGGTGATGGAGGAGACTGCCCTTGTTCACATGACACGCAAATTAAACTTTTATGGAAGAAGTCTTAAAAGAACTGCAACTTACTTTCAAATAGTTCATCAAAAAAAAACCCACAAATAGTTCATCAAAAACAAATACACACACAAATATGGATACATAATATAGTAATAAAAATCGAGAAGCAGGGGCACCTGGGTGGCTCAGTTGGTCAAGCCTCCAACTCTTGATTTCGGCTCAGGTCATGATCTCAAGGTTCATGAGTTTGAGCCCCACACTCGTCTCTGCACTGATAGCACGGAGCCTGCTTGCGCAATAGCACAGAGCCTGCTTGGGATTCTCTCTCCCTCTCTCTGCCTCTCCCCTACTCATTCTCTCTCAAAAATAAATTAAAACTTTTAAAAAAATTGAAAATTATCTTGACTAACACCCCAAATCCATGAAAGTCTAAGGGACTGGTATCGCCAGGTACTTGTGAAGCAGGGCTATAAGAAGAGGTGACTGAAATAAAGAGGACTGGCTGAAAATCGGTATGACTCCTTCCCTCTCAGCTCCATGAAGTCAGGCCACATGGATGGGAGATCTGTTCTGAGGAGAAGGTAAAACAGGGTCTCTGAATCAGGCTAACCATGCAGAGTTGAGTGTCAGGGTACTTATTATAAACATAGACATTAACTGAATATTTATCTACTGAATGGTAGGCATTCCTACCTTCTTCCTCCAGCTGGTTCTTGTAAGTTAGCAACCAGCCTTTATCCTCTAGGCAAGAGCCTGGAAGATACTTTGAAGATACTTCCAATTAACTAGCCGCAAGAAAATCCCTCAAGATACCACCACTGGGGCTTTCGCAAACAATACATCCCTGTCAGACTTCCCTGACATCAGTAGGTATCACCTACTGGTTGATCAACCCATTCCACATACTTCTACTTCCATATAAGAGCAGCTAAACAACCAGCATGAGCCATCAAGGGAGAGCCTCTGATATGAAAAACAGAGACTAAAATAAACATAAAAATGCAACAGAGACACAGAGGGAAAACCGGGTAAAGACAGAGGGAGAAGATGGCCATCTACAAGCCAAGGAGAAAGACCTCAGTAGAAATAAGCCCTACTGCCACCTTGATCTTGGGCTTCTAATCCTCAGAACTGTGAGAAAATAAATGTATGTTGTTTAAGGTGCATGCAGGCGCGCGCGCACACACACACACACACACACACACACATACACACAAAACAAAGGTTTTAAAGGGGGAAGGAAACAATTCAAAAATCAAAATTATCATTAATATATTCAGACAAGATATTACAATCATGAAGCACAAGAATACTATATATAAGAAAAGATAACTGGAGTTCTTGGGTGACTCAGTCCATTAAACTTACAACTTCGGCTCAGGTCATGATCTCACGGTTTGTGAGTCTGAGACCATTTGTGAGTCTGAGACCACATGGGGCTCTGTGTTGATAGCTCAGAGCCGGGAGCCTGTTTTAGTTTCTGAGTCTCCCTCTTTCTCTGCTCCTCCCCTGCTCAAACTCTGTCTTTTTCTCTCTCTCAAAAATGAATAAACATTAAAAAATTTTTAAAAAAAAGAAAAAGAAAGATAACTTAGAGCGGCGAAAAATATGATAGCAGAAATGAAGAGCCCTCAACAAAAGGATTAGAAGATAAAGTCTCTTCCAGAAAAAGATGGGAAATAAAACTTTAAAAAAAGAAAAGAAAATTGAAGTACTAGTCAGGGAATCCTATGTTGGAATCATAAATTTCAGAAAGAGCAAACAGAACAAAAAAGAGGGGAAGACACAACAAAATAATTTAAGGACATTTCCCACAGTAGAAGGGCATGAGATTCCATTGAGAATGCCCGTCATGATGGATGGACTAATACTAAGGTCCATTATTATAGAATCTCAGAACACTGGAAACAAAGAGAAAAATCCTACAAACTTCTAGAGAAGAAAAAACAGCAAACAAGGTCTCAAAAAATGTACTTCCCATAAACCCTTTCTCTAGAAGCTACTGGAGAAACATTGCAAAAGCAAATCAAGAAAGAGAAAAATCTGAGATACAGGAAACAGAAAGCTATCACAAGGAGAAGCTAGCTGTGCGCCAGGTGCTCAGGGTAAATGGTCTGAAAGTGAGGAAAGTTCTCCAAAGATATGAATCAATAGAATACCTCATGTACCTGAATATATGAAGGAGATTTAGATTGTTGGGGAAGAGTCTGGGGTTGAAATGGTAATAATATAAAACTAAAAAAGCAAGGCAATTGTTAATACCACGGAAACCAAAAGGTGGTGCGGGGGAGGAGAGCTAATCATCAGTAGTTCAAGGCTCAGTTGTAAACAAGGTTTATATAAACCCCGAGAAAAGAGATCTAACCAAAATTATGATAGATCTATATTGAGAGCAGCCGTGGGGACAGAAAGTGGGGACAGTGTTGTGAGGATATGTTGGAGGACAGACAAGAGTTAAATCTTCATCTTCCTTACTGAGAAGTCATTAGATAATTCCTCAATCTCATAAGCAGGGAGGAGCAAGACACTGTTATTTAAAATTTTGGATGTAAATACCAAAAGAATGTGCCAGAAGAGTTTAAAGTGAGAACCACTGGGAAGGGTAGAATGAAGAATAAGATGACAGGAGACCACTAGATTGTTTTGGAAAACAAATCTTTGACACTTTATGTACACGTATGTGTAATTTATTTGTGTATGTAACTATTAAAAATAACATATGTGCATAACTTTACAAAAACCAAAAAATCATGAAAAACAAAAAAATGTTGTAAAACATTATGTTTTCCAGGTCACTGTATATTTCTAAATTCTTCTTTATCACCAAACCACAGGTAAATAATAGTGTTTCATTAGACATAAAATATTATATTTGAAAAAATATAAAAGAAATTGCTTTCATATTAAGTTATTAGTACACTTAGGCCTATGTGATCCTTTTCTGAGCATATATAAGCACTGATTCCAAGTATTTTGGGTCAATTCCATTTCATAGCACTTATGGTAATAAAAAGTACTCACAATCTCTAGTGGACTGAGACGAGCACTGGAGATGGGCCTGGAATCAGGTGACTCGAAACTGGATGCATGGAGGCTAGCAGAGGAGATGGAACAGAAATATTAGTTTATGAAGAATCATTTATTTCTAGTATATGTTAGTTAACTCTAGCATCAAAACAAGTAAAAGCATTTAATGCATAAGCCTTGAGGAAGAAGCAATTTAAAAAATCATAGTACTTAGAACATTTTATTAATAAGTCTTTTCATTACTTTTAGGGGGATTAAAAGTTATCGAACAATGAAGAGAAGAAATGTATACAGTGATTTTTAAAAAAGCTTTGTTTATATCGCTTTACAGAGTTGCTATGACAACCACTAATTACCATTCCAAACCAAAGCAACTTCTTGGACCCGAGGTCTGGACTTAATCTTTAGGAATCTTGAATAGATACAAAGAGGTGCAATTAGCAGACATCCAACTTTAGAAAGCAACTATCCATAACTAGAATTAAGGGAAAATGTCATTTGGTGGCTTACATACCCGAGTGTACAGGCAAGAGAAATGTCACTACCTGAAGGAGGAAGGAGGTCTATTTTCTGGTGTTCTTGAAGATGCAGGCCCAAATAGTTTTCTTTGGTCTTCCCGCGGTGTAAACGGTCTCTGGGTCCGAACTGTTCTTAATGCATTTCGTGCTTCACTTATGATCTCTGCGCTGGTCTTCTGCTTGGACGTGGCAGGTCTATAAAATGGATCCAGCTTTTCTAACTTCTTATCACTTGGAGATAGCATCTTTCCTTTTAAAGTAAAATGTTCTTCAGGTAGACACCACACTCTGCAAACATATGGTACAAAATATTAACTGTTTTCATCCAGGACTTTAGAAGGGAGTGCTTAAACCCATCCACACATGCTGAAGCCATTCCTCTATAATTAAACTAGACAAAGTCACAAACATTTTTTAATTAAAAATCTACCAGGCACTTACAGTGAGAAGATCAGGGTGGAAGAAAAGCTTTTAAAAATACAGGTTGATGTGCGCAGTTATGCCTGTGGGAATACACTTACTCGAAGGAAATGATGTTCGGGAAAGAGGGCCAGGATGAAAGCTAAACCTGGAGAGAAAGAGGATAAATCGTGAAAGACAGACTAGGAAGAGAAATCATCTCCTATCTCTAAGCTTAAAAAAAAAACAACAACACTGGGGGGGGGGTTCTGTTAAACTTTTAACAGTTTAAAAAGTTTCCTTTTTTCCCCCACTGTCCTCCACACAAACTGCTAGTATAAGGTTAGATTTAGCCAGATGGGTCCTATCTCCAAGCTATATTTGCTTTTATAAATGTAGTTTGTAAACTTGGGGAAATGTTCCGCCCCATTTGCCCATGCTGTATTTGAATGAACTGATTCAAGTCACCTTCAATTTGAGATTGGGTCCTGGATGAATAAATGCCAAATATTAATACCAAATATACTTTCCCAGGAACACCTTCTCAGTTAAGGAGTTAAAATCATATACAAGGGCAACAAGAAAGCAGATACTTCTTTTTTTTTTTTTTTTCAGTAGGCTCCATACCCAGCAAGAAGCCTAACAAGGGGCTTGAACCCAAGACCCTGAGATCAAGACCTGAACTGAGATTAAGAGCCGGATGCTTGGAGTGCCTCGGTGGCTCAGTCGGTTAAGTATCCGACTTCAGCTCAGGTCATGATCTCAGGGCTCGTGGGTTTGAGCCCCACGTCAGGCTCTGTGCTGACAACGCATGGAGACTGCTTCAGATTCTGTGAGTTGGATGCTTAACTGTTAAGACTGAGCCACCCAGGCACCCTGAGAAGGCAGATCCTTCTTAAATGCTGGTGTGTCCCCATGGAGGTCTGGTTAACATGGCAGGACACCTCTAAAGCTCTAAACTTTAAAACAAGCAGGATTTTAAAAACTTAATTCTAGTTAGTATATGGTAATAGGTGTTCATTTAAAAAAAAAACAATAACAACTCAGATCTCATGAAAATGTTTTATCTCTAAGGAGAAAGTGGCCTGGAAATTATTCCTATATTTCAGTGCCCAATTTTAGAATAACTTCTGCAAAAAAAGAAAAAATTTTTTGTGACATATGCCCAAGGAAACTAAAAAGACTTCATTTCCATAAGTAGAGTCAACAGATGATTCCTTAGACAAGTAAAGAGGATTTACTATATTATGATTGTGTACATTAAGTTGTTATATAACAACAGACAACGAGAACATGTGTTTCGTTCTACCCAGGCCCTACCCTAAAAGTTTTTGAGGAAAAGAGCATGATGAAAACCACAAACAATATGCCATTCCTTTCATATGGAAAGGCCCAGTGAGGTAAAACAGCGAAAAATTACTAAATAAGCAGTCCTATTCCAGGAATTTTTGATCTAGGATTTTGAATTTAAGCAACGTCTCTAAAATCATGTACATTAATACAACTAACTAACTAAACTATGACAGGCCAAGGGTGCCTGGGTGGCTCAGTCAGTTGAGCATCCAACTCTTGATTTTGGCTCAGGTCATGATCCCAGGGTCATGTGATCAAGCCCCACATTGGGCTCTGCGCTGACAACACGGACCCTGCTTGGGATTCTCACTTTCTCTCTCTCTGTCCCTACCCCGCTCATATTCACTCTTTCTCTCCAATAAAAAATAATTAAAAATAAAACACAAAAAACTGACAGACCAAGTCCATTTGTTTTACTTCTAATGCTTCTGATATGATTGGCTGTTTATTTTTAACATATTCAATGCTAATTGTTAAAAATATGTATAAAGTGGTTTTTTTAATTTATTTTTTTAAATGTTTATTTATTTTTGAGAGAAAGACAAAGCACAAGCATGGGAGGCACAGAGAGAGACAGAAACAGAAACCTAAGCAGGCTCCAGGCTCTGAGCTGTCAGCACAACGCCCGACGTGGGGCTTGAATCCATGAGTCGTGAGATCATGACTTGAACCAAAGTTGGATGCTTATCAGACTGAGCCACCCAGGTACCCCTAAAGTGTTTTTCATATACCCATATACACAGGTTTCCCCTGCTATCCAAAAGTAGACCATCCCTCTGAAAACTCTGGTAAGCCGAAATGGTGTGAAGTGTACGGTACCCCCCACTTTCTGACGCTTTGCTTTTACAAAAGCCCTACATTAATAGTCTGTTTTAACTCACCAGTAGAAATCTGAAGAGGATTTTTGCTTTTAGAAAGAAAGCCCTAATGCAGGTCTTGCATAAAAGCAAAGTGATATAACATGCACCTTCAGAAAGTGGAGCATACTTGTATTCTTTCTGGATGCATAGTAATATAAATTCAGTCCCATCCCATCTAATTCAAGTGGCCATATCAGTTTTGTTTGCCTGTTTGTTTTTAAAAGGCCCACTGCAGTAAGAAAGTATACCACTTAGTGAAGAGAAGTTCTATACAATGGACAGGTTTCCCCCAGAGCCCGAATCAGGTTTGTGATTCCTTTGGCCCCACATAGCGCTAATAAGTCTAGCAATGTCAAAGGTGATCTGCCAAACTTAATAAAGACTAGAGAAAGTGCTTTGGATGAGTGATAATGGACCAGCGTTCCTGACTTAGTTTGCATGGAAAACTATACTCTTTCATGGAGTGATGAAGCAGGAATATTTACTCAGTTCAAATGCTAACAATTCTGTACTTTATTTTGGGCATACAGGAATTTAGACTGATGAAATATTGGAGGAAATAATATAGTTAATAGGCTTAGAAATCTTTTTGTTCATTAATTTTTACCACAAATTCTAACACATTCATTCTCCCTCTTCCTTTCTCTTCCTCCCAAACCTTAACAGTTACCTTGTGAGAAGCAGTTTCAATATCAGATCTGCACAGTTGATCTATTATTATTATTATATTAATGTTAATATGCCATCAAATCAAATAGGAAATGTTCAGCGATACAAGTGAACTGGGTTGTAAGTGTGTTTTTTGGGGGTAGGGAAGGATTTTTTTTCTTTATTTAATTACAAATTCTTATCATAGAGGATTTTTGCCAACTTAAATAATCACTCAGAGTTTGAAGGCTTGTCTGGTTATAGTAAAGTACACCTGAACCGAAGACGACAGTATCACAGAAATTTTAACTTTATAAAACTTCCCCTAACAACTGGACCAAATCCATTCAGCTAGTAGGGATTAACTGTTTCCTATGTGCGAAGCCCTCTGCTTGGACCTCTGGGAACACAGGAATCAATACTGTCTTCACTCGCAGCCAAGAAGGACCACTAATGCTTGGTATTACACATTTACTTTAATACCAAGCACTATGTTAAAACAGTCTCGAGTACACCATCTCAGTTAATCCCTACAGCAGTTTTGTGAGGATGGAGTCTTAGGCAATAGTACAAAAGCTATGACATATGCCCAGAGATGATATTCGAACTGTTACTCATGAGGTAGGGTGGGAGGAGCAGGGCAGCCTGAGGCCCTGGGGCCACGGCTATTTATGCACCAACATAGAGACATGCCAATATTTTCACAACAGAAGCAGCTTTCTTGGAGAGTACCGGCTAAATGCCAGCCCTGCTTACAAATAATTTTAATACAAGGTAGAAACTGAGAGGGGCGATGAAAACATTGAGATAACTCCCATGTGATTACAAAAAAAGGAAGAGATTTCTGAGTGGGAGAAAGGTATCAGGGAGACTTCCCGGAGGAGCCGGTGCTTGAGCTGGATTCTGAAAAATGCTGAATTTGAAGCATGAGGCAATGGCTGATATTAGGGCTGCAGCAGAGAAGGAACTTCCAGGAAAGTCAATGAGTGAGCCAAGGCAGCGTGCCAAGGACGTATGGGGTGTGTGCTGGACAAGAATGAGCCCTGGAAATATAGACTGGAGTTGGACCAGAGAGTTGGAATAGCAGATCAAGAAAATAAATAAAAGCTGGTGAGCAAATTAATTAATAAGTTTGAGGCATGATGTGATCTGGCAGGGGTGGGCAGGATGAAAGGCGGGAAAAGACCAGAAGGGACAAAATCAGGTAGTTCTCATGTAATCAGCCAACTAACTCTTGGAGGTCCTCAAGGAAGCATTCCTGGACGTGCTTCTCCCCCTCCTCAGCCTCAGTTAGGTGTTTCTCTTCCATACTCTGCAAGGTCGCTGGTTGGCCTCTGTCAGTACACCTTCCCACTGTGCCCTTGGTGCTGCCTCACCAGACTCTGAGCCACAGTTCTTTATGTGAGGCACAGCTGAAGGTCAACACTCATAGAATCGCTGAACTCCATTTTCAAATATAGATCTGAGCTAAGAAATATCCAGCTGAAGGCAATAAGGCTTCTTTCATTGGAGACATTTGTTACAGTGGATTAGAAAGGCATATGGGACTTTACTTCAAATGGCATCTGATTCTTGATGCCAGGTGGTGACACGAGATCAAATTCAGTCCCCTTTTCCTTCCTTGCCTTCACCTCAAGTTGTCTGGCATAGAGGAAGACTTGATAAACGGTGTGATGGGTGAATGAGGTATTGAAAGCCTGATATAAAGGAATAAGGCAAAACAGAGGTGAGATGAGTACAAGTAAGAAGCAACAAGAACAGAAGAACCAATAAAGATTGGCATCCGAGAGGACAGGAAGGAGCCAGAGGTGGCCCTTTATGCAAGCCTGGAGGGGTGGGGTCAGAGGGCAAAGGGATCTTTCTTAAAAGAAAACAGGAGAAGTAGACTTTGAAGGAAAGAAGAAAAAGGCTGCATTCTGTCTTGCATCACTGTCCAGAGTTTATGACGTCCACAGGACCTCTAGAGGATGAACACCACCGGCAGTAAGAAACTTGAAACTGGAGACCTTCGTTTTTAACAAAATATTTCTTACTCGTAGGAAGAACATTTCAGAGTCATCATTTGTAAAAATTCGTACCTAATTATAAAGACCTGTCTTTACCTTTGCTGCCAATAGTCACCTGAACCAGAGCCTTCTTGCTAAGCACAGCACTGCACTATCTAGATGTCAGCAACAAGAGAAAGGCTGACCATCTATCTCCACCCCTCTATTCCCTGAAAATCAAACACAGATCATCCCCAATTTATAAGAGTGTTACATCGTGAAAAACCCATCGTGAGCTGAAAATATCATTAAGTTGAAAATTCATCCAATGCACCTAACCTACTGAACATCGTAGGATAGCACAGCCTAAACTAAACATGCTCAGAACACTTACATTAGCCCACACTTGGGCAAAATCATCTAACACCAAGCCTATGTTAGAATGAGTGTTGAAAGGCCCGTGTAATTTATTGCATACTATGCTGAAAGTCAAAACCAGAATGGTTGTATGAATACAGAATGGTTTTAAGGGTATCAGTCGTTTACCTTCATGTTTGCACGGCTGACTGGAGGGCTACCACTGGCTGCCACTACCCAGCAACACGAGAGTATCGTAGAGAATAGTGCCAGCCCCGGGGAAAGGATCAAAATTCAAAGCATGGTTTCTACTGAACATACATTGCTTTCACACCATCGTAAAGTTGAAAATTTTTAAGTTGAACCATTGTGAGTCAGGGCCATCTGTAGTCAAGACCCTTTCCATGATTTTGGAATACTTTTCTGTAAATATGAGAACCCAAAGAGGAGAGTGGTTAAAGCGCAGTGCTGGAACAGGGGCTCGGATACTCTCTGGCAATTCACAGCGAGGCGACCTTGGAAAGGATTGTAATATCTCTAAGCTCTCTTTCCTCATCAGTAAAGTGAGGATGGTAATAATAATTGCCTCTTAGAATTGTTCTGATCATTAAATAACATAATTCATGTAAAGTGCTTTAGCATGGTGCCTGGCCCTTAAGAAAAAGTTTACGACCCAGGCACTGTGTCATAAAAGGATACAATAAGAATTTTCCCATGAGTAAAAAAACTCTGCATTTAAAATAAGAAATTGCAAAATGAAAGGGAATGACGTTTCTTCAGTGTTTCCATAAATTTTATAAGTTAAAGTTTAAATGGGGAGTGTTTTATGAAAAGGGAGAATTTTTATTAGGTATTTTATTGAATATCAGGTATGCCAAATCAACAGCTAATCAGTTTTATAGATTCACAAAATAGGATACAAACAGAGTGCTACATGCTTTTCTACCAAGTTAAATCAATTCTAGGGATGGAAGACCTGCTGTGATAGTAGTGGGAGTTGATAATAAAAGGCATTTTATGTAATACGATAGAGTTTAATGTATATTGTTACAAGTACTTGTTTATTGGAGCCCTCCCTATCTGTTGTCCAGCAGGTACAATCTGTGTGACGGTGTCGAGGTCGCTGTCTGTCTAGACAAAGCCCCTTGGTTTACCACTCTGCCATTCAATAAATATTTCCAAGCTTCTGTTAAGCGCCATGCACTCAGCTAAATGCGCAGTGTACGAAGAAATAAGGATAGCCGCGGCCGGACAGCGAGAGCATGCACAGAGCCGCTCCCCCATCTGGGGGAAGAAAGGCGAACCAGAGCAGGAGAGGTCCCCAGTGAACCAGCGAGGGACGCCTCACCTCCCGTGCGGACAGCAGCTTCCCCACTCCCGGCAATGCCCCCTCCTCCACGGGTTCAGGCCAGGGCACAGCGCAGCAGCGTGGTCACCCTGTCTGCCAGCCCACCCTCCTGCCAGCCCGCTAGTCCGCCAGCTCCGCCAGGCCTGCCAGCGTCTCCATGGTAACCGTACACAAACTACCTACCCGGGGCGCCTGGGCCGCCTGCCTGCAGAGCCAGGTCGCTGCTGGGCGGGCGGAACGGGACAGGAAATGAACTGGGAGTGGGCGCAGGGAAGGGGGCTTCCGGCTAGCCCCAAAGCCCCTGTGATTAGCGCTGGTGACAGTGACAGCTGCGGAGGTTCAGCTCGTCCTTGAGCTTTCTCTAGGCAGCTGCCGCCGCAAAGCAGCTGGTAGGGTGGGGCGGGGTGGAAAGGGGCGGGTGTGGGGTGGGGCGGGGCCCAGAGAGGCGAGACAGGGAGGTCTCCCGGCGTCGCTCGGCCACTGGGCCTGCGCGGGTCATCCACAACCCCGCCCCTCGTCCCCCGCGCATGCGTAGAAATGCTGAGGCGCTGAGGCGCTGAGGCGCTGGCGGGCGGGCGGATCCTGACTAGGGCTTCGAGCGAGTGGTGCGCTGCATCCGCCGGGAAGAGGACTGGGAGTTACCTTTTAAATTAGCAGCTTAGGAACCACTTTTGTTGAGACCCTACGAGATCTCAGCACCTCTATTTAGTAACAATATGCAGGACGGCAGCTTAGTGCTTTAGGATTAAGAGTCAGGGCTTACTGATTTAGGTTGCAGGGCTGTATAGCCTTGAACCACTTGCTGCACCTCTCAGTTTCCTCATTTGTAAAATGGAAGGAATTAGGAGTACCTAGCTGTCTCGCGGTTGTGGCGAAGACTGCGTGAAAAAATAGATCTAAAGCGCTGTGCACGTAGCAATGAATGAACTTTGAACTGTTAGCTGTTTTTAAGCCCTTGCTTGGGTGCAGCGCTTAAGAGTTTACAAAGGGTATATATATACACACACATTATACATATACATATATGTATAATATATACAAAGGGTATATATATAATATACATATATGTGTATATAATAAATGTATATTATATACATATATATTTTTATATACATATATATATATTTTTAAACGTCTCTACCACTCTGACATAGCAAGCCTGGTATCCCCATTCACAGGAGATAGGAGGGTTCCGAGGTGTAGCGAGTGACAGTGATAGATTCAACTCCAGGTTTCCTATAGGCAAACATTTTTTTGTTCTTACTGTGCCATCACCGTTGATTGGCGAAAAGTACCCCATTTATATGTTTCTGTTTTAAATTCTTTTCTTTCCTGTTTAGACTATTCAGCAACACTTTACAGTGTTAAATACAAGTGAGACCATAATCACTCTCCATTCAGGTTTGCACCGCGTTTTATAAATATGGGGATTTTTCAGCTGAAGTGTTGTCAACATAAAAAATGCCACATACCTCGGTGCTAAGTCTTGTAAAGAATAAATTGAAAATAATTTTGAGCATATATTATGTGTAGGGTAACCTAAACCAAAGGAGTGTAAGTATTCCTCAAAGTATCCAACAGGATTTCACACATAACAGATAATACACACTTAGTTGATTGGGTAATTTTAAGACCTGAAACAAAGTATTTGTATTCTTCCTGGTTGGAGTTTTTTCCAGTGAGTCAACATGACTTATCATATCATCAAGTCCCTTTTACTGGCCGCTGGACTCCATTGTGCAAAGGGACCTTTGCCTATTTAATATAAAACCGTAACTAATATTTTGAATTCACAACTTGTGAGATGTAATTAAAATGCAACTTGTCCTTGCAGCTGTTTTAAGATATATTCAGTGTTGGTTATTTTCCCCTGACCCCTTATATCTTCTGCTCATTTTTCGATACTGATAGTCCCTACCTTCATCCTCCTCTCCAATAACAGGTCTCCAGATGACTCTCCCAGCAGGGATGCAATCGGGCTAGGCTCCACTCCCCCATTCACTAGAGGCTACTTTAAGACCCAACCTGGGTGGGGGCCCCTGGGTGGCTTATTCAGTTGATTGTCAGGCTCTTGATCTCGACTCAGGGCATGATCTTATGGATTCACACCTGGCTCAGCGCCGAAGGTGTGGAGCCTACGTGGGATTCTCTCTCTCCCTCTCTCTCTGTCCCTCTCCTGGTCATGCTCTCACTCTCTCTCTCAAAATAAATAAATAAACATAAAAAAAAAAAAAAGACACAACCTGTTTGGAGGTGAGCAAGAAGTGGGGAGAAAAGAAGCCAGGAGATGGAGTGCTTCTTCCTGGATTTGAATAACCTTGAGCTTGCTGTGCCTGGGCTATGGTTAAAGCAGCCCATGCAGGTCTCTCCTGGGTTCTTCAGAGTTTCCCATTAATGGAGACCTCTCTCCAGGGGACTTTTCAGGTGGATGCAGAGCTATCCACCACTTGCTTACAACTCCTTCTCTGACCCGAGAAGTCCAGGGTTTACTCCAGCCCCTTTAGATGGGTCTCAAGATGGCACCACATCTTGTCCAAGAAAAAGGACAGACATCTCTTCCCCCGGTGACTGTGAGAGTGAGAATGCAGGCACACCCTGACGCAGCCCCTTGTGGCCCCCCATGCTGTCACAGGATGGAGGTTTAGCTTTCCCAGAGTGAGTCAGACTCCAGTCGTCTGGCCTACCTAACTGCAGTCTCTCCAGACCCCTCTGGGAAGCCTTCGCACTGGGTTTGAGATGAAGGAGGTCACACCCCACACTTCTCTCCAAAGAAATTTCCTCACCCATCCTCCCCCCGCATTCTCTAACTTCTCATTTTTAGCCTCAGCCTGAACACTTAGGTCCAAGGAGTCTAGGTATTTCCCTAAAACTTGCCCTGTGGAGACTTGGCCTCACCTTTACTTTGGGACTGATGATTATTCAGTTACCATCTCAGCTGAAACTGCAGCTTAAAAAGCTGTGGTACAACCAGTTGCTAACCATGGTTTTGCAGCCAGGGTCTTGGTCTAAAATACAAGAGACAGTTCACTCCTGGAACCAGAAGCCAGCCATCTCAGATTGCCAGGAAAATGGCTGCCAGACAGATGAGAACAATTGAAAAGAGCGACAAGGGAAGACTTTGGGGAAGAAATTATTTCAAGCACGAAAGCTGCCCAGTTTACCTCACTGAAAGACCTGACATGAGAAAATATTGAGGCTACCATAACAACAGACTATTATACTGACCTGGCTATTCCTCCATGGCTACCTGATGGCTATTTAACAGAATTTGACATAATTAAATTTGCAAGTGGGATTATTTTAGACACAAAATTGCTATCTTTTTACAACTTAGAAAGATTAAAGGGGAAAACAAAATATTAATTGTAAGTATCTGACGTTTCTAGAGCATTTTATAATTTCCAAATTGCACCCATTTGAAGCATTTCATTTTCATTGCTTTGTTTGGAGTTTCCAGTTAGCCTGAGAGGTGATTAGTTCTGGGATTATTATCCCAGTTTGAAAGTGGACAAAATTGAGGTTCAGAGGAGGTAAGTGATCTGATCTGCCCACAGTCACAGAGCTAGCAAGGTGATCTAAGACCCGGTGTTTTTTATGCCCCAAGTCCCATGTGCCATATGTCATCGGACACAGGTAAATGCAATTTTTCAGGCTGAGGCCTCTTGTTCACAGCACTGAGAGGTACTTCCTAGGCTGCTGAAACTGTTAAAATATGCTGTTCATTTTCTCCTTTCACTTATCTCTGAGTACATCCTGTGTGAGGCTACAGGGATCAAGAGGAACTTAAGAATCTTTCCGTTCATTTGAAAATGCCTGTCGGACTTTTGGATTTTGACTTGAGAATTATACAGGTGGTAGGGTGGGTAATATTATTATCTTACACACTCGAAGATGCGAAAATGCGACAAGATATTGAACTCATAGATACTTTTATTCACAGGCTACTGGTGGATTTTATAGTCTATATCATAGGGTACATCACACACATCTCATATTTAATATCCATAAGTTTATCTTGGTTTAAACATTAGATATATTCTTGAAAATATGCATGTTAAATAAATACTTCTCTACTGCTCACAATTCCCTCAGTGATTTTTTATGACCATAACAGAGATGGTCTCCCAAAGGGGTGGTGGGGCCAGGGGAAGGGGTGAAAGGCAGGGCGGGCAAGTGCTCTGGCACGGAATAAACATCGCCGATTTAGAATTCTAATACTCACTTCAAGACACTTTCTGCTATTGTCAATATGGAATCTCGGTGCTTTAATTATATTTATCACATAATTTCTGTGAGGAGTTCATTAAATTGATAGCCTGTGCAATCTCTGCATACAAATTTCAAGGTACAAATACATTAAAATGCAACTTGGTGGAAATTTACAATGTAATGAAAATTAACTAACTTCAATGGAGTTGCATAAATACAAGACTGTGGAATAATCCTAAAAGTTATCAACTGAAAAAAAAATTGCATGAAAATTCTCTACTTAATGGGGTTCAGCTTTTACCTGTACATCTTAAGTGTTACTTTGCCTTTAAGCACATCATTCCCACCAGAGCAGCCCCACCCTCGCCGTGTTCTCAGAAGCAGTCAAGTCAACTTGTTGCTAGGGATGCTAATGAATGAGGGTTCATTTAATTACCAGTTTATTACAGAGAGTCTCTACTTAGGATTTCGCTGGAGGGGAGAGGGTTCTGGTTTTCAAGGATTGAGTCAGGAGGAGTCTTTTATTTTTTTTAAGTTTATTTATTTTGAGAGAAAGAGAGAGGGAAAGAGAGAATGCACATACAGGGAGGAGGGGCAGAGAGGGAGGGAGAGAATCCCAAGCAGGCTCCATGCTCAACGTGGAGCCCCACACGGGACTTGATCCCATGACTGTGAGATCACGAACTGAGCCAGTATCAAGAGTCAGATGCTCAACTGACGGACCCGCTCAGGCACCCCTGAGTCAGTAGGAGTCTTGACTCTGAATTGCTTCATCTTACTTAAATTGCCAGCTTATACGTTGAAAGGGACTGGCTAAGACCAGAAATCAGCTTTTTTTTTTTTGACATCCTCACCTGTGAGACTACTTAGATTACTAAGATTACTAAGTGAGCATACCTGGGAGCTTGGGCCTGCAAATGACAGAATACCCCATCCAAAGTACCTTAAATACCAGGACACTTATTATTTTAACAATAAATCTCAGGACACCTGGGTGGCTCAGTCGGGTAAACATCCAGCTTTGGCTCAGGTCAAGATCTCGTGGTTCATGAGTTCAAGTCCCACATCTGGCTCTGTGCTGATGGCTCGGAGCATGGAGCCTGCTTCAGATTCTGTGTCTCCCTCTCCCTCTGCCCCTCCCTTGCTCACACTCTGTCTCTCTCTCTCTCAAAAAATAAACATTAATTTAAAAAAAAATAAGAAAAAAACAATAAATCTCAAAGCAGGCTACTTCAGAGTTGGTCCTGCAACTCAGGGATGGCATTAAGAAATATCAGTAATGCCTCCCCAGCTGGTCACAAGATGGCTGTGGCAGCTGTACATTCTCACACAATAGCGTCTCAAAGCAGGGAAAAGAGAGGAGGTGCAGGGCAGGGCCCTCTCCATACACATCTCTTTACATGATGAAGGGAAAAATTTCCCAGAAGCCCCTTAGCTGTCCTTACGTCTCACTGTTTAGAACTGTGTCACATGCCCACAGTGCCAGTTCCTGCCAGAGATTACTATTACTGTGATTGATTTACATCAGTCAAACTTCATCCTCTGGCGTCTGGGGGAGGATTCCATCTTCTGTGCACACTTTGCTGCCACAACCTGAACTAAATGGGAGTTCTTTTTGGCATCTGTTGGGCTAGATGCTGACATCAGCTACAACGGCCTGAGTGAACTTAACCTAATGATGAGGGTCTCCTCTTTTTTAACTAATTTTTTAATTAATTTTACTATTTTTATTATTTTTTATTTTGAGAGGGAGAGAGTGCAAGCAAGGAAAGAGCGGGGGGTGGGGGGAGGAATCCTAAGCGGGCTCCTCACTGCCCGCACAGAGCCCAACATGGGATTCGAACTCATGAACTGTGAGATCATGACCTGAACTGAAATCAAGAGTCAGAAGCTTAACCTACTGAGGCCTCCAGGCACCCCAAGAGTATCTCTAGATAAGAGATTTTGAAGGCTACTCATTCTGATTGGAAGGAGAGCTGAAAGTAATGCCAAGGCCAGGTGCCCTAGTCTGGTGCTAACTCCCAAGGTGAGGCCATGGTCCCTGGTCTCACCACTGCTCGATCTTAACTGCCATTTGAATCACCTTGGGAGCTTCAAAAGCCATCTCTGCCCAGCACCCTAAATGTTCTGATTCCATTGCAGGAGAAGGAGGCACAGGGGAATGGGTTTTGCGGTTTCTAGAGCCGTGGAAGATGCTGTAATGTGCAGCAGCCAGCATGGAGAAACCCAGCGCTCGGGAAGGCCAGAGCTCTCCGATCTGAGGGCCTCAGCCAGGACCCAACAGGAAGCAGAGATGTAAAAAGAATCCTTGGCTTTCAGAGCAAAAAGTCCAGGACTCTGCATGACCAGCGATGAAAAAACGGATCTCACAGACTCTCCTGCTATCCTCGCATCCTCCCCCGCCTTCTGTTTCACTGCCATCTTGGGCGCCTTTTAGATCTACTCTCCAACTAGGCCCCTCTGACTCCACTCCATTCTCCCCCTGCTCCAAGGCCCCCCTATGCTCAACAACCAAAGTAACTGTCACGGACCACATTTCTGGGCATGCCTGCTTCTGCTCACAAGCCCTCAGTGTCTGCCTGTCGACCACCAAATTAAATCCCAGATCCTCTGCAATCTCTTCTACAGTCCGTGCTTCTGCCTTATTATGATAACTAGGATTTATTTGACGGTTCTAACAGACCCTGCGTTAAGTGCTTTGATGGCTTTAAACCATCAAACTAAAACCAAAGTAAATCTTTCAAAACTAAAAGCACAACCATTATCCTTACTTTACATGCTAGGAAGTTGAGGTTTAGTGTCCTCACCTGCTCAGGTCACACGGGTGGTAAAAATGGTGGATCTAGGGGTGCCTGGGTGGCTCAGTCGGTTAAGCATCTGACTTCGGCTCAGGTCATGATCTCACAGTTCAGTTCACGGGTTCAAGCCCTGTGTTGGGCTCTGTGCGGACAGCTCAGAGCCTGGAGCCTACTTCAGATTCTGTGTCTCCCTCTCTCTCTGCTCCTCCCCCACTCATGCTCTGTCTCTCAAAAATTAAATAAAAACATTTAAAAAAAAATGGTGGATCTAGGCATCGAGCCCAGCTGGTCTGGCTCTGGAGGCCATATCCCTACACACGCCGTGTGCTCAGCCAGACTGAGTGCTGCCACTGCCTGGACTCTCCCTGCATCTTCCTCCTCCGTGCCTTGGCTTGGGATGGTGCCTCTCCCTTCGAAAGCCCGGGCACTCCGTCACAATGGTCATGGAACACGGGAAGAATTGCAAGGAGGCATTTACCTTGGAGTAGTTCATAGGAGAGACAAAGAAGATGAAATATGTCTGCCCATTCCCTCCTGCCTCCTGTTTTCCACTGGTCAAGTTCATAGTGGATCTAGTCAGGACACTTCTGTGGCTTTCTATGCAACGCCCCATGGCCCTAGGGCTGGGGATGGCTCAGATGGTAAAGGCAGAAAGCCTGGGCTGCACGGGGAAGTAGAGTGAGAGGCGAGTGTGCTGGTCTGTGAGGCCTGGGAGAGGGTGGAGGACTGAGGCCACACAAGGGCCCAGAGCAGATAAGGCGGCGTGATTCGGGAAGTGAGAGGCACGTTGTGGCGGAGAGGGTCCTGAACTGAGAGTCAGGAGACCTTACTTCAAATGCTGCTTCTGCCGCCATCCAGCTGGATGCCTGTGGACGCGTCACCTAACAGCTGCAGTTTTCTCACCTGTGAGATGTGGAGGTTGGACTAAACGACCCCCAAGAGACAGCCAAGCTCTAGAATTCTCTAGAATGGGACAGGCTGTAGTCAGAGAGGGGGCCGAGGGTTAGAGGTGTTGGAGGTGGCTCAGTTGTGAGAGCCAGATAAGGAGGTCCAAGGTGTGGCCTGGCTGGTTGCTGCCCTGGAGAAAGTCAGGGTGACGGGAGGCACTGATGGAGCGGGAACAGAGGGAGAGAAGAACCAGACCTGTCAGCAGTGTGCTGCTCCCGAAGGCTCTTGTGCTATGCTAACAACACCTGTGTACTGGGGCCACCCTACCGAGCCTGTAGCCCCCAGGGCTTGAGGCTCCAGGAGAGACAGGCCTCCTGTTTCTCCAGCAGTGGGTTGCCCTGAGAAGGAACCCCCTAACTAGAGTGTGGAGACCCTGGGGGTCTTAGAGGGGCTCACCCAGAACACTGACTTTGCCATTTCTTGGAGCTCTCAATTTTATTTTATTTTTTTAAACAATATACTTACACACTATAGAACAGTCCAAGAATATATTCTCTTGGCAATATAACAAGAAGGAAATTTAAATAGAGGAAAACAAAGTATAGCTTAACTGTGGGAATTCAAGTGATCAAGGAAATATGGAGTCCAGCTTCAGGTTTAAATATTCAGACAGGAGGAATCCCAGCAGGTCCTAAATCTAACTGAAAGTATTTGGGCTTCTTTAAAAAATATTTTTAATGTTTATTAATTTTTGAAAGAGACAGAGCACATGTGGGGGAAGGGCGAAGATGGAGGGAGACACAGAATCTGAAGCAGCCTCTAGGCTCCAAGCAGTCAGCACAGAGCCCGATGCTGGGCTTGAACCCACAAGCGGTGAGATCATGACCTGAGCCGAAGTCAGATGCTTAACTGACTGAGCCACCCAGGTGCCCCAAAAGTATTTGGGCTTCTAATAGCAATATCTTTAAGAGCTAAAGATGTTAAGCACACATGTTCACCGGGAAGAGAATAGACGAAAGGTATTACATAAATAGGATATATACAATATTATCTACCAAGAATGCAAAAGTAATAGCCACAAAAAAAAATCAAAACCTCATGATAATCACCTGTGCACTCGCAAAACACTTTTCTTCATCTGAGCTCAAAACACATTTCACAGAACTAAATACACACGCACATACACACGCACGCACACATGAAACAGAGGGAATCTGAATATGGCGACGGACTGGATTCGTGACAATATCCTGGCTGTGATACTGCGCCATAGTTCTGCAAGACGCCACCTTTGGGGAAGCTGGGCAAAGGTCGTGTGGGACTTCTCAGTGCCTCTCTGTATTTTTTCTTACAACTGCATGTGAATCTATAGTGATCTCGAAGTGAAAAGCTTAAAATAAGCCGCTTCGCTCTCACTTCCTATGTCATTTCTGCAAGGCTCCTAGAGGCCAGCACAGAGGAAATAGAAATCAGGAAATAAAGAGGATGATTATTCCACAAAGAAGTCTGGATAACACGATTTCTGTCTGAGACTTGGAAACCAGTGGACTGGCCTTAACTGACCAAGCAAAGTGGATTTCAGCCCTGAAAGTCTCAGTGAAATTATTCTTTCTTGGCATTCTCAAAGTTCACACCCAGAGATTGAACAGTGTGTCAATCACAGGGTTTTTTTCCTATTTTTTAAAAAAACTTTCAGTTTTATTGAGTTATAATTGACTTATGAATTTTTTTTTAATTTCAGTGTCACAGTTCTTGTTAAGGTATAGCAACAAACTTTTCAATTTTTTTATTAAAAAATGTTTTTAATGTTTATTTATTTTTGAGAGAGAGAGAAAGAGTGAGCGAGTGGAGGAAGGCAGAGAGAGAAGGAGACACAGAATCTGAAGCAGGCTCCAGGCTCTGAGCTGTCAGCACAGAGCCTGACCCCAGGCTGGAACTCATGAACTCACAAACCCTGATATCATGACCTGAGCGGAAGTTGATGCTTAACTGACTGAGCCACCCAGGCACCCTACCAACTTTTCAATGTTTAAACCATGTTTGATTTTGGGAGCTCAAATGAAGAGAAGGAATTTTTGGCGTAGACAGCAGTGTTCAAAGCAGCTCATTTTCTATCAGGAGTGGAGACCCCCTCCCTGACTCCTCCAGGCCCCCCGCTGCTCTCTGCCGATTGGCTGCAGCTGTTCCAGGCACACACTGGTCGTTTGTCCCTATTAAGCTGCGGGGGCCGGGGGGGGCACGCCCCCAGTCCACCACGGCTCACCATGCCAGGCACCACCTCCTGCTTCGGCCTAGCACCCCCATTAAAGCGCTGCCGGGCTTTGCACTAAGTGGCTTAAGTTCTTAAGACTGCATCTTGTACCAGCTGGTCTCCTCGAACAGCTCCAGACAGAGCGCACTGCAGTTCTCCAGCCAGGAGCCACCCTGAGGTCATGACTGGCTTCGAGGAGAGCTCATCCTGAAAGGAACAGCGTCATTTCATGTTCCCCATGCACCCAGTAACAGGAGTCCTGTGCCGACATGTAGTCCTTGCTTTCAAGCAGCTTACCAAGAAGAAAGATTTATGCCTCTGTAGGACGTTTTAAGAGATGCTCCAAATCAACTCTTTTTGGTTATTGTTTCTTTTCACCCTATATTATACTTTTTGTTCATTTGGGTCCCAGAGAGGAGAGCCTGAGAAGAGAAGAGGAATGCTCAGCTCGGGTAAGCACCCGGGAGCAGAGATCTTGGTATCCTCAATACAGGCACGGTAGCTGGAACATGTAGATAGATGATCAATGTTTGTTGAATAAGCGAACAAATGAATGTGGGCTTGAGAATGTGATGGTCAGGGTCAGAATATCATAGTATGTAACCCTCATGAGCCAGGATATCTCTCCATTGACCCTCGCCCTCAGTCTCCTGCCATGCCTGGGCATGCCCATGGCTCTGCCATCTCGCCTGTGCTTAGGAACAAGCCTGCACATGCTCCCCACTCCCACCATCTCAAGGGCCCGTGCTGCCCCAGCCACGGGAGCCCTTCCTTCGGGAGAGTACGGCCTCCCCACTGGTGCCACTGTGGGGTGGGGCAGGCTCCCCCAATTCTGTGCACACCAGTCTCAGTGCCCTGGGGCAGCACTGCTTCTGCCCAGAGCCTCACACAGCCACTCACAAGCAGCACCCTCAGCTTCTCCCTTGCAACTCCCTCAAAGGGCTCAGTCCGCAGGACTGGTTAAGGGTCAGACTCTCCTCCATCTCTCTCATGTCCCTGCCACTCCATGTTTTTTCCCTCTCCACCCAACAAACTCCTTTTTAAATCAGCCAGAGTCAACAATGCTCTTGCAAATCAGCTCCTGCAAATAAGTACCTGCAGAGGCCACCAACCTCCCAGATTTACACTCAGCAGAGTCCCGGTATGAACTATCCAGGAAAGAGCCCTGGGCTCAGGGCCTGGGGTCCAAGGGCAAGCCTCCCATCTTTCTTTCAACCACTTGGTAGTGTGGGAGGAAGCATGGGAGCTCTGTGGCCCTCGGTTCCTGGGTCTGCGGAATGAAATGGGTTTTAACAGTCTATGTCCCATGGGATATATGAGAGAGAAGTGAAGACAAGAAGCAGAGAAAGGAGACTGAGTGGTAGGAAATCAACGGTTAGCCAGAAAAAATATGGAAGGAGGGTTCCTTTGGGCACTTAGCAGAAACAGCCCACCCGGAAGCTAACGAGGGCAGTTTATGTAGCCAAGGGCAGAGGGAAAAGTCAAAGTCATGTCTTAGGGTAGGTCCACCATTCATGTTCCGGGAGCTTCTGCAGGTAGGAGAGCAGACGTGGCTCTTTGCGCAGTCACATGGGATGGCTGGCCACACTCCAGGTTTTTTTTTTTTCTTTTATTGCTTGTGATTTTGGTGTCATATCTAAGAATCCAGTGGCAAATCCAAGGTCATGAAGATTTTCTCTTTTCTTTTTTTAATGTTTGTTTAGTTTTGATGGAGAGAGGGTGTATTTGTGAGTAGGGGAGGGGCAGAGAGAGAGAAAGAAAGAGAGAGGATCTGAAGCAGGCTCTGTGCTGACAGCAGACAGCCCAATGTGGGGCTCAAACCCACGAACCTTGAGATCACAATCTGAGCCAAAGTCAAGACGCATAACCAACTGAGCCAGCTAAGTGCCCCTCTCCTATTTTCTTCTAAGAGTTTTCTAGTTTTAGCTCTTTACTTAGATGCCTTCGACCCATTTTGAGTTCATTCTTATATGTAATGTAGGTAATGGTCACCCTTTATTCTTTCACAGTGGCCATCAGTTAGTTGTCCCAGCTGTTGAGGAAGGGGAAAGGTTTTGAAGCTATAAAACACTGTGTCGCTTAAATGTCCTTTGATCCAGGGCCAGGGAAACCACCTGAGTAGAGTGTTTCGTGTAAAGAGGCTGTAAGATCCTCAGAGTGTGAGCTTATCGGAGAGGGCCTCCACCACAGGGTTGCCATAACCGACTGAGGAAACAAAGCCCCCTTCTCCCTCAGCCAGAACAGCTTCAGCAGACACCTGAGGCTGGCAGAAGAGTGGGGACAGGGACAGAGAACAGGTGCTTTGGGGCAGCCACAAGGTCAGATTATGTGGAAGCAGCAGCGGCAATGGTAGCCTGAGGCCACCAGGGGGTGGAGCCGAGGAGGGTTCCAAGTGGAGGCAAAATAAAACAGCCAGGCCACCATGGTACAGGTTTTATCCAGAGGGGCCTCTCCTGGGAGAAGGAAGGATTTTGAGGACATGAGTTTTAGCATTTCCGCTGGTGGCCCTTGGAGCCAAAAACTATTTTTGTTACTTTTTGCCTGTCTTCCCCCAGGATGGCGCAGCCTGGAAAAGCAAGAGTTACAATTAATTTCCCTTTTCGAAATGTGGTTCAAAAAAGAACATTGTTTCCAAGACCCGTGAAATTCTATACTAGCATTCAAAATTAAGCCACATTTGCCAGAATATAAATTTTTTTTCAATAGCTATTTTTTTTTTAAGTGACTGCTAATGTCTATAGCAGAGGAAATAAGAAAAAAAAAAGGAGTCATTTATCTGGAAAATAGCAGTTTTATTTTGGGGGAAGGGAGGTCAGAGAGAACCTATGTAATTCTGTAATATTAATCTATTTTAAATGTTTCAGATGCCAAAAATACAGTTTGCATTTACTGCCATAAATTCGGTGAATGTTTTTCATTATGCACTAGGCAGAAAATTTGAAATTAAATGTACAGCGATGTTCAGACGAATGAAGAAATCCCCTCCCCCAGGCCATCCTTTGACATAACTAGGACAATTCAACATAATAAGCCTCTAAAAGGATTAATTCTGCCTAAAACCAGCCCCTGAAAAAAACCACATGGCACTGTCTGAAACACTCTTGGTAATGTGCACGTTTTTATTATATTTGCAACCCACGAGCCTGGAGCTCACTCTGTCTTGGAACGTTCTATGACAATACTGAACGAGGGACTCTTTACACTCGGAATCATAGGAAAACCTCAATAATAATTAAAATCTACACAAGAGAAGAGCCATAACGTTCCATTTTGCCTCTATTAAATTAGTAAAATATTTAAAACATACTCACTGCCGGAGATGGTATGTTAAAACTGGTCCACGCGTACACATCTGATGGCAATGCAAAACAGCATTTCCCGGCAAATGCATTCAAAATATTCATGTGATTCAGTGATTTGCATTATCCAAAAGGAGGACAATGTTTTATACCCATTTACTACCAAATTAATATAAGAATGTTGATAAGCTGACAGCCTCCTAAATACCTAGTTAGGTAAACTATGTTGTACCCACTTAATGAATATAAAGACCCAGTGGAGATATGCAAATAATGCAGTGGTAAGAGGCACAAGTAGGGGCGCTTGCGTGGCTCAGTGGGTTAAGCATCTGACTCTTGACTTCGGCTCAGGTCATAATCTCACGGTTTGTGAGTTCGAGCCCCGCGTCAGGCTCCGTGCTGACAGCCCAGAGCCTGGAGCCTGCTTCAGATCTGTGTCTCCCCCTCTCTCTGCCCCCTCCCCTGCTCATGCTCTACCTCTCTCTCTCAGATATAAATAAATATTAAAAAAAATTTTTTTAAAGATTCACAAGTGACTCTTTCAAGGCCAGGGGAGAGACAGAATTGTAAAAGCAGTTCCTTCTGTTCTTGGAAGTTGCATTAGCTTCTGTGATTTTTTTTCTTAATAAAAATGTGAAATAAATTGCAAGGAAGATTCGTCTCCTTTTAGTTATTTGTAAGAGGATACAAAATTGAGCATATGCAGTACCTCATTTTGTTTTAAACCTTTTTTTTTTAATTTTTTTTTTAACATTTATTTATTCTTGAGAGACATAGAGACAGAGCGTGAGCAGGGGAAGGGCAGAGAGAGAAGGAGATACAGAATCTGAAGCAGGCTCCAGGCTCTGAGCTATCAGCACAGAACCCAGTGCGGGGCTTGAACTCACAGACCATGAGATCATGACCTGAGCTGAAGTCGGCCGCTTAACCAACTGAGCCACCCAGGCGCCCCTTAAACCTTTATATTTATGCTTGGCTTGACTTGGTTAGACTGGTCTGTGATCTCTTCAGTATTAAGTTACCCCGACCCATTAGACCAAGGGGAAAAATTCTCAGGGTGTGAAGCCATTCATCGGAAACACTTAAGGGGAGAGACAGGAAGAACAGATTTCCAGAGAAAGGTAAAAGTCCTCGGGCCATCCCAAAGGAAGCCAGGTTTGGCAGCAGGGCTCCACTTCTGAGTCATTGTTTACCTTTTATTCTCTGTATGTGGGGTACACCCAACAGGATACAGCCCGCGCTATTTCATAATGCCAAGTACGTATTGACCCCCTACTGTAGTAGACATGGTTTTGCGTACCCTACAGCATCCTTCACTTCTTCCTTGCAGAGTTCCTGGTAGCAAACAACAGAACCAACTCAAGCTAGTTTAAGCCAGAAAGGAATTTATTTAGGAACATAGGGAGCTCACAAAATCCCAAGGAGGGCCGGAAACTCAGGCTTGAAAGCTACATAACCTGGACTCGTACCCAAATTATACCACCAAAGTGCTCCAGTGGAGACGCGTGGCCATTGCCGCCTATAACATGGATGTGATGCACAGAATGTTACCACACAGTTGTCTCTGAAAAACACCCTGTCTTTCTGCAATGCTCCTCCACCTTCTCTGGAAAAGGATCCTGCCTGGCACCTAATTCCTTACTTTGCTCTGTTCTGAATTTAAGTCTTCTGTAGGTATGTTTGATTAGTGGAGTCCAGGTAGCACACAGGTACCCAAACATACCTGTCTACCGGTGAGCTTTGCTTCCATCTTGGGGAGGCAGGACTCTTAATGGGGGCAATTTCGAAATATAGGGAGTCATAAATATGACAAACATCCATAAAACTTTACCCAACTTTATCCAGGTGGACAAAAAAAAATTTTTTTATTAAGCCAGTTGTGGAAATACCATTTTCCTTGATGCGGAAGAGGCTTATGACCCCATTCTGACCAATAAGGCATGAAGAGACATCTGTTGAGGGACTTCTGAAAAAGATTTCTTAGCTCTTAAAAAGAGACACAAGGACACAATAACCCCCTTGTTCTGCCTCTAGATAGTGGGGTGTGAGGATTGGGAGCCTGGCGCTGCTGTAGCCATCTAGTGACTGACATAATTAAAATGGCAGAAGAGAAAGATGGAACTAATCTAAATCCTTGATAATGTTACTTAGCTACTGACTCGACCAACCCATCCTTTCTCCAGATTACTTGTTACATGAAATAATACTTTTCCATATTATTCGAGCCAGTGGAAATGAGGTTTGATTCCCCCCAAGGACCCTGATCTACCCTCTCTGTCCAGCGTTGCAAGCATGGCTGAGAGAAACAGGAATATAGTCATGAGCATCCTTGCGGGCTGGAGGAGCCTGAGGATGTATCCATGAAAATGAAATGATGGGTAACATGTGGCCATATTAAAAGGGTTCTTTTAAAATAGCTTTCCCTCTCAGAAGTAGACCCAGTATCCACACCCCTTCTGCAACAGCACCGTATTTCCTTTCGTGGAATTTCATTTCCTCCATTACGGTCAGTAATTGGAGACAGGCTACCCTATCACTAAGAAGGCTGAAGGAGTTCCTGGAGGTTCTTTCTGGTAGAAACTTCCTGTCACTCCCCCAGAACAGGCAGGGGTAGGCTCAAGACCTAAGCTCAGTCAATTACACTCTTGCCCTCAAGACATTACATCTCCAGCGATGTGACTCAAGGACAGAATTAGCAGTGGGTGTTAATTCATTTCGGAAGACTTGAACTCCAGCCCTACTCCCTGGCCAGGTCTGCTGAGTTGTTCCTGATCTCTGGCGGCCCAAAGCTGCCCTGGAGGAATATCTGTTCTCTTTCTAAAACCACCATGTTCCCAGGAAACAGAGATTTCAAAACTCCCAGCAGCCCAGCCGGAGACATTCCAGTGTGAAAGCTTACACACTTGAAGGAAATCTAAATTAGAGCCTTGTGAAAAGTCAGTTCAACAATTCCACCTCTTTCTCTAAGGATTGCTTCAGCGAATTTATATAGAAATACTCTTTATACATGGAATCCATCCTACTTCTTCTTCTTGCTCCCTCCCCAAAGTTGGGATTTGTAAATTATGAAATAAAAATACTGGTATAAAACAAACTGCTAAACTAAATTCATCAAGAAGTGTAAACAGATGAATCAACTATTCATGAAACATTTATGTTTAAACATTAAATTTAAGGGAATATTGGTATCCCAGATCTTTGTTTTTTGGAAACTCGACGATTATTTGAAATATTTTTTTAAGTATTTTATTTCCAGGAACTATGACAATGAGTACCATGTGACATCTAAGGCAAGAGAAATATTTAGTATATAGAGGAAAAAGGAAAACTTTTTATTTCTTCATTTGCAACTTTTTACTAAATAAACATTTATCAATTGTGGCAAAATACACATAACATAAAATTTAACATCATAACCATTTTTAAGTGTATAGGTGAGTGGAATTTTAAAAAATCAGAAAATTTAATGTTTTGGGTTTATTAAATATATTCTCATGCAGTTTGCTAGCATGAAGTCTTGTGAATTTTCTAATAAACTCAGATTCTTGAGTCTCTTGTCTGAGGAGGTGTTAGTTATAAAGCTCAATACACTTTCTTGTAGAGTTCCAGTCTTCCGATGATGACCTCTCTGCTATTTCTGAACGTGGAAACAAATGAAGATGATCCAAGAAATAAAGAGAAACACATTCCTGATGCAAGCCACTTAATTTCTTATTTTTAACCTCCATCTAGTTAAAAATAATAGAGGGGCACCTGGGTGGCTCAGCCGGTTAAGCAACTGACTCTTGATCTCAGGGTCTTGAGTTCAAGACCCATGTTGGGCTCCGTGCTGGGCGTAAAGCCTAGTTAAAAACTAAGATAAAATAAAAAATAAAAAAAATAAAAATACTAGATAATGTTCAGGGGATCTTGCTATAGTCAAAAGGAATTACACGTTGACTATTATGTTTTTAAAACTTTATTATGGAAGATTTCCAATATATACAAAGAAAACAGAACAGTATCATGAACCCCCATATTCTCAAACCACAGCTTCAACAATTATTAACATTCTGCCAAAATTGTTTCATGCATATCTTCACCCCCACTACACCAATCATTATAATTTTTGCTGCTCATTTTTTAAAAGTAATTTCAATGCATTAAAATATATAAATGTTAACTGTACCGTTTTGAGAAGTGAATACTCCCACATAACCTGCACCTCTATCACAATGGAGAACATTTTCATTTCCCCTAGAGAGTTCCCTCGTGTCTCCTCCTTGGAGACAGCCACTGGTTTGACTTTTCCACTTTAGGTTATTTTTGTCTGTTCTAGAACTTCACGTAAATGGAACCGTACTCTTTTGAATCTTCTTTCATTCAGCATAATGTTTGTGAGGTTCATCTATATATTTTTAATACTTTTGTTAAGTTTATTTTTTACTTATTTTGAGAGAGAGACCAACAGACAGACAGACAGAGAGACAAAGTGGGGACAGGGCAGAGAGAGAAGGAAAGAGAGAATCGCAAGCAGGTGCTGTGCTATCAGCTGGCCTGGAACTCACAAACAGTGAGAGCATAACCTGAGCTGAAACCAAGAGTCAGAAACTTAACCAACTGAGCCTCCCAGGTGCCCCAGTTCATCTATATTTTTGAGTAAATCCTTCATTATTATTGCTGAGCAGTATTCCAATGGAGAATGTTGGTTCTTACAGTGGAAAAACCATAGTAAGATGGGTCTTACTATCTGATTGAGAGCATGGACTTGCTCCCAGCTTTTGGTTGCTGTGGAGAAGGCTGCCATGAACATTCTTGTACAAATGGTGTGTGTGTGTGTGTGGGTGTAAGTTTTCATTTCTCTTGGATAAATAAATATGTAGGAATGGAATTGCTGAGTAAAAGCGTAGTTCACTGTCGAGCCATTTTTCAAGTGATTGTACCATTTTATAGTTCGACATATATATCCAACATTATACATCAACATATGAGGATTCCAGTTACTCCACATCCTGGCTAACATTTAGCTTTATTGATCTTCTAAATTTCAGCCATTCTGATGGCTATAGTGTGGTATCTCATTGTGGTTTTAGTTTTCATTTCCCTGGTGACTAATGAGGTTAAGCACTTTTTCACATGCTATTTGTTGTGTGTCTTCATTTGTGAAATGTCTGTTCAAGTATTTTTCCTTTTTTTTAAATAATTGGGTTCTTCATTTTTTAAATTAGGGAGTTGTAGAGATTCTTTTCTGTATTCTAATGTAAGACCTTTGTCAGAACATATTTTAAGAATATTTTCTAGTCTGTGCTTTGTCTATTCACTTTATTAATGATGTCTTTTGACAAGCAGAATATTTTAATTTTGATGAAGCCTAATTTCTTAATTATTTTCTTCTATGGTTATTACTTTCTGTATCCTATCTGAGCAATTTCTGCCAAATCAAGGATGTAAAGATATTATCTTGTATTTCCTTGTATGTATTTTTTGGTCTTAGCTTTTATTTTGATATCTATAGTCCATCTCAAAATAATTATTGTGTATTATGTGATGTGAACGTTCATTTTTCAAATATGTATATACAGTTGTTGAGCACCATTTTGAAAATACAACTCTTTTCCCATTAAATCACTTTGGTACCTTTCTGAAAAATCAATAGACTGTATACGTGGGACTCTATTTCTGGATTCTATTTTGTTTCATTAATTGTCGTGACTAATTGTTGTGACTGTGCTAATACCATACTGTCTTTATTAGGTAGCTTTCTAATGTGTATCTATTATAGTAGCTGTATTAGTTTCTAATGCTGCTGTAACAGATTGCCACAAAGTTGGTGGCTTAAAACCCAAATTTAGTCTCTTAAAGTTGTGGAGGTTTGAAGTCTGAGGTGAGTGCTATGGGGCTAAAATCAAGATGTTGTCAGGGCTGGTTCCTTCAGGAGCCTCCAGGGGAGAATTCATTGCTTGCCTCTTTCAGGTTCCAAAGGCTGAAACGAGCATTCTTTGGCTCCTGACTATGGAGTTCTCATCTCTGCTTCTGATAGATACCACCTTCTCTGACTCTACTCCTATTGCCCCTCTTACACAAACCTTCAGATTCATCCTGTCAGAGCAATCTACAATATTGTCCCGTCTTGGGATTTTTTTTTTTTAACGTATATTTTTGAGAGACAGAGACAGAACATGAGCAGCGGAGGAGCAGAGAGAGAGGGAAACACAGAATCTGAAGCAGGCTCCAGGCTCCGAGCTGTCAGCACAGAGCCTGAAGTGGGGTTTGAACTCACGAACCGCGAGATCATGACCTGAGCCGAAGTCAGTCACTTAACAACTGAGCCACCCACGTGCCTCTCAGGATTCTTAATTCATCTGCAAAGACTCTTTGGCCAACTAAGGTAGCATATTCACAGGTTCTGGACATAAGGACATGAACATCTTTAGGGGCTATTATTCAGTCCACCACCGTAGGTAAGCCCTTTGTTCTTATTCAAGAACGCTTTGGCTATTTTAGGTCTTTTGCATTAAAAAAATTTTTTTTGATGTTTTGTATTTTTTGAGAGAGAGAGAGAGAGAGAGAGAGAGAGCGCAAGCGGGGGAGGGGCAGAGAAAGAAGGAGACACAGAATCAGAAGCAGGCACCAGGCTCTGAGCTGTCAGCACAGAGCCCAGATGCGGTGCTTGAACTTGCTGATTGCCAGATCATGAGCCAAAGTCCCGCGCTTAACTCACTGAGCCACCCAGGTGCCCCAGGTCTTTCGCATTTTTATGTACATTTTAGTACCATTTGTCGATTACTATAACAAAATCATAATCCTGCTGGGATTACAGTTGGGATTCATTGGATCTATTCATTCATTTAGAGGAAATAGACACCCTAAAAATGTCAAATCACCCAACAGAGGAACATAGTATAACTTTCTGTTCATTTAGGTGTCCCTTAATTTCCCTCAGCGGTGTTTCAGAGTTTGCAGTGCAGAGGTTTTGTACCCATGTAAAGGGTCTTTTGCTAAATTTAATGTGAAAACATTTTATAATTTGTTACCATTATAAATGACATCCTTTGGGGTTTTCATCGTATCTTCCAATTATTTTCAACTATTTTACAGCAATACAAATTATCTTTGTTTACAGATTTTTATAAACATCTGCAAATAGGAACAGTTTTGCTTCTTCTTTTCTAATGTTTATTAATTTGAATTTCATATCTTGCTTTCTAACGATGGCTAATAGCTCCAGTATAATGTTAAATAGAAATAAGAGCAGATACTCCCCAATCCTAGAGAAAAGTACTCATCTTTACAACAATAGGTATGGTGTTAGTTGTAGGTTTTCATAGGTACCCTTTTTCAGATTGAGGATGTTCTGTTTCATTTCAAGTTTTCATGAATTAGTGTTGAATTCTATCAACTGACTTTTCTATTGATTATCTGTTGTTACGCTGTTATTTACAATGGAATACATTTACTGGAATTTTAAATGTTAACCAATGTTGCATTCTTTGGACAAAACTTTTTTTGTGATGATGCATTATTTTATTAGGAAATTTGTGTCTTGGGGCACCTGGGAGGCTCAGTTGGTTAAGCATCCCACTCTTGATCTCAGGTCAGGGTCTTGATCTCAGGGTCATGAGTTTGAGCCCCGCATTGGGCTCTACACTCGGTGTGAAGTCTATTTAAAAGAATTTTTGTGTCTTATATTCACGAGATATATTGATCTTTAATTTTCTTTTCTGTTAATGCCTTTGTCAGATTTTGGTACTAGGGTTATACTGGCCTCAAACGAGTGTCTTTCCCCTTGTTTTCTAAAGGATTTTGTATGGAGTTGGTATTATTACTTCACTAAATGTCTTGTCAGACATTCAACAGGTGAATGGGTTTATTTTTTTTTTCAATCTTTAAAGATTTTATTCCATTGTCTTCTAGCCTCTATTGTCTCTTAGTATAGGAAAAATGTAATTTGTATTATTGTTCCCTTGTATGAAATGTACTGCTTTACTCTGGAAACTTTCAAAACTTTCTTTTAATCCTTGTATTGTGTGAGTTTTTGTATACCGTGCCTCGATCTGTTTTCTATCCCACTAAGTATATATTTACTCTACTTAAAGTTTGTTCAACTTCCTGGACGTGTAAATTTATATCTTTAACTAAATTGGAAAGTTTTGACTTACTTCTTCAGATATTTTTTATCTATTCTCTCTCCTTACCTTCTTTGACTCCAATGATATGTTAGATGATTTGATATTATCCTACAAGTCAAGGATTATTTATTTTTCTTCACTTTTTTTCTCTTTGTTCTTCAGATTGGATTGCTATTGAATTATGTTCCAGTTATTAACTCATTTTTCTGTCAACTCCAATCTAATATTAAATCCATTGAGTGAATTTATTGCTTTAATTGTTATATTTTTCTGCTTTAGAATTTCTATGTGTTTTATTTGTGTAGCTAATTTCTCTGCTGAGTTTCACCCATCTGTTTATTATGTATTTTCTCTTTCACTCCTTGAACATAGTTATAATAGCTGCTTTAAAGTCCTTGTCTACCATTGCCACTTCTCAGCATTAAAATTTATTAATTTCATTTTTTGAGTATGGGTCACATTTTCCTGTTTCTGTCACTTTTTAAAATGTGACTTTTTAAAAATGCACACTGGACATTGTAAATGATTCAAAACAAGGAGTCTGGATTCTGTTGTGTTACTTTAAAGAGTGATTTTTGTTTTAGCAAATAGTTAACATTATTGGATCAAACTTCAAGCTTTGTTTTACCTGTAATGGGAAGCAGCTGAAATTTAGGCTGTTAATTTTGTTTTATTTCCAGCTGCTATTTTTCCATCAGGTCCCTAAGATTTCTTCACAAGTACATCATCTAATGGTTAGCCCAAGATTTTCTTTCTTTCTTTCTTTCTTTCTTTCTTTCTTTCTTTCTTTTTTTCTTTTTTTTACAGATTTGGTATTCATTGTCTTTAGGTCTCCTTCCCTTGCTAAATCTTTCTTTTCCCCCAAACCCAACCATCTGACTCCTCATCCTAATGAGACTGTGGATGTCTGCTGCTCCTGGAAAAAGGCTGCACACAGATTGAAAAGTTATCAAATGACATGATACTCTACGTGGAAAACCTGAAAGACACCACCCAAAAACTGCTTGAACTCACACGTGATTTCAGCAAAGAAATACAGAAATTGGTTGCATTTCTATACACCAATAATGAAGAAGCAGAAAGAGAAATCAAGGAATAGATTTACAACTGCACCAAAAACCGTAAGATACCTACGAATAAACCTAACCAAAGAGGTAAATTATCTGAATGCTGAAAACTATAGAATGCTTATGAAATAAATTGAAGAAGACACAAAGAAATGGGAAAACATTTCATGCTCATGGATTGGAAAAACAAATATTGCTAAAATGTCTATACTACTCAAAGCAATCTACACATTTAATGCAATCCCTATCAAAATAACACTGGCATTCTTCACAGAGCTAGAACAGTTTTAAAATTTGTATCCCCTGAATAGCCAAAGTAATGTTGAAAAAGAAAGCCCCAGCTGGAGGCCTCACAATTCCGAACTTCAAGCTGTATTACAAAGCTGTAATCAAGACAGTAGGGTACTAGCACAAAAACAGACACATAGATCAAGGGAACAGAATAGAGAACCCAGAAATGTACCCACAAATCCATGGCCAAGTAATCTTTGGCAAAGCAGGAAAGAGTATCCAATGGTAAAAAGACAGTCTCTTTAGTAAATAGTGCTAAGGAAACTGGACAGCAGAAGAATGAACCTGGACCACCTTCTTACACCATACACAAAAATAAACTCAAAATGGATGAATGACCTAAATGTGAAAGAGGAAACCATCAAAATCCTATAGGAGAAAACAGGCAACAACTTCTTTGACCTCAGCCACAGCAACTTCTTACTAGACATGTCCCTGGAGGCAAGGGAAACAAAAGCAAAAATGAACTCTTGGGACCTCATCAAGATAAAAAGATACTGCACAAGGAAGGAAACAACAAAACTAAAAGGCAATTGATGGAATGGGAGAAGATATTGGAAATGATGTATCGGATAAAGGGTTAGTATCCAAAACCTATAAAGAACTTACCAAACTCAACACCCAAAATCCCATAATCCATTGAAGAAATGGGTAGATACCATGAATAGATGCTTTTCCATAGAAGACCAGACAGCTAACAGATGCATGAAGAGATGCTCTCAACATTACTCATCATCAGAGAAATACAAATCAAAACCACAATGAGATACCACCTCACGCTAGTCAGAATGGCTGAAATGAACAAGTCAGGAAACAACAGATGTTGGCAAGGATATAGAGAAAGGGGAAGACTTTTGCATTGTTGGTAGGAATGCAAACTGGTGCAGCTGCTCTGGAAAAGAGTGTGGAGGCTCCTCACAAAATGAAAAATAGAGCTACCCTATGACTCAGAAATTGCACCACTATGAATTGATCCAAAGGATACAAAAATGCTGATTCGAAGGTGCACATGCACCCCAATGTTTATAGCAGAGCAGTGCTATCAATAATAGTCAAATTATGGGAAGAGCCCATATGTCCATCGACTGATGAATGCTGATGAACGGATGAAGAAAATGTGGTGTGTATGTGTGTGTGTGTGTGTGTGTGTGTGTGTGTGTGTATACACATATATACATACAATAGAATATTACTTGGTAATCAAAAAGATGAAACCTTGCCATCTGCAACAATGTGGATGGAACTAGAGTGTATTATACTAAGCACAATAAGTCAGTCGGAGAAAGACAAACATCATATGATTCCCTCATATGTAGAATTTAAGAAACACAACAGGAGAACATAGGGGAAGGGAAGGAAAAATAAGATAAAAACAGAGAGGGAGGCAAACCATAAGAGACTCTTTTTAAAATATAATTTATTGTCAAATTGGCTAACATATAGTGTGTATGGTATTCTCTTGGTTTTGGGGGTAGATTCCTGTGGCTCATCGCTTACATACAAACACCCAGTGGTCATCCCAACAAGTGCCCACCTCAATGCCCATCACTCATCTTCCCCTCTTCCCCACCCCCTCATCAACCCTTAGTTTCTTCTTTGTATTTAAGAGAAGAGACTGAGGGTCACTGGAGGGGAGATGGGTGGGGGATGGGCTAAATGAGTGATGGGCATTAAGGAGGGCACTTGTTGGGATGAGCATTGGGTGTTATAAGTAGGTGATGAATCACTGGGTTCTGCTCCTGAAACCAATACTACATTATATGTTAACTAACTTGAGTTTAAATAAATAAGTTTAAAAAAAAAGAAAAGTTTTCTAAAACAAAAAGCTACTGCAAATAGAGAATCTCACCAGGGTAGATTCTTGTCCAGTTTCTCTCAGCTTTGGTTATTCTTCAGTGCTTTCTAATAATCATCTTTATAAAAAAGGAATTCTCCCAGATATCATTAGTATTTGAGAAGGCTTATTTAACCAATGTACTCTGATACTACTGGTTATTACATTTAAAGATGTTCAAAATAAAAAGAAGAACAAAACTGGAGTTATCACAATTCCAGATTTCGAGATATACTACAAACTTGTAGTAATCAAAACAGTGTGGTACTGGCACAAAAGCAAGCCCATAGATCAATGAAACAGAATAGAAAGCCCAGAAAGAACCCCACACTTATACGGTCAATTAATCATCGACAAAGGAGGTAAGACTATGCAATGAGAAAAATACAGTCTCTTCAACAAATTGCATTGGGAAAATAGACAGGTCTGTGCAAAAGAATGAAACTGACCTCTTTCTTACACCATACATGATAATAAACTCAAAATGGATTAAAGACTTAAGTGTGAGACCTGAAACCATAAAAATCCTAGAAGAGAGCACAGGAAGTAATTTCTCTGACATTGGCCCTAGCAACATTTTTCTAGCTATGTCTCCCAAGGCAAGGGAAACAAATGCAAAAATAAACTGTTGAGACTAAATCAAAATAAAAAGCTTCTGCTTAGCAAAGGAATCAACAAAACTAAAAGACAACCTACTGAATGGGAGAAGATATTTGCAAATGACATATCCAATAAGGGGTTAGTATCCAAAATATATAAATAACACACCAAGAAACCAAATAATCCAATTAAAAAATGAGCAGAAGACATGAACGGACATTTCTTCAAAGAAGACATCCAGATGGCCAACAGATACGTGAAAAGATGCTCCACACCACTAGCCACCAGGGAGATACAAATCAAAACTACCATGAGATATCACCACATACCTGTCAGAATAGCTAAAATAAAAAACACAAGAAACAACGAGTATCGGCAAGGATATGGAGAAAAAGGAATCTCGTGCGCTGCTGGTGGGAATGTAAATTGGTGCAGCCACTGTAGAAGACAGTATGGAGATTCCTCAAAAAATTAAAAATAGAATTAATCATATGATCCAGGAACTCCACTATTGGATATTTACCCAAATATGAAAATACGTATTAATTTGAAAAGATATATGCACCCCTATGTTTACAGCAGCATTATTTACAATAGCCAAATTATGGAAGGAGCCCAAGTTTCCATCGACAGATGAATATAAAAAGAAGAGGTGGTTGTATATATACCATGGAATATTATTCAGCCATACAAATGAATGAAATCTTGTCATTTGCAACAGTGTGGATGGACCCGCAGGGTATAACGCTAAGTGAAAGAAGTCAGTCAGAGAAAGACAAGTACCATATGATTTCACTTATATGTGGAATTGAAGAAACAAAATAAAAGAACAAAGAAAAAAAGAGAAAAACAAACAAACAAAAAAACCAGACTCTTAAATATAGACAACAAACTCTTGGTAACCAGAGGGGAGGTAGGTGGAGGGGTGGGAGAAATAGGTAAAGGGATTAAGTTTATACTTATTGTGATGAGTGCTGAGTAATGTACAGAATTGTTAAATCAACTATATTGTACACCTAAAACAAATATAATACAGTACATTAATTATACGGGAATTTAAAAATAATAAATAGAATGTGTTCAAAATATTGGAAATTGTTATTGAGAGGTTCAAAATGATCCCAATGCTAATCTCTGGAACCTAGCTTTGTATAGGACAAACTATAGCAAAATTTGGGTCTCAATACAAAAAATTACATAGAGTATATGTATTTCCACAAGGTGCTGTCCCTTGATAATTGCTGCTGACAATTCTGTTGGCAAGAGGTGTAGGACAGAGCAGTCTGGGGCAGGTGGCATGGGCCACCTTGAGTGGTAAGCAGTGACTACCCCACACTTAACCCCTTGGCACAAGTACCCTCCCATCAGGATTATAGCCTTAATTGTGAGACAACAACAGGTGGAATGATTTACGTGGAAGTCGGACAGTGGAGTGATACATGAGCAGAAACTGTATATTTCCCAGAAGCAGAGCAACTTTAGGAATAATATAAAGGAAAGTGCTTTGGGGCACCTGGGTGGTTCAGTCAGTTACACTTCCGACTCTTGATTTCAGCTCAGGTCACGAGCCCCACAATGGGCTCCTTGCCCAGCTTGAAGCATGCTTAAGATTTTTTCTCTCCCTCTCTCTCTGCCCCTGCCCTGCTCTCATGCAAGCTCTCTCTCTCTCTCTCTCTCAAAAAAAAGTGTTTTTAAGAACATTCAATTTCAAGCATGAAAGCAGTTATTATCAGGTTTACATTTAAAAATTTTTTTTAATGTTTATCCATTTTGAAAGATGGCGAGAGATCAAACATGAGTGAGGGAGGGGCAGAGAGCGATGGAGATACAGAATCCGAGGCAGACTCCAGGCTCTGAGCTGTCAGTACAGAGCCTGACACAGGGCTCGAACCCACGGACCACGAGATCACGACCTGAGCTGAAGTTAGATGCCTAACTGACTGAACCACCCAGGCGCCCCACTCAGGTTTACATTTGACAACAGGATGAGGGAGGTAGGGTAAGCGATAGGAAAAGAGGGAAGAGAAAGTATTCCTATGACTTTCATGTCCAAATTTCCTAAGATGATTTTGTCCTTATTCCCCTTTATAAATAAGATCAAAGTTTAGTGAGGTAATTGGCTTAGGTGACTCCAGTCTGTCTCATGTACCACTAGGGCAACAGCTGTAAATTTTTAGAAGTTGGAGGTAAAGTTGCTGAATCCTTTGCCTTCGATGGATGACAAAATGGTCACTAAAATGTGTACGAGATACAGAGAAGGTGTCACTGTTTTACAGTCTCTAACTCTGCTCTACACACTCACGCTATTACTCAATCAGCCTTCTAGTTCGTCAATTAGAGTTGTAAGTGGGTTAAAAAGCCACTCTTAAAAAATAAAATCTATTCCTGGGAGGCTTATATGTCAGTCACGCACATCATTGTATTAATTGTTTTACTTACATGGCTTTCCTCCTAACAGCCATCTGACAGAGAATGTGTCATCTTTTCCCCCTTTTGGAAAAGGAAGAGAGGCAGTTGTGGGGCCAGGGGCACCTGACAGAGGACTCTGACAGAAGCCAACTGAGACCATCAGCCCCAGAGGATCTCATAGTTTCCGGAAGGCAGAGAGAGGAATGATGTCAACCGCAAAGAATATATTAAAGACTCTTGCCTCTTTCAACTTTTCTAGGGTCTTTTTGGGGGTAACTCTTGCGTCTGTGACCACTGCTGACAATCCCGCATGTGACACTGCCATGGAGAATGAGTCCTTCTCTCTCTGACCTTTCTCACAAAGCTAACCTCGTTGGGGTGACTCGTGAAAAGAGTGGGCACTGTGCTTACAGACAGGACAGCTGCCCCATAGACTGACCTGAGGGCTCCCCTCCATCCTACAGTTTCAAACACTCGTGATCCACCACGCAGGTATCAGATTAACTAACCCTAAGTGGAGGAAAACATCGAGAATGGTATGCGGTAGTTGGCATGCAAACACAGAACTAGGTTTGGTTTTAAACACGCTGTGAAATTCATCACCCATTGTGTTCCCTTCTTTGTTTTGGTCCCCAGGAAACTCATCCAAACTGACAAGTTCAAGAATTTTTAGCATACAGGTCTGCATACTAGGCTTATCCTTGTCTTTATCCTACTTTTCCATCTTTATTTTCCTTTTCCTTCTCTCTATTCATTTTTAGTTCGCTACATCGTGTATATTGGTAGAAAGCCAACTCGGATCCTTTCAGGAGTAGGGTGGCGGAAATAAATAAGTCTTCTTTAGATTGTTTGTTAATAGCCTTACTCTGCATCATTATTTGGCACAAAAGAACTAGAGCTTTTTGGTATGCTCTGGTCAAATGAATTATGGAGTAAGCCTTGCTTTTAAGCAGGAAAGTAATTTTTTTATTATTAAAATTTTTTTTTAACATTTCTTTCTTTTTTTTTTTTTTGAGAGTGAGCAGGGGAGGGACAGAGAGAGGGAGACACAGAATCTGAAGCAGGCTCTAGGCTCGGAGCTGTCAGCACAGAGCCCGATGTGGAGCTCAAATGAGATCATGACTTGAGCCTAAGTCAGCCGCTTAACTGACTGAGCCACCCCAGTCCCCCAAAGTAGGAAAACGATTTTTAAATGTGCCTAATGGTCTCCTTTGGGTTTTGTGATTCCTTCTTATTCAGACCTAATAGCTCTACTAGCTTCTTAAAATTCTGATTTAATATCTTGCTCCAAGTTTATAAAGGGTTAACTAGCATCTAACTTTATGAAAGTTGAAATCAGAGAAAATAAGAAAAATTGCAAAAACATCTTAATCCAGTCTGCCAAAATAATAAAAGCTTGTCTTGAAAAGTGATTAATGTGAAAAGTAGGCTTATCCGGTAGGTTGTGGAATTCCTAACCCATGTGCCTTCCACAATTGGCACAGACAATTGCCATCAACAGATGAGGTGCCACTTTCTTGATAGCATCCTTATAAAAAGTTTGACCCGCCATCAATCAACATATGTTTATCAAGAGTTAACTATGTTCAAGATTTTATTCTCAGCATCCAAAGGAATCGCAAAGATAAGTGACTTCAGTTCTTGCCCTCCAAGAGCCTACAATGTAGGGTTGGGAGGGGGTATAGGTGGAGAGGTGGACATAAAGAGAAGTAAATACATATGTTGCAAGATAAAATCAGAGATGCTATGAAGAAAGACAAGCCTTTGTGAATGTAGAAGAGGAGAGGGTCTGGTTTGGGAGCTGGGATGACCACTGGCTTCATGGAAGAAGGAGGTTGTTATTTCCAGTTGGGGAACAGGGAGAAAGAATCAATGAGGCCCGTTGAGGCCTGCCATGGAGATCCTTGAATTTAGGGTAAAAGCATTTATTCTCAATTTTGCAGTAAGTAGCGGGAAGGGCTAAAGAATTTGCAACTGGAGAATTGTGTGTTTGACAGGAAAGAAATTATTATTTAATTTTATTTAGACACCACATACTTCCAGATTAGGTTTTGTGGTCACTTATGACAAAACCATAAGACTATGCCTTAAAAAAAGAAGTGGAATGAAAAGACTAAGTCTCAGCTTACACTTCCGCAAACTGATAATGAACCAGTTTATTCTTGAGCCATCGTGGTCTTGTTTTGATTCAACACGGTGTATAAATAACTTGAATCATGGAGAGAAGTAACCAGAAGTCAAATGGCATGTCTGGGAGGGCAGCTCCCTTTAGCTAAGCACCGTGACATTTTAACCTGCCTGCCTTCATTTGGATTGCCTGGGTCCACCTCCAAGAAGAGTGCTGACATTTTAATAGTATTGTTACACAACAAGCCTCCTTTGATTTTGCTGAATTCTTCCTCTGACTCTCGCAGCTTTCCTGACACAACTGAATTCCCTGTCAGGAATTGCCCTTAAATTAAATTGCTTCCTTCACTTCTCTGTTCACTAAAGTTAAGGAAACAATGTGTTTCTAATTTCTCTTTTGGGTTCTCATTCTCCAGTCAGACTTTCTGCTCTATATTTATATATATGTATATATTTATAAATATGTATATATTTTAAATGTTTATTTACTTATTTTTGAGAGGGAGAGAGAGCACAAGTAGGGGAGGGGCAGAGAGAGAGGGAGAGAGAATCCCAAGCAGGTCATTCTACAGCCAAGTGGGCAGCCTAGCCACGGCCACGAGGGTGACAGAGACTCAGAGGTGTCTATGATGACAAAAAGAGGCAAGAGGAGCCCAGATCCATGGCAAAGGGCAGCGGGCCCTCAAATAGGCTGAGAAAGAATGCACCAGGAATTCATGGGCAGCTGAGACCAAGAAGACACCAAACCAGCCCAACCACAGCTTGGGGGTCATGGAGAGTGTTCACACACATCAGGGGCCATGACAGCCTATAAAGCCTTTCCTGTCACCCCCTCCACTCAACACCTTCCAGGAGTGGAAGTGAGGGAGGATGGAAGTCTGGAAGACTGAACGACTGAACCATGGAGGTGAAGTAACCCCAAAGACAGTATTTAAATCATTGCGTCTAAGTCTTAAACTGGTCAGACTCAATTTGGCTTCTCTTAATCACCACCCAGTGGGCAGGGGCCTCAGGAGGACCAGGCTAGACATTTTGTTTGCACATTGAGTATAGCAAGTAGATCAGAAGTCACTGCTATTGCTCCCTGGGCACTACCTAGGCTGTACTTGGCAACCTCGTCCTGTTTATTTTCCATAAACTGTGTTACACGCCTCTCCTAGAGGAGACCTAACTGTCATCTGGAATTCGGTGTGGGATGTCAGGCCTTCTTCGGTGCCGTCTTTAGGATCAGGGTAGATGCCAGGCTCTCTCCGGGTCCTTATGCTTCCCCCCTTACTAAGTTATATTTTCAACACATGGTCTCATCTTGAGGCACTGAAGCCTCTGGCTTACTCAGCACTGGGGGTTCCAGAGGGTTAGGGAAGAGGGCATAGAGCAATGCCAGGTTGTGAGGTAGTTAATCGTAGGACATAAAAACACTAAAAATCCCAAACCTAGAGGTCTGGAGACTCAGAGCTCATCTCCAACCCTCTCACTTTAAAAAAAACCAGGAAACTGAGGTTAACCCAATTAAATCAAGACTTGAGCCCATATTTGGGGGTTCTCGGTCCTTTGCAACTCTCCCCTAGGGTACGGGACAGATCATGAGTGCGGGCCTCCCAGGAGGGCCACATGGAGGAGGCCAATTCTGCTCACCTTTTACTTCCCTTCAGGCCCAGGACCTGCTTCCAGTTCCAGTTTGTTCTTTGTCTTTCTTTCTTTCTTTCTTTCTTTCTTTCTTTCTTTCTTTCTTTCTTTCTTTCTTTCTTTCTTTCTTTCTTTCTTCTTTCTTTCTTTCTTTCTTTCTTTCTTTCTTGTTTCTTTCTTTCTTTCTTCCTCTTTCTTTCTTTCTTTCTTTCTTTCTTTCTTTCTTTCTTTCTTTCTTTCTTTCTTTCTTTCTTTCTTTCTTTCTTTCTTTCTTTCTTTCTTTCTTTCTTTCATCAAAATTTAAAATGATCTTTACGGAGGCACCTGGGTGGCTCAGTCATGTAAGCATCCAACTTCAGCTCAGGTCATGATCAAACCCCATATCGGGCTCTGTGCTGACAGCTCAGAGCCTGGAGCCTGCTTTGGATTCTGTGTCTCTCTCCCATTCCCCCGTTTGCACTCTGTCTCTCTCTCTAAAATAAATAACCATTAAAAAAATTTCATTGAACTTTACAGTGTTAATTAACATTTTCCACTCTTTGGCATCTTCCTAGTCCTGTGCTCTGTATCTACCAACAACAAATCCTACTGTTTGCCTACTGATGGGCTGTAAATCAACACTTTTACAGCCTATTAAATCACACCAGATCGACTAGGTCGTTTTCACAAAGTCAGCGTTCTGGACAAACATTGCTCCTTTCTGACTACCAGCTCTATAGACAGGGAAGGGTTCTCTATGTTGAGGCTACGGACATTCTAGAGCTGACCGGAGTTAAGGCTCCAAGCTAAATTTAGCCGTCCCAGCTGGTTGTTATTCCAGCAACTAAGTGTGGGCTTGCCCAGCTGTATTTTAGGCTGAGCCCCAAATTTCCCTCTGTTTGGCTTTGTTGCGTTCTGCAGGATTTGGGTTTAGCTACCAAAAATATGAAGGGTTTCCTTGTGGGGCTTTTAAGTGAGTAAGTTCAATCAGAGAGAGTAAAAGTGAACTGTCTAGTGCTGACACAGGAATTTGTGATTTCAGGGGCCCGTCCAGCCAGTGGAGTACCTTTTCGGACCACCCAAGTTAAGACCAAGGAAGAAGGAAAGCCATGACTACAAATTTTCACAATCAAAAAGCTTACTTTTTGCATGTCAATTATACCTCAATAAACTGAATTTTTTTAAAAACAAAAAAAGGCTTACTGTTGGGGCACCTGGGTGGGTCAGTTTGTTAAGTGTCTGACTTAGGCTCAGGTCATGATTCCACAGTTCATGGGTTCGAGCACCACATCAGGCTCTGTGCTGACAGCTCAGAGCCTGGAGCCTGTTTTGGATTCTGTGCTTCCCTCTCTCTCTCTCTGCCCCTCCCCCGCTTGGGCTCTCTGTCCCCAAAATAAATACAGAAACTTAAAAAAAAGATTCACCACTAAGAAGCACTTCCCAAAATTTCAAAACCCAATGCTTACGCACAAAACAATGCTCATAGCATGATACCAGCTGTGTAGGGAAATAGGAAATATGTGTCTGTATATGCAAATAATATCTCTGGGAACATTCACAAAGGCCTGGTAATGCTGGATGCCTCTGGAGAGAAAAACTGAAAAACTAAAGGTCAGAAGGGTTGTGTTAAAATTTTTTCCTGTGTGTATGGATTACTTATAGTTTTCATGCTTTAAAAATGTATTATTTGGATAGTACATTCCTTATATTGACATGTGAAGTCCTGGCTTCATTATTCCATTGTTGCCACAGTGGTTTGTAACATAAGCACATTCCAGCTCAGAAACTCTGGGGAAGAGCAAGCAAAAGCCACAAATGTGTGAGCATGAATTTGTGAGTTCACACTGTGCACACATGTGTGCACATACACTGACACCCTTCATATTTTTCAGTGCATCGTTGCACTACTGTAGCTTGTAAAAACGGAGTACTGAATGGAAAGACTTGAAGCAAATACGCCCAAATGTTAATAGTACTTAATCTGCATGGTAAGAATATGAGTCATTACTATTTTCGTCTCTATATCTGCATGCCTTTAAAACATTTCAGGGGTGCCTGGGCGATGCAGTCGGATAAGCGTCTGACTCTTGATTTCGGCTCAGGTCGTGATCTCACAGTTCGTGAGTTCGAGCCCCTCATCAGGTTCTGTGCTGACAGAACTCCCTCTCTCTGCCCTTCCCTGCCCGCTCTCTCTCTCAAAGTAAATAAATAAATAAACTTAAAAAATAACTCAACCCAGGGGCACCTGGGTGGCTCAGTCAGGTGAGCATCTGATTCTTGATTTTGGCTCAGGTCATGATCCCAGGGTCCTGGGATTGAAGCCTACAACAGGCTCTGCACTGAGTGTGGAGCCTGCTTAAGATTCTCTCTCTCTCTCTCTCTCTCTCTCTCTCTCTCTCTCTCTCTCTCTCCCTCTGCCTCTTCCCTGCTCATTCGTGTGCACAGACACACACACTCTGTTTAAACAAATTTTTTTTTCAACCCAAAGTTTTCTCTTAAAAATAAAGCCTAACCCTGTGTCTTTAAAAAGCAGTGTCTTTTTAAAGCAGGAAGACAGTAAAGGAATCCAGAGAGCAGCAACTCACCGCATATTAATATTCAGTATAAGAAGCACCAGGATTTTCACTCATTTGACATCATTCAGGAATAACTCCTATTTGCCAACGTCTCACCCTTAGATCAGCTCATTTCAGTTCAGTAAATGCTCATGGAAGAAGTGTTTAGGGCCTGGAGTGGGCTGGGTGCTGGGGGTACCGAGACGAATGAGACCCGGCGTCGTTCTCTTCATGTGGGAGATAATTGTCCATTGCCTAAGAATTTCCTGAAGCAAGAAAACGTCTACATTGACTCTAAGCTTTAAATGAAACACTTCTCAGTCATCAGAACTGCGTGTGGCCAGGGCTTACGTTCTCCTCCTGAAGTCTTCCCAACAGGATTATTGCTTCCCCTGCCATCCTTGCTCAAAGTTAATCCAGGAAACTGAGAATGAAATTTCTGGCCGAACGAATCACAGTATCTTCTGCTTACTTCTGCATTTTAATGTCCTTGACCAGTTGTGAATTCAAGGTCAGTGTACTATCAGTAATTCACTTCAAACTGTGTCTGGAATGGGGCTATCCACCAAAAGGAGCCTGCCACACTGGCTGAGGTAAAGGATGAGGAAGAGGAGGGTGCAGGTGAGAGTGGTCCTGGTACTTAGGGAAGCGTTAGTGAGAGCCACTAAGGGAGATCCAGGCTCCAGAGAAAAGCTTCTGTGTGGTAGTGTCCCCAGTGAGGCTGCCTGGAGGCCCACAGCAACCTGACCCTGCGTCATGGCGGACTGCCGGCCTTCCCAGAGCCAGGCCGTCCCGGGAACCCTCAGACTTACTTTGGAATAGTTGGTGAAATAGAAATGTGAAAGTAGGAAGTGAAAAAATGACTCTGAGTCACTTGAGTTTGTTTCTTGGCAGCACCATAGAGACTCTTGATTCTGACCTTTTGACATACCCAACCCTGGCCAATCCTTCCACTCATTAGTTTTCTGAAAATAGGGCACCATCTATTGCTAAAGCAAATCACTTAACTGCCAGGTGCCCCAAAGCAAATCAGCACTTTCTTCTTTTTTTAATGTTTATTTTTATTTTGCGAGAGAGAGAGAGAGAGAGAGAGAGAGAAAATCGGGAAGGGGCAGAGAGAGAGAGAAAGGGAGAGAGAGAATCCCAAGCAGGCTCCAGGCTGCCAGTACAGAGCTTGATGTGGGGTTCAATTCCACAAACCCATGAGATCATGACCTGAGCTTAAATCAAGAGTCAGATGCTTAACTGACTGAGCCACCCAGGTGCCCCAGCAAATCCACACTTCCTAATCTGGCTGGCCCTGTGGTGCTGTTCAGGAGACACCTACTCAACCTATAGCTGCCCTTTCCTCGTCACTGTACATTTTTCACTATTTTTTTTCCATTTTGACACTTTCTCTCTCAAGGGGTGACCTCATCTCTTTCTTCACTAGGAGAGGGGCCCTCTACTTTGTTTTAGCTTCCTCGGTTTCCCTTCTTTGTATTCAAAAATACACTTCATCCACTTTTGCTTGTCACAGACAGACGCTAGAATGGGTTCCAATAATCCCTTCCTCCTGGTATTCAGACCCTTGTGAAATTGCCTTCCCTCTGAGTGTGGGTGGGACCTCTGACTTGTTTCTGACAGTAGAATATGGCAAAGGTGATGTTACTTCTACGATCACCGTGACTTAGCACTGTAACTTCCTTCTTGCTTGCAGATTCTCTCTATTGACTCTCCTTTGCAGGAAATAATCCACTCTATGGAGAGGCCCAGGTGGCAAGGAGCTGAGAGAAGTCTCCAGCTGACAGCCAGCAGGGAAGGGGGGGCCCTCATAGCCCACAAGAACCAGATCTTGCCAATGGTCAGGAATCTGGGAGGTGTACCCTTCCCTATTCAAGTCCCAGGCCTGCCTGACACCTCACTGAAGTCTTGTGAGAGACCCTGAAATAGAGGACCGTGCCCAGATTCCTGACGCAAGAGAAACAAGGGGATAATAAATGTGTGTTGTTTTAAGTTGCTGTGTGTGTGGGAGTTTGTTACATCACAGAAGATAATACACCCTTCCTTCCTTTCTCACAATCATACATGCCCCACACCAATTCCTCCCCTGCTCCCCAACCCATCCACATCTACCTCTGATCCTACTGTCTTCTCTCTCTCTCTCTCTCTCAATCAGGTTATTTGTCCAGCTTCTGAGTTACTTAAATCCACATCCCCACCCAGGCTATACCCGCACACCCACTGTGGAGACTAATTTACAACCCTGCTGATCATTTACATCCATGGCCCTGGACTCGGGGTACATGAGGGCTGGCCTGACACTTCCCCTTTTTCCCTAGTCCCCATGTGTTCCTCCCCTCTCAAACCCCCAACACCCCTTCTTCCATTCTACCTTTCAGCTGACGATCTTGCTTCTGACTTCTCGGAGAAAAAAGAAACAATCGGCAGAGAATACACACACTGAAACATTCCCACCACTGCTTCTGCCAACTTAACCTGCACACACCTGTCCACATGCGCTTCTCCGCATTTTGTGTCTCCCAGCTCTGGACGGAGGACTTATATAAGAGCAGCCTCGCTGTCTGCAATGGGTCCCGCTTCCTTCCCTCCATCCATGTCCGTAGCACCAACATCCCCGTTAGCTCTCCTGCATCGCCGGTTTGTCCCTCTCCAATGGATTCTTTCCATCAATATACAAACCACTATAATTTCTCCCGTCTAAAAAAAAAGAAAAGAAAAAAAGGAAGGAAATACTTCCTTGGTCTCCTATCTGTCCCCAGCTACCACTCCCTGCTTCCTCTGCAGCAAAATTCCTCCAAACAGTGGTTTAAGCCCACTGTCTGTGATTCCTCTCTTCTAATTCTCTTTTGAGCCTCCTTCAGAGTCAGCGCTCTCTACCCAGCCACCCCATTTCCCTACATTGCTCTTGTCTGGTCACTAGTGACCTCCCTGTGGCTAAGCCAGGGGACAATTCTCTGTCCTCAGCTCACCTGACCCTGTGACAGCAGGTCCTCCTCTTTGAAACAGTTTCTTCACATCTCTTGGGGACACTGCTCACCTCTGGTCCTCCTCCTCCCTCGCCGACTGCTCCCTTCCTCTCCCTTGCTGAGTGATCTTTCTGTCCCCTGCTGTCAGTGTTGGGAGCCCCAGAGCTCCGTGCCCAGACTCCCTTTCTCGCTGTACCTATTCCCCAGGTGATCTTCTCCAGGTTCACAACTTCAGTACTACCCACCCGCAGAGAACTCTCAAATGTACGCACGCAGCCTGGATCACTCCCGAGCTCTAGGCTCACATTTCCAACAGCCCACTCCACATCTCCACCCGGACGTCTCAGGGTGTCTCCAAGTCATCCTGCCTACGACACGACTCCTAACTTCCTCCTCCAAACTGCTCCTCTTCGAGTCCTGCCATCCCAGCAACCCCATCGCTCCTGTTGCTGAGGCAAGATGCCATGGAGTCATCCTGATCCCTCGCTTTCTCTCATAGGCCACATCAAGTCCATGAGTATATCGTGTTGGCTGCACTTGGGAAATACGCCCAGGATCCAATCTCTTCTCATCATTTTTGCCACCTGCCAGCTCAAGCCGTACCTCGCCTAATTCTGCAACAACTTCCTTCATGTTCGCCCAGCTCCTACCCTTGCTCTTTGTCCATCTGTTCTCAATATGGTAACTACACGGGTCAGTTTCAAACACAAGTCAGATTATGTTACCTCTCTAATCAAATTTCAGGAGCTTCCTGTATCACTTAGAATAAAAGTCAAAATTCCTTCCACAGTTTGCCAATGAGGCCATATGTGATCTGTCCACCACCCCCTCCCACCTCTCATTATCTCTCTGAACTTTTCTACCACTGACCTCCTTACTCATTCTGCTCCAGCCACTACCTCCTTGCTGTTCCTCTAAATAGAAGCATGTTTCCTCTCAAGGCCTCTGCCTTTTCTGTTCCCTCTATCTGAACTGTTCCCTAGCAGTCACAGATACCTTGCCCCTCTTAAGGTCTTATGCTCATGTGTCTTGTCTTCAGCAAGGCCTACCTTGACTTACCCTGTTGAAAATTGCAACACCCCCACCCAGTGATCCCTTTTCCCTTTCATGTTTTGTTTTTGTCTTTATCACTATAGGATAGACCCGTATTTTACTTATTTATTTTGCTATTGGTTAACGTCTGCCTCCTATCCTAAAACATAAACTGCTTGAGGGTAGAGATAATTCATGTCTTATTTACTCCTGTACCATGAGTACCTGGCCCCTAGTAGGTGCTCAATAAGTAATTTTGGAATAAATGTTGTTGTTGACAAATGTTTGGACTTGGTCTTGCTAGGACAATTGGGGGCAGAGGGACTAGAGTGAAGCCCAAAGCCCATGCTGTGCTTCCTCTCCTACACTCACATCTTCGACTAATCACCTCTAACTGGGTGAGCCCCACATCTTTATCTCTGACCTCCAAATTCATATTTTCAGTGCCCATTTAAAGTATCAATGAAGGGCACCTGGGTGGCTCAGTCAGTTGAGCGCCTGACTTCTGCTCAGGTCATGATCTCGCAGCTTGTGAGTTTGAGCCCCACATCGGGCTCGGTGCTGACAGCTCAGAGCCTGGAGCCTGCTTCAGATTCTATGTCTCCCTCTCTCCCTGCCCCTCGCCCACTCATGCTCTGTCTCTTTCTCTCTCTCAAAAATAACTAAACATCAAAAAAATTTTAAGTATCAATGAAAAACTCAGAAGGCCCATATTCTGAATTTGTACTCCATGGAGTACTCTCTCTGGATTTCTTATCTCGGAAATAGTGCCTCATTACTTGTCAATCACCCTGGTATCCGGATGAGAAACTGATCAATTACACTTATGTAAACAGGCGAGTACCTATCCTGGGCCATCCAGTAGGCCAGAGCCTAGTACCACGGGCAATGCGCACAGTTGCTTCCTTCGAGGAGCTAAGTTCGATGAATAATCATTGTGATAGAGATGCTATTGGGTACAGGACGCTATTGCTCATGTTTCCAAAGTGGAAATATCCATTTTTCATGATTATCAAGATATTACATGTTCAAAAAAAATAGTGTATGTTTATTATAAACAACTTGATTAAATAAATGCAATAGAAACTATAAGTCACCTATAATCTCACATTCAAGAGAAAACTGTTGTTAATGAGTTGATGTATATTCCTTCAGACACATTTCTGTGCATATTTAAAGATAACTAACACTGAATTCTTCTTATGGACTAGACACCATACAATGTGCTTTAAAATGAACTCAGTTTAACCTCACAATGATCCTCCAAGGTAGGTACTATTTTCATCTCCATTTTATAAGGAAGCTGAGGTTTAAAAAGGTCAAATAAGATCCCATAGGTTGTTAGGTATCTAGCAGTCAATACAGGCTGTTATACCATGGTAACGGCATCTTCGCTATCTCAGTGGCTGACATTAACAAAGGTGTGTTTCTTGCTCATGCTCATGAACCGTATCAATCATGGCTCTGTCCCATGTTGTCTTCATTCCAGGACACAGGCTGATTGATGCCCAAAGGGCACCTTCTATTGGAAGCTTAGCCAATCGTTGGAATACAAAGAAAAGGGAGCAGAATAGAAGCAAATGATGGCTCTTAAAGTGTCTACTCCCAAGGGCATAGCTCACCTCGCCTCTGATTTCATTAGCCAAAGCAGGTCACATGACCAGCCTGATATGAATGAATGGAAAGAAAGAACCTTCCCCCCAGGGAAAGACAGTAAATATTTTCAATAATAATACAACTCACTGAAAGTATGGAGCTTACTTTTTAACCCAGTCTGCCTTTGGAGCTTAAAAGCTCCACTATTATGCATAGATATATATATTTTTTAACTCTAAAAGTAAGAATTCTACACACATTGCTCAGTAACCTCCTTTGAAATGTAGTCTATATCAGAGAGCGTGCTCTACGTGTTGATATAGACTTAGAGTATCCTTTTTTTAAGGCAGTAGATTTTCATATGAGAAATCTTCCTTTCTGCCTGTTGAAACTCTTTATCTCTTTGGTCCAACTTAGAGACCTGAGTTCCACAGTGAGTCACTGACTCTTTAGGACTCTTGTTGCATTTGGTTTATGCTTCACTTTCGTCATGTACGTGCCTTGTCTTACAGTTATTTGTATACGTGTCTGTTTCCTTCGCTAGATTTTGAGCACCTTGAAGCAGGAATTGCGTCGATCTAGAGATAAAGATTTTTATCTTCCTGTGCCTGGGCATGCTTGACAGAGATGAGATACTGTCTGTTGATTTTGCAATATTGTATACTCCTTGCTGTCTCTGTCACTTCATTACCTAAACTGGTTCTTTTGTATCATTTAAATTTAGTGACCCCTAAGGAATTCATGCAGAAGTTGTTGGCTAAAGGGGTCCTTGGATAGTTCTGCCTTCCACGCTTGCTAAAATTACAGAAGCAATAACAACACTAAGGGGAACAAAATGGTAAATAGATATTAATACCTCCCTTCTCACTCTTAAAAAAAGAATAGTGCTGGAGAAACAAAACATAATAATTTCTCTAAACTCATATCATCATCAAGTTTTCCCATCTCCTCTCTGCAGCAAAAGTTACCAGATGAAGAGTAGTAGCTCATCTTTAAGAATAGAGATGTTGGGGGTGAAGGGGGGGGTGCGTGGGTGGCTTAGTTGGTTAAGTGTCCAGTTTTGGCTCAGGTTATGATCTCACGGTTTGTGGGTTTGAGCCCTGCATCTGGTTCTGTGCTGACAGCTCGGAGCCTGGAGCCTGCTTCAGATTCTGTGTCTCCCTCTCTCTCTGCTCCTTCCCCATGCTTTCTCTCTCTCTCTCCCTCTCAAAAACAAATAAAACATTAAAAAAAATAAGAACCGAGATGTGGGAACAGTGCTGGAGGAGGAAGCATGGAATAGAGTGAAGAGCCAGGAGCACTTGCTAATTACCTAAGAGAGGGTCTCGCGTATGTACTCGAACACGCACAACCCTCTCAGGGTTGAAAAGCTCACATTCTTGTATCCAGAATGTTTGTTTATCAAGAGTGGCAAATAAAAACGGATTCCTAATCTGCCAGGAATCACAACCAGGAGCACCCGACTTTGAAGGAAAGCCCTTCTCTGACAAAAGGTCACGGCCATCTGGAAGAAGCGCTCAGTGCTCGGTGCCACCCTCCTAAGCAGGCAGAGGGTAGGTTCCAGAACACTGGGGCGGGTTTGCCCAGAAACAGACAAGACGTCTTGCTGCTGTTAACCTGTGATTAACAGTAACCACCATGTCCTCTCCACCCCATTCTTTTCAAGCTCCTGTGTAAGTGGCACTGTCCCGCCTCTCCCAGAGGGCCCCTAAGGGCAAAGGCTGCATCCCCATCCGTTTTTGTCCCCAAGCCAGCTTTGTCTACAGCAGGTGCTTTGGCAAAGCAGGTGTTAGCAGAGCCCCAAACAAACAAACCAGGCACCATTTTTCAAAGTGTGATGTGTATACAGGTGGACGATAGAGTCCTCATAGGTAAGAAGGTGCTCTCGGGGACCTCGCTCTCCTGCCTCTCGGCCTGCCCCCTGCCTCAGCCCTTCAGGGGCATGGCCAGATTTCCGCTCTCAGCCCGCAGTCCAATGAGGCTCCTGTTGTGGGGACTCGGGCTGGGGTGTGAAACCAGCTCCCTGCCTGGCCCCGGGGGACCGTTATCTCCACTCGCACGCTGCTTCCCGTCACATATCCTGTGCCAACGCTGTGTCAAGCCCATCTTACATTTTTCAAAATGTCTTTAGCATCATTTCCTGAGCCCGAACATTTGCTCGTGCTGCAAAACAACGGCCAAGCGGACAACTCTTTTTTGCAAGTTTCACATGAGGTTATTGGGACCACAGACTTCCAGAAGCAGGAGCAAACGCTTTTCTCTTATCAGAGTGAACGTCGCCCCGTTTTCCTGTGAAACCGAAGCAATTTGCAGACCAGAGCGGGTTTGCCAGTTTTTATCTAAGTGGAGACCTGCTCTTCCAGTTGACGAAAAATCATGAATTAAACCCTCCCCATATAATTTAGGGTTGGATTATTTTGTGCAGCCATTCCTCCTTCCTGGAGGCTGAAGGAGGCAGCATGTCGAGCTAGGAGTTTGGCTCAGTGCACAGGTGGCAGGGTGCCTTCGCTTCTGCTTAGCCTCAGCACAGCTCTCTGTAAACCATGCAGCCTGATGAAATGTCTCCTTTCCCCTACCCTTTCTCCTAAGGCCTTCAGCTCGATTTAATTATATCATCCCATTTGGGTGTAAATAGCTAACAGTGCCACATTCTCCTGGACACAAGTAGAGGCATTGGCCACCTCCCCAACTGGCCTCTAGCTACTGAAATGCAGGAGGTAGAGCTTTGGGGCCAACGGCTGTCATGGCTCAGCTGCTGCTAGAGTCCAGTGGGTTTTCTGTCACTAAGAGAAGGAAAAACATAAAGGCACAAGAGGTCTGTCCGTGCATTGCCGATACTTCCATGCCTGGACGGTGAACTCTGTTGTGCTAATCTTACTATATCCCAGATATAAAGGGAAAAGATCATGCATGTCCTTTGTTCCCTCCTGCTGAACTGCAAGCAGATAATAAAATCAAACTTGGTAGTTAATGGATAGAATAATTTCAGCTCGAAGGAAAAAGAAAGAAATAAAAGATGGGTAGGAAATTTCTGGAAACTACAGCCTTTTTCTTTTCATTTTAAGGATCAGTTAGCTACCTCCTTGGGATAGTAAGACACTGCATAAATATCAAACTGAGTTTAACTTCACTGTGCTCAACAACAAACACTTTAAATTATTTTAGTGTTTTTTTTTAAGTACTGAATTATGAGCAAAGCAGTTCGCTAGGCTATCATCATCTTCAATAAGAATCCTTGCACAGAAAAAGGCTATAAGAGAAAACTGATTGAAGAAGGTAAGAGTGAGACTAATGTAACCCACTGGAATCATATCATTCTAGAATTTTAATTAAGTAAATTTAAAAGCACTGGAGTGCCATCTACACAAATAATAGGCTGAAAGTTATCAGGCTGTGTTTAATAGAGCAGTCATCCTTCAAAAGAAAACTGGAAAACCTTAACCTTACCCACGCAACCTGCCAGTAAAATGAACATGATGGAGCAAGGGATGGGGACAGACAGAACCCTCAGCTTCCTCTTCAGAAAAGTATTATCAAAATCTTTGCAGAAGAAATGAGTTCTGCCATCAAGTATAATGGATATCACACACACACCTTTCCATGAGATTAAGCCACAATCAATTTAAAAGATAAGAATAAAATTGAAAGCTCATTCTGTTTTATAAGGAATAAAACTAATTCCCATAGAGTCACTTACTGGTATGGCTGGATTCTGGGGGTGGACTCTGTGTGGCTCAAGTAGTCACTTTTTAGTTAATTCAGGTCCCTTTCCAGCCTCACACATTGTCAGTGTACTCCCACTGAGCAGGGCCAAGCACACCAAAGAATTATATTAAGGAACACACAGGTGATGATTTAGAAAAAATAATCTACTTTGGACATCACTGAGGCCACATTTTCCTTGTTGAGATGAAATAATGCTGGGTAGAGTGTTAATCACATTAATCTTTGCATTGTCTTATATGTTTAAACTACTTTACAGGTCTTGAAGTATACCTACCATGGATCCAATAATTCTACTTATAGTAATGTATTCTATAGATATGCTTACCTATAGGCATTGTCTGAAATAAGGAAAGATTGCAAGGAACCTAAAAGTTTTTTTAAATGAATTGGTATGGGGGCGCCTGGTTGGTTCAGTCAGTTAAGCGTCTGACTCTTGATCTCAGCTCAGGTCGTAATCTCAGGGTCGTGAGTTCAAGCCTCTCATTGGGCTCTGTGTTGGGCTCGAAGCCTACTTAAAAAAAAATGGGTATGGATGCTGTGTTACAGCCATACAAGGGAAAACAATGCTCCTCATCAAAAGAACGAGGCGATACTGACTGTATGACAGGGAATCATACCAACAACCATTATTAAGAAGACAAAAGTGAGGAGAAGAGCATACAAAATACTGCCATGTATATTTTGTTGTTGTTACAAAAGATTCTAAATGCATGCAGGGAATATATCTGAAAGGCTATTCCCCGTCCCTACCTCCCCTCCCCCCCCCCAAATAAATAGCTGTGGCCTTCAGGGAGGTGTTGGGTGTCTGGGAGACAGGAATGTGAGAGGAACTTGCTTTAATATCATAACCATGGTTATTTTTTTTCCAGTTTAAGTCAGCTTCGTTGAGATACATTGGATGAGTTTTTACAAATTAATGTTATGCTCTTTTGTACTCTTTGATTTTGTGCATGTATTACAAAAAATAACTTTAAGGAAAAACATCTGAGCTAAGTTCTCCAGAAGTTCTATGGAATAAAATATTTACATAAGATACCTTCTTTGGTCTGTGAACTAGTAGCAGAAGGGGGCCACTTTGGGAGAATCAGTTATTCTGATCTTATAGGTAAGTGTCCCACATGGTAGTAAATCATGCGAGAAAGAGTGGAGGCCCTGACAGTGGGGAAGTGGTTGGGGGGTTAGGGAGGTGACGAGGAGAAGCCAGAGGACTGCTCTTACTTCTAAGAGCCAAAAGTACCTCCTCTTGTGTTATGGTCTGGATGGTTGTGTTTCCCAAACACGTTATGTTGAAGCCTTAATCCCTGATGTGATGGTATTGAGAGGTGGGACCTTGGGGAGGTGATAATTTTTAGATGAGGTCACAAGGCTGGAGCCCCATAATGGGATTACTAACCTTATGTGAAGAAGGAAAGACACCAGAGCTTTCTCTCCATCCTATGTGAGGACACAGCAGGAAGGTGGCTGTCTACGAACACAGAGAGGGCTCTACCAGAACCCAACCACGCTGGTGTCCTGATCTCGGACTTGGAGCCTCCAGATCTGTGAGAAATAAATTTCTTTTTTTTTTAAATATATTTTATTGTCAAGTTAGCTAACATACAGTGTAAACAATGTGTTCTTGGCTTCGGGAATAGATTCCCATGATTCATTGCTTACATACAACACCCAGCGCTCATCCCGGCAAATGCCCTCCTCAATGCCCATCGCCCATTTTCCTCTCCCCACCACCATCAACACTCAGTTTGTTCTCTGTATTTAAGAGGCTCTTATGGTTTGCCTCTCCCTCTGTTTGAAACAGAAAAATAAATTTCTGTTTAAACACGTCCATGGTATTTTGTTATAGTGGCCCCAATTGATGAAATACAAACTAGAACAGAGGATGAGAACAGAGATCATTTTTTTTATAATCACTGTATCAAAATTTAAAGAGGTCTTTTTGGGGGCGCCTGGGTGGCTCAGTTGGTTAACCATCTGACTTCAGCTCAGGTCATGATCTTGCGGTTCACAAGTTTGAGCCCCACATTGGACTCTGTACTGACAGTTCAGAGCCTGAAGCCTGCTTCAGATTCTGTGTCTCTGTCTCTCTCTGCCCCTTCCCCACTTGTGCTCTCTCTCTCTCTCTCTCTCAAAACCAAATAAACATTAAAATAATTTTTTTAATAAAGAGGTCTTTTTTAAAATGCTCCCTCATGGCCCAATGTTTCCAGATCCTTCTAAAGATACATGCAAATTAGTCTGTGTCCTAAAACCAATTTAATGTTCTTTGTTTTTTTTAATCTTTTCTTTAAGTTTATTTATTTATTTTGAGAGAGAGAGAGCACAAGTGGAGGAGGAGCAGAGGGAGAGGGAGAGAGAGAGAGAGAGAGAGAGAGAGAATCCCAAGTAGGCTCTACACTCTATACTGAGCCCAACATGGGGCTTGATCTCACAGCCATAAGATCATGACCTGAGCCAAAATCAGGTCAGATGCTTAACTGACTGAGCCATCCATGTGCCCCCAATTTAATGTTCTTGTTGTACTTTCTGTCAGCTTAGGAGGTAGAATTCCATTTCACCTCAAGTGGTTTGAAATTTATAATACCAGCTTGGTCAGGATACTTTGGCCTCTACGCTATCAAGAAGGCCCTATGAAGTCCAAACAACAAAGGAGGGAGGACTCTGGCAGAGTCAAGGCAATGGGGCTGGGAAGGTCACAGAGCATAGACATGGTACATTAATACAACCAGAGAGAGGCAAGGCTAGAGACCAAACCTGCATGAGAAAGACACTGGAGACGTTAAAATGGTCCTGCCTGAGCTACCTAAAACACTATCAGCTTGTGACCAAACACTGTCCTGTCATTCTCTAGTTGTTTCACATTTATGCAGCCTGTCTCCTGATCTACAATGCAAGCTTCCCAAATGAAAAGGATTTTTTTCTCCTCCTTCTCCTCCTCCTCTTTCTTATCTTTTTATCCATATACATTCAGCAAACATGAAGAAAGGAAAAGGAAAGAAGCAGGGAGAGAGGAAGGGAAGGGAAGGGAAGGGAAGAAAGGAAGAAAGGACGGAAGGAAAAAAGAAAGGAAGGAAGGAAGGAGGGAGGGAGGGAGAAGAACTATTGCCTATGTGTCAGTGGAGTTGTTAAGTATAAGGTAAGTACAAAATTGAAATTAAGCCGAGCTAAAATTTCTGAATTTCAGCTTTTGGAACAATGTATCTAGAGGTATTACACACTAGACTGATAGGTAGAAGCATGGAGATGTCTTCAGGAATCACTGAATACGGAGAGGCCAGCCCTCTGCACTGTTGAGTCTCCCCGCATCCACACGAAAGAGGTAAGACAAATTTTCTGGTGGATCCAGCAACCTTGAGCACTTAACTTAAAGCACTTGACTTGAGTGCTTCATTTTCCTCATCTATAGAAGTGGGCTAATAATAGTACCTCCCTCGGGGAGTTACTATGAAGGCTAAACATAATATATATTATATCATATAGATATGTATCAATGTGTATATGTTTAGCATAATATCAGATACATGGAGACCATATGATAAGTATTAACTCTTATGATTATTAATATTACTTAATTATTTAAAATTTCCCCACCTTAAATTGCTTAGTCATATTAACAATGGGATCACTCTTTTGCCAATGGTTCAAGCATTCTCTGGGCTCCAGGTAACAATGATATGTACCACAATAGTGGGTTACAGATAACAGGCTCATTGATCTTATTTAATAAAGATGGGATTTATTCTACATTCCGGTGGCTGTACAATCAAGAATCCCACCCATGAAAAGACCTGAATACACTATACATATCGGGATGTTAGTCACTAAAATGTACTAACGGGAAAAATCCCATTTCCTGTCATAATTATCACTAGAGAAAGAATTCACGGGAGCAGCCTAGTAAAGGCAATATCTCCCATCAAACCCTAAGGAGGAAGCAGCCTCAGCTTTTGGAGACACTGAGTGCCCCCACCAAAGGCAGAGTGATTCCTGCATCAATATATTATATTCTTCCAATGGATTCATCTATCTAATGTGAATTCAATTTAGAGGATGCTGCCAGACAGAATTAAATATATTAGTTTGAAAAATTACAAAGAAAGCGTGTTTATAGCAGTTCCATTTTGATGGAATCAATTTTCTAAGCGTTTATCTTTTAGTAGTCCTAGAGGTCTTGCTTATAGGCTGTGCCTCCCAGATAGACTTTGCATGACACCATCTGCTGCAGGAAAGGACCCCACAGTGTTTTATTCTGGGCCTTCAATAACTATCCAAGGGGACTGCTACAGGAGAAAAGTGCGTGAAATATCACTTACCACAGACATTCCCACAAGCAATTATTCTACCCCTCACCTAGATTAATTATTAATCTGTATATTTTAGGGAGATCAGAGTTACAGCAAACGGGTTATGATGGGACATGACTAATGAGATGATTTCAAATACTAAATGGGGATAACCCACATAATGGCACCAGTTCTGATTAAGATTCTCTTGCAAGAAATAATAATAACCCTTTATGAGGCACTCGCCATTAGCCAGACTTTGCACAAGGCACTTTGTACATACCTTACCATTGGTTTCTCATGTTGATGCTGATGGGTTCACTTTACAGATGATGTAATTAAGATGCAGAGAGACTCAGTGAGGTTAAAATAAATTGTGCAAGTCCCATAACTGGTTAATGGCAAAATAGGCATTGAAACCCAAGTGCAGCTGACCCCAACGTGTGTGTATTTATGCTCTTAAGCATTCTACTGATCTATCAGATTCAACAGCTAAAAGTATAAAACATGTGGTCTTTTCCCCCAACCAATTTTAGAGATATTCTCCTGGCATAGATCCGATAATTAAAAAATGTTTATGTTAAAAAAATTATAGCCACTGTAGGACCATTCTCTATTTTTAAAAGGTATAATTGGAGAAGGTATAGTGTCGTTAGGGGATTTTCCCTTGTGGATGAAATTTTACTTCTCCTTTTCAGATTTAATATTCTTCTTGAGGAGAGTTAACCCCCCTACTTTGTATTAAGTTAAAAAATCACAAGAAAGAACTAGAATATTCAAAGTACAATTCAGAATGAGATTTTTTAATGATAAAAACAAAGGCAATGAGAGAATAAAATGGGAAAGTATAATATTTACAGGGGTGTTAGAAAGAGTCTAGAGAGAATACAACATTCAAATGGTAGTAGCTGAGAATAATAACTAATAAGAAAAAATCCTCGGATTGAAAAAGCATAACAAATATTGAGTAGAATAAATAAAATAAACCTTCCTGGGGTGCCTAGGGGGCTCAGTTGGTTAAGTGTTTTGTTTTGGCACTTGTGCTGGCTCAGATCATGATCTCAGTTTGTGAGTTCAAGCCCTGCATTGGGCTCTGTGCTGGCAGTGTGGAGCCTGCTTGGGATTCTCTCCCTCTCTCTCTCTCTCTCTCTCTCTCTTTCTCACTCTCTTTCTTTCTGCCCCTTCCCCACTTGTTCTCTCTCTGTGTCTCAAAATAAATAAACATTAAAGAAAATTAAAAAAAAATAAACCTTACTTAGGTATAGCTGTTGAAACCATGGAACCTCAAAAATAAACCTTAGAACTCTGTGCTGACAGCACAAGAACCTGCTTGGGATTCTCTCTCTCCCTCTCTCTCTGCCCCTCTCCTGCTGGTTCGCTCACACTCTCTCCCTCAAATAAGTAAATAAACTTTAAAAATTAAAACAAAAAGCCTTAGAAAAATGTAAAAAAAAAAAAGCTTATAAAAAAGGCACATTGTCTGCAAATGAACAGTAATTAGTTGGAGAGTTAACATTTCAGCAGCAAAAACTGAGGCCAGAATAAAATAGGAAAATATCTTAAGAACTGCTGACCTAGAATTCTATACCCACTTAAATTTTCATTCAAGAATGAAGATGAAGTAAAGACATTTTCTTTTTATTTATTTATTTACTTATTTATTTTATTAAAAAATTTTTTTAAACATTTATTCATTTTTGAGAGAAGGAGAGAGACAGCTCATGAGCAGGAGAGGGGCACAGAGAGAGGGAGACACAGAATCCAAAGCAGGCTCCAGGCTCTGAGCTGTCAGCACAGAGCCCAACACAGGGCTTGAACCCACGAGACCTTAGCCAAAGTCAGATGCTTAACTGATTGAGCCACTCAGGCACCCAAATATAAAGACCTTTTCAAACTGGGACTAAGAGCATTTTCCAATCAGAGATTCTATATCAAAGAACTACATAAGTATATACTTTGGGGAATAGGAAAAATGAACCCATGAAAAAAGGATTTAATAAGCAATAAATTATCAGTAAACAATGCAAAAATAAAATTAAGAAAACAATTCTGTTTATACTAGTATCAAAAAGAATAATAAAAAAGAATAAAATACTTAGGAATAAATTTAATAAAAGTATAAAAAAGTATAAAAGTACACTTGTACTGTGAAAGCTAAAAAACATTTTGAAAGGAAATTAAGGAATTCCTAGATAAATGGAAAGACATCCCATGTTCATGGATTGAAAGAGTTACTATTGTCAAGATGGCAATACTCATGCATTCACCAAAAGATTCAATACAATGTTATCAAAATCCCACCTGAATTTTTGTGCAGAAATTAAGTTGATATTAAAATTCATATTTAAGTACAAGAGACTCAGAAATGCACTCTGAACAAAAAGAACACAGCTGGGAAACTCATATACTTCTGGGTTTTAAAACTTATTACAAAGTTACAGTAATGAATATAATGTGATACTGGATTAAGAATAGACATACAGATCAATGGAACAGCCCAAAAATGAACCTTATAGTTACGGCCAATTGATTTTCAACAAGGGTCCAAAATATTCAATGAAGAAAGAATAATCTGTTTCAACAAATGGTACTGGATAACTGGATAACCACATGTAAAAGAATGAATTTGTACTTCTTCCTTACTCTATACACAAAAATTAACTCAAAATTAATCATAGATGCAAGTGTAAGAGCTAAAACTATAAAATCCCTAGAAGAAACATAGGGATATATTTTCATGACCTTGGGTTAGGCAAACCATTCTTAGATATGATACCAAAAGCACAAGCAACAAAAGAAAAATATGTGAATTGGGTTTCATCAAAATTAAAAACTACTTTTCTTCAAAGAACACCATTAAGGTAATGAAAAAACCCCACAGAATGGAAAAAAATATTTGTAAATCATCTATTAGATAAGTGGTTTGTATCTAAAGCATACAAAAAGTCTTACAACTCAACCATAGGAAAACAAATAACCCAATTTAAAAATGGGCAATGGATCTGAATTCCAAAGAAAAATACACAAACAGCTAATAAATGCATGAAAAGACACCATCATTAGTCATTAGGGAAATACAAATCAAAACAGCAATGAGATACTATTTTACACAAACTGAGAAAAGTTATAATAAAAAGACAGATAGTAACAAGTGTCGGTAAAGATATGGAGAAATTAGAACTCTCATACATTGCTGGTGAGAATGTAAAATAATACAGCCTGGCAGTTTGTCAAGAGACTAAACTGAAGGTTACCATTTGACCCAGTAATTCCACTTTTAGATATATATATCCAAGGGAAATTAAAATACCTGTCCACACAAAAACTTGTACACATGCTCATAGCTGCATTATTTATAGTAGCTAAAAAGTGAAAACCACCCAAATGTCCACCAATTGATGGATGCATGCATAGAAGTTGGTATATCTAAACATTATTATTCAGCCATAAAAAGTAATGAAGCACTAATACATTGTATAACATGGATGAACCTTAAAGATATTATGGTAAACTAAAGAAGCCAGACACAAAAGACCATGTATTTTATAATTTCATTTCTGTGAATGTTTAGAATAGACAAATCGTGGATCTAGAAAGCGGATTAGCGGGTACCTAGGGCTGGGAAGGTTGGAGGAACATGGGGAGTGACTGCTGATGGATATGAGGTCTCTCGTTGGGGTCATAAAATATTCTCAAGTTGATTCTGCTGGTAGGTGCACTTCTCTGTGAATACACTAAAAACCATTGGGTTGTAAACTTTAAATGGGTGAATTGTATAGAGTATGGACCTTCAAACAACATGGATTTGAACTGCATGGGTACACTTATGGATTTTTAAATATAAATATAGGATAGTACTGTAAGTGTATTTTCTCTTCCTTAGGATTTTCTTAATAATATTTTCTTTTCTCTAGCTTACTTCATCATAAGAATACAGTAAATAATACAACATGCACAATATGTGTTAATTGACTATGTTATTGGTAAGTCTTCTAGGCAACAGTAGGCCATTAGTAGTTAAGTTTTGGACAGTCAAAAATTATGTGTGAGTTTTCAAGCGTGTGAGGGGTTGGTGTCCCTAACCCCTGTGTTGTTCAAGAGTCAACTTATAGTTCAGTAAAGATGATTTTTAAAAAACAATAGAGAGTAAAGAAATGGGTATATAGTTAAATCTAAACAAGCATCAAATATATAAAATAGTAATAAAGGCACTAACAGAAGTTATTCAAAAAGATGGAACTAAAATACTGAAACAATAATATATGAGAACAGATGAAGAAGGATTAGAGATAAAGCATCCCAAGGTCCTTAATTTGTTTAAAAGGAAAGCAAGGCCAATGATCAACCCATAACACTGTAGAACACTATGCTTGCTAAACTTAAAAGTAAATAGGAAAAAATAGCGATAGAATCACTTGAAGGAAAAAAAATGATCAGTACTAGAGCAGAAAAGGAGAAAAAAGAACAACATGGTGAGCAGAAGGCACACAGAAAAGAATAAATCCATCACAGTATGTAGTCACAATAAATAAATGGACTAAACATGCCAGCAAAGGGACTGAAACTCCAATTTAATTTAAATAAATCCAGCTGTATGAAAAAGGTTTTTAAAATAAATGTATATTTATTTATTTTGAGAGAGAGAGAAGCGTAGGGAGAGAAAATGAGCAGGGGAGGAGCAGAGAGAGAGGAAGAGAGAGAGAATCCTAAGCAGGCTCTGTGCTGTAGCTCGCTCTCAAGAACCATGAGATCATGATGACCTCAGCCAAAACCAGGAGTCAGACACTTAACCAACTGAGCTACCCAGCTGCCCCTGTACTAGGTTTTTAAAAATTGCATTTTCTAACCATCTCTTCCAGGTAATTAGGATGAAATTGCATTTGAATATTTTTCCTTGTCTTGTTCCTGACTTTAAATGGGATGCTCTTAGCACCTCACCATTAAGAACAATATTTGTTTACGGTTTTGGTAGATAATCTTTTTTCAGGTTAAGGAGCTTTCCTTCAATTCTGAGTTCACTGAGAGAAATTATATTCAGAATGCTGAGACAAAATAACTGCCAACTTAGAATTCTATACAGTTAAACTGTCACTCGAGAATGAGGCTGAAGTCAAAAGAATTCAACACTATAAAAGAACTAGACAGGTACCTAGATGTAAATATAACAAAAGATGTGAAAACTTTTATGGAGAAAACTAGAAAAGCTTATTGAGAGACATAACGGATAACCTGAATAAACGGAGATAGGACATGCTCATGTATGGGAAGACAAGAGCTTCACAGCAAGCGTTCTCCTAGATTTACACTATAAATTTAATAAATTCTATTAAAAATCCCTGGGGAGTTTTTTTTTCACTAACCTGGAGAAGCAGACCATAAAAGTCACACAGAAGACTGAAGACCCAAGAATAGACAAAACAATTTTGAAACAGAGAAAGGATTCACCCTAACAAATATCAAGCCTCATCGTAAATTAATAGTAATTAAAAATACTCTAGTATCAGTATCTGAATAAACAGATCAACAGGGCAGAATTTCTGGAAAATCCAGAAACATTACCATATAAATAGGAACTTGGAAGATGACAGAGGTGACATTACAATCAGCAGGGAAGGCTGACTAATATTAGTGGCATGGAGACTATTTGTTAACAATATTCTCAAGGGGAAAAATCATATTCACACCTCACGTCATGCACAAAAATAAATTTCAGATATGTTAAGGGGAAGTCGTAAATATTTAGATAAAATGTAGGAAAATATATATGACATCCTAGAAGGGCAAAAAGCAAAAATCATGGAAAAGTGATAAATTGAACTATATAATTTTTAAAAACCTCTCAGTGACAATCGACAACAATCCCAAGGTAAAAAGGTAGGCACTTAGAGAAGATACCTGCCACCTCCATTTCCAACCAAAGGTAAGAACCCAAAATCCTAAAAATAAGCAAGAAGAAGAGAAATAATGAAACACCACAAAGGCAAAGGAGATGAAGAAGCGATTAGCAGAGGACATTTAATGGTGAAGAGACACATGAAAATGTGCTCGACTTCGCTAGCAGTCGAGGAGACGAATCGATATTATTTCACAACCACTAGGGTGGGGGGAAATGTTTAACACTGATATTACCAACAATACCGGTTGGTGAGAACAGAGAAATAAAAACTTTCATCTGCTGCTAGTGGGAGTGTAAAATTATATAGCCGCTGTAGAGAGGAATCTGGCAATGCCTGGTAAAGTTAATGGATAACCTCTGAACAATGACTCCACTTTTATGGATCTAGAAGTTCCTGAGAGATACATGGACCCAAGGAGATACAAACAAAAGAACATTCTTTTCAGCACTCCATGCAAGAGCTAAAGAAGTGGAAACAAGCTACCTGGGTAAAATGGGGGAATAAAATGTGCATTATTTATATAATGCCATACTGCACGGCAGCTAATATGAGTGTACTAGTTCTATGTCACTTGCATGGATAAACCCAAAATACATAATGATAAGCTAAAAAGATGCAAGGTGAGTATTTGTATGTGATATCATTTATATAAAAATTAAAATAAGTAAAAATAATAGTACATACTATTTACAAATACATTAAAGATACCAAACTCTTGCTGGTTATTATTCACACCTCTGAGGTGGAGAGAGAAGAGCCTCCTAATCCAGGTGTCCTGATACTACAACACCTAGAGAGGTCCTTGAGTTTACACAGAAAAGATAAAAGGATTTTTTTTAGAACTGAGCCACTAATGAGCACTATTTATGTGCTTATGTACAAAGAACCCTAAAGACATTTGGTGGGTTCTAGTAGCACTGGCTGGTTCCTCTTCACTGAGGAATCAGGGATAATAACCCTCAATCAGCAGGGCTAAGAGAATGGCTCTGGCCTAGCTCCCGTCTTCTCCTGCAGATTCCAGGTTGTTCTCTGACACCCAGCCTGGTTTGCACTGGGAAATCTCCTATCTGTGTTTTCTTAGACATCCACCAGAAGTACAGCCTGACACTCCAAGTTTGACCTGCTGACTTCTATAGAAGATTCTACAGCTTAGCTCTACCTCTGACCCATACCCAGGGCCTGTACTTGAGCTTTTCAGGGGGGTGCTGCTTTCCTGGGTGGGCCAACCTTTCTTCTAGGAGCTGCAACGATCGGCAGAGGGCCTTTAAACTCCCTTTGGCTTGGAGTTACAGAGTCGTGATCCTTCCTGAGTTCCTCCCTTAAACATGTGCACGCACGTACTTTCATATTCACACAAACACATCTATATACATATACACACCCACACACAAACTTGCATGTACAAAGAAACACACACGTACACACCTACACCACTCCTTTCTCTGCATCAGGAGTTGGGCTTGCTTAATCACTCAAAATCCAATCTTGTGTACGTACTGTGTTGCAGATCTGATTTTATAATGGAACACAATGGGAATAATAGAATTTACTATTCGCAAACGCATAGATCTCAAATATCAATGATACCATTGAAACCATTACGACACAATAGACCCTTCCTCTTGCACCACCTCAAATCCTGTGGATTTTCTTTTTCACTTTGGGAGCAGACTTGATTCAATTATAGTCTTCAGTTCTTACCCCATTTACCGTCACCATTATGTGAGGCCCCTCTCTAGTTCTGTTTTACTTTGTTTTTCCCCTTTGTGCCTGATTCCGCTCTTCCGTCCCTGCCGTCCCTCGCGTGCATCCTCTGTAATGTGTTTGACGTCTGCCGGATCGTTATTTATCCTATTGCTGGTCTACTAGGACGGCTGAGCAAGATCGTGTTTATCCCTGATTCAGTACTCTGATTCATTTATATTAAGCAGCCGTAAAATTTTAGGTGTTGTGCTGGAGTGGCATTTGCTGGGGCACCTAGCAGCCAAATGATGTGAACGTCTGCTCAATTTGATGGTGGGTCCAGAGGTGTCTGTTCTATTATTTTCTTTCTACACAGAACTCAACTCACAAGATCATACCCTTGCAGGAAAAGAATCTTCCTTAACTCGGGAAAATGCGCATTTGTCACGAATGAGTGTTTTTGTCTGCGGCCAGGGCGCTAACTGTGCCGCGAAGAAGACCCCCTTCTACCGGGAGACAGCTGCTGGCCGAACCCCACGTGCGGGCTGCTCCGGAACCTGGCCCATAGGTGGCAGTCTCCCTTCATCGTTCCTGGACCGCAGACCTCAGAAGGCGGACTGCCAACTAGGTTCCCTTTGCTCTTTTCTTCCTGTTTCCTAATATTTAATGTCCCACCCCCCCCCACCCCAACCACCACCAACCTCCCCTCCTCCCCACAGCGGGTAGAGCCCACAGTAGGGGAGTGCAGCAGTGAAAAAAGAAACTTCGCCTGGATCCCGCCAAAGACAGAAGGGCCCCGTGGCGCCCTCCTCTTTGGGACTGTTTTAGAACTGCAGTGAAGCCCTCCTACAGAATTGCTCTGTAAGTGGCAAGGAGTGTCTTTCACCCGAAACAGAAAATAAAGCCTTCTCAGAATGTCCTAATTTTTAAAAAGCAATCATGCCAATACAAGTCTTTATCTTCCCTGTTTTGTCTTGTCCCTTACCTCTCTGCCAACACACACCCACAGACTTGGGATTAATCTTTGTGAATGGGTTGTGATCAGACAGTCTTCCCCAAATATGCCTGAGCCCTCACCCAGCCCCTCACAGAGCCTATCTGACAAAATAGAGAAGAGGCAGAGGCAGAGATAAGAGTGTGTGTGTGTGTGTGTGTGTGTGTGTGTGTGTGTGTAAGAATCCTCCTACCCCTCCTGTGCAGAGAATTCTAGCAGACAGGGAGTCCAAGGGAAACCAGGAGATGAAGAGGGTACCACCTTCTCATCTTCCTTCTACCCCACTCACTCCACACCCAAGAAGAGAAGGCAGGTGGGCATACTAACCCAGTTGTAAGCCCTTCTAGGAGAGCCTGCCCAATGCGCTTCTAATCAGCCAGCACTGCGTGTCTGCCCCGCCCCCCACTGTTTGTGGAGCCAAAGGGAGTTTCAATCATTAGCAAGTGTCAAATCGCCTGAGGATTGTGCTTGTCTAAGATGCCAAATGGAATGGTTCATTAGCATTTGTAAAACCCGCCTCAACAAAAATTAGAATCTAGTGCTGGGGTGGGTTTTGTGTATTCCACTTGAATTAGCAAGTACAATATTTTTTTAATCTTATTAACACCTGGGTTCTGAAAAAGACACTGCTAAGGAAAGGACTTCCTTGTCTATGCTGGAAGGAGGCTTTCTCTGCTTCTAGGTGCTTCTCTTCCCCAGACTAGAAACCTAATTAGATGTCTTGTCTCCTCCTTCCCCAGACATAGGTAGGACTCAGAGATTGTGGGTTAGGTTAGGAGGAAGGAAGTTACACTCAGAAGTCCAGGGTGTTAGAGAAAGCATTCCTGAATTGGAGGTAGCCAATGGTTAGCCTCTTCTAAAGGGGGGCAAATTCATGTTTGTCCAGAGGACTAGAGCCTGGATTGGTGGGGTGTCAGTGGTGGTGGAGGTGGAGGGGCTGGTGGAGGAGTGAAGGTAGAAAGGGTAGACATGAAGGGGTAGTGGAGGTGGAAATGGCTAAGGTGGAGGGGTCCAGATGGAAAGGGGCAGGGAGGAAAACAGAGAGTGGAAGAGGCCTGGTAGAAACCTGGTTCAAGTTGGAATGTGATAAGGCCAGTGGCCGTGTCGGAGAAGCCTCTGCCACCACCAGGAATCTTCTTTCAGGATACTGTCTGAGATGTTTGGCTGGTCCGTGGCATGCACCTGAACTCAATGGGTGTGGTTCTGAGGAACCAAAGCTGATCTCTTCTTGCTAGGCTGTCTTCGGGGGAGAAGGTCCCCACAGTGTAGCTGGTGGTGTTAGGATGTGCCTGCTGGCTGGCAGCCTGTGAAAGGGGCAGCCAGTCAGGAGTGCTGCCCTCTAGACACAGATCCACAGGGCTGAGGTCACTTCATTTTCAACTATAGTTGAGTACTTCTGAGATGGAAAGATCTGGTTATTTATGAGATAGACTGTATCGGGAAGGTCCATTGTCTCAATGGCTATATTCATTTATGATGTAGGAAAATCATTGCTTGAAACCAATATTGTACAGATACTGTAGATGAAAATGTTGAAAAACAAAACGGAACAGGATTTCAGGTTAATTTCTTCTATCTGAATCAGACCCTGGTTGATTACACTTCCACGAAGATTTACCATTCTGCATTTCCCATTGACCTTGGGGTGCATGTCAACACGGCGAATGAGTGTAGAAATTCCGAGAGCATATGATCTTCCCTCTCTTTAGACCCTTTCCTTTGAAAAGCTCCATGAATTGAGATTTTCTTCTCACGTGCAAAAAGAACTGTTTCAAGCCTCAAAATCTAGAAAATAAAGCCTTAGCAGGATATTTAAATTCTGCTGGAACGTGAGCCCAGCCGCCTTCCCACTTCGTCTCCTACCACCGACCTTTTATCAGTCTTCCCAGTTCTTGAAATACCAGGAGCGTTTCCACACCTGCGTGTGTCTGCTGGGCACTCTCACCCTACTCCACTTGCCAAGGTTCTACCTCTTCCTCAAGGCCTGTCTCAAGTTTCACTTCCTTGCTGAAGCCTGATCCCTCTGGAGTAAGTTACCCAGCCCTATTCTGTAGCTCTCCAGGGCCCTTGGAATCTTTTGTGCCTGCAACCTTGTGGGTCAGCAGGCCTGCGCACGTGGCTTTCTCCTCCACGGTCTTAAGCTCCTGGAGAAGGCCATCCACGTCTCGGTGCATCTCCTCTAATACCTGGCCCGGTGTTGCCCAGTTAGAAAAGCTCAACAATTGTTGGTGGAATTTGCAGTCAAACCATGTTAGCTTATAAAAATAAACACAAATCTCAGGCCTAATCCTTCCCTCTTCAGTGTAAGAGGCACCACTAATTCACTTTTAACAGAAGAAAATCAGTAATTTAAAACTAGAAATGAATTAGCTAATGAAGAGAAAGACAAAGAATGTTCAGTCCCTCTGAAATTCAAAGACTTGTCTGTGAAAATAAGGAAATACCAAATCTGGCAAATCAAATTAACAAATTTAGAAGAAATTACAGTGGCCATTGTTGTCAGAGTCACAGTGAGACGAACACTGTCGGGGCTGCTGGCGGTGCAGTGAGGGCAGCCTTCCTCAAAGTAATTGTATAAGATGTCGCAAGAGCTTTAAAAATCTCCATTCACTTTGATCCAGTAACTCCAACGACAATGTTTTGTAAGGTAGCGAGCTGTGATGCAAATGAAGAGTTGTGTTTATTATTACGTTCGTTGCAACCAGCACGATTTATAATACTGAAAAGTTGAAAGTAACCAAAATCCCCAACACTATGGAAAAGGTTCAATAAATGATGGTGGACCCTTAAGATGCTTCTTAAAAATACTTATTATCATGGGAAAATGCATGTGATATGGCATTAACTGAAAAAATAAGACATAAAACTGAATATCCTTAAGATCTCAAATATGATGTTATTTATGTATATGCATATTTATGTACTTATATATGTGCCTATAACCTGTATTATCACCACTAGCTACACTGAGCACTTGAAATTTGGCTCGTCCAAAGTAAGAGATACTGTAAGTGTAAAATACATATTGGATTTCAAAGATTTAGTATGAAAATACAACATATAGTACCTCATTAATAACCTTTATGTTGATTACATAATGAATGATAATATTGTAGACACATTGGGTTAAATAAACTCTATTGTCAAACTCACCTGTTTCTTTTTACTTTTTTTAAAATGTGGCTATTAGAAAATTTTGAATTACACATACAGTTTGGATTCTATTTCTTTTGGACAATGCTGAATTAGACGATTGCATTTTTTAAAATGAAGAAAATTGCTGGTTGAGGTCACCCCTGGGTTTTAGAATTACAGGTGATTTTAGTTTTGTTTTTTAAAATCTTCTGTCCTCTGTTTTCTGAATGAGCATACATTTTTAGTGTTTCACTTCTTTGGAGGAGCTTTCTGCGACTCCCAGCTTGGTGTTAGATGCATGCATGACTTACTACACTTCTTCTGTACAGCACTTACTAGAGTTTGAAATTACATGCTGTCAGATCATCTGATTCGTGTCAGCCTGCTCAGCAGACCATAAGGTCCACGCATCTGACCCATGTCCGTTTTGCTCACCTTTGTGTCCCCAGCACTTAGCAAAATGCATAACATACAGTAAGTACTTAGTAACTACTGGTTGGGTTTGCCTGGATGGCTCCGTCGGTTAAGCCTCCCACTTTGGCTCAGGTTCGAGAGTTCAAGCCCCACATCAGTCTGTCAGCGCAGAGCCTGCTTTGGATCATCTGTCCCCTTCTCTCTCTGGCCTTCCCCACTCATTCTCTTTCTTTCTCTCTCTCTCTCACTCTCTCACTCTCTCGCTCACTCTCTGTCTCTCTCAAAAGTAAACACTGAAAAATGTTTTAAATAAATAAATACTATTGGATGGGTGAATTAATTAATGAATTAATGAACAAATGAATGAGTGAATGATTAAAGAAAATAGTATTCGACACCAGGAAAGCCCAAGTCACACAACTATAAAAGCAAAGTAATTCATCATATAAGAGAAGTATTTGCAAACTCGGAACAGGAATGGTCAGAACAGATTTCGGAGCCGCTGTGGCCACCAGATCAGCCGCAAGGAGTGCAGTGACCAAGAACTCCAGCTGCTGTGCTCTGAATCCACCCCGAGTTCTGAGACTGCTTTCAGGGGCTCCTAGCCAATGACCAACTGCAGTGAGGAGACTAAGGCACACCCATTCCTGCATGAGGTAGGTCTCTTCTGACTGGTGTTTTAGCTCAAGGATTCCCATTGGCCTTGCCAGAAACAATGAACTAACTAACCAGCTAACTAACTACCTTCCTCTTTTCCTCCCTTCTTTCCCTCTCTTCTTCTCAGGAGTCAGAACTTCATCACCATCTGAGGGCTCTCCTTGTTGCCTCTGACTCTCTCCCCATTTTCCCTAGTAAATCAGTTGAGCATCTTATCTCATTTGGAGTTTGCTTCTCAGAGGACCCAAATAAGGCATTTGCTTCCAAAATTTAAAAATATGTATTGTTTACTTATTTGAATGGGCCAATCCATACGTACTTTACAAAACTCAAACAGCATAAAATTTTTGAGGGTGTATTAGAAAAAGGAAAGTTGCGGGACATGCTCAGTAGGTTGAGCATCTGACTTCCACTCAGCTCATGATCTCGCAGTAAGTTTGAGCCCTGCATCATGTTCTCTGCTGTCAGCACAGAGCTTGCTTCAGATCCTCTGTCCCCTTCTCTCTCTGCCCCTCCCCTTCTTGCTGTCTCTTTCAAAAATAAAAAGAAGGAGAAGGAGAAGGAGAAGGAAAAAAAGGAAGAAGGAAAGAAGAAAAGGAAAGTTGCTTTTACATGCCTTTCCTTCAGCCACCTAATTACCTTCTAACTTCTTATTCCTCTCCCAGAAGTCAAACTCTGTTCTACTTTTCCATACTATATATACACTATTCTTACATTGCCTTAGTCACTTGAGAGTGTATATTGACTAATGCTCTATGACTACATATATTACACCTCATTCTTGTTATCGCTTTATCTCATTCCATTGTATTTACCTGTTTCCACGCTGATGAACATTTGAATATTTCTAACCTTTTGCCATGATCGTGACAAACTACTGTTGTAGTTTGTCTTTTCCTTTATGTGCAAGTTTCTCTGTATGTAAATTCCTGTAGAAAATGTCTAGAAGTAGACTTAATGGATCAAAAGATAAGGATATGTTAAAGTTTATTGCTGAATTGCTCTCCACAGAGCTTAGACCAATTTATGCCTTCACCAGCATGACCTCATGCTCTTGCCAACACGTTATCAAACTTTTCCTCTTTGCCAGTATGACAGGTTAAAAATGTAGCTTTGCATCTCTCTTATTACAAGTGAAGTCAAGAATCTCTTCCTACCTTTAAGAAGCATTGCATTCCTTTTCTGTGAACTGTAGGTCTATATCCTTTGCTCATACTCTACTGAGTGTTTTTGCTTTCTAAAATTGATTTGGAAGCATTCTTTATACTTTAAGAAATTTACACTTTGGTTAAGATTTCAACACGCTAGATTTTTCCCAGTTAGAATTTGTCTTGTCTTTACTTTATTTATGGTGTTTTGTTTCGTTTGGTCAGGAAGAATATTTTAATTTTAAAATGAGTTAAATTTATCATTCTTTGGGGTGCTTGGGTGGCTCAGTTAGTTAGGCATCCAACTCTTGATCTCGGCTCAGGTCATGATCTCATAGCTTGTGAGTTTGAGCCTGGCATGGGGGTCTGTGCTGACAGTGCAGAGCCTGCTTGGGATTCTGTCTCTCTCTCTCAAAATAAATATATAAACTTAAAAAAATACCATTCTTTTTAAGACATCTACATTTTTTTTAACGTTTATTTATTTTTGAGAGACATAGAGACAGAGCGTGAGCAGGGGAAGGGGCAGAGAGAGAGGGAGACACAGAATCCGAAGCAGGCTCCAGGCTCTGAGACATCAGCACAGAGCCCGATGCAGGGCTCGAACTCACAGACCGCGAGATCATGACCTGAGCCGAAGTCGGACACTTAACCGACTGAGCCACCCAGGTGCCCCAAGACTTCTACATTTGAGGCATATTTAGAAAGGCTGTCTTTATTCTAAGATTATATTTAAAATAATTCCAAAAAATATTTCTGAATCTTATTTTTTTAATATTTTTTTAAATTAGAAAAATTCTTCCATGTTTTCTTCTTCTTCCCTTCCTTCCTCCCTCCTTCCCTCCCTTCTTTCCTTTTAAATATTTTACCCTTTCATCATAATTAATGTTGGTATAAGATGTGAGTTAGGGATTTGTGCAGGAGACTGACTAGTTATTAACCAAATCCATTTCCCTTCTTGGCTACAAAGGTAGACTACATTTTCCCTCTTCTCTTGAAGTTAGTTGTGGACATGTGACTGAGTCCTGGCCAACGGAATGTGAAGGGAGTAATGCAACCCCCTCATCCTCTCTCTTTCTCTATCTGCCATGTCTACTCGCCATGGAGAACACTGAGGATCTAGAACAGTGCTGTCCAATAGAAATAAATGTGAGCCATAAAAGCAAAACATACTTATCATTGTACATTTTCTTAGTACCCTATTAAGTAAACAGAAACAGGCAAAATTAATTATAACAATATATTTTATTGAACCAAATATATATCTAAAATACACTCATTTGAACAAGTAATCATTATAAAATGTATTAATGAGAAGTTTTCCCTTTCTTTTCATACTATGTCTTTGAAATATGATGTGCATTTTATACTTACTACACATCTCACTTTACAATGGCCACATTCCAGGTGCTCCACGGTCTTATGAGCTTCGGGCCAATATACTGGGCAGCTCAGCTCTAGAGAATATCCATATGAAGAGGGCTTGGGGCCCTGAATGACCAGGTGGAAAACTGTACAACAGTAACAGCCAATTGTATTTTACATACACAAGAATAAACCTTAATTGTGTTAAATCACTGAGAATTTGGGGTTTGTTATAGCAGTTAGAATGACTTTATGTAACTAATATAGGATCCTAATCTACTTTTTCTAGTTGGCTACCAATTTGTTCCAATACCACTTAAAGGATAATTGGTTATTTTCATCAGCTACTTGAAAATCACCTTTCTCATGTTCTATGTATTAATATCTTAGGGTTTATTCCTGGACTTTCGACTCAGATTTATTCATCAGTCAATCAATATTGACCTACTTATCCACTAGTATCACATTGTTTTAACTGTTACAGATTTCTTATTCACTGTGGTAGGCAGAATTCTAAGTTGACTCCCAAGATTCCTGCTCCCTGATATATATATGCATATATATACATATATATACCTCCTTTATAATCCCTATAATTTGTGAATGGTGGGCTAGTCACCCCCATAATTAAATTATGTTATTTGGTATATTTAAGTTTAAGCTAGGGAGATTATCCTGGGTGAACCTGACCTAATCAGGTGAAAACTTAAGTGAGACCCAGCTCTTCTTGTAAACAGAGTCAGAACAGGAAAGGAAATCAATATCAGGGAGAGTCCCCACTGTTGGCTTTGAAGATAGAGAGGGCTCTGTGGCCAGTAATATGGGAGGCCTCTAGGAGCTAAGAGCTCTTGGCTAACAGCCAGTAAGGAAATGGGGTCTTCAATCTTATAACCACAAGGAACTAAAATCTCACAACAATCGAATGAAACTGGAAGCAGATTCTTCCCGGGTCCATACTCCAAAAGGAAATGTGGCCTGGTGGACATCTGAATTTTAGTCTCATTAGACCCTCAGCTGAGAACCTTGTTATGCCATGCCTGGACTTCTGACCTACAGAACTGTGAGCCAATAAGTAGGTGTTGTTTTAAACTACTAAATTTGTGGTAATTTGCTATGCAGCAATAGAAAACTAATACGCCTATTACATCTATTCTTTAGAATTTTTTCTGGTTACTAATTTTTTCAGATAAACTATATAATCAGCTAATCTAATTGTAAGAGATTATTCTGATAGTATTTTTATTGTCATTGACACTTAGAGATTAACTCAGGGAGAATTGATGTCTCTATAATGTCAAATATTCCTATCCATGAACATAATACATCTTTCCATTTTTTCAAGGTCTTCATTTGCACTTGAAAGTTTTCTCTACATAGTCTTTGCAGAATTTCCTTTGAAATTTATTCAATTTATGTTTTTGTTTTTATTGTACACCAGGTCTTTTTTTTTCCCATCACATACTTAACTGGTTTTTGTTCCTACATAATCAGATTACTAATTTCCTAATGTTAACTCTGTACCAAGCTTCCTAAATAAAATTTCTTATTACTTACAATAGATTTTTAAATGTATCTTTGCATTCTTCAGGTAAATGACATTATCTTCAAAGTGATAATTTTACCTCCTACTTTCATGTTTTTATACCCCTAATTTTTTTCGTCTTGTTCAATTATGTTGGCTAGTGCTTCTAACCAACTGTGAAATAATAACAATACATATATTTAGCTATTTTCTGGGCTTAATAGAATTGTTTCTTTTATTCTGAATTTTTACATCAATATTCATAGGTAAGATTGGGCTATGATTTTATTTATTTGGGCTCTCATTGTTGTCGAGTTTTAATACCAATGTCACACAGGTCTCACAAGAAGAATAAGCACCTTTGACTCTTTCCCTTTTTTCTGAAACAGTTTAGCTTGCATTGAAGTTACCGGTTCCTTAAAAAAACTTCATAGAACTTGCCTAAGAAACTATGTAGACCTGTTGCTATTTGTGGGTTAGTTCATTAATAATTTTGTAATTCTTTCATGTTAATTGCTTTGTTTAGATTTTCTTTCTGCCCTGACCAATTTTGGCAATTTATATTTCCTAGGAAAACATCCATTTATCCATTTTATTTGCATTGAATTCAGCACTTATCACTTATGTTTCTATTTTATCTAAAAATGTTGTATATTTGTGTTTCCTCCCCATTTTGTTGATTAGATTACCAGACATCTATATGTAGTTTATTTTTTCCCCTGAAGAAACAGTTCTTGATTTATTCATTGGTATTACAATTTTTCTGTTTTTTAATATAAAACATTAAGCTTTGATCTTTACTGTTTTCTCCATCTGCTTGCATTGGTTTTATTGTTATTTTATTAACATCTAGTGCTGTATCTTTATTTTTATTCTTTCTTGTTTATTGATATAAATATTTAGGACTTTGAATTTCTTTCTGAAATTCACTGATTTAGCTATACTCCATAGTTCTGACATGTAATATATAGTATTATCATTACTTTGTAGATTTCCTATGCTTTAATTTCCTCCTTGATCAAAGAGTTGATGGAGAGTTTAAATTCTCCAAATGATAAGGTTTTTAGATTTATAATCACTTAAAAATGGATTTGATTGAAATACTGTTGGAGAATTTGACCTGCACAATTTCTATATTTTTCAAGTAAATGAAATATTCTTCCAGTTTAATATAGAGTAGCATTTTTGTGACTATTGCATCATTCTTTAAAGAATATGTATTCTCTAATACATGAATATATATTCATGAGATCTATCTTACTAATTGTTATATAGGACATTACTATTTTTATTTTTATTTATTTAATTTTTAAAATATGTTTACTTATTTTGAAGGAGAGAGAGAGACAGAGCATGAGCAGGGGAGTGGCAAAGAGATGGAGAGGGAGACACAGAATCTGAAGCAGGCTCCAGGCTCTGAGCTGTCAGCACAGAGCCTGAAGCGGGGCTCGAACCCACGAACCATGAGATCATGACCTGAGCCAAAGTCAGACACTTAACCAACCGAGCCACCCAGGGACCCCTGCTATTTTTTTGTATCTGTCTGGGCTCAGATAAAAAACTTAAAATCTCTTACCATTAATATTTTTCTTTCTCTTCTCTGTATGTTCTGTAGCCTTTGCTTCAGGAATTTGTTGCTATGTCATTAGCTACATATTTAAAGTTGTTAGATCTCTATTGTGATTTACACCTTTACCATTCTAAAACAGCATACTCTGTTTGAATGCTTAATTTATGCTGAACTTAATGCTTCTTGCCTTAAATTCAACCTTGTTTGATTTGGGGTATGTTAATTCCATTTTTCCTGTTATTTGTCTTTGTTTTGTCTGATTTTACCTGTCTTTCTGCTTTCAAGTGTTCAAAGACACACTTTAAGTTTCAAAGACATGTATATTTCATATATATACATATATACATATCCCATAAGGGCATTTTACTTTAATTTCTAGTTCAATCTGGCCATTTCTAACCACTGGGATGTTCTCCTCACTGCTTTCTGCTCCTTGCCTCCAATACCAACTCCCCTATATTCTTTTCTTGAGGTATTTCTGTTCTGCCTCCTTGCGAACTAGCATTTTAGCCTCCCTTACCATGGGCATCATATTAGACCACAATAAACATCCTCTGAGCCTAAATCAAAATGTACAACACTTACTAGAAAATTGAGTATGAATATGTTATATGAATGCTCCTACTTCAGTCTCATGAGTAATGTTTATGTAAACAATGCAATACAAATGTACACATATTTGGCTATTTTGGGTAGAGACCCTGGAAGGAATATTGTATTTAGGAGATTTCCATTTGAGAAGCCATTGAAATTGACATCATTTTACCTAGGGTAAATAAAACTATTACATACTAAATAGACACGTATTGGAAGCATAAAAGCAAATGTTTGTTCACAAGAAGAGTAGTTACTAAAAACTACTCTTTTATGTTATGATAAAAGTTCTAGGACTGTTTCAAGTATCTACTTTTGTGTAACAAACTATCCCAAAATTAGTCAGTAAAAGACAGCCATTGTAGTATGTTCAAAGATTCTGTGGAACAGGAATTTGGAAAAGGTCAGGGAAGAACAGCTTGTTTCCACTTCAAAACGTCTATAGTTTCAGATGGAAAGACTGGGAAGTGGAGCGACTTAGCAACTAGGGATAGAAATCATCTGTGGGCATTGTCACTCATTTGTCTGGTGGGCCCTCAATTAGGCCTGTTAGCCAGAAGACCTCCATCTGGGCTCTCAGTGTGGCTGGGAATTCCTCTCAGCTCGATAACCTTGGACTTCTTAATGGCAGCTCAGGGCTCCGAAAGTAAGAATCCCAAGGGAACCAGGCAGAAGCTTCATTGATTTTTATGACCCAGCACCAGAAGACACAGAGTGTAATTTCAGCCTTACTCTATTGGCCAACCAGCCACTAAAGTTAATCAACAAGTCACAAAGGCCCAGATTCAAGGGGAGGGGATAATCACCCTACCTTTCAATGGGATAAGCATCAAAAAATTTTCAGACATGGGTTTTTTTTTGTTGTTGTTTAATGTTTATTCATTTTTTTGAGAGATAAGAGCATGAGTGTGGGAGGGGCAGAGAGAGAGGGAGACACAGAATCTGAAGCAGGCTCCAGCTGTGGGGCTTGTGACAGGTCAGCTGTCAACACAGAGCCTGATGTGGGGCTTGAGTTCACGAACTGCAAGATCATGACCTGAGCTGAAGTTGGCCACTTAACAGACTCAGTCACCCAGATGCCCCTTCAGACATGTTTTAAATGCACTATACTCAACACTGCTCATCACTGGGCTCTGTCTCTCTGCCTGTCTCTCTCTCATTCTCTCTTTCTCTTGATCACACACAATCACACCCATATGCACACACTTACACAGTTGCTTATTAACGCTAGCTATCAGTATAGGTAACTAAACTGTAGTAGTAGTTGTTATGGCGCTTTGTAAGCAAAAACACCAAAAAGTGGAATATATTGCTTATTCACTAATAACAAATAAATTATTCCCATTCCCAAAACACCTACAAAACACAAGGACAGAAATTTTAAATGAAATTACACAAGATAAAAGACCAGAGTCATCACAAGAGTTTTATACCTTGCCTCCTTTTTAATTTTCCATGTTCTGGGCTGGCTTCAGAGCCTCCTTGGCTTCACCCCCATTAACTTTTTCCTCAAACATGCCAGGTCATTTTCTTCCTTGACATAAGGATTGTGTGTCTTTTGCTAAAATCCATCTCTAGATGGATGCAGTGCTTTCTCTCTCTGTTATTCCATGCTTGCTACCTTTGCTGTACCCACGCCAACTTCCCATCCATTATTATTTGCTTCTCCCACTCAATACTTCATTTAATGGGCATTTATCAATGATCATGTGTCAATCTCTGCAGTACATACCCAATGACAGGTAGAGAGAGCCTGGCTGTACTAGAGTACTGGATATCTGTAGGCAGCTGGCGTTGGGGTTCCAGGTGCTCGTGGCAGACACCTCCAAATGATAGATAAGGAAGAGTTAGCAAGGCATGGAGGTAGATGGGGCAGGTGGCATCAATAGACCAACCAAAAGGATGAAAACAATGGCTATGAAGGAAAGGGAAGGCTTCAGCTAGGGAGGAATGGTTGGGACTCTACCAGTGGCAGAAGTTTAATGTGATCCACTCCTCTTCTTGCTTGAGGGCTCTTAGAGCCATACAAGGGAAGAAGGGACTTTGCCATTTGGTTGAAGGCTATTGATCCCAGAGACACCGAAACACACTATTAACATGATCCACTTTAATAAGGATGCTCGAGCTGGTGGGGTCTTATAGCTTGAGACAAATATATTTGAGACAAATATAGCTTTTGGTCTCAAAAAGAATTAAGTTGAAACCAAAGAGTATATATATAACAATGAAAAAAAAAATACAGAAGACAAGCATGGGGCAGTTTGTCCTTGAATTCCCTATTACCATTTACAATGTCCATGACCCATGTCCTTAGACTTTGCCAGTTGCATCCAATGAGAAAGAGCCTATCATTCCTGAAGATGGGCTCTTCCTGTGTCTTTGACTTTTCTGTGTTGGTCTTTCTCTCTGTTTCCTCTTTTTCCCTCATCCCTTGCCTAATGGTATTTTTTATGGCTCTTGTGAGGCTCCCCTCTCTTTATATTCTGCTTACTCATCAATAGCCTTAGCCTCAACTACTTTGCTATCTTTGATTAGGTTTCTTCAAAAACAGAGCCTGAGGCAAGGATTAAGTACCAATACTTTATTTGGGAAGTGAAGCAGGGAAGGATGTGAAACAAATACAAGATGATGCATCGCCACACTAGTCATTGCTTCACAATGAACTGTGAAGAGACACACAGGTTTATTAGCAAGCATATCTGCTTGACCACGTGGATATTTCCAAATAGGCTATCTGGACACACTGCCTTGTATCAGTTCGTAGGACACAGGAATTTCCTCTGCTCTCCTATTACCCCTTAGTCATCCTTTACTCCAGGGGGAGTTAGTTCCCCTACATTTTCAGATTATATCATTGGCCTCTCTGGTGGCCATTTGGAAGTCCAGGACCCATGAACTATGATAAGCCTTTTCATTCAAACCTGGAAGTGTTGGGGGGAGCCATAATCTATGGTCTCTGTATGTTGTCATCTAGCATTACTATGTGACGGCAGCCAAGGAGAAGGGCCTCGCATAATTGTCTAAGTGCAAGCAGATTCAGTCAACTGGTGGTGACTCCATTTGGAGAAGAACAAGTGGTTGAGAGTCCTAAATAGGCAGTGGTGCTAAGAGAATCTGAGGACATAACATGCACATCCCATACACATGGTAACTCCCAAATCTACTTCTCTGTTTTGATTTCTCCCCTCACCCCTAGACCTACATTTCCAATAAGAGGTCCCAATAGCAGTTCAAAATCAATGTGCTCCAATGGTAATTCATTATCTTACCCTTCCATCAAAACATGCTTCCTACCATGTTCCTTAACTCAATGAAGAATATCACCATCCAGTCATAATTATTTGAATTGTATCCAGAGTGGTACTTTATTCTCTCGGAGATCCAATCCCCTCCAATCCTGGTTGCCTTGGCATTTATCCATGCTATTAAACAGCTGTATTTTCAAGGACAACTTTCATGGTTGTTCTTGACAGGAAGGTAGTCTGTTAGGAGTCACTCCCTTATAGGCAGAAGTAGAAGCCCTTTGCAAATCTTCCTAACACAATTCCATTTAAAAAAGAGGTTGATTATAAGAAACCTATATGACAAACATTTACTGTGCAGACAGTTTATGTAAAGTGAAAATCTGACTTCATGAAGCAGGATTCATTTTACTGCATTTGAGAGAAGACATGATCTAAATTGGGTTAAACAAACAAACAAACAATGTTTTGTTCACATAACTGAAAATTTCAGGGAGGAAGATCATTGTATACAAGATTTCAAATGAAGTTTATCAGAATCCAGTTTTATCTTCATCTCTGCTCTGCTTCATGTAGAATAATGGTAAAGCCATTTTTAAACAGACTTATGACCATAAGATGGCTATCAGCAACTCCCTAAACTACATGATTCCAGGTCCACACTCAGCAGAAAAAGGAATGTCTTTGTCTTGGCATACGTGGGAAAATCTAATTGACTCTAGTTGGGTCACTGCCCATTCTTAAACCAATCACTTTGCCTAGGGAAATTTGATAGAATGAATAACCTAAGACCAGGTCACTTCCTTGATTCCCAGGCCAGGGCTAGATTCAGTTCCTCCAGAAATCCTTAGACTGAGAATGGAGTTAGTGGTAGTTCCAAGCAGAAAGTTAGGATGTGGTTCCCAGGAGAAAATTGAACTGATATTGGACAACTGAAATAACAATTGTCCACTTCATTGGCCAAATCTAGTCTCTAAGTCCACATCACCTAAAGTTACTTGGAAGATCATAGTCTTCCTGCTTTGGTCCTCTAAAGCCATTTCCATGATCCAGGTTCTGGATCTGTGACCACACTCCTTTCACACTGCCACATTCTTTACGCCCATCCTCTCCAGGACCCACACACAGCTCTTCAACAGTAGCATGTCCTTAACCTGTGTGATCCCTTCTTCTTGTTACTCTGAAGTCTTAGCAAGTATTGGGATAGGGGTATTAGGATGATGAAATGATTTTATTCCCTCATTGTCACCATTTTCCTTTTCTTTCACTGTCTCCTCAACAGAACAAAAGTCAGATGACCAGATTTAGCTCCCTTATTCTGCCATTTACTGCTGTCATTCTAAAAATCTTACTTGGCCACTCTGAATCTCAATGTCCACAACTACAAATGGGATTGACGATGTTTGCTTTATCTCTTTCGAGGCAATTTCTCTTTAAAAAGTTGCCTAAAAGAGGAAGAGGAAGAGAGTGACAGGTCTGGAGACTTCATCCTTTTGAAGGGCTGTTGAGATTCCTGGTGATAGTTCTGATAGACACATCTTAAAATGTGGGATTTTTCAAGCATGTCAATGATTGTGAAGGTTAAATGAAATATTTTGAAAATGTTTATAGACTCTAAAGCTCTTAAGAGATGCTCAATTGTATGATGGGCCCCAGATAGGTCATTGAAAAGCTCTTGTTCCACCTTAAGTGTTGTTTGTATGTAACACTTGTCAAGGGTTTCCACCCTAAGAAACAAAAGCACAAAAGTTTCACTGAAGTCCTCTGGACTAATCCTCTTAAGGGTCATTGAAGCCTCTCTGAATTGATCCAAAGGTAGTCAAGTACCTTCTTAAAACAGGAGGCCCTTTCAAATTTTCTTGCTGTTCCTATTTCTGACAAATTCACTCAAGTGTTCCTTGCTACCCATCTCCATTGTTCACACCCAACACTTGGAGCCAGAGATTTTGCTGAAGGTCATGGTGCCAGGAAATGGCTGGACAGATCTTTCTAGAATCTGCCCTAATGCCACCTGGCCACGGGAAGCTAAGACTGCCTAACCACAATGGATGCAGGCTGTGGGGCAACTGAAAAACACAGATTTTGACCCACATCTTGTGGGAAGAAAGGGAAGAAATATCTGAGTAAGGGTTACATGCACAAGGAGTGGCAGGTCTGGATGTGGAATCAAGATTAGCTCTTCGACCGGCACAAGTGCATAACCCAGAACTAAAGTCCTACAACTAAGTGCCTTAATGATCTTTGTGTACGCAGAGCCTTGCGCAGTGCCTGACTTAGTGGATGTCAAATTGGACTGATGGCTGGGGTGGAAAGGAACAGACAGATTTAAGAGATCCTCTGGATAGTAGGCAGATAACATTGGTGAGTGGTTGAACATGAAGGATAAAAGGTAAGAAAGAGCAAACTATGGCTTTGGGTCTGGGGAGCTGGCAGACACAGGGATGTTTGGGTGGGATTATTAAGAATCCAATGCATGGCTTTAGTTTGAAGTGATGGTAAGTTAGCTGTGGAAACCCCATCAGAGATTTTACAATATTGTGTGAAAATTTTATATGAAATCCTCACAGGTTTTGACTATAAAATGTTAAGCTAATAGAATGCTTCCTAAGAAATATTTCTTTAGACATAGAGCACAGACTCTAATAACCCCTCCTTGCTGTTTTTTTTTTGTTGTTGTTGTTGTTGTTGTTTTTTGCTAATAGAACCCTAATTTTGTCTGAGACAGCAATGAGCCAGGCTGAGCATTTCTATATTCTTGCCTCCCTTACCAGATGACCATGGAACTAAATGTAGCCAATGAGATCTAAGTTGAAGCTATTGGGTGGGACCCAACTAACTGGCATGCACAGTTTGCTCTTGGCCCTTCCCCTTTTTCCATTTGCAATGCGGCCCTGATGGCTAGAGTTCCAGTAGCCATCTGATGTCCACGAGGATGGAAACCACATGCTAAGGATGGCAGATGGAAGGAAACTGGGCCGTGAAGCTACCATACCAAGCCCTGGACGCCACCCTAAGATTTCTGTTTAATGTGAGAAATAAAGCCTCTAATTTTTTATGTCTGTTTTTCATGTCTTTGTTACTCACGGCCAAGTGCGATTTCTTATTGATATACCATTATCTTAAAAATGATGAAAAACCTTTAATCTCAAAATAAGTTTTAATGTTTTGTGAAAGTAATAATAAGAATAAGGCATGAGTACCTGATTCAGAGTAATAAGCATCAGCCCTATTAGCATGCCTATCATGTAGAAAACCTGAAGAGAAGCCTTCAGGGAGCCCTGTGAGATTAAGCCACTGACACAGCCCCTGGCCTACTTGTACCTCTCTTCTAAAAGGTTGAGGAACCAGTCTGCCCCAAACAAAATTCAAGGTTAAAACACTTGTTCGTGACTATCAGTTTGAACTCAAAAGCACCTGTACTTCTAGTGACAAGGAGTCTCACAAATTCCAATAGTATCCAGTTTCTTATTGTGGTAGAATTTAGTCTTTAGCAGTCACATCCTAGGGAAATCAGTTAGTGAGGGGAAGAAAGGAGGCATCCATGGCCATATCAGGCTCTCTCTTAGCTCTTGTAATTGAATGGAAGATTTTTGTTTGATTGAAGGCACAGGTCAGGAATGTCTGGTTCAACCCTGGCTCTGTCTCATGCCCAGCTCCAGCTAGCTACTGACCACCTAACTTGCTAGACCTAACACCATTCTCCAGGAGACAGTCTCTGCTTGGTCCAGCCCAATTTGTAGATGGCTTCTCCCAGTCAAGTGTGGGGCAGGCCCTTTTAATGCAAACCTGGCTCAGAAGCACACCCCTGTGGGTTGGCCAGAAGCAGTAGCAATTCTTAGAGCAAGAGACGATGGGCAAGGGGTTGGAGGGAGTCCAGATGAAACCCAACTGTGGGTTATGAGGAACAAACAGCATGGGTGTGCATGCCACAGATAGTTTCCTGCCAAAATGCAAATACACGCTCCGGAAGCTACCACAGTCAGAAGCCTATCTGGTTTCATCCCTGAAGCTTTGGGCATCAGTTCCACATGGTTCTCAGCCTAAGAGGTGAGCTTCATTGTGCCAATAGCTTTTAGTTCATTATTCATGCATCTAAATACTTCTGTTTGAAAGATAAATTTTTTTTCTCCAGGTTCATTCAGCTGATCTATTAGGTAACCAGAAAACCTCTAAAAAGAAAAATAGAAAAATCTCAACCCTTAATTATATCGCTCCCTTAAAAAAAGGGATACCCCAATAAATTCATGTTCACAAAGCTTCCTACCTACTTGATTTATTTAGGACAAACTCACACTCAAGGGTGTGTTCTTTTAGGCGCTGCATCTGAAGTTCTTTCCCATCCTGAAGGTTGTAGAACTTGTGTCCTCAGTTGTTAAATGGAAATAAAACACGCTCAAAAGTCTTGTCTGAGCAACATTACTGTCTCCAGGCACGTTCAGAGGGACGGGCAGAGCATAGAGCCTGACTCTAAGACTAGGGAAGAGGAGTGTAGACAGACACTTCTCTCTTGGCTTGGGAATAACGTGTGTTGATGAAGGCAGGCGTGGGCAGCCTCTACAGCTCCTCTCTCAGACAGTGCAACCTGGGCAGAGTGTTTATATGTCGTGTCACACACATTCTCTCATTTCCAAGTCAAGTGACCTCCCTTAGCTCCAATCCCACATAGTGTAGTCCCTGCCGGGAAGGCTGCACATATGCTGGGAAGGAGTTCATTGCCTCACAGGGTCTCCTGCCCTCAGTTTTACAGCGAAACTCTGCATCCCTCTAGTTTCCATTCATGGGCCTAGCTCTGATTCTGAAGTTTCCCACACACTCTGTGTTTTTTTTCACTGTTGTGATCATTTAATTATATAAAGACCACCATCAGGCCACCCCACAGAGTACTCCCCTTTACAGGCATATAACCCCTGTCATAGACTTTAATTTCCCCACCATTTACCCTACCTCCAATCTGTCAATGACTCTCTTAAAGAGCATTCTTTTGGAGCCCAATGCCCACATGGCTGTGCATGCAAGCTCAAGGTGAGTCCTCCTAGGCCCTACGACTCTGTCAGAGAGTCTAATGTTGCACTAACTTTGTCAACCCCATTCATATTGAGCACAACTGAAACTCATGAATATTCTCCAGTCCAAGCATGCGAATTTCACTTTCCCAAATCCTTTTTGTTTTGTTTTGCTTTGTTTTAAACAGGCTCCTTCCCAATGTGGGCCTTGAACTCACAACCCTGAGATCAAGAGTGGCATGTTCTATTGACTGAACCAGGCAGGCGCCCCTCCCAAATCCTTTCTAAGAGTAAGAAAGATGTGGACCAATAACGAATGCTGCCTCTGGTGCAATTATTGTTAAATCTGCGCATAGTTTTGCCCATTTACCTTACAGGTTTCATCCCCATGTTCCAACCAGTCTCAAGATCGTCTAGAAACCCGATCCATCATGTGTCCATTTTAAGTGACACTCTCCAGCTGTGTGGCATTCACATTTTCATTTCTTTATTCCGGCCACGGATACATTGCAATAAAAGTTGGCTGAATAAACCAAGGGAATGAGCAGATGTGATCAAATTTCTCATGCGGGGTCTGCTCAAGGTCACATACTGACCTACACACTGTGGAGCCAGCACTGGAATTCCAGTCTCCTGAAGCCCAGGGTGGAAATTTTCCCACAGTGCCATGGGGCTGCCGTGAGGGATGCTTACTTCCTACAGGCCCTGCTATACCTGAGTGGATGCCCATTATCTATTCAGCAGGTAGGGTCTCCACACAGATTCCAGGACAAGAATCTACGTCTATTACCTTGTATTGGGTGACACCGAGGTCTATAGTCAATAACTAAGTTGCTTTCCACTTGCTTTCACTTTTCGACCTGAAGAGTTTCTGACCAAACCCAGGCAGATCCTTCCCATCCACGGACCTCTCTTACCGGGGTCGCCACATGGGATAGACATGATCTGACCTAGGCATTAAGAGACTCAGGCCCTCGTGCTCATTCCACTATATTCAATTCCTTGACCTTGTGTGATATAAGCCATTTAATTTCTATTCATCTCAGTTTTCTCACCTAAAATAGGGGCCCACTCCACCCTACCTTCCAGGAGTGATTTGAGCATCAGGGGAAGAGAATGAATAGAACTTGTTTTTTTAAAACTATCCAATGCTTTGCAAATTTTATTGTTATCAAATGAGTACAGAGCACTCTAAAATGACTTAGTACCTCTTAAAATTCCTTTTTAAAGCAGTTCATTGTATCCTAACCTATTTATTCATTTCTTTCTCTTTTTTCTCTTAAAGTCCCAACAAAAACTGAATATTAAGAATGCATGCAGGGAGAGCACTGAATACAAATTAGCTATGCAATGTTCTGTAGTCACTTTGGCAGGGAAATGATACACCTATTAAAATACCCCAGTCAGAGCTGGCACGTACTCCGCTGATAACCCCAGCAGGCAACGACCTTGGCACCATTACAAGGGCAATATTTTCAAATGGATGAACTATTCCTGAACAAAGTGTCCAGTGTACTATGAATAAACAGGCTTTTCATCAACCAAGCCTGTGTGTTTTCTGGTTCCAACAACCTTTCCCAGAGACAGTATCAGAGAGTGGGGAGGACCAGGAAGCAGCACCTCCTAGAAACTTGCCCAGTCTTGCTCATCTGTGACTGAATTGGCCTCCAAACCTCCATCCTCTCTTCTGAAAGTTTCATGACGTCTTGACTGCACTTTTTCAAAAGTTAGAATCCAGTGCTGCTCATTGCTCTTCTGCTCAGATCTTAAGGTACTCCCGGTAGGAGAACAAGTTGGGGAATCAGTACCGCCCCACCCCACCCAGTGTAAAATGGAGCCCTGGAGCCTCATGAGCAAGAATCTGTGCTGGAGACTCACAAAGCAAGTGTCTGCGAGTGCAACGCTGGGAGCAAGTGGACAAGTCTGCCAGGATAATTCAAAGTAGAATACCCAAGAGGCTTTGAAGACAAGATTCTTAAGATGAAAATTTTGGGGAGAGCAAGAAAGGGCTCCGGATGCTCCAGGAATGAAGCACATATGCAAAACTCAATTGGCGACACTTGTTTCCTCACTTGTGCCAATGAGGCTATAGCTGGCTGTTTAGCTATTCATCCTTTCCTTCATTCTACAATTGCTTACTAAGGAACTGCTGTATGTCTAACATGCATACATTGTTCTATGTGCTGGGACACAGAATAAACAAAGTTCCTGCTCTCCTTACATTTTGGTGGGAGCAGGCAAACAATAAACAGATAAATAAGTGAATATAGAGTATGCCAGGTGGTGGCAAGTGCTAAGAGGTACAAGGAGTATAGATGGTGGGTAAGCTGGAGTTTGTATCAGGGAAGGTGACACCATTAAGGTAGGTCTGAAGGAAGTGAGACAGTGAACTACGACTATCTGGGCAAGTGTGTTCCGGGCAAGAGCATGCTTGAAACAGTAGAGATGATGGTGTTACGGGAATGGAGCGAGCCAAGGAGGGAGTCAGAGGAGATGAAGTCAGAGTAGTAATGGGGAGCCAGTCATGCAGGGCCCAAGAGCCATTTTAAGAACTTTGGTTTTAATATTGAGTGACCTGGGAAAACACTGCGTATCAGGGGAAGGGGAAAGGTTGGAACAGAAGAGTGAGATAATTTGATTTATGTGTATAAAGCTCTTCCTGGCTGTTCTGCTAAGAACAGAATGTAGGCAGGAAAGAATGTGAGCAGGGAGAGCCATTAGGAAGACAAGCAAAATGCAAGCAAGAGATGATGGTGGTGGCTTGGACTATGACAGAGCAGAGGGAGGAGGAGGGGAGGTTCTGGATTTTTTAATTAGGCTCCATACCCAGCATGGAGCCCAACACAGGGCTTGAACTCATGACCCTGAGATCAAGACCTGCGCTGAGATCAGTGGTCAAATGCTAAACTGACTGAACCACCTAGGTGCCCCCAATCTGGATATTTTTAAAGCAAGTCCTATAGGAATTGATAATAATAGGATGTGGGAAATGACAGAGTCAAGGATTTGCCCATGGCTTTGACTTAAGCAGCTGGAAGAATGGCATTAACATTTTTCTGAGAAGAGGAGGATTATGAGTGAAGCAGGATGAAAGGCATCAGGAGTATAGTCTCAGATACGCTAAGTCTGAAGTGTCTGTTAGATGCTGAGTATAGATGTTGGATGAGCAAATCTTAGGTCCAGGCAAGAGATGTGAACTTGGGATCTTCGTAGAGATGGTATTTAGAGCCAAGAGCAAATATATTACTAGAAAAATGAGTACTAATAAAGAAGAGGTACAGGTCAGAGGACTGAGCTCTGGGGTGAGCTAACACAAAGGAAGATTAGCAAAGGATATTAAGTAAAGAATTTAAAAAATATATAAAGGCTTAAGGAGTATATGAAGAAAATTTCTCAAGAAGGAACCATTGATAACTTTGCTAATCAGTGCTATTTGGTCATATGAGACGGTAACTGAGAATTCACTATTAGATTTAGAAATTTCAGTGTCACTGGTAATTTTATTAGGATAGGCTTACTTCTTTGACAAATAACCCCCAAATCACTGACTTCACACAATAAAACTTATTTCTTGCTCATGTTATAGTCTAACCAAGTGTTTGGTAGATGGCTTTCCGTGTGGTAATTTGGATACTCAACTTCTTTCCATCTTCAGTGTGTGGCCTCCAGGGTTACCTTGGAAAGGGATGAGGCAGTCCCTACCAGAGCACTCCCATACATAAATGCCTCAGCCTGAAGCTGGCACTTTACCCCCACTCATGTTCCTATGGCAAGTATTAGTCACATAGCCTCATTGAGATGCAAAGAAATTGGGAAACATCATTTATTTGTGTGCCCAGGAAGAGGAAACAGTTTTGTGACCATCTGGCCAATTTCTACCATAATGTCCCTAACAAGATCAATTTTGGGGTCTGGTGGGAACAAAAGACTGATTGAGGGGAGTTCAAGGAAAAAAGTAGAGAAATGGGGTGGTGGCTAATGGTGGGACTTGGGATCAAGAGAGGTTTTTATTTCTAGGATGTTTATATGATAATAGAAAATGATCCAGAAGAGAGGGGCAAAGTGTGATGATGTTCCAGAGAGGTGGCAACCTGGGGAGGGATATCCTTGAGCAGGTGTGAAAGGGACCCCACTCAGTTCTTCTTAAACTTCGTCATGTACAAGAATCACTTGGAGAGCCCGTTGAAACACGGATTCCCAGACTTCACCCCAGAGACTCTGATTCAGCAGGTCTGGAGTGGAATTGATGAATCTGCATTTCAAACAATCTCCCTGGTGATGCTGATGTTGCCAGTCAGGACTGTGAACCACATTGTGAGTATTACTGATAGAAGCTTGGGAAATTCATCCTATCCTAGGAGGGAAGGCAGAATGGGCAGCCAGAGATGAGGGTGAGCAGGTAGATGTGTTGGTGGAAACATGGAATTTCTCAGTTGATTGTTCTATTATCTCAATGATTAGAAAACAAGGCCATTCTTTCTGAATGAAGAACAAGGCTGAGAATGAAGATGGGGAAGAATACTGAGGGCTTAAAGAGGGCAGAGAAAATGTGAAATCATCATCTTAAAGAATGGGAGACTAGTGGCATAGAGAAGTGAATAGATGTGCAGTTGAGCACCAACGACCCACCTACAGCTGTGATGCTGAATTTAAAGTAAGAAGAAATAAAGACCAGGCAGCCACACTGTACAGGTTCACACATATTGGGTTGTACAGGTACACACATATTGGGTGGAGTGTAGATTCAACCAAGGCCTTGGTTTTGCCCAGAAGGTACAATGAAGGGTCAAAGGATATTAACTATTATTAATGGGAGCAGGGTAATGAGGGACCACGGAATCAAAGTGGGTAAGGAAAACAGGGAGGCCAGTGGTGGGAAATCAATCAATTGTGGATCTCAGTGAGGTTGAAGAATTATCAGAGAGAGCAGAGGATTGGGGGATTGTGACAAGAGAGCAGGATACTTGAAATTGAGATGATGGAGGGAGCACAATTTTTGGTAATGATAAGGTCAAGGGCATGGCCATGGGTGTGAGTGGCCACAATGCCATAAAGGACAAGACTGTTGGAGAGGAAGTTGAAGAACAAGGAAGCATGAGGAGGACCGTGTTTGTGGATATTGAAATCACCAAGGATTTGTACCAAGAGTCTTGTTGAAAAGAGTACTGAGAGCTATTGTTTTCAAACTTTCCTACAGAATCTGGTGCTCTAAGGAAGGGGAGAAGTTCTAAAATACAAATTCTGGGCCCCCAAGCAAAAATTTCCCAATGAGTCTCCTTCTAGTACTAATTGTCTGGAGAGAGGCAGAGCCAGCAGAGAGGAACCTCACTCTAGTTGGCTGGTCTTGGCCTTAAAAGAGCCCAGCTTTCCACAGCTCTTTCTCTGCTTCATTTGAAGAATGAAGAGTGATGGTAGCATCCTGAGAACGTGTGGTGACTCATCACTCCCCGGGAATGCTCATGTCCTCCACATGTTTTCTATGGAGTAGTAGCCTGCTAGTGTGACATCTTGGATTTAATATTTAACCACTATGTGTGTTCTCGTGCAGAAAAGACTAAATATAGACTCTGAATTAAGAAATCTAAAAGGAATACCAAAGTAGCATCCATGGTGAGCGCTGGAGGAACCGTGAGTCGCAGTGGCAAGGCACTTGGCCACGAGGGTGGTGTACCCACCTGAAGACCTGCTCCATGACCAAGCATGAAGCTTGGTGTGTCAAGACAGAAAAGAGCAGCTTCAATAATTATGGAGAATGAACATCCTCCCTTCCTTCACTTGTCTGAGCAGAGCTGTAGTTTGGGTCCTCACTGGGAGGGAGCCCTCACTGGGAGGGAGCCCTCTCTGGGAGGGAGCCCTCACTGGGAGGGAGCCATAGTGGATTCCACCCAGAACTGAGGAGTGCATTCCTCTCTCTTCCAGGGTCAGAGACACCCCTCAGGCAGAAAGGGGGCCAGATTCCATGCTGTCCTCTCCATTTATCCTCCAGACCTGAGAATCCAAACATGAAATCTGGCCTCTTCCCTATGTAGACCACTGCTGCAAATCAGTGCAGGGGGTGGGAGTGGGGTAGTGGCCAATACTCTGGCCACATATGGATCCCATCTGGGACCTTCATGTGGGTATGCAGCTGGGTATGAAGCCAGAGCTAGAAAGAGAAAGGACAGGCAGGGAACATTTAGATCTAAAATCGGCTATGGTTATGGATGGGTAATAAGGTTGTGGATGACTATTCCATTTTCTTATCTGTAATGTCTAAATTTTCTAAAAGGAATATGTGTTACTTATGTGTATATTTATGTATGTGGAAAAACTAATAAACTTGTTTCATTGTTTACAAAGCATTTAGTTGGATGAGTTTACTTTGATGAGGGCCACACCAACCATACAAGACCAGGCAAACGGCAAAGGACTCACCTCACACACAGTTGGAGCTTAAATCCAGCATATGGTGCACAGCAATGGCAAGTGTAAAAGAGTTTGGTGACTCAGCGTTAGCACTGACTTACAGGCACTCTCTCTCACTTGCCAGTTACAGACAGTCGGGACCCCAAAACCTAAGAGGATGGGAATGACAAAGAAGTGTGGAAGGCATTGGTGGCATTCTCATGTGGAAGAGGACACTTAGTGTCCCCTCTGGTCTGTAATTCTCCATCTGGCCCGGATTGTGTGGGCCAGAGCGTCCTCCTGTGATTTACCTGCCTTGTGAGCACAGGGCAACATTACACTGCTGCAGGCCAGTATAATGAAGGGGGATCCTGGGCCACCTAGACAAAGCAGATTTCATTTTTCCCACCTGGTCTGGGTTGTCGAATTTGACCACAGTACCCAAAATGCCACATTAGCTTTGACCTGAGATTTGAGATCAGGTTCAAAGACCTCTGGTCTTGGATAAACATACAACGACCTCCGATCAAGGACAGGCCCTAGATAAAATTGCTAAATGAACAAAATGTATCTTTGGACGTCTTTCTAAAAAGGAAAGAGAAGTTACTTCTTACCAGGGAACCTCATTTTCCAGGGTTCCACGCAACTACTCACTGCAGGGCTTCCCCAACCAGACTCCCTGTCCCTGAGGATTCCCTCCCCAGATGGGATCCTTAACCTGAGGGACTTATGCACATGCTGAGCAGGTAGGAGTCCAATGTGTTCACACCTCTTACCATATTGAAATTGTATCTAAGCTTGGGCCTCTTTCTAGAAAGATGTGCCTTACCCAGATAAACAAAATGCAGATGATAGAATTTTAGGCTGACCAATAGGATGCTAGTAAAGAAAAATTTAGGGGATAGGGTGGAAGGTCAAGAGTCTACCTAAAACAATAACGCTTCACTTAAATATGTCAACAAGAATATTGGCTTACTGGAAGAGTAAGCTACTTTAAATCCTTTATGGCACAGCAAGGAATTTTTAAATGACAAGGAAAAACAACGAAAGAAAGAGAAAAGGACAATAAAATAAGGAAAGAGTAGAATGAGTAACTGATTCTTAAAACACATCCATATTCTTTCATTTGCTTTTCTCTTTTGTCCTTTTGCAAGGGAAAAGATAATATTTAGCCCCATGATAATGTGCTTCAAGTCTTATTTTTTAAGTATTATTTTTCTAGGACAGCAGTTCTCAAAGTGTGTTGCAGGGAACCCTGAGTAGGGGTGGTCTTAGTCCATTTTAGGCCATCTTTGATATCAAAACTATCTTCATAATAATAAGACACAATTTGTGTTTTTCACTCAGTTGAAGTTTCCGGAGGCCATGTGATATGTGATGAACATCGTTTTATCAAAAGGGATTCTGTGGTGCAAAAAGTTTAGCAAATGCCTTTAGACACTCTTAGAGAATTCACAGTGTCCACTAGCATATTAAAGGCTCTGAGAAGTTCTGTAGTGAAACAAACAAAAAGAAAACCCTGTTTTACATGGTTTAATACAGCATCGCAAATGTATTTGACCATGGAATTTAGTCCTGCGTTTGTTTTGAAAAATGCTCCTCCAGGGTTAAGATATTAAGCCAGTAATCCTCTGGCCAAGGAACTTAATAAAGATCCCCCATCCAGACCTGAAGTGAATAGTCAAAGATCGGACATTAGTATGTCAGTAAAATGTCGAGAACAGAGCCAGGTTGCCTGAGTTTGGATCCAGACTCTACCACTTCTGAGCTGTGACTTTGGACAAGTTACTAAACCTCTTTCTGCTTTATAGTCTTCATGCATAAAATGGAAAAGATTAAGTATGCCTGTGTGTGTGCACCCATGTCTTACAACGGACCTTACCCATAGTAAACGTTATAGAAGAATTAGCTATCATTTGTTACTGGGCCAAACATGTGGGCCTTGGGCCAGGGCTTAACACAAGGCCACCAACCAGTGATGAGCCCTGAGACAGGTCATGTCTCTGCCATGGACTTCTGTTTATCCAGGTATCAAATTAGGAAGCGAGATGAGGCAGTCTCTGAGGCCCCCTCTACAGTGGATATTCTCTGATTCCACACATTTTTGCGGAAGGTGGCACTAACCTGGAACATGACAAGAAAAAGAATGTCAGGAGGTGAAGGGTGGTCTAGAAACCCCTAGGCCCTGGGCTGCATCAGTGGGGGCTGAAAGGATTTGCACAATGATGGCTGGCCTTTGAGAATGGAGTTCATCTGCTCCAGAGCTCTGCCTCTCACCAACCTGGCTCCTCAGCCCACCCAGGTATGAAACAGAAAGAAGGTGGGGTTTCCTACTTCTGCCACTGCCACCTCCATGGCACCACTACCATGTCAACTGGCTGCTGGAGACGAGGGCCTGGCTACAGAGGGGAGTAGGCCCTTTAAAGGGGGCTAATAGCAAATGGGGCTTCTAGCTTCATGGGCAGCCTTTTCTGCCTTCTTTTGAGGACCTTCCCACCACCCTAGCCTCAGAGAAAGCTTTTGGACACCTGATCCTGATCAGACACAACAGTGACTGCCTCTGTAAAAATTCCTCCAATGTGACTTCACCAACTACTCTCTTTACTTGGGAGTGCAGAGAATGCACAGTGTTTAAAAACACTAAAAATGTCTGTAGGAGACGGAGCTTTGAATTGCTGGCAGCTGTGGGCCAAGGTAGAGGCGCCCAACATTATGCTTAACAGGCTAAATTGGGAACATTTGAATGCTTGGTTTTACTTGTGCTTAAAAAAGCAAGTAGCATCTCAGCTGCCAGATGTTGGAGAACTTTAGCATGTAGCACACGAGCATGGTATCAGCAATGCTTTTGCAGGTGACTGCATGTCAAAGGGAGATGATGACTTGCTTTCCTAAAACTGCCTCTCGGGAAGGAGCCCAGTGGCTTTCGTGTTTCACTTTTACTGAGGAAGTTAAATTTGGGAACACCAAAAAGGATGTCACTTAACTCAGGGAAGATTGATGCTAGGACTTGTCAGCAAAGGAAAAATTCTGAGGACTGTGGCTTCGTGAGAGCTCAGTTCCCTGTAGCTAAGGCCTTCGACTATCACTGAACTACCTTCTCTCTAATTTGGTGTATCAATTAGGAGTTGCTTTTGGTAGCTAGTAATGGAAAACTGACTATAGTGACTTAGACATATAAATGCTCTTTTTTCTCCTCTGCCATGAGAAATGCAGACATGGGTAATTACTGGTCAATCAAAAAAATCAGGAAAATCAGGGCTGAGTCTTTGTGATTCTTCTAGTCTTTCCTTCATGGTCTCACTCAATATGGCTGTTGCAGCTCCAGCCATCATAGCCACATCTCAGACAACAGGAAGCAGGTAGGATAGAATGGCAATAAAAGCTTTCCCAGAAGTCTCATCCAATGATTTCTGCTTTTGTCTTCTACAAGAGAGGCAGAGAAACAGTCTTTTCCCTAGATGCATGCTATTTAGAAGGTACTGGGGCTCTGTTACTCAGAAAGAAAGAGTGGAAATCACATAAGAAACTAGCACGTTCTGTATGGGACTTCCTAGGGAGATGTGCTTAGACAAGAAGCTGTTGCCTGGGCTGATCCCTCTGGGATGGCTTGTTATGTGAAAGGGTAGGTATCTGGGGGAGACTTAGTTTACCCACGAAACTGACTTTCAGGCTTCTCTCACTCTGACAGGGGCAAAACCAGCTTCCATTCTAGAAGTGCCCCTAGTTCCCAAGGCCACCTGGTTAGGAGAAAAGTACTCAGAAAATAGGGATATCTCTGGAAACTTGTGGATTCATTCCTTGATCAGAGAGAGTGTGCTCAGCACGGAGCATACAAAGATGCATGTGCTCACAGACCCGGTAGGCACTACTTGCTGATGGAGTGAGGCAGGTGGTGGATGAAGAGAACACGGTTCTGAACCTCTGTAATCTTACAATTCAGAAGAGAGACTAAAGAGGCTGCTATAGACTGAATGTTAGTGCCCTGCCCCCCAAATTCATAAGTTGAAATGTATTCCTTCACTATGATGGTATTGGGAGGTGGCAAGGAGGGCTCTGGAAGGTGATGAGGTCATGGTCATGAGAGTGGAATCTTGCAGTTTGTGGGTTTGAGCCCCACATCAGGCTCTATGCTGACAGCTCAGAGCCTGGAGCCTGCTTCGGAGTCTGTGTCTCCCTCTCTTTCTGCCCCTCCTCCACTTATGCTCTCACAGTGATAAGACAACCATCTATGAACCAGTAAGTGGGCTATCAATGGACTTGGAATCTGCCAGCACCTTGATCTTGGACTTTCCAGTCCCCAGAACTGTAATAAATAAGTTTCTATTGTTTAGAAGTCACCCAGTCTCCGGTATTTTTGTTACAGCAGCCCAAACAGACTAAGACAGAGGCTAAGTGGAGTCAGCAGCAGGCACAGAGAAGGGAGTAGTCATCATCACCAGGATGCTCCCGAAGGTGTCTGAGAGGAGCAGGAAGATGCAGGGTCTGCTGGCTGAACAGAGCAGGAGGGGACCCAGAGGGATGGCTGTTGCCTAGCACACAGTAGGGCTTCCTCAACTGGCAAGAGAAACGGAGCTTGTCCTGAATTCCCAAGGGCCACCATGGATTCCTCAAAGTGCCATCCCCACAGTTCCAACTACCCATCCAGCCACGTGAGGAAAACAAGTGGCCTTAACAAGATGGAACAAAATCCAGGGAAGGGCCGCACGGTACATTAGAAACACCGTAGCTGAGAAACCAAAACACCAACTTCTTCTGCAGGAAGGGGGCAGCCCTTACACTGATGCATAAGGGGCTGAGGAAAAGGGGATATTCTGTCACAGACTTTCTCCCTGGGTTTCCTTCAGATTTGGGAGCGAAAACTGCTATCACGGGACCAGTGCATTCTGTGGCTTTTGGGAGAGGTAGCGGCCAAGTGGGGAAGGGGGAGTGGCTGGTTTTGTCCTCCGGTCTACACATTTCCAACTGCTGTTCCTGCTTCCAGCAGTTACCATATGTTCACAGATTTTTAAATCACAATAAACGTCAGTGAGCTGCTATGGAATAATTCCCACCTTTGTTCATGTTCCAGTGCCTCCCCTCAGATCACATTGCTCAAATAACGCCCCGGCTTCCCTCCCCGTCTTGTACATCAAGGCCACAGCCCCTCTTCATTACTGGCAGTGAGAACGGCCAGTCATACCCTGGTGGGACGTTAGCAGAATGGCAAACTGACTGCCAAGCTTTGGATGGGTCGTGAAATGTTCAGCCACTGAAAGTACTTTTTCCAATGGTTAGATTTTTAAAATAATTTTCCTCTCTAGTTGCAACTTAAAAAAATTTTTTTAATGTTTATTTATCTTTGAGAGGGAGAGACAGAGACAGAGCATAAGCATGAGCATGAGCAGAGGACGGGCAAAGAAAGAGGGAGACACAGAATCTGAAGTAGGCTCCAGGCTCCGAGCTGTCAGCACAGAGCCTGACGTGGGGCTTGAAACCATAAACCACAAGATCATGAACTGAGCCGAAGTCAGACACTTAACCAACTGAGTCACCCAGGGGCCCCTCTAGTGGCAACTTTTAATCAAGCAAATTATCACAGGCCCGCAAGAGCAAAGACTGATTCCGTCCTGTCTGCAGTGTTTGATTTTGCATCCTGAGAGGTTGAAAATGTGAGAGGGAGTTGGTGTAGGACTCTGGAGGTGGGCTATCTGGGTTCAGACCCTGGCTCTGCCACTTACTCGCTGGGTGAAATTGGGAATGTTACATAACCAACCTCTGCCTCGAGGTCCTCATTTGTGAAATGGACTGCTAAAAGTGTCTCCCTCAAAGCACTGTGAAGATTAAATGAACTGATCAATGTAAACTGACTAGTGCAAGGACCAGACACCAGTTATTATTCTGAAATAACTAGTCATGAATGTAATCATTTACTTGTTTACCTTTGTGGCTTCTTTTTTTAAAAAAAAATTTTTTTTAAGTTTATTTATTTATTTTGAGAGAGAAAGAGAGCACGAGCAAGGGAGGGGCAAAGGGAGAGAGAGAGAATCCCAAGCAGGCTCTGCACTGTCAGCGTGGAGACTGATGCGGGGCTTAAACACACCGACTGTGAGATTGTGACCCGAGCAGAAACCAAGAACCACAAGATCATGTCCTGAGTAGAAACCAAGAATTGGATGTTTAACCAACTGAGACACCCAGGTGCCCCCTACTTTTGTGGCTTCTTAAGGGTTAAGTCTTACAGGGAACAGGGAACCTTGCCCAGCTGGATCCTGGGCAAGGTTAAAAGGCCTGGTCTTCTGCATACCTCCCCTCACTCTTCTACTTGGCCTTCTTGTCACCAACATCTTTAACAGTAGCCGGAGCAGGCCTACTGGCCAGGGTTAAGTCACTGGCTCACCTGTACTCAACAGCAGAGGAGGATAGAAGAGACTGAGGGATAGCTTAGAACTGAGAAGGACAAAAGAAATGTCCTCAGCTTGGAGATTTTCTTTTTTACTCTACTGCAAATATCCTGCTAGAGTTGCTACCTCACACCATTGCAGTCTATCCGGGGCATCCAATTATTTGTACATCTGTTTGAAAATCAGCCTGCTCCTGGGGGCAGGGACACCGACCAGGCTAGCACTGCTCTTGGGAGCTCTGCCCAGTGGTCTGGCCTTGGAGGAGCTGCCAGCTACCCAGAGAGAGTTGGATCTTTTCCATGTAATGAGATTGACTCAGAAAGAACAAAGTTGCTCTCAACACCTGCTCACCCTCTCACAGTTATGAAGGCCAAGAGGGGAATGGGTAATTGCAGACCACAGGCAATGAGAGAAAAAGAAGGGAAAAGGAATCAGCAGCCGTTGGTTCAGCATCTTCCCCCTGTCCTTTCATGAGAGATCAAAGCAGTGCTTGCCATGTCTGTCTCTGGTAGAGAGCTGGAAAATGGGATGGCTCGAAAGACAGCAGGCAGGAAGGGACAGAGGGATCTGGAAGGGCAGCCCTGGAATAATCTCCTTTGTTTAAGCTAGCTTGAGGTGAGTTTAGCGGACTTGTGCCCACTCTCCTTTGTAAAATGTTTTGTGAGAAATGCAACGTGGACCCCTTGGCACAAGCAGAATAGCCTGATCACATTGAGGGAGTTGCAAGGTGGCTGCAGGACCCCCAAGGCATCCCAAGGGCCCTCCCACCTCACCTTTGTTCAGTTTGGCCTCAATGCCCGGCTATGGCCAGGTTCCACAGAGCTCACATGCTAGAACTCACAGAGGACAGCAGAGACGGAACACTATGAAAAGAGTTTCTCAATACCGAATCTTACTCTTCCAATGAATGTTGTAATCATATCACTAGGTATTGCCATAATGTTTGTAGACGGTACCTCTCCTGGTACCTGCCCAGCTCACCCCCACAGTGATGGGCAAAGGATGGCTGAGTTTATCCTATGTGACTCCTGCCCACACTTATGCCTCATCAGACAAGCAGTGAACCCCCAGCCCAGGCTGAACCCATCTGAATTAGAACCTGATATAAGAAGTTGGGCTCACGGCTTGAATGTAGGGTATGTAATCACAGTGCCACGGGGTGAACATATCCGGCCCTGCAAGCTAGAAGAAACAAAAGCCAGTCTGCAGAGACAGAGGGAGAGAGAGAAACAAAAACCAGAGGAGTCAAAGGAAGTGGGCTGCCTGTGGTCCCAGCTCTCCAGACTCCTTTTCTGGATCCAGCCTCACTTTCCGCCCATGGTTTCTGAGAGGTTTTCCAGTATCCTTAAACTCAGTACCTTCCTTTTTGCTTATTTATTGGGTTTCTCTCACATGCATCCAGAACTTCCACGAAGGCAGTGCGTGATTCACAGTTTACTGAACACTTTCACATGTTATCTTGTTTGGATTTTGTTTCTCATGCTACTCCAAGGAGAAAGCAAGGGAAGTACCATCATCTGCATTTTATGGCCAAAGAATCCCAGGTGATGACAGTTCAAGGTCCCCCAGGTAGGGAGGAAGGTCTTTGACCCAGACCCAGCATCACCTCTACCTTAAGACCTTGACATTTGGTGGTGTGCTTCCAAGAACAGGAACTCTGGCCCCGAAGTATAATCAAAGGTGATACGCTGCATTTCTAAGCACAATCAGATATTTCAAAAAGAACTAGGAGCTTCGGCCTGAACATTACCATATGACCATGGCTACACCTTCATGAGCCTACGTGGGCAGAGCCGGCCATGCCTCTGACTTTGAAAACAAAGTACATACAGAAACCAGAACCGGGCATGGACTTTGTGGTGTGGAATCTTCCCTCTTATAAAAATATGTACTATTTGTACTATTATGATATCATTTTAGCATTTATTGTATTTTACTTCTTTCCTCCTCTAGGGCACCTGTAAACAATGAGCAGACAGGTTACATTTCTCCTTCCTGCCTTTGTCTGGTCCTCACTGACATTTTCTACCCAAGGGAGACTAATTCAGAAATTGGCAGTCTCTCCTGTTGGCACATGTGTGTGCACGCAAACGCACACACACACATACACACTGGTTGTGGATACCATTTTTTAAAAAAGGCCTTTTTGACATATAAATTCAGAGACCATATAATTCACCCATTTAAAACGTGCAGTCCACTCAAAATCTTCCAAAAAAAATAAAAGAGGAAGAAAAACTTCCAAACTCATTCTATGAGGCCGGCGTTACATTCACGCCAAAACCAGACATACTGCAAACAAGAGAACTACAGGCCTATATCTCTGATGAACACAGATGCAAAAATCCTCTGCAAAATATTAGCAAACTGAATCCAACAATACATTAAAAAATCATTCACCACCATCAAGTGGGATTTATTCCTGGTATGCAAAAGCGCTTCAATATTTGCAAATCAATCAATGTGATATATCACATCAATAAGAGAAAGAATAAGAATCATATGATCATTTCAATAGATGCAGAAAAGGCATTTGACAAAGTAGAACATCCATTCACGATAAAAACGCTCAACGAAGTATGTTTAGAGGGAACGTACTCAACATAATAAAGGCCATATATGAAAACCCCATAGGTAACATATACTCAATGGTGAGAAACTGAAGACTTTCCCCCTAAAGTCAGGAACAAGACAAGAATGTCCACTCTCACCGCTTTTATTCAACAAAGTACTGGAATTCCTAGCCTCACCAATCAGACAACAAACTAAAAGAAATGAAAGGCATCCAAATTGGTAAGGAAGAATTCAAATATTAATTATCTGCAAATGACATGATATTATATGTAGAAAAACTGAAAGACTCCACCAAAAAACTGCTATAAGTGATAAATGAATTCAGTAAGGCCACAAGACACAAATCAATGTAAAGAAATCCCTTGCATTTCAATACATTGATAATGAAACAGCAGAAAAAGAAATTGAGAAAAAAATCCCATTTACAATTACACCCAAAATAATAAAATACCTAGGAATAAACTTAACTAAGGAGATGAAAGACCCATACTCTGAAAACGATAAAACTGATGAAAGAAACTGAAGACACAAACAAATGGAGGTATTTTATGCTCATGGATTGGAAGAACAAATATCGCTAAAATGTCCACACTACCCAAAGTGGTCTATAAATTCAATGTATTCCCTGTCAATATACAAACAGCACTTTTCACAGAACTAGAACAAACAATTTTAAAATTTGTATGGAACCACAAAAGACCTCAAAGAGCCACAGCAATCTTGAAAAAGAAAATCCAAACCAAAGGTATCACAATTACAGATTTCAAGTTATACTACAAAGCTGTAGCAATCAAAAGAGTATTTCCTGGCACAAAAATAGACCCATAGATCAATGGGACAGAATAGAAAGCCCAGAAATAAACCCATGATTATATTTTCAATTAATCTTTGACAAAGGAGCCAAAACTATGCAGTGGGAAAAAGTCCCTTCAACAAATGGTGTTGGGAAAACTAGTCAGCTACGTGCAAAAGGATAAAACTGGACTGCTTTCTTATGCCATACACAAAAATAAATTCGAAATGGATTAGAGACCCAAATGTGAGACTGGAAACCAAAAAATCCTAGAAAAGAGCACATGAAATAATTTCTTTGACATCATAGCAACATTTTTTTAGATATGTAACCTGAGGCAAGGGAAACAAAAGCAAAAATGAACTATTGAGACTATATCAAAATAACAAGTTACTGCACAGCAAAGGAAATAATCAACAAAACTAACAACCTACTGAATAAGAGAAGATATTTGCAAATGACATATTCGATAAAGGGTTAGTATCTAAAACATATAAAGAACTTATACAACTCAACACCCAAAAAACAAATAATCCAATTAAAAAATGGGCAGAAGACATAAACAGACATTTCTCCAAAAAGATATCCAGATGGCAAACAGACACATGAAAAGATACTCAACATGACTCATCATTGGGGAAATACAAATCAAAACTATAATCAGGTATCACCTCACACCTGTCAGAATGGCTAAAACCAAAATCACAAGACACAACAAGTGTTGACAGGATGTGGAGAAGAAAGAACTCTTGTGCACTGTTGGTGAGAACGCAAATTGGTATAGATGCTGTGGAAAGCAGTATGGAGTTTCCTTTAAAAATAAGAATAGAACTACACTGGGTCGCATGGGTGTCTCAGTCAGTTAAGCGTCCAACTCTTGATTTTGGCTCAGGTCATGATCTCACAGTTGTGAGACCAAGCCATCCTGTGTGTGGAGCCTGCTTAAGATTCTCTCTCACTCTCTCTCTCCCTCTGCCTCTTTCTCATGCAGGCGTGTACATGTGCATGCTCTCTCTCAAAAAAAGAAAAAAAAAAGAATACAACTACCCTATGATTCAGTAATTGACTACTGGGTATTTACCCAAAGAATATGGAAACACTAATTTGAAATGATATATTTATTCCTATGTTTATTGTGCATTATTTACAATAGTTAAATTATGGAAGCAGCCCAGGGGTTAATGGATAGATGAATGAATAAAGAAGATGTGGTATAAATGCAATGGAATAATATTCAACCATAAAAAAGAATCTAATCTTGTTATTTGCAACATGGATGGAGCTAGAATGTATAATGCTAAGGAAAATAAGTAGTCAGAGAAAGACAAATATCATATGAATTTACTCATATGTGGAATTTAAGAAACAAAACAAATGAACAAAAGAAAAGAGAGACAAATAAGAAAGCACCCTTAACTACAGAGAACGCACAGATGGTTACCAGAGGGGATGTGGGTGGGGAGATGGGTGAAGTAGGTGATGGGGATTATGGAGTGTACTTATTGTAATAAGCACAGGGTGATGTATGGAAGTGTTGAATCATTATATTGTGCACCTGAAACTAATATTACACTGTATGTTAACTATACTGGAATAAAAAGAAAAGCTTTTAAAAATTAAAATAAAAGTGTACAATGAGTTTTGGTACATTATTTTTTAAATTGTGGTAAAATATATATAACAAAGTTTTCCATTTTAGCAATTTTTAAGTGTACAGTCCAGTGACATCGATTATATTCACAATGTGGCACAACCATCACCAGTGTCTGCTTCTAAAGGGTACTATTTTTTGCTCTTGCACTCTTTTCTCCCTCTCTCTCTCCCTCCCTTCCTTCTTTCCTTTTTTGTTTTTAAGTAGAGAAGGAAGTGCATCTCCCCCAAGCTCTGGTTCCCCATGCATGTGAATCCCCACTGCACTCCTATGCTTTCCATTCCTCTACTTAACCAACAAAGGCCAAGACTTGAAGGCAGGATGCTGACTTGATTGTATGTGAATTTCTGCCGCTCCCAAGTCTCCAAGATGCAGAGAGAACATAGTGCTTCTGGGACATTTCTGATGCCAAGCTCCTCTGTCTGAGGGGGAACTGCTTGAGGGCAGGGCTATGTATCTTTGGTCTGAACCCCTGAATTTATGAATGTCTGCTGAATGGCCTTCGGGGTCCTGAAGCTCTCCCCTCCACTGTGTGGCCCAGATACAAGCACCTACAGAGATTCATGAAGGAATTTCCTTCCAGCCGAATGTCAGATTTTGATCTTTCTTCTCTTCATCACCTTTGCTTGCCTCCTGTGACTTCTTGCCTCTCCTAACTGGTATGAGAAAAGAACTTTCTGGAAATATGCTCTATTTGGATGTTAACATGCGCTCAGCATTTTGATGCTCTCCCCTGTGGCTGATGGGGGAAGGTGGGTCTTGGGTGCTGGATCCTTATTTCTGGTTTCTGGGGGAGGAGTGCACTCCCTCCTATCAATCCACGCAGAGGGGAAAAGAGGGAAGAAGGATGGTGACTTTCCAGAAGGGAAAGCACAGTTCTCAGTGAAACCTCGAAATCTCTCTGCACAAAACTCACTTGTGAACCTGTCTGGAAGGCTCCCAATAAGCCCCCTGCCTGCCACTGCTGCCAAAAGCCATCCTTTGGGGGATGTCATTACTGTCATTCACCGTGCATATGGACAATCAACAGCCGAGTCTCTTGTGAGGATCTTTTGTGTAATTAAATGTACTAGCCTGACAGTCCCCAAAAGAGGGGGGTAATATCTCCTGGATGGAAAATGGCTTTTCTCTAATCCTGAACGAGGGCATGCTGTTGCTAGGTGCCTATTTTTCTGCCTTTCAAATATAAAGTGACTAATGGGGTATATTTCATAACATCTGCAAGTATGTAGTTATTCTTATACTTCAATGCCCTTTAAAATATTATTATCTGCCAACACTTGGACTATGTGCTGGTATGCAAATTAGACATAATAAAGGAAGAAAGGAGAAGTTCCTTGCTCTTGAAAAGTCATATTTATAAGGTTAACAAGATTTATATATTACATCAGGGAACCAGGGTTAGAAAGCAAGACTTTTAAAATGTAATGGTTGGCAACAATAAAGATTCTCTGGTGTTTTTCCCTGCACGAGATCAAAACTTTTCATCTACGCTGAGGTTTAATGAGATGAAAAAAAATCCCTCAAAAATCAAAACACACAGAATCCAACTTCAGGAACAAGGCAGACATTCTAAGTTGAATGTTTTTGATTGGCAGTGCCAGCAACAGAAGCAGTGTTTTAAAAACATAGGACTTTGCACTTAAAAAATCAAGTTAATTATTTCAATGAGTTATCCATTTATATTTTTTTATAAAAGGGAAAATAACCAGGAAAATTCAATCTAGTAAAAGAAAATACACCAAAAAGTGGGAATGATTTACAAATACATATACATATAGATCTTTTGTTGAATTACAAACTACTTTATAAACAAACAGAAAAATATTCTGAACTCAGTCTCTCAAATAATGGGGTGTTAGGATTTTGCATATATTTTGATTGCAGGGAACCACCTCTGCCTTGGGGTATGCATCTATTTAGTATTAAGACAGAAGCACAGGGAAGTTTATACTTGCTAAAGAATCAGATATCAACAACATATACTCAACACTGATGATTACATTATTAGCAATGACTCCAAAGGCACTTTGGGATCTTGCAGCAGCTAGGACCATTATTACAAACATGAAGCACTGCCTTTGTAGTCACACACCCATGAAGAATAATAGAGTTCCAGTTGGCAGGATGTTGGGATAATCAAATTTAGATGTTTCAAGAGGTTTCAAGAGGCCAGCATTTGGTAGATCCACCCAGCTTACCCAGAAGAGGGTCGAGGTCAGGCCAGTTTTGCTCCTTCCTGGGTATACCTTGGCACAGTCCTGGGCACATGGTACATGCGGGGTGTTTGATGAATAAATATTCTGAGCGAATGGATTAGTGAATAAAAGAAAACTCAATTGGAATGTTTCTTTGGTTTGAGAATTTCTGCTGATGCCCAAAGCTGAGGTGGATAATTGGTGACCCCATACTCTAAAGAGAGATGCAGCCTTCATCCATGCAAGACTTGTTAAGAGCTGGCTCAGTCAGTTGAGCGTCTGACTCTTGAGTTTGGCTCAGGTCATGATCTTATGCATGGGATCAAGCCCCGTGTAGAGCTATACATTTACAGCGTGGAGCCTGCTTGGGATTCTCTCTTCCTCTTTCTCTGCCCCTCCCATGCTTGCTCTATTTCTCTCTCTCATAACAAATAAATAAACTTAACAAAAAAGAGTTGACCAAAACAATAGATGTGAACATAGATATAGTTTTGGATTGATTGTAAGGGAGTTCTAATAAGAAGTGTCATGCCTTTATTTTCCTTTTCCTCTCATTGGAGGAGAGGAGGGCGTGCTCGTCCTATCATTGAGCCAAGTAAAGATGGCCCTATGAGGACCTTTCAGAGAATGGAGGAGTGTGTCAGGAGCAGATTAAAATCTCCCTTCCTGGTGGATGCTGGCTGAACTGCATGGTCTTGTAGAACTGCCCTGGCTGTCACCAGCTCTGGGAACAAAAAGTTCTTGGACAAGGCCTGCACTTCCGGAGTTTGCTGGGTCAATGGGTGAAAAACTTCTCTGTGGGCCATGTGGACTCTGTGGATGGTAGCTAGGCTTAAGTCTTCTTACTGGGACCAGCCAGGGGCCTTACTGCCAGGGAGAGGGGAGCCTGGCATTAGATGGCCATGTGAAGTACCCCACGGGCACTGGAGCTGGAGTGGAGTCATAAGAGTCAGCCAGAGGGGCATCATTCTGGGTCCAGACACTTCAAGACACTGGCCATGGGTTGGGTGGGGCAGGTCCATGGGGCCCATCAAGGTGCCTTACAAGAGAAAAAAACAGTATCTGAGCATCAGTATTTAGAGGACATCAATGGCTAGATTACAGCAGGCCCAGCTAAGTAAAAAGACCATTTTGCTTCTTTTCCTATTCTCCCCGCTCTCTGCCCTACCTTGGGGAGTCAGAAGCAACTAATGAATGAAAAGGGAGAACGCAAAGGTTAAAGACCGACTGTGCAAGCTTTCTGAGGTTGGGCCAGGCCTGAGCAGGGAGAGAGAAAGGGACTGAACGGTATGGGATCTGCCTGAGATGCTGACCAGTGAAAGATCAGACAGAACAGTTTGGAAGGACAGTGATGAAAGAAAAAACAAAGAAGCTGTTTCCCATTAACTCCATCAAGTCCAGCCCATTGGATACAATAGTTAAAAGCAAATGGAAGGATGCATGCATGCATGCATGAAAGAAATAATCTCTGTCACACTCGGTTGGCTCTATGGCCACCATCAAGTGCCCTGCTCAGCCTCCACCCAGACAACATCCTCCCTTCAGCTTCAGATGGAGGACAGGATACGACCTCTCCATGAACTTTGAGATGTGACCGGGAAAAGTCACCAAGTCAGTGAGTCAGGGAGGGCTGACCTCCTGCCACTACTGACTTGCCCCAGGTGCACTGTGGGTTGATCATTCACCACCACCTTATCAAACACTCTAACTGCTTAGTGTGACTTTGGCCCCAATAAGAAACGACTTTCAGCAGACAAGTTAGCCAAGTGCCCAGGTGTGACATCACCCTACGTCGGGTGCACTTTGCTCAGGACTGTCTCTGTATGATAGGCCTGAGAACACTATAACAAGTGTAGTAACCTCTCCCCCTGGGGCTCTGCATGTTGCAGAGACCAACCCTGTGCGAGAAGGCCAAATGGTTCCTGCTTTCACCATTGCTCCCTAACGAGCATAGCACAGGTTCTTTTCCAGAGGTGTCAGTGAAACTAAGTAGGCAAGAAGGTGCCTTCTAAGTCTGCTATTTAAGTGCAGGGCTCACGGCGGCGTCCGTGGCATCATCCCCATTTTTCTTTGTAACCTAACTGCATTCCCCTGGAGCTGACCTATCACTTGTGTGTCTCTTCTTCTAGGGCAGAACTTTTCTTTTATTCATAACCCTACCCTAAGCGCCAGGTACAGAGTAGACCCTACATAAGTGCTATCTCAGTGAATGAACATGATGGGTCTCCCTGAGACAGGTGGAGTTACAGAGCACACCCACATTCCAGAGGGAGTAGCTGAGGCACAGACAGACAGCTGGGGTGCTTTGGCCAAGGTCACAGATGAAGGAGGGCAGGTAAGACTAGAACATGTGGATGGGCCTTGAAAAATAACTGTGAAGTTAAGTGTCTCAGTAAACACAAGCCAAGAGCTACTTTCCTGGAGCCCAGGGTCCTTTGCCAGAGCACAGATTCTTAGCACAGGGCCCCCAGACAGTCATAATGGCACACAACCTCTGTTTAATGACATTTTACAAATTGCCAAATGCTCTCCTAGCCACAGACGGTCCAACTCTTCCCAGCGGTCTGGAGGGAGTCAGAGCTGACATTATAATCCACATTTCACAGGTCCAGAGAGGTTTAAAGTATGTCCCTAAGGACACACAGCTGATAAAGGAGGAAGTCTGATGGACTCGTGGGTCATGTGAGCTTCTAATCAAACCTGGTCAAATCCAACAGTACGAGAATGTAGGGTACATCGCAGGCCCCACGGGACACCCTTTTCTGTTACAGGCCAAGTGTCGGGCAAGAGGTCTCCCCCATTTTATAAGTCCTTCGAGTCTGCCCCTTCAAGAGCACAAGGAGGCAGTGCCCCGTTCCCAGCGAGAGCTGCACTCAGTCCCTCCTCCTGGCTCCCTGTTGTCGCCCAGGAGCCTGTTTGCAGAAACTCGTTCCAAGCCGGGCCCCCACAGCTTGTGCTGCGCCTGGGCAGGACAGATTGCTGGGACGCGGAAGTGGCTCTGGAGCCAACACACTTGCCGTATGGGAGAGGCTACTGTGCCAACACTGTCATTTTCCACTCCAAAATGTCAGGTGAGGACTGACACGGACGGCAGTCTCCCCTTGGCGCCTCAGATGCGCAGCCTTTTGTTTCTCCCCGCAACCGCCTAGGACTTTCTTCTCTTCGGAGGAGCGTCTCGGCAGAAACACAGTTCCTGAAAGCTGGCAGAGTCAGGGGTCTCATTTGCAAAGCTGGGACCAGAAGATGGAATGGCTTTCGAGGTTTCGTACAGACTGTTTAAAAAAGGTGCCAAAAGATGTCTTTTTTATGTTCAGCTTGGCTTCGTCTTTTAATGTCAATACCGGCTTAATGCTGAAGGGAACCCATGACAAGCCCGGTTAATTTTTAAAAGGAAAGGTAGGGAAAGGGCCTGAAATTACTGTGTGCTTGTTTGTTTGTTAATGACCAAGCATATTTAGACAGACGGAATGTGGCAAAATAAACAAATAAGTAAATACAAGTTCAGAGACTTCGATTTACTGAAACTCATTTTGAAAGCAAGAGGAGCCGCGAAAGGCAAAAGTGGCACTCAGATTCAGTTTCCAAGGAAAATTCCTGTAACCTTGAAGAATAATAAAGGCCCACGGATATATTTGGAATTTCTGAATGGTAGGACTGTTTCCCGAGAGCATTTTAAACATCCCGAGTGAAAAATGAGAACAAGGCCTAAATTGTTTGGTGAAGAGCAAAGAACCCTTTGGTTTAAGAAAAAGAGGGAGACTGTAAGTCAAAAATGGTATAAAGGCCTGGAGCTTCACATGAAATATGGACGATGGTAGTTTTTTTGTTTTTTGGTTTTTGGGGTTGGTTTTTTTTTTTTTTTTTTGCCAGAAAACTTTTTATTCAATGCCATATGCAAAGAATGTATATGACAATCTTAAAAAAAAAAAAATCCATTTCATGGCATCTTGCATCCTGTGAGTTTTCCCTTTGCTTTTTAGTCCCGCACAGGGTGTCAGGGTCTGGGGCTCTGCTGGGGGCAAAGGGGGGTGCGCTCCTGCCAGCACGCACAGCCACACCCTTCTCGCGTCTTGTAGGACTCCAGGCATCTGTAGTTAACAGTCTCATCGCTGCCCACAACCCTGCCAATCTTGAGGTAGCTAAGATTTTTCCGCCATTATCATTTATTCTCTCCAACATCACCTCAAAGTTGGCCATTACCCCGGATCCTAAATACTATTCATACGAGGAACACATGGTAGCCTGGGGACACTAGGGACACTGCCTGCCCTCAAGCGGCTTTCCCTCCACTGGCATGGATAGATGTCATATGACACACATAGACGGTGAAGTAATAGCCAGCATCATATGACAAGTAGACTAAAGTTCAAGCACGCAGAAATCGTTAAGAAGAGGGCAAGTACTTCCTTCTGAAAGGGCTGGGGAAGACCTCATTCAAACAGCGGGTGGCAGAGGAAAGCTGAGAGGTGGCTGGGGCTCTGACAGAGAAAGCAGGTATTAGGAACAGCAGCCCAGAGCCGGAGCATGGCCATACCAAACGTGTTATGGAGGGGTTGGGAAGGGAGGTTGGGGCCTCGCCATGGGAGGTTTTGAACACTGTGATGACAACGCAAGAGTTGATTCTGGAGGTGAAGAGAGGTCAAATTTGGGGGAGCAAAAGAACTATGAAGTGCTCAGGACCCTTGGGGGGGCTCAGGGGAGCCAGGAGAGCCTCTGTCTACGGTATGTGTGGGTGAACACGAAGGTAAGTCTATGACTCTCCTTAGCTTCTCAAAAGGCCTCCCTGTTCTGAGGCCGCACTCTAGGGCCAGGCTAGAGAAGAGTCTCACTACCACCCTCCTCCCCAGCTCCCCATCCTCAGCCCAGACAAGGGGCACAAAAGTCACTTCCTGCGCTCCCTCCTTGGGCACAAATCAGCCATTAAAATAAAGACTCAGGGGCATGCCAGATGCAGGTGGCCCCATTGGGCCTCCAGGACTTCCTGTGTTATTAGGTTTCCAAACTACCCAAGGGTGTTTATTTACACCACATTTTAATGCCAAACGAATGGAAAATTGTGGAACAACTTCTGCCACAAGGTTCAGATTTCAAACTTTTCCCCTTTGGCAACATCGTCTTAATTGTTTAAAATGAAGCAGCAAACTCCACCCATGATTTCCAGCTCCTCCAGCAGCTTGAACCAGACCCTTGCCTCTCCTCCAGCCCTCGCCCTTGCCCTCCCCACCACCAGCTAGCAACCGAGAGAAGTCCATCAGGCCTTTAGGATTTTTCTTTTCCTGAGAGTAAACGGAGCCTCCTCCCCTTCACACCACTCCTCTCATGCTCTTCCTCAGCTGGCCAGGCTGTAAATCTTGTCTTCGGATCCCCTTGCTCTATAGACCTACGGTAGTGATGGACTTCTCTAGAACAAAGCCCATGCCCCACCTGAGACTAATTTTAGCTGTTTTACTACAACCGCTACCCATTGTTGCAAACAGCATACATGTTTGTTCTTTAGAAGACCTCTGATTCTAGAGCAGTGGGCTAAGTATCCGCTGCCAAGGGCCACGGGAAACGGAAAGAGGTGCCACAGAATCTGGGGGAGGACAAGAGGAGCATGTTTTGGATTCAAGACAAAGCCCCCACAAAGACTGGAGAGAGAAGGGACTCGCCAAGGTGCAGCTTCCAGAGTGGCATGGCTGATTATAGGAGTATGGAGGTCAGAAGCCTGAAACACCATTCCGAAATCTTGGATTTAAAACATGCAAACTTAACCAACAAGCAACCGGCAAGGTGCATGCGTATGTGCACTTGTTGACAGGCGCCATTTCTGCCTCGAGCGCCATAGTAGATGCCTTTCCTCTCCCTCACTTGACTATGACTTTGCAAGGTGTGGGTGCCAAGTCACCAGCGCCCTCCTCCTGCCCTGACACACACAGTCCTGAGTATGGGCTTTGCATACAGTCAAGGGCAGTAACCGTGTGCTAAAGAGAATTTGCTCATCCAAATGTTTGTTGAATCCTCATTATGTACTGGACGCTGCCTCAAACCCTGAAGACAGACTTAGATAAATAAAGCCCAGTCCCTGCACTCCACCCGGCTCTCTAATTATGTCAGATATGAAGAGGAGAGGTAACATTTAGATAAAATGACCTAAGATCTTCCACAAAAGAGGAAGTGAACAAACAAGCAGGCACAGAATGGGTCTGGCAAAACTTTGATTGGCAGGGCAAAAAAAACCAGCTCATGCTACCTGGGACTGGGGCAAGGACCTATTCTACTTACTTCTCCCTTCTGGTAGAGACAAAGGGAAAAGAGAACCACATTTCAGCCCCAACAGGAGAATGTTTCTGGACACCAACCCCTTCCTCTCTCCCATATCACCTCTGCGGATCTGGCTGTTGGGACATTCATCATCGTGGTTTTGCTCAGAAGCACAGAAAGGTCAGGACCACAACAGTGTCTAGGAGACAGGTATACTGGGATGAAGAAGATAGGAGGAGGTCGATTGGCAGAGAAAATTCAGAGGCAGAATGGCAAATTTTTAGTACTTTCCCAAGGTTACACACATACACACACACACATACACCCCTCATACACACACACTGCTATCTATCTGCCTGTCCGTCTATCCATCCATCCGCTCATGCATCATTTTTTGCTTTTAGATGTATACATAAAGAGAAAATAGAAAACTAGAGTATTTGGGGGGTAGGAAGAATTGGGGCCGGGCGTGGAACTTCCTATTTTAATATGAACTGTAAATGAAGGACCACAGTTCTCTCCTCATACTTTCCCTGGAAGCATATCATCCCCCACTCCCAACCCCCCACTGCACCTTTGCTCTTCTTACGGAAGTCCCCGGATTTTATGAGAAAAATAAAACAAAACGGATATTACAAAATCTGTACAATCCCATCTAATTTGAGTTTCTGACGAAACTACACTCGTCACCACACCCCCCCCTCCCCGAAATACTTTCTAATTTTAGCGCTAAGAGCTTGGAACTTGACACTGGATATGTTTCCATTTACCATGAAAGGCATGTTTCTCCACAAACAACTGGAGGGCGGGCTCGGAAAACAGGTTTAAAGACCAGACTTGTGGAACTCTGGCATGGCAATTTTCTGGAAACATCTACCATCCCACCAGGAGGCAGGAAGCATCGAGAATGAATATGTGTTCTGGCTTCTTTCAAATGAAATGATTTAATTTTAAGAGTCTCAATTCATAAAATAGCCCCAGCTAGTTTTCCAAGGAAAATGAGCATATTTTGTTCCCCATTCATTCTTTAAGGAATATTTGGGCCATGAAAAGAATTTATACTGAATTACCTTAGAAGACTTCATCAGGCAATGCCCCCGGTGTCTTTGAAAGAATATAGAATGGTGAAAGAAAAGCAAGTTTGATAGGGATATACACTTTTGTGATTTAGAAATGAGAAATCAGTTTAGCTGCCCTGATATTCACAAACAAAAAATAAACCAGAAGAAAAGTCTTTAGCATGCTATAGTTCATTTCCATAGTTGTACAGATTTATAGAATTAGGAGCTATTTCTACAGAAGGAAAAGCAATGTCTTCATTTGTGAAGCTGATATTTTCATACCTACATGGATGTCCTCTTTGCCCAAAATGTAAGTCAGCTCCTTTTATTGTCATATAAGTACCCAAACTATCAATATTTCCTGTTAACCATCACTTTATAAAAGTAAGAAAGCAAAGCCATTGTAGTTTAAAAAAATCACACAGGACTCCTACCTGTTCAGTTTCCCTGTCACCTCCTTCTCACCTACCCACCTCCTTCCTTATCACCTGTCTGCCCAGGTGGGCAGTACGTCTCCCACGACACAGGCCCCAGGCACTTGACCTGCTTTTCTTTCCATTCTAGAGCTCTTACCAGACAAAGAGCACTTTTCTTCCCCCTTGACCAGGTTCTGGGCAAGGCACAGTCTCCCCAGCAACTCCCTTCTGCCTCATTCCTCAAAACAAGCAAATCAGCAATCAATTCCCCATGAAAGAACTTACTGCTAATTCCGTTGTAGAAGTTGAAGGTGGGTGCCCAAAGTAACAAGCATGAGGAAGCCACAGCTTAAGGAATCTCCTCAGCTCTCCAAGGCATGTCCCTGATGGGAGCCTGACTTTTTCCTTTTTATGCAGCCTCCAGGAGTTTCTTTCAGGTGGTGTTGGATGTTGGGCAAACCTGTGGAATTGGAGGCCAAGTTAAATTTGATCTGGCTTCCCGGATGGAAAAATTGATCAGGAAAGTTCTTGGGCCATTGTCTAAGGTACACCTACCGAGGGTGCCAGATGCTGCTGCTCCTTCATCTGGAGCCCACAGCAGACCCAACCAAACAATCACAGATCTGTTTCCTACAGAGTCCGGACAATGCCCCACAATCCCTCTTAACAAGGTTCTGTAAGTGGCCACGAACAGCTCTTTAGATTTGGCATATAAGGGGCACCTGGTGGCTCAGTCATCTGAGCTTCCAACTCTTGATTTCAGGTCAGGTCATGATCTCATGGTTCATGAGTTTGAGCCCCTCATCAGGCTCCATGCTGACAGTGTGGAGCCTGCTTGGGATTCTTTCTCTCTCTCTCTCTCTCAATAAATAAGTAAACTTAAAAAAATAAGATTTGGCATATGAGATGAATTTCTTTGTCGTTCCTATCCCACCCTCTCACATTCCCTAGGTGCTCCGAGTGAGAAACATTCATCAGCCAGTTACAAAGACTGTATCCATCTTGTAGTAAAAGCTTGGCTTCTTTGCCTCTTGTCTTACGGGTCATCCAACAAGTATTTGTCCTTCTTGTCCCTACCTCTCTGCCAGGGTGCATCGGGCCTGAGGTTCTTAGCAAATCTTAACATTCACCAAGTTAGTGCATATTAATTAGCCGGGGGCTAACGACCTGCCTATAAGAACTTGGAGACATTTGGTCTCAGCATGAAAAGGGAGCTTCACCTGATGCAGAAGGAACGGTTTATTCAAGTAATGGAGAAGGCAGCTGTGCCCACTTCCTGTTGGAGCCTCATCAGAGGACCTGGAGGCCCAGCGAGTCAGGCTCCTCGCTGGTATGAAGGGTTAAGGAAGTGATTAAGGTGCTGAGTTCCCTTCATGCTCCTGGCCTCCAGCGCAGCCGGTTATGGGACACTTGGAAGGAGTTAAAGCAGAGTACGCACATGCAGTTTATTTTAATAGAGGCAAATGGCTGGGTTGCAGAAACTTGGAGAGATCTACAAAGCGGCTTCCTCCGGTCCAGGTCTCCTTAGCATTAACGTGCTCTGATGTGGCTCACAGGGTCATACCTGCCCACGATGGTATAAATTATCCGAACACGTGCAGTTGATGCTGCCAGGGGAAAGAGAGCATTTCTAATGTGAACGTGGAAGTGTATAGGCTTCCAGGTTCACGTGGGCATGCGGTTTGGAAAGCAAACAGCAACCGCCTTTCTTTCCCATTCCTGAACTGTTTTGGGTGCTGCAAAGTGACAGATTCGAACCACTGCAGAGCTATTTGGTAGAAATGGAGCCACAGGTTAAGAAGAGTCGAAGATTAAGTGATGGGAATCATGTATAAGTCTCTCTCCCCGCCTCCGGAGTTTAAACTTGGGAGTGTGGCCGAATTATCAAGCATCTGCCCCTGACGATGCCTCGGCTTCATTGGATTGACCACTTTGATGACAGGATAGTTCCAGAAGCTTGGAGATACATCAAAGAACAAACAGTACTTGAATTGTCTGCTATGAGCCAAACTCTGTCCCTCACATACATCATAAAACAGAATGAGGTTAAAAGTCACCAATAGTAACGTAAATCTACACCGAGAGTTGAGACGTGTTTTTTATTGACTACATCCTATAGTTCTTGAGGATAGTTTAGTCTTCTAAATACCAGTAATCTCTTGACTTGGCCACATCTGATTCAAGACTAATTCTAGGCTTCTCACTGTATAATAAGATCTGAAAAAGTGCTTTGGACAAGTTTTGTGTTTCTGATAAATAGCTACATCTTTGAATAGCTAAAACCATTTACTATTCAAACATTTCATTTCGCAGCATCCTCCACATATGAATTTCTGATAGAATGGTTAACAAATAAAAAATAATTAAACCCTTCTCTCTTAAGGTATTCTACATATTCTAAATGTGTTTATCCTTTTAACTCACTTTTCTTTCAATTTCCAGCCAAATAATTTTTATTTCAATTCACTATGTCCTAAAGGCTTAGGTTCCTGATTTCGGTGTGAAAGAAAAGTCCTTGTAAGTTCACTGCCATGTGCCAAGCTGAAATGATTGACACATCCTGTGACTAAGGAGAGCCTGACCTTTCTGGTTTCAGATCCTTAGCCCCTCACCCCATCCTGGGCCCCTCAGGTTTTCCGGAATGACTCACTAGCCAGCGCCCCACAGGCTCTCCTCCTGGAGGGCCTCCTCCCCTCCCCACAAGTGATCCTTTGAAATTACCATTTTAATGGATATAAATAGAAGGAAAAAAATGAACTTTTCTCCAAGAGAGGGAGAGTCTTCTCAGCATATCCTTACCAGAAATACCTCAGCCTTCATTCTGAAGCCTCTAAGGACTTGGGAACAGTTCTAGGGGCTCATTCCATGTCTACCCTCTGCCATCTTGCTCTCCATTCCTGGACACGACAGGAGTCCTGACAGGCACCTTTCAGCCTGCCAGGCAGGGTTCTCTGGCTTTTCTGTGTCCTTCAATCTCTGACAAAGGGATCTTGAACCTCCAGAAAATTTGGCACCTTTTTCCATTCTTGTATAACAGGAAGAATGGGGAAAAGAATTTATTGGAAAAGAATCCCAGAGAGTACATTCTTGGCTTGCCACTAACTCCCTTGTGGCATTTAGAAGGTCACGTCCAGTGTCTCTGGTTTCACTTCCTCATCTCTCACAGGAGGTATTGGACCAGAAGACCTCCAAGGCCCCACCCAGTCTAGCAAGATAGAACCTACCCTCCCTTGGAGAACCCTAGAAAGTGGCCTCCGTAAAACTGACCTCTCATGGCTGTAGGGACTGAGTGGCTGGTCCTCTTCTCTGAATGTGGCAGAGGGGCAGTGAGAGGGAAGGACGGAATTACAGAAGCTGGTGAGGCAGCCAACAAGAGCTTTAAAAACAGACATATAAAACAATACAGAGGGAGAAAGACAAATATTGTATGATCTCACTTATTTGTGGAATCTAAAAATTCAAACTTGTAGAAACAGAAAACAGATGGGTGGTTGCCAAGGGTGGGGGTGGTGGAAATGGATGAAGACAGTCAAAATGTACAAACTTCCGGCCATAAGATGAGTAAGTTCTGGGGCTGTAATGTATAGCATGGTGACTGTAGTTAACAATACCTTATTATATATTTGAAAGTTGCTAAAAGAGAGTGGATTTTAAAAGTTCTCACCACACATGCAAAAAATTGTAACTATGTGACATGACAGATGTTTTCACTAGCCTCGTTGTGGTAATCAGTTTGCAATAGAAGTGTGTATGTGTGTATGTGTGTGTGTGTGTGTGCATGCATGTGTGTGTGTGTATATAAAATTGCCACTGTGTCGAACACCTTAAACTTATACAGTGTTATACATCAATTATATCTCAATAAAGCTTGGGGAAAACAGTAAGGATGAACATTTATATGACCTTTCACAGTTAAGTCAGGCTTTCATTTACATTATCTGGTTCCAAAGTAGAGAGGCACTTCGCATACAATCCCCATTTTATAGATCATAAAACTGAGGCTCAGAAGCTATGTGAGCTATCCTAAGTCATGCGACTAGAAAATGATAGAGTCGAGTCTACAATACAAACCTGCGGTTAGATCTGATGTTCTTTTTCACTGGACCAGGAAGACTTGCTAAGTTATTCCTTGACTATCCAGACATAAAACCCCTCACCCTGGTCCCTGGGGGGCCACTAAGCCTTCACCCTGCCAGGCCACAGGGTGCTTTGTGGAACACTTCTTTTCTTCCTTCCTTCCTTGCTTCCTTCCTTCCTTCCTTCCAACCTTCCTTCCTTCTTTCTTTTCTTTCTTTTTTACTTTCTTTTTAAATGTTTATTTATTTTTGAGAGAGAGACAGAGAGCACAAGTGGGGAGGGGCAGAGAGAGAGGGAAGCAGAGGGTCCGAAGCGGGCTCTGTGCTGACAGCAGCAAGCCTGGTGCAGGGCTCAAACTCTAGAACCAGGAGATCATGACCTGAGCCAAAGTCAGACGCTCAACCGACTGAGTCACCCAGGCTCTTTTTTAATACATTTTTATCCCAATTTATTATGATGTATGTTCTTTGATTCCATTCATCAAAGCTTCTCATCATGTTCTCAGAGCTCAGTTTTACTTCTGTCAGATGAGTCGTGGCACTTGGGATTTGCCTTCTCCAGCCCTAGAGATCCCAATATACAGTTACTGGGATCTTCGAGGGGGAAGTGTGAATAGAGCATTTCTCCACCTTAAAGTCTGTCTCTCTCTGTTTAAACAAACAACAGCAGCAAACCCTCAAGCCTCTCAGTATCGATCTAAATGATTTTCACTATGTTTCTTGACCGCGTCTAAACTAAATAGAAGCTAAATTTGAAATGTAATAAGAAACTACTTAAACTGTATGGCTCTTAGGCTAGTGTCTGGCTGTGCTGAAACTAAATTGCCCATGCTAGGTTACAGTTGTGGGTCCGCACTCGTCTCTGCGTTTGGCCTTAGCGCCGCCATTAGCTCATGGTGCCTGTGCACTGGATACGTTGTGGGAAACAGCATTATTAGTAACCTCAGGGCTCTTTCGCCGCTCTGGATCTTCAGAGTCATACGTAACCAGAGCTCTGCCAGGAATGAGCCTTGAGAGCTTTGAAGCCAGTTCTAACTGCAGCCATCTGAACCTTCTGCCTTTTCCGCTGAAAGATAAGGTCCGAGTCCTGCTGGCCGGTTCTTGCTGCAAGCTGTTAGATAAAAAGCAAGGTAAAGATACGGATGTGTGGGACATGTCTGCATGCACGTGAACGTGGATTTTGAGCCTGGCAGGCTTTTCCTGCCACGTGCTCTGGGCGGGCCCCGGCGTCCCTGACCAGGGCAATGCTTTCACAGACGCAGATGCAAAGCCAGTGGCACCCAGGCCTTGGTGGTCACCCAGATGACCCAGAAGAGGCTCCTATCGTTTGGAGGGATCATCACTGCAGAAATCTCAGCACTGCACAGACCTGTTGAGACGTAGTGTACATCTTGGGGTTCAAGTCCCCCCCGTGCTTTTTAACACTCTGTCACCCAATCACAAGTCACCTAACCTCTCTGCAAATCAATGTACTCATCTAAAGGATGGAAACAATAATTCCTGCTCTTCTGTTCCTACAGGACTGCTGCAAGGCAGTGGATCTCCAAGTGTGGTTCCCAGAACAGCAGCAGCAGCAGCACCTGGGAAATTGTAATGCAAATCTGCCAGCCCTACCCAGACCTCCAGAACCAGAAACTCTGGGTTGTGGGCAAGCAATCTGTGTTTGCACAAGTCCCCCAGGTGATTCCGACACCCTCTGAAGTCAGCGAAGCACTGCTATCGAGCAAGGAGATAATGATTGTGAAAGGGGCCTGCAGACTGCAGCGCCAACATCCTCGCTTGGAGAACCACAGCCCTACAGAAAGGTTGGGCACTGCCGTCTCACCCAGGTTCCCCTAAAACACGCTGTTACGCTTTGACAGGTGTCAGTCATCTGCAACAGGTGTAGCAGGCAGTTAGTTAAGAATAAACACTTTCCAGAAGAAAAAGCTGGAAAGGTTGAGAGTCTCTGTGTGGTGAACGAGGGAGAAGGGGAAAAGGGGCTTGGAGCCACGCAGACCAGTCATGTTCCAGCTCTGCCACTTACCAGCTACATGACCCTAGGCAAGTTACTTAAAGGACATCATAATCATGACAATGACCTCCATAGTGTCATTGGATTGAAGGACACAATACATGCAGAGTTCTCGGCGCAATGCATAGTACATATAGGCATTAATAAGTGATGGAGGCCATCCTTAGTAGCAGGGCATCCAGGCTACCTGAGGCTCCCACCCAGGACCCATCTTCTCTCCCATGTTGCTCCCTGCCTCTCCCTACCAACCCATTGTTGCTATTACTACCATTATCACTGCCAACATCCTCACCCCTTCTGCCCCACAGGCCCAGGACCTTAGACTTAAGACTGCCACCCTAAGATGTCCTGGAAAGGTTAACTGGCAAGGAAGGAAAGAGGCAGGGGGTATTTCCCAGAGTGGTCTGGCTACCTCAAAGGAAGACGGAGCCATGCACTGGTCTCCAGAGATGGCCTTGGCGTGTGCTGCATTTTGAAGCCAGAAAGATGGCAGGCCACTAGAGGAACAGAGTCCTTCCTCTATGTCCATCCCCTTTTCTGGTCTGGAGGTGTGGCGGGTACAGCCTGAGGTGGGCAAAGTGGACCTGAGACGAACCACAGCCTTTGTCCATTGTTAACCACTGGCAGAGCCGGCCAGCCCAGATTTTATCTCTTGGGTGGCTCCAGGCACCTGTCTGCCCAGGTTCAGGCCTCGGAGATGGGTCATGTGGGCTTGGGTTGTCTTCCCTGAGATGACTCAGGGCCGGCAGGCCAAGAGTCGCCCTCAGCTCCCCTCCCGATAATGAGAGGTCAGATTCCTTTGGATTTAGTAAGGACACTCCTCGAGGCTGTCTTTTGTCACTCATCCACAGCGGGAATTCTCCTTTAACGAGCAGTGAGCCACACCCTTCCCCCACCCAGAAATGGGGAGTGGGTAGCCTTTCCAGGTGGCACGTGAGCAGGGCTGATTTCACAATGGCCAGCCCAAAGGTGAGGGACTGAAGGCAGGCCTGGCTAGGGTAGTCTCAGACGCACATGCCTCCTGGGCCTGCTTGGTCAGCCCTCCCCGCCCTCCTGCCCAGGCAGTGATGCCTACACACCCCACCTGCCCAAATAGCTACAGGGAGACTGTTGCCCTCCAGGGAGGCAGAGGAACGCTGGAAGAGCTGGAGTACTGAGTGCTCAGTGATACTTGACCAGAAACCAAACAATACCAAGGCCTTGCTAGAACGCCCGCGCTCCATCCATCACTCCACTGGGGAGGCCTGACCCTCAGGTAGTAAGTACCCTATCATGTACACGTTCACACACTGTCTCACCTTGCTTTGGACCCTCCCAACAGCAGGAAACTAGAACAAGCGCTTCTTTGCAGCTCAGGACAGATAAGGGACACACTGGATCACATGCTGGTCAAGAAAAGAATTTGGATTCAGTCCCATGAGGCCTGACTCCAAAACCCATCCATTTTTGTCTATTACACCATTGGCTTTTAAACTTCTTTAAAAAAAAAAAAAAAGATTTTTGAGCATCTGAAAAGAATGCCTCTCTGTATTCTCTTTTTAACTTCCTGGGAATCTATAATTATTTTAAAATAAAAAGTGAAAAAAATACCTATGTGGGGCCCTGATATGTCAAATACATCAGTGAGATACTACTAGAAGTCAGGAGAATGAGGGGCTCCCTTTCAGGGGCAGCATTGAAAAGGAGCCTGCGCATTCCAGGTGGCCAGGAAATACTCTATTTCTGGGGCTGGGTACGTGCCTTTTGTAAAGCCTCAATGAGCTGTGCGTTTATCACCCGGGCATTTTTCTGAATACTTGCTAAACTTGAAACTTTAGAGCACAGATGCTCTGTTTGGACAGGAAGAGGGGGCTGGGATTTGCTCGGCCTCTCCCACCATCCCCCTCCCCCTCACTCCCTAAGGACCCCAGGGTTCTGCAGAACCCACTTGGAATCTGCATCCCGATTTCTCCACGTTATAGAATGTGAATGGCTGGGTGAGAGGCCTTTAGCCCTCCAGGGCCTGGGCCGATGGCTCTATTGCCACTTCCCGTTAGCTAGTTACAAACGGTAGCCCTCAAGGTAAAAACCACCATTCAGATGTGTGTGGTGAAGAACTTCATCCTGGATGCGGAGGATACCACAAAGGATGCTGAGCAAGAAAGGAAACAACAGGCTCCCTGTCTTCCACGGAAAATCTGTGGACCGCGTTTGTGTGGGGCAGCCTTCCACGGAAAGCCTAAGCTTAGAGCGAAGGATACCCAAAGAAAACTGGGCTTTATTTTTTAAAAAGGCTTTTTTTTTTTTCTTTTTTTTTTTTTTTTAACAAAAGAAATTCCTTCAGACTTTCCCTAATCATGCAAGCTGGAAATAATAGCCATTCAACACATTCTAAGTAAAAGGCAACTGACAACACGAAACAAGCAAGCAAATCTCACTCACGTTTGAAGCTGGCCACGTGCTTCATTTCCACTCGATTTGGCTTTTATGAAGATTTCTGGGTGGATTGTGCGCTTCTGATCAGCATGCCTCAGCCAGGTTGTTTGTTCCCTTGTGCGTGGAGGACATGGTTAACATTTTTTCCAGTAATACACTAAGTTAGTTTCCATTGTTCCCTGCCCACTACTGTACCTGGAATCAGCAGTAGCTGCCAACACACAGCTAAAGGCAGAAGTTAGCCCAGTGTGAGGTTAATTGGACCAAATTGAAGCCATTACAGCTTAACAGACCCTCTCAGAAGCCTATGGGAGGAATGCTTAAGTGGGTTCCCCCAAGACTTCAGAAAGTTTGGAAGTGAACTTGCTCTTGCTATTTACAGTAGCAGAGTCTGCTATTTTGTGTGTGTCAAACGGCCACTCTCCAGGATGCAGTGGGATAAAGCTGTTAGAGAAAGGAAAATCTTTTATGAGCTCCTGTTCTAGAAGAGGCTACTCTCTGAGGTGTTAGGAAATGATAAAAACAGTAAATCAGAGCAATGAACCAACCTAGGAGGCAATGGTGGGGGAGGAATAAGGCATGCAGGTCTCAGGGTCTCCTTCCTGGGGATATGGCTTTTCCATGGGGTTCTTTCCAGTTCAACAACACTGCACTTAACCTCAAGGAAAGCGGAGTTTTGTTTTACTGAATTTTCAGGTCAGGCGGGAAATTCTTTTTAGGTTCAGCATTTGTCATAAGAGAGCCATGTTCTCTGTGATTTCTGTCCAGAACACTCTCTACCTTGGGACTCCTCCTCTGTGGAAGAATGGCAGGGAAATCTCAGTTGGCCAAAGTTTAAGTAGTCAACTGCAGCACTTAGCTCTTCTAGTAGAAGCCAACCCTACTTAGACACATCCATCGAAGGGTTTGTCTAACAGAGTGCGGTAATAGCGTGGTCTCTCTGTGCCCTCAGGATATCAGTTTTGCTGGGTACAATTGTGGAAGGCTTATTATAATACTGACACATTAGAACCCTTCCAGAAAAGAGGCCAGCATGGTAAAGTGTCTGGGAGCTGAGTCAGTTGAAGAGAAGGGACATGTGTAGCCCAGAGAAGAGAGGACTTATCTGGGGATGGGGTAGTTCCTGGGGGAAGAGCTAGGACTTTCTGGGTCACGATCATCCGTGTGATTCTAAGGAGGGATTGTTCAGTACAAACTCCTAGATAGGGCTTCCCCCGGCCTCGTCACTGATCTGCACACTGTACATACCAGAACTCATTTAATGCCTACGACAGCCTTCTGGGGTACTAACCACTACTATAATCCTCATTGTGGAAACAAGCACAGAAAAGTAACTGACTTGCCCAGTGTCACACAGCTATAAATGACAGATCTGGAATTTGCACCCAGCTGTCTTCCTAGCCCAGGGTTCTCTCAACCTTGGCGCTATCATTTGGGTCTGGGGGAGTCTTTGTCGTGGGAGGATGACCTGTGTGTCGTAGGATATTTAGTGGCAGCTCTGGCCTCTATCCACTGGATGCCAGAGGCGCCCCTAGTCATAGGCACGAAATGTCTCGGAGGGCAAAGTCACCCTCAGTCGCAAACCACTAAGCGAGAGTCTCTTGGGATGGGACAGCCGGCTTCCTGCAGGAGAAAGGATCTAGACTGCTGCCTTCCTCTTCCACTTGCGGGGGCCACGAGGGCCTCTCTACCTGGAGGCTCTATCATGCTCATCCTAACTGGACAGTGTGATTGCAGGGGGCCCTCCACTTGCCCCGAGAATCCTAGCCTTAGAGGTTGTTTGATTTTTAACAGGTCCAATATGGTCTAGTTTTACTATCATTTGCCTCTGTGTCCCAAAAGTCAAAGGCCAGAAAGTAATTCGAACTCACTGGGGCAAAAGCTGAGAAAAAGGCCAAAACCAAAACCCACACACATTTTTAAGGGGGCACAGGTTGAGGCTCTCAGACGGACAATGCTCAGGGCGACACAGCTAGCCTGAGCGGGAGGGGTGGGAGTGGAGACAAAGAGCAGGAGACCTACCGTTTCCATCCTCCTGGGAGACCGCTTAGTATCACAGGCTACTATGACAGGGACTAAGGACAGGATCAAGAACACAGCGTCCAACTCAGGCCCCTCCTCTCTCTTCTGGGTCGCCGGCCTCCCCTGGCTTCACTATCTCCCCTCCAGGGCCCAGAGCAGTCGGTTGAAACTCCCGGTCTATGTCACTCCCCTGCTCATAATCTCCCATTGCTGCTCTTCTCTGAGTCAAAGCCCAAATTGTCCAAGCCTAGCCTCATCTGGCCCTCTTGGCTCTTTTTTTTTTTTTAATTTTTTTTTTAACGTTTATTTATTTTTGAGAGACAGAGCGTGAGCAGGGGAAGGGCAGAGAGAGAAGAGAGGCAGACGCAGAATCTGAAGCAGGCTCCAGGCTCTGAGCCATCAGCACAGAGCCCGACGCGGGGCTCGAACTCACAGACCGTGAGATCATGACCTGAGCTGAAGTCGGACACTTAACCGACTGAGCCACCCAGGCACCTCCTCTTGGCTCTTTGAGTCCTCCCTACACTCACTCTTTCTTGCTGTTCCTGGAATTCCATGCTTTTTCTCTTACGTCAACATGTCAAATCAAGCTTTTGAATGGGGTGTTGGTGAGTATATCAGTCTCACTTCCTTTCTTTATTGTTCCAGCTCCAGGTGGCTGGGTCATCTCCTCCCGTGACCTATCACGTAGAGTAAGTGCTCTAACTCGGCTCTCTTTAAAGATAGCTTTGGTCATCCTCTGTGCTTTACACGTCCACACGCATTTTAGAATAAGCTTGTCAGTCTTTAGAAAAGATCTTCCTAAGATTTTGATGGAAAATATGTTGAAGCTGTAGATTAGTTCAGGGAAAATACTGAATCTTCTGATCAATGAACACAGTATAGCTTTCCATTTAATTATATCTTCTTTAATTTTTCTCAGCATGGAAGATTTGGACATTTTTATTAGATTTATTTCTAACTTCCAGCTATTTTATGTTTTGTGGTGCTATGATAAATGGAACTGCTTTTTAAAAGTTTCATTTTTGAATTCTTTGCTGCTAGTAGCTAAGAATATAATTGCTTTTCCTATGATAGTTTTGTATCCTGTGACCTTACTAAATTCACTTATTAGTTTCACTAGTTATTTTGTAGATTCCTTGGGATTTTATATATAAACAATCATAACATTTGCAAAAAGGTAAAATTTCATATGTTCTTTCTTTCTTTCTTTCTTTCTTTCTTTCTTTCTTTCTTTCTTTCTTTCTTTCTTTCTTTCTTTCTTTCTTTCTTTCTTTCTTTCTTTCTTTCTTTCTTTCTCTTTTCTTTCTTAAAAAATAAGCTTCACACCCAGCTGAAATCTTCATATCTCAGGACCCTGAAGTCAAGACCTGAACAGAGATCAAGAGTCGGATGCTCAACCAACTGAGCCACCCAGGTGCCCCTTATGTGTTCCTTCTCGATCTTTATGCCTTTTATGTCTTTTTCTTGCCCAATTGCAATGTTTAGAACTGCCAGTATAATATTAAATAAAAGTGAAAACAAGTATCCTTGCCTCGTTTCTGATCTGAGGGAGAAAGCATTTAATCTTTCACATTAGTTAACTATAGGTTTTCTGTAAATACTCATTATCAACTTGAGGAAGTTTCTAGTTGCTGAGAGGATTTTTTTAATGTTGATTTATTCTTTTTGAGAGAGGGAGAGAGAGAGAGAGGGAGGGAGAGAGTACGAGCAGGGGAGGGGCGGAGAGAGAAGGAGGCACAGAATCTAAAGCAGGCTCCAGGCTCTGAGCTGTCAGCACGAAGCCCATCGTGGGGCTCCAAATCACCAATCACAAGATTCCTGAATCAAAGTCAGACACTTAACCGACTGAGCCACCAGGTGCCCTATGGAGAGTTTCTGTCACAAATGGGTGCTGGCTTTTATTAAATGTTTTACCGTATTGATTGAAATGGTGAAATGGTTTTCCTCCTTCACTAAGTGCCAAAGTCCATTCAGGCTGCTGTAACAAAATACCATATTGGCTTATAAACAATGGAAACTTATTTCTCAAAGTTCTAGGGTTGGGAAATTCAAGATCAAGGCCATCAGCAGATTTGATGTCTGCTGAGGGCTCACATCCAGGTTCATGGATGGCTGTCTTGGTTGGGTCCTCACATGGCAAAAAGGATGAAGGAGTTGTCTAGGTCGTCTTTTAGAAGAGCACTGATCCCATTCATGATGGCTCCACCTTCACGACCTCATCACCTCCCAGAGGCCCCACCTCCTAATCCTACCTCACTGGAGAAGAGGTTCCAACATCCGATTCCGGGGGTAGGGGTGGGGAGACAGTCTGTAGCACTAAGAGAGATGTAGGTAAGAAAAAGTGTGCCATATGAGGTCCAGCCATTACAGAAAGCTCCAGACTTCTTGGGGAAGAGGCGTCAGAGTATCCTAAGGACTAGAAAGAGCACAGGCTTTCCAGTCAGCAGACCTGGGCTTTGAGACCTGGCTCTACATCTGACCATCAGCAAGGTGACTGAACCATTCCGGGCCTCTGTCTTCTCAGATATAAGATAGAGGGAATGATACCTACGTGGGACAGTTGTGGTGAGGATTAAAGCGCACCACGTGGTGTCCAGCACGTACAAACAGTGCTGCTAGACGTGAAATCCGTGATGTCAACTGTGATGACAAACACCCCAATGCCACTTCAGATCAGGGCAGAGAAAAACACTTCCATGAATATTGGGATAAAGGCCTCCCTACTTCTTTCCTTTATGCCTCAATGAGCCTAAGGAGCAGACCAATTAGATAAAAAGCACATACATCCAGAAGTGGCAATGTGTTTTGTTTTTTTTTAATGTTTACTTAATTTTGAGAGAGTGTATGAGTGGGGAGGGGTGGGGGGAGCGGGGTACAGAGGATCCTAAGCAGGTTCTGTGCTGACAGCTGAGAGCCTGATGTGGGGCTTGAACTCATGAACTGTGAGAGCATGACCTAAGCTGAAGTCAGACATTTAACCAACCGAGCCACTCAGGTGCCCCCATTGTTTTTTGATTAAACAAAATATGCAGATGCTGGCATATCTGAATCCAGAAGGTACAAAACCCATATTTTGCAAGAAGGCCGTCTTTTTAAATCATAGTTAACAAAAATTCCTGATGACTAAATATACAGTCACAGAACACCCCCGATTTGGATTTCCAATTCAATTTAAAATCTATCTTTAAAATTATCACAGCAATTAGTGTCATCCAATCCTCGGAATAGCCTACGCTGGGAGTAGGGTAATTTAGCATATCTCAAAGCGTTACATCAAATCAGGGACATTAACAGCGTGACACGAATAAAAGGTCCTTTTTGTTAAGTGGTCAAATAAATGTGCAAACATTGAGTTAATCATAGTTAAACATTCTTTTTAAATTATAGGACTTTAGGATACTAGTGCACAATGCGAGCTTTCAAGAGTAATATATAGGCTACGGAGTTTCCCAAATGCCACATTTGATTTCAGAACCCTTTCACAATCACGGTCTCTTTGGTTCCAAAGGTACAACCTTTAGGAAAGCAATTTTGCATATGTCTTAGTGACATTATATTTCAAAAGCTTCAGCCTCCAAGTCAAACATTTTTAGAAAAATTCAGTCATGTTCACTCCTTGCAGCTTTCCACAGAACCCAACACTTCATAGGCTATTAATATGTCAGATTATATTATTGTCAAGTATTATTATCCCGATTCTACCAACGAGAAGAAACCTAACATAGATGCTAACCACTTGATATATTTCATGTAAGTTAATCACCTCACCATCCTATTAAGGTAGGCATCATTATTGCCATTTGCCGGTAGTGGAAGGAAATTAAGTGACTTGTCCAGGGTCACGCAGCTAGTGGCAAGAGAGAAAGAAAGAGAGTTATCATTACCTCCATCCACTGGAGGTGAGCCGGTCACTGGGACAGAAACGGACACAGACACAGATGTAAGTCCCTCAGGAGGACAGCACCGTGCAGGTGCTAATGACTCACCCCACTCAGCATCCCTCCCAGGCGGGGCTCTGAGGGGAAGAGGGAACGAACGTGCAGGTGTTAAGGAGCTTTGAGCTACCTGAACAAGGGGGCTTTGTTTTCTGGAGACACCAGATAGTGGCAGGAAAACCGTCACTCTGACCGCAATTCAAGGCTCACAAACCCGACCCAGCTCTCAGATTTGTAAGGCTTTTTATGCAGCCTTGTTGACCTCGCTGCTTACGACTCTATGACTACTGCGCTGCGGAAGGAAGTGGGCAGAAGTCCTTCGCCCAGATGTTCGCAGGAACATTCCTCACTACCCCAGCCCTGCGTGGTTTTCAGCTGGATATGAAGAGGAGAGAGAGAGGAAAGCCCAGGGCTTGAAAATTCAGGAAATTGTGGGTGGAGGAGAGTGAAGAAAATGTACAACCTGATATTCAAAATTAAAAGTTGTTCATACGGTGGTTACTGGATTGTATTAATTGGCAAGTAATTGCCAGGGTGTGGGAAGGAAAGACCTCATCAGAGGGCGCTCAGTGTAATTTAGTAATCCCACTGAGATACGAAATAGACACTGTCCTCAGATGTTTGGAAATCTGACTTTAAATGTAATTTGTGGGTGGAGGGGGGGAGCTCGGGTTTGCCTCTATTTTGAAGACGCTGAACATTACCACACTATTCCAGGTTTAGATGTGAACGTTTTAATGTTGGGCAGGGGAAGGGAGGAACAGGCAGTGAGGTGTTAGCTTCCCAAACAAGTGATGCAGTTTCTTTCTTAGCTGCAAAAACAGTTTGATAAATCATCCGGCAGTTTTCTTGGACCCATCTACAAAAGCCAGCCAGGGTAAGGGGATAAAAGCAGAGATCAAAATGGAAAGTTAGTCAGAGCTTGTAGACATGGGTCTGTAAAATGAATGGTACCAAACCCCCAGGTAGGCAGTTTTATCCTCTGTAGGGTCGTGGAATCACATGGAAATCTGAGGATGATTGACACAAATGCACAGAACTTTATGTAAACCCAAGGCACTCACTGTCTGTGGCCTCACCATGGAGCTTCTGGGCATGTAGATACTAGATTAAGAAGCCCTATCCTTGGCAGAAACCAAATTTAACTGGCAAGTGGCATTATGACCCTCTCCTTTAGTTTCGAGATAATTAGCCTAGACAACTTTTAGAGCTATCTCTGGGACCACTCCAAGAAATCATTTCACTTAATCATCTGAGGTAGTCTATTAAATATTGGCTGTTCTAAAAAACTGGCCTGCAATCTGCCAATTCTGGTGACTTATTAGGAATGATAAAAGACAATCAACTGCAGGATAGATTTAAGTCCCATTGACCCCTACCTGGATGTGGTGCAAATATTGAACAGAGCACCCTGGTTTACTGAGATGGGGTTTGGGATAGGATCTTCAAACACCACCAGCTATTGACTGGTGGGGAATTGATTTTGTCCTTGGCAAAGCACACAGAAAGATAGGCTGTGAATTCCTTGCGTTTAATTTGACAAGAGTCTCCTCCCGCACAGGAGGTCATCAGCAAACATCTGGGGGACAGGGAAGCTCAGGCATCACAGGGAACATTCAGGGATTCTCCACCTTCCAGGCCATGGATCTGACACAGACTCCTCGCCATGGTCAAGCTCAAAAGGTGAAACTGAAGAGCTTTACCAGTCCACTCATAGGTTTTGGCCACCTTTTGGGTCAGTGCAAGGAGTGATGGAGAGAAAGACATTGACCAACAACAGAGTCTCTTTCCCCATCCCTCAGCAAGGAAGGCATTTTCCAAGTCCTTTCAATGCTTGTAGGTCACTCCAGAACAACGCCCTCCGAGATGTGTGTGGGTCATCCTACCTGGAGCAGGTTCCTCTGCCTGGGACTGCCATATTTTCTGAACCAAGATGGGGGCTGAGAGGACTCCCAGTCTGGAGTGCAATAGTAGATGCGGAGGGTCACACGAGTTGCGGCCGGGCTAGTCTGGGAAGCTGGGAGTCAGCATAACTGTACCTCACAATGTCTTCACTCTGAAAATGGAATCCAAATGGTGCATACAGGCAGGCAGGTGTCTTGGCATGCCTTTGAAGGCAATGGTTTGTGAGGTTGTTTTTAGGGCAGTGTGGCTGGAGCCCTGCCACTCTGGGCCATACTCGCATACTTGCATATGGCATTATTCCCAAGTAAACTCCTGATAAATCAGATGGCACTTCACATAAGAGTCTAAATTCTGGCTTTCACAAGCATCTCAGGTCATTTTTAAGAAAAATTAAATAAGAAAATTCTTAAAAGTGAAGAAAATTATACCATGAACCAAATTTCCCACTTTCTCCTCCCCCTCCTACCCCTCCAACCTCCCATGAATTAGGAAAAGACCCAGGTTCTTTGCCTCAGGAAAAATCACCCCAATCTGGCTTGCGATGCACCAGTATCACCTGGGAGCCATTTTAAGGTTTTAAAGAGAAGTGAAGGGAAAAAAAAAAAAAGGAAGAGAGAAAAAAGGGGAGGGGTGAGAATTATTTCCATTTGTATTAAATGGATGAAATCTAAAACTGTCTAATGATAGCAGGCATTTCCTTTCAGTTAAGCTTCTTGTTTCTCAAAAAATCATAGTGTTTCACCCAGCTTTCCATGCAGCTTAACAATTTACATATATTTCCAGTAGTCTGAATGGAAGTCTGGGGTGGACTCCATGAGATTTCTTGCTATTCAGATTCCCTGGAAATACTTAAAATGAGAATTTGTTAAAAACTTTTTAAAAAAATGTTTATTTATTTTTGAGAGAGAGAGAGAGAGAGAGAGAGGAAGAACAAGTGGGGGAGGGGCAGAGGGAGGGGGCTAGAGGATCTGAAGTGGGCTCTGTGCTGGGAGCAGACAGCCTGATATGGGATTCAAACTCACGAACCATGTGATCATGACCTACGCTGGAGTCAGATGCTCAATCAACTGAGCCACCCAGGTGCCTTAAAATGAGAAATTTTAAACATACTTATTTATGCCTCCCTACTGATGAGGAGGGTCTGCTGGAGTCATTTGGGGAGTTCAAAAGCCATCCTCACCCCAAAATTCTCCTTCTACTGGCTTCCCTTATTGCTTCAAATATTTCCTGACACGTTGTCCAAAAAAGCAATAAGGCCTATTGGAAAGAGAATAGACTTGAGGGTGAAGCAAACCTAGATTCAAATCCTAGCTGTTCTACCACATATTAGCTGGTAATCTTAGACACGTATGTAGCCTCTTACAAACTCAGTTTTCTCTGTCTAAATATAAATGCTACATGCATTCATTTGGGTCTGAATACTAAAACTGATGATATATGAAATCAGCTGATACATAATTGTGCTCAGTGCATGTTGATTTCAGGAAAACAGAAACTGACTTTTGAGGATATAAACAGGAGGAATTTAATGCAAGGAATTGATTTCGAGATGATTGGAAAGGTTAGGAAGTCAACCAGGGAACAGCGAGGCAACCCAGGCATTAGCAACAGCTGGAAGCCACCACTGCCTGAGACTGGAGTGTCACAGGAAGGAGGCAGTCTCCAAGTGCAAGCACGAAGGTCACTAGAAGGAAAGTAGGGCTGTAGTGGGAGCCAGGGTTATGCGAAGACAGCTGCTGCCAGAGATGTCACCCAAGGCAGAAGGGGGAGGGGAAAAATGTCCCATCCGTAGCCCTCTCCCACCTCTTACCACACAGAGGCCTTTCTGGGCTCAGGGCTGCCATCCGCATGGCCGTAGGCCTCAGGAATTACCCCTGCTGTCCCTCTCTCTAAAGCTGTCACCACCTTGTATCTTTCTCTAAACTGACCCCACAGTAAATAGATTTCTCTTCCTCTTCCTAAACAATGTTCCCTGGAGGAAATGTGTGGCCCCCACTCTAAACCCATCGTGTTAGGCAGGGTAGGCAGGATGCAGCAAGACTGGAAGAATACAGGCTTTTGAGCGTTCACAGGCACAGTGATGCCTCAGGCTTGGGCTGGGGTGCCCCTGCTCTGATTCTTGGGGCACCTGGGTGGCTTAGTCAGTTGAGCCTCCAACTCTTGGTTTCAGCTCAGGTCATGATCTCACGGTGTTGGATCGAGCCCCACATGGAGCTCTGTGCTGGCAACACAGAGCCTGCTGGGGATTCTCTCTCCCTCTCCCTCTCTCTCTGCCCCTCTCCCTCTTACACATGTGAGCATGCACTCTCTCTCACACTCTCTCAAAATAAATAAATAAACATTTAAAAATAATAATAAAAGGCCATGATTCTAAGAGCCAAGGGGAGCTGGCAACTCCTACCCCCCAACTTGTTCTCAGTGTTCAAGATATCAAATACCCTACCGAAGGAGGTTGGAGCAGACATACAGGGCCTCATTGGTCTTTTCTCCTGCTCTGCCCGTCTGAGGGAGGGCCGTGCCTACAGTGCTGGTAAGGGGCAAACATTTGTGGAGGAGTGAGGACGGAAAGGAGGATTATGGTTAAAAACATGGCTTACACACCACACAATTGGCATGTCCACACACCTACATGTGAAACCCCTCATGATGAGGGATGTAACTGGGGGTGTACAAAGAAGGGGGACAGGCTGCCTGCCAGGGATTGGGTGTTGGGGTCGGCGCTCCACATGCCATGACATTCTGGGACAGAATTTCAAGGAGTTCTCAGTTTGAACCTGTAACTGGTGAGTTATGAGGATAGAACATATTTTATTTAGTGGTTGTTAGCTTGATTTGTAACTTTCATGTATTAGGGGCTGCCATACTTGTTAAGTGCAGACCGGGGCCAGAAGTGGGCTCTTTAACCAGAGGCTGGGCTCTGAGAGTGTGGGGCTCAGGCAAATAGGGAAGAAGAGGGCTCAGACCTGCAGATACTCACAGGCCAGGGATGCACAAGAGCTCCATACCCACACAGGCTGTGGGGCCAGGGCTTCTGAATCTGGTACCTATGGCACTCTTGAGCAAACTCCTTGAGACATTGCAGGACAGCACACCCTTCGATACTTCTAAGCTAACATTTATGGAATTTGGCATATTTGGTTCTGAACACATTTCATGCATTGTCACATGTAATCCTCCTATGAGCTGATCAATATCATTACCTGCATTTCAGAGATAACGAAACAGACAAGGAGGTTAAGCAATTTGCCCAAGGCATAGCCGGGATTCAGATCCATGAGTCTGAATCTCAAACTAGGCCCTTAACCACACCTTAAACTGCCTCCTATTCCATGAAGGCACGTGTGTGTGTGCGCGTGTGCGTGTGTGTGTGTGTCCAGAGCTTCGCTGAGAGCTTAAAGAAGTCTCTGACACCCCCACCTGCCATGACAGTGAGGGACCATTCTGTCATTCTCCCAAATATTGAAAGAAATGCAGTTCCTGTGTCCTTGGCCAAGAGCTTCTCTTTTCCTGGCTGAACATTCACATCGTTTTGCTTTTCCTCATGTGATAGAGCATCTAAACCCTTTACCACAAGCTTGAGGTCACTCCGTCCTGTCTCATTGTCTCTTTTGAAGTGTGGAACCCAGAGCTGACATGCATATTCATGTTGTTGAACTTCCTTGTGTGAGCAGAATTAGGAAATCATTTCTGCCCATCATTCTTGTTTTGTATGCAGCAAAAGACAGAATTAGCCCTTAGCGAGACCCTGTCCACAAACACCTGTTGAACACCCACCCTGTGAATGAGAAAGCCCTTGTCCTCAAGGAGTATATAGTCCAGTGAAGGAGACAGGCGAATGGGTCATTGGAACAAAATGAATGTGAGTGCCATGAGGGAGCCCAGAGGAGCAAACACTCTGTGGCAGGTGTGGTTGGGAGATGAACATTAAGAGTGAATAGGGAACCCATCAGGTGAGCTAGAGAAGGAAGTGGGAACAATGTGTGCAGAGGTGGGGAGGTGTGCAAGGACATGGCACATTCCAGACCCTGTCGAATGACTGGTAGTCAGAACACATCTCAATCTGATCCTGTGGAGGGTCTCCCATCCTGAAGGCAGAGGGGAGCCTCAAGCCTTTTCCCGTGGCTTGATTTCTATCAACTCGTGGAGTTTTTAGTCCACTAAAATCCTTAAGTCCTTTCACCCTGTGTCATTGATTTGTCAAACAGAACTCCAAAACTTTTCATTTATTCTAATTCACTGTCATCCTATTAGATCCTGCCCATGATTTCAGGCAATCTGGATCCTACTTCCGCGTCCAGGCTGTTAATTATCCTTGCCGATGCTGCATCGCCTGCCCTTTCTGTTGTCGACAAAAATATCCAAAACAGGCTTGGGCAGAGACTCATGGCCCACCAATACAGCCTTCCTCTGAGTTACCACCAGTCAGCATTCCTCAGGCGACATGTTCAACTGGCTATGAGTTCTAAATCAAAGCACATCCAGCTCACAATATTCCAATTTTGCCTACAAGAAAGTCATGAGAGATATTATCAGCTGTCCTGCTAAAATCTGGATATACCCATCATTAACGTCTCCCTGACCCTACCAGCCCAACAACCCCATCAGAACAGGAAATGAAGCGAGACCAGCAAGACTTGTTTTGAGTGGACCCCTATAGCTCTTTAGTGCTGCAGGGTGCAGAAGGCATTTGTTCCATAGCAGGTACTACAGATTTTTTTTTTTTTTTTTGGCACTCCCCCTCAAGCCTGTAGGTGTGTAGTTTGCAGAATCCAAGTACTGTCCCTTTTGAAAACAAGGACTTTTGCCCACCCCAGTCTTTAGATGACTTTCCCATTTGCTATGGTCTATAAGAGATTAACAACAGCCACAGAGCGAGTGGGGCTCCCCCTCTCCCCCTTGTGCTGGGGCCGACCAGCACTGAGAGGGAATCTGGACTCTCTTCCGACCCTGTCTTGGGTATCTTCACACCAACCTTGGGCTCCAAATCCAACTCAGCAGGCTTATTTTTCCCTTTCCAGACTGAAGATCATTCCTGAAAGGGAAAAGAGCTACAGGAGTTTGGCCTCTTGTCATAGTCTTTTACCGCTCTGTATCGCAGGCTAAAGAGTTGGGGTTTGATCTGATAAGTAATCACTGAAGATTTTTGAAAACGGGAGTGATGTGATCTGATTTTAGGCGAAAGAGCTTTAAAGTTTAAAGTTTTGACTGTTTTGCATCCAAAGTACGCTGCTCTCAGCATTAACATTTAACACTAGAATTGCCTATAAGCATATGACAGGCAGGGCAAAACATACTAGCCAAGTATAGTAGCATAAGATCATTTTATCTTCAAGGTAAGGCAGAAAGGAGAAGCAGCTATGAGAAGAATTTGCGGTCTGACAGACCGGGGTTTAAAGTACCAACGCCATCATTTAAAGGCCAGGGGCCTTAACCAAGTACCCTACCTCCCTGTATGATGGGAATAATAATTGTAACACTAATTGGAGACAATTGTAAAGTGCCTTGCTCCACAGACAAAGTGCTCAAGATGTGGTCGTTTATCCAAATCCTTCAACGTTAGGTGTTGTGATTACGTTGTGGTCACCTTGCAGGATTCCAAAACTCCCCCAAACCAGGGGACATCCTCCTGCAGCAGCCTGAGGAGAGGGGGGACCCTCCTCCCCCGCAACCATCAGATGTGGGCTCTGTGAAGGGAGCTGCCTCCCAGACACAGAGGTGGGGCCTGCTTGTTGCCTGGCTCTGAGCTGGTGCCTGCCGAGGCCCCAGCCCCTGAGTGACCTGCAGGGGAGGCTGACACCAAATTCCTAGAGTCCTGATGGCCCATCCCACACTAATTAGCTCCACCTGGGTGTATGTTTTGTCAGGAGTTGCAGGGTTAATAGCTGGAAGAACCGGTTTTAAAATGCACCCTCAGGAGTTGGTCTGAATAATTCTTCAGAGGAGGCTGGAGCCTGGATGGGAGGCGCCAAGCCCCAGAAATGGCATGTGTCCCGCAGCCCCGCCTGAGGGGCTGGCAGCTTCCTGCACCGTGTGGCCTATCACCTCCCACACACCTGGGCCGCCTCCTCTGAGTGGAGAAGGAGAATGAAATATGCCCAGGGGAGGCATGGTAGGGGAGGGCACCAGCCACCTCTCTCTCCTGCTCGCATTCCAGCCTGCCCTTAGGTTGGCCTCCCCAGGCTGAGCAAAGTGGCTTTGGATAGTGCATAGTGCCACTCTGCCTTCTAACCTGGGAAGTAGCCACATTTTCTTCCCACCGAACACGTGTCTTCCCAGAGGCCAAGTTCTTCAGATGCAACAGGAATTCTCGCATACTTGGTTGAACCCGGTCAAGAATCCCTGAACTTCCTAAGCATTAACGTAACACACTGGACAAACTTGAAGGATTTCCGTAGGATGACTGTTTAGTCCTCACTCTATGCTTATGTGAGTACAATTCCTGCTTCCATTTTACAGATGAAAAACGGAGGCGCTTGAGAGTTCAGGTACTTTACTGAAGGCCACTTAGCCAAGTAAATGGCAGAGGTGAGAGGTGAACTCTTACAAGTTTGCTCTGCACTATATTCTATTTCTTCTCTTGTGATACAAAGTTGGGGACTTTGAGACCTGGTAAAGACGACCGCCAAGCACTGGGCCCAGTTCACTTCCTCTGGGGGCCTAGTCCCAGTAAAAATAACCCCAGACTCTCTAGTGACCAGGTTAATTTCAACTTCTAGGACCTCTGGAGCAGGTTGGAAGTAGAGCAGAATCAAGTTCCTCCCTGCCCCCCTGCCCCCTAAACTCTCTCTCTCTCTCTCTCTCTCTCTCTCTCTCTCTCTCTCTCTCCTTTTGGGTCCAGGCAGCAGCCACAGCCTTTGGCCACTAGAGCCTTAACTCGTTTCTCTTTGTGATAAATATATATGTATATAATAAATCTAACATCAACCATTTTCTATTTTTATTTTTTTTAAGTTTATTTATTTTGAGAGAGAGAGATTATGCGTGTACACACAAGTGGGGGAGGGGCAGAGAGCGAGGAAGAGAGAATCCCAAGTAGGCTCCTCACTATCAGTGCAGAGCTCAACGTGGGGCTCAAACTCACAAACCGTGAGATCATGACCTGAACTGAAATCAAGAATCGGACTCTTAACCGACTGAGCCACCCAGGCACCCCTAACATCCACCATTTTTAAGAGCATAGTTCAGTAGTGTTAAGTACATTCACATTGTTGTGAAACAAATCTCCAGGACTTTTCCAACTTGCAAATCTGAAACCATACCCATCAAACAACAGCTCTCCTTTTCACTCTCCCACTCCCCAGCCCCTAGAAACTACCATTCTCCTTTCTGTGTCTATGAGTTTGACTAGTTTAGATTACTCAGATAGGTGGAATCATACAGCATTTGTCTTTTTGTGACTCACTTATTCTATTTAGCATGATGTCCTCAAGGTTCATTCGTGTTATAGCATGTGATAGGATTTCCTTCCTTTTTAAAGGCCGAATTATACTTCATGGTCTGTACATACTACCTTTTGTTTATCCATTCATCTCTTGGTGGACATTTGGGTGGTTTCTGTCTCTTGGCTATTGTTAATAATGCTGCTATGCACATGGGTGTGCAAATATCCTTTGAGACCCTGTTTTCAATTCTTCTCGTTGTATACCTAAAAGTGGGGATTGCTGTATCATCTGGTAATTCTATTTTTAATTTTTTGAGAACCTCCATACTGTTTTCCGTAGCCACGGTACCATTTTATATTCCCACAGACGGTGCACAAAGCTTCCAATTTCTCCACATCCACATCCACATTTGCTATTTTCTGCTGTTGTTTTTGTTTCTGTTTTTTTTTTTTTTATAGTGACCACCCTGATGCCGGTGAAGTACGGAGCCCTAACTTTCGAGCATGGAGTCCTACACAGACTGACGTGAGTCCTAGGCCTCCCAATGCCAGGACTGAGACTCACATATGATAGCAACAGTTCCCGTTCCATTTTCTCCTTGGCCAAAGAAGCCAAGTGATTCTTGCTGACTTGCTTAAAATCCCTGGACATGTTACAACTTAGTCTCAGAGAGAATCCCTGAGAGCTGCTATGGTTCCGTGAACCATTCCTGTGCGAGCGGTGTTTTCAGTAGATATTGAATCCATAGGTGTGAATATCTACTGATCAGAGAATGTAAGCTCCACATGGGTTGAGATATTTATCTGGGTCACCCCTCCATTCCCAGCACTTGGCACACAGTAAGTGCTCAGAAAATATTTGTTGAGTGAACAAAGAACAACAAAGAAATGAACAAAGAACAAACAAAGCAAAGAAAGGAAAGCTAGCTTTCTAAGTCTGTGTAAAGCAGTCCCTCTGAGCTCAAGTGGCCCACCATGGTAGCCATTAGCAGACTGCTGGTTCCTACCCTCTGGCAGCTTGCACGGTAGCCACAGCTGTCCCTCTCTCCTCGCTGAAGCATCATGCACCTGGCTTCTGGCCACCAACCCAACCCTGTGGACTCCTTTCTCTCAGAGGACTCTAGACCCTGTTGTTCGGGTGGGGCTGTCAAGGAGAGGGTTTACAAAGTTTGAGAAGTGACGGCTTAGCAGAAGATTTTGGCAGGCAGTGATACACGATGGCTTTGCTTTAGGAAAAACAGAATGTATCTCTCCTCGAGAATTTTAAGGATCTCAGCACTTTTTTATGCAAACAGTGAGATCTAGCAGCCCACCCACCCATCTCCAGATAAAAAGACACTTTAGTGGAGAATGAGGACGAGGGGGGTTCAAGCTAATACAAACACAACAAAACTTTAGTTTTTGTTTAGTTTTGTTTCCTCTAGCGTGGTATAAGGAGAGGACAACAATTGTGAGGAGGGTATGCCAACCCCATTGCCACACTCTGATGTCCCAGTCTGTAAGAAATTCAATGAAACAATACCTACTGTGTGCCTGGTACTGTTCTGGGTACTTTACTAACTCATTTAATACCAACTCGTTTAATCCTCGCATCAATCTTGAGGGTTGTTGCACCCATTGTACAGATGGAAAAACCAAGCTACTGAGAGGTTAAGTCACCTGCCTGTGGTCACACAGGTCCTGGGATTTGGATCCAGGCTTCGTGGTTTCAGAATCTGAGCTTTTAACCCTGAACTTCACTGGATCTCCTTCATCATTTGTCAACCCATTTGTTAAGTCAACACCATTTATAAAGAGCCTACTATGTAGCAGGCTCCATCCCAGGAAGTGAATAAAACACAAGCCTCACCTCCAAGGCTTTTAGTCTAACAAGGATGTTCATTCCACATATGTGTCTCGTTTGGGAAAGCAGACCAGGGTAAGCGGGAACCCACACTCACAAATTGCCAAACCAAATTCAAATTCACTTGGTGATCAAGATTCCCGACAAACTACTTCTCAGGAGCCAAAATCTAATCTTTGAAGAAAACAGCTCTAAGTTTAGGTGTGTTTTAATGGTGACTCTGGACTCTGGAAGAGATTTTGGCACATTTGAAAGGATGGGGAAGCCGTTGACGCCCCTGCAGTGCCCCTCACGTGGGGGCCCTCTGTCAACCCAAGATCCAAGGAAAGCCAGGATTTCCTCATGAAATACCGAAGGAAGTCATTAGTAATATCAAGTGATACTATCATCAGTCAATTTTTGCACTGGAGTAGAATCAGTGGAGCTTCTGGGGCTGCCCGTGGCTTCCCTGGAGGGCCCAGCCAAGTAGCATTTTCTTGTCAACTCAAATAAACCATGGATTCTGCATGTGCAAACTTAAAAACCAGAATGGCAAAAACCCTGCCCCTCACAGATGTACTGGGGGAGAGATGGAACATTTATGTGTCTCTCTGCTTATGGTACAGTTGGCAGTTCAGAGCACAGGCCTGGACGCAACCCCAGCTCGTCAGCTCCTGCAGGCAAATCACCCTCTATCCCTCAGTATCCACATCTGCAAAATGGGACTAATAAACAATAATCATACCATCTGCATGGGCCGGATGTAAGGATCACAGGAGAGGCTCTTGTAGAGTACATAGCACAGTGCATGGCCAGAGAAAGTATTAGCTACTGTTACGTTACTGTTGACCCTTAAACAACACGGATTTGAACTGGACAGATCCACGTATCTGTGGATTTTTTTTTATAAATACAGTATAGTACAATAAATATATTTTCTCTTCTTTATTACTTTCTTAATAACATCTCCTTTTCTCTCACATACTTTATTGTAAGAACACAGTATACAATATAGACAACATACAAAATATGTATCAATCGATGATTTATGTCATTGGTAAGGCGTCCAGTCAACAGTAGGCTATTAGTAGTTAATTTGAGGGGGAGTCAAAAGTTATACATAAATTTTCCACTGTGCAGGGTGCAGGGGGCTACGGGGGTGTCCTTAACCCCCACATTGTTCAAGGGTCCACTGTATCTTATTACATATGATTATCTGCAAATGATTAAATGCTTAAAATTTATGACATTTAAATAAATGTGCCATGAGTACTTTGTGAGAATAGTTTTTCTGTATTCTTCCAAGTTAAACATTATCCCCGTCAGACACAGGATAAGTCTGAGGCCCAGTTTTGGGGTTTTCAGTGAGGTGATAACAGTCGTGTGACCCCCCCGCCGCCTTCCAGTATGAAGCTCTACCCAGTAGCTCAACCTTCCTTCCTTTCACCCCAACTTCAATCCACTTTGTCTGTTCACAATGGGGGTATTTTGTCCACCCCACTCATCATGACCTCCAGTTCTGTCTTAGGTTGGCTTTCCCAGAAAGCAGACTTTGAGTGCAAATAATTCATCCAGTCAGTGCTCCCAGAGGTAATCTTATGGTAGTAGGGACATCAGAACAGGGGAAATAAGAAGGCCACACAAGGGTGAGGTGTCAGCAGTCCCACAGAGGCCAGCTTTGGGCTGACTCTGCAGGGGAACCCGGAGCATATGATTGGCCCCCGCCTGAGGCACAGACAGGTAAGTGGGTTGGTTCACCATCATTCCTGGTGATCTACTTGGGAGAAGTTGCGTTTCCTATTGGCCACAACTCCCCCATATCTGTGGGTCTGTAGACCCTAATTTCCAGCAGGGAGACCACACTTCCAGCAAGAAACATGAGAAGAGTTCCACTAAACCAAAATCTATGTAACCACTTGGTCATTTGGGGGCCTCTCATACTGGGAAACCATTGGGAAAAGAAAGGAGCTGCCGTCCTGAAAGGAATAATTAAGAGGGGGCCCTGTCCCTCTACCATGGGCCAGGTAGAAGCAGGTGTGGAACTCTGGGCAGCTCCAGGCTACCCCCATGCCCAGTGTAACTGTGACCTGACAATTCTAGCAAACACTGCCATGGTAGCCAGGGACTCAAGACTCCTCAAGGATGAAGGGTGGGGTCACCTTGCCAGGGAACAACCAGTACCAGTGCCACCCAGCCATAGGTGAGGGGTAGAGGAGGGTTATGTGAAGATAATTTCTTCTCCAAACCTGCTGTAGCAGGTGAGGACTGTAAATTGTCCGACTAACCCTCCTCTTATAAGTTTTCCCATATACTGTGGTCAGTCTCCCTCATGAAGACTCCGAATTTGAATATGGGATGCTAGCGGGCAATGTCCATGCTCCGCCAGGTCCTTTTAGATTCCTTTTTGTGGGTTTTGTTCACTCCTGGCTTCAGTGTGCTTTTGTTTCCCAGCTCCACTCCTGACACCAACAGTCTTAGGTCAGGTCCCCTGAGGCAGGCCCAGGTGAGGATTCATGTGCACGAGATAAAAGGACACTGGCAGGGAGTGGTGGGCGCAGGCCAAGGCTCCCAGAGGGTGGCCTCAGCCTGATCCCCTGGGCTGTAAGTGTGCTCTGGGCTCTCCCTCCATGCAGCTAAGGCAGCTCCAGAGCCCTGAGGACTATGCCAGAAAGAACCACAGGGCTGGCTTTGATGTGAAAGCAGGCCAAGGCCTGGGCGCACAAGAAATGGTAAGAAGGATTAGGGGGAGTGTGGGTGGGGCACTGGCATTTTCTGCTACCAGTTCTACTACAGAAATGTTTTTGGAGTCACTTTGCTCTCATGGTAAGAATGAATTCAGTCCCCAAATAGAGAACCAAGAGGGCACAAGTCTGTTTCTACAGGACAGAAGACACACGTACCCAGCCTCGCCTCTGAAGGCCAGGGTGCAAGGGAAGGGCGATACCCAGTCCTGCCCTCCAGAATATCCCCTTTGGCTGTGGAGAGAAGCCACCTGTGGACTTTTTAAACCCCAGACCAGTAAGGCCCCAGGCAGCCTATTAGTACAGGGCAGAAGGGAAGTACGTGACCCCGGAGATTACAGACTGGCAAGGTCACTCTGAACCCAAGAGGTGAAAAAAACAAATCAAAATAGAAAATTGGCATTGACAAGTTCGAGACACAATTTGCGTCTTCAAATTACACTTCCTTAAGTTTTGCTTGGGCTTGGAGTTGTTTTCAAGCCAGGCAGATTTCCAAGGATCAAAGTTGTTTTGAGAGCAACCGCATTCGTTGGTTAATTCACTGTGTCTTTCTTTCAGTACACGTCTAGGGAAGGCCTGCTCTGTAAACAGGCATTGGGCTGAGCACGGGACTGGGGGAAAAACAGGCACCGGCCCTGCCCTTACGGAGTGGATGATGGTTTAGCAGGGAGATAACTGCTAAGTGAATAAATACACATGTGGATATGCAAGTACAAATTGGGATGAGCGTCTTGAAGGAAAAGTGTGGAATGCCACAAGAGGGAATAGCGGGGTGAACTAAAACTGATTTGTCAGCAAGGACCTTCCTGAAGAAGCAGCTGGTAAGTTGAGGCCTGAAGGATGAGTGGGAGTTCAACCATAGCAAGAAAGGAGGTACGGTGTTGGGTGGGGTGGCCAGCTCAGAAAAAACAGCTTGCACTAAAGCCTGAAGTTGGGCTTCAGGGGGCTGACCTGAGGATCAAACCAACCAGAGCAAGGAAGAAAAGAACAAAACACGCCAATTCTCCGCGAAGACCCAAGCAAAACTTGAACATGTTTCTGCGCATGTGCAGTGGGGGCGGGGTTTCTGGAAGGGAAAGGGAGACCGCGAACTCCAAGCTCTGGGTCAAACTTGAATCAGTCCGAAATAAAGACAAGGACGAGGAGTCTTGGCTCACGCGGCCCTGGCCGGCCCAGGGGGCGCCGTGCACACTGCAGTCTCTGTGAAGAGGGCCTCCTGGGATGTGTGCTGTGCCCCCGCCATAATGTCGGTTTAGAAACAGAGCTCATGGAACAGAGGCTCTTTGGGGATCTCTGAGGAGAAAAGAAGGGAGAGCGTACTAGTTGAATTTTTATTTTCTGAAGAACCTGGAGGCCAGTGAGGCAGAACAGCAGAAATCACATGTGAGATATGTTGAGAAGAGATTTTCTTCCTACAACAAAAAATATTTGTGAAGCTTCCTGCTACATAGATCAGACGGAGTCAAATAGGCAAGGCCCTACCCTCATAAAGCTTGTAGTCTAGTGGGGGAGAAGAGACATCAATCCCAATAATATAAAAACAAAGGTGTAATTGTCAGTTGAGCAGCCGCACGAAGGAGAGGCCCTTGGCAGCCAAGGCGATTGGGTGTGTATCAGGACAGCTTCCCTGAGGAAGCGGGATTCAGGCGAAGATCTGAAGGTTGAGCAAAGGTTATTTCAGAGCAGGGACTGGAGTGGGGGCGGGGTGAGAACATTCTAGACATTAAGAAGGACATAAGTGAAGGCACTGCTGCGGGACATCTGAGAAAATAGAAGAACTCTGGTGCCCGGGGCACAGAGAACATAAGAATAAGAAGAAATAATAACAGGGCTTAAGGTAGGAATTAGATTTGGATTCTAAAAATGTATCCTATATGTTTCTGGAAGATGGAATTGAGAGGGCAGGAGAGCAAACAGGGAGACCAGGCAGAGAGCTCTCAGAGCGGTACATAGGGGGTCCCAGACCAGGGTGATGGACACGGGGCTACACAGAATGGGATAGATTCAAGACATATTTAGATGTAAATTTGGTAGGAATTTGTGACAGGCTGAATGTGAGAGCTTTATAAGGGATGATGGGGAGAGAGGTGTGAGGTTTCTGCCTGGGGAATTGGGTAGCTGCTGGGGCCTTTGACCAAGAACCCTCGAAAAGATCCAGGTATGGGTTGGAAGGTACTGATTTTAGACGTTTTGGACAGATTAAGTAGGAGGCGTCCTTGAGGCTGCCAGGTGGAAGCCACAGGGTGAATAGATCTGAACCTCAGGGGAGAGGAATATTAGTTTGGAAGTTACTGGTGGATGAGGGTTATTGAGGCCATGGGTACAAATGAGGCCACATAGGCAAAGTATGAAAGTATGAATGTGTACAGAGATGTGGTTTGTTGGTCAAATATGTTTGAGAAACACTGGGTTAAACATACTTAGACTGGTTTCTTTCCTGCAGGACCTCTTGGGGGAGGGCACTTTAAAAGGCTAATGAGTGTTTGTATTTCTGGAGGGGATAAAAAGAGACTAATGAAAGCTGGGAATCACTAAATGCAGAGATACCTTAATTCAGAGATTCCTGAACTTTTGTGACCGCAGAATCTTCCTATTACAGGGCATCTTGCTGCACTAGAAAAATATTTCTGACAGTAAAGTATGGTAAACAGAGCACTATCTTTTTTTTTCTTTTGTGAATGAAACCGATAGTAATACCTCACACTTGAATACTACATCACACTTGACTAAACATATCACTTCTTATTCAACTTCCATAGTAACTCTCTTGGGTTGGTCTCAGGATCCACACTCACAGATGAGGTTCAGCTGTGTTAAATGGCATGTCCAATGCCCAGTGTGTCACAGCTGGTCGGGGGAAGACCTGGAACTAAAGCTGAGACAACCAGGTCACCAAGTCCAACATCATGTTCAGTTTTATGGCCTTGGCTGCTCCCACATGAAAACATATGGTCTTTAACAATATTATTAATTTAATAGTTGTGAGGCCGATGCTTGGATCCGCTGAGACTTCACATGGTAGCTGCAAAGCCCATGCTTCTGACGAGGCTTCTGGCCTGCTTCCTCATAATAACCTAAGAATGGCTACCCTGAGTCAGACCCAAGGTGCATTGTCAATGGAAGCACATGATTGTCCTCATGAGGTCAAGTTTAAAGGCCAGAGCCATACCCCAAGCATCCTGGCTTCTCTTTCATAGTCATTTATGGATCTAACACCCACAAATTTACTAAAACTTACAAAAACCTATTTATTATCTTAATCTTGTATCACCACTTGAGATAATGAGGTCTATAAGTTCATCCTTCCTGCTATAAAACCTTTTATTAATCTTTTATATGTTGATTGAAAAGTAGGCTGCTGGAAGAAACACATTTCTCAAAGAGGGAGGATTATCCTTAGAGATAAGACAAGCCAAGACTACCTTCTAACATGAGCACAGGACTCCTTTTTTCATAAAATGAAATATATGCTCCTATTAGAGATGTCCTTAACTAACATCTGGGAATTACTCTTCTGCTCGGCTATTCTCTCAACAGAGAGAATTCTCTCAACTCTTCTTCCTGGCAAAGGTCTGTGCTGGCTGTAGTGAGGGAAACGTAGAATATATTCCCTAATAAGGAATTTTTGCTTTTTTTAATATGTAAATTTTTATCGAATTATATATTCGGAAAGGTACGCAAATCATACGTTTCACAGAATAACTACGCTCATGTAACCACCACCCACATCAGGAAACAGAACGTTATCGGCTCCTCATACCTGGGCCCCCTTCCCTCCTTCCTGTCAGTAACCAGGGTTCTGACCGTGTATTAGTTTCCATTACCGCTGTAACAAATAAACACAAACTTAAGGGCTTGAAACAGTATTCTCAGAAATCCCAAATTAGTCTCACTGAGCTAAAATCAAGATTGGCAGGGCCGATTCCTTCTAGAGCCTCTCCAGAGAATACATCCTTGTGTTCTCCAGCTTCCGGAGGCCACCTCCACATTGCCTGACTTATGGCCCCCTTCCTACATTTTCGAAGCCAGCATCGTAGCATTTCCTCTCTGACTCTGATCCTCCTGCTTTCCTCTTATTAGGATCTTTATAATTAGATTAGGTCTACTTGGATAATCAAGGTAAATCTCCCCATCTCGAAACCTTTAATTTAACCACATCTACAAACTCTCTTTTACCATATACAGTAATATATCCCAGACTTCAGGGGATTAGGACACAGATATATTTGGGGGGCCACTATTTAGTCTACCTCAGATCATAACACCATAGATTCATTTTGCCTATTTTGAACTTTAAGTAAAGAGAATCATATACCCCTTTAATGATCTTTTTTTTTTTTAGTTTATTTATTTATTTTGAGAGAGAGAGCAAGATAGTGCAAGAGAGGGGAGAGGCAGAGAGAGAGAAGGAGAGGGAGAATCTCAAGCAGGCTACACACTACCAGCACGGAGCCCCATACAGGGCTCAAATCCATGCATCGCGAGACCATGGCCTGAGCCGAAATCAAGAGTCTTAACTAACTGAACCCCCCAGGCACGCCTTTAATGATGTCTTTTGATTTTAAAAAGCTTTAAGTTTTAGAGTAGTCTAATTTGTCAGTCTTTTGCTTTAAGATTAGTGCTTTCGTGTCTCTTTAAAGACATATTTGCCTACCTACCCCAAAAATGAAGATACTCTATGTTTCCCCTAGTTGCTATATTATTTTACCTATGACATTAAAACCTACTGCCCATCCAGACTGGTTTTTGCAAATGGCGTGAGTTCATTTCTGAGGTTCATTTTTCCTCATATGAATCCATAAGGATTCCCATATGATCCAGTATGATTCTGAAAAGACTATCTTCCTCTCCTGGTCTGCATTACCATTTTTATCTAAACATCTGTTTTAGCACCATACCACACTGTCTTAATCACTGTAGCTTTTAAATAAAACCAGACAACCACTGGTACCAGTTGTCCAGCTTCGTAATTCAATATTTTCTTGGCCCTTCCTGGCCTTCTGCACTGTCATATACATTTTAAAATCAGTTTATCAATTTCTGAGAATTTGACTGGGACTGCACTGAATCTGTAAATTATGTGGGAGAGCATGTTTATAATACCTAGTCCCCTAGTCCTTGAAGATTTATTTGGGTCTTCTTTAACTTAGTTCAATGACATGTTATTCTTTTTGCACAAAGGTAGTTGTACATCTTGCACTGATTTTTAAATGTTTAATATTTGTTTATTTATTTTTGAGAGTGAGAGAGACAGAGCACAAGCAGAGGAGGGGCAGAGAGAGAGAGGGAGACACAGAATCCAAAGCAGACTCCAGGCTCTGCGCTGTCAGCACAGAGCCTGACACAGGGCTTGAACCCACAAACTGTGAGATCATGACCTGAGCCGAAGTCGGACACGCAATCAACTGAGCCACCCAGGTGTATCCCTGTTATGTTATTATAATGCTGTGTTATCATTTAAGATTTTTATTTTCTGATTTATTTTTAGTGAATAGAATATAATTGATTTTTTACATTGATCTTGCATTCAGCTACCTGGCTAAGTTCATTTGCGAATTTATTTAGTTTGTAGGTTCTTTTGGATCTTCTCTCTATAGCTGTATATATAAATAATATGTTTTACATACATACTCATATATATTTTTATATATTATCCATGATGCTGATGAATAACAGCAGTTTCTTTCTTTCTTATTCTCATACCAATTTCTTTTTCTTGCCTTATTGCTTTAGCTGTGAACATCCAGTCCAATTTTGAATAGGTGTGATAATAGACATCTTTGTCTCATTTTCAAATCAGGGGGATTATGATATTTGCTGTAGGGTTATTTAGAGATTTCCTTTATAGGATTCAGGAAATTCTTTTTATTTCTAGTTTGCTAAGACTTTATTTTTAATCATAAATGAATATTGAATTCTTAAAATGTTTTTCTGTAGCTATTGAGACAATCATAAGAGTTTCCCTTTTATTCTGTTCATGTGATAAATTATATTAATTGAGTTATCTTGGCTTTTTATTTTGAAATAATTTTAGACTTATGGAAGAGTTGCAAAAATAATAGGAATTTCCATAAATCCTTCACCAACTGCCCTAATGCTCGTTTTATATAACTATAGGACAATTGTCAAAACTTAAATAACACGCATAGGTGGACTTTGTGAGACTAAGCAAAAACCAGGGGGAGGGGAAGAGGGGAAAGGAAAAAAAAGACACAGAGAGGGAGGGAGATAAAACATAAGAGACTCTCAAAGACTAAGAACAAACTGAGGGTGAGGGGGGTGAGGGAGGGGGGAGAGGGGGTGACGGGCATTAAAGAGGGCACGTGTTGGGATGAACACTGGGTGTTATATGTAAACCAATTAGAAAACAAACTATTATATAACAGTAAAAAAATAAAATAAATAACATTGGTATAATACTTTTAATTATATTATATACTTAATTGGATTTTACTAGTTTTTCCACTAAGGTTCTTTTTCTATTTCACAATGCCATGTTGCATTTTGTGTTATCTCGTTAGCCTGCTCTAATCTTTGACAGTTCTTCAGTCCTTCATTGTCTTTCACGACTTTGAATCTTTGAAGAGAATTGGTCAGGTATTTCGTTAGATTATCCTTTAATTTAGGTCTGTCTGATGTCTTCTTATGATTAGATTGAAGGCTTTCATTTTTCAGCAATATACTGCAGAGGCAATGTGCTCTTCCTAGTCCAGCATCCCAGGGGATGCATGGTATGTCCTACTCGTAATGGTAACCTTGATCACTTGGTTAAAGTGGTATCTGCCAGTGTTCATTGAATTTTAAATGTTGAACCTTCCTTATAGTCTCAGAATACACTCAAATTGGTTACATTTTTCATATATTTTAGGCTAATATTTTGAATAGAATGTTTTTTCCATGCTTGTAAGAAAGTTTGGGCTGTAATTTTCCTTTCCTGAAGACCTTCATCAGGATTTAAGGTTAAGTTGGCTTCATAAAATGAGGTAGTAATTGTTCCCTCTTTATTCTCCAGGAGAGTTTATGGTTTCTGTAAGATCGTTGCTATTTCTTCCCTAAATTCTTGAAGAATTCACTAATGAAGTTATGTGGGCCTAGAGTTTTCCTTGAGGAATAGTTTTAAATTACAGGATTTGATATATATAGGACTAGTTAGATTTCTATTTTCCCTTGTCTCACGTTTACTACAGTATCCTTTTTGACATTTATTTATTGTTTAGAGACAGAGTGCAAGAGGGGAAGGGGCAGAGAGAAAGAGGGAGACACAGAATCCGAGGCAGGCTCCAGGCTCTGAGCTGTCAGCATAGACCCCAACGTGGGACTTGCACCCACCAACTGAGAGACCATGACTTGAGCCGAATTCAGACGCTTAACCGACTGAGCCACCCAGGCACCCCTACAGTGTCCTTTTCGAAGATTTTATTTCTTCTTTTCAAACTTATTGGCAGAAAAGTATTCACAATATCCTCCTATTCGTTTTTTTGGTGGGCTCCACCCCCAACACGGGGCTCAAACTCAGGACTCTCAAAATCAAGAGTTGGCACACTCCAACTGAGTCAGGCATGTGCCTCCTCCTTGGATTCTCTTTTAAATGCATGATCTGTGGTGAGGTGCTCTTTTTCATTCCTGATATTGATACTTTGTTTCTCGCTTTTTTCTCAATTATTCTTGGTAGAGGCTTATCAATATTATTGATCTTTTTGTAGAACCAACTTTTGGGTTTGTTGATTCTTTCATTGTACATTTGTTTATGTAATAATAATGAAAATTATTTCATTAATTTTCTGCTTTTATCTTTATTATGTTTCTACTTTCTTGGGTTTAATTTGCTGAGTTCCCCCTCCCCCCTCCATTTCTTGAGATAGATTCTTATATAACTGATTTTCAGCTTTTCTGCACCATTTGCATTTAAAGCTACAAATCACTGGCTCTACCCAAGCACAGCTTGAAACGAATCCCACCTGTTTTGATATATTTTTATTATCATTTGGTTAAAATGTTTTTTTCTCATTTTTCTTTGACCCACAGATTATTTAGTGTTTATTTTCTGAAAGTGTGAGGATCTTTCCAGGTAGTTTTGCTATTGACTTCTAGCTGACTTTTACTATGGTTATAGATACATAAATTCTTCCAAAGAAAACAAAAGGAAAACACACTTACCATTCATTTGATGAGGGCAGTTTAACCTTAATACCCAAACCTGACAAACATATTATGTGTGGGGGGGGAGGAAAAGAAAAGATAATTTAAGTCTTCTATAATTTGTTAAGATTTGTTTATGGATCAGCATACAGCCAATTTTGGTAAATGTACTATGTGTAATCAAAACTTTAAAACTGTAATCCTGCAGTCGTGTGCAGTATTTTATACATAATAAGGAGGTCACAGGTGCATTTGTTAATTGTATTGTTCAAATTCTTTATATCCCCGTAGCTGGTTTTTGTTTTCTGCTGCTTTTTCTAAAAGTTAATGAGAGAAGTGAAAGGAGTGTTAAAGGGTCCCATTTTGGCTCAGTTAGTAGAGCATGTGACTTTTGATTTCAGGTCATGGTTTTGAGCCCCACAGTGGGGGTAGAGATTACTTACAAAAATAAAATCTTTTCTTAAAAAGTCCCATTTTTTCTTTTAGTTCTGTCAATTATCGCATTATAAAATTTGAGGATGTGTTATTATGTACAATTTACAATTGCTAGATCCTTTACATGAATTGACAGTTTTATCCATATGAAACGTATGTACTACTTTATTTCTTGTAAAGCTTCTTGCCTTAAACAGTGTCTGATATTAGTATAAATACACCATTTTTCTTTTAGTTAGAAATATATTTCTTCCTCCTTTTACTTTTATTCTTTCTGTATGCTTAGATTTGGGTGTAGTGGTATGTTTATTTTGAATCCAGTCTCACAATGTTTATCTTTTAATTAGAGTTCTTAATCTGTTTACATTTAATACACTTACTGACATATTTGGACATAAATCTACCGTGTTTTTTTTTCCAAAAAAACTTTTTTAATGTTTATTTATTTTGGAGAGAGAGAGAAGAGACAGAGCATGAGCAGAGGAGGGGCAGAGAGAGGGAGACACAGAATCTGAAATAGGCTCCAGGCTCTGAGCTGTCAGCACAGAGCTAGATGCACGGCTCAAACCCATGAACTGGGAGATGGTGACATGAGCCAAAGTCAGACGTTAACCAACTGAGCCACCCAGGTGCCCAAAATCCACCATGTTTTTATTTTTTACTTGTTTCAATTGTTCTGTTTTCTTTTTCTCCTCTTTCTTAACTTCTTTGGAATAAAGTATTTGTTCTTATTATTTCATTTCCCTCTTCTATTAACTAGTCATTGATTCTTTTATTATGTTTATTGGTTAGCCTAGACCTAAAGATTACAACATGCATCCTTGACTTATTAAAGTCCAATTAGTATTTCTTTTTTAATTCATGGATAAAGTTAAGGACATTGGAATACTTTAACTCCTTTTTCTACTTATATTTTGTGTATTGTTACATACTTTAATTCTACATATATTCTATGCATGTATATATTTATACAGTCAATACTAATTTAGATTCCCTCATATGTTTACTCTTCATAGTGCTCTCTATTCCCTTCTTCATCTTCTTGCTTCCATTTGGAATTCTTTCCTTCTACCTGAAAAACCAGTTTTCCCACTAGTGCCTGTCAGCAAGCTGTAAATTGTCTCAGTTGTTGTTTGGCTGGAAATGTCTTTTCTTCACTTTCAATTTTGAATGATACTTTCTCTGGGTATAGAATTTTTAGATTTGCAGATATTTTCCACTAGCCTTTGATTTTTATTTATTTTTTTTGAATATAAAACTATTTATTGACCATTGTTTACCAATATTTACAATAAAGTAAGCAATATATAGCTGGATAACATTCTGATTACTACAAAGTTATTGTTTTTCCTGGTTTCTGGTGAACCAGGAACTCAAAGACTGAGAAGATTGAGGCTGCATGTAAAGAATGAACCGGGGTAAAGAAAAGACATGCAGGTCAAGAACTTAGATTACAGAAGTTTGTCCCCCCATTTATTCCAGCAGGTGCTAAATTGTCAACATCTCTAACCATCTGATTATAATTAGGTTTCCATGAACAAAGTCTTAGACATTCCATAAATTGTGACCTTTTAGTCAGTATCGCACAGAATTCAACCTCTTGAAAAGGAATGATTCACTAGAAGGAAACTTTAAATGTCCATTTAACTAAGTTTTGCTTACCTAATTTAAACACATCAGGACTGGTCTAGTTTTCTCATGTGGGTGGGGAGGTTGGGGTAATGCTAAAATTTTTATTTAAGGGATCTTGCAAATAAACTTGCACTTATATGGGTTTAGATAAGGATATGTATTCTGATATGACTACTTTTAAATTGTCCAATTTAAATTGTTTACAGTATATTTAAATTGTCCAATTAATTACGAAGTTGGTTAAGGCTTCAGGAAAAATTTTGATTAAGTGATTTATTTCTTAGGTTGGTGAATATGATGGCATCCCAGAAACACAGACTTATCCACAGATATGAAATGCTGTTTTTGTTTTGGTGAATTTATTTTTAAAAGAAAGAAAAGAAAAACATTTATGTGTATATTTTTAGGTAGACACTCACACACCCAAAAAAAGCCCAAATAAACAAAAAACCCAGAATGGTCCTTGGGCATATGGGAGTTAAACACAAATTCTGACTGAGTACTAACTATGAAGATTTCCCCCAATGTAAAGGTACTCTCTAATGCAGGAGAATAATAGACCATGGTCTCAAATATTCTTTTCTTATAAAGGAAGCAACTATAGAAAGCTTTTAGTTGTTCAAAGTAACCAGTGCCATAGATAGAAAAAGTCCCTAACAGCTCCCCCAACTGAGGCATATCTGTTTGTCTGTCTATCTTTCTATCTATCTATCTATCTATCTATCTATCTATCTATCTATCTATCTTCTGGACTAGAATGCCAAGTTAGTATCTCTTCATAAAAAAGAATTACAATTTGGGGTGCCTGGGTGGCTCAATCAGTTAAGCGTCAACTCTTGATTTCGACTCAGGTCATGATCCCATGGTTCATTAGATCGAGCCCCGCATTGGACTCTGCACTGATAGCGTGGAGCCTGCTTGGGATTCTCTCTCTCTGCTCTTTCCCTGCTCATTCACTCTCTCTGTCTCAAAAGAAACAAACTTAAGAAAAAAAAAGAAAAAACAATTAGTTTGAAGACACTTCATATTTGCCTCCTTTGCCAACACCAAGTCTGCCTCTTCTGAACCTTTCCATTTCATGGGAAACGTGAATTCTCCACTGCTGTCTGCACCACCAACTATTTGTTCAGGACCAAGACCTCTGGCAAAGCCTGTTGGTTTATCAGCAATATCTCTTTTCTTCTTGGATTTGCCATCATCAGATTCACTGTCGGAAAGAGTCTCTTTTTGTACCATCTTTTTCTTTACCAGCTTTTTGAGAATTAGGAAATGCTTCAATTAACTGTGGACAATCTAAGTTTTCTTCCCGCTCCCAAGTATTGTCAGCAGCTGTAAATCCCTTCCACTTCAGGAAATGCTCCATCTTCCCATTTACTACTTTCTCCACCACAAATTCTTCAGGCTCTGCCTCTTCTACTGTTTTACTCTTTCCTTTCCTTTTACTGTTTTCCTTTTTACTCTTTCCTTTCTGTTTCTTTCTCACTTTCTGCAGCGTGGGAGGCCATTTTATTGGAGGCCATTTTTTATTGCAGGCTTTCAGGACTATTTCTTACCACCTCTGGGCTGCTTCAGGTCTCAGGTCTGTAGTGTCACTGGCCCTCTGCACCTCAAACTCCAGCCACATCCCTTCTTTTGGCCTTTTAAATATATCATTTCATTATTTTTTGGCTTCCATTGTTTTTATTGAAAACTTGGCAGTCGTATTATTATGCCCCTGAACAAAATGTGTTGTATTATTTTTTATACTAACTGCATTTACAATTTTTGTCTTTTGTTGTTTTTCACCTGTTTTACAATTATGGGTCTAGTTGTAAATTTCTTTGTATTTGTCTGTGCCTCTATGTGTTTTATCAGTTTTTAAATCTTTAGATTTTTTTCTTCTTCAAATATTGTTTATGCTACATTGTCTCTCTCCTTTCTTGTAGGACTCCCATTACACAAATGTTTACACCAAATCCCATCTATCTCCTAGTCTTTCTTTTTTGTATTTCTTAAATTTTATCTTGCTGTAATTGTAGTGAAGTCCACATATTTTCTTCTAGTCTATATTCAAGTTCATGAATCATCTCTTCAGTTGAGTCTAATCTTTTTTTTTAATCTTTCCTCTGAGTTCTTAATTTCAGTCCTAGAATTTTTATTAGATTATTTTTAAAATATATTCAACATATCTGTTTAAATTACAACATTTTTTTCCTCTTGGTTTTCAGTCATTTGTTCCTAGCTCCTGATATGCCTACTTTTGTTGTTATTGTTATTGTCTATTTGTTTAATGCCAGACACTGCATGAAAAATGTAGCGATAATTTGAGAGTCTGGAGGATGTCATATTCTTCCAAAGAGAATTTACTTTGCTTCTGGCAGACAGTTAGCCAGGAGTATAACTTCTTACTCTAATCTGAGATTGGTTCAATTCAGATCTGAGTTACAGTCTCTGTGAGCGCTCGTCTATTTTCGTGCTAGCTTTATTACCAGGGCATAGTCCCTCAAGGTTCCCAGCTGTAGACTGGGGTGTTTACCAGCTCCCCTCCTTTTGGAAAGCTCTGAATCCCAGTTTTTGTCTCCTTACCAGCAGTCCTTTTCAGCTGCTAAGCTTCTCTGTACTTAACTTATTCAGAATTATCAAAGGTCTCTTGGAAGAAAGTAGCTGCATGTGGTAAGCTGCTCACTTTTCTGTATTTCCTTTTCCTCTAACACCTTAGACTCTGTCTTAGGATCTCTCCAATGCTTTCAAATGGTTGTTTCTCACTTTTAATAAAATCTAGGGGTGCTTCAGTGGCTCAGTTGGTTAAGCGTCCAGCTTAGCTCAGGTCATGATCTCCCAGTTTGTGAGTCTGAGCCTTGTGTCAGGGTCTCTGCTGTCAGCAAAGAGCCCACTTCAGATCCTCTGTCCCCCTCTCTCTCTGGTCCTCCTCAACTCTTGCTCTATCTCTCAAAAATTAATAAACATTTAAAAAACAAAATCTAGCTTTTTCTAGTTGTTCTCACATGAAGCATTGATCTGATACAAGCTAGTCCATAATAACCAGAAGCAGAAGCCTTCCCCTAATGGGTTTATAACTAGTACTGCTCCTTTTATCATCCTTTGTCCCTGTCCTTCAGGAACTTTGCTTCAGTCCTGGCTGCTGTAATGAAAAATCTCAGGATAACAACAACAAGAAAAAAATTGATGCCTTGGATTCTGAATATTATTTTTTCAAGCACATCTTATAACATCAACAATAATAACTAACAATTATTGGGTGTTTGCATTGGACAGGAAATTCGTACATGTATGAATTCATTTAATGGGATACAGTGAGAGTCCAGTGCTGTCCATATTCATCAATCATAGAATTTTACCAAGGGTGGGCCTGGGTAAAAGTTGACATATAATTCAACCAACACAACACAACAATTCAACAAACACATCCAAGGCCCAAGTAAGAAAAAAGGTTTAGATGCCATCTAGGCTATCAGATATCAGAGAATGCACAGACGAAAAGGTAATATATAAGCCTCAAACTACTTCCCCACTAGTCTTTTCCAGTGGGACTACTAACAAAGTTAGTTTAAACAAAAGACTAATAATGAACAAACTTCCTTTCCACTTGTGTGCTCCCTGGTCTAGGTGATGAAATGTCTGAAGTAAGTAGCACGAAGAAGTAACAGGAGGAGGAGAAGAGAGAACAACCAAGATCGTATGTCAACTGTCCCTGGATATCAAGAATCAGCTTTCTTTGCATTCAACAGCCACCAAATAATTGCAGGTTTAGGTCACAGAAATGAGTTGGGTGACCCATATGAGAGTGGGATGGGGTGATATGGTCTTAATGGCCCAAGATCCTGCCAAGGAGAAGTGAAGGGGATATTTAGGCTATTGGCCCAGAAAAGCAGAAATGTACACCAAACACCATGCTCTGGCATGGCAGAACACAGCAACCTCACTCCCAACTTCAGCTCTGAGCAGACACCCTCCAGGGTGACACTCCTCACTCTTTTGTATCCTTGAGCCCAGGGGATAAGCAATATGGGCTTCCTTCTTGCTGTTGGAAGATATTCTATTTAATAGCTTCCTGGGCACTCCAAAGAATTTCATTTCCACCACTGGAAGCAGTCAGAGGTGGATAACGCAGCAGCTGTAGAATAAGTCTCCCTTGGTTCAAGAGGTGTGGCTCTTACTGTCGCTTAGGTGACTTTGGGCAAATTATTTAACCTCTCTGGCCTCAATATCCTCACTGCGAAGTGGAGATGATGATAATAATAATCAAGATGATCTGAGATAATGCTGGTGAAGGGCTTGGCCAAAACCAAATGAAACCAAACCAAAACAAAAGCAAAATAAAGGTTGGCTATGGCCATTATTTAACTTAATTTAGGGTCCTGGAGTGTGTAGGAAGGTCTTAGGCTATTGTCATCAGATCCCTCATTTGAGAGGCAGCCTCGGAGTGTTGTGGGAGGGGAAGGAAGATGTGGAAAACAGGAGGTTCCTTGGTTCTATGGGGGAGCAGGAGTTGACTCCAATAGTGATAGTGCTCCTAAGGCTGGCATCCAGAACTCTGGGGGGAAATGTTGCACAAATGTTTGAATATGGGAAGTCATTAACCAGGTTTCCTATTTTCACTTCTCCCTCGGAAGAAAGTGGTTCTATTTTAGAGACCTCACAGGTCTCATCTTCCCCGCACCCCACCCCTCCAGAAACACTGAAGCGGCCATGGTCCTAGGTTGATCATAAATTGATGATGCCTCAGGGAGCCTGGGTGGCTCAGTTGGTTAAGCATTGGCTCTTGATATTGGCTCAGATCATGATCCCACAGTTAATGGGATCGAGCCCTGTGTTGGACTCTGCACGGGGATGGAGCCTGCTTGGATTCTCTTTCTTTGCCTCTCCCTTGCTGGCTCTCTCTCAAAATGAACAAAGAAACATAAAAAAAATTTTTTTAAATAGATGATGCCTCCCACCATTGTGATCAGAAGTGCTCTTTCATGGAGCTCAGGGGTCTCCTACTCACCAAAATCTCTCCTCAGTAAAGTATTAAACATCAATTATTTAGTTCTTAACATGAGCTGAATTAATGTGTCATTTACCCAAGCGTATTTGCATTTTATGCCTACTTTTGTTCTGGAATGAAAGCCAAGAAACAGCAGTAGAAAAGGAGATCTAGAACAGCCATTTACGGTCAGAAGATGCCCCCCTCCCCCCGTCCAGTCCCCACTTTCGGTTCTCATTAGCTGTGTGGCTTTAGGTAATTTCTTTTTCTTCTATTGTCCTGGACATCCTCATTAAAGGGTCTCAAAGCTCCTCCCAGCTCTAAAACCCATATCTATGTGAGTGGTATTAGTTGGAGGACCTAAAGCTGGCCCAGAAATCACCCATAGGCATATACAGTCACCCCGTACCCAACCTGACCCAGGAAGCTTTGAACACACTCAGTGTGCCTTCTCACGTGCCATGCTCCAGCCCCATGTGAGTCTTCCCTGCTCCCCTTACCCTCCCCTGAGGACAGGGCCTTGCCTAAGCCGGGCTCTGAGGGTGATGGTAACCAGCCCCCACTCTGGCCCGGCTGTGTAGCCCCCTCCCCCTCCCAATCCCCATTTCCTGTCTAGCAGATTTACAACACAGTTCAAAGAAGGAAGAATGATATAACAGCTTTCCTGCTAGCCTCCCTCTCCCAACTGACTTCGTCTAACTGGCTCAGGGCCAAGTGGTTTTGTTCTCCACAGCCTCCCATAAGTAAAAATACTCCAGGCCCCAGCCCTCCTGCCTGTGACATGGCGTCAGCTCCCAAACCCACTGGTCAGGCTTTTGCTCGTGGGCGGGAAGGAGGCAGCCCTGTGCAGAGCTGCAGTCTAATTAAGTGCTGAGGAAATAAACCATGGGCTTCAATTTTAGCTCTGAAAATAGCTATGGCCTAGGACTCCTCTCTCTGGCCTGAGCTGAGAGACTTCTCCGCTGCTTATCGTCCTGTGCCTGGGCTTCGGGGTTTGCGAAGGGAACCCAGGTGGCGGGGAAGAGAGGACAAGGATCCGAGGAGCAGAGGCAGCCCTTGGAGGCTCAGGGGTTTAGAAGTCAGTGGGAGAAGCCCAGATCAGAGAGGAGGATTCGAGCCCAGGGGCATAGGACTATTTATTCCATACCCTCATTCCCTATTTTGTGTCCTAGCCCCCGCCTCTAGAATGTGCTGACTCTCAGGCTGCAGGGCATCCAGAAGTTCCGGGCCCTGCTGTATGTACCTCCAGAGCCCCAGGTGGCTAAGAGTGCTAAGCTCCGGCCAATGTTGAGGTAATTCTCCAGGCAGATCATAGAATACACAACACAATTTCACTTATAATCGATCCTCTTGGGTAATGAGGATGAGGAAAAACATCAACAAATGGATATGTGGAAATCAACTGAATGTCTAACTGGCTCAGTTAGCCTGTATCCTGAGCATCTTCCTGGGAGAATCAGCCTGTTGAGGGAGATAGGCCACCCACATGAGTCAAGATGAAGAGGGGCAGACCGTGTGAACTAATGGAACGTCCAGAGGGGTCAGCAGCTTTGCCATGTGGTTATTCACCACATCCTAGCTCTTCTCACACTGCGCAGTCATTAGCTGTCATCTCCGCATCAGACCACGGACATGGGCTCTGTATCCTTTCCTTCCTCTCCCATTACCCAGCACATAGTAGGTGTCTCATTTAAGATCCTTTTGTTCATCTTCAGCCTCCCCTTTTCAACGGTCGGGTCTGAGCCTGCTCCATATCGTCATGAATACTGTTACTTCAGCACCAGAGGGGCAGGGCATGAAGCCACGGTCGAGGTAAATGAGTTCAGTGAACAAGTTTACCTCGTCTGCCTGGCCGACCAGAGGGGACGGCAGATCTGGGGGGAGGTCTCTAACATCAGTGGTGGCTTTGAAGATAAACATCACATGTGCCTGAAACCAAGCCAGTACTCACTGCTTCTAGAAAAGAGTTGGAATAAAAAGGAAGGAGGATTTCAAAGGAAATCGAACTCAAAGGGCAGGAGTGAGGGCTCTTAGCTGCCACTCTTTTGTGAAAGGATTTCCACGAGGGCAGAAATGCAGAGCAGGTGGTTCCCAGTGCAGAAGCCCCTTCGGCTCCTTCTGGGAGCTGTCTTCAGATCTCTTTCGTCTCTTCAGACCCATTCGGTCACTCCATCAGTGTGTTCTGAGAGCTGCCATAGCTGTGTGCGGTAGGTGCAGTGGGGCACGGCCAGCCCCACGAGTAACTACAATACACTGACAAGGGCTGCCTAGAGGAGGGGACGCAGGGTTGAGGGAGGTCAGGGCAGAAGGTGCCTCTGGCTGTCTGGTGGACATAAAAGGCTTTCCAGAGTGGGTGGAGGGTACTCGGGCCTTTCCACCCCTTGCCCCAGGTCTTGCACAGGGGCCCGTGCTGCGGGAGACAGGCAGTCAGGGCACACAGTTCACCCTTCAGAGAGCTGGCACCTTGGGCTCCTGCTTTTTGCTCCCAGGGGCCTCCTCGGGGTCCAGATGTTCCGACACAGCCCCTTTGCTTGGTGGAGTCTGAGGCCACGATACAGGCCACGCAGGGCCGTGATAAGGCCGCCGAGAAGGGGGAGGGAGTGCAGCGGCGGAGAAACACCGCCTCACAACCTCAAGCCCCACCCTGTGGGTAACTGTCTCAACCCCCAACTGTGCTTGTGGGGGCGCAGCTCGGTGTGGCCAAACCACAAAGTCCCCATTTGGAAGATCCCGTTTCCTAACCACCCTGGCCCGACATCAATAGCAATATCGCCCCACAAGGAATGGCAAGCCATCAACTGCGGGAACCACCAGCGCCAGGGTGCAAACACCAAGCTCAGACATGAAGAACTTCCCTCTGGAGGGTAAAACCAAGTTCGGAAATAAGAAACACAAAGCTTTCAGCCCAGTGTCCCCCACGGAGACACCCTCGGCGGTCCTGCGCACGGCTGCCTCAGCTGTGCCCCCTCAGCCCCTCCTTAGAAGCTTAGAAACGAATGGTCCGCAGCTGTGCCAGCTTTCAGGCCTCCTCCTTAACCCCTTGGTTTCCTCTGTCGGTGCCAGAAAAGTTAGGCCTTGGATGTCCTGGGCAGTGCTCAGGGGGCAGAGTGCACCCACCACACGTAGTTAATGATGTACCCGTTCTACAGTTTCTCCTAAGAAACCAAATTAATAATTGTGGCCACTCATGGAGTACCTCACATGCCTTACCCACTTGCATTATTAGCTCTTCTGAGACCTCTCAGTTTTGAACCCTAACGAGGAGGTAGGAACTGTGTCGCCTGTCTCGAGAGAATTTTGGGGCCATGCAGCCAGCAAGCAAAGGCAGGATCTTAACTCAGCTTGGTTCTCTTTCTGCCCACCCTATTACTTACTTTGAGCAAGAGTTGATTCTCAAATGTGCAGATTCAAGAGATAAATCACCATTCTAAAAAACTTTAAAACCAGAAACCACCGGATTGAGGATTGGAGTTAGGATTTCTCCCTCACCAAGGGGACTCATTGACTTTGGACGAGTACCAGCTTCCTTGAGCTCCTACAACCTCATTTTCAAAATAGTGCAAGTAAAAATATCTTTCTTTCTTCCTTCTTGGGTCTCTTGGAAGATCAAATAGAGCCAGTTGGGCAAAAGCGTCATAAACTGTAGAGAAGGACGATGGTTCTTGATGACTCTCACTCGGCCACGGGCCACAACATATTCTAAGACAAGAGAGGCTCACCCAGGGGGTTGCAGGGGAAATTCTGGGGCCTGACATGCCAAGAGCCTTTCATTTCATTTGTCAGAAACAGGTTCTGAGGCATTCTGTACGACCCTGTTATTTTTACGATTTTGGAAGACTAGAAGGTTTATCATAATGACAAACTTAAGTCCTCCGTGACTGAATGTGGCCCATTAAACAGATGACCCATCGGCAGGAACCATATGTGAACCATTGCCCTCGACCCACCTACTCCCCACCATTATCACTGGGACTATACGAGACTGTTCTCTTCCATGGAAAAGAATCAGTGTGATTAAATTTGGATCATTGAGTTTATCGCGGAAGCCCAGAAACGACCCAAATGTCCTTCGGCCGGGGGAATAGATAAACAATCACGGTACATTCACACAACAGAACATTACTCGGCAACAAAGGAATGAAATACTGTTACATGCGACAAATGCTTTCTGCTAAATGGAAAGAGCCAGACTCCAAAGGCTATGTATTTATTATATGATTCCAGTTACATGACATTCTGGAAGAGGCAAAACTACAGGACTAGGAAGAGATGGGTGGTTACCAGAGGTAAGTTTCAGGAAGGATATGACCAGAAGGGAGTGACACAAAGGAGTTCTGGGGGATGATGACCCGTCCTGCAATCTGATTGTGGTGGTGGTTACACGGTTACATTTGTTAAAACTCCTAGAACCGTATATCAAAAGGAATGAATTTTATGGTAGGTAAATGAAAACAAACTTTTAAAAGTTAAAAAATAAACTACTCAGAATTTTTACAAATGGGTCATTGAGAAAGTAGAGCGATTTTGCAGGGAGTCCCATAGTATAGTACAATGTTGTACTAGGTAGAATAGTGGACCTAGTGTAGTGTCATTGTCTGGGAATTTAGCCACTGGTTCTCTGGCTTGGGTTAGGAATAATTGCCTGGGTAAGGTGTTAAGACGGGCCCATCCCTAGGTGACCTGATTCCCTGATAAATCCCGGAATCTACATTTTATTTATTATTTTTAAGAGAGAGAGAGAGAGACAGAATCCCACGCAGGCTCCATGCCGTTAGTGCAGAGCCCAACCCTGGGCTCGAACCCACAAACTGTGAGATCATGACCTGAGCTGAAACCAAGAGTCAGACACTTGACCAGCGGAGTCATCCAGGTGCCCCCAGGAGTCTATATTTTAAACAAGCTTCCCAGGTTGTCTGGGTTCAGGTGGCTAATGGCCCACATTTTGAGACCCGCTATTCAGCATTTCTTCATTATTTGGCAATAATACGCAGGTCCTTGTATGCATTGGAGTTCTACCAGTAAAACGAGGACAATTGGCCTGCCTCCTGCTTCATGGTGACCTGGGGCTTGAACTCATGACTCCAGGATCGAGAGTCACACTCTCTTCCCACTCAGCCAGCCAGGCTCCATTCCCTTGGTTTAAATTTTGTATTTCATTGAACACATCTCTGTGTCACCATTTCTGAAATGTAAAGCTAAAGCAGGACTTTAAGGGGGCACCTGGCTGGCTCTGTCTGAAGCCCCGCATGGGGTACAGAAATTACTTAAAAATAAAATATTTTAAAAAGAAAATAAGACTTTAAGAATGTCGAAGAGTCAAAGGGGGTGAAGTCCCATTCGCACATTTAGTGAGTAGTAAACTTGGGGAATTTCACGGCCACGGCGATTTGGGGTGGGAGAACATTCAGGTACACGCCAGGGTGCTCCGAAGCGTCACCTCATTCCAGCAGCAGGAGTCTTGTGGCTCTAATGATCTGCTCCTCTGGGCCTGCATCCTGAACATCTTTGCCAGTAACCTGGCATCTCAGAACACACCCAAACCTCTTGGGAAGTGGTAGCTTTGACCTTTCGGGGCTGTTGTTACGATGAAACTTTGTCTCTTTGAAATGCTTGGTGTTTTCTCATAGAAATCCAAAGCCAGAGGCATGCCTTCTGTGATGACCATAATTCTGAGCTCTAGAACCATTCACATAGAAGACAGGATGGGAGCCTGGCCTCAAGCCTCAGTGTTATCGCTCATAGTTTGTGTGATTCTGGGCAAGAAAGTCCAATTCTTAGAATTGCGAATTCTTATATTCAAATTTTTCAGGTGTCGAATGGGGCCAGTAACTGTACTGACTTTGCAGGGATACTATGGGGTTTGAATGATGCATGCCGAGGTATTTAGAGGTATTGTGATGGCTGAGCTGTCAAAAGATTTGGCAAAAAAAAAGCCATATACACCTGTGTTATATATGTGTTAACATGGCAAATGTTAAGGATTGTTGAATCTAGGGGCATCTGGGTGGCTCAGTTGGTTGAGCCCCTGTCCCTTTGATTTTGGCCCAGGTCATGATCTCATAACTCGTGAGACTGAGCAGCACTGCACTGCCAGCAAGGAGCCTGCTTGGGATTCTCTCTGTCCCTCTTTCTGCCCTGCTCACATGTGCACTCTCTCTCTCTCAAAATAAATAAACTTAAAAAGAAAAAAAAAGAATCGTTGCATCAAGGCGACAGGTATATCTTCCAATTTTTCTGTATGTTTGAAGATTTTCATGATAAAATCAGAAAAAAAAAAAATGACGCATATAAGGCCATCAGCACAGTGCCCGCCACCCAGTAGGTCTCGGCAGGTCAGAGAGCAGGGGAAGCACGAGGTGGCAGGGCACGGAGTGGCAGGCGGAGAGGGGGAGGAGGGCTACAGGCTAGCCCAGGGCCAGAGGAGCCCCGGGAGAGCAAAGAAGCAAGGGATGAGGGAGTCCCGGCAAGGCCCACTCCCGGGAGGGTGTGGGTGTGAGAACTGCCTTTCATGTTCCCATCTCCAGAGAATCTGGGTGTGGGGGAGGAGTGCTCCGCTCCACTTGGGAGGTCCCTGGAATGTTCTTTTCCCTTTTCTCCGGGTTGTGGGGCATTTGCAGGTGTCTCAGGCCCTCTTGGTTGAGGTGGGAAACATGACAGAGACCCACTGGGCCTCCGACTGTTTGCAGTTTGTAGACACGAGCCCCCCTGACGTACGTGAGTCCTGCTCAGTGGCCGTCCTGCCTACCAGAGAATAAATGAACAAGGAACAAATGACAGCAGGGGAGTCAGCAAATCCATGAGGACAGCCCTCAACTGGGCAGCTGGGGCCCTTCCCTTGTCACTCCCCTCATTCGAGGCTCCTACCCTAGCCCACGGCTGGGCCTCGTGGGTCTTCCAGATCCGGGGACATGAATTCATGTCCTGTGTTTCCTGTTGCTGCCATAACAAATCACCACGAACTTAGTGGCTTAAAATAACACAAATTTATTATGATTCTAGAGGTCAGAGGTCCAGAATGGGTCTCACGGGGCTCAAATCAAGCAGGGCTGTGTTCCTTCTGGAGGCTCTATGAGAGAATCCGTTTTCTTGTCTTTTCCAGTTCCTAGAGGCTGCCCACATTCCTTACCCTGGTGGCCCTTCCTTCATCTTCAAGGCTAGTGGAGTCTTCCTCACAACGCCATTCCGCTGATTCTAACTCTTCCGTCTCCCTCTACTCCATTTAAGGACACATATATTACATTGAGTAGATACTCTCCTTATCATAAAGTTTACTCATTAGAACCCGAATTCCCCCTTATAACCTAACACATCCACGGGTTCCAGAGATCAGAATGTGAACATCTTTGGGGAAGCCATGATTCTGTGACACCACAGAGAGTCCCCCTCAATGGAGGAACATTTTCACCTCTCGCTCCCAGGAATGTTCACCCATTAGTATGCTTCAGAACAATGTTTGTAAAGCCAGAATTTCAGGTCCCATTGGATGCTGACTCAGCACTTCTGAAATGGACCCCAGGAATCTGAATTTTTAGCAAGCTCCCTTCACGAAGCCTTCCCGATACACACGATCACAGGGGCACATTTTGTAATATCTGCTTTCCTTTGTCACTGGAGGGTAGAGTGACTACATTTTAGAAACCCAGTTACAAAATCTACGCTCTATGATTTATTGAGCAATTCCAATGTACTAATAAATCCAGCTAGTTTACCAAGTGCTTGCTCTGTACCAGACACTAAGTGCTGTCGCGTAGCATCTCATTTAATGCTCACACTGACAAGGCGGGTAGGGGTATTGTTGCCCTCTCCATTTATCAGATGAGAAAAGGGAAGTGCAGGGGTTAGGTAACCTAACTAAAGTTACTTTTCTTTTTCTTTCTTTTTCTCTTTTTTAATGAAATATCCTCCTCATCAGAAGCTCCATAGTGGCGAATCTCTAAAATGAAAAAGCTGAGCTCTTAACCACTAACTAGACCAGTGCCGGCACACAGTAGGCCCTCAGGAAGTATATATTGAACTATAGGGTAAATAAATAAGCAGGTGTTTGTATGCATTAGCTCTAAGACTCATAAGAATCCTAAAGGGAGGTATTATTACCCCCAGAAAACACACAAGGGCCCGGAGGCACGGAGGATAGAGGCCCCATGGTGGTGTCTGAGTCTGAGGTCCGTGTGGTGTCCTGCTCGCTACGCCACACGCTTCTCAAGCAGCAGGTCTGCAGGCTCGCATGTAAGGGTGTTTTCTAACCATGTATTTTTTATTATAGAAACGTCTTACTGATGTCCAAGTTAAATTTGCTTTGAATTCTGTAGTTAACCAGTGGCTTCTCTCAACAAGAACCTAATGTACAGAGTCTGGCCCGAGTGGGAAGTCTTTTGACTCCCCCAGAGTGGAGCTAGCCCTGCAGAGCCAAGCGGGAGGGAGGTGGCCTGAGCCTTGATGCTCAGGGAGGCACAGACCCAGCAATTAAAAACTTTGAACTGCCCAGGTCAGGTTCTCTTTCACTCATTCGGTTCTTCTCCAAACACTCAGAGAGTGCCCTGGGCAGTTAGGGGCCTACTGAGGAGATGCCATCCAGGCACATCCGGGAGAGGGCAACTCAGAGGCCTCTTTCTCCACTTGCCTCCCCTCCCCTGTGCCCCTCCCCCACATGCCAGTTTGGTGGGGCCGGGAGGCGGACTGCTTCCCTTCATTACATCGGCAGCTCCCAGCCTGTCACCATTCCTTGTACCCTTCAAAGGAGCAGGGGATCGCCCTGGTCTCCTGTGTCTGTCCGAGAGCCCTTCCTGCGGGGCCACGGCGCTGCCTGCGTCATTCCACTTGTTTAGCACAGAAACCGGACAGCCTCGCTGTAACGCCAGCCAGCCGGCTGGTTATAGGGCACGCATCTGTGTCCGGCTTGCAGCCTCCCCTGAAGCTGCTCCTCCCGCCCTCTCCCTGTCGCACTGCCCCTTCCCACTGGGTCTCCTCCATCTCTACTCCCTTTTCTCTCTGCCATCCTTTCCCCTTTTTCCAGTTCTTTCCATGCCTCCTTAGGGTGCGCTGTACCCCAGCACTCTCCCCAGGGTTTCACAGCCTGAAGTGTGTGGCTTTGAGGGCCGGGGGCAGAGAGCTGGGTAATAGCAAGAAACCATGAATCTTTGGGGCACCTGGGTGGCTTAGTCAGGTGAGCATCCGACCTTGGCATAGGTCATGATCTCGTGGTTCCTGAGTTTGAGCCCGGTGTCGGGCTCTGTGCTGACAGCTCTGAGCCTGGAGCCTGCTTTGGATTCTGTGTCTCCCTCTCTCTCTGCCTCACCCCTGCTCACTCTCTGTCCCTCTCTCAAGAATAAATAAAGATTAAAAAAAATTAAAAAATAAAAAAAATAAACCATGAACCTTTAACCCACGTTGGACTCTGCCTCAGTTTCCCTTCTGGAAAAGGAACGTATTAACATTTGCCAACTTCCTGATACAAAGAAGCATCTGTGGTCCTGGTACTTGCCTTATGGCTTGTGAAATGTGTGCTGCACATCTGGGCTCATAATGACAGCCTTACGAAGTGTGGAATGTTCATGAAGTCGACTTTGCTGATGGGGAAACCCAAGGCCACAGGGAGGGAAATAACTCCCTCAAGGCCACACGGTATTTCATGGCAGAGCTAGGACCCGAAACAAGACCCAACACTCTCCCACCATGACCTTTGAGTTCTTTGTGGTCATGATGACGATTCTGTGGCCATGCACACGGACACTGCCAACAGATCCCAAAGAACATCAGAGAAAATGAGAGCAGGAAAACTTTACAAGTCGGTTACCTTTCATGCTTAATTACTGAGCAATCTAATTATACTGATGGGGTTCATTAATATGTCGAAGTTCGTTTTATGTTTTTATGTCATAAAAACCAACACCCCAAACAAAGCGAATGAACAAAGAAAAAGCAGAATCGGATCTTTAAATACAGAGGACAAACCCATGGTTTGCCAAAGGGGAGAGGTGGGAAGACAGGCAAAATGGGCGAAGAGGAGTAGGAGATACAGGCTTCTAGTCATGGAGTCAGTCAGTCACGGGGACGAGAGGTGCAGCACAGGGAGCACAGTCAAGGGTGTTAGAGCGATGCGTAGTGACAGGTGGCAACCACACGTGCAGCGAGTGCAGCATAACTTATAAATCTGTCAAATCGCTGTGTCGTACACCTGCAACTACTGTTCCAATACACTCTACTGGGTGTCAACTATACTTCGACTATACTTTCTGTTGGAAAAAGTCCAACATCCCACAGTGCGTGGGTCCGTGGGCAGTGTATAAAGAGAGAGGACTTTGACGAAGGTCTCCTGCTGATGGGAAGTGTCCTGCAATCCTTAACTGGCAGGTTCTCAGGCGATCCTCACAATTCACAACACAGGCAGCCTTGTTCCCATTTCACACGAGAAAACACAGAGGCCCAGAGAAGTTAATTGACCCACCAATCATCATTTAGCTAGGGAACAGGTAGGGCTGGATTCGAATCAACATCTGTCCCATTTCGGAGTCGAGTTTCCCGCCCCTACTCCATGACACTGGATCCCCACAGAGACATGAAGGGCTTAGTCATTAAGTGACTCAGTTTCCTCTTGTGTAAAAGCCAGCCTCCTGGTTTCTGTGCTAAGGAAAGGCTCCCCCTCCTACCTGCATGGTGGGGCACAAGGCAGGCTCACGGGGCACCAGCCCACAGCAGAGTGTTAGAACCTTTCCTTTGGAGGGACAAGTTTCCCCCACTTAGGAGGAGAAGCCAGTCAGAACTTTGAGGCCGCCGAACCGCCGAGGGACAGCCCTGCTCTGCAAGCTGGAAGGCCTGCCTGGGGCACCAGTGGGTCAGGGCCTGGCCCATATGTGGCCCCGCTCTCCCCATGCCCAGCCAGCCGGGCTCCTCTCCAGCTGCTTGTGCAATCTTGCTATGAATAGGTCTAGGTGTGTGGTTTGGTGCCAAAGAGACCAGACTGGTTTCCTTCGGGTGACAGCTCCCCTCTGGAATTCTGGGAGGTGAGGAAGTGCAGCTGTGAGGTCAGGCTGCTGACCCCGAGGCTGGGCGGTCCAAACCGGTGGCGTGAGGGGTGGAGTCTGTGGCCAGACTGGATGGACAGGTTGGCAGCATGATCCTCTGCATGCTGGCGCAAGGATGGGTGTTTCATTCTGAGCACCGGGGGCTCCTCCTCCATCCCCAGCCAAGCTGGGCGGCTGCCCTGACCCTGCCTCCTGCGCCCCTCCCACCTTGCACCCCTCCCTCTCCCTGGGCCCTCATTACCTTAGGTAGGACTAAAAGAAGTTTGGAGGGGGAAAGGGAAAGACAGACTTGCCATTTAAGTTTTAAAACGTTGCAAATATGAGGCTGTGGGAAAAGAGGTTCTCCTATATTGCTGGTGATGCGAATTGGTACCTTGGAGGGCAGTTTGGTTGATCTCCGATAAAATCACAAATGTACATGTACGCTTTGGCCCAGCAAGTCCAAACTTGGGCATTAATCGTACAAAGAGTCTTACATGTGTATGTGATACATGTAGAACGTTATTCACTGCAGTGTTGCTGGTAATAACAACCATTTAGAAACAATTATCTGTTGTCTCTCAATACGGGACTACTGGTTATGTGAACTATGATATGGTAATACAATGGAATACTATGTAACTATAAAATGAGGAGGCTTTCTATGTACTGATATTTTTTCTATGTGTGAGAAAATCGTTAACAAAGTAAGATGCCCGACATTGTGTATAATGTACTTTTTGTGTAATAAAAAGGGGAAATAAGAATTTGTGTTTTTATTGCTTCTGGGTGCATAAGAAATTCTGGAAGGATGCACGATAAATTCTGAGGTGAGAGGAACACTGCAGAGAACTAGACCAGGGAGGAAAGAAAACATTCCCTGTGCGTATCTATATGCTTTCTGTTTTTTGGATCTTGTGCATGAATTAAATTTCCAAGTATTTAAAAATACAAGTGCAACAAAATGAAGATAATTTTGACCAAAAATTCCATAACCCAAAAGACGCCTGTCTTGTGGGGACAGGACCCAGCGAGAGCATCCCCTCCTGCTTGAGGGAGGTATCCCTTAGGCACACCTCGGCAGGAGGGCAACTGTAACCCAATTGCCAGATACAATGGACATTTGTCTCCTGAGGATGGGTCACAACATGAAATTGTATTTGTCTTCATAAAAGTAATACACTCCCACTTTGATAAATTAAAATTGTGCAGAAGGTAAAGAGTTGAAAGCCAAAATGTGCCAGACGTAACCAAGTTTTCTGTGATTTCCGATAGATCAGGACTCTCACCTCGGTTGCAAAGTCATGAGGATGCTGAGAGCTACTGACCTGTCCGCCCTTGGGGCAGTCTCTAGGGCCCGAGACCTGGAGCAGCTTTCTCTGTCAATCCCAGTGAGCAATACACATCATTTTCTGTGGGCAGCACGTTGTGAAAATTGTTCCAGAAAAACTATGACTTCTCATTTCCTCAACCTCCTCCTCCTAGGATCCACCTCCCACAGTGTGCCCTTTCTAAAGGCCCACTCGAAACAGGTCCCTGCCCTCTCCCTATTCCACTATCAGAGTCTAAACCACTGTTCTGGAATTTTCTAGCAGCCCACTTTTCTTGCCTGACTTCTCATGGATCTTCTTTGAGCCCTTTAAGCCCCAAACAAGCCCACTACTCACTGTTTCCCACATATGGTCCGATCTTTCCTGCCTCCTCTGTCCTTGAGATTCATCACTTGAGCTAGAAAACTCGGCCCATTTCTGCCTCTCTGTTCAAACATTCCCTTCCTCTGGGCCACCTTGGCTTCACTTCCTCTGCCCCTCCATCCTACCCTTAGTAGCATTCATAGGATTCACCCACTTAAGAACTCATGCCAGCAGCCCTGCGTTTCACACCAGCTCATTTGGGTCCATCTCTCTGGGACAAAGACCGTGCCTGGCACTGTAGGTGTTATTGAGATGGAGGAGGTAGGATTCAGAGAAGGTCCTGTGCCGATATAAGAAGGGAATCAACATTTTTCTTCACTGACTGGGAGTGGGGATGTTTGTAGTGTTTCTGGAAAGTCCTCAGAGAAGACACATAATAATGCAGTTTTGAGCTAGTATTATATGACAGCCACTCAACAAAACTACACACACACACTTCCTTCAGGTCTTACATATTGCTGATAGTTTTCCTCATTCAAATTCGGAAAATCCAGGGGGAAGTCCTCCTCTTCCTCCAGTTCCAAAGGTATCTAGTTCTCAGAGCCCAGCACCATTACTTCTCTTAGCTGGAGATAAAAACAGAGCTAAGGTGAGTCCCCTTCCCAATACTCCTTTCTTTACCTCCATGCTACCAACATGCTCCCCTATCCATTGCCAATCCTTCCCTGGTAGCCATCTCCCTTCTTTGCCATGTCCCAGGGGACAGGTGTGTAAGGACGGGGTGGAGCGTCTGGCAGATAGTGGCCATGAACTCTACCTTCGACCCCTGTATTCCAGCCATTGCGTGGGTGACTGGCTTAATGCAGGTCACATTTGCTAGCTTAAAGGTTTGCCCTCATTACTTGATTTGCAAAACTGAATCCCTAAAGTGTTATAGAGATTAGTCCAAATTCTTCCTCCCTTGAAACAGAAGCTGAAGCAGGGAGAGTCAGCAAGAATTAGCCCTTTATTCATCAAGGTGGAGCAGATACTTCTACCAAGAGTATAAACTCATGAAGGCAGGGCCCAGGTCCTGGTTCTCCTGGTGCCTGTCACAGAGTCTGGGTCGCTGCCACATTTAACTTGGTAATTGTTGATCATTATCTTTAATTAGTTTTTTGGTTGTATTTTTACTTGGTTTGGGAGAACTCGCTACTGAGAATCTTAGGATAGTTAGTATTAGATTTCCATCTTTAATCTTATGGGAGACAAAATCAAAACTGGGACGCAATCTCAAATTAAATGTTTTCCCAGTTGGCTTTGGTATTAGAAGATGGTGAGGTTTTACCTTCATAGGTAATCAAAACAGTAAGGACAAACTTCTGAAAGCATGACTCTCTACGAATATAAAATTTGTCCCAAAGGGCAAACTTAAAAATATTTACCTACTTGATCTGAAATAAGAGTCCATCATATTCCTTGGGACTTTGAACCCAATCCTAAGGAGTTCCTAAAAGCTGAAACATTTTTATGTCTTTTAAAATGAAAAATACCACGCAGGCTATGAGGGATAGTTTTACGACAGGGTGGAGTTTCCCCTCACTTGACTGAGAAGCCCTAAACGTACACACTGAGGAAATATTTGTGCTGTTGCCACCAGAAGCTTGAAATACTGTGCGTGATCTTCAATATCCAGGAGGGCTCGGTCGATGACCGGTACTCATCTGTTGCTCTCACGCGAGGAGGACATTATTAGGTCAAAATCTCTGCCACTCAGTAAAGGCAGAGAGTCTAAACCCCGCCTTCCTTCTTAAAAGCTCCTCCCGGGCAACATGATTCTGTGCACACCACGACGACGATCAGCCACCATGAACGATGCCATAAATCTGCTTTTATTAAATTGTCTGGTTGTCTGTGGAACTCGAAAGTTGGCTGGAGAAAAAGTTTGCTAGATCATTCAGTTTAGAGAGCTCATGACAGAGTCTCTCAAGCATTGGGCCTCTCCCAGCCTGTGAAGGAATTCCACAGGAAGACGTGGACATAAACGCAGCTAGCTCATATCTGGAGTTAAAGGATGGGGAAGACAGAACAAAAGACTTCTTGGAGTGAGACAGAGTGTCACTGATGCTTTATTTACATGCGTCACCATCTTGTTTACAAACTAGATTACGGCTGTAAATGGAATACACAAGGCAATATCTACAAACACCAAGGAAAGTTAAGTACTGCATCTCTATTTCATTTGGAAAGGGGAAGATTCCCAAATCAAACTGGTTTTGATTCTTGAGAAGAAAAGGTGGTAGAGTTAATTCATGGCAACATATGGTTAGACAAAATCCTCAGTAAGAATGCAATATGATAGTGTTCGCTTGGAAAGAAAGAATGAGGTGCTTCAAACCAAAGTATCAGCTGCTGGACTCTTAGGTGTTTGAATATGGCCATGCACCATATTTAATTCTAGTCTGAATGGGGAATGAGCAAGAAATTGAAACAGATAAGACAATTTTACAGATACTGTATACAGATTTTTTTTCCATTCATGCAACTTTTTTTCTTAAAAAAGTTAAACATGTGAAGCCAAAACGCACACTACATGTTTTTTTAATATTAACTAATTTTTCTGGTCCTCCTTCACATCTGTTTACATTTCCCATGTACATAATGTGCTAGGACAAGTATACGAGAGAAGACTGATTGCCAGGCAATGAGATAATTTTAGAGAAATAAGTGACCAGACATACGGTTTTTAAAGTAGCCACACAAATAATTCTGGAGTGTGGCAGAGGCCTCAGAACCAATCATTCATCAAAGAAAAGCTCACACAAGTAAAACTCAAGAGGAAAATATTTCATTCATTTAAACTGCATAAAATGTTATCCAACTGAAGACTTAGATCAAATAGAATACACTCTTCAGTCGCTTGGGCATCTGCGTGAAGATCTTGTTTGGCAGACATGACTTCACAAGGGCATCACTTCACCCTCATCGTGCCCGCTGCCCCCAGGCTTCAGGAGAGGCTGGCTTTTTCGTACCTCTTTGCCAGTGATTGCATTTCTACAAAAAACTTTGCTAAATTAAAAAATACAGACAGTATGCCTAATCTTACAATGTTCCCCGACTACAGCAAGAAAAAGGAAATCAGAGTTAGAGCTATCAGGGTTTGCTTCTGCTTTCAGAGAGAAAGGGTAACATCTGCATTTCCCTTTGCCAGCCCATGGCATGAGCACGCGAAATCGGACTGGCTGAATGACTGCCTTACTCTTGATGGTCTTTCCAAGAGATTCTTATGTTCCTTCTTTAAGTGGGATCCACTGGGATCCACTGGGTATAGGCGAAGTCTGTCCCTATCATCTTTAACAAGATCAGAAGCCACCTGAAATGACACCCTGAGACTGGGCAGAGCTGTCCTGAGCTAGGAGTCATGAGGATCTGACCTCAGGGTGGTGAAGCGACACACGCACACAATACCTGAACTCAACACCAAACACACCCACACAAAGTCCACCTCGGACTGCACGTGTGTGCATGATCCTCCCGTCAACAGGAAAGACAAACTTGTGAAATTTTTAGAAAATATGTGTTTCAGCAATCATTATATTGAAGAGGATGCAATAAAGGAAATTGACCTCAGATTCATTCACAGTTCATGGGTACGCTGAACCTGGCAGTCCGTCCTCACACCAGGACAGTGAAGGCTTATGATAAAGCTCTTTTCTGACTTTGGTAAAAGGTATCTGGTTCTGAGACCTGAAGGGAGAACAGAACCCCAGAGTGCATGTCATGTTTTCAACATTAGTTACTCTTCTTTCTAATTTTCCATCAAAAAGTGGAAGGCTCCCTAGAGGAGCTTCTTTAGAAGCTGAGAACAGCCTGGAATAGTTCTCATCAGGATGCAAACATTACAGCGGCCGGGCCCCCGGAGCCTGCTAAGTATTCCACTGAGAGGCTCCAGATAGGACCCACGACACTCAGAACTCCACACGGTTGGGCCTTCCTGAAAGCAGAGCCTCGGTATAAGAGTCTTAGGTGGCACCTCTGTCCCGTCTGACCACCTGAGAACCTGGTGAGTTTCAGGGAGCCTGGCCTCTGGGTGGGGGACCAGCTGGCAGTGCCCAGGGCTACAAGTGGTGCTCCCGTGATCCTGGATAGTCCTAACTCTTCCACTCACTCTTGCCTGACGCCCACCTGGAACTCATGCTGGCACTGAACTTTGTCCTGATCTCAGCTCTCCACAAAGATGCTATCAGCATTATTAAAAAACAAACAAGAAACACACACAACAAATTCAAAGCACCCCTTCCCCTCCATATTCCCCATGTGTTCCGTGGCTGCCCTGCTCTCATATGTCCTCTGTCCCTCCCTCAGCTGTTTTAGATTAAATTATAATCTGGTTCTAGGACATTCTGTCAGACATTCTGCCTGAAATCTAACAAACACTGCGAAAAAAGGAGAATAAATGAGATGCCACATGTCTGAAAGGAATTCAACATTTTAAAGTTGAAACATATTTGAGGGTTGCTCTTCTTACTGCCCAGGTAGCAATCAGGGTCTATAAAACTGCAAAGGCAAATGGATATTTTGTTAGTTTACTCATTTGAGTGCAGGAGAGAAATTCTCCCGGCTCTCCTGCTGTAAGCCCTCCGGATTCTCTCCTTGTCCCTGATATCCCCCCACCCTCCCGTCCCCACAGCTGCTGCGGCCGCTTCTAAACTGTATCCCCACCCAGGGCAGCATCTCGTAGGAACCCAGAGAGGTAGCCATCTTTCACGGATGCTCGACAGTTCTTGTGTATAGCGGACTACCAAGGAATCAAGGAAGCGGCTAGCATTATTATAAAGGAATACAGTAAGCAAAAGTCTGTCTCACTGACAAGCAGACCACGTGAATAGAATACATATTTTTAAAAATTATACATACTTTTAAAATGAAGATTACAAACGTGTAGCAGTTTAGAAAAGGCGATATTGCTACAAGTCTACTATAACCACAATTGCACGACAATTTACAGATTCAGTAAAAGGCAGGGTGAAATCAACAGGGTCATCACTCAAACATGACAACCCACGCGAGGCGGGAGAGACGTGTGACAATACCAAATGGAACTTTCATTATGCTAGGAGCTGTTATCACCACCGATATCACCCCCAGAGGATTTATAAAGCAAAGGTGCACAAAGGGGCCCCTGGCGGCCGGTGGCAGGTGCAGGGGGTCGGGTGGCACGTCTGTGTTGGTGGAAGGGAGTCGGTGCCCACTGCACGGTGCAAGCGTCAGCGAGAACTCATGCAGGGAGGTCTGTGCTGAAATACTAGCCTGTATTCCTAACGTCCATGCAGAATGTTCCATTTTTGTACTGTACATGATAAAATTTATTTATACATTTATATGCCTAATGCTTTTATGCAAAGAAAAGAATCTTCATATATCACTTTGGAGAAGTATGCATATGCTGTGCTAATCAGAGCTTCATTACACCAGTTTCGTATGTACCAAAGGTGTTCCCAACTATTCTGTCTACCAAAGAGGGTAACTAACATCATCACACTTTCCAGGTTAAACAGAAAGCACCTATACAGCACCATAACTTTTTGAAAACAAAACAAAATGAAATCCAAAGAAGCAGAAAAGTGGGGATAAAAGAAGTCAAAACCGCTGTATCTTGTACTTTCATTGTGTCACTTGTACAATTACAATCTAAGCTTTTATATATATATATATGCGTGTGTGTGTGTGTATATATATATATAAATCAGTTTGTATGCTATTGCCTCTCACTCATACACATCTACTAGATAAGATTATACATAGCAAGGCTGAAAATAATCAAGGGTGTGTATTTTAGGAAAATAGTGACTCCGGTCTGTACTTTCATGCATTCTTCACTGCAGGCTCAATGCTCACCTGTGAGTTCATTTCTTCTGCAAAGCAAACCACGACTACTTTTTTTTCTCCTTAAAATTAAATCCTCTAGTGGTGTTTGGCAATGAGTGGGCAGCTGAGCTGATTTCTTTCTTGAAAAGATCCTAATTTCTAACCAACATGCCATCACTGTTCACTGCATTAGCTGAGGATCATGCCAGGAGACCAGGGGCCCCACTGACCTGGCAACTGCAGAGCAGGTGCTGGGCGTCTCACCCCCAGACCCCCTGACTCCGAACTAAAACACACTGGGTCGAGTGCCGCACTCCACTCGTTTTGCCTGTGCAGGGTTCAGTCCTGAACTGGTGTGCACACCAAACAGTTGTGCCATTGTTCTGTTTTTAGAAAAGGATAGTTTCTACCAAACAAAAGAAGAAAGAAAATCCCCCTCTGGTTTATGTAATTTGTTAGTTTATGGAGTTCCAAGGGCTCAATTGCTTGTGATGCCCAAAGCCAGAACAGTAATTGGTACAACATTTTTCCTTCTGTTTTTAAATTTGCCAGGGAAAGGATGATTAACATTTTAACATAAAAATACTGCAACTTAATGCATGTGAAAAACTCAGAAAGTCAAAGGAAAACAAACACAAAAACAACACTTAAAACATCCCATAAACCATCGTGATATGAATACACCACAGAGTCGCCAACAGGAGCTCACGGTGTGCTCTGAACGAGGGGGGGGGGTGGTGCTGACAGGGTGCTGTCCTTTGCTGGCAGGTGGCTCATCACCCCGTACAAGGAAGAGTTTGCATACTTTATATAGAGAGTTCTGTTCCAAGAGTAAGTGCTTCACCCAGGGTAAGGGGCCATTAACAGTCTCTGCTGGGTTAGGAAAATGGTGCGGGATTCACAAAGGTGTTAAGCTGTAAACGGTATCACTGTCCACTTGCTGAGAGCAGATTTGGCAAAGGGTTTTCTCTGTAGGTCTTGTGTCAGTTTGAGGGTCTGCAGAAGGAGAAAAGAAAATCAGAGGTGATTAAGGGCATGCAAACAGCAACTGTAGCACCTCACGGTCACACTTCATCAGCCTCCTGTCCCCTCATCTCACCTCCGAGCTAACGGTAATCATAGTAAAGTTGTTTTGCTGCACTAGGTTCAGAGGTCTGAAAACCTAGGATAAAGCATGGAGACTACTCACCTTACTGGGCTTCATTAGAAGATGCTCTCAGGTTGAAAAAGCCTAGAGGAAACGAGGTCATTTATTTCAGGAAAGTAACAAAGAAAGGTTAAGTTAGGGGTGTTTCAGGAGACCCTTTTAAATTAAGTTAGTCCAGAGCAGATAGGGTTTTGCTCTAGACCTCGGACTGAGGGGTGTTCTGGGATATGGACTTTTTATGCTAAAACCAGAAAAGGTGGTCACCCTAAGCAGACCAGCGATGCTTTTCCAGTTCTCTCCCACTGACTACACGGACTCACTGGCCTTGCTTACCATCCAATATCAGGGGTAGCTGCAATGGCCACTTTCCACAAAGGCTTAATCAGTTATGCACTGCTGGACAGAGATCATCTTGACTTCCCTCACTGTTAAAGGAGTAAGTAATCTCTAAGTGGGCTGTGTTAGGAATTTTTTTTCATATTAAAAATCTGCAGAGAAAAAAATTACAGAAACACACACACATATATGGCCAAAAGACCCTTCCACGAAACATTCATTTAGCAGTTAACAACTTATTATTATTTTGCCTCCAACAGTTTTCAATGGTGAGGCCCAAGAGAGGTCCTCTCAGAGCATCTGAGTTTATAATCTTATCAGACTGCATGCAAGCCCTGAGCCCAGAAAAGCTAAAGGATTAAAAAAAAAAGTATACTCTTAGAGAGGTAACTACAAGAATTGACACGGTCGACCTCAAAACCTAAGACCTTTTGTTTCTGGAGACAGTGCAGCTGTTGTGGTAGGGAAAAACAGCTCTCGACTGAGAAATGGATAGAAAAGTGGGAGTGAAGCAACAGGAACTCATGATCTTCTCACCAGAGAAGGCAAGCAAGTACGAAACACGCACCAGTACACTCACACATCGTAGACATCTACTTCTCCCCTCTTTAGACCAGACATTATAGGTTCATGTGGAATTGTCACAAATGTACTTATGACTGCTAGTCTCTTCTTGGCTGGACTGGCTGGCAATCTTACCTTTCATTACCAATATTCAGAAAGATAGCAGGGCATAGTGTTGGTGATGTTACATACCCATGGTCACAGTTACCCTTGTTATAGCTCCAAACAGAAGCACTTAGGTTGTTTTATCGGAGGCAGTGACAAGAACGAAGGGGAAAAAGGCCCCACCCGTCCCCAGTATTTAGCATCCCTGGCTGATGCATATTTTCGCTTTGTAAAGGCACTAGATAATATTATCCTGGACTTGTTGATTTCAGCATAAAAAGCTAAAAGAGGGGCGCTTGACTGGCTCAGTCGGTAGAGCATGTGACTCTTGATCTTGGGGCTGTGAGTTCAAGCCTCATGTTGGGTGTAGAGATTACTTAAAAAAAAACAAACACCCAAAAAACAAAACAAAAAACAAAACAAAACTTCTACAGATCTAAGTATCCATGAGGAATTTAGCCATCTAGGATGAGCCAGTGCTATTCTAGCTACTCTACCTGGGACCCCTGAGGTGTGAATGGACAGGGGTAAAGACAATGTTCTTTGGAAGGGTATTCAGTTTATTCCTTCATAATAACACTTAATAAACCACAGTCTAACATCACTATGCAATTAGTCATCAGGGGACTACGACTACGGTCCTCAGGTGCCAAGGGAGAAGCTGTAAAGCATTACCTAATTCAGACCCCATCCTGGTTCCCTCCGGTGTTAATTATTCAGCAATGGAAACCAGTGCATACTGGGAAGGTGACATACTTCATTCCCCAAGTACAGAGGCAGAGCGTGCGGCTTGCTCTCATTTGGAGCTGGGTCAGTGCAGTAGGAGGGAAAAGGGTAGAGGGCACCTATAACCCTCAACATGGCATTGTGCTGAGCAGAACAGGGCATCGACCCTGAAACTAGGGGCAGGAGGCCCACACTGGGCAGTCTAGAGCAACGAATCACAATGATCCCCAGGCCAAATACACATTCCCTCATCAAAAAGCCCAGAATCTTCTGGGAATAGTTATCATGAAAAAGGCAATGCACTGATCAGAACTCTTTCCATTTCTGCAGAATGGGTTGGAGCCCCCAGTGGCACTAAGTCCTGGTGCTCCCTGGGGGTCTCTCAGGCAATGCCTCCCGATCTGCTCGGGAAGCCCCTGTGCTTAGAGGAGAAGCCAGGAGAGGAGAGCCCAGGTTTAGAGGCAGTTTTCACAAGGACAAATGGAATAAAGAGATCCCACTCCACAGGACATAAAGGTGACTTTCCTTTGCAATAGAAAGCAAATAAATTGTAAAATATTTTCAAAACACAAAGAAATCAGATAAATGTTGAACAAAAATACAAGCATTCTTCCAAAAGGAACAGCGAATCACCATTCACTGGGAAGACCTTATGATTAAAAATAGTCACAAAGAACACAGCTCCTTATCTGCCTTAGATTTTTTAGCTATTCTTTAGTGGTTTGCTGTTTGCACATGGTTATCTGACTCCATCGGTGACTGAAAAAATAGATGGAGTGCTTTAAACGATGACACCAGGTCCCGAGCTGGGAATTTAATGATGCTTAGGTTGGGTACAAGTTTGGTGGGTTTCAATGAAGCTCCCCACATTCTTACAATTCTTACATTGTTTAAAGTAGTTTAAGTGAACTAAGGTTTAAGTATGCGGATGCTGATTCTAAGTTTAAAAACACATCAGATTAAGCAAAACTTTTGGAAGGAAAAGGAAGCACTGCTGAAGAGAGCTGCAGCTATCATTCTGCAGTTACTAGGCAATGGGCCAACTAACAATACATACGAAAATGTCCTAAAAGAAAAGAGAATGTTGCCCTGTCCCAGCAGTGACTTTAATAGGGAGAAGGTCCCCTCGCTACCCTCTCTCTGTCCAGTAAGTTTGAAATCAGGCTGTTGATGCAAGGAAAATGAAATGGGGAAGCCAAACGATGAGACCGGTTCTAAAAATATCTATGGATGCTGTCATCTGGTCTCTGGAGAGAGTAAGTCCCTCTATAATCTTGGCATCTGTAGGGAAGACAAGTTTCTGCCTAATTATCACCACTAAATCACATGATATTCTAAGAAAGGGCAACGCCTCCAAAAAAACTCTACACAAAACATAACAACCCCAATCAACTTTAATCTGGAAATAAAACATTAAAGTCCCTACTGCTGTCCTCCCACAACTTAACTCCACTGTGACAAATTTGGATTTCTCAGTAGTGTTTTCCTCTTTTTGGCAGAAAGGAAAGGCATAGGACCCCAATACCAAATACGACATGGAAGAAAAACGAGCCAGTAGCATGCAGCTCACACAACCCACAAATCTGGGAAGGTTATCCACTGCTTTCCTAGCTAAAAACAAGATGTTTGGAGGAAGTCTGCCTGGAAAACACAATCAAAGTGAAACACCACTCTTCCCACTCTTCAAACAGAAAGATAATTTAAGCCAAACCTGCAATCCCCAGGACAAACTGGGGATAAAATATGGAATATTTAGGACAGAGAAGGAAATGAATCAGTGGTCACTCGATCTGACAAGGAAACTTCATGTGGAGTTCAGGGAGCAGGTATGGGCTTCGGATGGTGAATGTGTCCACCTGTGAGGAGGGAACACAGAAATGTCTGCCTGTCACCGTCTCTGCTTTCCCCCCAGTGGGATCTCTGGGACACCAAATCCATCGTGAGCCACAACCAACCGCCACCATCCACTGAGGCTTTGGTAGCTGGTGTCACCCCTGGAAAAACAGCATTGCTGTGGGTCGTGGGTTAGGCAGCCGCGTCTAATTTTGGAGTGCCGAGACGGCAGCAGAACCCTTGGAGGCCATCTTCACAGCCCAAACATGGAGCCGCTCAAGAAGACACTTCATGGGGGCGCCTGGGTGGCTCAGTCGGTTAAGCGTCGGCTCAGGTCATGATCTCACAGTTTGTGGGTTCGAGCCCCACGTTGGGCTCTGTGCTGACAGCTCGGAGCCTGAAGCCTGCTTCAGATTCTGTGTCTCCCTCTCTCTCTGCTCCTCCCCTGCTCATGCTCTGTCTCTCAAAATAAATAAATGTTAAAAAAAAATTTTTTTTTAAAAGAAGATACTTCATGGACCCAACGCTCTGGTTTAATTTGGTAAATTTTCCATATCTTCCAGGTTGGAGTGGGAGAGGAAGATGACTTATGCGAGCACCTGAAAGCCAGCCTGGTGGTCACCTGTGACAGCAGGGACCGGGCAGATCCCAATCCAGCCGTCTGCCTGTGACGCTGCCAAACGGTGTCGTCCTCCGAGACAGCCAGGGAAGAGGATTAGGAGGTGCAGCTCTACAAAAACACACTTTGACAAAGGCTGTCAACTTGCCACTTTGGACACTGAATAATTTACGAGAGAAGCGGAATAGGTATGGAAGTTTTGGTCAGGCTAGAGGCCAAACTTGTATTGTTTGCGGAGCCTCAGTAAAGGAAAGTCAAGTTTCTAGCAAATACGGCCTATAGCCTCTGATGCTTTTTAACGGGCAGGTAAATATTTATAGAGAAGGTGAGGACGTTATAGGAAAGCTTAATATAAGAAGCTTTTCATGGCAAAGGTGACAATGGAAAGACACTCAGCTACCCATGCTATTACAAAAAGAAAAAAAAAAGTTCAGTTTGTGTAAAAGCTTGACCTGTGTGAGCACTCCTTTCTGCTCTGTCCCAGTAATTCCTGGGTTCTTCAAGGTGGCAGGTAAGGCCTGTCTGTGAGGGCTGGTGAGAGTCGGCTGACAAGCCTTAGCCTAAATCTGGACCTGGTGTGGACTGCCCTCCAAGCGGCCTTTATGCTGTACTGATGAACCACAGAGGAAACGGAGGAGAGAAGCAACCACAATCCTAGTGTGTCGCAGCTGAGAGAATAAAGCAGGCTGACCTGCAGAGAGGCACCGGCTTCCTGTGGCTTAAACTGTAGGCAATACTGATGGTTAATATACATTTCACTAAAGAAGGTCCTATCTCTGTCTTTACATTGGGCAGAGGTTATGTTAACCAATAGTCTTTATGCATCCAGAGTCGAATATGGTGATTACCATGGCAGAAATAGGACACATGTTAATTTACCATCAACAGCAAAGTTGTAGAGATTTCATGTTTTCTTAAGAGTCTTAGATTTTCAAACCACATAGCATAGCATGTAAAGTTTGTATTACATTCTTTTAAAGAATCTTTCTAAAGGCAAAAGCCTATAAGTGGTGTTTAGATCTTTTTGGACTCATGGTGATATAACCTTAATTATAACATCCCGACACCTTAGCTGGCAGAGACCTGTGGGCTCAGGCTCCAGTGTCCTCACCCAGGCTCTATTTCCCACTACTGCTAATGGGAACAAACCCTCCTCACCCGATGGTCAGGTTCAGTCACACTTTGCCTGCTTTGCTTTCTCTACAGGTAAATCAACCCACACATCCAGAGGAGTCCTCTAGCCCCACCTTCCCCAGGCTGTTCACTACTAAACTCCTAGGCCACTCACTGGCACTTAATCATATAGTGCTCAGATGGTTTTTAGACCTTCGACTCCCAATATGCCAAATTCCTTGAAAGCAGAGCAAAACCTCCACATCACTTATGGGGCACCTATTATTTTAAGAGCGGTATCTTAGACACGGTATTTGCCCTCAAGAAGCATAATATACACAATTTTCTTGATGTCCCAGGTAGACTGGAAAGTTGAAATACAGAATAGGCACACAATGAATGCTGGCTGAAGAAATGAATGAACATCCTCCTGGAATAACCCTCTCTTCCCCTCTGCCAATGTAAATGCTTAGCAGCCTTTAAATGCTACAAGCTTCCATGAAGCATTTTAAACCTACTCACATTTGCTCAGACTTAATCTTATTTGAATCCAGGCAGAACCTACTGCTTGTGGGACAAAACATAGAATTTTAATGTCCTTTTTTGGGGAGGATGACTTCTGATTAACTTTCTAAAACTTGTGTTTCTTATAAGATGAAATTGCCTAAGGATCAATACAAGGCACAATTTTAACATTCAACTAATTTAACAATTAAAAAACCTAAAATAGTAGGGGCACCGGGGTGGCTCGGTTAGGCATCAGACTTCGGCTCAGGACATGATCTCACGGTTTGTGAGTTCAAGCCCCACATCAGGCTCTGTGCTGACAACTCAGAGCCTGGAGCCTGCTTCAGATTCTGTGTCTCCCTCTCTCTTGCCCCTCTCCCTCCCTCCCTTTTTTTTCTCTCTCTAAAAAATAAATATTAAGACAAAATATTTTAATTTAAAATAGTATTTAATATTTACCTCCTCCCATCTTTTCTGTATATCCTACCATACACACCCTTTAACAGTCTTCCTACTCTAACTCTCAAATTGCTATCAGTGCTTTAGTGATTCACTACTTACAAACAAGAGGAACTGCAATCCGGGAAGAAATGGGTGGAGCCATAAACCATGAGTTGAATGTCACATATTTACGTTTGCCTGTGTGACTTCACCGCATGTAGTGGCTGGGGGCAGGGACAGTTGGAGGGGTGGGGGAGCGCAGCCACCCCTTCAGGCTGGGCACACTAGATCCCTGGGACTTGGGGCTGCAAATGTAGATCTAGTGTGCCAGCCCATGTAAGGATTCCACAACCAGGTACAGAAGAGAAGGGCTCCAAAGTCTTCTTTTCCTGCTTTAGATATACAAAGTTTTGAAGATAACCTAATTTTTCCAAAAGTGATTCTGAAACTGAAAACACAAAATCAGCTATTTTAGTTCCACAAATAGTCCACCTGTAAGGTATGACAGACATGCAGGTGACACAGGTGGTAGCCAAGAAGCAACAATTATACCAGCGCAACAGGAGGAGGAAACCAAGAAAGGAACTGAAAGGAAGGTCTCAAGGGTGGCTCTGAGATTAACAAAGGACCATCCTAAGGTCAACAGTCTGGCAAGGAGTGTAGACTCCAGGAGTGAGGTAAATCCACACATTGTGGATACCTCATCTCCCTACTCAGCCTACTAAGCGCCTGGAACTCCCTTCCACAGGGCCCCCCACCCCAGCCAGCAGGCAACCTGGATTGACTGGGGCTAGAAAGAGAGTGCTTTGGCTGGAGGCATTCTAGCAGCAGGAAAGGGATGCCTGTAACAGGTCTACCAGTCAACACGCACTTTCTAATTACTTACAGATATGTTGGGCTGTATTGCTTTCTTATCATTTCTAAACACACACACACGACCAATGGAAGTTCCAATTACAATGGCATGTATACATGGAAACCCATTGGAAATTAATTTAAAATTTCAACCTCGGAACCTCTGGCCTTCTCTTCTTGGCCATTAAATTCCCTTAGGGAGTCAAATCAAACACTCTATACAGACATGAATACTTAAAAAAAAAATCTTACTTAGAGGGGCGGGGGGAGAGGGAGAGAGAAGACACACTGATATGCAAACCTCCAATCAAACCAAGACTGGCAATTAATGTTTTATCCTTCAGAAACACTGGAATTACTTTCTGAGGCTTCCATGACTAAGTAATTCTCATTGTTTAATAAATGAAAGCCATAGATTTTAGCAAAAAAAAAAAAAAGGTTATTAAAAAAACAGAAACTCTAGGATGACAGAGTACGGTCCACATCTATTACTGGGAAGAGAAACAAAACACAGCACCAGCACCCAAGTGCGCAGTTCTTTAGGGAGTGGTGTGCTTCAGTTCCAGGCTTGGTCCTGCTTCTTTGGGAGGAAAGCTCCTGGAGAAGAACAGCCCATTTTCTCTGGGTTTCCACTGGAAGAGATGGTAAGGGCACAGCAACCACATGTTCGGAATCCCAAATTGTGTCCCATTAGCTAATAAGGGGGTAAACCACCAGCCCAGGGGGTGGGAGTGTGTCTATGGCCAGACCACTGCCAATATCAAATTATTTATTGTGGGGCAGCCTTTGGGGTTTCGGCTCTCAAGAGAGCCCTAGGAGGGCTGGAACAGCTCTTTATTTCTCTTGTGTGGTTTGTGATGGGCTGGCAGTGGGAGGGGGCGGATCAGATTTCCAGGCTCCCTACCAGCAGGAAGAGACCATACATATTGAGGGAGCAGAGAAGGGGCAGGGTGAGGCCTTTCCATCAGCAGAGTGCTACTAGCTTTTTGGATACTGACAGACACCCCAAGGAAAGCCGAGGCCGGACAGCAAGGATTTCTCAGGCAATCCTTTAAAGATGCTAAGGGAGCACTTTGGGTACCACATACAAACCTCCTCATTCCTTCTGCATCAGAAGTTCCCTAACAGAGGGCCGTTGGTACAACAATAGCTTCTCTCATTGGCACCTCCAAATTGGTAGGCAGGACTTCTAGGGCAACTCACCAAAAAGGTTCACCCAACAGGCAACTGCTATACCTTTTTAACAAAAAGAAACTGGACCGATTCTAGTTTATTGAGGAATGTACTTGCTCTTTCTGCCAACAGTGTAACACTGGCTTGCTTGGCTGCCTCTTTTATTCTGTATTAACCTCTGGAGCCATTTTAAGTAACAATAAATATTAAATAACTTTTTAAAAAGTTGCCAAAGGACATTAGCCCATGTAAGAGCTCTGGGGGGCAGGTTTCTGTTTTAATCCCTTGTCACAGAGAAGCAAACTGAAACTGAGGGAGATGAGTGACTTGACTCAATGACATATAGCCATGAAAATGGAAGCCTGCTACAAATCCCACAGCCCCTTCTCTGTACCACACAGACAATACTTAACTTGGACTGAGTTGTAGGGGGGGCTTTTTTAAACCCATGGTTCTTATCACAGCAGAACCCCAGGGACATTGAGCTGAAGTAGGGTAGCTAGCTCGTGTCTTTAGGCTAGGTTTTCTTAGAACACTAGTCCTGGTTTCTTGAAGAAAAAGGATTTGACTCAAGATATCAAATGAATTTAGAAAACACTGCGATCCTACATACAAGGTTCATAAGGTATATTAAAAAGGCTCTGAGAAAAGGATAGATGTCATAGGTTTTCACTCATATGTGGATCTTGAGAAACTTAACAGAGGACAATGGGGAAAGGGAAGGGGAAAAATAGTTACAAACAGAGAGGGAGGGAGGCAAACCACAAGAGAATCTTAAATACAGAGAACGAACAGAGTGGATGGGGGTGGTGGGGGAGAGGGGAAAATGGGTGATGCTCGTTGAGGAAGGGACTTGTTGGGATGGGCACTGAGTGTTGTATGTAAGTCAACTTAACAATAAATTATATTAAAAAAAAAAAAAGGTTCTGAGAAGCCCTGCTGGAAACATGGCTATTTCACTTTGTTTAACACAGTACTCCTCAAACTTATTTGACCACAGAATGCATTTTCTACTTAATACCCATGAATTCCTTGGGGACCTAGTATTCGGTGAAACATTTTGAGAAACACTGATTTACGGGATCTCTAAACATCAGAAGTGTGACTAGTTTTCATAACAAAAAAATTTTTAAACAAATTTTTAAAAATTATTTTTTAACATTTTTTAAAGTTTATTTATTTTTGAGAGAGGGAAAGAAAGGGCCAGAGGACCCGAAGCGGACTCCATGCTGACAGGAGAGAGCCCGATGCAGGGCTCAGGCTCATGAATCACAGAATTATGACTTGAGCTGAAGTTGGACACTTAACCCCACAGATGAGCCACTCAGGTGCCCTTCAAAAGAAAATTTTAACTCATTTTAATTTTTGGAACTTCAAAACAATTTGGAAGATGGGGGAAGTAATATTTTAAAATCAAATCAATACATCAATAAAACCAGGGTGAAGTGGGGGATGCCTCTTACAAGGTGGGGATTCTCCACCTTGGAATGAAAATCTAGCATTAAAGCATGCATCTCCAAGTCGGGAAGAGCAAGCAGTCAGCAAACAACCTTCCACCTGCCCCAGGAACAAGGCAGACCCCTTGTCAATCTCTCCAGGGATAGCACAGAAGTAGATCCAGCAAGGCCAGTCTCTATACAGTAAGAAAGCCTTATGAGAAGCATACATGGCACCTGGGGGAAGACTGTACTTGAGATGATGTTATTTTATTTATTTATTTATTTATTTATTTATTTATTTATTTATTTATTATTCATTTATTCATTTATTCATTTATTTATTTAGAGAGACGGAGGGAGGGAGGAAGGGAGAGAGAGAGAGAATGAATTAGAATGAATCTCAAGCAGGCTCTGTGCTGTCAGCTTAGAGCTCGATGCAGTGCTCAGTCCCACAAACCATGAGATCGTGACCTGAGATTTGTCACGAATTTGTTCTTTTGTTCTAAGAACAAAAAGAAATCAAGAGTCAGATGTTAAACCGACTGAGTCACCCAGGTACCCTGAAACTTTATTTATAAGATGTTGAGTATTGAGCATTATGAACCTGGAAAAAGAACCATTTAATGGGAGCTTAAAATTTATAAGAATTTCCAGTAGTAATTCAGGTAATTTTCACCCCATTTATTCATGCTCCACATAAGCTCCGTGGCCAAAGAGACTGTCCAGAAAGCCATTTATAAATGCAACTGCTTCAAGTGAGAGTCGTTCTGGCTCTGCCCCTGTGCCCAGGAAGAGCAGCTTCAGTGCTGGGTGTCACAGCTTGCCAGGGAAAAGAATGTATGTGAGGAGGGTATCAGCCTCTGCATAGAAAACCCCTTTGCACAGCTGTGTCAATTTTCCTTTACTGTTGTCAACACTAAAAGGATCCAGACAGCCAGTCTCTCAATGAATGACAGTTCAGACTTCAGGCTCTTTTAAAGGTAAGAATAAAGATCCCTGCAGATGCAGAATTCTTGAGGCTGGGATATTGTAACCAAAGAGTAGACTACAGTCACAAGTGCAAGTACCAGAGTACACTCTCCATGCAGTACCTACAGGTTCATATTTATCATACATTACACTGCCTAACACAGAAATATCTACACCAAGAAAAAGATCATGACATAAACAGCCTATATTGCCTGTATTTGGTCAGAATTAGTTCTAGTCCCCAACACGAATACGTAACAGATCACAGCATTCAAATATCAGTTCAACAAGTATCAAAGATTTCCTCCTTTTGGAAAGCAGCCTAAATATAAATTCTAAATGGCCTCTAGCACTAGATCCTGCTGTTTTCATACCAGCATACCACTGTTTCTTTATAGTTCTGTATCATCACATATCTCTTACTAGGACCCCTTTGTGGAAAGAATATTAGAATGTGGAAACATTCTTTCTTGATGTTTTCCATTCTTTACCACAAAGTGGTTTAAAACTAAATACTGGGCTGTTCCCTAATGGGGTCTCCAAATGTCAAAAGATGAAGATGAAGAATGAGCTTGTGAGCTTAGGCATCTTTTGACCTCAAAACTACAGTGGGACTGAGGCTGCTTCCCCGCTGAGAGGAGACTCGCGTCAGACACAGGAGGGCTCTGGGGAGGCTCACCGTTGCAACCACCACACTAGCGCACAGACAGCTCTGCTGCCAATTTGAAAGTATGTGCACCACGCTTTATAGAGAAGAAAGTGCCCTTCACATCCCAGTAGCTGGCACTCATAAAAAGGTATGGTTATTTTTTCTTTTCCAGATAGACCCACAGGTCAAAGAATTTTACACGTAGTCCAAGACGAACGACGCGTGTGAAACACCCAGCCCCCCAGAGAAGCACCTCTCCGTGGCTCTCCAGCAAGACTGTCTGTCAACTGGACAGAGCCGCTCCATTAACTCCACAACTAGATGACTGCAAGTTAGGGTCACATGACCTTCAGTTAAGCCAGGAAGGGAGTCTGGAGAATACTGTCATGACTAGTTAAAAAAAAAAAAAAAGCCAAACCAAGAAAGCTATTCTAGAGTAACTCTTGGGAAGCTGGGGTACTTCATTTGGGAGAAGAGAGGTCTGAGGCTGTGACTTCAGACCTGTTCTGTGAATTTAGAAGAGTCTTCAATAAAGACACAAGATAAGTTTAAAGGTAAATATACTTCAGGCCACACGTGCTCCTGGCAGTTTAGAAGAACAATTCATTCCAAAGCAATATGGAAATCCTAAACCTAGAAACCAGACTCCCTCAAAGCCCTCCATTGTCTTTAGATGTTTCTTCTCTTGCTCTGATCACACTGAGTTAGTTTACTTTCAGGAAATTTTGGTGGCTTTTCATTTTTAAAAGAAGAAATATCTTCTCAAAAGAACCTCCCCATAATATTGTGTGAGAAAAAGGTGACTAAATGGTCCTATGGCTCCATTAGGGCGTAACAATAAAATGCATTATCCCAAAAGTAGTTTTTTATTATCCAAATAATCCATTAAATATGTTTTTAAAATGTAAGTATTTAAATCTCCCTTAAAATACTTTTATACAATCTTTTAGAATTATACATATACAAGAATGGTCTGCTATTCAACTAAAAAGAAAACATACACTTGGAAAATTAGACAAAAATCGATATTACATTTTCTTCTGAACTCTTTTCAATGAATTAGAAAGTAGGCCTCCTTACAACTCTACCAAAATTAAAATTTACTTGTGTCATTAGAAGCCACAATCACATTCTACTTCTTAAAGGAAGACAAACTGTTTATTCTTCTAAAAGCCAAACATCTAAATTTCTCAAGGCAAAGTCTTCACCAGTCTGAGTTCTGGTATGGTACTGAACTGGCTGGCATGCAAGTGTGTCACCCTATTTAACTTCCATTACAGTCTTTTTACCATCTCAAGGGCTATTAAATGACTGAAAACAGATGTCTGAGTCCCATTAGGGGCCTGCTTATGCCTGGGAAAGCTGAGAAGCTACAGCACCACAACACTCTTGACACCCCCCTTTCTACAACTACCCTGTGAGCTGCTGTGAGCTCGCCATAGGGGACCCTTGTAATTCCTTCGCCAGGGCAGAGGGTTAAACAAGGCTTGGGTTTTTATGGCTTTGAATTGTATTTCCCTTTTACACCATTTAAAGAAGGGTGTAAGTAGCTTACTGAGGTTTTTGAAAAAAGAGGAGCTGGGGCACAGCACAGACAGAGCTCTTGAACATGGGTAGGGTCTGGGGATACGAACCTGTCAGCAGAATACCTCATCTTACTTCTCAAGGCGAGTTTCAGGCAAGCTTGTGTATTTCTGCTACACTGGCTCCAGTTCAGAGCACTTCCTTTTTTTTTCTACTTAGAGAAAATTAGGGAAAACTATCATGGTTCAAGCCATTCAAGAAATACGGATTTTGGGTCCAGCTGTGTGACCTTCGGCAAACTACTTAACCTTTCTGGGCTCTGTGCTTACCCATCTATCAATCAGTGTGTTTACCTAATTACACCATACATACTTCAGCTCACTGCAGTTTTACAAACACTTTCAGATACTTTGGTGCATTTGAGTCTCAGAATAACCCTGTGAAGTAACAAAGGGGCTATTATATTCATTTTATAAAACTGGAAATTGAGGCTCAGATGCTAAGTGACACACTCCCGACAGTAGCCAGAAAGTAGCAGAAGTGAAACTGAACCCTTGATTTCTGATTTTAATATAATGTTTTTCTTATCACATCATGCTGTGTGATCCTTCTGGTTCCAACAGTATTAAAATGCCACAATTAAAAAAAATCTCTGCCCCCATTCACAACTTCCATCACTGTTAGGAACCTGACCGCACTCATATGTTGAGGAACAAGAAGCACATGACCAAGTGCTCTCTTTCTCACTCACATAAAAGGGTTTTCAATTTAAACTTTTGCTCTCTAAGTGCTTATATGCTAAACACTAACTAAGAAACATGATTAGTACTATGGTTAAGAATCTAACAGATCTTTTTTTTTTTTTTTAATGTTTATTTTTGAGAGAGACGAGAGACAGAATGTGAGCCAGGTAGGGTAGAGAAAGAGGAAGACACAGAATCTGAAGCAGGCTCCAGGCTCTGAGCTGTCAGCACAGACCCCAATGTGGGGCTTGAACTCACGAACCACAAGACCATGACCTGAGCCAAAATCAGACGCTTAACGACTGAGCCACCTGGGCATCCCCTAACAGATCTTGCTTTTGGTAGAAACACTCATGTCTGAAAGAGTCAGAGTATGTATTCTACAGTTAAATTAGAAGTACCTGCAAATTGTTACTTTACTGGAAAAAGATGAAGAAACCATAACATCGAAGATTGACAATGGTGATGTTGGACCTGAGCATCTAAGAAATGTCCTCTGGCTGGGTCCTTAACCTTGGCGTTTGTGTGACCTAAGGTCCCCCTACCTCCCCCCTTTCCATTCTATCCTCATCCATCCATCAAGTAGGGAGACCTGTGTCATAGGTAAGCGAGGACAACTGGATTAAAAAAAAAAAGAATGAAATCTCTGAATGTGTGTATGTTCTTTTTACTGGCAGTAAAATTCCTGAGCTGTCAGCAAACTGTGGAGAGGGGCACCTGATGGCCCAGTTTGACCTGGAGATGAACAGGTTGGGAGCCTTGTTACTGTGTACCACTGCTCCATGGTTCTCCCGATTTCTCAATGTGGAGTGACGTTCAAAGTAAATAAAAGTCGGTCTCCCCCCAATTAACCCCACTATGTTATTAAATGCCATAGCATTGGGCACTGACCTGCTTTGCCCACTTCCCCTTTCCTCAGTGATCCTTCAGCCTGGCACCCAGCTCTGAGATGAGGCCTGCTTAGCACCAGTGAAGTTCCCCACGTTCAAACCAACAACATTCTGTGTGGAGATGAGGGAATCAAAATTAAAATCCAACCCATCGGCATCCATGAGTTCACTACGGATAATGGACTCCATGTCACACTCCAAGCTCCCATTGAACATGTCCAGGTCCAAGTCGCTGGGGAACTTCTCATGGCCCACGACGGGAAGGTTTGCACTAGCTGAGTACAAGGAGGAGCCTGAGAGAGAGTCCGAGAGGGTTTGCATAGACTGGCTGACAGGAGATTGTTGCTGGTGTTTGACTGACCCAAGGCTGCTGGAGTCGCTCAAGCCCATGTTGCTGACAGAATTCGACAAGGCACGGCTGCCACCGAGAGCGCCCTGGGTTTGGTGCTGGTGGTGGAGCAAGTTCTGATTGACCAAACTCCCCTGGTTAGGCTGGGCGGCAAATGACATCATTGGGTCATTTCGAAGCATCACGTTCCGGCGGGAGTTCTGGGCAGACACAGCGGTGCTGGCCTGAGACATCAAGGGGTCCGACTGGGTCATCATGACATCGCTGTGGCTGAGTGAGTCTGAAGTGAGCAGGTCCTGGAGTGTCTGGTTGCCATAGTGTGACATGGAAGAGAAGGTAGCTGGCTTGTTCTCTTGGATGGTCTGCATGGGAGACTGGCGCAGGGAATTCAGAGACGAGGGTCCAAACACCGTGCTGTTGAAGGAGCTGGTTGGAGAGCCCAGGCCGGAGCCCTTGGCGGTGTATGGGAAGCTAGAGCTCCGCTGCATGAGCCCTCCAGTGGGCGACGGCTGGGACGATGGGAGTGTGATGTTATCCAGCAGGTCATCCATGAGGTTGTCAGAGAGCCCATCGTTCAGATTCATGGTACCTGCCATGTCGGTCAGCCGTGGCAGCTCCACGGTGCATGGCTTACTCACGGAGGGTGAGAGGCTCGCTGAGCTGCTATAGAGCATGGGGGAGAGCGGTGCGTCATCATCCTGGACGTCATCCAACTCCGTGCTTGCCAAGATGGGTGACAGGCGGCCGCTGACTGTGCTGGCATTGGAATTGGTGCGCGAGCGGAAGTCCGTCCATGCATCCAGCTCATCACTGCTGCGTGACGTCGGGCTGCCAGGCCACTTGGAGAGCTGGGAGGGACTGTCATCTGCTGACTCAGGGGCTGTCTGCAGGGCTGCCTTCTTCTTGGCTGCACGGCCACGACTCTTGGTATACTTGTTGCTGTTGTCCATGGAGACAGCCCGCCTTCGGGGTGCCTTCCCGCTCTTCCCCCCATCGGGGTTGATGATCCACCAAGAGCTCTTGCCGGTCCCTCATTCTGGACCCGCATGAAACGGCTGTGCAGTGACAGGTTGTGCCGGATAGAGTTCTGCAGAGAAAATGAAAAATGCAGAATATGAGACAAAATGGACCAAAACTAAGTGGCCAGAAGTAGTTAATCAGATTCATTTTTTTAAGCTTCCTTAATTTCGGAGAGTTAAAAAAAAAATAAACACTTACATGATATGCTGCTCCCCACCCAGCTCAGAATTCAATGACAACATTGTAAATGGCCAACTCTGGTACTTAGGTGGGAGATGGTTTCATATCCAGGAAATGCTGGAAATATATAAGCTCAATGACATTGTTTCCCCAAATTCCTAAGTTTTTTTGTCCTTTCTAGAATTTTATTTCCTACACGGAAGTTTACACTTATATAATTTAATATGACAGCAGTCTTGCACTTTGCAACAAACCTCCCTGGCTCTCTAAAGGTAATTAAACGCTCGAGGGGCCACTTTATTCTCTTACAGTTCCCTCCTCCACTAGTGTGAAGGCAGCATCTACCTTTTCTTAACCACTTCTGTAATCTCAGAACTGGTGTAACTGAATTGTTACCTACCCTTTCTATGACTCCATCACTTCCTGTCATAATTTCATACCTGTCTGCTAGGCATAAGAAAAAAAATGGTAGGGTGCCTGTGTGGCTCAGGGGGTTAAGCATCCAACTCTTGATTTCAGCTCAGGTCATGATCTCATGCTTTGTGAGCTTGAGCCCCATGTTGGGCTCTGAGGTGGCAGTGCAGAGCCTGGTTGGGATTCTCTCTCTCTCTTTTTGCCCCTCTCCTGCTCACACTCTTGTTCTCTCTCAAAATAAATAAACATTAAAAAAAAAAAAGAAGAAGAAAAAATGGTAGAGTAAAATTTGCTGAGTTCACAGAAATAGGCAAGTTGCCATTCAGAACAATTCCAATAATTTATGTAGATATTTCCCCTCCAGGCAATGTGGTCTGAGCATAGAAACTTCCTTCCAAAGAGTTCAGTATGGAAAAGGAGGTAAAAAAGTAACTTTACAGTGGAGAAACGAACACTGTATCTCAGTCAGGTGATTGAGGTCAACATCAATAGGGCTAAGTCATGTCGATAATACATACTCTTGAAATGATGTGATGAAAATGGCACCCTCTTTTGTAGTCTTCCTTCTAAAACCGGTCACCCCACTCTATTTATGAGAAAAACATCAGGCAAACCCTAATTAAGGGGTTTTTAAAATGTCTGTCGAGTACTCCTCCCAATGTCAGACCTATGAGGAATCTAAGGAAGAACGATGATTAAATGTAATGTAGCATCCTGGATGGGATGGCAGGACGAAAAAGGACACTGGGTAAAAATGAGGGAAATCTGAATAAAGTACGAACTTCAGTTCATAATAATGTATCAATATTAGTTCATTAGTTGTGACAAATGTACTAAACCTTAGCTTAAGATGTTAATAATAGGAGAAACTTGATGTTGAGATATAAGAACTCTGTAGTAGTTTTCCAACTTTTCTGTATATCTAAAACTATTTCATATTAAAGGATTTAAAAAAAAAAGAAATAGAGCAAAATACCTTCAAAATCCTAACAACTGCAGCCATCTTGCAAGATCGCCCTCTCGGCTCGGTAGATAAGCCTGGTTGGCTGGGATGACCTAGATCCAGTCCTATCCCTGCCACTGATCAACCATGTGACCGTGAGCAAATCATTTAATCTGTCTGCAACAACTTCACTTCTCTATCTTCATTATAGCCATAATTAACATCCAAATTATCCCTTCCTGACAAGAATGATGTAAGAATGATATATGATTTTATTATACTTTAGGAACTGGTCACACTACCAAGTCAGGGTGTTCTTACTGCTATTATAAAACAGAGTCCATGGTGGGGAGAGCTTATCACCTGATGCCGGCTCATTCTAATCTATAAAATGCCTCATGTGCAGTAAAAGAGAGGAATTGATGGTATTCTCCACATCTGGAACAGAAACTACAAGACAGATGAATTTTTATTTGCTAAAGACAAAAAGTATTGCCTGGTGCTATATATGAAATACAAACAATCCTAAAAGTTATCATAGTTATTAAAAAAATTGGCAATCACCAACTGTATTTATGCAGAAGATACAAATACATGTGTTCTACCAGAATGTTTTTAAAACACAGAAAGTCGGCAGGATTTTGCCATAAGTAAATAACTCAAAATACTCAGTGTTTGCCATGTACACGTTCCCATGTCAGGAGGGCCTGCAGTTCAAGTTGGGCAATCAACATGAACCATGGGTCATAAGTTGGCATTTCTATGATATGGCCATAAAGACACATTTGAGAGAAAAAAACAGGCAACATACTGAGTATCTGATGAGACGAATGTTGCCCAGGAGACTATACACGCCAATTCCCTTTTACTCTTCTGGTTTTTAAAAGAATAATGCCTTTTCTACTAATGGTTCAGAAATTATGTTTCTTTAAAAAGTAAAACACTTTATAAAACAGATTTGAAGCATGTTCTTAAAATTCACTCTGCAACGTTCAAAAAGCAGGCAAGTGTAAGGTGGTTTTACCATCTGAGTACTCAAATGACTAGATATATTAAATAAAAAACTTAAACTTCTTGGTGAAAAAACAGGAAGGTTCTGAAGCTATGTGGGAACAATGTGGAATCCTGGCCAGCCCCCTTTGCTCTAGATTTTGGAAAGAGTTCATACAACACCTAGGATTAATAATGACCAATCTTAAGTATCCAGTTATCCCCCCTTTAAAAAGCACTTGGGAGGGGGGACGCGCCTGGAAGGCTCAGTCGATTAAGCATAAGACTCTTAATTTCAATTCAGGTCATGATCTCATGGTTCCTGAATTTGACCCCCACACAGGCTGCTATCAGCGTGGAGCCTGTTTGGGATTCTTTCTTTCTGCCCCTTCCCAATCATGGGTGCACACTCTCTTGCTCTCTCTTGAAACAAACAACAACAACAATAACAAAAAGTACTTAGGGGAATATTTTTTTTAATGTATTTTTGGTTTCACCAATTCCAAACTAACTAAAAAAAAAAAAAAAAAGTAACACTTTACAGAATTCCTAAATGCCGTACGTGAATTTTCTAATGGTCATCTATTACTACAACTCTAAACAATGCATGTGTATAATTTAATAAAATTTTAAGCTACAATTGGTTAATATTTGGAGACAGAAATTAAACTTCTGTAAGGATATGTGGTCAAGGGGCTGGGATACCCACATGTAGGACACGAAGAGCAGGATAAGATGTCAGGGTCCAGGTCCCTGAGGTCAAGGGTGAAGAAATGAGAGTCTGCCTGATTTGAGCACTGCCAGTTACTGGGTCATAGCTTTTACATTCATGGTCTCTAATTCTTATAATAAACCTGCAGAGTCGGTATCAGGGCCCTTGTCATCTATATGAGGGCTTAGGCTGAGAAAAATGAAATAACTTACACCTGATAGATCACGCTGTCTAAATAACCCAAAGTGAAATTTGTTTTCCAAACTCCAATTCAATGCTTTTACTATAATCTTTCATAGGTTTGTCGCCAAATTATTTAGAAGTCATCATCTGACCAATTTCTATTAACATTTAAAGAAACATTTAAGAAAGATGGATATAAAGCACAACCTTATTACTTTAATTCTGTTTATGAAATAAGGGATAATAATTTGATGGGTCTTTCCTAAATTAAAAATAAAATTTTTTTAAAGAAAGTCTTTCAGAAGAACTGATGGGAAAGTGAAGGCTCACACACAGAGCCCATGTTTGTGTTTCTTTACTAAGGTGGCCATGATAGCATTCCTTCTAGGGAGAGGGCAATGGTCATCATACAAACCATTGTTAACTGCCGTTAGGTTCTGAAACAAAACCTGGCTTATTAAATTGGGGACTAGCTTCAGTTTCCAATCTTTGCTCTACTCTTGTTTTAGAGGTTATTACTAGCAGAATGCATTCCCTAAGGCATATTACCTACACAACATTCAAACAGGTTTTTCAGGTTACATGACCAAGACAACAGAGAAACTGCCACCACCATCGTGATCCCTTATCTCAGGAGCCTCTATACATACAGGCTGGCTGGCTTCCCATTTATAAACTCCAAAACCCATTTATAAAATCCAAAAGCCAATAAATATGGCCCCTCTGTCCATTTCCAGTTCAAATGCTTCCTCACCCTAACAAGGTAGATTCCAGAAATATACTCTGGTTTTCTTACGGGTCATGATTCTAATCACTAGTTTCTCTACCTAAATTTTGGCAAAGCAGGAAAAGGTAAATAAATAAATGACAGATAAAATTTCAGGAGTGTGATGTTTCCCCACACCTTCCCTGATAACAGAAGTTAATGGTGATATGATTTTTGTAAGATTTCAAAGGGATGACGCTCCTTCATGTCGGTTCCAAGAATGGGAAGTGGGATTTATAAAAACAGGCCAACTGTAAAATCTTATGATCTATAATTTATGTTCTCTAAAGACCTCTGCATTATGGTCAGGAAATTAGTTTCCAGGTTACTATATTTTATTTACTTTTTTAAGTTTATTTATCCATTTTATAATCTCTGCACCCAACGTGGGGCTCAAACTCACAACCCTGTGATTAAGAGTCATGTGCTTTTCCGACTGAGCCAGCCAGGGGCCTTCCCACTTGTGTGTATTTTAAACTATAAAAACCGCCATTAAAAACATTATATGGTTTTCCACTAATTCATATACCATACCAAACAGTCTGTATTCCTAGGATTTTACGTTAGTTTGGGGGTTGGGGGCTAAAATAAATGAGGAATGGTTGGTAAGACTAGAATGATTTTTATAATGCCTTGTAAGGCAAGCCATTGTTAATTGGCCAAAGTACTAAGGACTTGTTTTCCTTAATGCTAACGTAATAAGGTAAATATTAACAACCAGAAGTCCTAATGCTAGAGCACAGGCAATTTTGTCATCACACTTAACTTGCTAATAGAGCCACAGAGCTACAATACAACCTCAACCCAAAATCATGTGAATAGTTCTGGTTATTTAAGCTCACTACGAAGAAATCCAGATACTGATAAACTATAGGAAAGCAAACAATTTCTAGGAAGAAACTTTAGTGTCAGGGACGAATATGCCAGTTTTTTTCCAACCTGTCCCAAAGATTCAGAGAATCCTTAAAGCATCTCTAACACAATGTGTCTGAAGAGAGAGCAGAGATAAAGATACTCTTCATCCCATTTTATGTCAATGCTCTCTTTTACAAAATGATTTACACTCAAGCAAGCTTGGGACAGAAATGCTTTAGATGCTTTAGATGGAGTTAAATGGGAAGATATCTGGAAAACCTGTGTCCTGTGTGACTGCAGTTGTATTTAGTGGCCTAATCCTTCAAGGAGGTAGCATGAGGGAACTTGGATTTCACAGTCATGCTGACTGTGGCCACAACCTAGAGATTTCTTCGCTTGGCTCTACTCGAAGAAATTAGCATAAAGATGACTGTAATATCAGAATCTGGTAATTATTTTTCTTGCTCTCCTGAAAGACGGTTATCTACTGTAAGATACATTTATTGCTAATATTAAAGTTCACATGGTAACTACCTATATGCCAACTGGTTGTGAAGACAGATGGACCCAAAACAGATTAGATTAGGGGTCCAAGAGAAGCTGCCTGAAATGAACAAGTATTCCCCACTGAAACTTTATAAAATGGATAATTTGCACACGCAATTTAAGGTGGCTAATGGAGGTGGGGCAGCCTGATGTTGAAGGAAGACTACAGACTTTGATGTCAGGTCCAAGCTAGAATCCCGGCGTTGACATTTGTACAATGATCTTGGGCAACTGAGTTGAACCTCAGATGCCCCTTTCATAAAATGAGGATAAAATTACCCTCTCTGCCTAACTCTAGGATCTTCGGGAAGGTTAAGTGAAATTACGCATGCAAAGTACTCACTGAAGTGCCAAGCACAAAAGAGGTTCTCAACTGTCAAATCCCACATACGGAAGCAGTGACATCAGAAACGTTCACTTACTGTTTTCCGAGCATCGTATAATTTAAGCCAAAAGGTGAGAGGGCGACTCCTTCCAGGAAAAGATTTCAAACTCTTAAAAGTATTTCAAAGGTGCCATGTCAGTCAGGAGTGACTGGTAATTTCCTAACTGTTGCTACCCTATGTCCACTCCAGCCCCTTCCAACCCATGTTTACCTTGTGGAGACTGTCCACTAACCCAGACACCAGCTGCATGTGCTCCCCCTGGAACACAGAGAGGGTTTTGTCTGGAAGCAACATGTGGTATCAATTTATCTTTCTCAGCAACGGCAACAAGGAATCCACTGACTTTAAAAATAAAAAGGGAGTTGTGTAATTTAACTCTTAAAGGCCCCGGCCTACCCTCCTTTTTATTTTAATTTTTTGAAGATAACCCCTCCCTCTCTTTTTTTTGTGCTATCTCAAAAGCAGCAAAATGGGAGTTATGGCTGTCAACTCCTAAGCCAGACCCACCGCTCCCCACCAGGCAGATTGCAGGCATCCACCTGGTCCTTCTAAGGGATTTCAGTGGGGATAATCTGCAAAAGATTGCCTTTAGATACAAGGGAGCAGCATGTCAAGTAGATCTCACTGCTTTCATTTGTGGGCAATGACAATTCAGAATGAGGCTACCAAATGCCTGAATTCTAATATACGCATCTCCTGAGCAGTTGATGATAAAGGTCACGTGAAAAGCCCAATGGAAACCACAAGTCACGAGGAGACCCAGGGTGCTGTGTGCCACTGCAGAGTAATGCAAAGATACAGCTCCAGGAGAGGGCCTGGGAAGCGGCCTTTGATTTATAATGACAGGCTCTTTCAAAGGCAGTTCTCTGGATGAGGCTCTGACTTCTCTTAAGTATTAATTCTTCCCCCTGGCTGCCATTAGAATCACCTGGGGAGGTTTTCCATACTCCTGCCCTACTCCTAGGGATTCTGATTCAATTGGTGTGGTAAGGCTTGGGTAGAGGTACATTTTTAAAGCTCCCCAGATTGTTCTGTGCAATGAGAGCTGAGAATCACTGGAATTTCCCCCTTATCCTTCCAGAGACTGAGACTCTGAGTCCAATCTAATGATCCCTCGTCTTCCCAGGTCTGGTAGCACAGCAGAATCACTGTTTTCCAAGTTCCAGTTCCCACCATTTAGAAAATAAGGATGAGAAGTGGGGCTACAGAATCAAGTTGTGATTATATGTGCAGAGTAAAACAGAGAGAGTAAATTTTCAGGCCACTGGGATCCAGATATCTTTTTTCTTTAAAAAAGAAAAAAAAAGGGGGGGGGGGCCAAAGGAGACAGGGAAGAAGGGTCCTTGACCTTGTACTGCCTTGTGGACGGTGATCTCATTCTGTTCTGTGCCACCTCTCCACCCAGCATGGATAGGCATGGACAGAAAAGAGGACATGTGGGCACTCACAAAACTAAGAACTGATATAGGCTGAAGACAGGACGAGCTGGGACAGTAACTAATCCCTATAATTTTCAGGAGCCTCCCTGAATTAGCATGCAATCTCATATAATCCCTTTCATAGACTATCCTTCAAGCAAAATGTCAAAAAGATAGGGTTAAAAATAACTACTGAAAAAGTCATACCCCAATCCTGAGGTACTTATTAGCTCCCACTGTTAAGAATACAGCAGAGTATCACGTAATGAACTTCCCTGAGGACATATTCAGTCTTAAAAATAATAATCACATATTCTGTTTCTCATTCCTTCTCATTCCTCAACTGTGCGAACTAATCATTACACTCAGGGCAAAGACCCTTGAGTGGACACTGCAAAGAGCCAAGTAGTGCTGCCGTCTGAGGGAAAAACGTGAGGCTGGTCCTTCTTATTAGATATTGGTAGAGTCTAGGTTTTAGCTGGCTTACCCTCTTCCACTAGATTTTTATCTTCTTTGGGGCTAACTTGTTCAGAAGCAAGTACAGAAAACAGAATTGTCATCAGAAAGTTATTATTTCTGACTATGTGGAATACCAGCTGTAATAGGCAAGTAAGCCTTTTAGACAGAGAAGAAAACTTAAATAAACATTCACATAAAGGATTGCACAATCAACTCTGATGTGTAAGACAAGTCCCAGGCTAGCTCTACTTTATTCTTGCTTAAAACACTAAGTTTAAACCATTAAGGGACTTCTTTTAAAAAGACGATGTTCTAAAATAAATATTGTTAGGAACTTGGCTGAAGGATTAAATTTCCAGCGAGAAACAAGATTTCCGTTAAATTTGCTAACAATAATCCTCTACCCACAGAGATCTCCTTTGAAAACTAACGTTTGATTCAAGTTTTCATGCAGTAAGTGGCAGGTTCTGGTCTCTCACTAAAACAAATAAAATATAATAGCAATCATCTGATAATCAGCATAATGAACCCATTCTTCACTCAAGCAAAATGGGACACCTGACGCTTTTTTAGAAGAGGAAGGGCTGGGCAGATGATCTGTCCTGCCCTCGAATGAAAAAGAAATCCTAGATAGGAAGAAAGTTCTCTTGGAGAGCATGAAAAAGATGGCTACCAGTCTACTGCGGTCTTGTTGGGTTTCCTATGTGGGTTTTATTTTCATATTAATTTTTTTTTTCATTTTGTAATCTTCTTTTCAAGCTCTTCCACAGCTGTTTCTGTTCTTGGAGGGCAAGAGGGAACATTCCATTCCCTACAGCCAAACCTGCACTTCCGGCACAAAGAGAACCCTGGCAGCCTTGCAACCTCTGCCCACACCCACTGCCTGCAGCACCCTGTCCCTCCCCACAAGCCCTCCTACTTCCAACCCCCTGCCTGTCCTTCTCCCCAGACGAGGAAGAAGCAGCTAAAGGTATGCAGTCAATAGAAGGACAGTCCCCAGAAAGCAGGTTAAAGTTAAAACATTTGGCAGCCCCTGCTCTCTCTCTAAGGTTTTTCCCTGATGTTACTGAATCTGTTTCCCTTTCCCACAGGGGCACACACTGTCAATTCCCTGTTGAGACCATGCACAGCTAGCTACATGAAAAGAATGCCTCAAAGGGTTAAACACCATCAAGTTACAGAACATTCTTGAAAGGGATTCTGCAGAGTAGGACAAAACAGAACAGAAATAGTTTTACTATTAACATAATTTTCACTTAGATTTTAAAAAATAAAGCTATAAGTTTTTCCAGTTTGAAAATTTATTGTGGGTGGAAATAGAATAAAAGGGCATTGGAAATACATGACCAGAGTTCAGGAATACATCAGAGAGTTTAATCACTTTCGTGGCATTATATAAGTGATCAGAGCAGGGAGTTCAGTAAAAAGTAAACTGGAGAAAAAGGAGTGGGCTGTGAAACCCATCTAGTAACACGCAACCTTAACATTATAGTGAAAGAAACAAAGGACCAAAGAGATACAGGGCAGTACCTGAAGTCAATCAGCTAGTAAGCGGACGCCACACTGAGACGAACTCTGATCTCCTGGCCTTAAGGTAGAACAGTAATACCCAGAAACAACACTGGCCCCGATTTCTGGACTACCATACCAGTTAAAGGGATGAAGTGCAGGGAGCACAAAGCATGGGTAGTATCTTCTACCCACCTATCCAGCCAGCCACCAACCCACTCAACTTCAGTCTGCCTTGTTTTATACTTTGAGGAGAAGTCTGTCTCCCCTAACACATATAGAACTCTTCACAACCAGATACCATGTCTTATTATAGTTTTAGCATCTAGCATGGGGCCTGGTACATAGTAGGTGTTCAAAAAAATATTTGTTTAATCAGTGAATTGGTGGGAAGGGGCAACAGCCACAAAACAAACCTGCATTATACTTACAAATGTTATAAAACATGAACTCAATGAACAATCCTCACATGAGTGAAGATAGAAATAAGTATCCACTGTAAAATGTGAAGTAGCAAGTCTCTCCTTTGAGTTTTAACTTCTATTATACAATCCAATTTCTAAAAACAAGATGATAGTCTAATTAGTAGACTTTAGGTTCTCTATAATAAGAGATGCTAAGAAGGGCAACGTGACAGTGTGTGAGTTACTTGGAGGAGCAAGGGCTTGGCACAAAGGTCTCACGTCCATCTAGGGAGAAGAGCTGACTCCTTACCTGCCTTGAGATGCTACAGGGCCTCGTTACTTGGTAATGAGGTTGGCCCAGAGCCCTCAGAGGCAGACTCAAAATCACACATAACACACTCCTCCAAAGCACATCCGAAGAAAAACAAGAATAGAAAAATTCAAAAGAAGAGTCTACTTCACCTGCAATCTGAAATAACTTAATGTATTTGACATCTACCAAGGCCAAGTCTCTGTGCTTGACAAACCTAATCTCATTTTATTTTTACGACAAGCCTGTCAGGAGGAAATTGAGGTATAGAAAAGTTAAGTAGCTGCTAGTAGTTAAGCCCAAGACTAACTCCAGAGTGAAGCTCTCACCACTGTAGTATGTGTTTCCCTCTGATGTCACCAAACTACCTAAGGAGAGAGGCACCACTAACAGATGACCAAGGAACATGAAGAAACAAGAACAAAAAAATCTATGTTACTGAATGACCTGTTCCCATCTCTAAGTTTCTGCACATGGTCCCTAGGATTATAAGAAGAAGGGAAAAGAGTGGAAAAATGACTAGCCATGAAGCCAGCCTTGTTGAAACTAGATCATGTTTAGAAATGACACCTTTTTTTTCTCAGATATACCCCAAAAGAAACACTACTGGCATGGCATGTCCTAACCTGACCTGGGATCACCTCTTTCAGGGAACAACCAAACATGATTACTGCCATAAACTATTAAGTATCCAGGCCTTCCTTGGTGGCACGTCTGGTGGCTTCTGTGCTCAGAAAGCATTAACCCATTAGTGAGTCAGTCAGTATTACCTGGCCGTCCTTGGCAGTCCTATTCAAGCCCTGTAATAGCTGGCACCATGCTGCGGATCCTCAAGCCAGAGACATCAGGCAAAGCCAGGCAAATGTCTGCTCTGTCCTGACCTTGCCATTACGAGGCTTAATCTGAAACAGGGACTCAGCTCTATACTATTTTAAACATGTAATTAGTTTATTATAGAGCCAGAAAAGATTAGCTTTCTTTAAATCTATGTGAATTTTAAAATATGCCTTTTGCCTGCCAAGTGACAGCATGATCAGGATGCTTCTGTTTAACCTCAATCAAAAACTGGTAGAAAAACTGCTTTAAGTTTGTATATGCATGCTATTTTATTATTTGTCTTCTGGCAACAAAAGCTACAGAAACAAATCACTGACAATGCCTGCAAGCACATTAAAGGGATGGCTGTGGAGGTGCTGAGTGGGTGAGTTAAACAGCTTGAGAGTTTGTCGTCTGAAATCCAGGAAAACTGCTTTTCTGTTCTGAGTTTACAACCCCTTGCTTCACATGAAATTCACTGGCTTTAGCAGCAGACACACAAACACAACTATTTCCAGCTCTTCAGATGTTATGGCTCAAGAAGCCATTCTTTTTCATCTTGTTATTTCAAGGGCAACTGATTTCTTTTGGGTAGCACCGAAATATATGCCAACGTGTGGGCACAGTCACACAGCTACGCACAGTCCCACACCCTGGAAAGACCATTTTTCAGCTAGGGAAGGAAAAAGCTTAGCCTAGGATTTACAGAACAGACAAGTGTGTATGCATTTGGAAGCAGGCTATCTTCTAAATGTCAACATTAATTATTCTAATAGTCGTCAAAAATCAAGATGATACTGGTAAAAAGCAGAAGACAAAGTAAATGCCACATAACAAAATATCTCATGTTGGCTACTGCAAAAAAAAAAAAACAACTGATGAACTTTATAAGACTAAAGAGCACAGCAGACAATTCTGCAAAATGACTCAGGTCTACAGTACCCTTCTCTTTCCTTTCCACAGCTCAATGACATTCAGCTAAAAACAAGCCTCCTGAGGAACTGCTTTCTCTACCCTGTAACCTCACCTGCATGTGCAGCATTTCGCTGCACTGGTTTTGCAAGATTTCTTCTTGTTTAAAACCACAGGATGCAAAAGTGGCTGATGACCAATGTAATGATATTGCTAAACGCCAGTGAATCAACTGTTCTTTCCAGGACACTTCTGGGTGCCAATCGCACATACATATGAGCACTGCACAGCTCAAAAGTCCACAGAGAATGGTCAACCAAGGAACCAGACACCCATTCCACTGTTCTGGTGGGGGTGGGGGGGACAAATTTAGATACTAGCACATTTTAACTTAAAATCTAGGATGTTCCTAAACGTACAAGTTAATTAGCACTACTCTCCGAACTATGATGAAAAAAGTTGAATGTGCATGGGATAAGTGAGTTTTTCAAAAGGCCATGAAATGAATGCAGTACGTTAGGATTAACATGTGCTAGGCTCTAATCTACTTCATGTGTGGGGGTAAGCTTGAAAGCACTTAAAAAACCGGAAACACCGGTAGTATAGTATCTGTCACGCAAAGGGCAGGAGGGATAATGTTAACTGGCAAGGATAGGCTTATAAGAGACTCTTAGTATGATGAAGAGTTGGGGGTGAGTCACTCTGCACCTAGCAGGTGTCCCAGTGCTCCAGGACTCACTGGTCTCTACATACCAGCTGTCTGTGACTCCAAGGCCATTCTTGAGGACATGGGACCTCTGGCCTTATAATTGCCTCCTTGGTTAAGTCTGTCTTGGCAGGTTTATCCCACAGATTTTCTCAACTTCCTGGAGCCTATCACCAGGGCTCCATGAAGTTTCCAACTCTTTTCCCTCAAATTGTTCATTTGTTAATACAAAATGTGTCTGTGAGCTCAGACAATGACCAGGTACTAGATCTTCCCCTAAAGCATAACAAAACACTGTACATACAGGGGCCACTGAGATTAATCCCTTCAAATCAAGACAAGGGAAGAAAAATACACAGGGACAGATATTGTTGAGCTATTTTCAGATTCGAAGGTAGCTTCAATTAATGCACTTCCAACTCTGAGGCATTTTGCAGAACAGTATCATCCTGTGTTAGCTTTCTTCAGAAACAAGTTCATCAGGTTCTTTCAAACAGCCATGATCTCAGTTGTCTTCCCAAGAAAGACAGGCAGCTGAATCCTGATGTTAATTTGTGGACAGAAACAGAAGTCACACAAGCTTCTTCCTATAGGGTTAATAAATCCAAGTTGAGAGACAATTCTCCATGGGTCACTGGTGTTTCTGCATGTCTTGCAAGCAAAGCACTAATGGCTCTCTGTTCTGAACTATCTTTCTAGAATGTTTGCATTTGCATAGTGAAGAGACTCGAAAGCTAGTGAGTGAGAGTGTCTCCCTCCAGAGCAATATACGGATATACCTACTGCCCATCATAAAAGATAAAGGATCCTTAAACCTAGGGTTTCCCTCCTGATAACAGCATCCACTGCATGTGCAGGCATCAACCTGGGCCCGTCTGTGTCACTCCCGTGGGACTTAGGAGCAGAGTGGAAACTGACAGGAAACATGCTGCTGCTTGTACAGCTTGCAGTGCCACTCGTGAGTAAGACATTCCTTTGTCTCTGACCTATGAGTCCCATGGCTAGTGGGGTCAAATGCAAAAGATGTAACGTAGCCATTCATCTCTACCTAATTTTCTTCTCTACTCCTACCTAAAGGAGAAAGGACACAAGACAAGGGGATGAAGGAGGAAAACGAAGTCACAAGTGAGAGAGGCAGACACGTGTAGCTTCGGCAATCTGAATATTCTGATCCGGCTTTGCTGAGGACCTGTAAGGCTTTATGAAAATAAACCACTCATAGAAGAGCAGCTCCCGAGGCAAAGTCACTGTGCAGTGTTTCATCCGCATCAGTCACCATCTTTTCCAGCTGTTGCTCAATGCTGCTGTTTGCTTGCGATGAGCAGAACTGAGCGGGCAGCAGGATTCTCTCTCCTTGCCTCCCTCGACCAGACACAAGAGCAGATCACTTTATGTCCACACTCCCCACCTCCCTGAAAACCGAGTGCCCCATTGCATGGCGGTCCTCTAGGTTACGCTGGTTGAGTTTCCACAGGATCCAGATCTCGATTTTGGAGCCCTGGGCCCTTCTCAGAGGGAAGAGCTTCTCCTCAGTCCCCTATACTTGTCTACAGACTGCCCCAAATTTAACCTTGATGGAAATGCTTTCGGGCCCTTCTCCTTGCCACAGCGACTCTGTCGTTGTAACAGGTCACACATGTAGAAACCCCGGATTCCCTCCTCTTGCCACTTTAGCTCTCCCACATCCATTTTCTTCATTCTTCTGACAGTATTTAGCAGCTTTAGACCTGCAGAAAGGATGGACTGGGCAGTTCCCATGAACCAAAAGCAAACACGTGCACATAAACATTTACAGTAAAAGCTTGGACTGCAAGTAACTTGTTCTGTGAGAGTTTCACAAGACGAGCAAATGTTTCTTATAAATTTTAACTTGATAAATGAGTGCTGTCTTGCAATATGAGTAGTACATGATGCGGAATGCCACATGATCACAACTGAGCCAATGGTTCTCTCTCTCTCTTCCTCCCTCCTCTATCTGAGGGATTGTGCATAATCATCTCCCATACTCAGATGCTTGGTCTCAGGCCGTGGTGTTTGGCAGAAACCAGTGATTTTTCAGAACACTGGAATGTGCCCACAACCGGCACTGGTATATTTTTTGTCACTTCAGAGCACATACGGACAGTCCTTTGCTTTTCCATACAAGAGTTAGCTTAGGGATGCTTTGCTTCATTCTAGGTCAGGCTGCCTGCAGACATGGACCCTTTCCTCTGCTGCCTTATTGCCAGTTACATTAAACACAGTATATGACAAGAGTTTATTAATACTGTACTGTAGTCAACACCTGTGCAAGCATATACAATGGCCTCCATGCAGAAAAAATATTCCATTGAGCCAACAGGCAGCAGTGATTCCATTGTGATAGTGAAAGTCGTCCTAAATAATAATTCCCCCTCTTGTCTCCCTCATATCAGCCACAAAGGTTTTCAAAGGTAAGTGTATTTTTCTTTACATTTTGTATTTTATTATTTTGTATTATATTACAGTATTTGTAATCATTTTTATGTGAATATTTTTGGGTTGTGAGACAAATCCTCTGAGTTTCCATTATTTCTTATGGGAAATTCACTTTGACATACAAGTGCTTTGGATTACAAGCATGTTTCTGAAATGAATTACGCTCACAAACCAAGGTTTTACTGTATATACTTTCTCCAAGTTTCCAGAAGAGAGTTAATTTTCTAGTTTATTAAATATAAACCAGAAGCCTTTACTACAAAATAAAAAAACTTTACAAGATTTCACACTCTACACTTTTTTAACTAATTGATTTAAGCCAGGCCTGTTCTGGTACATAGGAAATTGATATTTTCTTTTCCCTCCCCTTTCCTCTTGGATAACCTACTTCCATTCTTGGCAAAAGGAGGCATTTATTTACTGTGGTGTTCACATGCACCTACACGTCCAATGCCTCTGGAATAATACTGAATTGTTGCCACACGGCCAAATAATGTGCTCTTTGAGAAATAATTATCAATTAGAGTGCTATAAAATGGGCCAGCAGTTCTACTCTGCTCGCACTGTGTGGTATTTTGGCCACCAAACACAACAAGCTTTCTTTGGTTACTCTTTGCATCAATCAGAAAATTACATTAATTTGCTGTGACGCTATTTGTGGACAGATGTGGAAAGGCATGCAGACATCCAGGAGTAAATTAGAGTAAACTCACTCCACGTGGGCAACAGGACCCTCCCGCCTTGGTCACCACAGATACTAACATTTTACAGAGACCCCAGCCTGGGCTGGGTGGCAAGGGCTGCATAAAAAAGAAACTATTAACAACAGCTTGCAAGTAATCAATTTTTAGTACTTTCTTTCAGTCTAGAGTAGCTGCCAAAAAAACTTGGCAAAAGCCATCATTTAAAAAAACACCAATTCAAGCTACAGTGAGGTAGTCTTACTATAGTAAAATAGGTTTTTATTTTGTCTATCTAGATCTATATATGAGGTCTAAAGATAGAAAAAAATAAAGGTTTAAAATTTAGATACCACTTGGACATTTAAAAAGCTGTATGGCTTTTCTGTCCTTCTTCCTGAGAGTTTTTATGTAGTACTATGTTTAGTGATGATTATTAAAATATTTCTTAGAAGGAAAAGGTGCATAAAAATATGGACAAGTTGGGGGAGGGGGCTGAGTGGCTCAGTCAGTTAAGTGTCCAACTTCGGCTCAGGTCATGATCTTACGGTTTATGAATTTGAGCCCCACATTGGGCTCTGTGCTGACAGCTCAGACCCTGGAGCCTGCCTGCTTCAGGTTCTGTGCCTCCCTCTCTCTGCCCCTCCCCCACTCACGCTCAGTCTCTCTCGCTCTCAAAAATAAACATGAATAAATAAATACACATTAAAAATAAATAAATAAAACTTGTTTTGAGCCAATCTGGATTTCAAGAAAAAGAGTATTTTGGGGGCTTCAAGACATAAAAATGAATTTTGGGAAAGAGCTCAGAGACACATGGTTTCATAAGGCTATTTCTACCAATCATGGGAATATGCCTGGGCCACTGTGTTAGCAACAATTTTCACAAAACTATCAGAAATAACATCAATAGCCAGTGAGCAAAGAAGATCTAGAATATACCACAATGTCATAACTCGGACAAAAATTTATATTCTTCTGACTTTGGAGCAACAAGAAATGAGCAGAAAGTAAGGCAGACATAGTGACATATCAGTTTCCAACAAGCCCAGAGCATTCAAATCCAAAAGATAAAAATGCTACCCAATATGGAAACGAATGGCCTCATATCTGGACAATGTGGGATAGCATCCAGTAAGAGTATCAAGAATAATTCTATATTCCCACTGAACAAAACTGTGGTCAGTTATCCTTCCCTAAAATGAATTTTCAAAAATCAGGAAATGAGCAAATGAAGAAATCTGTCAGAAAGCCATTCCAATATTCTGAATAACGAATGCTATATGAGAATAAAAACTTTATTGCATTAAGATACCATTCAACCATCTCTATTTTTCATATCTAAAGTCTAGATACTGAAAACTGAGTCTATGACGGCCTAGACTCAGGAAACATTACTAATATTTAACTACAGTGCCCAATTCTATCAATATGTAAGAAAGAACGTGCCAGGGAAACAGTCCTGAATATTCCAAGTTAGGAATATTTAACAGGAAAGCATTACGAATATTTAACTACAGTGCCCAATTCTATCAATATGTAAGAAAGAACGTGCCAGGGAAACAGTCCTGAATATTCCAAGTTAGGTATGTACTTGCTGGGTTATAGTTAAGAAGGCCATCCCCAGGAGAAGAACAAAAGATGGGCCATTTACTCAGAGTAAAGGTGGTCACTTAGTAACTGATATATTCATTTCACTAACAAATACTACACAGTTGTTCCCAAAGCCTGTGCTGGAGGAAAAGGGTTTATTTTGAGCTAAATGCCTCTTTTAACATCTTTTAACCCCTTCTTGTTATTCTCTTGAGTCTATTCCTGGCACTTTGTATATAAACCTGTAAAGTCTTGGTTTTGAAATGGCCCCTATGGCACCAACTTCCTTCCCAGAGCGTCAGGCCACTGGGCCAGGAGCGCCAACTTCTTTGTCTTCCATGAAGCTTCTTCCACAGGGCTGGACACTCTACAAATATGCTTTCATTAACCTATTACCACACTAAAGGAAACATTAAAAAAAGGAGAAAATTCTCCAAGTCATAAATGTTTGATGAATGAATAGCTGTTTCAGAAAGTGATTTTAGTTTGTTAACATTTTGTCGTCAGGTATAAATGCCCTCCATCAAATCCAGATTTCCTTTTGCTTAGGGATTTGAGTTGAACCATCCAGGATGTTCCATCCTAACTGCTTCCCAGGAACCAGCACCTGGTGCTTCCTTTAGTCTTCTGATCATTGACTTTGAGGCTTCTATGTTTTCAAGGTGAAAGGAAATGGCACAATTTCATAAGACTTCCTCTGATGTAGAGAATACATTTAGGTTGACAGGGAGTAGAAGGAATAAGAACAAAGTGCCAGGGCTGGAGCAATGGAGGAAGAAGTGGAGGGGCCTCACATACAAAAAGTCATTCAAACAGGTGTTTACTGAGGTCTTTTCATGCACCAGGTATACAGACATGAGTGAACAGACATAGTCCCTCCCTAGTCTCATTACAATTTTGTGGGGTGAAGGGAAAGTGAGAGATACACATTAATTACAATGAATAAATACACACATAATTATAAACTGTGAAAAGTGCTCTGAAGGGAAACAACAGGGTACCATGACAGAAGATAACGGGTGGGTTGGATGGACTTAAAGAGTTAGACTGGAAAGACAAGAAAGACCTAAGACCTGAAGAATGAACAACCAAGTAACAAAAGTCATTGGAGTGGATGAGTTTACCTACAGAGAAGAAGGGAGAAGAGAAACATGATTTTTCCTTAAAATCTTGCAACATGAGGTCAGGTAGAGAATAAGGACCAAACAAAACAGAATGAACAGGAGCCACCAGACAAGAGAGAGTATGGTGATCATGGCCATGAGAATATAGTGCTTCAAGAAGGAGAGAGCACTCACCACTGAAAAACACAGAATAAGGAGGAGATGAGGAGTGTCCACGAGCTTTGGCAACAAAGAGGTTATCACTGGTGATTGAGTGCTAGTGGTGGAAACCAGGGACGGTGCCCATGAAGAATCACTAATCATAACAAAGAAGCTAACATTTAGTGAGTGCTTATTACATACTAAGCACTATTCTAACAACAGTGGTTACATTATCCCCCATTTTACAGATGAGAAAACTGAAGCTTGAGGAGACCTGCCCAAGACCCCATGATGTGAGTAGAGGATCCAAGATCAGAACTCAAGGAGTTTGGCTCCAGAGTCCAAACACTATGCAGTGAAGGCCTCAGAGGGTGAGGGAATATGGCCCAGGGCCTATAGGCAGGGACTGGCAGTATCCTAGTCCATGTGTCACATGCCGGCCTTTCCTAGCTGAGGTCATGAGATGGGGTAAGAAGATTCTACAGGCAGACTCTAACTGGTGCAACGGCCATAGGAACATTCTTCCACTGGGTGAAAATAATTACTAAGGGGAGGTACATCCCGGAACACCAACTTGGACAATTTCCAACTTGCTTTTCTACCATTCATCAGTGAGAGACCTCTGAGAATAAGTTCAACCTAGAGATGACCTAACGGACAAACAAAGCTGTGACACTGAAGTCAGGTGTTACGACTCCTGCCCCATGGCCTCAATTCTCTGCAGTTCAGCTCCAGGCAGTATTACTTTTAGTCCATAGGCTCCCCTGCCACACGCTGGGCAGGGACAAAGCCAAGCAAAATACACGGGATCACTCTGGCTGTGCTGTCTCCTCCCATGGTTTAGGCAGGAAGGAAAGTGGAGCAACGGAGGGACTGCTGTTGAAGAGCCCTTTCATTCCATAATTAACAAACAGAACAACACAGAGCAGCTGGGCATATCTTCTCAGGTACGTTCACCTTGTTTTCAAAACCCAGCAGTCCCAACTGCCTTCACCTCCACCTGGGAATCATTTTTAGGTACTTGAGGAGGGTATGCTAGTTTCTGCGGTGACCCCAGAATGGTGCAAACCAGTAGTGTAAGTAAGCTTTCCCATCCCCCCCTTCCTGTCCTTTCTGCCTTCAGCCAGTTTAATGGACACTAAGCCCAAAAAGGTCAAGCTGGCCCTGGGTAAAGAATTTATTTATTGTTTACACAGTAAAATTACAAGAATGAACAAAAAAATGAAGTCCTCCTCTATGGAACAGCACTACACAATGACCGGGGTGAAATCCAATTCCTCCTCAAGTAAAGTGTCCCATAGAGATGTCCAAAAAAGGGGGAAATGAGAATTTGAAAACTATTTAACATTTTATGAGTTAGTCTCTTTGGATTAGGAAGTGGAGAGCACACAGAAATTCTTTGCCTAGGAAACTTAGCTGTACTTACCAGATCATGTGAAATACACATTATGTTTAGACCCTTAGAAACTATGAGCTCAATTTGTATACAAAGGACTAGAAACAAACTGCAACAATAACAAACTGAAATGGCAGTAGCTTGGGATGAACTAGCTTTATGGGACCACTAATTATAATGGCTGAATGCTTTAGCTGGACAGGGGTCACACAATGCTACCTGTGACTCTTCCAGCAATTGTCCAAAACAGTGCAAGACTTAAAATTCTCATCTCAGTGAGAACAGTAATTTAGAGTACAGCTACTGTCATTCACAAATCGTTCTAGTTTTTCAAACTTTTTGTTATTTACTAGCCTTGAATTGGGTAATTGTTGCTGAACTTTTGTTTACAGTCTTTAACTTTTCTTTGATTTCCAAGTAATACATATTTACTCTAAAAATCTACCAAATCAGAAAAATGTGGAGACAAAAAACCAAAAACCAAACAAAATCCCAAAGCTTGAATTACTTAGAGGCTTTTTAGTATTTCAGGTTTCCGGTCTTCTGGCATTCTTCTTCTTAAATTCCATGCAGAATTCTCTTCCAGCTAATGCACCTGTGTAGACAGGTCTTAATACAATGAATGACAACTGTATTAAAGTACAAAGTTTTTCTTCTTCTTTTTCTTTTTCACTTAAAAAGTTTATCCTTTACAAGGCAAAACACAAAAGGGATATTGACTGTAGGGTAACTGCTCTGGTTTTTAGGGGGACAGCTGTGGTCTACTGCACACATCACACTTGAAGTCCCTCACATACTTGATACTTGGATTTTAATGGTTCCCTCTATGCTCTCCAGTTCTCATGTTCCATCCTGCTTGTTGTGGGGAAAACCAAGCCACCAAAGGGGAAAAGAGACCTTTTTTGTATTAAAGGGAATTGCACCTTAAATCTATATAAAGTGATCATCGTAACTCTGGTTGGTAAGTTAAATGTTATTACCCTACTTAATGCAGAAGAAAAATGGCACAGAGAAGTTAGGGCAGAATTTCAGAACGGGGAGAGACATCAGCGATCAACTAAACCAGTAGTGTTCCAACTGCTAAGTGGAGCAGCGGAGGTTCTTTAGGGCCTTAGGTGGAGGAAGCTGACCAACTCACTAAAATTCAATGTGCAAAATTCACCAAAATTCATTGCTTTCAAAAGCATTTACAGAAATGTTTTAATATCATTAGTAAGAATGTTTGGTTTCTGCTAGTGATGATGAAATGTTTTAAAATAAATTAAATCAGTACCTTAAATTCAAAGGCATCATAGGGAAACCAAAATTAGCTAAAACAATCCCATCCCACTGAAATGTTTAATTTTGTTTCTGATCAGTAACAGCAAAACAGGGCCAACAGATATTTGTTAAATGAACTTATGAATGAATGGGATCCATCATTTGTAGAAAAACCTAATGTGAAATGGTAAAGTAATTCAAAGCGGTAGAAAGAAAGTCTGGAAGGTATTAATGAGCTATATGATTAATAACCCAAATTTCATATCTAGTAATTATAGGTGAATTATATGTGAGTTATAGATGAAATTGCGAAGAATCAAAAAACCCAAATTAATTAAGTGTCCTAAACATGCTATATAACGGATGCTAAAAATCCACACGACTGAAAATGGATTAAAAAATGTTTAAAACTTCAGAATAAATGGAACAACAGAACATGAGATACTGACATTTTGTTATTGATGAAGCGATCTTTATAAATTTATTTAATATGTGCTTAGTGTTCATAAAAGTATAGTATGCTGCTGGTAAAACACTTCAAGTCCTAACATAGAAGCATATGGCTAATCTGAGGAGTGGGGGTGAGGAGCAGGGGTATCTTCATTGCAATTCAGCCTATATATATATTGCTGCCTGAAAAATTCTCTGAATGCCTACTGTGCTGTAGCTAAGCTTTTCAGCCATTTTATGAGTATTTTAAAGTCTCAATCCTTCTTATTAACACATGACAGCATCTCTACCTTTCTTCTACAGTGAAAACTGCTTCTTTCCATGAGCCTCTCTGGGGGCTGTCTCTCCTCCTCAGGCCCATCACTTCCTCAACACTCCAACTTAAAACTCACTACGTGCAAGGCTGGCTCTTTGATTTGATTCAAATCACAATTGTGCTTTTCGGCATCTGAAAGTAGGTACCCCATCTTTAAAAATAGGACTCTCTTGGGGTGCCTGGGTGGCTCAGTTGGTTAAGCGGCAACTTCGGCTCAGGTCATGATCTTGCGGTGAGTTCGAGCCCCGCTTCGGGCTCTGTGCTGACAGCTCAGAGCCTGGAGCCATCTTCTGATTCTGTGTCTCCCTCTTCCTCTGCCCCTCCCCTGCTTGCTCGGTCTCTCTCAAAAATAATAAACATTAAAAAAAAAAAAAGGTTTTAAAAACAGGACTGTCTTATAGTCAGTGCTTTGCAGTTTTGAACAAATCTCACAGGTGTCTGTTTTTCTATTTAATGCTGCCTTTCCAAGTAGATTGTAAACTCTGAGACCAACAAGCAAGTTTTCTACTGGTGTTCAATAAATATTCAGAAAGTAAAATCTACAGTTTTATGCTATAGGACCAAGACCTCAATACATTGATCATCTAGGTTTTGTCCTCTTAAAATTGATTGTACTTTTCAGGGAGAGTTAGTCCACACTTAATTTATTCAGGTTAAATTGAAAAGGAAGGTGCCTAAGTAGCTGGATTCTGGAAAGAGGGGTGGGAAGAGGATGTTAAACTCAACCTGGGAGCAAACAGAAACCTGCCCAAGACAGGGTCCAGTTCCATCTGCTCCCTTCTGAAGAGCCCCTGTTGTTGCTGTCACCTGGGGTCGCTGCACCCATGCTTAAGCAGGGTGCTCGGTCCCAGGAAATGCCTTTTGGAGGGCAGAATACAACAAGAAATAAAACAGTCTCATCTCGCTTTCTCTCCTTGTGGTTCAATGCACTTGTGACCAACAAACTGAGCTTTCTGATTTTATTTACAACACCATATACTTCATGTACATGGAGATGAAAGCTTTCCCAAAAATAAAAAAGCTAATCATTGAATTAGTGTAGCAACCAATGAAGTTCTTGTTTCCTTCCCCAGAGACAGACTGGTGTAGGTAGAGTCCATGGTTTGCATATGAAAGGGACCAGGATCCAGGCCTCCTCTGATGTGGCCTTGAGAGGCACAGTCTGAGGGAGAATGCCCTATCATCAGGTCAGAGGAGCTATGGGGCTCTGGATGCCAGGACTCAATCAGCTCCAGTGAGAAAGGTCAGATCCTGAGGTTACCTTTCCTCTTGGTTCATTAATGGGAAAAGTCTCCTGTTATAGACCTGGATATCAGGACAGCCTCCTCACAACCATCTAAGGCCATCTAGACAGTGCTGACACAGCAGTGGGCAAAGATTCTAGAAATGAACACCCAAGACCTGTTAGCCAGGACAAGGTGCACTGTTCTGGCTTCTTTCCTACTGTCAATTTGGAATCATTTTAGGAAGAAAGAAATTACTGTCCATTTCTTCTAAAGAGCCTGGGCCTCTAATCTAAACCAATAAGTCACCTTTGAAAACAGCAATGTACATCACTTGCTGGCTCCTATTTCTCCTCGCCCCAACCACACACTCCTATTAGAAAACAGACCACGAGTTAAAAACCTCCAGGTGGGGGCAGCAGGAGGAGGCTCGGAAGCAGCCTTCTTTCCCTGGAGTTATTTATTTTTTAACATCACCTGAATTTAATCCTAAAATGTTGGAGCTGTAGGGGACCTTGGGACATCACTTCGTCTTAACCCATCACTTCAGACACAGGAAGGGTCTAGAGAATGAAAACAACTTGCAGTTACGCACTGCTAGTTAAGGGCTGGGCCAGGGCCCACGCCCAGGTGTCCTGGCTCTGATGCCAAGATTCACTCTTTTCTCTATACTTCGTCAAACCCTGATGTACAGAACAAATCATAGTAGAACCGCTCTAGTTAAATGGGGTGGGGGTTGGAGGGGTGGGGGGGAGAAGGCCCAGAGAGTCCCTTTTCCATAACCTCCACTTTCCCTCAGGGACCTGCACCCCGGCTCTGAGGATTTCTGGGGTCTTTTAGGTCTGTATTGGAGAATGACTGCTCTTACACCACAGTCCTTTACACTTCATTGTGCTACACACCTAAAAATGCCACATGGATGGGGGGACATAAATATAAGCAACATATAATGACATTACTGATAATTTGGAAAACAGGGTAAAAAGTTACTCATATTCCAAACACCCTGCCTTAACCATTGTTAGCAGTTTGATATATTGTTTTCATTTTTTTTTTCTAAGTATATTTGTTTCACAAATTTGAAAATGTAATTTTCTGTTCTGTTTCACTGACTTGACATTGGACATATATTTGCTTAACAAATTAAATTTTTATTAACACTCATGAGGATTTCAGAATGTTCTTTTTGATAAATGGCTATCTTGGGAAATACATCAGAAGACTTGGACATTATAATCATGCAACAGAAGTGAGGGGAAAATTTTTAATATAGTATTAGCTATAGGGGAAGACAACCAAAAAGCTACTGGGGACAGAAAAGCCCAGGACAAGAGGGAAGGACGTACAGTACAGACAGTTACATAGGGAGAAAGACTTGTGTTAAAAAAGAGATGCTAAGAAAATTCTTGGTGGAAATACAGTCTAATAGAACCACAACTCTAGAAAAAGGAACGATTTCTATTTTTACCAGGAGTCTGATATGTAAAGTAAACCCATACAGACTTACTAATTCATCTATCTTACTTTTTTAAAGTTTCCTTATTTTGAGAAAAAGAGAGTGAGCGAGAGCGAGAGAGAGAGAGAGAGAGAGAGAGAGAGCGCGCGCGCGAGCGCGCATGCACATGTGTGCTTGTGCATCCAAGGGGGGAGGGGCAGAGAGAATCCCAAGCAAGCTCAGCGCTGTCCCCACAGAGCCCAACGCAGGGCTCAAACTCACAAACCGCGAGATCACGAACCCCGAAACACTTAACCAACTAAGCCATCCAGGCACCCCAACATCTTACTTTTTATACATCCATGAAAACACTCAGAGACTAATTACATAATTCTGTTATTAACCAACTTTGCCACCACTATTCTGGAGGAAAACCACGGGCTGGATTTAGACACTTTTAAATCTGTAACGAGGTCCAACTAAAGTAGGACTTTAAGACAAAGCTCTCTGCCAAGTTCCTCCTCTGGTTTCTGGCTTTCTAATTTCTATATGGTGCCACTGGACCCAGCAGATTCACATACTCATATGGAACTCATTAAGCTTAAATATAAATTTTTTTTGGGTGGTGCTAAACCAAACAATTAAGGAAGACAAAAATAGGTAACAGAAAAATAACCCCTCAGTCATATATGTGTGTGCTTTTAATGCTTCAATTTATTTTATTCCTTGCCAGTTTTGGGAAAAATTGTGATAAAAGGAAGACATAAAGTTGAGAACTAAAAGGCCAAAGGCAATGCACCCAAACCCTGCCCAGGACCTACACATCCCCCCACTCCGAAATCTGCATCTTGCCCCAGTTCATTCCTGCAGGTCAGATCTTCTGATCCATTCACAGTGCTGACCACTCAGAAGAGCTGGGATTTAAATAGAAGTAGTTTAATGGGATTGCCTGGGAGGAGGCTGAAGAACTGCCTGGGTCTGGTAGCCTCTCAAATTCTTCCAGAAAATGCAAACAAGCCTGGATAGGTACAGAACATGAAGTGAGTGTCCCCCAGAAACAGAGCTCTCCTTAGTGGCTGCCAGTCTGGGTAGTTTTTGCTTCCTGTGGTTTTTCACCTGACATACACCAAAGGTCCTTTTCTGAGTGGTGAGTTCACTCCAATCCTCATCCTCACAAACTTCCAGAACATACCCCTAGAGACCTCCATCCCAACTTAAAGGAGGAGGCCATTTCCAGGACACATAGTGCTGAAAGGCTGGTCTGGTCTTCAAGTCACTGCCTTCCTCAGATTCTAGGATACCAACAGGGTCCCTGGACACCTGGCCTCCTGGTGTCCCTTCTCCCCAACTGCATAAGGGCTCAACACAGAGTGTGTTCTATTAGCAGAAAGGTTCACTTACAAGTCATGCCGGCTTTATGCTTTCTCTCTGTTTAAGACTGTTCTCTTGAGCATAGGAAACAGTGATCTCTTGGCTGAGAGGTTTAAAGTGAATAAAAATACCAAAGATGTGACTATCCTACAACTGTATTCCCCAAGAGACCAAGTTAATATTTTATGTGTGCATACCGCACATGCTCACTACCTCATGAACATCTATAAATATATTAAGTCACACAGAGCAGGACCTGGGCACAAGGATCACTCCAACCTCTAAGTCTTCAGGCACAAAGGCGCTAGCCACATTTTGGAAGCAGGCATGAAGCCAGGCCTCAGAACAATTGGTCTTCTTACTCCCCAAACTGAGGGCTTGCTTCTCTAGCTGAGGGGTGACACAGCTTAATCCCACTCTGTGTGGGAAGGCTGATGAGATTACCACATGGACAACCATCAGTAGTAGAAACTGCTTTCTTGTTTCTGGTAAATCTTATCAGGAGAATCAATTATTTAATTTTACTCAAAAACTATGGTTTTAAAAAAAATCTCCCTTCTTGTTGTTGTCTCTAAACACTGGAGTCATTATAACTCATCCCCCATGACTCAGCCCAAACTTCCTTGATGATCCTGCCATAACTAACTTGCCTTTAATTCTGACTCCCCTACCGCCATCACTCCTGACCCATGAGAGCTTCTGTCCCATTACACAACTGTATGAGTGACTGGCCTTTTCATCACCCTTGCCAAGTGAAATGCCCTGACAGGACATGAATCTCTAACAGCAGGGGAAGGCACCCCTCATACTTCCTATAGCTTGGCTCCTGACATATCCAAAAACATGTCTTGCTGTGGAATCATGGCATTTTATCATTTTTATTGTGACAATATTTTTTTAAGGTTTATTTATTTTTTAGAGAGAGACAGACAGAGTTATGAGCAGAGGAGGGTCAGAGAGAGAGGGAGACACAGAATCCGAAGCTGGCTCCAGGCTCCGAGCTGTGAGCACAGAGCCCGACGTGGGGCTCGAACTCACGAACGTGTGAAATCGTGATCTGAGCCGAAGTCGGACACTTAACCAACTGCGCCACCCAGGCGCCCCTGTGATGATATTTTAAACAGACAAAATAAATCACACAGAATGTAACAAACACCCATGTACCCACTGCTCAACTTTAACACATCTTACTATTTGCCACATTTGTTTCAAATAACCTGTTAAAAAAGAAATAAAATATTACAGAAACACTCTATGTATCCCCTGTTCATTCCTCTTGTCTTCCACTCTCCTCACAGGCAATCACTATTCTAAAGTTAGTTACTATTTTTATAAGATTTATAATTTTTACTATATAAGTATATATGCGTAAACAATATATATTCTTTGCATGGCTCAAAAGAATAAATGGTATCACACTATAGTTAAGCAACTTGCATTTTCTGCTCAATTTTTACTTTTTCTCATAAAAGTTTCAAACTTATGCAAAAGTAAAAAGGTTATGATAAACTCCCATGTACTTACCATCCGGCCTCATGACCAATCTTATTATATCTATATACAAGAATTACATTCATCCCCTACCTCTCATCCTCCTCCTGGCCCCCTAATCGCTCTGAAACAAATCCCATATATGTGAAACTTTTAAAGGTCTATTTTCTACTGGAGTTAGCTCTTTCTTTCTCGCTTTCTTTCTTTCTTTTCTTTTTGCTTTTTTTAAAGAGAAGCCAAGGCAGAAAGGGACCAAAAAAGAAAAAAAAGAAAAAAAAAAAAAGGCAAACACATAACCTGGTTTCAACCACCCTAGGAATTATAGCTCAAATCGTTAAGCAAATGGCTCCAATAAGGCAAAGCCAATGCCAGCCTTGTTTAGGACCCAGGAGTCTAAGCACGAGCTTCTCCCTTCCCAGGGGCTCTGAGGTAGGGAGGTCATCTATGAACCTTTCCACTGTGCACCACCTTCAACTCCAGCTAAGTCTTCTCTCTAAATACCTAAATTTCTCAAGATATCTTCTTGACTCCTAGAGAAAAACTCCATCCTCCTTCACATACTCAATACCTGAACTGCATCTCCAAATGTATTTATACATATAGATGTACCGGTTAGTTGCTGATGTTTATCATGTGCTTTCTTTGTGCTAGGCATTTTTTTTCATGCCTCAGGTTGCACTATTAACTCATTTTACAGATGAGGAAAATGCACAGAAGAGTTTAATAATTTCCTCACAGTGGCTAATAAGTGGAGCCCTGTACTGAAGTAGACCGGCTCCAGGGCCCACGTAACAAGCCACACTGCGTCCTTAGCAAAGGGACCACTTCCCAGTGGCACTCAAGCCACATACTTGATGAATGTTTGCAGGCCATCAAAACTCCACTAGCAAATACATGATAAAAATCTGAGTAAGAGCCACATTGAAGGCTAGCTGTGGATGCTCTGGGCAATTGGTTCTCAGCTCTATGATACTTAACTTTTCCTTTTAAGAGGTCGCAATCAAATTGACTTCTGTTTAAGAAAAGGAAAAAATAGTACAAAGGTAGACAAAAGCCATTCATTAGTCCAGTTTCCCCTCTCAATAGCCACTTACAACAGGGAACAGAAAAAGGGTAGATCATGCTCTTAATGCCCGAAACACGTGACCTTCCTTCATCTTGAGAATGTGTTATCTCCATATCAAAGAGCTCATTGTATTGCAAGCACAAAAAAGGGGGAGAATTATAATGACCTAAGCATTTGACCTTCATGCAGTAGTAAATGCATCAAAGCTTAGTCTCTAACAATTTTTGGTCGTTTATAATAAAAATTGGTTCCTAAATTAGAAATGTCATTTTTCTTTCAAGAACAAAATTCACAATTTTACTCAGCAGTTTTTTTAGGTTGTATATCTTAAATGCTATTTTTTTTTATAAACATACAATCTCAAGAAAAAAATCAGCAGATAAGATAAATCCTCTTCTAGTTGTCAATGTGCTACACACACACACACACACACACACACACACACACACACATGCACACACGCACGCACACACACACACTCCCCTCTAAGCACTCCTGAGTGCTTGAGCCAAAGTTCCTTATCCAAGGTGGGCTAAGGATTTTTTTATGATCATATTGTTTACTTGCAATATCTAAACAAGAGTACATAACTATAACCCCGACATCTCATTTTATTTACTCAATCACTATTTATTGAGCATTGAGTATCCAGCACTGCATTAAATGTTTAAATACATCAGTGAGCAAGATACTCCTCAGGGAGCCTTTATTTTGAGTGTACAGAGGAATTTCCTCTTTTGCTTAAGTTCTTGACTTATGAACCCTCAATTGAGAGGACATCTTCTAGTTGAAATTTTACTTTCTTGTGGGAAATACAAATTTACAAGGGGTGGAGATTGGATAGAGAAGAGACAGATAAAAAGACTAAACAATGGTAATAGACACTATTTTGTAGGTTTTAAAAACAGTTTTATAAAATCCACCTAAACATTTTTAAAGCTTCAGCCTTGGTAGTGTGAATCTCTCCATAATATCCCTCCAAAAGAAGGGAAAGAGGGAAAAGAAATACTAAGGTGTTCACTAGAAAGTTGAAGTTTTTTACACTGTACTATTTGCATGCTCTAAATTAACATAGGTCAGGCAGGATGAGATAGAGAAACAGGCCCAGCCGATACCTGTTCAAACATGGTGCCATTTCTCTTTTACCATGAACTTCACTTGCCTTTTGTGTTTCACTGACTAGATACGGGAAGTTACAGGAATGCCTGCAGGTCTTATCCTGACCTAGGTGCACTATAAAGCATCTATAACAATGTTATAATACCTTGAATAATGCAATGCACAATGGGTTAGGGGAGAGATTAAAAAAAAAAACAAACTCAAAAAAGAATTCTAAAAAATGGCTGTAGAAACAACACAGCTGCTATTGTAGACAGAGAGTATTTCTTTTCTGTATTAACTTTTTTGGAGTGCTAAAATTTCAAAGACTTCTTAGGCAATCTCTCTTGATAAGAACTATTTACTGACTGGTTAACTCTTAACTTCCTGGTCCCTGGCTACACTTTACTTATTCTCTGTCAGCTGCTGGTCATGGTCTGCTTCCAAAGAGAAATCTGAGGCAGCTGACACTATACTTTGTTCATCTCTGTAGTCCCCAGAGTATCTAGCACCATGTCTAAACCAAACTCTCTGTTCACCAATAAAATTTTTTTATTTAATTAAATTAAGGAGGCTTTCCCTGGTGTGAAGCAATGTGAAGGACATAGCACTCTGCAACTAAAAAGGCTAAACCTGAATGTAATCAAGCCTCTAGAGCTAATTTCCAGTTTCAGGAAATTCAGGCAATAGAGGAACAAGATAATGACACCACAGGAAAACAGATATATCCAGAATGTGGGACATTCTGCAGGACAACTGACCCAGTTTCTACAAGTCAAGGCATGAAAAAAGAAAGGGGTAGGAGAACTGGGGACTACTCTTGATTAAAAGACGTAAGATCCAAACCCCATGTGTGGACCTTAATCAGATTGTGATTCTAACGAAACACTGTAAAATACACACACATAAATATTTTTATACACAACTGAGAAAAACTTTTTTAATTATAAACTGGGCATTAGATGATACCAACAAAATATAGTAAGTATAGTTATGATAACGGCACTGCGGTTATGTAAAACTAAGTCTATGTCTTTTGAAGGAGCACTCTGAAGTATATATGGAAGTGAAATAACAGGCCTAGAAGTTGCTTTAAAATTCTCAGCGAAGGGGGGCGCACTGGTGGGTCAGTCGGTTAAGTGTCCAACTCTTGGTTTCAGCTCAGGCCATGATCTCATGGTTTGTGAGTTTGACCCTTGCTTGGGGGAGCCTGCATGGGATTCTCTCTCTCTGCCCCTCCCCTGCTTGCACACACTCTCTCTCAAAATAAATAAACTTAAAACAAACAAAACTTCTCAGGGAAAGAAAAAAAGAAAAACAAAAAACAGATTAAGTAAAAGAGGCAAAAATCTCGATAACTGTTGTATATACACTCCATACTGTTGGCCCTGTTTCAGTTTTTTAATAACAATTTTTAAACTAAGCTCAAAAGCAGTAATTCAAAATTATTTTATATAAAAAGCAAGTATATTCAAATCTAGAAATGAGACCTCTGGTTCATTAAATGAACAAAATAAGCTTTCTTTTCTGATTACCTCTGCCAAATGTTTTTTACAGGAGTGTGACACTTTACATGCCATCAGATGAATAATAAGTAGTAATGCTATAAGCAGCGCCCACCCTTAGACACGGTCTCTGTAGCAGACCACTGCCACGCGTCTCCTACAGCAGGAGGGACAGCAATTACACCCAGGCCTCAGGGGGCAACTCACAGAGAAATGCAAAGTACAAAGCAGAAGAAACTTAGGCAGAGTAAGACAGTGTCACAAAAAGTACTTTTTTTTCTTTTAATTGAAGTATAATTGAATAGAATGTCATATTAGTTTCAGCTGAAGGAACTTTATTATAGGCACATGCACCATACTTTTCATGGGTTTATTATCTAAATTTTTATCAAAGGTGATTAAAGATAAGTTTATTCTACTCATAAAAAGTCTTGGAAAACCAAATAAAAAGATGTTGATTCCATACTTAATGTCTTCTGTATGAAAACAAAGTATGTTTTTAAAAGATTATAAAATAATCATTTAGAGAATACACCTAAATCATAAATCATAGACCAACACTATCCTGTCTTCTTGCAAATCAACATGGGCCCTTCTTACCCTCTTTCTTCCCTCAACCCCAAGAAAATAAAATCCCAAACTCCGTGTGGATTGAGGGGCTAGGTGTTTCTAGACCAGAGGTGGAAATGCCCATGTGCGTAAGATCCCTAAAGAGAGGGATACCCCCATTTATCTGGAGGCAGCGTGACAAAACTATCCCAGGATAGAGTGCTATTCTACTTCTTCCTAATTATATCTGGCTGAGAATATGAGTTTAAGCTCTTTTAGCACCATGGAACTTGCTTAGAGTCTTGATGGAGCCGAGTTCCTCTTTTTCCATCTCTACCTCACAACCTAGGTGAAGCCAATGGACCTAGAAGAGAGTCACACAGCAAGCCACAAAGCTCCAAGGTGAAACACGGCTCTTCCTCTCTGTCTCCCCAAACCCTGTGGGTGACATTCCTTTCAAAGGACTACCAAAATATCCTTTCACCGCTAGTACTTCTCTTGTGTGGGAAAAAACGATTGAGAAAAATGGGTTACTGTGGATTAGCAATTAGAAAGCCCCTGCTGAGCTCCTGCTTTATCTTAGTTAAGACTTAATTAAATATGCACGCCTGGGATGCCTGGGTAGCTCAGTTAGTTAAGCTTCCAAATCTTGATTTTCAGCTCAGGTCATGATCTCAGGATTCGTGATATCAAGTCTCGTGTAGGGCACCATGCTGACGATGCGGAGCCTGCTTGGGATTCTCTCCCTTTCTCTCTGCCCTTCCCCCACTCACGCTCTCTCTCAAAATAAACATTGAAAAATAAATAAATATGCATGCCAGAGACTTCAAGCTCATATAGCGTTTTAGGAGGAGGGGAAAAGAATACCCAGAGGTAATCTTGTCATTTTTCTTAGCATGGCACAGCCCAATAACAAATGCATATTTTGCACAAAAAAGTAGATTCTGAAACTGAAAGCAAAAATAGATGACTAAAAGACATTTTATCTTCCCGCAGAGGGAGAATCAAACAAACTTACAAGGGGCAGCTATAAAATACTAAGAACAATAATCATTACTACTGATTGAGCAGTTGGTCTCTGTTCGGCTCTGTGTTAGATGCTTTACATACATTCTTTCGCCTAGCCTTCACAATCCTGTGAAGTTCATATTATAAAGAGGAAATGGAGACTTATGGACTCCACCACCAAAGCAATTATATAGCACTGGTCCAAGCACTTTAAACATGCACATCGTGACTCATTTAATCCTCACAACAGCCCTATGCAGTAGGTGACACTCTAACAGATGAGCAAACTGAGGGAGAGAAATCATTAAGTCACTTGCCTAAGGTCATACGGCTGATAAGCAAAAGTATAGATTTAAACCTAGGCACTGAGGCTCCAACATCTGTGCTCTTATAGTCACTTTGTTTTACCATTTTCAGGGGCGTTATTTCTCCAACAGGAATGCAAACTCTTGGAGGACAGAGACCACTTTTCACACGCCACTTTGCAATCAGTCTGTGAACCAGCTTAGGGCGGGGTCATCAGTATATTACTGAGTCTGGTGCAATACATGGAGGGGAGCTGACTGTTGGGGAGCGCTCCCTGGCCCAGGCCCCCAGTTCCTCCCACCTCAGCAGCCCTCAAAGTCTCCTAGCCAGCCCTTGTGGGTCCACTCTGGGCATATGTGAAGGCAGACTGGTATAGACTGAAAATGGTCTAACATAAAGATTAGATTCTTCTACTCCTCATTTCCAAACCACGGGAGAGCAAACTCAGCAACAGGACCGCCACACCCTGCTCTATTCCCCTACTGCCCAATGTCCACACCAGCTCAAAGCCCACCCTCCTGCTAGAGCCAGAGTAAGTGACTTCAGAAGCCACCACTAACCAGAATGTCAGCTTGCAAGAGGGTATCTACCAACCTCCTCTGCCTACAGCAGATAGAACAAAGGCTCTCTGATCTGACATTCAAGGCTCTCACAGATTCCAGTCTACCTTTGGTTCATTTGTCCCCTATCTCCCCACCATCTACCCCTACCTGGGAGTCCCACCACACAGTCATTTACTCTTTTGACAGCTACTTAGGGAGCAATCACCATATGCCAGGGTCTCTGTTAGAAGCTGGAAATACGGGTGGACCAGAGACACATAGTCTTGCCTCATGGAGCTCATCCATCCTGTTCCACCTTAAAAAACCACAACTGTCATTCAAGGTTCAGCTCACATGTCACCTCCTATGTCAAATCTTTGAAGATACCCCTCGTTTTTTGTTTTTTGTTTTTGAGAGAGAGAGACAGAACACTAGCTGGAGAGGGGCAGAGATACAGAGGGAGACACAGAATTCGAAGCAGGCTCCAGGCTCCGAGCTGTCAGCACAGAGCCCGACGCAGGGCTCGAACTCACAGACGGCGAGATCATGACCTGAGCTGAAGTCGGACGCTTAACTGACTGAGCCACCCAGGCGCCCCCCTCGTTTTAAGCATGTGGCTGATAGCAAGTTATTTCAAGTTTATAGCAGATTTAAAAATCACCTAAAATCCAAGTAAAAATACTGGCATAGCCAGTTGAGGAACATAAAATTCCAGTTTAAAGATTAATAAGATTATCCTCATAGGACATTTCACTCTGAAATACACGGAACAGTAAAAGTTAAAATAAAAATCTGTGAAATCGATGATTCCCTGGGGGGGGAGGGGGTGGAATCTGAGAAGGCAGAGTACCCTAAACCACTGTAACTTATAAACTGATTTTATCTTTCCCTCCCTGGCTATAGAGTTGTTCTTCATCTCAAAAAATCAATGGCCTGTCTGTCTGTTTATCTCTGATATATGTGCTCAAGTCATCAAGTAACCTAGAAACACGGATTAAAAATAACGTGGCTTGCCTTAAGGTAGTGACACATATGCCGGAAACAGTGACCACTTGCTGGGAAGACAAGGTGCCACAGGTATCTGAGCTGACAGCACAACCAGTGAGTTCTGACACCTCAGGAAAGAAAACTAGCATCTTTGGAGATCACCCTGGTAACTGTGATTCAAACTCTACCCAGGCCAACTGACACACGTACTGATCTTCTACCACAGGAAAATAAGGGGATTACACATAAGTGAAATTTCCAAGTAACTAATGCTTACTTTTAAATGCCAAAACATTAAAACATTTGCCATTTTAAAAGAGTGTACTGGACAAAATTTAACATTTTCTGGATGTCTCCGGTCATACTAAAGTGTGGTTGATACCAAACAGCCTCAGACTACTTCCTCTCCTCAGCACCTGCTTTAAACAGCTTCCTCTCCTCAGCCTCAGCCCCACTCCCTCTAACCAGCTGTACACCTAGGAAGAACTGAAAGGAAAAGTAGATAAGTAAGCTATGCAACACAGCAGCTGAATGGAGGCACGATTCTCAGCAAACACGCTCTGGTCCCCCTCATAAGGGGGTGGAGGCAGGGAAAGAACCATAACACACTAAGCTCCTGTGGTGGGGAAGGCACCACCTCAATATTCCATCATCTCATTGAAACACACCCAGCACATAGTAACCCGTCTCGACTTTAAGATAAGGTCCTGGCAAAGTTGCTGGCTCACCCAAGGTCTCACAGATGGTGAGTGGCAGGGTGGGGCAGGGTCCCAGCCTTCTGATTCCAAGGAGTGGCATCCTTCCACTATACCAAAGCTGAGTCACAGAGGAGTGAAGGCCTCACCAAAAGACTCTAGTGCAGCTTAGAGGACTCACCACAGTCTCCCAGAGTAAGGATTTCTTTAGTTCTAGAGAAATTCATTTCACCATTACACCATTTCACCTTCATCTTATCTTTTAGAAGGTAAAACTTATCAGGGCACCTGGGTGGCTCAGTTGGTTAAGCGTCCGACTCTTGATTTCGGCTCGGGTCATGACCTCATGGTTCTTGAGTTTGAGCCCCACACTGGGCTCTGCTCTAGTGGTGTGGAGTTTGCTTGGGATTCTCTCTTTCCCTCTCTCTCTCTGCCCCTCCCCACTCATGTTCTCACCTTCCCTCCTTCTCTCCCCTCATCCTTCTTGCTCCTCTCAAAATAAACTTAAAAAAAAAAAAAGATTGGTTAAGGGCAAATAATTGCTATTGTGAAGACAAATATCTCATATCAGACACACGGATGCATCTTTAAATACAGTCCTGCGAGCAACTTAAGTCTTCACTGGTTTTCATCAATAAACCTAAAGAATGAAGTCGACTGTTATGACTACATAAGAGGAGGCCATCCACCTAATGATCTAACAAAAACCAGTACTTAAATCATTATTTTAAGATTAAACAGTTGAACAAACTTGCCAAAGAGCACAGAAGTGTTGAGAAATGGAACTTTTCACAGGAAACTAAATAACAATTGTAAGAAAATCATAACTTTAAGTTATGTTCATTACATGTAGTTTTATCAAAACTCCAGATAAAATACCAATAACAAATACCAGACCAAATGTTTAATCCTATGCACAGTGAACAAACTTTTTAAATATCTACCTTTTTTTTTTTTTTTTGAGAGAGAGAGAGAGCGGTCAGGGCTCGAGAGGGTCAGAGGGAGAGAGACAATCCCGAGCAGGCTCCATGCTTAACATGGATCCCATGACACCATGACCTCAGTGAACAAATGTTTTAAACTGAGTCTTTAAAAATGTTAAGTAACTACAAAAAAAAAATTATGTATTTTGGACCAGCACCCAGTCCCATTCAGTTGAAGATGGTCTTATGATTTCTTTGATCTCCACTTTTATTCATAGACAAAAAAAGTTTATTTTAAGAAATATAAATTACACCTAAAGCTTTACCAAAACTTTCACTTTTTACATTTTGATTATTCCCTGCAAAAATAAAGTGGCAAACTAAGTTCTTCTTTCCAAGCCCACATACAGGATATGCCCGAACACTACAAATAACCTTTTCTAAAAAGTGTACTCATTTTGGACCTATAGCTTTATTCTTTGCCACTATTTATTAAGCAAGCAACCTACTGGTCTGACAAGCTTGATAATTTCCCCCTTCTCATCTTGAAATAGAATAAAATAGAGTTATAAAACCTAATCTTCCCTTGTTCTTCCTTGGATTTGTGCCCAAAGAGCTATCTCTTTCTAGAGTAAAAATGTGAAGTGTTTTGTTCTTGTTATCACCATTAGACTATCTTAAGAAAGGTCTCATCCTAACAAGGAAAAAAGATACACCCTAAATTCCATCATCCATGGGCTTCCAAGCCTTTGGCTCCTTGGGAAGCCCCAGGTTCAACCTAATTTGGACCTTGCTTACCAAGCAAGTAAAAGAATTTCTCTCAGAACATTCCCAAAATATCAAACAGGTTCATGGGAAGAATGAAATTCCCTTGTATTTGTGGCCCCAACACTATCTTACAACGTTTTGTCACAGTCTATATAAAATCCAGGTGTCCAAATCTTGGTGGCACAATGAGTCTTACCTACCCATTAATTTGATACATATTTTTATTGAGGAATACACACTTCTCCATTCCTTTTAAATCCATTTATTGAAGGAGCCAACACAATTTGCAGGTGGTTGTCTATTTTTAGCTGAAAGGTAAAAACTCTTGTCTCAACTGTAGAATGGAAACCTTAAGGAAGTTAGCATCATGAAAGGAGGAAAACTTTCCCTGTTAAGTCTAGTTTATGAACCCATAGCCCAAGACCTGAATTTCCTTCCTTCCCACCTCGTTTTAATAGCTGAAATTCTTTCCTCCTTAATCAAACAGTATAAACTGGCATATACTTTGTCACGACTGTGCTTTCTACAAAGGCTGGAAGCTTGAGAGGGATAGATTCCTTTGCCTTCCTGAAAAAGACTTTTCGTATCACATCATATGATTTTTGTATCATAATGACATACTTAAAAAAAAAAAAAGTACCCAGAATCAAAAAGTCTGACAAGGCCTGCCCCAGCAGTCCACGATGGGGCTGAACCAGTGTCTGTCAGTTCTGAACCTGTCATAGCACTTTGTTGTCCTTAATGAGGGAACCTGGTGATAGTGAGCTGCTACTCCCAAACTGAAGAGGTGAGACATTAAGGAAGGTTTACTTGTGCAGGTGGTTTCACTAAAACTTGCCTGCCCCAGCACCATCTACTCCAGAAAATATCCTACAACAGCTACTCATACTCAACAAGGACCCAGAAATCGTGAAAGAAGGTCAGTTTACAAGCTCATCAGAGAAGGCTCCCCAGATATCCAGGGCTCATGATATTTGCCCTCACCCTTCCTGGGAGCTAGCCCTGAGAACACCCCAAAATCTTCCCCCAAATCAGATGCTAGAAGCCACGAGCAGACTCTGGTAGGCTTCTGATGCATGCTTTTGGTCCTACGACATGGCCAAGATAAGAAAGGGAACCGTGCCACAAAACAGAGACAGACACACAGTATTTGCCCAGGCTCAGACCTCTTTCTGTGTCCTCTTCTGTGTCCTCTCACTATCCTGGAAGTGGCTGACCCTCCCGCTGCTTCCACTGCAACTCAGGAAGAGGAACATTTCCAACTTTTTAAAAAAGGCCCTCTTACACACAATTCTAGAACTGCTGAGAAGCAAGTTCCTCAAAGAATGCCTGAATGGGAGACACAGCACAAAGGGGAGCCCCGGCTCTCTCACCGACATCATGCGAAATGAGTCATTTCATCTACGTATGCCACTGCTGGTGCTGCTGCTGCCCTTGTTCAGAGTAAACGAGTAAGGCAAATGGATCCACACAGATCTGTGGAGACTGGGTGTGTAAGATTATCACAGCGACAGGGAAGGAGCAGTCCAGCGAGAATGCCTGCTGCTTCCATACGCACTGGCTCCTTCCCTAGAAGAGCAAGAAAGGCTCTTCCCAACATCTATGTGGTTGCAGGGGAGAAGGGGGGGCAGGGGAAATACTGGGAAGGGAAGAAAAGAGAGATGTTAAAAACAAAAAATACCAAGTGTGTGTGTGTGTGTGTGTGTGTGTGAGTGTGTGAGAGAGAGAGAGAGAGAGAGAGAGAGAGAGAGAGAGGGAGAAAATTCTCTACTCAACCAATTCCTTAATAATTCCCCAAGAAGCAGAAATCCTGCCCTATGGTTTGATCCCAAAGGGAAAGTACTCTGGACAAGATCTTCCTTCCCTCTACCACCTTCTTCCAGCTGAGTCCAGTGGATTCTCCTGTACAAAGCAAACCTCGGGACAGAAAGCCTCCACTTTCCCTGATTCTCTTGCTCTCCAAGAGGAATTTAAGGAGAAATGCCCTAACCACTCTTCAAAGTTTCAGATACCTCTGCTTCTTTCTTCCCGACTCTCCAGACAGAACTCGTGATTGCTCCTCAGGGGCATCCGGCCCAGAACATCCCTAATGTCACATAAACATGACTCCATGAGACGTGAGGCCCAATTTAAGGCTCTTTCTAGCATATTCTACGATTAGGTATTGCCTTACCTGACAAGTGCTGAAGTGGCCTGACCTAGGAGAACTAACTACCTCTTACTTCCCATTTTCTCCCGGACAAATTATGAGAGGACTTATACCCCTGTCAGGTTAAAGGCAATGTTTCTCAGCCTTGGCACTACTGACATTTTGAATTGGATAATCTTCTATGCGGGGGGGGGGGGGGGGCATGCTGTGTGGTGTACTATGTTTAGAGCATCCCTGGTCTCTACCTACTAGATTCCAGCAGCAGGCATTGTCCCCCTCCCCTACCTTGCGAGGATCAAAATTGTCTAAATGTCCCCTGGGGGCAAAACCACACACACCTGCCCTGCCCATGTTAAGAACCACTAGTTTAAGATATCACATCTATATATTCTCTTTGTAAAGTTTCATAGTCTTAGAGGGAGAAGACCTGAACAGCACTACTAACAACTAAGACTGATTCTCTTAACTTATGAGTTAATTTATGCTCTGAGAGGAATACAGCCTGATAAGGATATGACCACGCTGAGAGGGCTCAGCCTTTGAGGCAGGTCTAAGGTGGGAGATGGGAATGGAGGATGCTGCCAACAGGAAATGGTACAAAAAGCAAGAGCTGACCCACCAATCATAGTATAGGACTTGAAGTTGCCTTTCCCCCTATTTATGAGGGAATGGAAGTTAAGTCTCTGTCTTATCCAAGGAATACAGAGTTGACACTGTAAGAAGTAACAAAACCTCAGAAAGACTGAGCCTCACCAAACACCCATGACCAAAGGGTCAAACTCAACCTGGCCAATAAAATGAAGCCAAAAATTCCCCCATTTCTGCCTGAGGAATGTTTCTAAGAGCACTTGACAAGTGCCCTGGTGCTCGCATAGAAAAACTGGAAAAGTTGAGACACATGCCTACATTGTGGAATAATTCAGGGACTCAGGACCACATTGAAAAAGCAACCAACAATTATTATTCTGGGTAATCCAGATGACAGATGAAGGAATAAAGTATGGTTCCTGCCCTCAAGTTGCTGACAACCAAGTGGGGAAAAGAAGAGATTAATTACACATTCACCAATATGCTCACAGTCTAATAGCAGCAGCTAAGGTTTACTGGAAGCTCATAATGTGCCAAGTGGTATGCAAGGTACTTTGTATTCATTATCTCTTTTAATTCTTACAAAAACTCTTCAACATAGGGAGCTACTATACCTATTCTATAGCCGGAAAAAACAAAACAAAACTGACGTTTACAGAGACTAGGTGACTTGCTCAAAGTCCTACAGCTGATCCACAGCGGAGCTGAGATTCAAAGACAGATATCTTTCATTTCAGACTCACTTGACTCGATGGGAAAGACCACAGCACTGCAGGAGCCAGAGTGCTGAGGACTTGTAGACCACTGGAATTCTCAAAGGAAAGCCAAGCACTGTTGACAAAAAGGAAGAAAAAGTACTTCCAAGGCAAAAAGTTATTTAAAAATTACCTCCATATCTCACACAGTAGCCTAACCAACTATTTGAAACACTACTGCCCACAAAGGAAATCAAAGTCTTTCCTTAAAAGGATTCAGGGCTTGGAGTGAGGGGATGCTGCAGGCCGGAATGGATTAAGGTCAGTAACTGCTCCTTTTTCTTCCAAGGATGAGTAAATTGGGTTTAAAACTTTAACTTTCTTTTCACGACCATACCCGTCGCTCCAGGTCAGTGACTCTTCATGCTGCGGACTCCTCTGCGAGTCCGGTGAACACTACGTACCCACTTTCCAGAAAAATGCACATGTGCACGTCCTCTGGCGTACCATTTTAGGAACACTTAGAAAATTTCTATACGTTATGAGGTCAGAAGGATATGAATACCTAATTTAGCCCTAGGTCTGGATTTCACTTTTTCAGGCGTCTTCATCTTAAGGATCCATCTACTCCAAAGCAGGTTTGTACTGGACTGATGAGGAACTGGCCCATGTGGTAAGAGATTCATTCCAGTGATTTTTCATTGCAGTAGCTGAGGTACATCATGAATTACACATACAATTAAATTTTTCTTCTGGACATTGCCTTATTAATTATATTTTGAATGTGACTCCTGTCATGGCCTTAAAAATGACCAAGGAAGGTCCTGCTTTGGCATGATGGCATCTGATGCCTTCGCGACTCACAGCAGTCAGCCGGCGAGGCAAATGGCTCACTCACGTGAGCAGAGGCTCAACGCGTCACTCCAATGACGATACCCCGGATAAACTGCTGCTCCTCCTGGGCAACTCCTAGCTTTTCAGGCAGAGCAAGAACACACAAGCCTGGTTTCCAAAACGCTTAATGGCAATTACACTGGGTGGGTGATTCACTAAGCAGTACAGGATGTGCCCAATTATACACTCTATTTTTTTCCAATCTTATTTCATAAACTTCAATTTCACAAGAACATAGATTCGCCATCCAAACAAAACTATCCAACTTAAACAACTGAAATACCAATCATCCTCAAAATTCTCTTTGGAAGTAGGGGTATATAAGGCATCATTTTAATAAGCATTTGAATACTTTTGGTTGTGTCATTCATTCAAACATTTAAGTACCAACATTCTGGATACTGCAGAAGGTCGCGGGCACAGAGGGAATCATTTGCCTAATGTTAGTAATAAAACGGTATGTGATAAAGACACTAGTTGTATCAAAGAAACCAAACTTTTATCAAGTAAAATCATTAATAGTATTAATTTTGTTCTCCCCTAATCCCACCCCAGATTAAAAACTACAACTTGAAATCTTTTGTAATAAGCTGCCAAGAACAACTGCTATTGAAAAATAAAATTCTTACTATAAACAAATTATTAGTTCATTCCAAGATAAGTAACAACGTGGTATTCTAATCCTTAGACTCAGAAATATGACTTCATAATACAAATGATCCCAGCTCCTCCAGAAAAGCATCATGTCTTTAAACACAAACAATCTCTTCCATCTATAAAGTGCTATGAAGAAATACAGGGGCCCTATCGGCAAAAAACGGTTAGCTTTAATTTTTAGGGGAAACATCTACATCCCACATGAAATAAACTGAGGCCACTTAGCATCACATATTTTCCTCCTAAAGAAACTGTCACCCTCCTATTTAAGGAAAAGGGCAGACAAAAAATTATGTACTGTTAAATGTGTTAAGAAAAAAGGTTTCACACACAAAAAAACAAATCAAATGGCAGCATGAAACCATGTAAGACCTCTAAGAAAGTAATTAGTCAATGATGCTGTGTATTCTAGGCTCCTGAGTACAAGCACGGTCTGTTTTTCTGACCCCAAAAGTATAATGAAAGGATTTAATTAACTTAAAGATTTAAAAGAGGACACTGTTAGAACTGGGCTTAGGAAATGAACCATGATTTCAGGCAAAGAATGTTACTTAACTATTCTGCTCCAAGAATGATCTGTGAAGATTCCCTATGACTCCATGCAAGCTTTGTCCTGTAATTTAACCTGTAGAGAACCCAGACAGGCTTAGGAAATGAGGCCCCAAGAAGGCAGTGACTTGTCTTCGCTTGGCATGTACAGAAGACTCATTTGTAAGGCTTTGCAACCAAGCTTAAGTGAGATTTAGGAGTAAGACACGCCAAATTAAAACTCTTAAGGACCATTAATCACACCCTCATGACTTCAGATACAGCAGTACAACATATGCTTATGTAGGTCTGGTCTTTATTCTTAATCAGAGGTATTAGCTTCCTACTGCAACAGCCTATAGGAGGAACTGTTTCAAAAGTGGGGCAAGCATAGTTCAGCCCATTCATTATTTTAAGTAATTAAATAATGCATATATGGCTATGAAATTTTTTTACTCTTGGAGACAAACAAACAGATGGCCAGTGAGGAAGTGAGATCAACTTTGTAGCTGAGAATATACTATATTCCACTCCCAGTTTCTGAATGTCAAAGCCTGAGAGAGAAATCCAAGAATCTAACTGGTAACCAGAATAGCAAAATTATTTTTATTTCATTTGTTTAGCATACTCCAACTGTTAAGAGGTAGGAATAAGAGGGATGCCTGGGTGGTTCAGTGGCTTGAGTGTCCAACTTGACTCAGGTCATGATCTCATAATTTATGAGTTCATACCCCACATTGGGCTCTCTGCTGTCAGCACAGAGCCTACTTCGTATCCCTGTCCCTCTCTCTCTTCCTCTGCCCCTCCCCTGCTTGTGCTTTCTCTCAAAACTAAACAAACATTAAAAAAAAAAAAAAAAGAAGTAGGAATACAAAATAATGCCTAGCACAGCACCAAGTACTTTGTGGATATTTAATAAATATTACTTGGATGACTAAAAGGGGCAATTTTTCAAACAGTGACTAGTGTATTGAAAATCATAAATGCCCTAAGTTAGAAAGTAAAGGTACCACTTCTGTCATATGCACACAGAATGTCTCCCACCTTGGCTTCACGGGTAACACTAACTCTTTCTTTTCTCCCTATATATAACAGGCTCTACTTTAAATGGTTAATATAGCATCAGGCTTTGGCACTGACATCACATTTATCATGGATTTCAGCTATGATGGAGTAACAGAAAACCAGACAGAATATATGAAACAATTATTTTCAGACATCGGACAACAGGCAGTGTAGTACTTAATTCCTGAGGAGAGTGAAACAAATGAGCAAGCCCTGTGATTGCCTGATTATTGCAGTTTCCAAGCCACAAACAGAGATGGGAAAACTCAGAGAGTGGCAGTCATACTGAGTTGAGGGAGGCAGAGATCAGTATTCAGGGAGGCCAAACTGGCTAGAATTGGCAGGGCAGCACACCTGGAAGGAGGGAGCAGTGCAAAGTTCCCTTAGAATCTGAGGCTGAGTTCTGTGTGAGAGGAGACCACTTAAAGTCAGGGAGAAAAGCACCAAAAACAGTTGGTGTAAGTCCTAGGAATAGTTCATGTTTTTACCAGCAAAAGCAGAAATAATTCATAATACACACTCCATCAGATAGAATCCTCAGAAGAGTTTTGTTTTAGTACTGGAACTAAATCATTCCTAAACCAATGGCTGCTCTGGACTTATCCTAATAAAGCTCAACAGCTGGCTTAAAAAATGATACAACTTACTTCCAGTAACTTAACTGCACGCCAGAACAAAGTCCAGTACTATTTAAGGGAATACAATAAAATCTAGCATCCAATAACAGTATCCAAGTAAAAATTATCAGGCATGCAAAGGAAGAAGAAATTATGACTCATAACTAGGAGAAAAATCAATTAATACAAACAGACCCAGAAATGACAAGAGATGATGGAATTAGTAGACAAGGGCATTAAATAGGTTATTATACTGGTATAGTTTCTTTGGAAAAACAGTTAGATAGTTCCTCAAAATGTTATACATAGAGTAACCATATGACCCAGCAATCCCACTCCTAGGCAAATACCTAAAAGAAATAAAAATACATGTCCACAGAAAAACTTGTACATAAATGTTCACAAGAGCACTATTCCTAATGACCCCCAAAATGAAACAATCTAAATGTCTATCAACTAATGAAGATGTGATATATCCATACAAGTGGAATATTATTCAACCATAAAGTACTGATACATGCTACAACACAGATGAACCTTAAAACCATTATGCTAGGTGAAAAGAAACAGATACAAAAGACCATGTATTATATGATTCCACTTATATGAAATTTGCTGAATAATCACGTTTATAGAGACAGAAAGTAGATTAGTGGTTGTCTAAACTGGAGAGGAGTGATACAGAATGGGAACTAATGGGTAAAGAGTTTCTTTACCAGATGATGAAAATGTTCTAAAATTAGATTGCGATAATTGCACAACTCTGTTAATGTACTAAAAGCATTGATTTATATACTTTAAATGGATAAATTACATGCCAATGTGAATTATTTCTCAATACAGTTGTTAAAAAGTTATTCTAAATATATTTCAGGTAGAAAAAGGAAGCAAAGAAGGGATAGATAAAAAGCAAATCCAGGCGCGCCTGGGTGGCTTAGTCGGTTGAGCGTCCGACTTCGGCTCAGGTCATGATCTCACAGTCTGTGAGTTCGAGCCCCGCATCAGGCTCTGTGCTGACAGCTCAGAGCCTGGAGCCTGCTTCAGATTCTGTGTCTCCCTCTCTCTCTCTGTCCCTCCCTCGCTCATGCTCTGTCTCTCCCTGTCTCAAAAATAAATAAACATTAAAAAATTTTTTTAAATAACATGTTAAAAAAAAAAAGCAAATCCAGTGGCACTTTCAGTGAAGGAAAATGTAATATTTGAAATAAAAAAATATACTGGAAGGGATTAATGGCAGATTAGACATTGCAGAAGATCAGTAAACTTTAAGATACAACAACAAAACTATCCAAAATGAAGCATAGAGAGCAAAAAGGACCAAAAAACAATTTAAAAGAGTATCAGTGACCTGTAGGAAGACAACATTAAGCTATCTAACATATCTGTAATTAATGTCAAGAAGAACAGAAGAGGACAGGAAAAATAACTGAAAAATAATACCTAAATTAAAAAATTTTTTGCTAAAAACTATAATCCCGCAGATCCAAAAGAACTTAAACCCCAAACAGAATAAATATAAAGAAAACACAAAGGCACATCATATGAGAAAATTAGTAATAAAGAAAAAAATTAAAAAGCAGTTAGATAAAAAGACACATTAAAAGAATAAAGAATACAAAAATACTAACCCAAAGGGACACATGCACTCTTATGTTTATAGCAGTATTATCTATAGTAGCATTATCTACAAATTATGGAAACAGGCCAAACATCCACCAATTGATAAAGAAGTTGTGGTGTGTGTATACATACACACACACACACACACGCACACACACACATATACACACAATGAAATATTACTCAGCCATAAAAAAGAATGAAATCTTGCCATTTGCAATGACATGGATGGAGCTAGAGAGTATTACGCAAAGCAAAATATGTCAGTCAAAGACAAATATTACATGATTTTTATCCAAATGTGGAATTTAAGAAACAAATGAGCAAAAGAGGAAAAAAAGAGAAGGGCAAACCAAGAAACAGACTCTTAACTGTAGAGAACAAACTGACAGTTACCAGAAGGTAGGTTGGAAGATGGATTAAATAGGTGATAGGGATATTAAGGAGTGCACTTGTTGTGATGGAGCACCAGGTGATGTATGCAAATGTTGAATCACTATAAATATACACGTGAAACTAATATTGCACTATGTTAATTAACTGGAATTTCCATTAAAACTTTAAAAAAAGGAATAAAGATAGAATGAGAGTAACGTGCTTTTCATAAGCTATTAAAACAGAAGACAATGGACAAACACCCTTAATAAGGGAACAGAAAAACCATCATCCTAGAATTCTATACCTAGTAAAACTGTCTTTCAAAATTGAAGGCAAAATAGAGACTTTCAGACAAACAAAACCTGAGAGAATTCACTGCCGGAAGAGCAGCCCTGTAAGAAATGTCAAAAGAAAGTTCTTCAAGCAGAAAGAAAATGCTATCAGATGGGCATCTGAATTTAAACAAAGAAATGAAAAGCCAGAAATTATCAATATATGGATGAATATAAAGATTTTTTCCATCATTTTTAATCTTTCTAAAAGATAATGACTAAAGCAACCAAGTAATATATCATTTATAACATGTTTATAACATGTAGAAATAGAGTAGAACTAAGAATAGGAAGGGAGAAATGGCAGCATATTATTTCAAGGATCATGTATTCTATGTAAAGTGTTATTTAAAGACTGACTATAATTGGTTAAAGATGTACAAACACTAGAGCAGCTATTATAAAATAACAAAGGGATGTGGCTTGTATGCTAAGTAAATGGTATTCAATGAAACAATAATAACTACTTAATAGAAGGCAGGAGAAGAACACGAAAACATATAGGACAAATAGAAAACTAATAGTAAGATAGTAGATTTAAACCTAAACAAATCACAATTACATTATATGAAATGGTCTTTTTAAAAACCCTCCTAATAAAAGGCAGAGAGTGGATCAAACAATGGCAACGACAACAAAAACAAGACCCAAATAACTATATGCTGCCTACAGACACATATACAAAGATTAGTTATATCTAAACACAGAGATAGGCTACAAGTATAAGGAGGGTAAAAGAGGTACCATACAAATAATAATCAAAAGAAAGTTAAAGTAGCTTACTAATCAAAAGTAGCTGGAGTGGCAGTGATACTATATTACCTTTATTACATAGATTTTTAACAAAGAATACTGCCAGGATGAAGAGGGACATTCTAAAACAAATGAGCCAATGTATCAAGAGGATAACCTTAAATGTTTATCTGCCAGTAATAGAATTTCAAAATACACGAAGCAAAAACAGAACTAAAAAAATACACAAATCCACAATTACAGCCATAATTTCAAAATTCATTTCACAGTAATTAATATAACAAGCACTCACCAAATGAAGTTGACCCCCTTGATCTAACTGGCATTGATGGAACCCAAAACCCAAAACAGTATATTAATATTCTCTTCAAATACACATAAAACATTCACCAACACAGACCAAATTCTAGGCCAGAAATAAGTCTCCATAAATTTTTAAAAGACTGAAATTAAACAACGTAAATTCTCTGACAACAACAGGTTTAAGTTAGAAAATAACAATAGAAGAGCACCTGGCTTGTCAATCTGTAGAGCCTGTGCACACTTGGGATCATGAGATCTTGGGATCATGAGATCTTGGGATCATGAGTTCAAGCCCCACATTGGGGGAGGGAGGGAGGGAGGGAGGAAGGGAGGAAGGGAGGAAGGAGAAGGAAGGAAGGAAAGAAGGAAGGAAGGGAAAGAAATGAAAAAAAAAGAAAAGAAAGAAAAGGAAAGAAAGAAAGAAAGGAAGGAAGGAAGGAAGGAAGAAAGAAAGAAAGAAAGAGAGAAAGAAAGAAAGAAGGAAAGAAAGAAAATATAATAATAGATACCTGGAAAATCCTCTAAGTACTTGGAAATTAAATAATTCATTTCTAAATAAACTATAGGTCAAAAAATAAATCACCAAGTATTTTGAACTGAAAGTAAAAACAAACACACATTGTTGTATGTAGCTAAATCAGTTGCTTGAAGGAAATTTATCTTTTAATATTTCTATTAGGAAAGGAGAGGTCTCAAATAAATGATCTAAGCTTCCATCCTAAGTTACCAGAAAAAGAGCAAATTAAACCCAACAACAAGCAGAAGGAAGAGAAATAATAAAGACCAGAAATTAATGAAACTAAAAACATAAAAATAGAGAAAAATCAATGATACCAAATGTTGATTCTTTGAAAAAATCAATAATCATATGGCTGTAGCCAGAATAAGGAAAAAGAGAGAAGACAAATTATCAACATCGAGAATGAAAGCAAAATTCCAATAGGTCATACATATACTAAAAGGATAAGAGAATAACATAAACACCTCTATGTTCATAAATTTGACAACTTAAATGGACAAATTTCTAGGAAGACACAAATTATCAAAACTCAGGGAAAAATTTTAAAACCAATAACCCCCCTATCTAATAAAATAAATTGAATCAGTAATTAAGAAGCTCACAAAGAAAACTCCAGGCTCTTAAGGATTAACTGTTGAATTCTACCAAACATTGAAGGGAAAGATAATACAAATTCTACCAGGAAACAGAAGAAAGAACAATTTCCAACTCATTCTGAGACTACCATTATTCTGATTACCAAAACCAAACAAAAATATTAAAAGAAATTCATAGATCGATACCCCTCATGAAGGCAGACACAAAAATCCTTAACAAAATTTTAGCAACTTGAATCTAGCAACACAAAAGGTAACGTATTATGACAAAGTCAGATAGACTCCAGTAATGCCAGGTTGGTTTAACGGTGAAAATCAATCAATGCACTTCTTCGTATTAAAAGACTAAATAAAACAAGACACAACACAACAAAACTCTTATAACTTAACAGTATGAACACAAATATTCCTATTTTTTACAAAGGTAGATTTCAACACTTGACCAAAAGATATACAAATCAGAAATAAGCACATAAAAAGATGCTTAACTTTACTAATGAAGCAAATGTAAATTAAAAGTATAAGATATCTAACGTTACACACTCAATACATTCTACGGTGGATAAAGTAAAATGACTGATATACCATTCAAATGGTGGAGAGGATGGAAACAACTAGAACTCTCCTTTACCACTGATTTGGTGGTCTGGCTGTTTCTTATAAAATTAACATACACTGTACATATAACCCAGCAATCCTATTCCTAGGGATTTATCCCAAAGAAATGGAAAAACATATCCTCAAAGACTTGAATGTGAATATTCCTAGCAACTTTATTCATAATATTAAAAAAAAAAAAGAACTGAAAATAACCCAAAAGTCCATCTACTGGTAAAAGGATAAAATACTGTGCTCTATTTATACATGGAATATTCGCAAAATGGAATACTTTATAGCAATTAAAAGGAATGAACTGATAAAAGACAGGAATGAATCTCATATGTACTGTGCTAAGTGAAAGGAGCTAACACAAAAAACTATGTACAGTATGACACCATTTATATAAAATTCTAGAAAAGGCAAAAGCAGCTCAGATGTTGCCAAGGGCCAGACCCAGAGGAGGAGAATGGATGAAAATGTACAAGGGGATTTTTTGTGGTGATGAAAATGTCTGAGATGTTTTATAACATGACTGTGATGTTACACAACTGTATACCTACCTTTATCAAAACTCAAATTCTGCACATAAAATGGCAAATTTTATTGTACTCAAATTATACTATTCAATAGATTCATTTTTCCCCTCAGGTGAATTTCAAAATAAATGACCATAGTTTTTGTTCACTTTTAAAGATTTTAAGTAATCTCTACACCCAACATGGGGCCCAAACTCACAACCCTGGGATCAAGAGTCCCATGGTCCACTGACTGAGCCAGCCAGATGCCCCATAGTTGTTTGTTTGTTTGTTTTTAAGAGACAATTTTAAGAGACGATTATCCAAATGCTTCTAACAACAGGACTGTAGGAAAAAGGTGTTCATCCTTCTTGGATCACAAATGGGGGGAGGGGTTGTTGAGGGAGGAGAAGGAACAAAAATCCTAAAAAAAAATGTAAAAAGCATAAGCACAAGGAACGTGGGGATTGCTGCACCTATAGGCTTCAGATTTTGCCAACCCCTACCCCTATCACATATCTACTTGTAAATGCCACAGAATGGAAATGTGTTCTCTCTCTCTCCCTCTCCCTCTCTCTCTCACACACACACACACACACCAGTCCTTTACTCTTTTTCCTCTTTGACTCAGACACAAAGGAGAGAGGCTCAGCCTATTGAGCTGAGAGGTCAAGTCTCATGACTCATTTGTATACACTTACGAACACTGAATCCTCTGCTCAATTCTATTGCATTTCTTGTAGCCAAATTTCCCTGTAGCTAGTTTACACTGAGTTTCTTAGTCAGGAGTCATAGCAATTTACCTTACCTTAGCAATTTACAGAACACTTAGATGCATTCCTTTTATTTAAAAATTATAAAAACAGGGGCAGCTGGATTGGCTCAGTCAGTTAAGTGTCCGACTTTGGTTCAGGCCATGATCTCACAGTTCATGGGTTTGAGCCCCACATTAGGCTCTGTGCTGACAGCTCGGAGCCTGGAGCCTGCTTCAGATTCTCTGTCTCCCTCTCTCTCTGCCCCTCCCCCACTGTCTGTCTCTCAAACATAAACATTTTTAAAAATTATATTAAAATAAAATAATAAAAACAATAACCTGTAATATTAACAAATATTAAAATAAAGGAAAAAAATAACAGGTGCTCTCCCACAAAGAAATAGTTAAATAAATTATAATCCATCCAATCCTTCTCCTCTTAAAGTGATAAACTATAAAGCCTAAACATAGATAAAAACAAAACACAGAAAACAAAGAACAGAGAATCTCTTAATACACCTAAATGAATAGCTCATGTGCAAATGACCAAATCTGCAAGAAACACATAAATTCAGAAGGATTATAACAGATCTTCTCCAACTTGTTTCTTTTCAAACAAGTGTGTGTGTGTGTGTGTGTGTGTGTGGATGTGTGTGTGTGTGTGTGTATCTTAATCAAATATGCATATCTCCTGAGTTTAATGAAAGGACTCTAGTCTAGGGAAAAAGCAGTCAGTTCAAATTAAATCCTCTAGGCACATTATCTGCACATATATATGTGCTGTCGGGTGCTAAGGTACAACAGAAGGACCACTAATGATGTGCACCACTAAAGGGGTGTGACATGAAGAAACAGGTAAGAGTAACACCGCTTTCCAATGTAAGATATCACTTTGTTGTCCCATGTGGCTGACCCAGAAACACAAATACATTCGAACACACAGTATTTTGGCTAATGTTAAAACTAAAGAGATCAAGACCCAGAGCTTTATCATAGCCACTCAGTTACTAAGTAGCTAAACCTGGACTAGACCCTAGGACCCTGGGCACCTGAGTATTAACGCCCAGGGCCTCTCTCTGAATGCTGGACATTACCCCGAGTCAGCACAACCATTCCCACTCATTGCCTTCTTTTAGGGTAATGATGGGGCTCTATCTCATCTCTAAGCACTCACAGGAACAAAAGCTTTCGGAAGAGACGTGACAATTCACCATTCATTTTGGGGGAAAGGCTAAAAATAGTAAGGCTTAGAGATAATCCATTTACTCAGCTTACCAGTTATAAACCACTGCTTTACTGAATGTGAATTACAATAGGCTGATCTTAAAGACATTTCAAAACTAACCTCCAATAACCTCTTCTGCATCATGTCCTCTGGTAACTGTCCATCTGGATTAAGGCAAAAATCTCGAGGTCCAGCTAACACCTCTGCAGCTGGTGGAAGCACTCTGGCTATCTTAGTGTTAATAGAAGGATACCTGTTCTATACAGCTCTGTACACATGAACTGCTTAAGCAGCTATCTTGAGCTTGAAACAAATCTGTCCAGGGAAATTAGAGACAGTGTTCTGATCGAGGTGGGGGAGGGGTAAAGAAAAAAAAAAGTTAAGCTTTTACTTTTTTTCTCTGTGATAACGGCATATTTCTCTTCAAACTTTGAAGAGAAATGCTAAATGTTATAAAAGTACCAAGGCCAAAAAGAGCTTTTCAATGGTTTTCCACTCATAAACACAATGGAGTTGTTTTCAAATAAACCTAAAGACAACTCAGAGGGATCCTAAACGGTACACTGTGTTCAGAAACCATAGAGTTGGCTAGCAGGTAGGATATCTGGTTTCCTGATTTCTGTCAGGGCATTTTTGTTTCTGGATTCTGTTTTTGACAGAGAAATTATAGCAGCATCAGAAAAGGATTGGGTTTGGGTTTTTTTTAACTCAACGAGTTCCGAAAAGTTCTCTGATCATCCTTCTACTTTATATTTGGACTACGTCTCTAATCTAGTCCATGGTCCATATCCCTCTGAGAGAAAAAAGAGAATTCCCAGTTAGCATAAGCCTCTTTGGCAGAACTACTTGTAATAAGTCTGTGATAGCCAATTCTAAACCATTTTTAAGTAGGAGTGTTAATTTATCCACCCATCAGTTTTTCAAGGGGTTGAACTAGAGATTTCACCCAACCCATTCTGAACCCATTCTGAAAATGATTCGCAGTATTAAACGGACCCTTACATTTAAATCTGAGAAACTCGAGGTGATCTTTAGACTAACTGGGAGTATGCATATGAAGTCCTACATTACGCTTCATGAATCAAATGACAGAACTAGACTGGAATGTCTACATATCTTTCAACTCTGACATGCTATAATCCCAAGGTCCTTGGAAAACGGCAGCAAATAAGACAGAAATGAAGGTCAGATCTGCCATGATGGTCAGGATGCTGCTGTGCTTAACTGAGAAACTGCTGATGACCAAGATTAGTCCTTCAGGGTAATCCACTGTTAAAGAACACACATTTCAGTGTCTGGCACATTGTTGGTATCAATAAACATTTACTGAGAGAATGTAAATTTCTTCCTTAGCATCTGAGGTAAGGCATCCAAGGAATTTAATCTGTGAACCCCTCCAAAAGTATGCTTATGTCTTACTAAGTGTCAGAATTTTCAGAAAAATAATATGGGGACTCCCTTGGGCTTTGGAAACTGAGCAGAATTTGTCCTCAATCATCTGGGTATCTGAATAGAGCAAGATCAACAGGTTTAGAAACAAATACATCTTATAATCCCATTTTCAAGACATGTAGCCTTATCAGAACCAGAAAACAGTATTAGTGAGGCAAGTTTCTGAAGAGAGAATAGGAAACACTAGCCTTCTATAGTTTTTCAATTTGTGATAAAAAAAAAAATCTTTCATATTCTAAGTGTGCCCTTTTGGGTATGCAAGACAAAAAACACAAGTTAATAAAAGTCTAGTTATAAATTCTATGAGCCTAAGAAACAATGACAACACCTTGCTCCTAAATATTCTAATATCCCAGGGGTGTGCTTGTTTTTTAAACATAACAAAAACCATGGACACTTGCCGGTTGAATTTGCAATGCCTCCTTCAATGTACTACTGTTGAGCTATCTTTAGGAGACCCTTGTCCCTACCCACTCTTGTCACACAGGCAACAAAAATGAAAACTGCACACAACCATGGCCAAGGAGCCAACTTTTAAGAGTTATGCAAATCAGCACACACTAAAGGGGGTCAAAATAAAAATTTTAACCATTTAAAATGTGCACACTGATCACTAAGCACTTGATATAAAGTAGGACAGGCTGGTAAATGACTAGAAAAAATTTTTTGGCTCCCTGGCTTTCTGAACCTGCCTGTTCACAAGGCTGCTTCCTGGGAAGAAGAAAGTTTTTAATGGAGTTTCCTTAACCACAACGTGGCAGAATTATGCAGACACATCAAATTCAAGAACTTTTTTTTTTCCTTTTCTCCTTTTGATTTTTGTTCTACCAGTGGCATTGCCACCGTGTGTCAAGAACCCAAAGAGTTTAGGACGAGGGGGAGGGATGTCACAATTGCAGAGGCCTGATTACTATGCAGAAAACACCGTCCTACCAGACAGACGTGCCAATGAACCGCCCTTAGGAAGAGGAGCCAGGGTACAGTCTGTGGTGGTGAACAAAAGGGGTGATGTACTGTGGAATTAGTTTCAAAAAGAATTCCTCATCTCCAGAGTTTCTGGATTTCTGGGCAAGAGCAGCAATTAGTCATTAAATGAGAACATTATTGACAACCAAGGAAGATGCTCTGATCAGCCTCCTGTCAAACTACACAGAATTCCAGTCTTCAAACCCTCAATGTCAAATTAGTTGTTTTCTGACCCTGTCCCACCTTTTTTTTTTTTTTTTCCTTTTGAAAGAGGGAGGGGGAGGGGCATCGAAGGAGGAAGAGAATCTCAAGCAGGCTCCACACTGTCAGCACATACCCTCATGCAGGTCTTGAACCCAAGAACCGTGAGATCATGACCTGAACCAAAATCAAGAGCTAAACGCTTAACAGACTGATCCACCCCAGCGCCCCCCACTTCTTTTAATGTATAATTGTTCTGTTTCAGACCAAAGTTGTTTGGGGGCACAAACTCATTTTACTTGTAATTCTTACATTTACAAAATCCAAAAATTTTATCAATGACAATTTGCAAAGCAATTAATTATCAGGTAACACATGCTCACATTACAAGATAGATTTTGTTTTCTGTGTGTGTGTTGTTTTTTTTTTTTTTGAGTGATGTGAAAACACCACATTTTACAAAATAAATGCATCTTGTGACTTCTCCCTTTAATCAAATTTTCTTCTAATTTGCTGTCTTATTACTTCAACTTCATGCTACATTTCCATGTTTATATCCTCCCCCACCCCCCCCCCCACCCCAGCCTGGTCCCTCATTTTATCTAAGCAGGTTATCAAAACAGGAACCATCCCATTTAGCACTCCCTGTGCAGAAACAAAACGAAAGCAAACAAACCTTCTCTTTCCAGGGTAATTCCAATTATTCCCAAACCATTTGTGAAATTAAAATAATTTGATCTAAAATCCTTATTTTTTTTTTTTTTTTTTTTACTAAAGTGTCATCTTGGACAAGCTCTTAACTGATCTAAGCTTCTGTTTCCTTTTCTGAGAAATGAGTAACTTTCGAGGTATGGATTAGACATATGTATCTGAAACAGAGTATGTGTGCAAAAAATCAATAATAAACAGAAGGACCCCCATAATAGAGAATATGACTATGAACTTCACTTATCTCAATTTAAAAATATATTTTGCCCTAAGGAATATCTTACACTTAAAAATGAAAATTAGTAGAGCTAAGAGGCCATGTCCACATGGGACAACGTAAAGAAAATCTGCAAAAAGAGAAGCATATGGCTTTAAATAAATACCCTTTTCTCTCTCCTCACTGAGCCATCATGATCCACAGGTGAGCGAGGCACAACAAAATGGGAGAAGTATCAAAATCACTTCCCATTCATGACCTTTAGGTGTGGTACATGAGGGCATCTCCACAGGGATGAACTGGAGTTAAGACAACACTCCAGATATTTAAAAAGAACACACTGAAAAGCAAAAACAAAACAAAACAAAAACCAGAAATAAAACAAAAAAAACCAACCCTCAAAAACTTAAGGGGGTCTGAAACATGCGGGCTGGCTGTTTACTTTGGCAGAATTCACAGGCAGTTCAGTTCTAGCACAGACCCTACAACTATAACATTTTTTGGGGTTCAAACACAATAATGAACAATGAATGTGAACTAAATATTCCTTGTCCACAAATAGGTCAATGTCAAACATAGTATTATGTACTAATAAATCATAAGAAACCTCCACACTTCAATACGGTTTTAGAACAGGACTATTCACTCATTTTAGGCAAAAGCAGGTCTCTGTTGAGTGTTACCCAAATCCAGAAAGAACACAAAATATGTTGGGAAGTTCTTCCACACAGTCACACAAAAGTATAATGACCTACAAAAACTTGACCTGCCACTGAAGAGGTAAAAGGAATCCAAAGTTTTTACCTCATTTATCCAGCAAGAAATATAATGCTTTCAGTTTCTTTTTATTACTTACTATATCCACCATAATTCTAGACTTTCGTGAGCAAATCTTTCCTGAAATATCTATGTAATAAATCTTGATTGCTTAAAATATGTTTTTCTCTCTAGTACCTTCTGACCTCCTCAGTAAACTAATTCTGCATGATGTTGTCATGTCTTCTGACAACTGCTCAGAATTGGACATTGCCATTTTAGTCAAAGAAGTCTGAGGGTTCGATGCTGTTTGCATTTGATCGTTCTCAACATCATGTTCTTTCAGACTTGCATAAGCCACCGTTCTTGGTCAAATTCATAATCGAACATTCTTCTAGGAGTTCTCAGACCTGTAGATATTTCCATGATTGTTATAAAAATATTTCTTTTTAAATAAAAAATGTTGTCTAAATATAACATATACAGAAATTTTTATTTCAAAACTAAAATGAAATTCTGAGCTTCAATAAAGTTCACATATTCAGGGGCCCTTCTACTGCCCTGAAGGAAAGTTGTGACAGATGGTTTGGGGAAAGCTGTACAGGCTGAGCTCAAAGAAAATGCTCCATCCCAAACTCCTCCAATGGTCACCCCTCTCTCCCCCATTAAGCAGAATTCCTTTCCTGCATTCTCTTTACACCAAAAGTAATGTTTGGTAAATTAGGTTGTACATAACACCTGGATGTAAGAATGACTAGTTTGATGTTCAATAATACACTTTCCTTCCTAGGCCAAAAGGCATGTGAATGTTCTAGATACTTAATGTTAAGATCACTGGTGTGGTAAGAATCATGATAAATTGGGCAAAATGAAAAGAGAAGATTTTCTTTATCATACCTGAGAAAGGGAATAGTTTTCATGGCTGATGCTTTGCTTAGTCTGCTCATTTCATTATTAGTCTTTCACTACAAACTTGTAGAAGGTATTTAAATAGTTGCATGGATAATAATTCTTATGATCTTAAAAAGAGACATGCCAGATTCTGCCAGCCTCCTTAATTTGTTTATTTGTAAGAATGGGGTCTATCTTTGTCACAGGACACTAACTGAGCACCAAACAAGTTAGTAAGCACAATCTCTTCTGAAATCGTCTAATCTCCTACAGAGAGTGACTTGCCATTCTAACAATAAAACAACTTTTACTGAAATCATCCTGATTCATCTTAAATATGGTACCCATAAATGAAGAAAACAAGTAACTACAGATTTCAAAACACAAAGAGAAAAAAAATGTCCAGCACTGGAAGGAATGTCAGTTCGCCATATTCTACCGGTAGTAATTTTCAAACCAAAGATTTCATTTATCTCAGAAAACAAATACATTCAGGTTTTGGCAGATAAATATTCTTCCCCCTCTGTTATCCCTTCAAAATCACTGCCTAGTCACAATGAGAAAAACACTAGAACACTTTAGTGTAAGGAAAAAAAAAAGCATCTACCACTCTACCCACTCTTAACAGTTCCATTGAGAACTATACTTAACTCTCATCTCTAAGAGTCAAAAATGGGCTACTATACTGATAAGACACATACACACTCTCACCTATATATCTTATGTTAACCAATTTTTACAAAAAATGATTCATATCTCAAAGGTTTGTTTTTCTTTAAGTCTATTAGTGATGGCACCACACCCACGTGTAATCCTTCCAGATGAGTATGAGGTAGAAAAGAGACAACAAACAAGGATAGGCAGAGTGAATGATGTTTGGTAATTCTCTAAACCCATCTTTTTTTTTTTAATATTTTATTTTTTTAAGTAATCTCAATACCCAATGTGGAGTTTGTATTTACAATACCGAGATTAAGACTCCCATGTTTCACCAACTGAGCCAGCCATGCACCCCTCTGTACCCATCTTATACCAAATCCTCTGAGGCCCTACAAAACCACTTCAGCAGAGTCCCAAACTTAATATAAAAATAAGATTTTAGTGGTACCTCCACTATTCTGAAAGATTTTCTTAGGTTAAGTGGGATTGGAAAATAGTCAAGTTGTAAGTCTATGTGGCTAGAGGTGGGGTATGGTAGAGATTAATAAGTATTTTTTTAAAGTAATAATGCTCTGTGTTGGCAATGATATGAGAAATGGGTAAATGGGTACTTTCATACATTACTGGTAGAATTTTAACAGGACAGAGCTATTAGAGAAAAAAAACCTCAAAGCTTTAAAATTCTGCGTACTCTGAGGTATCAATTCCACTTCTAGAAATAAAAGCAGATGTGCATTAAGGCTTACCTATAAGGTTCTTATCAGTGTATTTTGTAACAGCAAAAAAACTGGAGGGAAAAGAGCTTTAATCCATCTAGAAATAACCAGCTAAATAAATATTTATTGTATACAATGAAAAACAATGTCATACAAATGAAATATTATGCCATCATTAAAATGAAGTCATTGGGCATTTATCCCAGAGAAAAACTTACATTCAAATTTTTTTAATGTTTGTTTATTTTTAAGAGAGAGAGAGTGCACAAGAGCGAGTGTGTGTCCGGGGGAGAGGGAGGGAGACACAGAATCTGAAGCAGGTTCCAGGGTCTGAGCTGTCAGCAAGAGCCCAACGTGGGGCTCGAACTCATGAACCGAGCCAAAGCTGGACACTTAACCGACTGAGCCAACCAGGCATCCTGAGAAAAACTTATGTTTATACAAAAACACGTATATGAATGTTCATAGAAGTTTTATTCAAAATAATCAAAAGCTGGAAAGACCCAAATATGCAATAAATTGTTAAGTGGATAAATGTGATATATACATACAGTGGAATACTAGACAGTAATGAACAAACTATTGATACATGTAATTTTCTGGATAAATATCCAGAGAACTAGGCTGAATGGAAAAAGCTGATACCAAAGGTCATACAAGCTATATTACTGCACTTATATAACATTTTGAAATTACTATATTATAAAAAGGGAGAACAGATTAGTCGTTGCCAGGGGCCAGCATGGAAGTGAGAGAATGGAGATAGGTACGGCTACAGACTTCTTGGGGTGAGGGAAATGTTCTGTATTTTGACTGTATCAATGCCAGTAAATAGGTTGGGTGTACTATAGTTTTACAAAATATTATCACTGGGAGAACCTGGGACCTCTCTCTATTATTTAACTGTATGTAAATTTACAATTATCTCAAACTAAGACTTTTAAATTTTATTTTTATTTTTTAATGTGTTTTTAATGCTTATTTTTGAGAAAGAGAGACAGAGCGTGAGTAAGAGAGGGGCAGAGAGAGAGGGAGACGCAGAACCTGAAGCAAGGTTGAAGCTCTGAGCTGTCAGCACAGAGCCCGACACAGGGCCAGAACTCACGAGTGGCGAGATCATGACCTGAGCCAAAGTCAGACGTTTAACTGACGAAGCCATCCAGGAACCCCAGATATTAAATTCTAAAAATGAAATCTTTTTTTTATGTTTTTATTTATTTTTGAGAGCAGGAGAGACAAAGCATGAGTGGGGGAGGGTCAGAGAGAGAGAGGGAGACACAGAATCTGAAGCAGGCTCCAGGCTCCGAGCTGTCAGCACAGAGCCCGACGCAGGGCTCGAACTCACAGACTGTGAGATCATGACCTGAGTCAAAGTCGGACACCCAATCGACTGAGCCACTCAGGCGCCCCTAAAAATGAAATCATTAACAATTATTTAGTGACATGGAAAAGTATCTATAATCCCTCCCCCCTTATGAAAATCAGTCAAGATATCAAACTACCAAGTTCCTATGGCTTAAGGGAGAAACCAGATGTTAAAGCTATAGGCATGATACATAACCCCAGTCAACCAAACCAAGAAATAAGCACAAAACAATGTTAACAGTAAACTGAAGAATTATAGGTGACTTTTATTTTCTTCATTTTTGGATTCTGCAGTTTTCAATTTTTTTTTCAACGAACACAGATACTCTAATAGTAAAAGAAAATAAATTTTAAAGGCTTTTATCTATGGATCACCAACTTGTGTTAACTGGTCTCCTCAGGTAACACAACTAAGTTTTGTCAGTACTCTTAAAATGAATGGCTTAAAGGAAAAAAACAAATGTGACTATGTGTGGTGATGGATGTTAACTAAACTTATTGCAGTAATCATTTTGCAATCTACACATATTGTCATTATGTCGTACACCTAAAACTTATACAATGTTATATGTCAATTATATCTTAATAAAAAACAAAGTAAATAAGTGAATGGTTTACCCATCAGAAGTCTTGAAAACACAGGACTACATAGGGGCAACTTGTGCCTACCAGCAACTCAATCTTGCCCAAACAGAAGGCTGATTCAGATTCACATGGGTCTTCCAGGAAAGAACTGGCCACCCAATGTTTTCTTGTTGGAATGTGGCTACATTCTATTCTATAGAATACCTTTAACATCTGTATTCTATTCTGAAAGGAAAAGTGAAATGGGACAATTCACATGGACAGTCCAGAATAAATGGGATGCAAAGACGCTGGAACCTTTCTGAAGAAATGAGATAGTCCTTAACAGAAACAACTGTACATAACGGATGTAGAGTAGGCTTGCTTCTCAAGATATTTATTTTAAAGTATTTCTAAGTCTGTGAGTCAGATTTTAATGTATTAAGTGTTTTTTATTTTTTGCTTTTTTTTTTTTTTTTTAAGGAAAATGAGAAGGATTTTAGAAAAGTAAATCCACTGAACTACAATAAAAAGCTGGGACATCAAACTTGGGAAGGTCTTGTGGGCAGAGGAAAAGACTAAAAGCATCTCTGAGAAAGTACAACATTCCCACTGAATTCCAGAGGATGGCACATATTGGGTGAAAGGTCATTATGAGAAGTCTATAATCTTAAAACTATTTATGGTGCTTCACTATTGACTACTGAATGCCATTCAAATAAGAGATAATTGTGTTCAAAATGTAAATCCACAAACTATGGCTGCAATATGAAGACATACAAACATATACACACTATGCTAGGCATAGCTGAGAGCGTACAGTACAGAAATTAATATATTTTTCGTCCTAGAATAAGCAAGAAAGTTAGTACACCCAGAAGGATTATATTTTTCTCTTTTATATAAAATTACGCTCTCTTAAGAGAAAATCCTCATTTTAAAAAGGTTATGTTTTTAAAGAACACTCCTGAATCTATTTCAGTTCAGAAGTGTCATTTACTTATTACCTAGAATAACAGGGGAAAAGGAAGAAGGAAGACAGGGAATAAAGCAACTTGCTCTCATGGTTATTCTAATGCAGCGATGAGCAAACAGCACTCATCCAAGTTTCTAATGAACTCAGTTTGCACCTCAAGTTTCTTACATAATAATTGTTGGTAATCTTTTTATTAATCACATCTAAAAAGAAAAGAGACACAACATGCACAGATGAGAATTTGAGAAATTCCTTCCTGGTCATCAGAAGCCCAAAGTGAAGGAAGTGTAGGGTCACGTGTGGAGAGAGAGGGCCCCTGACCTAAGTGGGAAGTCTCCAACCACTACCAGGTTGCAGTAACAGGAAAAGAGACTATCGACCATCTGCATCTTGCTATATAATTCTGGTTGGCATTCCTGGAAGCCATTTGTCTGCCAAACCAATTCCATGAATGGGAGCCTTCCCAGAACATATTAAGAATTCTTTCCCTAAATTTCTGTTTCCATGATGGTGAATTTCCAGTAAGTCAATCACCATAATGTGTGACACTTCTCCCTCCCTGCTCCCACCAACAAACCTGGATAGCCCCAAAACCTTTCAGAATTATGCTTCTGACTCATGTTGTACTTAACTTGTCAAGAGAAAGCTCCTGATTCCTGCCCTGTTTCCCAGCAGGCTCCAGCACAGAGAGCTGGTTCAGAGCAATGGGTCAGTGTGTCCCAGTGGCTCTTTTGTGCACATCCTGCTTGTGGTTGCCTCAGTTCAGTTTATCACTCAGCAAGTGCTTGGTAATCCCCTGTCATCCCCACCCTACGAATGTCCGTATCAGCAGAGTCGGGTAGCAACAAGTCAGCAGAATTCAGCCAACCAATCCGTTCCTCCTCTGGAACTGAAGTGACTCAAGTAAAGATGAAGAAAGTACTGAAGAACACAATTCTGGGGCAGAAAGACTGCTTCAAACTTGAGAGAAGCACAGGAGTTTTTCTCTCCCTAAATTGGGGGAGACAGAAGAAGGGAGGGTCAAGAGGAAGGCGGCAAAGATTACAGTAGATATACAATAGGATTTGTATGTGTAATACATACACATATACAATATGGTATATTATGAACTACATGGGAACCGGATCCTTAAAGGAAAATATATGCCCCACCAAATAATTGGGAACCTCAAAACTCCCTGAGGGAAATTATGTTTGTTATTAAAATTTTTTCTTGCTTGATTAGAATGTTCAAAAATTCCAGCTTAGAATTTATGGGCTTAAGAAGAGGTTATTTGACAAATATGGCTGACTATAAGTAGTTTCAGCAAAGGAAGAAGAATCACTAATTTAAAAAAACCAAAGCATAAATTCTAATTTTAGGACCTCTTTAGTACTCTAGTAGGTGGCATGTGACAGACTCTGTGATACATCTGAAGAGTCAGGCAGACCTAAGTGCTTATTAAAAATTAGAGGAAACATGAGGTTTGTTCCTGAAATAGCTCCATGGCTATCGCACATGCTGCGGCTGGACTCAGCCACATAAAGGTCTACAGTATGAGGCACCAAAGCCTATTAATACTACAGAACATCCGTGTAAAAAAAATTCTTAAGACATATTAAACATGGAGTATCTAACCAAGAGAATGCTGGGCTCAGGGGACTGATAACCATGCATAATGGTATCAAAGTACCCCCTTGCCCTGCACCGCTAGCTTAAATTTAGCCCGCAGAGTCCCTAATTTCACAAAGTCATTATCCAGAATGGGTATGAATACCACAAGGCAGCTTAGAGATGTCCTGATCCAATTAAAGACAGCACAATGATTTTGTTTAATAAGAAAGCAATTTTTCTTAAATGAGCATCCTCACAGCTAAAAAAAAAATGCCTTCCGCATTCAGAATCACAACCAATTTTTTAAGGCCTAAGCCCCATTACCTGTTATCAGCCTGATGGGCTTCTGGATTAATGGGGACAAAGAAGTTGAAAGAGTATCTCTAGGGTGACAGTTTCTAATGGCTCATCCAAAGAGTCTCAGGTCTGCCTCTCTTTCTCCTGTAGCCACAGTAAGAACTTAAACAACCTCTGAGCTGTGTGTCTCTCAACAGCCCAACAGCATCACCCTTATTCCAGTACTCCCTCCTCTGGGGCAAGTGAAGGCACAACGGCATGCCCAGTTGTGTTCTCACTTAGCTGCTGCCACATCCAGAGTCAAAGTTTCTCTCCAGTCCTTTGGGATTCTCTCCACTTATTGTGGTTCAGGATATCGTCCACACCTCAGATTCTAAAATTTAGATTCTAAAAAGTTAGAAAGAACTATTTTACCTAGTCCAAGCATTTCAGTTCCCAGTGTGTTCTGCTGGTAACTGTTTTCTGCATTAAAAAGAAAAAAAAGAGCATCCTTTGGACCGAAAGCTGTTTGGGATATGCTGGGTTCAACTATGTAAAACAGGTTTTTTTGTTTTTGTTTTTTTTTAACTGCAGGACTTCTCAAGAACTTCAGCCTGCAGATATGTATCTTGAAACACCGAAAGAGCAATAGCATATTAAGTATTTTCCAAACTCACTGAACCACAGACCTCTTTTTAAATAAAATGTGGAAACAGTCTAAGGGTTCTAGATTCCCCTCCCAAACTTCCTATAATTTTGCCTATGAACAGGTGCACGTTTACCTCTCTCTTTCCTCGAAATGTCCCTTCTCAGTGCTCCTATCTCTGATGCCCATTTCCTGTCTAAACTTTCCCAACCCTTCGCAAACATTTTCCTTCCCTGCTTAACAGAAGATAGTTGAGATGTTCACCCTTTATCAACCTGTAACTTTTTAAGTAATCTGGACATTTTCCCCCTAGATCTCTGAGTCCCCATTACTACTTTTATTTGAGCCATTTTTCTAATTACAGTATTTATCTTTTTTATTTTTATTTTTTAGAGAGAGAGTTTGTACGAGCAGCAGAGGCAGAGAGAAAGAACCTTAAGCAGGCTCCACACCCAGCACAGAGTCCAACTTGGGGCTTGGGCTTATGACCCTGAGATCATGACCTGAGCCAAAATCAAGAGTCGGATGCTTAACTGGAGCCACCAGGAGCTCCTTAGAGTATTAACTGGGAGTCCATGGATGGGATTTGGAGGGTCCTCAAGCCTCTGAAATCATATGCAAATCACATGGAAAATGTCTCATGTAACCACATTTTTCTGGAGATAGGCAGTACAACTTTTTCAAAGGGGCCAATTACTTCTCAAAATAGCAACAGCAAACATGGTATTATAAAAATGCTTTTAATGCTAAGGGATAATTGAATGGAGAGGAGAAATATAAAAAAAATCATGCTTTTGATCTTTATGGTAAAATAATACATACTAACAGATTATAAGTTTGGGGGGTATTCTTCAAAGTAAGGGAACATTTTAGGAAGAAAAAATAAGGATAGGTTTATACAACAAGGACAGGAGGAAGGTAACGAAGTCTAGGCAGGGTCAGAGAGAATGATGGGGAACAGGGCTATCACCACTAAAATACTTATTTTACTAGAATATCAAAATGTCCTACACCTGACTCATTAATGCAAAGTCAATTTCTAGCAGAAATACAAAACTTATCACTAATAAGGTACAATGGTGACTTGGCCTCTTAACACCAGCAGGTTATCATATCATGTGGCCTTACAAAAGTCACCATTTCGTGTGCATGCAAAAAGTTCCCTTAGATTAGACAGCAATTGCTACAAACAGAAAAGCAGGTTTTACCCTAAGTCTCAGGAATAAGAGACATTAAGAAGGCAGGTTCCAGAAGATTTCTGCTTTTGTTAATTATTTTCTAGAATAACCAACCAACCATTGGGAATTGTATTAACAAACTTGCCTTTCCTCCAAAAAAAGCATTATTTCTAAGACAGACAGAACATCGAATAATAAAAAGGGCAAAAGGGTCCCCTGTACCCAACAGCTTGTACTGAGCTTTTTAATCACAAAACCTTACATTGTAACCCATACAATGACTATACTTGGGAAATTAATTCAATATAATAAGCCCAAAGTTTTTCTATATTGTAAAGTTTAGCTTAAGTAGAAGAGTTTGAGAGGTGAGTTATGATAAAAAGTATTTTCAGGGTGCCTGGCTGGCTCGGTCAGTGGGGCATGTGACTCTTGATCTCGGGGTTTTAAGCTGAGTCCCATGCTGGGTTATAGAGATTACTTAAAAATAAAATCTTAGGGGGTGCCTGGGTGGCTCGGTTAAGCATCCAACTTTGGCTCAGGTCATGATTTTACAGTTTGTGAGTTCGAGCCCCACATCGGGCTGCCAGCACTGAGCCTGCTTCAGATCCTCTGTCTCCCTCTCTCTCTGCCCCTCCCTGCTCACACATATTTTCTCTCTCTCAAAAATAAATATTTTTTAAAAAATAAAAAACAAAATCTTAAAAAAAAAAGCATTTTCACTTTGCCTCCTTCTCCAGAAGTATTTTCAGTATTCCTGAAAACTCTATTTGCATTCCACATCACTGCCTAGAAACACGATATACTCACCTCTGTAACTCAACAAAAAAAATAAGCAGGTAGCTTTTGGTCTCAAGAACTTGTGCTTGACAAGAGTTTACAAAACCCAGCTGCCTGAGGGATGGGTGAGTGGGAAGAGTGGAAGTCACACGCCCACTCCAAAAAAAAAAAAAATGCTCTCCTTGAATACAACATTAAGATACCGGGAGGATAAACTGAACTCTCAGTTCTTGCTACTGCTATCTGGGGAACCACTGTGAAGATACCTTGGATCACGAAGGTCTCCACCAAAAATCACATACTTTCCCTGCCACGACAGACCACTCATACAGGTTCTGAAATGGCTTCCAGGAGCACACAAAGGAAGAGAGCCGCCCACAAAACTGCTCAGGTGAAGCCCATTCTTATCTCACTGAATAGGGCCAGCAGGAGCCAGTTTGGAAAGAGTTGGAGCTCTGCCAGATTCAACAAAGCCAGATTTGGGGATGAGAGGCTGGGCTGTCCTGAACTCCTACACTGGCTGAGTCACTGGGACACGCCACGCCAGACCCAGAGGCCCAAGGGACTCAAGGGGGCACAGGAGCCGTGGGCCACCACCAAGGAGGCAGGGTTCAGATTTGCCATCTATATTCTTGAGAATTTAGAAAGCAGTAATTCAAAAAACAATACGGCAAAAAGCCAGAAGAAGGGGGCCAGAGAGGGAAGCAAGTGCAAAGAGGGACATGGGACTGAGGTGGAGGAGGAAAGGAATAATTGGATGCGTCTTACCTCACAGAAACCTTTGGGGAACATGGATGGTGCTACTACGGTCCATGAGGCCATTTCATACCTTTATTGTATTAATGAGGAACCAAAACTCCAGTAACTTGACAGCCTTGTTTTCTTCATTTGGCATGTAAACCTCAGGAATATGAAATATGCTTTTGATATTCTACAACTCCCCTGAGAAGGAAAAAGAGAACAGGGCTCTCCTTTTTTCTTCTCTAAAACTTTGCAAACTTCACCTGTCTTCATTTTGTAAAAAAAAAAAAAACAAACACATAGCTTAAATCAATCTAAGTATATCAAGCTTCCCCTTCTCACCCCGCCCCACATTTGAAATTAATTTGCCAACAACTGTTTGGGGAGGGGAAAAATCAAGAGGGAAGAATATCCACATACGGCTTTGCGCCATCTCTCCTCTCTTTGCTTTAGCAATTTTAAGAAAAGTCCAAGTTAACACAAACACAAAACAAACACAAAACCTAAAGGTGTCCAAAAGAAATACATAGCCAAGGAAAAAGATATTTACTTTTCCCTCTCCAACCCCCAATTATTTAGCTTTTCTTAAGGAACAGTTAACCTTCTGGCACAACCTTTACTCAGTCTCTCAAGCTCATCTATTTAAAAACAGTAAGATCTAAAATATCTGCACACCCTATTTCACAATCAACATCTTTTGATAAACTAGGAAATAAAAGAACATCTTGTTACTATAAAGTGTAATCCTCCCTTCTAAGAAAAAAAACACTTGTACCAAATCCAGCTAACACAATCCATTAAGAACAAGCTAGTTCTTTCTTAGAGGTTAACCTTGACTGTACCGGAAGACTTGAACTTTAAAAACAGTCAACAATATTCCTGATACCTACGTGTTCAAATAACCCACTAAGTTATACATGCCTAAGCATTCGTACATTTCTCTGAGGATACACTAGAGAAAAGTCCTCTCGAGTTTCTAAGGGTGTTGAGATTCAGATTGAAGACTGGAGACCAGTGAAAGCACGGAGACCCCTCATCCCTCCCCCACCCACTGCACAGCCTCTCAACAAATGGCTTCTCAGACTCTGACACCACAACAAATGTGCAACCTGAGGCCCCAGCTGTGGGAGACAAATGCCAGAAGCAAAATTCATGACACTTGGAGTAGTCACACAGAAGCTTACACAAGTGTGAGGAACAACAGCAAATTATCTGAGGAACATACACCCTTTTCCCACACACATACATTCATGCTTCCACCACACTTCCATTCCAAAAGGCCAGCAATGCTTACTGAACCTCCTACTTGAGAAATAATTTCAGGTGAATTTAAAATTCATTCTTGCTTGCTACTAATGAGGACTGTTAAGTTCCTCAAAGAAAAGAATTTTTATAGCTCAAATCATGAAAGGATGGGGGAGGCAAAAGAGAAAGGAAGACTCTTGTGTAAGCATGAATAAAAAAATAGCTGAAGAAACATAAAAGCAAAGGGCCTAGCTTACAGTGCTCAGTGTTCAAACAAACAAACAAACCTGACTAAAATGTAGTATCTGTTCTTCAAGAAATCCCAACCATAGCCTTTCCTGAACTTTCTTTTCTTTTTAAATCAACTTTACTGACGTATAATTTAACACCAAAAAAATGTACTCATTTTAAGCATACTGTTAGATAAATTTCGGCAAATGTATACGCCAATGTAACCACCACAATAATGATATAGAACATTTTCATCTCCCTAAAGAGTTCCCTTATTGCAGTCAGTCTCCTCCTACCCCATGGCCACTGGCAATCACTCATCTGCTGTCACCATGGGTAGGTTTGGCCTTTTTGAGAACTTCATATAAATGGGAACAAATGGTTTGTACCCTTCTGCATGTTTCTGAGCTTCATCGATGTTTTAGATCAATGGTTTGTTTCTCTTTATTGCTGAGGAGTATTCCCTTTGTATCAATATAACACAATTTTCCAAACTTTAAAACGGAAAGGCAGCATTGGGATGAGCACCAGGTGTTGTATATAAGCGATGAATCATGGGAATCTACCCCCAAAACCAAGAGCACACTGTATACACTGTTACGTTAGCCAACTTGACAATAAATTATATTAAAAATAAATAAAATGAAAAATAAAACAAAAAGGCAGCAATGATTAACTTTAAAACACATACATAAAACTGTTTAAGAATACCATTACTTTTTTCTCAAGGTAACTAGAACCTATAAATAACTATATGAAGTGCAGACCACAAAACCTTTGGCTTCAGGAACGTGAAGTTCTGTTTTGTTTCACCTCCCTATATAATAACTTGTTCAATGGAAAGAAAAACAATAACCTGAGATTTTTGTTTACTGCCAGGTCAAGATGTCATTCCAAACTACTGAAGAACTATGAGGAAACTCTCCAAGTAAATTTTCATGTGCTACTTCCTCAAAGCCTGACCGAAAAGTGAACTTCAGGGCTACAGTTTAATATGGTTCTGATCTTTCTGCTTTTGCCGTTTAGTGAGAATTTTGAATTTTATGCTGGTTCCTGAGTTAGCCTACCAGAAGGATATAGTGGGATTGCCCCAAGAAGTCCCATTTAGAAAAGAAAATAAATAGACCATTTAAATTTTGTTTAACCTAACCTAAACCATGAAGAATACGATTATTTCCAAGGAAATACAATATGGGGAAGACTGTTCTAACAGATATAATATACGTCCCTCACATGGTATGTAGCTTTAGGACAGCTGCCTGTGTATAACAGACATGGTTATACCCTGAATGTAAACAGACCCTCTTATCCAATTGTTGGGTACAAAGCTAAAAATGGAGTTTCTCGGGGCACCTGGGAACTGGCCCAGTCGGTTAAGCATTCAACTCTATTTCAGCTCAGGTCATGATCTTGCAGTTCGTGAGCCTAAGCCCTATATAGGGCTCTGCGCTGACAGTGTGGAGACTGCTTAGGATTCTCTCTCTTCTCTCTCTCTGCCCTTGTTTGTGCACTTGCTCGTGCTCTCTCTTCAAAATAAATAAACTTAAAAAAAAAAGTTTCTCAAGATCTCCCAGTGAGTCCCAGCCACACCTGTGAAATGAGAAACTCTAATCCTTAGAAGCAAAGGAAATCTCTGCACCCTCAGGCCCCACTGCCCTACGCATGACCAACCAGGTCTTTATAACAGTCACAAAGGCAGGCAGCAGCGTCTTCTAAAGGAAAAGGCCTGGACTGAGAAGACTACTTCCTGTCCACACTGCCTAACTAACCAGCTGGGTGCACTGAGCCTACCACCAAGTTCTAGGCCTCAGTTTTTGGTTTTATTTTTCCCTATCAAATGAGGCAGCTAACCTAAAATGAGCTCTAATGTACCCTCCAGTCTGAAAGCTGTAATAGGAGTCTCAGAAAAGAGCAATAATCCCAAGACTAAAAGAAGAGTTGTGTATTTTTTAAACCATAATAGAATTTATGAACATGGCATCCAAAATTCTGACAGAAGCATCAGTCTTAATTCTCCACTCATAATTCTTGGCTGTTACAGTCTTTAAACAAGTACTTTTGTCTATCAATTACCTCTTTCCTTGCCTTTGAGTATTATCTCTCAAAAAAAAAGCACTGGGGGCCATCTGGGTGGCTCAGTCTGTTGAGCTTCAGACTCTTGATGGTTAGGGTGGCTCAGGTCAAGATCCCAGGGTCATGGGATCCAGCCCCCTGTCAGGCTCCACTCTGAGCCTAAGCGTGGAGCCTACTTTGGATTCTTTCACTCTGTCCCTCTCACCGGCTGCAGGCGCATGCTCTCTCTAAAACAAAAACACAACAGAAACTAAATCCTATCAATGAATTGTAGTCTTCACATTTGCCTTTACACATCTAAGTGTCTGTTGTTGTCTAAATACCGGTGCTTAAGAGATTTTATTATGACACTGCACAGAACATGACATCCTTTGATTAAGAATAAATCTCAGAAGGTGAAAAGTTTCCTTGGGGAAAAAAATTGCCACTTCATTTTATGATAGTTTCTTTCTGGGCAGCGTCCTTTTTGGTTTTTCATGAAATTGTGAGGTATCACTTCAACCTGACTAACATTCAGTATGAAAGTTTTTTTACTCACAATTAGAAGGCTGTGTCTTAGAGACCACATTAGGCCACACTGTATTATCCAAAAGCCCCTTAAGTTTCCCATAAGTGTCTAAAGAAAGCACTGCTTTCCCAAATATTAGTCACAGAATCTGGTGCAGTAGAGCCCCGGGGCTCCAGCAAGATCCACCCCCTGCCTGATTCCTCCTCTTGCTCTTAAAGTTAATAGCAGCTAAAACTGTTTCCGCTGCCAGAGTGCAGGGGAGTGGGCCTGCAGGTCCTCGCTGGAATTTGGAGAAGGACGGATGGCTGCACTCGAAGAACAAAAGCCTGCCTCACAGATGAGGCACTTTCCAAGACAGTCAGGAATGGCAGGGCTGAGAGAACGCTGGCGGGAGCACTTGTGGAGGCGCGGGTGCTTCTTAGCACTAAATGTCCCCAGCACTTGGAGAGGAAGTAAACAAGGATCCGGGTTATGCAGGCATCTCTGTGGCCCCGGGGCAGCCGAGGCCTGGTCAGTCAAGACTCCAGACTCCCAGTCAGAGGGCGCTTACGTCATGAAGCTCCAAACTGTGGGCTGCGTGTGACCAGGAAAAATTACAAAGGCCAGTTTAAATGCAGCCTGTATTTCTCTCTACCAGTTAGATTTTTTTTTTTCAAAAACAGTAATTCTCTGAAAAAGTTAAGTAAAGCTGTAACATGGAAAACAGCTACTTGTGGAATGGTCCACAGGAACAGCACGCAGGCACCCTGATGCCGTCCATTTTTCTCAGGACACATTTGCATCAAACTACTCCACCTTCACTAGACCAAAAACAGGTTTGACTTTTCTGTCCTAGAAAATAGCCTCAGGAGTGTCAATTTTGAAATGTTCTACTGCAGAACCTACAACATTATGTTTACTTAATAAATGCTAAGGAACTAAGATACTATCATTACTTTCCATCAAAAACTGTTTAAATATTCCTTCAAGTTTTTCCTTCTTCCAGTCCCACCAGAATAAACTGTGTTCTTTCCTCTTTTTTTCTTTTCTTTTTTTTTTTTTTGCCTAGTTGCAGAAAATAATCCCAGCAGAGCCGAAAGCATCCTGCTGAGGTTTTGAGTGTGAGGGCAAGACCCAGTCAAGCTGTATTTTCTGTTTCTCCAACCTACTATCCTCTGAGAGGCCCAGACCATGGTTTCCCAGCCAGCAGGACACCGTATCTTGACTCACCACAATGACAGTCTCAGTGTGCCTTGACAGTCTACGTTTCTTCTTATCCTGCATATTTGGGGTGAGGGTGAGGGACTAGGGAATATAAAGATATAAAACAGCAGAAAAAGGAAGGGAAAGAGCTTGTTCTGTGTCTATGCACATATATCTCATTTTGTATAACAAATATATTCTTGTAAAGTTTCCTATAACTGAATTTCTAAACTCTGATTCTTTAAAATGTAACCGCTCATTAAAGAAATGATTGTACAACGACCTCACTTTATATCTTTTTGTTAAATTTTAATTTTTCATATAGTTTAGCTTAAAAAAGTAATACTATTATATCCAGGTAATGGACCGTGTAGATGAATCAGCATACCAGCCAAAGAATAAGGCCAAGTGCAGAAAAGAAACATGAATTGAACTTTTAAAATATATTAAAGAATAGTTCAAAGGTAACTTGACTCAAAATACAACTCACACCTATCATCTCTACCTTTGTTGAATTTATCAATTTAAAGATGATAAAATAAAACACGTTCTTAAATGAGGTCACGAGGAATGCAACTTGTTAGATCATCACAACAATTAGAGCTTTAAACTATGTTAAAGTTGCCTTAAGAATAGTCTCCGCTGTAAGATGGAACCCTCCACTGAGGAGGCAGGTCCCTTCTCTTTACCGTATACGGAGGTCTTAGAAGAACTGCACCAGCAACAAGCTGCAGGGGTGGAGGGGAAGCCCTTCTCCAGCGTGTGTCCTAGTTAATGTTACTAGTTTGGAAATACTGGCCTGAGTCATCTCAAAATGCAGGAATCCTTAATTTTTCTATAAAAATATTTGTGTCCTATGACGGACTTAATGCAACACAGGTGGGCAAAAGTTCCAGGTTTCAGTACCAAATGTACCATCAGGCAAGTCAACTAAGCACAGATAACCTCAGAAAGAAATTAAACATTTTGTCAAGGGTTTCTGATGACAATGCAAAAGCAGCAGAGTACATTGTACTTTAAACAATGCCTTGTCTGTTTGCAGGAACGTGGACTGGCCTGAAATGGAGGGGAGAAAATACAAGCACAGCACTGGGCCACAGCTTTCACTTCAAAGGCAAACTGAGGAATCGTGTGTGTGTGTGTGTGTGTGTGTGTGTGTGTGTGTACACACAGATACACACACATATACTGTATATACATGTTTCTATGAGGTAGCAAAATAGATGTACCACAGGTGGGCACACAAATCTCCTAGTGCTGCCTGAAACCCCATTCCCATCCATCCCTACGTCTAATGCCCCTCAATGGAACCATCTAACTCCACTCCCTTGAGCAGTTTGGGAACCAATTCTGCTCAAGGAGAAGCAGTCTCAGGATCCCTTCACCTGTCGAGTGGAGGTATAGGCAGCCCTGAGAAACTATCCTAAGTGATAGAGACCTCTGATAAGAGGGAGGGAGGGAGGGGGGGGGGGGGAGGGGGGAGGAGGAGGAGATAGGGTTGCCAGGCTGGGTCTGTATTTACTCTGCCCCTCAGAACCTGGGTGAGCTTGATCCACTGGGTGTGCCAGACCCCTGCCGAACCAATTAGGGGCCAGACCCAACTCTGAGCCCCAGCTTCCTCAGCGACTGCAAAAAAAAAAAAAATTTATCCTCAGGTTTACTGTGAGGATGGTGCTCAATAAATGTTGATATAGTTTCCTTAATGACTTCCTAGCCCTTTCCCTGAGAACCAGTCTTGTCTCACACCTTGAGTCCTGCTGGAGGCTAGACTATGCCAGTGCACTTGTGCTAAGCACCAACTACACACCAGCTCCTTGGCATTCCCCTCAGCCCCAGCCCCTTCTGCTGACTCTCTGCTACTTCTTGGTACAGGCAATTCCTTATACCAAGACTTTTGCCTTCAGCCCTTCTCTTCTGATTCCTTAGTTTCCCTACCTGCCTTGGTTTTCTCCATGTGTAACTCTGAGACCTTTCCCAAAGAACCTCGTCCATATTGCTTTGTATGTTAAGTCCCAGTCACTCCCTAAGTCTGGAACCATACACACTCAACCGAACTCCTGATATATCAAAAAAGGATTTACAAGGCTAAATAGACAGAAATAAACAAGCCACGGAGGAAAGAACGCTTAAAAGACTGGCTTATTACTCTAGAGAACCAAATTTCAAATATGAGAATGTCATCCATTAGATCAGTGTTCTGTTTATTACGTCCTAAGAAAAAAAGCTTCTCAGTAACAGAAAAAGCCATGGTTCTTCTGTGAAACGGATCTGTTTTTATTAAAGGCAATTATAAACTTGGAAGCTGATCTTCTATCCCTTTTTGCTTCAGCTGCTATGAAACTCCAGAGCAAAGTCTGTGGTCTGACTCGAGCACCTATCAAGTGCTACACTGTGCTTTACCCTCAGGTTCATCCTTTTACACAGCACAAAGTTTTGTAAGTTGCCACAGTGGAAGAGCATTAACAAACATCAATTTGAAATTAACATTTTTAGGGAAAGATGGTCTTTTCTTTTCGGTAGGTTTGGGTCTATCCAAGAACAGCAGATCTGTGTCGATTTTTAGAGGCAGTAAAAAAGCAAGGAACCTGCCGAGAATGTGGGGTGGGAATGAGGTAGAAGCATAACTAGGCCTGTGTGCCTCACCTCTCCCCCATGCACCTTGAAGGATGCGTCAGGACAACAGCCAGAATGAAGGGCACAGATGCCTGGGGCAGCACACTCCATCACTCTGTGGAAGCCAATTTTGGATGATACTGAGTCCAAAGTGTATTTAAAGTGGTTTAGATTTTCATTTGGCTAAAATCTTTGAGACTGTAGACTAATAGAATAATAATTATGATCGCTTTTTTTCCTAAGGTGCCCTGAATAGCCTTAGAAGCATTCTAATGGGAGGTAAAAGGCATCTCTAAATTGTAGGAAAGCATGGGGCACACCTTGCAGAGGCTCTCAGCTGTCTTGGGAAGAAGAGCCCAGCCTTGTTCTACTGAAGTGCTGAAGAAGTGCAGGAGGCCCCCATAGACAGCAAAGGAGCTATGGACGCACTGCCAACTGGGTTCCAAACTCAACAGTAAGCAGCTGTTCCCCAAGCCAAGGGGCCTATGAGCCCTAACCAGCTTTGCAATCTTATCAGGCCTGGATTTAGGCACCTTCAGCAGAACTTAAATTCCAGGTGGGAAACGTCTGCTCCCCAGCTGGAAAATTAAGATGACAAAGATTCTTCATGGCTTAGAGACTTTGCAGTTAGTCATGCTTGGTAGTAAAGCAAGAGCCAAAGCCATAGACTGTGAATTCAACTTATCATTTCAAAAGAGACAGCTCTAGGACCAGTTCTAGAGCAGGCTACCATGTTTCAATTTCATGGCTAGGAAACAGAATAAGATTCCTGCCTTTTATCTCCCATTAGAGTGCTTCTGAGGCTTTTCAAGGCGCCTTAGGAAAAGCAATCATTATTATTATTCTATTAGTCCACAACCTCCTAAGTTTTAGCCAAATGAAAATCTAAACCACTTTAAATACACATTGGACTCAGTATCATCCAAAATTGGCTCCGCATCCTAGTAAATGCAAGTTTCCAGATGGCAAGATTTTAGGTGAAATCATCAAAAGACTACATAAGTGCCACATATTATTACGTGCCTGCCACTCATTAATTCCCCCAACACTCTGCATATTAGGGATGAGCCAAGTTATCTCCTTTACGAAAAGCAGACTCAGTATTCTTTCATGGTTACACAAACAAATAGCAAAGCCAAAGTGAAAGGAAGGACAACTCCCTCCCCTCACTGTACCCTGCAATTTATCAAGCAGGGTCTGTGTTCTATCACTTTTCCTTGAGGGTTGCAAAAGTTCTGCAAGGAATTCTTTGATTACTGTAATACTTTTATCAACAAAAGAAGATAAACTCCAACAACATACTATACTGACAAAAATTTCACTATCAGAAGTGAAAACAATGAAGGATGGGCAGAAAAACGTCCCAGGATGCACAGCTCAGCAAGACTTCCCTTCTTTCCAGGCAAGGTAGACTCTGGGCCCACAGAGGCCTCCTTAATGCTGTCTCCCAAGAAATGCTGCACATTTCTGTGTGTGCATTCCTACCGTTTACCGCACTATAAACTCATCGAAGGCAATGCCTACTTCTACATCCATCTTGATCTTCAGCACTTCAATACATTTGCTGAATGAAAGCAGAAGGATAAATCAGATGAATAAATAATCATGGCTGTGGCCCAGACAGCACACTCCCATGTCCTGTCCCCAAAGAAGTACTTCATGTGGATGCTGGGGTTAGTCCTAGACCCTGGCCCAGGCTATAGAAGCTAGCAACACTGCTACTAATACACTGTTGAAGGACCAGAACATCCAAACACTTTGTTATTTAAAAAAAAAAAAAAAGCGTTTACGAGTTTGACTCAGGTAACTTGCCATATTTTTATTTCACCTGCAAAGGACATATAGATTAATTCACCACAGCATTAGAAATCCCATCTGCCACAAACCTTTCAACTAGAAGTGGCACTTTTGCTCTCAGTGCCAAAGAAATGGCTCCTTCCAAAGACTACCAAATTTCTTCAATGCCATCAAAAAAGCTGAGCATATCAATCAGACTTTAATAGTTATAGAAAGCTGCTTTGGGGACTTAATTCCCAACAAAAGACTTCCAAGTCTACCAAACACTTAATGTATGGGCTGTCTAGCATCAAGACTGGTAGAACTGCAAACTTCCTTTGCAGCAAACTGCTGATAATTAAAACCACTGATCCAGCTAAGTGTGCCCATTCCTCTGGCACAAGGGCACGTATTCTTGGAAACATTATATACAGTGTAACTCTTACCCCAAGTTACGACCCTCTTACGACTACATAGAATATTCAGGCCCCATCACTCTGGATTATAGGACTGCTACCAATCAATGATTCTTCAATGATGAGATTTAGAAGACGACATTTGGCCACCTGAGAAAGTCTCTCACAGGTACATTTCCATAGAATGCCTCACACTGGCCACAGTGAAATAAAAAGCCTTGTTCCTCCCTGGAGAATAATGTAGTGGTGTTTGAAGTGAGGAACATGTCCAGGCAGGTATGGGCATGTTCACAGACCCCCACGAGGCAGCCGGGTAGGCCGTCCTCCTTAAGTGGTGGTGACTAGGGTGACCACGAGGCAGTTCAAAACTAAGAGTGCCTTCCTATGCGCTTTCACCGAAGCTCCTTTACATGTCTCAGCCTTAATTTCCTCATCCAGAAAATAAAGGAGTAAACCGGATGACAACCAAGGCCCTTTAGTTCTGGAACTCAGAGATTCATCATCAATTCAGCATTAATTTGTTGTTTCTCGTATCATCCTTCTCCTGGAAAATCCAGGTGAGATGGACAGGGGAATGTTAGGTATACAAAGTGGGACTGCCAAGAAGGGCCAGGACTGAGGCCAGTTACACCTAAGGCAGGTAGCGAGTAACAATGGATGGATCTATGTCCTCTTTTTTCTGGGTCAGACTTGGCTTTCCCACCCTGATGTACAGGAGGCAAGAAAAACCAAACGTCAAGGCTGCCCTGAAAAAAAAAAAACGGTCTCCTCAAAAAAGAAAGAACCTCACCCCTTACCCTCTTCTAGAAGAGCCACTCACATCTACATGACAAAAAACTAACTGAAAGGTATTAAATTAAATGGGGTAAATGTATTACCTTACAAACGGCTCCTTTATTTTCTTTAAGGTCTTTCAGGACCTTTCTGTTCACAGGCAGAATGCAAAATTTTCATTTAAAAAACCCCAACTTCTTCTAAAAATATTAATTGATGACTGAGAAAGACGTGTTTCTGAGTTCTTACAACAAGATATAAAGATCTCCATGCAGCTTCCTGGATGAAAAGCTAGAAGTCTCCTGCTATAACACAGGGCTGGGAATCTTGGACCTCTTAGCACACGGCTTCACCTTCATGGACACTCACTACTTCTAGGGCAAGTAACAAGCCTGCTGGGCCTGCTCCCTACATCTGGAAAACAAGACGTTTAGGATAGTCCCTATATTTAATCTAAAAGAAGCTGGTAGGCACTTGCTTAAGCAGCTAGTAAATAAATGGCCTATGCCAAACCAACAAAGAAAGCTGATTTCTCCTTTTTTCCCATGGGGGTTAAAAGTGCAAGGAAAGTATTTTGTCTCTATATGACAGTGAAAACTCTGTGTAATAAATATTCAAAAAATAGCCTCAATTGCTTTTAGGAAGCTTTTTCTTAGAGAGTACGCAGCCTATATTTTAAAGTATTGAGAAACTTTTATCTTTATCATTAATCTCAGAAAAAAAAATGGAGACACTTTATTTTTCATGCAGATGAGAAATACCAGACAACCAAGCTCTTTTAACAAAGTCTTGGCAGCAAGTCGCAGATCATTTTTCATGACAAGGTGATAACGGGGAAAGGATGGCACATACAGTTTCCTTCTCCTCTCTGCTCTTTCCTTTGCCCCTCAAGCACCAGGGACTTCGGGGGATTGGGTTTACAGAAAGAATGCCTCTCCCACTTTGACAAAGAAAAAATTATTCAGAATTCTACACTCCCTGAAAGATACTATCAAAGCATAAAACATTATTACATTTTTACCATTCCAGAACCACAAATAACTTTGCTTTCCTCTTTTTCTTTCCAGAATAAGAACTGCTATGGTTCACTTTTCTCCCCAAAGGAGCCTCAATGGTTCCATAGCAGAGATTAAAAGCAAACTGTTTATATTTTAATCAGAAAATGTGTTTATTAATGATATCACTTAACCGAGAGTATGTATGTGTTGTTTGATCATGTTCTTTGAAAATAATTACATAATGGCTAAACTATCCTAAACCCAGCCGTTGCTCCTAATATTTTATCACAATCAACATAAATACTACCCTCCCTCCAGCTTCAGCCAAGTTATTTTTACTGGGCCATCACCCATGCTCCTAGATCCCTCTTTGCCAATCAAGTAATCACCCATGTCCTCTACAATTTATCCTCCTCCTGATGCTTCCATAATTCAACACCTGTTCACTTCAGTTCATCTTCTTAAACCAACACACACAGTATCCTGGGCCTGAGTGTGAAAAAGATCCAAGAAAAGAGTGAAAGCTAGACCTAAATGATCCACTGGCTTCCAAAGCCAGGCCACGCAGATGTAGCTGTTCACCAGGTGGTGGAACACAATTGGGCTGCTTCCACTTGCCCAGGGGAGAGAGAGAGAGAAAAAGCAGTGATCACAGGCAAGTTTAGATGCAGTTCAAGTCAGAGCATCTCTGTGTCTCGTTTCTCAATGTGCAAAATATGACTTGGGTTGCCCTTCCTGGAATATCACTTATATCTGCTTTGCGACCTGGAGAAAACAGGCAGTTTGCAGAGCCCCATCCCCAAGAATAATTACACTTCACAGGAATGCAAATATAAAAAAAAAAAAAAAAAGCCCATTGTGTTCAATATGAATGCTTGTCTACCACTTAACACTCAAGCCTGTTCTTGGGCTCTGAAAGAGTGACAGTCCAGGCAGAACACATCTGTCTTAATTTTAACAGATCATGCAAACTCCCCTCCTTTCTCTACTCTTAAACCCAAATGAGAGATGCGATAAGGATGGAACAGTCCAGTGAGGTCTCAGGCAGTATTACAAAATCAAAATCCTAAATTATAGATAAATTACTGATTTTAGAGTCTGTTTAGTCAAAGCAGAGACACACTGATGATGCAGGTATCTCAACGCTATCACTTGCCAATTGTATGGCTTTAGCCAAGTCGCTTAATCATGCTGTACCTCAGTTTCCTCATCTGTAAAGAGGAAAAAGCTAATATGCATAAAGCCCTTAGCAGTATTTGGCACATAATAAATGCCAAATAATAGTAGCTTTTAGTTATGGCCATGAAAATGATGGGGAAGCCTTAAGGGTAAGACTGCACATATTTCTTCCTATTTACACCATATCATACCTACAATACAATGGTTTTTGCCCTTTTTGGGGGGAGGTAAAAGCTTTCCAGCATCATCAACTCTCCCTAGTTCAGCAGCATGTAGAAGTCAGGGAACAGGGACCTTCTTCTCAAAACCAAAGGCCTCCTCTATAGCCTCCTAGAGGGGATTTTGATGTCCCTTATTACCATCTTCAGATCTGGGCCACAGGAGTTAAGGACTCACATCCCTCTGATCCTTGGGCTGAGCGCCAAGACTTCTAGACTGCTGCCAGGCAGGCTTTTTTCTTATGAGCCTGACTGTTCCTTAAGGCACTTTACTCCTCTGCAAATGCATCCTTGATGCCAGAATTTTTTCAAGATACCCCTCTTTCCCTGTCCCCAAAACATGCAAGCAGTGGCCCATCCTTATGGGGAAAAAAAAATGGAAGTGAATTAACACATTCACACATTTCATCTGTGAGCAGTAACAGCTTTGGGAAGCATCCCACCAGCTGTCTCTGACTGACTTCTGATCTTAAAAGTCCCTAGTAATCTCCTGGAGTCCAACTCTGAATGCTGCTTACAGTGTTCATGGCACTTTTTAGGACACTCTTGCAAACTCTGGCCTCAGACATAAGTATCTCAATGTAGCCTTCTTCACCACTACATGAACTTTCTGATGTCTCAACACCTAAACCTGCCTTCCTGATCGTTCTCAAGAATCTTGGTGAATCTGAAAAAAAGTACTTGTCTGGCCTCCCCATGCTCAGGAAGAAACAGATCACCACGTCTCTGAAGCTCAGTACCCAAACAAGCCCTGTTGCCTCCGACAGAGCTTCATGAAAGAAAAGGTATGCTACTAACAGCAGAAGAATTTGTAATCCAAACTAATCCTGTGTTGTTGTTTTTTTAATGTGTCAGATATAAGAGTATTTATGAATACTCAGGCAGCATTCTGAAGCAGCTGCTAAGAGGTCCTGAAATGAACTTCCAAGTCTGGACAACCCACTGTTCTTTGCACTATTTATATTCCTAAAGCCATCAGTTATGTTTGACACGGCTGATCATGAGGCCCAGCTTGATGGACTACAGAATCCAATGATACCGACGGCACGAGTAACGTGTTTTCATCTTTACCTGGCTTCTCCTTGTGAGAGAGGCTGCGCACCTTTTTAGGACTCCGAGCCAAGATGGACGCCATCTCCTCACCACCACGGCGTCGCCTCTGACCTCATCACAAGAGCTGCATCGCTTTCCCCTTCGCGTCACTCACCCTCCACACTGATTACACCCAGCACATTTTAATCTTATCTTTCTTCCACATGTCTCATGTCCGTCGGTGGATGAGTCACTGTGACTACTCCCCTGTCTGATGCTAGTCTTAGAAAATCTAAGAACATTCCCAAAAGACCAAAACAAACAAGAGAAAAGATCGCAAAACAACAAGAATCCAATCTAAATACAAATCCTTTGAACTCAATATATGCCCCAGAATGAACATGTGGCACCCTCTGTGCACCTGAGCAGATCCTTCATTATGGTTATCCAGGAAGGAGGTTGGTGCCCCTGCCCTCATAGGAAGCTATACAGCAATGAGGATCTGTGACAAGTCGAGAACACATAAGGGGCTAGGGTCTTCATTCCATTTCAACCGATACCACCATGAGATGGCTGTTCATCTTTTCCCACTCCATTCAGGATTCTGAAGCCAAGGTGGCATGAGAATTTTTAGTTTTGACTCCCAATCTGTTACCAGAGGAATTCCAGTCTTAGCAAATGACTTAAGCGGTGGTTCTTAAACTTCAGCTTGCAGAATTACCTGAGGCCTTATTACAACATTGAATGCCGGGTCCAGAGTTTCTGGTTCAATAGGTCTGAGGTGGGTCCAAGAATCTGCATTCCCAAGTCCCTAGATGATACTAATGCTGCTGATCTGGAGACCACACTTTGAGAACCACTAACTTAATGCCAGAATACGGCAGATCCCACTAGCTATCAGGTTAGGTTGCACAAAAAAAAAAAAAATAAAATAAAATAAAAATTAAAATTAAAAAAATAGTACATTTATGTGTCTCAGTGTTCAAGTCTCATGCAATGACTTAAAATAGCACCATCTCTTTTTGCAAATTCCTGAAAACTTTAAAACAGGTTAACTAGGTCCAGTGGAAACTAGAAAAACAGGTGGGAGGTGGAAGCATTAAAGAAACCACATTCATTTACATGAAAGAAAGTAGAGGAGGAAATCCTAGTTAAACACAGTTTGTTAAATAAGGATGCCCTTGTCTTAGAAACCAACTGTTCTCTTTGAGCCCTACTAGACAGCACTCCCTTTTATATGGAGCTTCCAGGGAGCAAACTCTACTTGGTAATCTTCCCATGGAGGAGAGGGTAGAAATAGGTCTAAAAGTCTATTCTAAAACAGTTGATAACTCATTTCTCTAAGACAGTGGTTCTCAGCCCGAACTGTATACTGTAACCTCCTAGGAGCTTTAAAAAATATAGATGCCCCGGTCCTATATCTAGAGATTCTAACCTAATTATTTTAGGATGGGACCTAGACACAGGTTTTTTTCAAAAATCCCACAGGTGATTCTCAAATGCAGCCAAGGCTGAAAACCACTGATGCCAGAGAAAGATCACGGAGAAATAGTAGGCGGATGGGGAAAAAGAAGGGCAGTGAGTCCCCTTCACATAATGTCTTAATGACATAAAAGAGAAAAAATGGGAGAGGACCGGAAGGTGACTATAGCTGGTAAAACTGAGGCTCTTAGATTCCGAGACTGATATAAAAATTAACCCAGCATTGTTGGCTGTTCACAGTTCAAAAATCAGAAATGGCTACACGATCAAGGAACTGCCCACATTTGTCAAAGACTTACAACAGTCCAAAGGATATATCAGGAGACCCTTTTAACAAAATGTACTATTTCTTCTCAGAGGACTTAATAACTAGGGATTTAAGGCAAACAGCTTTAACTTCTCACAAAATCATCTAAAGGTTCAACTTTGAAATCATGTGCCAGAAAATTTATCCTTGAAGAAAATTATATATATATATAGTTTATTTTTGAAATAGAGAAAGAGTGTGTGCATGGGGGAGGTGCAGAGACAGAGGGAGAGAGAGAATCCCAAGCATGTGCCACATTCAGCATGGAGTCCTACACATGCCTAGGATCATGACCTGAGCCAAAATCAAGAGTTGGATGCTCAACCGACTGAGCCACCCAGGAGCCCCTACCCCTGAAAACAATTTTTAAAAATTTTAAAGGGGAGGCAAGAGGAAGGACGTTAAAGAAGCAACTCTCAGAGCACTTGGTACATGAAATTATCTTCCCAGTAATCACACTGACAGATGAGTTTTCAAAGTTGTAAAATCATGTGGTCCAGAGGATAAAACCAAGTTATTTTCCTCTCTCCCTTCTTGACTAGCACAGATGCATGAGGTAACAAGCTGGAAAAAAAATGTTTGAATGCTTTACGATACTATTTAAGGCATAATGATGAATGCAAAACAGAAAAACGCAGCGTTGGTAGTCAATGAACAGAGCAGAGAAATCTCAGAGCAGGTGACACGGACAGAAGTCAGGTGAAAATTATCTCTGCTCATATCAACAGGTCAAACACTGGGAGCCCAGAGAGAAAAATACAGATGTATTTCCACTGTGTTAACAGTTAAAACCAATTCATCAATTTAAAGTTTTTGATGTGATTAGAAAACTAAGATGTGGATAATAAATCTGCATCTTAAAAATGAGAACTATAATTTGATTAAAAACATCTGTTTGTTAATTATTTTTAAATCAATTTATTTTTTTTCTTTTTTTTAATGTTTACTTATTTTTGAGAGAGAGAAAGAGGGAGAGTGTGAACAGCAGAGGGGCAGAGAGAGAGGGAGACACAGAATCTGAAGCAGGCTCCAGGCTCTGAGCTGTCAGCACAGAGCCCGACGCGGGGCTCAAACTCACGAACAGTGAGATCATGACCTGAGCTGAAGTCGGACGCTTAACCGACTGAGACACCCAGGTGACCCTCAAATCAATTTAGAAGACATAGTTTTCACTAATACTACAAGTTAATTTTTCTAATTTAACACAGGGTACTTCACTTATTCAGTATTGATTACCCACAAATTAACTCAAAGCATTCCCTGATTAAGACCATCAGAATAAACCCCTTTTCTCCTCCCAAAGAACCCCTACCAATTGACACCTATGGTCAAAGTGCCAAATTTCACCTTAGCAACCAACATGAAGGTTGAATAGGGTAAAGCCAAAAGTATGACCCAGAAACACATAACCTTTCAGCCTGAAATAAGGATCTTTCTTGGAAAGGGAGAAGACTAATAGGACTGCTTTAGGTATTTCAGTTCAGCAGAGGACATGCATCTAGTCAAACAGAAGGCTGTAAGCTTATCTTTATTGGACAAGGTTAGTGATAGAAGCCCTGATCTAGGCCACTAATTTCAAGAAATTGTATACTAGCTTACCTAGTAAGCTATCTATGAGGATCTTAGGAATCTAAGTGTGCCAAAGCAAGCACACTCACCCTGGAATCAGCTCGAAGAAACTGATTAATCAGGCCCATAATTTTCATAAGCTCATTCTAGGCTTCTCAGGGTTACACAAATGGTACACCTGACCTAACTGCTCATTATTCTTTTAAACAAATTCAGGAGAATGTTTGGGTTCAGAGTTTCAATGTTTACTTTTAAAAAAGTATCTTGCTGAAAATTTAGTCTGTGGGTCACTGTTTATTTGCACGATGGGTATATGCATACGTGGCAAGTTAATGCTGTTAATGAAATTGTACTGAAAACTAGTGACTAAAAATACATCCCTTCTCATTCTACCAACTAGGGGGTTAATATGTATATATGTACACATATGTATATATATATACATACATATACATATACACACATATACATATACACACATATATATACACACATATGTATACACATACATATATACACACACATACCCATACAAAGACACACATGTATAAAGGGTGAGAGGGTGACACTAACAACAAATCTTTGATATGGAAATAAATGCTGGCAGGAAGCCCCAGGACAGCTATCCTATATGGTAAAAACTCTAGAAGATCTATAGCAACACTGAATTTTAAATTAGGTAAAAATTTTTTAAAGAATTAACAGCAGGTCAAGTTTTAATGGAGAAATTTAGAGAAAGACTTTTACTTTATAAAAGCATAATAGTATTACAAAAAAATTAACATGCATCAAGCTTTTAAAAATATTAAGTAAAACTAAAACAAAAAAGAGAGGAATGTGAGCAGATAGTGTTAAACATCACTCAGCTGAGCTTAATATGAAATATGAAACTGAAGCAATTACCTAGATAATTTATGAAGAACGATCATTTTAAAAATCAATTATTAGGACACTTCAGGAAAGAAGTAGTTTTGAGATTTGAATTATGTGAATTACTGACTCAACTTGATCTTTCTAAAGTAGCACAAATTTTCAAGGAGACTTCTAACAAGCTCTATTGGATATAATTTTATGCTCACCCTACACTTCAGGTTTATAACCCAAAGTTGTACCTTTAAAGGTCCACTGTGGCCACTGCCCCCTTCTACTGCAACTGCCTCCAGCCCCATCACCTTCCCCAGCACCCTGCTATATTTAGTTATCAGGCAGAACCGTTCTGCCGGCTTCACATTTATCATAGTGTTTCAGTCTATCTTCTGGACACTATCCACGCACTACTCACCTATCTTTACTATGAAACTGAGAGAGAGTACTGAAGTTTCTTCAAACACACATAGGATTAGCGTTCTGCTAGCCACATTTTATCTTAGGGCACATGAGTACTGCATTCCCTGGCCAATTAAAACCATCATTTTAGGTCCTACCCATACATATTTTAACTTGAAAATAAAAGCAATACACTCTTCAGTAGAGATAAACACTTTAACCTGGCCAGCAACTTACATTATGCAACGTTTTCGGTCTCTGTCTTGGCAACTTGCCTTTAAACCCAAGAGTAACTGCATAGCAAAGAGTCAACCACCTCACAAGATATTTTAATACCTTTAGTTATAAGATCTGATTCAGCAGCCAAACTGCTGCCAGGAGGTTTTTATAAAGTTTGTTTCCCTGAAATCTGTTTTTCTTGGTGGTCTTGTCTCCCTTCATCTACCTACCTAAAGCCTATAATATAACAGAAGCACAGATACCCTCTCCTCCCAAGGCAGAAATTTGTCAGAGATGATAGCCCAACCCAAAGGATTTCTACACACTATGTATCACTCTAGTAGTTCTAAATAGTACACTTTGTATCTGACCCAGAGTAAACCATGGTCCTGCAAAGAAGTGACCAATCAGAAATGAGAATCCACACACCAGCAGGTTTTTGAAAGAATTCTCAAGCCACTTCTATTCTCCCACAAAAGCCGAGGCGCTGATTCAATTTTTAAGTTATTAGCTCATGCTAATAAAATCAAGGAAAGGAGCCTAAATCATAGGTCCAAGTCTACTCCCCTAGCAGCACACAGAGAGGGCTTACCCCAGTCAGCCACAACTTGGAAGACAAGCTTTCAAATGACAGCATTCCAGTGGATTAATATGAGGATTAGTGGTAATACATATAAAGATGTGGCACACAGCAGGAACTTTTAAAATGGAAGCTATTTTCTAAAAGTACAACACACTTCCAGTTATAAGTCATGGGAATATAATGTACAGCATGGTGACTATAGTTAATAATACTGTATTGCATATTTGAAGGTTGCTAGGAAAGTAAACATTAAAAGTTCTCATCACAAGAAAAAATATTCTGTAACTATGAACGGTGATGGAGGCTAACTAGACTTTCTGTGGTGATCATTTGGCAATATATACAAATATTGACTTGCTACATTATATACCTGAAGTTAGTTAATGCTGCATGTCAAATTCATCTAAATTAAAAAAAGAAAAAAAACAAGCATGCGCACACACACACACACAAACTCACTCTCCCTGCCAAATGAGTAATATAAGTGAAATGGCAGCTATTTAATTTTACTGTTGTACACTCCCCAGCCAACCCAAAGTCCCACTTGCGCTCAGGTGGCAGGACAGCACAGTAGAAAAGGCGAAAGTTCCAGAGTCCAAGAAACCTGGGTCTGAACCCAAACAAGCTTCTTGAACCATTTCCTTGTCTTTAAATCGGGATTTACATTTAAAAGCCCTTCCTGTAGGATCGATGCAGATATAAAAGGTTACCTGAGTATTTGGTGCTGAGTGCTCAGTAAATCACAGCTACTATTATTATAATTATTATCATACCTAGGTCAGAGAATGTGGTTGTGAAGATTCTTTTTTATTGTAAAAGTAATACTGTCTCTCCTGACTCCTCTTCCCAAAAACCTTATCATTTTGAAATAAAATATTAAACAGTGCAACTCTGATTCTTAAATACTTCAGAACTGCTTCCACTTCTATGAGGACAACGACTCTATGGCCTATGCTTCACCAAGATGACCGGTTTTTTAGGCATAAATGTACACAAAGGAGACAAGCGCCTCAAGGCTCAGGTATGAGCGACTTGCAAAGTGCCTGAAGCAAGCACAGGAAGAGCTGAGGGGACTCCAGAGAGACTCTGGAGTAAGATTAGCCTTACTACCATAATCAATGACAATGGCCCTGACTGGGCTCCATCTTCTCAAGCCCTGACAGGAAAGAAAGGCTCCTTCCACTGAAGACCCTACGCTCTTTTCTCTTCTCAAAGAGTGACTATTCTAGACCAAAGCTCTCAGCCAGAATTCACGGGCTTCAGAGTAAACCTCAAGCCCACACTCCATAGGTGCAGTCATTCCACCAGTTTCAAGAAATAAATTCAGTAAGGGAGACAGGGGGGAGCTGAGGGGGAGCCCAGGACACATTAGAAATGGGAAGGAGGAACAAGTTCTAGTACTTCTAAGTGGGGAATTAGGTAAATTCATGCCTCCCTTCTGTCCCCCACAGCAGAATGAAGAAATTTAAATTACAAGTGGCCTGCGAATGATTAACATTTTAATTTTAATCTAATTAAAAATGGGGAGGGGCAGAATGGATGAAAGTGGTCAAAAGGCACAAACTTCCAGGTATAAAATCAGAGTAGATCTTAAAAGTTCTAATTACAAGAAAAAAAATCTGCAACTGTGTGCATCGATGGATGTTAATTCAAGTAGGCTTATTGGGGTGAACATTTTGCAACATATACCAAAGTTGAATCAGTATGTTGTACAGCTGAAACCAATGTTATATGGCCATTAAATCCCAATAATAAAATAAATAAAACTTTGTAGTCTTCTCCTCTATCTGCAACCCTGCCTGTCCCTCTCTTCCATCTCCATGCTCTTGTGTTTGTTTCCTAAGACTACCATAGCAAATGACCAAATTCAGGGTCTTCAAACAACAAAAACTTATTCTCTCACAGTGCTGGAGGCTAGAAGTCCAAAATCAAGGTATCAGCAGGGCCATGCTCCCTCTGAAGGTGCCAGGGCAAGGACTGTTTCTGGCCTCTTCCTAGCTTCAGGTGGCTCCCAGCAAGGCCTGGTGCGCTTGGCTGCTAACTGCGTCACTCCAACCTTTGCCTCAGTCTTCACACAGGCTTGGCGGCATCTAGTGCATCTACTATGCCATCTCCCCTCCTTGTAAGACAATAGTTGTGGATTTAGGGCCCACTTTAATCCAAGATAACTTAATTTTAACTAATCACCCCTTAAAAGACCCTATTTTTAAACAAGGTCACATTCTGAATTTGGGGAGAATACTATTCAACCCATTACAACTCCCAAATTAAAGTAAACCACCACCAACAACAACAACAAAGTGTGGGGCAAAGAGGAGGAAAATGCAAATCATAGCATTACAGAAATATTTTTTTTTAAAAATTCAGTTATCATCGCCAGTAGACTATTACTTCCAAACTGAATTAGAAATAATTTGCTTTTGCCTTTCTCTCACCTAAAGTCTTGGAAGCCATCAGAAGTCCCAACTGAAATAGCACTAAAACACAGAACATTCCACTAGCCCAGACACTTGAATACTCTGAAAAATGTGGTGTTAGGTATAAACACTCACATATATTATCAGAAGTAAAACCACAAAAAGATGAAACACAGGGAAGGGTATTTTTCAGTTAAAAGTGCTTTCATTCAACTATTTGGGGATGGAAAGTGGACCACAGGTCTCAGAAGACCAAAGTTTCCTAAAAAAAAAAAAAAAAAAGGTACCTTAGGTTTTAACAGCCCCCTCCACTAATTATCCTTTTCTAATGATGACATAAGCCTACATGGAAGCACCGTATACTACAGTTCTTTTTATTTTAATCAAAGAATTACTTTAGCTTTACGGGGAAAAAAAATACTTGAGATGAGCTTAAAGACTTGTGTACTCCCTCTGCTGGCTCTGAATTTAAAGTAAATTCTCAATGGCTTCAGGAGCCAAAATTATTTTCACTAGACATCTAAAACACAATGAAAAATATGATGTTGGATTCTCCCCCAACACACACACACACAGGTCTTCAAAGAAAAAAGAAATTCCAAAACACCTACTAAAAACTGCCAAAGGCACCTCTGTTGGATTTATCACAGGTTTACTCCAGAGGAAAGCTAATGCATTTCATTTGTTTGTAGCAGGAGCCACTTCCTGCATCAGCCTTGCCCCCTACAAGTGTGCCACAAGCTGTCTTTGCTCTGTGTGCACCTCTCCACTGCAGGACGAGGATACACCTGGATACCCAGGCATGGGGAGCCCCTACACGATAACCTGGCTTCTTCATCACAGGCAATTACCAGAGTAGCAAATTACTGAAAGGACCACAACCCATAAAGGAACTTAGTCCATTTCATCTTATAATGAAATGAATTCAGGGGAGCCTGAATGGACAGTGAAAGACACACTCTCTAGAAAAGCCCAGCTTGAAACATGCACCCATCACACACTTGCGTTTTATCAGGAAGGAGTGATACATCACAACATTCTATGGATGCTTGCTTGCTAGTGTGCTTCTTTTTCCAACTGGGAAAACTGTGATACTGAGAAATAAACGTTGCTCCATCAAGAATAAAATAAAATGGTTAAAGGTACGGAGTCTGTCAGGGTAGTGATGCCATCAGAATTGGGCTCTTCTATCATTAATCCCAGCCTAACTACCTCTTCAGAAAACTTGAACTCAGAAGAGCTACAGACTAGCCCTTAACAGATCCGTGTCAAACAGTGCTTGCTGTCTCTTCCTCCTTCTTACATGACTTCTATTTCTCAACCCATAGATATAAAACTTCAAGTACATCTGGAACTTCTGCCTCCAAATGCAGAACATTATGGACAACTCAGTTTTACACAACGGCTTTGCTCCTGTAAGAAGTGAGCAAGTGAATTTTAGGCCGAACGATCCCATGGTGACTCTCTCCAGATGGTGCATATTGATGCTGCATCAGTGGGGCACACACACAGAAAACAGACTGGATTTCAACTTTCTCGAAATGAAGTCATTCCAAGGGAGGTTCCCCTCAGTTTCTGTGATGGGTATGACTGGCACTAACGAAGTTTTCAGGGACTTCTACACTAGGAAATAAGACACTATAAGAAATGCCTCAGATAGCAGAGTATCCTTTCATAATTACACTATACCCTATCAACATCAATGCTAGGAGGTCTGAGACTTCATAGCTAGAAGTATCCAAAAGACTCCACATGTGATACCACTTCCCTCCCGAATCACCTCATCTCTTTCAGTGTCAGAGTCCCAGAACAAGACTGTTTTCATAGGCTGTGGACGTAACGATTTAAAAAGCAGCTCCAAGGATCAGATAGGTTATGGTCTGGTGGACACATTCTGTGCTTTGGAGGCTCTTGAGCTGTCCTTGGGAATAAAGGAGTCACAGAAAAATGACAGAAGAAGTAGGTGGGAGTCAGGGGTGGGCACGGTAGGGTGGAGCAAGGTTGAAACAGATGGCTTTTAGGTTAGCTGAAAGCACTGATGGAGAATGCTAAAAGAGCAACACAGTTACTTTAGCACAAGCTGGCCTAAAGAAAGGGGGAGGGGAAGCAGAGGCAAGCAAATGAAGTAAGAGTTTGCAGAAATGGAAGCAATGACACGAACAGCTGTGAAACCACAATGGTTAACAGCAGACATTACAGAACTGTGATGCCTGGGGCTCACGTGGACACACTCTTAGCTTCATCTCTGCTAGCTGTAGGATCCTGAGCCAGTCACTCACATGCTCTTGTCCTGTTCCTCACCCGTAAAATGAAGTAGTTAGATGATCTTTAAAACCTCTTTTAGTTCTAAATTTGAGGCGAGAAGCAATGTGGATGAGTCAGCTGTATCAAGGCTCCACCTTCACTCCAGAGGGAGGCCAGTCCTCTCCCAGGCCCCGCAAGACAGAACTGAAGATCCCAGATCAGGCCAGGACCACAGGTGCGCCCTAACCTGGGCAGACCTGGAAAAGCCCCAGCTTCTCCCAAACAGACTCAAACTACAGGAGCCATGCCACGGTGGCCTTGCGTCTCCAAAGCAAGCTGGGGAAAAATGATTTGCAGAGAATTAAAGACCAGGTCCAAGCCAGAGTTCAACACCAACTTTGTAATTTGCCAATAACTTCTCTGCAGAGAGCTGAAGTATTGAGGAAAGCAGAAGTACAGATGTGAAAAAAGGCAAAGTAAATGAACAACAATGACGAGTTCATAGAACACAGATTTGCATGTTTATTTTTCGTCTTCCTCCAATAGAACATGAATCCTGTGAACTGGAACTTTACGTGACTTGTGCTCCTACTATGTCCCTCGGGCCCAGGAGAGAGCTCTGTGAACGGTATGCCTTTGATTAAGGATTTGTTGCATGAATAAAAAGGCACGTGATGAAAATGGGTAAAAAGGTTTTCTCTGTCTGATATTTAGTCACTGAATGCCATCTATAACATCCACGCACACTAACCTACCTACATATGTGTCATTCCCAATGCCTTCTATAGCCACAAAAGGCCAAAGTGGCTCCTCAGGACCCTTTAATTTGTGATACAGGAAAAGGTGAGGAGAAAAATCATTCAAGAATAGGATCAAGTCTGTTCCCTACAGGCAAGATGAGGAAGGTACGAAAACAAAATAAATTCCATATTCTCTCCAGCCCTGGGAGTCTGATCTGATAAGCACTGGGTCAGCAGGGTGCCCTGCCAGAAGGCACAGACTGAAACAGTCTTATCTTTTCATATTTATGAAGATCTTTGGACGGATGGTGTCTGCTAAACTTTTTCCAGACCACATAAATGACTTTTCAGTAGGACAAGGACTCTTCATGAATTTCCTAAACAAAACTATCTTGCAGGTTTTAAGAAAGAATCACATGTATTAAAAAGTTTAACTACAAGATGTTCTTCTATGGTGTCATTCTCTTAAAATAGAACCCTCCTAAAATCTCCTAAAAATAAGTCTGCATAGTTTCATTTCATTTTCTAAGAAGGAGATAAACATATCAAAACAAACACTTAGCTCCTTTTTTAAAGACTCTCTCTGCTACACAGGGCTCACAGATCAAAGTTTAAAAGGGCCAATTTCTTCACTTCATAGGTCGACACAGCTTTGAAAAAGAGGAAAAACAGTCCCCCAGTCCCCCTAGTGTGCTACTGCTGTAGGAAGAGGAAGTGTATTCGTTGAGAATCCCTGACGAAGACAGTACTGCCAAAGGAAATTACAAAACAGCATTTTGGCAACATGGGCCAAGCAGAAGACAGATTCCTTACACACGACTACAAGCGGCCCTTTGGTAAGTTACTCCAAAAGGTGACTGAGGGGAAAATTACCAGCCAACAGGGAATTATCACAACCTTGTCACTTTGAAATTTTAAAAAATATTTTTTAAACATAAAAGTTGCAGTTAAAATAATATTTTCTTAATATAGTATGCTGGTAAGGAACTGGATGCATTAATCTAAAGAACCAGAACAGTGAGAACATCAACAAGCAATGCGTGGCAGGTGGGCCCTTATCTTTTCGCCCTGGGAAGAAGCTGTAAGAGTACACATTCTCACATGAAAGACTAGTCTCTTGCAGAATTAGCCTCCACAGCAGCAGCAGAAATCATCACACACACAAGATCCTCCATTTGTGAAACTGTGAGAACCAGCACAAAAACTCACAGCTACCTGATGCGATCATGCCCTAACCCCCTGGGGAAATGCAGGTGTGTGGGTGTAAGTAGGTGGATAAGTAATAAATAGGCCTTAACAGGTAAACCCTGGAGTCCTAGAGGTCTCCCCCCCACCCCCACCCAGGAGGAACAGAGAGAACAAACCAGTTTAATTCTGGGTGGTGCAGTACAAGTAAACTTAATCCGAATTAAAGGAAATGTAACCTTTTCCCCTCCTAACCACATCTGATTATTCATTTCTACTTATTGCCTGAGGTAAGGGAGCCTGTGAGATAGCCATCACCTTTCTCTCTGGCACAATATGCATCTTTCAAACCTAAGTTAACCAGGAACTTCCTCCTTTTGTTAAAATGCTATCTTTTCTGCCACCTTTATCACTTCAAAGTCTATGTACCCATACTGATCGACACTGGACGGCTATACAAATATGATAAACTCTCTCATCCTCCATCAATATTCATCTATATTTCTGATGCTAAAATAATAACCAAGATATTTTTTGATTGAGAGGCAAATAATGCTTTTCAGGAAAGCATCTTTTACTTATGTAAGACTAGTTGTTACTTAGTAAATGACTTTTTAAAAATAGATCCTCAACTTAAAGAGGAAAATAGTGTGATAAAGAACAAATCTCCAGAACTGTGGCTATTACTTACTTGTACACTAACTAGCTATGTGATCTTAAAGAAATCCTTAACTTAAAAAACCAGGTTCTTCACCTATAAAATAAGGGAGTTGAACTATCTCAGCAAACCTCATCCCGGCTGTATATTACAATAATCTGAGAAACTTAAAACAAAAACAAACAAACAAACAAAAACAAAGCTAAGCCCCAGACCAGCCCAATTAAAACCGATTCTCTGGGTATTGCCTTTTTTTTTAAGCTCCCAGGTGATTCTAATATGCAACCAGGGCTTCAAACCACTAGTCCCAGTTCTGATCTCCAAAGCCTCTTCCTATTCTTTCATTCTCTGATCTTAGGGTGATAATTCTGGTGACAGAATCTCAAAATGCAATAGGCCAAAAAAGCCACAAAAAAAGTAAAGCCTACACCCTGCATACTGTGCCTATGTGCACACAGGACTAGGAGAGGTTAACCTGAATTCTAGACATTTTTAGAACTTAAAACCCCTAATGCATAACTGAGAATGAAAGCAGTGTGGTTTAAGTACACATGCATTCTCTCGAAATGACTAATCATGATAGGAATCAACTCCTGAAACTTGGACTCAGGGAAATGGGTCACAATTAGCTCCTGACCTCTCCCTTTTCCCTCTCTACCACCCCCACTGAACCACAAGCACAAAAAAAGGTTGGCTATTAGTCATAATCAGAATATGAAACCAGCCCCAGTTTCAAAGGGCTTTCTCCATCATCAAAGATTTGGAAGTTACTGCATGGGTGCATCTTTTGATGAAGGTCATCTTACAAAAACTCTTCAACTAAATTATATCCCCACAAGTTGCCATGTGATACTCAGAAATAGAACTAGTATGAAATCTTAAAGTAAAAATAATTTTACTTACATTACATACAAAGACATTTTACTTTATGCCCTGTATTAAACATATTAGAGCTCAAGTTTCAATTTATAGTATTTCACAAATTTTAGTTAGAGATAAGATACGATAATTTAACACTGTGCATTGAATATACTCCAACAAAAAGAGAGAGAGAGAGAGAGAAATGAGATAGCAGAGAAGGAAAAAGAAACCATGAAACCAAAAGAGGTTAAGGACATAAAACCACAAAGTTTACGACTAGGCCCAAAATCTCTATTGCAAGTCCTGCAAGCTACATGAAAATATAATTAACCAAATCACAATTCGAGGCTACTCTTGGTAATACTACTTTCTCACCTAGATCCTTAAAAAAAAAAATCAAAACTGTTACTATCTTTAAGCACAACAGCAAGAAATGTTATTTGTGAAATTAAACTACTTTTGTAAACTTAAAAGTCATAGGAAAGGTGAAAACCTTTCCAACATTAACTTTTTAGCTTTTTTTAACCAACTTTTAACTAGCAGATCCTCTGAACCAAATTCAAAATATAGGATTCATGTCAAGTGTGAAGAATTTGAAAAATATTCCAAACCCCTATATCCATTTTCTTTCATCTTGAAACCAACCCCTCCTGACACTATACATAGAGTACCCTTCGCTATTCACTTAGAAACTCAGTTTTAAAAGATATCACAGTAGCACTGCTTTGAAACGAAACTCACTCTCATGTTTCTGTAAATGGCCCTCGGATCACACAACTGGGATTCCTATGCAAAGCTTTAAAATTAAATCAAATGTAAGATTTATAACGTCAGCATTTGTTAAAGAAAATGAGACAGATATGTGGAAAAATTTCAAAGCACATATTTTGCTTTTAAAGTATCTCAACAAGGGTGCCTGGGTGGCTCAGTCGGTTAAGCGGTTAAGCGACAGCTCAGGTCATGATCTCACAGTTTCATGAGTTAGAGCCCTGAGCTGGCCTCTGCACTCACAATATGGAGACTGCTTGGGATTCTCTCTCTGCCCCTCCCTCACTCTCACCGTCTCTGTTCTCTCAAGATTAATAAACTTAAACAAAAAAAGTATCTCCACAAGTCCTTTCCAATACTAGCCATAAGAGATTAAAAAACAAAACAGGTACTTTGCAACTTTTTTTAAGCAAATTAAACCAACACACTATATATTTTTTTAAAACACACTAAATTTTTCAGTTTTTTCAAACACAAGTTCCTCTCCAGGGCTCCAGTTCTCCACCAAGATAACACTGGAATCCAGGAAGAGGGGGCTCCCCAAAGACAGGGAAGGGAAGGACTGAAGGAGGAAGCAACCACCTCTTTAATTAAAAAAAAAAAAAGCTAACTTGCAAATAGAAGCACCTGATAAGTGATATGTATCTCCACCTGTACAGGACTCTTTCGCCTGGTAATGACACATTCATATCTTGGGGAAAGAGGCCAGGAGGATGAAGTGCCAGGAAGAGCAAAGCAGCTAGGTATCAGCAGCCCGGCAGGGGCACAGGAGTGAATCTGTTTGGATGCCCAACTGCAGGAAGTCATTACATCATAGGCCTTTCCACACCTCTCTCCTTACCATGTGCCCAGTGCCCCAAGAGGCTGAAAAGGAACAGGAGATAGCCTCCCTTCTGGTTCACTTATAGGTAGAAGCCATTACGGCCCAGCCCTGCCACTACATCTCTCTCCCCTAGGCCAGGGAAGGCCTACGTGAAGCTCCAGGCCCCAATCCTCTACACCTGGACCCGGCTTCAAACAGCGCCAGAGTCCAGGCCTCAGCGGAAGCAGCCGGTGTGGCTAGTCCGCCTTGAGGTGGAAGGGCTGGCCCGTTCCAGGACCCAGAACATTTCAGGTTTGGGGGCACATTTACTGGGAAAACACCTCTAAGTAATAAAGATATCAACACAGGCAAGGAAAGACAGCCCGCCAGGAAAAGATTCACAACCACTGCTTTTTCTAATGGGCCGGTAATGCCTGTGGGAATTAACACCCACAAGCTAGAAACTTCGACGTAAAGGTTCTCATCCAGCTGGTGACAACAACCATGCTCGCGAATGGGAATCAGAAATCCAACCTCTTCTCAGGGGCACTAAGTCCCAAACACTCTCCTCACATCCTCTCACTCCACCCGCAGCGTCCTCCTCGCACCCCCACTACGGTGATTTCTACTTTGAAGTTAGCCGCATACCTACCTCCTCCACGCAGTCCGAGGAATCCAGCAAACGCACTCCTGTCCGCCAGTCCTTCCCTCGCCGGCATCCCTTGCCCCCTCTCCTCACCTGGCCATGCCCGAGGTTCCCCTGGAAGCCTCCTTTCCCCAACCCCCCACCGCGGCCGACCCCAGGTTCCCCTCCTCCGGGGGTCACACAGATCCCCCGAAACCTCGCAGCGGAGGCTCTCAGTGCCAACCCCTCTCCCCGGTGCCCGCAGGCGCGCTCCGATGAATCGAAGGCGCGTCTCGCACTGCGCAGGAGGCCCGGCGGGTCCGGCCGCCCGCCGGAGGTGGGTACGCACCTTCCACCCGGCCGAGCTGTTACTGTCGCCCTTATCCTTGAAGTAGGGCACGCAGCGCACCATCCACTCGTAGATCTGGGACAGAGTGAGCCGTTTGTCCGGGGAGCTCTCGATGGCGCGAGTGATCAGGTCGGCGTAGGACAGGTTCCCCCAGGCGTTCCGCCGCGACGAGCATTTCCTCGGCTGCCCGGAGCCCCCAGCCGCCCCCGGCTGCGGCGGTGGCAGTGGCTGCTGAGGCTGCAGCGGCGTCTGCGTCCCCCCGCTCAGCGCGCCCGCCGCGGGGGCTGACCCGGACCCGGAGTCCTGCCCTCCGGGAGCCAGCAGCCGGGCCGAGTCTTCAAGGAGCAGCCCGGAGCCCAGCGTGCCGCTCCCGCCGCCGCCGATCGCCATGGCCGAGCCGGCCCTACCGCTGCCGTCCTCGTCGTCTTCATCGTCCTCCTCTTCGGGGATCATGGAATCGGCGGCCGTCTCCCCCGAGGGCTTGGCCGGGCTCCCCTGGAGCTCTGGCCTCTGCAGGGGCCACGTACAGGAGCGCGGCCGGCTCTGGGGCTCGAACTCCGGGTCCAGCTCTACTTCGAGCGGAGAGAGCGGGGCCGGAGAGGCCGGTGCCTCTGCCATCTTCGCCGCCCGCCCGCCCGCGGCTCGGGCTCTCGCGCTCTCCTCTCGCGCCGGGGCGGGGTGCGGCGGGGGAGGGACGGGGGCGCCGCGAAGGCTCGGGCTCTCGGGAGCCGCTGCCGCTACTGCCGCCGCCTGGGGAAGCACGAGAAGAGAGAGAAGGAGAGTTGGTTATCCCGGGCTGGAGCCCGGTCCTCGGCGAGTCCTCGCCCGCTGCCGCCGATTCCCGGCCGAACGGCGCCCGCCTCCCAGAAGCAGGCAGACCTGGAGACGTGCGTCCCGCGAACCTGGCGCAGCAGACACCGCCCCCTGGCACGGCCGCCGGGGAGACTGGAGCGAATCGACGGGCTCGCACGGGGCAGCCCCCTCCCCCCGCCGCCGCGGCCGCCAGATCTGCAGGTCCCTCCTGGACTAGGTGGCTGGGCGGGGAAGAAGGGGGAGGGGCGGGGCGGGGGAGGGGCGCGGGCCGCGCCTTTAAAGCGGGCAGCGGACGGAGCTGGCGCAGCCGAGCGGCGGTCGGAGCCCGAGCGGGCGTGCGTTTGTTTATGTTTCGCTCGGGCCCGCTCAAGTGCTTCCCGCGGCGCCGCAGCCAAAGTCTGTGGCGTCTTCCGCTCTTCCCCTCCTCACCCCTGGCCCTGCCGCCTCCGCGCCCCCTTGTACCCCTTCTCCTAGCCGAGGGGCCTGAGTCCGGGAACGGCACGGGCAGCCACCTTCTCTTGGCCCCGCGGACCGGGAGGGCGAACATGAGTCCGAGCGCGGACGGGCCCTTGTCACTTCCAGAAAAAAGACCCGACGGGAAGCAGGGGGGCAAGCAGCTCGGCGAGTGTTTGCAAAGGGTCGAGCCAAGCAGGAACGACCACTTTGGGGTTTTGTGTGGTTTATTTGCTCGCAGACGTTGTACCCTCCACCCCCTTCCCTGTAAAGAACGCGAGGAGGGGACAAGTCGAAACATAAATCTTCCAACAGGTCAGGAAGCGCCAAGTCTCCAGGGCTGCCAGAAAACCCGGACCAGCACGTTCATCACCTCCTTGCTCCCGCTGCTGCCATCTTGACAGTTTTCCCCCCTTCACTCAAGTCCTTTAAAAACACTAGCGGGAGGGAAGGGGGGCGCGCACACCGAGTCACGGGGAGGGAAAAGGGAAGCGCCTGGCCCAGCTCGGAAGCAGATCCGGAGTCACCGGGAAGGCGGCCGCCCCGCTGCACAGCTCCGGCGCCTACCTCAGTTCCTTCCCTTCAGGGACGAGGGGGGAGGACGCACAATCCCGCGCGGGCCCGGGGCACGGCGAGGAGGGGGCGCGCAACCTCGGCGAAGGAGAGGCGCTCCAGCCGCCTCCGCAGCCCGCCTGAGGAAACGCCTGTCAGCCTGCGTGCCGCCGCCTTCCACATTCCTCCTCCTCCTCCCTTCCACGAGCAGGGCGGCCGCGGCAGCAGCACAAAGTTATAGACACACGCAGGGTGCCTCAACCTAAGCTGACGGCGGGCGGGCGGGTCCCCGCCCAGGGGGAGGGCTGGGCGGCGGGCCCGGGTGTGCTGTGTGCGTGCGTGTGTGTATGTGTGCTCGCGCGCGCGCCTGCGCGGCCCGGCTCCGCGGGACTGCGGGCGTGGGTGTCAGGGCGCGCGCCGTGGGCTGGGACTAGGCGGGCTCCCGCAGCCGTCCCCGCCGGGCTCCTCCTCCCGAGACTCTCAACGACAACAAAGCGCGGCGCCGGCCTAGGAGAAGAAGGAGGGGGAGATCAGAGCCCCGAACGCTCCACGAGCTCAGTCGCGTGGCCTCTCAGACTCGGAGCAGGGCGCCTGGTACCGGGGGTCCCCGGCGGGCGCGTCCGTCCTCCAGGCTCTGGGCCAGCCCTGGTGTCCGGTTCCCCGTTAGAATCGGACACCAGGTTAACACCTGAGATAAGATTCTGACCGCAGATCGCAGAGGTTACCTCGGCGTGGAAATACTGACAAGCGAAGATGTTGGCGCCATACAGGACTTCGATAAACTGATGCCCTCAGATTTGATCAGGCACCAAAAGGTTTGCAGCTGAGTCTCTTACCTAGGACGCTCGACTTGTGGATTTCATGACAAACGAGGGGAGAAGTGTAACTTACTCAAGAGAAATGCAGATTATTCCCCATGCCTAAACGTAAGGTAGATTTTGAACAATTATGAATGGGAACTAATTGATTTTAATTTGTAAATGACTCCAGAACGGCTAATTGTACATTTTTAAGTTTTTTTTTTTTAAGATACTTCTTTAGGTTTAGGAAAACATCTTCACAAGTCCTTATCCTATTAGTGCCTAAATTGTTCATTTGTACACTAAGAATGCACTACATGCGATACGCACATCAAAGCTCTATTCACTTTGGTTCATAAATATCCTTTTTTCCCCTTTTTTCCTAAATCTTTCTCAGTCACTGGAGGTATCTCACAGTCCAGAGCTCGCTCCTCAACAACCCAATACACAAAAAAGGTCCAACCCAGGGTACCCAGGAGTCCGCCCACCCAGCCGATTCCAGGCTCCGGGCTTTGCGCAGGGCCCGTCACTCAAGTGACGCGCGGCCCCGCCCCTGCACCAAGCTAGTTCGACGCGTACAAACAGATGATGTCATTGTATCCACACGCGCGTGACCCGGGAGCTCTGCGCCGGGTCCCCATTCGCTGCACCGCCTACTCGTCAAACCACGCCGCGCGCTGACTGGCCGCGGACACTAGTCTCCAGGCCCCAGACACCCCTCTCCGCCCCCCGCCCCCGCCCCCCAGCAAATAATAAACAATCGAGTAAAATTCTAAGGAAGAAAGGAGGGGAGGGAGGAGAGAGAGAGAGAGGGCGAACCAGAAGCCAATCCTTCGCGCGCTGAGAGAGAGTTCAGAGGAGGGGGAACTTGAGAGGACAGAGGAGGGAAGAAGCGGAGCACACCTGGGGCGATGGGTCCTGCTGCGAGGTGGTGGTGTCGGGGGAAGAAAGTTGGAGAGCACCCTGCGGGGCGCGCCTGGCAGAGTAGGGGGACGCTAGGGCCCGGGAGCTGCCGGGCTTGGGGCTTCGGGGCGGTGCGCGGCCGTCCGAGGGGGTGGAGAGTGAGACACGCCGGAGCGGCGCGGGCGGAGCCGGCAGACACGTGCGGGAGGAGGGCGGGCGCGCGCCGAACTGGCTCGCCCGGGGCGCGCGGTAGCAGTAGCCGCGCGCGCTTGTTTACCAGCGCACGTGGGTGTTATTTTTAAATGGAATGTTGTGTTGGCCGCGCCGCTGAGTGGCGGGCGCGTGGGGCAGCCCGCGCAGGCTGGGGGACGCGGCAGGCCCGCGCCACCACCTCTCCGGGCTCCGCTCACGGGCCACGCAGACTGTCTCCATCGCAGGATTCCAGCGCAGCGGCTGGCTGAGGCCAGTGAGCCTCATGACGACTTTCGCGCGCTCCCAAAGCCCCTACGGAGACGACGAATTCCCGCTACCGAAGGCTGCCTTCTTTACTCCCGGCTCCGGCTCTCTCAATCACATCTCGGGAACAAAGCCGGCGAGGCTCCGCGGCCACAGGTTCCGGAGCCTATTTCACATGCCACATACTCCCTGGCACACTACACCCTGGCCCCAAGGTGGACTTATCACCTTGCATAGTTTATGACCTCGCTCTCTTGCTCAGAATGTCCCCAGAATGCGCCCGTCACTTGGGCATACGACTCTGCCACGTACAAATGCGCTTTTGCTACCTTGGCTTGTCTTTGGAAGGGAACTCTGGGAACGGGGGCTCTGACTGCTTCCTGGTGTTGCTCCCCTGCTTGCTGCTCCACTTTTCTCATTGTGGGCCTGTCTTGAGAGCCCTGAGCTTCCGTTTGGTTTATAGCCTGGCAATATGGACGGTGATGCTGGACAACTCTCCACTGAAGGTGTCCCGGGGTCGGGGGGAGGGGGGCCGCTGTGGGGGGGGACAAGTGGTGGATTAGAGCTTCAAAGAACACATGGGTGGCGGAGGGGCCTTTGGGCATGTTACCAGGAGTCGTGTTCAGCGTGTTCTGCTTTTCGGAAGGAACCCAGAGGCCAGAGCACCCAGTGCTTTGCACCGTGATACAGCATAAAGTACAAAGAACTTTCAGTTGTTCCTTCTTAATACTTATTATAACACACTGTAAAAAAATTTTTTTTACGTTCTGAATCTGAATCTGAATCTTACTTCTGTCGTTAAAGTATAGACACGCAGACTTAGAATATGTTTACGCCGGCTGGGCTCTTGGGCCATTAGATTTTCACTATAAACCTATGAGTGTCCATTTACAGAATGCATAACCCAAGGGCATTCAAAAAACTGGAAGCGCTAAAGATTCAGTAGATTAATTGAGCTCTTTGTGAGCCCCTTGGTGAGGAATGGGAGTTGGGGACATGATAGCTATGTCCCTCAAAAAGATTACAGCCTTGAGGGGATAAGACATTAAAAAGTTCAGTATTTCAAGAGTTGAAAAGCAGTACAAGAGGTCATGCATAGTGTTGGATAAGTTTCAAATGAGTTAAGGATCAAAACTTCAAATGGAAAAAAAATAAAATAACAAAAACTTCAAATGGAAGTGACCATAAACGTTCAGCTTAGTAAATGTGCATCTTAGGGAATTTACCCTTGTAATTTGTCCCTATGGGCAAACCTTGGAAAACTAAGAAGTTGAATTTCTGTGATTGTTATATTTTAGCCTGAAATTGCTTTGACCTTTGCTTTCCCCACAAAGGCCTCCATGCTCCTTCATTTCTTACCTGCACCTTTTCCTCCCTACACTTTTTAGTACATATAATCCCAAACTTAAAATTGTTCAGTTTAGGACTTTTCAGCTTTACAGAGATGTGCAAGAGATTCACATTCAGTAGAAACCTTACTTCAGATTTTGAATGTTAATCTTTTGCCCCACCCCCACCCCGCAGCCATATGCTGTAGATCATTTCTTGCGATGCTGGGCAGCAACAGTGAGTCACAGTTCCCAGTCAGCCACCTGATCACCGGCCTTAACAACCAATGTACTTAGAACCATTCTATCCCTATCTGGTCATTCTGTTTTTCAGTTTCGTTATAGTATTCAATAAATGACCTGAAATAGTCAGCATTTTATTATAAAGTAGGATTTGTGTTAGATGATTCTGCCCAACTGTAGATTAATTTAACTGTACCGAGCATGTTTAAGGTAGGCAAGGCTAAGCTATGATGTTCCATAGGTTAGGTACATTAAATGCATTTTCAACTTACACTAGGTATTTTCAGAACATAACCATATCATAAGTCAAGAAAGATCTGTATAGGAAAGCTGAGTAAGTTATGGTTGTTGATGAAGACAGAATATCAGCCTTACCTTTGTAGTAGAGCTTTTGTCAAAACTTTCCCCACTTTTTTTTTTTAATGTTTACTTTTGAGAGAGGGAGGGGCAGAGAGAGAGAGGGAATCACAGAATCTGAAGCAGGCTCCAGGCTCTGAGCTGTCAGCACAGAGCCTGAAACAGGGCTCGAACTCATGGACTGAGAGATCATGACTTGTACCAAAGTCGGACACTTAACCGACTGAGCCACCCTGGCACCCCAAAACTTTCCCCACTTCTTAATTCATTTCTTGTTTATTTTTACAAATGATTTGAGGTGGTGATTGTTCACTCCATTGTAAATTCAGTCACTGGAGGAACAAAACTTTACAAATTTTTTTTTACCCAAATAAGCCAAGTAAATTCACCATTTCCAACATCTAATTGTGAGGCAATTGGTGGTAGATGCCAGAGCTCTGCCTCTGAGGGGGACACCACTCAGCACCGGTGTCCTTGCCTGATGCTCCTCACATGTAAGTCAGCTGCATACTCCTCTGACCCCAGAGCCTAAATACTAGGGACTGAGCATGCTGCCCATCAACCAAGTGCTCATTTCCCTCTACGACTGGCTTCTACATCCATCTCAACAATGAAGACAGGAAACAAATACAGTATAAGCCTCCAAACAAATATGTGACCCAGCTGGAAAGAAAGAAGGATCCCTAGTATTCAGGTCTATAGCTGCTTCCCACCCTTTGTCTGACACCCCCATTAGTCCCTTCCTTTGCTTCCTCATTCCTCAGCAAACTACTCACAGGGAAAAAATAATAGAATACTATGTACGAAAGAGATTGAGCTTTGCCTTGTCTTTCAGGGTGTTAAGGAGACAGCAGGCCCAAGATGGAGCAACTTATGCTAAGTGCCACATCAACAAAGCAAGACTTTATACCCAACATAATTGCAGTTTCAACAGCCACCCCATCCTACCCTCAGAAATGTAACCTGTAACCAGTCAACATAGAATTACCTGGTCAGCACTAATGAGATAACCGACGAAATAGGAAATCCCCTTTCCAGTCCCCTTAGGAAGGTGACCTTGCCTGAAACAATGCATTCTTTGCTAATAATTTCTTTTTTCCACCCCCTTCCCGCCTTTAAAAACCTTTCCTTCTCTATAGCTCAGTGGAGCTTCTTTCTATTGCTGGATGGGATGCTGCTCAATGCGTAATAGTTTAACAAAGCCAAAACTGATCTTCGATTTTACTCAGTTGAATTTTGGTTATATAGCAAGGCATCATTCCAGGCAGGTTTCATCACCACCCTCTCCAAGAATCTCTGGAGCTCCTGTCCTCTCTCCTCCTCTTTGCCTCCCTCAGGCATGACACACCCAGGCACAGCCTCCCCTAGGCATTATAGTGACTGTCCTAGGATTCATTTGGAGGACAACTAGGAATGTTTACAGCAGGGAAGAAGTGGGGGATCCAAAAAAGACTGAAGGTTTACCTGAAAGGGAATTGCATAGAGAAGAGGAAATGGAAAGGATTCTGTTTTGGTATTATGAAGTAATAATGACAGCTAACCTTTATTTGTCACCTCCAGGCCCTGAACGAAGCACTTTATTTGCAGTATTTAAGCTCTCGCCAAGACCATATGGGGTAGATATACTAAATGCTAAATGGCATGAGGTTAAGAATTCAGGCTCTGGAAGTTAAGTCGGATCCCCTCACTTACCAGGTATGTGACCTTGGGCTCTTATTTAACCCTTGGCCTTAGTTTCTCATTCATGACAGGAGAATAATATTGGAAAAGATTAGACTAAATGAAATGACTCTAAAGCATTTAGGATTAGAATACTGGGAAAGGGGGGCTTTTAATAGAGCGATGCCCAGGCTCCATTTTGGACCAACTTAAGAGTAAGTCGGCATTGATTTTTTTTTTAATGTTCGCCAGGTGAATCTAAAGCAGCGAGAACTGAGAACACTGAATTCGAGTATTTGAATTCTTCTTTACACTCCAGCGTTTGCCCTCGTTCTCTGACTGTTGGCTTCTACTCAAGAATAATGACAGACCGCAGATTCTGTATCTCCCTCTCTCTCTGCTCCTCCCCCGCTCATGCTCTGTCTCTCAAAAATTAAATAAATATTAAAAAAAAAAAAATAATGACAGACTGTTACGTATGAACAAGGGGGCAGGTCCCATACCCATCTCAGTTTGTCTCTAGAATGATCTACCCAGAACCATCCGTCTCATTTTACAGCATTTTGCCCTGGGTCACACAAGGAGTGGCAGGCCCAGAATCTGAACCAAAGGCTGTGTGGGTCCATGGCATGTGCTCCTTCACCAACCCTACGATTCTTACCTGGGTGAGCCATTTCACCTAGAGAAACACAGCTGGAACCAGACAAGCAAACATGACTCCAAGTACAAACCCAACCAACCCAAAGCTGGTGTTTGGCCAAATCTGCACCCATCAGGTCGTTCTCTTAGGTATCTCCTGTGTTTTTAAAGTTTTTGAGTCAGTTGGAAACATTTGAAAAGGAGGAGATTTCACCTGAAAGTCAGATTTCTCATTCTTCTTGAAAAATAAGAAACTCTGGTAACACATGGCAACAATTAGCTGGTATGTGCTCGCCAGCTCACCTCTACACCATCGGGCCCTCTTTGTTTATGTCTCCTGACAGACCTCTAGACTTTGGATTTAGCCACCTCACTTGTATATTCTGCCTCTACAGGGGCACAGCGGAGTTGGCTCACTCCAGCTTATGAGAAACAACTGTGCATATCCCTTCCGAACTCTTTGTTCAGTGAATCAAATTGTTGTCACTTGAAATGGATTGTTGTGGGAGTTGTTATCCCACAGAAATTGACAATGCTAACAATCAAGTCCTTTGTGGGTTTTGTTTTCTTTTTGTTTTTTCTGAAAGTCAGTTTGCTAGCACACCATTGCCCCCATGCCACTCAGCCACTCTCTGGTGTTCTGAAGACAAAGATTTGTTCTAAGTAGAAAGTGAAGGGAACAGAAGCATTTGAGAAACTACTTCAATTCTGCTAAGCAATTGATTATACATTGTCTGATTTTTATTATTTTTTAAGTTTATTTATTCTAAAAGAGAGAGAGGGAGAGGGAGAGAATCCCAAGCAGGCTCCACACCACCAGCTCAGAGCCTGCTGCAGGGCTCGAACCCTCGAATCTCAAGATCATGACCTGAGCCAAAGTCAGATGCTTAGCCAACTGAGCCACCTGGGTGCCCCTGTCTAACCTTATTTTTAAAGTACTTCAACTTACCGCGATGGAGTAGATACCCAGAACATGCCTCTTGATGAAAACTAAAGTTGGCTAAGATGTTTTACTATTTTTTTAAAGTGAATCACTGAACTGGCAAGAAAGCGGGGAAAACACGGAAGTAAAAAACAAAATTAAGGTGGGACCCCTGGAAAGTGAGAAAGCCCCTAGAGAATCCATCAAACAGCAGTGTCCTTGAGCTTCCACATTGACAAGTGTGCAGTGGTGGAGACAGAGAAGATACCTTAAACCTATCCGAGATCATGACCATGGTAAGAACCTATCCCAGTGTAAGCTGGCACAATCACTATGGAGAACAGTAAGGAGTTTCCTCAAAACATTAAACATAGAACCACCATATAATCCAGCTATCTCACTTCTGGAGATCTAAAGGAAATGAAATAACTATCTCAAAAAGATATCTGTGTGCCCAATATTCATTGCAGCATAATTCACAATACCCAAGGCATGTTCCCCAAAGCATGTAAACTGCCCCCTGAGGGAAGAAGGAATAACGAAGATGTGGTGTATTTAAAATAGAATATTACTCAACCATAAAAAAGAAAGAAGGCCTGCCATTTTGACAACAGATGAAACTTGAGGGCATTATGCTACATGAAGTAAGTCAGACAGAGAAAGACTGTAGTATCTCACATATATGTAGAATCTAAAAAAGTCAAATTCATAGAAACAGAGAGTAGATTGGTGGTTGCCGGGGGGCTTTTTGCGAGGAAATGGACAGATGTTGGTCAAAGGGTACAAACTTTCAGTTATACGATAAATAAGTTCTGGGGATCTAATGTACACCATGGTGACTACAGTTAACAACAACAACACCATATTTTATACTCAAAAGTTACTAAGAGTAAATCTTAAATGTTCTCACCACACGCACACACACGCGCAGGTAATTAAGTGAAGCGATGGATGTGTTAACTAACGTAATGGTGATAATCATTGCACAATATATACATATATAAAATAATCATGCTCTGTACCTTTTTTTAAAAATATGGAAAGCTTCACAAATTCATTTGTCATCTTTGCACGGGGGTTATGCTAATCTTCTCTGTATCATTTCAATTTTAGCATATGTGCTGCTGAAGTGAACACACACTGTACAACTTAAACTTACACAACGTTACAAGTCGACTACACCTTAATAAAGTTGGGAGAAAACATTTCATATAAAACACTTATATATTAAAAAAAAAGGGGGAACCTCTCAGATAAAACTGGGATTCCAAAGAGCCAAAGTAAAGATGAATGTGGAATTGACTTGCTCTGCAGAAGAGGACCCCCCAAAATTTGCCTGTATTGATCCTGGTGCTGGATGGAGAAAAATCAAAAAGATATATGAATCTTCCTTGAGAGTTCATCTGCATGTAAGATTGTGATCTAAATTCCTGGTTTTATGGAATTTTAAAAACTTAATGAGTTCGAGTTTGGAGTACTCCAAACAACTGGCAAGAGCAGACACGATCCTCTCTGGGGGAGAAGATCTTGAATTTATGCCCCAACGAATGCCCACAGATAAAGTTTCAAGAACAAAAGTTTACAATCAGAAAACAAAACAAATAAGGCAGCAAGCCTCCATATGTAAGAGCAGATAGAAACTCAAAAGAAGATCAGATACGCAAAGATTTGGGATATTGCGATAGCCTACACAGAAAATTAGTGTTTAATATATTTCAAGAAATAAAAGAGAAGCTTGAAAATATAAGCAAAGAACAGAGTTCAAAAGAAACCCACAAAAGCTAAAGAGATTTGAAATCAAAGACTTCTTATTTATTTTTAATTTTTTCTTCCCAACTAGAATTGAGGTCCTTGAAGACCTCGGGGCCAGGCTGAATGCCTTATAGGTTGTTGTTTGTCAGTTGAAGGAAGGAAGTACTCAACCCTTCTCTTGAAAGCCAGCAGTAAGAATTGAGTTTGTGACCACAGTTCCTAAATTCTATTAGAAGATTCAACAAATCACTTCTAAATTTTTCCCTACTGTTTATTTCTTTTTGAGAAACAGAAAGACAGAGCATGAGCAGAGAGAGGGAGACACAGAATCCAAAGCAGGCTCCAGGCTCCAAGCTGTCAGCACAGAGTCCAATGCGGGGCTCGAACTTACAGACCAGACTGCGAGATCATGACCTAAGCAGAAGTTGGACGCTTAACCAACTGAGCCATCCAGGCGCACAAATCATTTCTAAAGGAAAGGAAGCCAGGAAGGCAGAATTAATGCAATGCTGCCAGCCAACTGGCCTGCAGCAGATGGCATTGGGCTTCGTAAGTGGTCCATCCACTCCATTTCTCATTTGGGGAAAACTTGTAAAGTAAGCGTATGTCTATGTCTACTCATTGGAAAATGTATTTTAAATGCCTAGTAATTGGAATCTTACAAATTAGTTTAAAACATTGATGTGGTACTTTAAAGAAATCAAGGCCATATGGAACCATTCATTATTCTTCAGACTTACATCTACCTGGTGCAATTTGGCATGTCCACAAGTGTGTCAAGTTTCCTAGAATAATCTAATACTAAAACCCCCACAGCGTGTGTTTCAGGGTTCATGAGACATGATTATTGCCTCTCCTACATCCACAGCTGGAAACAGAGTAAACCTGTGGAAGAGGAAGACGGCAGAGGAAACATAAAAATTTGACAAATTTTGCAAACTGTAAACAGTTTAAAATCCTCACAGTAGCAAGGTATGAGGACTGTGCATATGTTACAGTAAAGCCTGGCACAGAAAAGTACCGAGTAAGCTACCACGGTTGCCTTCTAAGGATGGTGTATTTGAGTCTGAATGTTACTCATTAGTGATGGTTCGAATGTCTTGGAAGAAAGTTGATCCTTTGTCACAGGAACTTCTCTTTCAGTTCAGGTCCTGGCAGACCCCTTCTTGGCGGCCTGAGTAGGGGTCCTAATGCCATTAGGTGGACCTGCTTTCTGAGTCTGGTCTGCCCACTCCGAGAAGCATTCAGGGCATCTGGCCTGAGCACCCGGGTTCTCACCAGAGAGGAAATTCTGGTTGGTGGTTTGATTGACTCCTGTCCACGTGTCGGAAAGGCCTCACCTTCATTCAGTTGCCCGACTCTCTGGATAGTTCACATTCCTTTAAAAAATCACATTTCCGCACCCTCTCAAGGGTTACCTGTGCTCATTTCTGGAGAGATCACTGATGCCAGCAAAATAGGTGACAAAATCGCTAAATGAGACCTACGTGAGGAAAAAGCATCCAGGCCTCCAAACATGAGTCATTTTATGAAAGCGTAACATCCAAACAGCACGCATTTGCATGCCATTTAGAGCTCTTTTGCAACTTCAATTCTCAAACGTATAATGTGAGGGCTTTTTAAAAAGGTTTTTACTCTTAAAATAAACTTTTATAAAATCTGTATTTTGGAAACAAATGATGAAGCCAAGTGAATAATTCCATAAAAAAACACAATCCCTAGAGTACCTGTCCTGTTCAGGGAACTAACCAAACCCGGTCACTTTGGGTCAGGCTTTCCTATTCACTATGGAGAGTGAAACTCGCTTTGGAGTTTGTAGGGATTTTGCCCACCAATAAGAAGATGAGGAGTTTTGGCCAAGCCCCCTTTTTTTTCTCATTTGTTGATGAAACCACGTGGTTGAAGAGTGAAATCGGTTGTCATGACAACCAACTGGAAGGGCTGTGACCCACAAGGAGCCTAGAAGTGGGAGAGACTGCGGCCTGCACAGCTGGCCTTTCTCCAGTGCACAGGCAGCGGAGAGGAGAGTCCAACAACCAGGGGATGGTCGGTGGCCTTAGAAACCATTCTCAGCTGTCCCTGGGACCTGACAGCTCTGTGTTAAGTGGTGAAATCAACTTTCTTCACCTGCTGAATGGAGAATCAGAGCTGAGCTGGGGAAACCACAGATGGAAGAATTCCATGAGGCTCAGTCTGAAAGAGGTCATTTTGACCTTTTCTTCCCTCCCCCTATAAACTCAGTATTACCAAGAAGTTGTTTCTTTTAAACGAATTGATCCCCCAAGTGAACAATGAGAATTGCATTCCTTTCTCAAGAGTATAAGAACTAGTTTCTCTGTGTATGTTTTAAGTTAGTCCTCCTCCCCTTTTCCACAGTTGTAGTGTATTAATATTGAAATCAGGCCAGTCAGAATTCTTATGTCATTGTTGCTTAACTTCTGGATTCAAGAAATACTCAGAAGATGAGAATGCTTGGAAAATCCCTTCTAGAAGTCCTTAATGTGGTCTTGCTACCTAATGCTTTCATTCTCTCAGACATTAAAAAGAAAAAAAGTTTATTAACCTTAAATCTTTCAACTTATCCAATATGAAACAAAGGCACTTAAAATATCTTAAAAGACATCTATATTTTGTACTTGCCCTCTATCTATGAGGATGATACACCTATCTTCTTTTTCAACATATACTTTCTTTTTTTTTCACTTCTTTATTGAGAAATAAAACATGCTTACAGAAAATCACAGAAGAGTTTATACTTTATGTGACAGTACAGTTTAATGAATGGCTGTTAAGAGAACATCATATAACACTTGGGTCAAGAAATAGAAGGGGTGCCGACTGACCAGTCAGTTAACCGTCTGACTTTGGTTCAGGTAATGATCTTTCAGTTCATAGGTTTGAGCCCCGAATTAGGCTTTGCACTGACAGCACAGAGCCTGCTTCGGGTCCTCTGTCTCCCTCTTCCTCTACTCCTCCTTCTCCCTCCCTCTCTCTCTCTTCTTCTCTCTCTTTCAAAAATAAATATTTAAAAAATATATTTAAAAAAAGAAATAGATTACCAGCACCCTAAAATCCCTGAGGTGCCCTTCCCCATCAAAGCCCTCCTTATCTCCCTAAAAGTCATCACTCCTAAATCTGTGGTAATTTCTTTGTTTTTCTTTATAGCTTTCCACTTTGTTTGCATCCCTCAACACTCTCCTTTAGTTCTTTTTTATTAAAACAATTTTAATGTTTATTTTATTTTTGAGACAGAGAGATAGAGTGTGAGTGGGGGAGGGTCAGAGAGAGAAGGAGACACAGAATCTGAAGCAGGCTCCAGACTCCAAGCTGTCAGCACAGAGCCCGACCTGAGGCTCCAACCCATGAACCGTGAGATCATGACATGAGCCAAAGTCGAATGCTTAACTGACTGAGCCACCCAAGCTCTCTTACCCTCTCCTTTAGTTTTGCCTTTTTTCAATCTTTATATGAATGGGATCACACTGCATATGTGATCTCTAGGTGTTCTTTTGAGTCTTACTTCCTCTCTTGGTATTGTGAGGTTCACCCATATTGCTCTGTGCTGCTCTGCTTTGTTCATTTTTGTTGCCAAATAGTCAGCTGGATGAATAGCTCTCCATCTATCTATACTCTATATATAGTTAGTTTCTCTATTCTAACGTTGATGGCTAATTGGGTTGTTTCCATTTCAGTGCAGTTGAGAACCTTGTTGTTCTGGCATTCCTAGGCATGGGTGCGTGACTCTAGTCTACACTTAATGGAGGAGTTTCTGGGTCATAGGCACCTTCTGCCCCACCAAATGCTGGACTGTTCTCTGAAATGGTTGTACCGTTTACACTCTTACCAGCACTGGATGCGTGTGCTCCTTGTCCACATTCCCACTAGCACTGAAACTTGTTGAACCGTTCATTTTTGTTATTTTCTTCTTTTAGTGATGATGGATTTAAACAATTTAGATTTAACTGAGATTTACTGAGCATCTGCTAAGAAGTGGTGTCTGTACTAGGAGCTCCTCTGTGTATTTAATCATCATAAAGTCACAACAGCCCCAGAAAGGAGATGATGTTCTCTCCACTTCATAAATGAGGAAAATGAAAGCCACAATCTGGAAGTTTCCCAGCAGAGGCCATGACAGAAGTGGGACCAGAACCCAGGTCTGGCTGACTTACAAAGACTGCACACTCTCCACGTTCCTACGCAGTCTCCACCCTGACCTCTGCTTCCCCTCATCGGCATCTGGAAGACAGATGGCCGGGTTGGGAGTATGTTGCCTAGAGTCTACCTCAGGCCCTCGCTGGGCACGCTCTGACCTCACACGCACCTTGCGGACTCCACCACCTGAGGGGAACGTTACGGGAGGTCACGCTGCACTGACCCATCTGAACCACATTTGTCTCGTTATAAAGGATTCCTCTTCAACACTCTTTTAAAACTAGTTTATTCTGTTCTGTTTAATGCCCAGGACCCCACTTCCTTCTCCTTCAGCTCAGCCTTAGTCCTTTTGCAGTGGGATCTGCCCTCCCAGACTCTGAGCTATTTGAATACAAAGACTGTGTTTTAATCCCTTTTAAAAAATCATGTGTTGTGAGGAGGGGTCAAAGGATATGAAGTTATACAAGATGAGTAAATTCTTGAGATCTGAACCAACACAGGACCTTTAGTTAACAATTCTGTATCATATACTTAAAATTTTGCTAAGAGGGTAGATCTGATGTTAAATACTCTTACCACAAAAAAAAAAGTAATTAAAAGAAAGAAAAAAAAGAAATGGGGCAGAAATAAACTTTTAGAGGTGATGATGAATAAGTTTATGGCCTTGATGGTGGCGACGGTCTGGGAAGGCATATACTTATCTCTAAACTCATCAAGTTGTATAAATATGTGCAGCTTTCTGTATGTCAATCATACCTCGGTGAAGTGGGTAAAGTAAAATGAAATGCAATGAAAGGAAATAAAATAAAATAGAAAAGAAAAAATTGGATGTTGAACGTTCAGACCAGGAGGAACATGGGAGAAAAAGCACAAGGACCAGGGGGCATTGCTGCTGTCTCTGCTCCATTCTCGGCTCACCCAGGCCATTTGACCTTCCCAGGTCTCAAGGTCCCCTTCTATAAAATGAAAGGACTAGCCTAGACAATCTCAGGGGCACTTGGTGCTAGCATCTGTGACTGTGCTAATTACTTTCTTCAAAAAGCACTTATCTAACACCTTCTGTTTGCATCCTTCTACAAATTAAACCTCTGGCCCATATCATTGATATTTGGATAAAATGCCACAGAGCTGTTGTGTTTTCCCTTCTTTACATGTTTGGGGACATTTGTTATGTCTTCATGGCTTACCTATCTCTAACCATTAGATTTAGCTCTTTCTTAGCAAGAGCCATCTTTGCCCCTTCCCCACCAGACCAGAAGCTCAGTGAGGCCAGGGATTTGAGGCCAGGGATTGTGTCTAATTTGTCTTTGCATCTCCAGCACATCGCAGGTGTTCAATAAATGTAGAAGGAAGCAAGGAAGGAAGGGCAAGAGGGAGAAAACGAGGACTGATGTTTAGAATCTTCCCACACTTGTGATATCACTGAGCACAGAGACGGTTGATATTTAAACCAGTCCCTGTCCGTACAGGGTGCCATTGGTTGCAAGCTCTGACCTTTTACTGAACCAGTAAAAAAAATTACATTTTTCTTTTAGTGAAGCCTTTCACAGGTACCTAATGGTATTGTGGCCATGATAAAGGATGCCAAGTGTCCCTGAATGCAAAGGAGAAGAGAAAAGTGTTGTAATAAAGTTACCAGACTCGTTTGACTTTTAACCATAGAAAGTCAACTGCTCTGGAAGATCCTTTATTTCTGCTGAATTGGTGTTAGTGTAAGGCAACCTGCTTTCTGCTAGTTTTTGTTAGTGTGTTTTAGAGGTGCTCTTTAGGAAGAATTTTCCTAAATTTCCTAATTTTCTTTACTTGGGTCTAGCTCTGGGCTCTGCCAAACTTCCTGGGGACCCGTGACTTATTATGAATATGCCCCAATTACTTTTCCTGCCCACAGTCACTAGGTCCATGTCCCTAACTCAAGTGCAAAATACTAACTTTTAGTTTGCTCAACCTAGCTCTCCTATGCTTAGCCAGGGTGCTCTCCTGCTTTCACATGACAACGCTTTGTCCTCTGAGAAAGAAGTCTTTGGACCCCCGGACCTCTCCCTGGGGGGCAGGGGGGTGCAAAACAGACTTGCCATCCCCACCCCACAATTCCACTAAAAGGTCTGATCTCAGGCTGGTCGTGGAGGATCCAGCGGCTGATTTATGTTTTCTTTACCATTCCCTCTAAGGTACCCAGGGGAAGAGGACTAGTCTCTAGGTGGAAAGGTGGCCTCTACTTTTCGAAGCACCAAAATGAGCCTGGAATAGAGCCAGGCTGACTTCAGGCTGTTTCTGTCTATAAGGTTCACATTTCTCAAACCAGCTGAGACTTGGAGAGGTTCTGAGGGAAGGTCCCAGGTGCTGAGCCGCTAGACAGCCACCTGCTTCTCTCCTGTGTGGAGGAGCTGGGGTCCTGGGACAGTGTCTGACCACAGGTGGCCCCTCCCCTCCGCATCCCCCTCAGTAATCCCTGGTTATTCAGCAATACTTCCGGAGGGACTCTGTGGGCGAAAGGTACTGTGTCAAGTGCCAAGTAAATCCCTGACTTGTCTCAAAGCTCTCAGTCTCCCAGCACTATGCTAATCCCAACGCTGTGAGGTCAAGCTCCCATTTTGAAAAGTAGATGATAAACTTCTTAAGGGCATGTCTTAGCTTTTCCCCCTCCTGTGTTTCCAGGAGCTGTTGGAACTGCCCTGCCAGTATCTTCCAACCATTTCCTGAGACTGAAAAACGCTATCTCACACATCCATGTGTTACAACTTTCTAACGGTATTTAAGCACTGTCACATTACTTGTCATTATGAATTATTCTCAATTAACGGATAATAAAGTGGAGCCGTGATCATGGGAGATGCCTTAGTTCCTTTTGACACTAAAAGGAAGCCCTCATTTCTAGAAAGGTGGGCAAAAGATATCAATAGATACTTCGTATCTGACTGACGGCCCTTTAGCCCCATTCCGAGATCCCTGGACTCCTGTTCTTTAGGGATTAGGCAAAAGAAAGATTTCAGCACTTCCTCGTCAGTAAGGGGATTCCCATGAGCGGATGATTGGCTTGATGTCTTTACACTCCTGCCTTAGTTGGCCTGTAACTGTTGTCGTAGGAAATATTCAGCTTGGGGAAAAAGATATCCCTTTTTAAAAAGAGATGAGCTACATACGAAAGCCCCTAACATTCACCCTGGGTTTTAGAACCACCACCACTCCCATTCTAATCTGGCAGAGCTCTGAAAAATGGAATAGTTGCTGAAAAGTAAATGAATCACTTCAGGGATGAGACCCAATTCTGGAACACTTTTCTCCCAAAAGGGTAATTTTTCAGAATAATCTTGAAGCCGGGGCTTGCCAGTGGAGACCTTTGTCAGTATTTGCGCCGTTGTTTGCCTGCACGGACCCTGCGTGAACCAGGGTGGGTTGGTCTACTCTGCGTCCTGAGCCGAGTGCTGGCCTAGTACTCCTGGTCTGGGGCAGATACGGCTTGCTGCTGCCACCCTTGCTGGAAGCATCCGTGCGGTCCTGTTCAACATCGCTCTCTCTGAGGGAACCCGCTAGCTGTGGCCTCTCCACTCTTGCTGCTGCCAGCTGTCATGGTCCCCTAGATCCATGCAAACGGCCACCATCAGGGAGCCCCTGGGTGCGTTCAGCGGCCCAGCAGGCCCCTCAGGCGGGCCGGCAGCTGAGCTCTGCGTGTGCTCCACCTTGTGCTCTCAGTGCTCCACCTCACGCTCCTCGTCTCCACCTTGTGCTCCCAATGCTCCCAGAGCAGAGTCCCAGCAACGCCTGCCTGTTCCGAAGTTGTTTTGTACCAGTGACTTGTCTGTAATTCTCCTTCTCAAGTTCTTTTCACTCCACCCCCCAGACTTTCTCCTGGTGAAAACCCCTGCGAAGAAGGGCTTGCTCTTAGGCTGGGTTTTCCAGTTTCCCCACAAGCCAGCCTGAGGCTGCTGCCGCTGCTCTTGGACAGGACGGGATCGCTAGGGAGAACCTACTCGCCAAGGCCCGAGCGGGCTCCCTCCTCCTCAAGTGCCTTCATTCTAGTGCCTCCCGAGGCTTCCACGGTTCATTCTCATTCTCTCCTGCCGGCCACCACGTATCACACACTTGAAGGGTCAGGGTGGGAACAGACAGAGCTTTAGTAAAGTCCCAAGAAGCATTTCTTAACTAAAGTGAAAATGCACAGCGACCCCGGTTCTGTTGCTCATTTCCCAGCTTAAGATGCCAAGAAATTATAATGATATTTATGAAACAGGATGAAGTGACTCCGTAGAAGCAGAAAGAAATCAAAACCGGCTGACCAGCTGACCGCAGATGGTGCCCTCCCACCACGGCTGATGAGATGAGGTACCTAGACTCCGAGCTGACAAGCAGGTATCCTCAGAACATGGTGAAATTCAGCACAAAGGACCAGGAAGAGGCTGTCTCTAACTGCCACACATGATTATATACAAACTTGATTCACTTCAGAATGAACGTTTCTTGTCATCTCCGCTGAGCCCTGGGAGGGGCTTATGCGGTAGACAGTCCTTTATTTCCAGGTGGGAGAGTTGAGGCCAAGAACCAGGCTTGGTGAGAACAGGGCTGGACCTCACTGCAGCACCTGGTTCCAAATTCGTCCTCCCCAGAATCCTCCCCTATAAAGAAAGTATCTTTCCCTCTGCCTCTGGTGCCTCTTTCTGCCAAGTGTCTGTAACTCTACTGGTGTCACTGTCTTCCTTAAGCAGAGAATCATGTCAGAAGGGGAGACACATTTAGAGAACTTCCATGGTCTACAGTCACCCTATACCGGGGCACATTATGTGTGCCCAGAAGGTTCCAGGAGGGTCAGACACACTTGGTGGACTGATGCCAATCTTTCTAGAAACACATCTTTCCTCTGTGGCTCTCAGGGCACTTTGTGCATCTAATTCTTCACCTGCTTTATCACAGTGAGGGAGGTCACAGCCAGAACCCCTACTTTGCACGGGGAGAGAAAGAGGCAGAGCGAGAGAGGACGAGCAGAAACACACCCCCCTCCCTCCTGGCTACCGTCACTACTATACTTCACAGGCTCTGCTTGTTTTCCTCAGCATCTCTCACTGGTTTACAGGGACCTCGAGATAAAAGATTATTTCTGTCCATCCTAACTTACCCGACAGGCGAGTTCGCCAGATGCCGGCAGGTTGTGTTTTCCTCGAGGTGGAGCACACGTCCCCAGGGCCGTCCTCTGCAGAGCTGAGGAGATCCAGGTCTTTGCCTGTGTTTACTGGTCTCTTCCTGCCATCTTGTGGCTGCGAGCCAAGTGTACATGCAAATTCCAATCTTCATTTCCCAGGCTCTCTCAATAATCAGAGTGAGTTTCTATTCCTTGCAATCTACACCATGGGAGAAGAATCCACTAGACCCATGATTCATTTACCCCTTAGTATGAAACAGGGAGACAGAAACTGTTTGAGAGCATCACAAAGTTATCAAAAAAGGAGGCAGAAAACGTCAGATGCCAACTTTTACCAAGGTGAACTTTTGCTGAAATTGGGTAGATGAGGTGCCCTAAGAATGGGGGCCTTCCCATTAATCCAGCTTTGGTTCTGAAGTGCCGGCTAACTATGCTTGAGAACAGACTTTCCAATCAAGTCTTAATTTAACCATCATTGTACCACCACCCCCATTAGGGATATTCCAGAACGCTTTGGATGCCTCTGTTCCATAATTCAGCTAAATTTACTACTCTCCAAATGTTTTGACCGGGCCTTTTCATGTTTTGAGTAATATAAAATATCAATGCAATAAATGGAATTTCTTGGCTCATATAACTGCAAAAAACAAAAGTAAGGAAAACTTCAGGCATGGGTTGGTACAGAAGTTCTTGTCTTCAAGGTTCTGGGTCCAAGACTAGGTGGTTCTTTCTACCCTGGCCCTTTGGTATGTAGGCACCATCCACAGGCTGCAGAACTCACTATAGCAATGCCAGGCAGGCCTCATATCTGCATGCTACTTAATCCAGACAAAATGAGCTATCTCCTCTGGTAGTACCCAGAAGATCAAGGAAGCTTCCTGGTCAAAAGCCCTTGTTTGATATTTCCTTGTATCATCGTGAGGACCAGACTGGGCCCAGATCTTCTTATCCCTAAGCCAATCACAATGCCCAAAGCGGGGGCGGGATCCTCTGACTAATATAAGCCAAACAGGGTCCACTCTGGAATCAGTCTCACACAGCACATATGGCTGCCACAGAGTAGGGTGGAACATTCTCCAAAGAAAACTGGACCCTGAATTTTGATGGAAGAAAAGGAATAGATGCTAGGGACGTAGCCAATAAAAGTGTACCATACTCTTTTGCACTGCTGGTAGGAATGCAAATGGGTGCGACCACTGTGGAAAACAGTATGCAAGTTCCTCATAAAGTTAAAAAAAGGACTACCGTATGATCCAACAATCACACTACTAGGTATTTACCCAAAGAGTACAAAAATACTAATTCAAAGGGAAACATATACCCCAATGTTTATAGCAGCATTATCTACGAAATTATAGAAACAGCCCAAGTATCCAAGAGATAGATAGTTAGACAGATAGATATGGAAGCAGCCCAAGTATCCAAGATATATACATACACATATATGGAATATTACTCAGCCATGAGAAAGAATGAAATCCTGCCATTGCAATGACAAGAATGGAGCTAGAGAATATTATGCCAAGTGAAATAAATCGGAGAAAGACAAATACCATATGATTTCACTCGTATGTGGGACTTAAGAAACAAAACAACAATCAAAGGGGGGAAAAGAGAGAGGCAAACCAAGAAACAGAATCTTAACTATAGAGAACAAACTGACGGTTACTAGAAGGGAAGTGGGGGGGGGGATGGGTGAAACAGGTGATAGAGATTAGCGTGCGCACTTGTGATGCGCACTGGGTGACTGGGTGATGTATGGAAGTGGTGAATCACTACATTGTACATCTGAAAGATAACATTAATATAACACTAACAAAAACTTCTAAAAAGTACCACACTACTAGTCTCCAATTTTTTTCATCATATACCCCCAAGCAATAAACATGATGTATATTTAATACCTAAGTTACAGATTTACACTAATGTAGCATCTATTTGTACACTAGAATACAACCATATATATTTATGTATGTATGTATGGTTTTTTCTTCCAAGTTTTCATTTAAATTCCAGTTAGTTAACACACAATGTAATATTAGTTTCAGAAAAATATATTTTATAGGCTGAAATTAAAGTAAAATCGTAAATAGTTTTTAATTTATTTTATTAACAGTGCTGAAAAAGCTTTTTCTCTCTCAAGACTGTGATTGAAATAGCAAAAAAACCTGATTAAAACTGGGCAGAAGACTCACAGAATTAGAACAAACAATCCTAAAATTAGTATGAAACCAGAAAAGACCCTGAATAGCCAAAGCAATCTCAAAAAAGAAAACCAAAGCTGGAGGCATCACGATCCCAGGCTTCAAGCTGTATTACAAAGCTGTGATCATCAAGACAGCATGGTACTGGCACAATAACAGACACTCAGACCAATGGAACAGAATAGAGAACCCAGAAATGGACCCACAAATATCTGGCCAACTCATCTTTGACAAAGCAGGAAAGAATATCCAATGGAATAAAGACAGTCTCTTCAGCAAGTGATGCTGGGAGAACTGGACAGCAACATGCGGAAAAATGAACCTGGACCACTTTCTTACCTTATACAGAAAAATAAACTCAAAATGGATGAAGGATCTAAACATAAGACAGGAAGCCATCAAAATCCTAAAGGAGAAAAAAGGCAAAAACCTCTTTGACTTCGGCTGCAATAACTTCTTACTCAACACGTCTCCAGAGGCAAGGGAAACAAAAGCAAAAATGAACTAATGGGACCTCATCGAGATAAAAACTCTGCACAGCAAAGGAAACAATTAGCAAAACAAAAAGGCAACTGAGGGACTGGGAGAAGATATTTGCAAATGACCTATCAGATAAGGGGTTAGTATCCAAAAGCTATAAAGAATTTATCAAGCTCAACACCCACAAAACAAATAACCCAGTGAAGAAATGGGCAGAAGACATGAATAGACACTTCTCCAAAGAAGACATCCAGATGGCTAACAGACACAGGAAAAAATGCTCAACATCACTCATCATCAGGGAAATACAATTCAAAACCACAATGAGATACCACCTCACACCTGTCAGAATTGCTAACATTAACAACTCAGGCAACAACAGACGTTGGCAAAGATGTGGAGAAAGAGGATCTCTTTTGTGCTGCTGGTGGGAATGCAAACTGGTGCAGCCACTCTGGAAAATAGTACGGAGGTTCCTAAAAATTAAAAATAGAACTACCCTACAACCCAGGAATTGCACTAGTAGGTATTTATCCAAGGGATACAGTTGTGCTGTTTCGAAGGGGCACGTGTATGCCAATACTTACAGCAGTGCTATCAACAATAGCCAAAGTATGGGAAGATCCCAAATGTCCATCGATGGATGAATGAATAAAGAAGATGTGGTGTGTACACACACACACACACACACACACACACACACACACACACACGATGGAGTATTACTTGGCAATCAAAAAGAATGAAATCTTGCCATTTGCAACTACGTGGATGGAACTAGAGGGTATTATTCTAAGCGAAATTAGTCAGTCAGAGAAAGACAAATATCATATCACTTCACTCATATGAGGAATTTAAGATATAAAACAGATGAACATGAGGGTAGGGAAGCAAAAATATTATAAAAACAGGGAGGGGGACAAAAACATAAGAGACTCTTAAATACAAAAAAACAGAGGGTTATGGGAGGGCTTGCAGGAGGGGGGGATGAGTTAAATGGGTAAGGGGCATTAAGGAATCTACTCCTGAAATCATTGTTGCACTATATGCTAACTCATTTGGATGTAAATTAAATAATTAATTTACTTATTTAAAAAGTAATTAAAAACAATAAATTAATTTAAAAAGTAATTAATTGATTGATTGATTTTTTAAAACTGGGCAGAAGATCTGAATAGACATGTTTCCAAAGAACATACAGTTACATGAAACCAACAGATACATGAAAAGATGCTCACTATCACTAATCACGAGGGAAATGAAAATCAAAACCACAATGAGATATCACCTCATACCTATCAGAATGACTCTTATCAAAGGACAAGAGATAATAAATGTTGGCAAGGAGGCGGAGAAAACGGAACCCTTGTGTACTGTTGCTAGGAATGTAAACTGGCACAGCTACTATGGAAAACAGTATGGTGGTTCCCCCCAAAATTAAAAACATAACTACCATATGAAACAATTCCATTTCTAGGTATATACCCAAAGGAAGCAAAATCACTATCTCAAAGAGATGCCTGCACCTCCCGCTCCCTGTTATTGCAGCATTATTCACAATGTAAGTGGCCTTTGGCAGATAAATGAGTAAAGAAAATGTGGTATGCATGTACAATAGAATATTATTCAGTCATAAAAAGAATGAAATTTTGCCATTTGCAACAACGTGGATGGATCTCAAGGCATACTAAGTGAAGAAATAAGTCAAACAAAGACAAATACCATATGATCAGACTTACATGTGGAAATTTAAAACAAACAAACAGAAAACCAAGTTCACAGATACAGAAAACAGACTGGTGGTTAGCAGAGGCAAGGGTTTTGGGGATGGGGTCAAAAGTTACAAAGTTCCAGTTATGAGATAATGTACGGTGACTATAGGGGATGGAACGTACAGAACAGTAACTATAGTTAATGCTACTGTATTGCATATTTGAAAGTTGATAAGAGTAGTAGATCTTAAAAGATCTCATCCCACACACAAAATTTTTTGTATCTATATAGGATGACGGATATAATTAGACTTATTATGGTGATCATTTCACAACACAGTATATACAGATATCATTATATTGTACACCTAAAACTAACATAATGGTGGATGTCAATTATATATCAATTTTAAAATAAGATTGTGACTGGAAATGCTTTATTCTCTTCTTAAATCATAGTTTAATACTTTCCGATTCAAAGGCCCAGTCCTGGGTTTATTTCTATACTTGATTTTAAAGGCTGTTGTTGCAGAGGAAGATATTGTTTGCAGATTCAAATTAGGAAAATTGTATTAATCGCTGCACTTACTAATTCACAATATTAGTATTTCAGTTCCATCTACCACTTACGAGGTTTCTTCTACTTTCTTGACACCAAAAGGTATTGTGTTCTGTGGGGTTTTTTTTTAAACAAATGAACCCTTAATTTGGAAGGCTTTGTTTTTTAAGTGTGCAGATGTGGGAGTTCTTACTAATGACATTTAACATCACTTTTGGCCGTAAATCCTATCATGATGCAATATTCCCAGACATGTTCAAATACTCTCTTTGTCCAGCTGCTACTGCTTTGGAAGGCTGCTCCTTTCTCACACTTATTTAAAAACATCACCCATCCCTTGAAGGTACTACATTAAAACATACTGGTAGCCAGCCCATTACTAAACCACTGATCCAGGGAAAGGCGGGCACAGTTGGAACAATTACGTTTTCTTTTTTTCTTTGTCTGTTTGTCAAGGAAAAAAGGCATAGTTCATCTTTAAGTCCAAGAATTCTTTTAATTAACCCCAGAACCTCTCTGTGGTACAAAAGATTTTCATGGATAACTCCTTCTCCCCACCATTTACAAAATATCATAAAGTTCCTGTTATTTATTATTTTAATTTTTTTAATGTTTGTTTTTCAGAGAGACAGAGACAGAGAATGAGCAGGGCAGAGAGAGAGGGAGACACAGAATGCGAACAGGCTCTAGGCTCTGAGCTGTCGGCACAGAGCCTGATTTGGGGCTCAAACTCACAGACCGTGAGATCATGACCTGAGCTGAAGTCGGATGCTTAACCAACTGAGCCCCAGGTGCCCCTAAAGTTCCTATTATTTAAAGGTTTTGTCTTTATAAATCTTTATGTTTATTTATTTTGAGAGAGAGAGACAGAGCAGGAGCAGGGGAGGATAGAGGGAGAGGGAAACACAGAACCCAAAGCAGGCTCCAGGCTCTGATCGGTCAGCACAGAGCGTGATACGGGGCCTGAAATGCAAGATCATGACTTGAGTCAAAGTCGGACACAGAACCGACTGAGTCACTCAGGCCCCCTAAAGGTCTTGTCCTTAGAGAAGTAGCCATGTCGGTGCCATCGTGTAACACCTAAACTGGAGTGTGAGGTGAGTGAGTGGTCACTAGCACGGACAAGTGAGGGCGCTGAGGCAGGCCTCCTCACTCCAGCTGCCACCTCTCCCTGGGGAGCCACGTGACTGTGGCTGTCTGACAAGGGGCCTGGAGAGGTGCCAAGGGCAAGCCAGATAGCAAAAATCAGTAAAACGATTTTTATTTCTAAATTTTTAGCTTCTTTCTAAATCTGTAGTACGCAATTCAACAAACTAGAGTTGCGTAGCGCTTGGCAAGAGCTCCTGGGGTGTGCACCCCCCCCCCCAGTTTGGAGACCGCTGCCCTTGATGGCTCTTCCAGTGTGCCAGTCTTGCTTGCCCCTCCCCCAGCACTATAGATTTCTAAGCTTCTGAAAAGCAAGGGCTGGGCCTTGTCCTTCTCGTCCCCCCAAGAATCTAGCACAGGCAGAGCAAAGCTCCACCCCTGGCTTAATGGAACGAGGGGCTCCACCAATGATGAGCCCTCTTACTTGCAGGGGCCCATTAACCCGGTGGGGGCGGGGCCCAGGGGAATAAGGCCTAGACTTCATTCCTGAGGCTTGTTCATATACCGGGTGAGAGATGCGTAAATGAGGGATGACATACAATCCAGGGCGGAGTGAAGTAGGAGCTGCTGGAGAGATGCAAGAAAGGGCTGTAGAAGTACGAAGCTAAAGACCGTTGCTTTTGGTTCATTCTCCCTAGCAGGACTGAGAAAGGCTTCCTGGAGGAGGTAGCATGCTCTTCAGTGGTACTGGTTTCGGTACCACTGCAACAAGGGGAAAGGATGGAGAGAAGATGATGCAGAGGCCTTTAGGAGATGTCTTCAAGAAGAACCTTCAGGGGAAAGTACAGATGGAAGAGGAAGAGCTCACCACGTCACTCGCGAGGACTCACTCAACTGTCCACAGGTCACGGGCGGGGACGCACAGTATTCCAGGTACACAGAGTTTCTAATAAAAATATTTGTACGGTGAATATAAAAAATCTTTAGATGCAGACTCACAGATGTTCTTTCTGTTCCTCCCACCTCCCTAACATGGTCCTGTCTTAGGGTCCTTGCAGTAGCTTTCGTCTGTCTTGAATGCCCTCCCTCGAGGTCACTCAGTTGGTCCCCTATGTCATTTGGGGCTCCACTCAGAGGCTACCTCCTCAGGGGCTTCTCCTGAGCCTGGCACTTCATCACATTGCCTTCTCCACTGTCATCCCAACACTAAGCACACCCGGCTGTTTTCTTGTTTATTTTTATGGTCATTTGTTAACTGTCTGTCCCCCCTCACCCCAACACAGACACACACGCACAAGAATATAAGGGCCAGGAGTCCTGACCCTTATAAATAAATATTGAGTAGAGACATCCCTCAGGTCCCCTTAAAATACTTGTTGCAGGGTAAGTTTAACAGAAGTCTCACCTGAGATTACCCCAAATCCACTTATGGAGGGAAATGGAGAGAAAGAGAAAGCGGGCAAGGGAGAGAGAGGGGGAGGAATAGAAGAAAGTAGAAATTGCTCCAGTGAAATCTGATGTATGAGGTTTCGAGGCAGCTTTAGTTCAGCTTCGTTTTATTTTTTTTTGTGTTCGTTTAGTTTTGAAAGAGAGACAGAGTGCAAGTGGGGGAGGGGCAGAGAGAGAGAGAGAGGGACATACAGAATCCAAAGTAGGGTCCAGGCTCTGAGCTGTCAGCATGCACGGCTCGAACTCACAAACCGTGAGATCATGACCTGAGCTGAAGTCAGATGCTTAACTGGCTGAGCCACCCAGGCACCCCAGTTTAACTTCTTTTTAAATCTAATCTGTTTCATTTCTCTTATTTCAGTTTTAAAAAAATCTCCCTGTGTCCTATGCACCTCTCAAAGGTAACTTAGGTTGTAGAAAAAAGGTGGTAGAACAAATAAACACATTAAAATCCTTTGGGGATGTAACTTTGGAGTATTTGATTTGTCCATAAATTTCTCTGGAAATGTTAAATGTCTTAAGTCCTTGTTTCCCAATCTCAATCGTCAGGTTCTCCGAGAGCACTTACTTAAAATACAGATTTCCAGGGGCGCCTGAGTGGCTCAGTTGGTTAAGTGTCCGACTTCAGCTCAGGTTATGACTTCATAGCTTGTGAGTTCGAGCCCCACGTCGGGCTCTGTGCTGACAGCTCAGAACCTGGACCCTGCCTGGGATTCTGTGTCCCCCTCTCTCTCTGTCCCTCCTCTGCTCATGCTCTGTCTCTCTCTCTCTCTCTCTCTATCTCTCTCTCTCTCATAAATAAACATTAAAAAAAATTTTTTTTAATAAAATAAAGTAAAATACAGATTTCCAGGCCCCTCCACAGAAGACTGAAATTTGGGAGCTTTGAGGTGGGCTCCGATAATCTGCATGAGGCTTCACAGGTGGTGGTGTGGCTCACTGGGTTTGGAGGCAATACAGTAACTTACCCTTTCCCGGTACTCCAGAAAACAGTATCAATGCTTCGTTGTACTGCCTGAAAGTTCATTGCTGGAAAACAGTGTGAAAGAAGTGAAAGGTTCTTCTTCAGACTTGCTGATTGTAATGTTGACATTCGGCTGGACTCTCCCCGAATGCGCCAGACACCTGGAGGTGTGTCCGCGGGGGGCCCTGGCCTACCTGGGAGGAGGGCAGGGTGCCCTTGGCACTTCCAGCACTGATGCTGGGCTGGGACACCCTGAATTTGGTACCTTCCAGAAAGCAGGTGGGCACTTGAGCCCCTTCCCTTACTAGGAGGCCACTGCACACATCCATGGAGTAACTGTAACTCAGCATTCTTAAGGTGGGGTCCCTGGGCCACCTGAGAATCCAGGCAAAAGCCTATGAGGATCTGTGTACACAACGGCCATGTTTCCCTCACTCTGAGAAGAGGTTTCTGGGCATTCACGCTCAGCTCTGGAAGGAGCCTGACACTAAAGAGGTGAGGCCTCAGCCGAGAGGCTGGGACTGCTTGCCGCGGCATCACGGTGCCAGTGGGCCCGGCCGCCCCGCAGGCCCTCCAGCAGGCATCGTGCCAGGAGAGGAAGGCGCAAACCCGGCCCTCCACCAGCTCACCTGGGCTGCCGGGGCTGGGGACAGGCCGCAGACACACAGCAGCGAGTGCAGCAGGAGGAAGGCCGCCGGCAAGGCAGCTGCAGTGGACACGTGACACCCACTCATCATCTGGACCTCTGAACTCATGGGGCAGCTTTCTCGGGTCTCCTCTTCTGATGGAACTGAAATGTCACGCTGAAGAATGGAGCAGAATGGGTATGTGACCCAGCACGTCTCTCGAGAAGAGAATCATAGATGACAGTGATCAGCGAACGGATGCCTGACCTTCGCCCCATTTTACAACGGGAACGTGTAGGCGGGGCGACGTTCGGTAACACGTCAGGGTCACCCGGCTATCGGCTATCTCACTCCAAACAGCGAGCGGATGAGCGAAGACCGTGGAAGGCTATTAGGGACTAGGCTTCGCCCCGGCCCCGCGCCGGGCTCCGAGCTCCTGTCTCTTGGCCCCAGTCCAGGCCCGTTCCCCCACGAACGGAAGCCGGAAACGGAAGCTGTGCTCTGCCCGGGACTTAAGGCAAATGCAGGCTGCGAGGGAGGGGCAGGTGTGAGCACGCCGTCTCCCCGCCCACGCAACCCCCGGGCACGATTTCTGGCCTCGAGGCCCGAGGCCGAGTTGACGAGGCTGAAGCTAGCTGGCCCACACGGGGGACAGCCCAGACCTTGGAGAAGAAAGCTCTTTCTGAGGCAGGTGCGTGGGAGGTCCCGGAATCCACACACAGCCTGCGGATCGCGTTCCGAGTTAGGAGCCGTGCCCTGGGCGTCTCTGGGAGGAGCTGCCCTCGGCCGGCATCAGAAGGCCACCCTGGGCCCCTCCGCCTTGTGCTACAACAGCTCGGGGTGTTGAGATCCTGTCGCTCCTGCACTCCCCCCAAGGAGTGATCTGCAGGCCAGGCCCCAGCTGTCCTTCCCCGCTTCTCACAGTGCCGGCTGCGTCACAGGCGTCCCCACACGAGGGTGTAGCTGACCCGTGCTCTGGGCGTCTCCTTTGCCCCAAACTCAGTGTTACCTTATCATGATTAGAGGATTGTTTTTGTGCCGTTAAATCTGGTTATGTCCGCACGGCAAAGGCATAAGCAATTATTTTTAATTCTACAGACTATGTTGCTCTATTCAACAGAAATCAACTGATACTTGTTTAGCAACTGAATTTAACATTCTGCATGTGACAGAATTTGGTTAAACATATGATAAGTTACTGGGGCGCCTGGGTGGCTCAGTCGGTTAAGTGTCGGACTTCGCCGTGGATCATGATATCATGGTTCATGGGGTGGATCCCGGCAGCGGGCTCTGCGGTGACAGCTCAGACTGCTTCAGATTTTGTGTTTCTCTCTCTCCCCTCCCACACTCATGCTCTGTCTCTCAAAAATGAATAAACATTAAAAAAAAGTTTTTTTAATATGAGAGGTTGCTAGTATGGGTATGTTTTAATGGATAGCAGCAGGTTTTACACTATGCACCCTAAATTTGGTGTTCTAAAAATGAATTGTTAAATCTAGGAGGACCAACTTATATCCCATTTCTCTCAACACTCAGAAGAATAACATTTCAAGTCATTCTATCTCCCTCTTCTGAATTTCCAGAGCACGGTAATTTCTCATGGTATTTATCACACCCTGCCCTCTATTAGTACTTTCTCTTTATGGGGTTAATCTCCTGGAGAGGAGGGATGGGTCTTGCCAGCCTGCGCCTCTCCTCAGCACACAGTATCTGTCACTCTGTTCTTCCTCTGCCTTTTACTAAACTTCCTGACTGATGTGAGCGCCCCATGTGTTCCCAGGACACCTGGGCAAGGTACCCTCTTGGCATTTACGACCTTATGTCTGTGTGTAGTCTCAGAAAGATCATGCTCACATCATGGCTAGGGAGTCTGTCTCATTCACCTTGGTGTGACTTTGCGTTCAACATTTTGTGGAATTGCCAAACTGTTTTTGAAAGTCGCACCATTTTACACTTTCACCAGTGACAGAGGAGGGTTCCAGTTTCTCCGGAACCTGGTCAACACTTGTCATTATCTGTCTCTCTGATTCTAGCCATCCTACTGGTGTGGATATGATTGTAGTTTTGATTTGCATTTCCCTAGCGAGTTACCAAGCATTTTTTCATGTGCTTATTGACCACTTATATCTGTACACTATTTAATCAAATAATAAAATGTCGGAGCTTCACAGGAAAACTTCACAGAGGAGTCCCAAAGAGTAATGTTAAGTGACTTACCCAAGGTTATGCATGGCTAGTAGCAATACAGGGTCTCCAATGTATTCTTGACTCCTAACCAGTGCTCCTTCTTGCCCACCTGGCCTTTCCATAGGTTTCCTCTGGATTCCGACCGCCTTGGATGAACAAAGATTCATCTGGTGAAACATTGGATTCCTTAGGAGTCAGCATAAGCATGTGCTCTAGCGCTTTTTGATTTTAGGCCATATCCTTTCATCTTTGGTTGGTTGGTTTCATCTCTGAAAATGGTTTTGTCTGGGTGCAGACTTTGTACTTGAGCAGATGGTTTTTATAACTTGCAGCTACTTAAAGTTTGAAGCAACTGGTAGCTGAACGCTAAGCATTAAGTAACTTGAAGCAGCATTCCTGACACTAGAGTGCAACTGAGGATGGTTTTATTTTTTAATTTTTAAAAAATGTTTATTTATATTTGAAAGAGTGAGACACAGAGTACAAGTGGGGGAGGGGCAGAGAGAGAGGGAGACACAGAATCTGAAGCAGGCTCCAGACTCTCACCCCAGAGCCTGATGCAGGGATCCACCCCATGAACCATGATATCATGACCCACGGCGAAGTCCGACACTTAACCGACTGGGCCACCCAGGCGCCCCAGTAACTTATCATATGTTTAAGCAAATTCTGTAACATGCAGAATTCAGTTCTGAATGTTAAATTCAGTTGCTAAGGAAGTATCAGTTGATTTCTGTTAATAACACAGAGCCTGACGTGGGACTCCAACTCAAGCTATGAGATCTTGATCATGACCTGCGCTGAAGTTGGATGCTTAACCGACTGAGCCACCCAGGCTCCCTGTTAAGGATGGGTTTAAAGTCATAGGATAAATTTAAATCTGTCCACCTAATATTGTCACTGTGACTGTGAACACAAAAACAAAGTAGGAAAGTACTTAAAGTTAAGGAATGAGGTAGGGCTGGTGAGGACGTTATGGCTTATGTACGTGTGCTGGGGTTTGGGAGAATAGAGATAAGCTGATATGGTTCCGCCCTCCCGGAGACACAGCACAGGGACTTGGAGATAAAGGTGAAGAGAGAAACCATTCTTAGTGTGAATTCTCTGGAAGGCGAGAGGTCTTCAGGCAACAAAAGTGAAAAGAGCTGGCCTGGGGGATGGCTGCTACCTAGTCAAAATAAGTTCATTTATGCTGCAATAAATAAACACCACCAAAAATCTCCATGGCTTATCCGAATGTAATTTTGTTCCTTGCTCTTGTAACATTCACCGTGGGTTTCCACGTAGTGACTCAGCATTCCAGGCTATTTTCATCTTGGGTGTATCAGTTTTAATATATTTCCATGTTTTCCATGGCAAGAGAAGAGCAATCTGGAAGATTTCAAACCAACTGATGAGTGCTTCACCTCAGAAGCAACAGGGCACATCATTTCTGCACACAACCAATTGCTCAGAACTAGTTACATGGACTTGCCTAATAGTCTAGGTGTGATTCTCCCGTAATTGTGGAAGGAAAGGCAAACTGGACGATGTGTAAGCTCTGCTAACATCTGCCACAGCTGGAGAAGGGGGTTCTTTTTGGTCTTCCCAGGGTGGGGGGCTTTGGAGGTATCTTTGGATCTATTAGAGTATCCCTTTCTGGTAGTGGGTAGAGAAGGAGTCTGGATTGTGGGGGTAGAGCTGAAACAAAGGGGAGATGAGTTTATTATCTGTGTCCCCAGACATGAAGAAAGTCTTTGTCTTAGCTAAGATTTGGGGAAACTCAACAAGTATGGCTTATCCTTGGCTAATTCTAGGTTTTACTTTAACTGAAATTGGAGAGATTTCTTTACGGAAACAGTTTAGTCAACATATAGATTCTCTTACCAAAATAACCACTATTTTGTAAGCATTCACATCATTATATCCCACATGGCAGCTGGCAGAGTGCCTCCCCGTAAGAAGCTCTTAATTTGATGAGTTACAGAATGAACGAGAGGAATGAGAACTACCAACTATCTATTGTACTCCTGAAGGGCAGCGTCTTTCTTTCTGTAAGACTCCAAACTATCCCCAGCTATAGGGCGAATAATGAGGACTTCGGAGACTCAAACCTAATTCAGTTACTGTAGAAACTGAGGACGGGCCCAGAGGGCTTGGGATCATGTTTGCTCAAAGTGCTCCCACCTTCAGATTGTTGGATTTGCTACTCATTCCAATAATTAATAACCTACCAAGTCTGGTCCTGGGCAAATACTTATTTAAATCATTTCTGAAGCATGTATCAACATGATCGCAACATCTATCACTTCTTTTCTTTTCCCAACATCACTGGCCCTTGCCAATTCATTGAGTATTGCAGCTGCCTGAGTGCCCGGGATGATATCATTGCAAGAAGATACTGTGGAGTTGGAAGACTGGGTTGAAATAAGTACCATTTTAGACATACTGAGTTTAAAGAACATTCAAGAGGAGAGATCCAATAGGCGGTTGGCAGTACAGACTAGGAGATGGGGGAAAGTCAGGGGTGGGATACACCCTTGGGAATTACCATCATCGGGTAGTATTCATAGCTGTGGGAATCAAGAAAAGAATATGAAGAAGAGGACAGGGGTGAAAGTATTTTGTATAATATTGGGTCTTTTTATAATTACCATTTTTAATGGGTTCAAAAAAGAACTTAGGGGGCGAGAAAAAGAAAAAGGAGCCAAAGGCATTCAGAGACGGAGGAGATAAGAAGCAGGAAGAGAATCAAGTATTGGTGCATGGCAGCCAGAGGAGACACAGCTGTAAAGGTGGGGCTGGGGTGGTGAAGTACAAAATGCTTCAGAGCAGCAGGAGATACTGAGGCCTAACGCCAGGGCTGTGCAGTTGGCGATGAGGAAGTTAGGGCTGGCTGGAGAGAGAGAGGTTTCATTAGGTAAACTGACCACCGTCTTCTCCTTATTCAAATTCCCATCCAGCTTAGCCCCTCTCGCCTCCCCAGTCCAGCTCCGTAGACCTGCTCTCAACTGCCGGGCCCCACTGGGCTCATAGGAATCCTTTATCCCTTTAGCAATAAACTCAATCTTGTCAAAGTCTAGTCCAAAGGCTCTCTCAGTGAGTCTGTGAGGTCAAAACTATTTTTCATAATACCACTAAGACATCATTCACTTTTATCACTCTCTCGCAAGTATACAGTTGAATTTTCCAGAAGCTACATGATGCGTCGCATCACAACAGATGGAGTGCATTAGCTGATATGAGACTCTAACTATATTCTATTAAGCCAGATGTTTGCGAAAATTTTAAGCAATGCCATTTACAAAATTGTTTTTGTTTTGGAAAATATAGCTATTTTTCATAATGCTATTCATGTAATATGTAATGACCTTGTTATGTTTTAAATGAATTAACATTTAACAACTGCTCGATTTTATTTTCTCATATAATTAAATAAACACCCCCCCCCCCCCAGCACACACACACACACGCACACACAAATAAAAGCTTTTTGGAGTCTGCAGTAGTTTTAAGGGTAAACAGTGGTCCGGGGCGCCTGGGTGGCTCAGTCCATTAAGTATCAGACTCTGGATTTTGGCTGAGGTCACGATCTCGCAGTTGGTGAGTTTGTGCCTGGTGTTGCGCTCTGCACTGACAGCATGGAGCCTGCTCAAGACTCTGTGTCCCTCTTGCTCTCCCTCTCTCTCAAAATAGATAAATACGCACTAACAAAAAGAGTAAACAATCATCAAGTTCCTTACTTCTTCAAGCCTTCTCTGAGCACAAGGCAGCAGTGGAGGAAGGTCATTCCCCTCCTTCCTTCTCCCACCCTCCGCCACCGCCCAGCTCTTCTGCTGTGTGGACACCCCAGCCTTTCTTGCCTCACTAGTTTCTCACCAGCACCCCAGTTTCCCACCCTTGCACAGACTTTCTACAAAGTCATTGCCATTCCCCAAAACGTCTGTTGTCTCTGCACCTCCCTGGAGGCCCAGTGCTGGAGGAGGTCTGGTGACCCTACCCACTGGCTCCTGTAGCACTCATGGGGGCCCTTCTCGGCTGGGCCTTCATGGTGGCTGCAATCAACCCCAATGGGACACTTGCATCCCTCACTTCCCTTCAAATCCTCGTTCCAAATATCTTCCAGTCTTCTTTCTAGGGACCTCTCATACATCAAATTGTGTGGGTCATACTCCTCAGTTTATGACACAATGACATCACTTGTCCATGCAAGGCCACCCTTTTGTTTTTCCCTCTCATCTGCCGCACCCCATCTCATTTCCTTCCCCCTCCCACAAGCGTCCATTCTCGTGTATGTTGTTTCCCTCCAATCTATCTATCATAAATATATTTAGATTTTGCATGCCTTAGAAAAATATTGGGTATTATTTTATGCCTGGGTTTCCAAACTCGTATTAATAGTACTGAATCTCATACTCCCTCAGGACAGCGTTTGGGCTTGCCCATAAGACCACACATAAAGCCAGTCCGTTGCTTCTCACTGTTGCAGAGGACCTCCTGCAGGTTCGGTGCACCCTCCTTAGCCACTCCCCCAGTGCCAGACTCCCCTAGGCGGCCTCCAGTAGTCACTCTCTGACACTCCGTTTCCTCATTAAATAAAAAGACTGGTAATGATCAACCCTCTTTTTATAGAGTTATTGTGCCAGTTGGGACTTCAAAGTCTTGCCAACCCCTGTGATTCCAGTTCTTTGCCATCGCACGTGGTACAGTGAGGAACGGCCCCCTTACACATGCCCCTACACCCACATCTTTCCTATCCCAGACATCAGGGTCCACGATGACTCAATAAATGGGGGCTATTAGTACTACTGGAGCAGGAAAGGCCACAGAGCACAGGATCCGGGTCCAGAAGACATGTTTCCCAACTGTTACCACGGCTTCCGGCTTCTGTTTCCTCATAAAAAGTAGGAATAATCAGATCTCCCTCAGATGGCAGTGGATCAAATGACAGGGTAGGAGTGAGTGCTTTGTGATGGAGGGAGCATGCTGGGTTAGCTATTCTGTTAGTGGGAATGGGGACGAAAGGCAGGAGAGCCTAAGAAAGGATGAGAAGCAGAGGAAGAGAGCAGGCAGTGGGAGGCAGCAGGGAGGTCTTTGAGATTCCCGGAAGTGCCAGTGACCTGGACTCCAGGACCTCCGAAGCAGCCTTTGCTCCCTGGAAAGTGCCCCAGGTTTGGGAGTCAAAAGCCCAACTGTGTGTTGTTACTGGCCGTGTGGTCAGGGACACAAGCTCCTGATGGGCGGCAATCAACCGTGGCTGCACACGAGAACCCATGGGAGCATTCACAAGTACTGGCCCCGAGGCCCCACGCCTGACCGGGCGCATCGGGCTCTCCAGGAGTGGGACCTAGGCCTGGGAACACGCAGCTTATGTGATTCTTGGACTTTTTTTCTGTCAGTTCATCCCACTGACCACAAGATGGTGCCCTCCTTCTGGGAAATCTTCGATGATCGCCAAACAGGCAACAATCTGTTTTCTCTCCAGTCCTGAAAGAATACATTAGAATTAACAATCTTCACAGCATCTCATTAAGCCAGAATTTCATGCCCTTGGGTCTAGGCCTTTAATGTGTCTCTTTTCCCTTCAGCTAGAAACCGTATTGAGTTGGGATGTGTCATCTATTGTTTTGTTTCCTCAAGGGCTTAGAATGCAAAGCAGAGCCAGCATTTATTATTGCTTTGTGATTCTAGTTATTAGTATCAATAACAACTACTTTTCATTTAAACCTTTACCATTTGCCAAGTGATTTTCACCAAATATTCTCGGAAAAACTCTATGAAATGGATATTACTGTTCTCACTCACAGATGAGAATAGATGAGAAAACCGAGGCTCAGAGCACTAGTTCAAGGTCACAAAGCAAAAGCTGGCAGAACCGGATCCTGAACCCTTCCCACTGTACTTGGATGAGAAGAGCAGCACATCACAGAGGCCAGCAGTCAACCACTGCAGACCCAAAAAGTACAACCCTGAGAAAGGAAACTTCTCAGAACAACCTCTGGAAGACTTCCCAGGCAGGCAGGAAAGACAGAGGTCCTCTGGACTTTGACATTATCACAGACAACAAACAGGTCGGCAGACACGTCGGACTGGGCTGAGTGACTTGCTGAGGTAACAGATGGTCGGTTTCCAGTGCGAAAGCTGGATAGAGTCAGCAGACATTCAACAAGAGGGCAGATTTTATTATTTTTTAAAGTTTATTTATTTTGAGAGAGAGACAGAGAGAGCACGTGTGGAATGGGCAGAGACAGAGAGGGAGAGAGAGAGAGAGAATCCCTAGCAGGCTCCGCAGTCAGTAGTAGCCTGACACGGGGCTTGAACTCACGAACCGTGAGATTATAACTTGAGCCGAAATCAAGAGCCAACCCAGGTACCCCATGCCAATGGGAAAAACAAATCTTAATTCTGCCTCAAGAAAAAGGTATAAACCCAATCTCCAGAGAAAATCTTTTTCTATCAGCAAGGGATGTCTTACAGGTCAGTCGATCTGATGGTGGTGATTTACACGATCACGAGATCACATATTAAACGAGCCACACGAATTCTGGCTGTCAGTCAGGAACCCACAGTCAGGGCCCCAGGATCCCTAGCTCTCAGGTGCTTGTATCCCAGACGAGGGGCTACAAGTGTAGGTTCAAGTACTTGGACTAGGGAGGCTGTTGTCAGGACAGATAATAATCAGGACGTGGGTTCTGGCTCCAACGTACATCTTAGCAATTCAGTATGTTGTTTTGCCGTTTTCTGTGCCTCGGCCTCCCTGCTTGTAAAACCCCACAGGATTGTTCTTTAAGGATCAAAAGAGTTTACTTATAAAGTATTAGAACCAGACGCAGCATATAGTAAGCACTATGTGTTTCTTAAATCCTGTTAAATAAGTAAGTGGATACGAGCACATCCGCTTACGTATTTTACACGTGAAATCTTAATTTTTTTCCGGAATTCCAAGTAATTCAAATATGTTATTTGCACACTTGCGGGTACAAGAAATCTACTTCAGGAAGATTCAAGTATTCTTTATGACTAAAATTTGAAATCTCACTGAAAATGCATACATTGGATTAGAATGGTACTATGGTCTTTGACATTTTGTAAACATCAGAAACAGGTTAAAAATTCTCCAGGCCCACCATGGTTTTCTTTTCATTATTACTAATGCTGGCAGACGAGCCCGCCCACTGCTAAGAGAATCTAAGAAAAAATGCAATGATCGGATTTTCTTTCTCCTTTTTAAAGAAAAGTTGTCCTTTTCCTCTACTTGATTGCTTCTAAGTTTGGAAATTAGTGATCATTGCAGATGGTGCCCTGGGTATTTTCCTGACTATAAAGATTTCCTTGGTCTGAGTTTCTAGGTGCGTGGGAGGGTTCCACAGCAATACTCAGTCAAACCTCCATCTTCAAGGATCAATTTAAAGCATTAAGAAAAGAGAGGGAGAGAACATTTGCTTTGAGAGATTTCATGCAACCCCAGGGGAAAAGACTGGAATGTTGAGAATGTAATAGGGACAGGATTTGCAAGAAAAACACATGAACTGAAACACTGCTTTCCAATCTAAAGGTTGTTTTCCATGTCTCATTTTGGCATTAACTTTTTTTAGTACCATATTGTTTCCTGATAACAGCTTTTTTTTTTTTTTTTTTTTTTTGCTAACAGCTATTCCTTAAGACTTGTTTCTTTTTCTTGCAGGCTGTTTATGAAACAGACTCTGGAAAGTAGATGGGGATAAAGATGGGCCATTTCCAGCCACCATGTAAGTTCCTCCTCTCCCCCACTCCCAGCTCAGACAGCCCCTTCACTATGGCCTGTCCCACCAGGCCCTGAAGGAGGTGGGGCATAGGGGATGGGACAGAGGTGGGGGCATGATCCAGGTACTCCGGTGAAACCTGAATTACAATTTGCCCTATAGAAACAATATTTAAAAGTTTAAGTCCTTTAGTACCAAAATCATGGGGCCATTACATTGAGAATTCGTGGGCTGTGCAGTGAGCGAGGGCCCTAACATCACATCATTGTTTCCATGGAAAAATGAAATTCTAATTCCAAATACCTGACCTCAACTGAACTTTTACAAGAGAATCTGAGTAGGGACTATTTCACATACACCTACACCTTCTGAGACAGTTCCTCTATTGTCATGCTGGCCATCTGTCTGTCTGTCCATCCATTCGTATGGTCTTTTTATTAAGGTACAGGATAATTGGCAAAGAAATGTGAAAAGCAAAAAGCTAAGATTGATGGAAACAAGTTGCACAATTTATCCTTCTAGAGCTCAAACCAATGGTTCTGTTGTAAATTCATCTTCACTGAATTTTTTAAAAAATCAATATATATACTCTGGTTTCTCTTCAGATCGTATAAAAAATCAATATAAAAAATAATCTCTTTTTTTATAGATGCGGTGTGGTATAAAGCATAGCACGTGAGTTTTGTAGTTGTGAATCTTAGGTCCAGCTACTTCACTTTTCCAAGTCTTGGTTCCTTATCTATGAACAGGGATGATTATATAACTCTCTAGGCTAAATTTTTTATCTGAGATAATATAAATATTTAGCGATAAATCTGGCACACAGTGGTTATATCCCAACTTTGTCCCTCTTAACCTATTTGACCTGGTTTTTTTTTTTCACTTCAATGACGATATTTTTATACTCAGCCATAAAGAGGGATGAGATCTCACCATTTGCGATAACATGGATGGACCCAGAGGGTATTATGCTAGTGAAGTAAGTCAGACAGATAAGGGCAAATATCATACGATTTCACTCACATGTGGAATCTAAAAAACAAAACAAACAACAAAAAGCAGAAACAAACCCATAAGTATAGAGAACAAACCGATGGTTTCCAGAGAAGAGGAAGTTAGGCATGGAGGTTGGGATGGGCACAATGGGTGAAGGGAAATGGGAGAGAGAGGCTTCCACTTATGGAATGAATAAGTCGTAGGGATAAAAGGTACAGCATGGGGAATATAGTTAATGGTACTGTAATAGCATTATATGGTAACGGATGGCAACTACACTTGTGGTGAGCACAGCATAATGTACAGACTTGTGGAATCATGTGCACCTGAAATTAACGTAACACTGTGTGGCAACTATGCTTCAATTTAATAAATTTTTCAGGGCGCCTAGGTGGCTCAGTCAGTTAAGCGTCTGACTTGGGCTCACGTCATGATCTCATAGCTTGTGAGTTTGAGCCCCACGTAGGGCTCTGTGCTGATGGCTCAAAGCCTGAAGCCTGCTTCAGATTCTGTGTCTTCCTCTCTCTCGACTCCTCTCCCACTCAACGCTGTCTTTCTCTTCTTCAAAAATAAGTGAACATTAAAAGAAAATTTAAAAAAAAATTTATTTTTTAATGTTATTTATTTTTGAGAGAGATAAACAGAGTGCGAGCAGGGGAGGGGCAGAGAGAGAGGGAGACACAGAATCTGAAGCAGGCTCCAGGCTCTGAGCTGTGAGCACAGAGTCTGATGCAGGGATCAAACTCACAAACTGTGAGATCATGACCTGAGCCGAAGTCAGACGCTTGAATGACTGAGCCACCCAGGTGCCCCAGAAATAAAAGATTTTTAATGTTTGTAAGCCCACATTTAATTTTCAGAAGCCTTGATTTAAACTTTAAATCAAGTATTAGGGTATACTTGGGTACCCTGTTCATCTATCTACTTGAATTAGGTTAATGTCCAAAATAGACTCATGTAGATAGATTAACTTATAAATTCAACAGATTCAAAAGGACTTACTTGTGTTGACAACTGTAATCATTTGAACTGTGCCTACTCCCCCCTTCCCAGTATTTGATTTTCACAATATGTTATAGATTTCACAGTTTTCCTTTTCTCTTTTTTCTTGAAGAGGGATTTAGAGTCTATTAACAGTCTCAACTAAGATCCCTTCTATGATAATAGTTAGCAAAGTCAGGGGTTGTACTTGAATGAATGAAAGAAAGACCTCAATGAAGGACAAGCCAGATTTTATTTAAGTAGGTTCATCAAGTGTTCTTTCCTGTTCACGGTTAAGTCCATCTCACCACAGAAGCAGAGGCAAGGGTGGGGAGTGGCATTTGGCAGCCAGCGCAAACGCGTATGAGAGGTGGGCAGAGCCTCCTGTCCACCGGGGTCCTGCTGGCCTCAGATGAGCTGGAGTCCGTTCTGCTACTTCGAGTGCCCAGGACTCCGTCCCCTCCTGACACCCTCTCGATGGCCCTATTCCTGGCATCTGCCCCCTACTGGCAGTCAGACTTAGGGGATCTTGACACTCTTGCTCCTTATTCTATGGTGTCATCATCCTCAATTTTTTTTCAGGCAACTTCGTGTCCACTGAAGACCTGGTCCTGCCTGCCAAGCTTGATAGCAGGTAAAAACAAACCCTTGGTTGTGAGGAAACCTGAAGGCCTGGGAGATTTAGTATCATTCTTAGCCCCCCAAAATCACATGTTTTAGCCCATATTCTAAAATGAAAATGTTATTCTCTCTAGTTTATAATAAGATCAGTAAGTTTCTTGGCTTTGAATTGAAATGTAGGGGTTTTTTCTCCCCTCTCATAAAAGATGCGTTTGTATCATGTGGCTAACGTGCAGCCAAAGCTCAGAGGTTTCCAGAACAACACCGCATTTAACCTTGTGTGTGTGTGTGTGTGTGTGTGTGTTCAAGGTTCATTCAAATGGCTTGACACAAAGCCAAAAGGTCTGGTCCTACATTAATCTTCAGGAGTGATGATTTTAATTTTGTGGTGCAGAAATAAAGCCAAATAAATAGGCAGAAAGTAAGCCTGTAAGAATGGCTTTAACTTACGAATCCACTACATCTTTGAGAGCAATTTTAGATAAAAATGGTCCAGAGGACAAAGTGCGTAATTAATGGTGAGAAAACGATTTCTTCAAGTCCCATAATGAAGAGTTCTCCCTGCCGTAATCATTTTTCCAGAGTTTTATTCGTGAAAAGTTTTATCCGGTTACTTCTTGCTTCTGTCCCCTTCATTCCAGTACTGCTCGGTCTGCATTTCTGTGAGCCGGGAGACCGTGCGCTGGAACGCGAAGATTTCCTCTTCTCCGGTAAACATGGAGAGTCCTTCCGCTGCGTCCTGATTCCCGAAACACAGCACAACACAAAACACAACACAACCCAGCACCGATTACAACGACCACAAACAAAAACTCACAGAACTAACTAGAGGTTTAAAACACCTTTTTAGGTTTAGATTATAAAATGTTCCATACACTTTTTTTCATATACAATCTCTTAAATTAGAGAATCCACTAATTTAAGCCAATAATCAATAGACAGAACAAATTACCAGGGAGAAAATGATAGGGAAAACATGAGAAGAATAATTAAAGCTGAAATAATACCCCAAAATCCAAATATGAACATTTTTGCAGGAAGAAAGTTTTTGCATGATGGAAGTTTTCTGCAAAATCTAAAGAATCTAAAATTCTTTTTCAGACAGAAAAAGAATTCTTTCTCTGAAAGTGCATGCCAGAAGGAAGTAATGCCAAAAAACAGCAGTTCTGGCAAGTTCTGAAGAGGCTGACACCCTCCTCTGGAGCGTCGCAGGCGGGGCCGCATTCCCAACCAGAGGCCCCGAGGACAAACCCCCGCAGAGCCTTTTCCAAACTGGCTGATGGAGGGGTCCCCTGTGGGCCTCGAGAGGTAGCCTGGGAGCCTACTTTGGGAACGCAGAGCTGCCTTGTGGTCCCGCCAACCACGGTTAGGTCGGGGATCCCTCTGGAGGCCAGCGAACAGCCTGGGACTGGTGATCCCAACATGGGCTTGTGGCCAGTAGGTGAGAAAGAGAAACTGTGTCTCTTTCCTTAGGGGTTTCTACCACATTTCTTCAGAGAAAACTTCTGGACTCCTTAGTCCACATATTCCTGGCTGACCCACTGCAAAACTGCATGACCCTGTGGCCAAAAGCCCTCATTTCCTCATAGATTATTGGCCCCGCATGCTCAGCTTACTTTGCCCTGTGTGTGAACCCTGATCCTAGGGAGAAAAACTGAAGAGCCAAGGATTTAAAAAACTTGAGAAACTGAGATGATAGAGCCCCTCCAGTGTATCTTTTTCAAACGGTGAAAGATATTATTTGGATATATGTATTCTTCTTAGAGAAACCACCATTTTGAAAGTTCTTAGCATATAGATTTATAACTAGCTATTTATTTCTACACATAGGTATAAGCAGTCATATTTTTGAAAGTTCACTGTTTGTTAATATTCAAATTTTGTTATTTTATTTTCTTAATGTTTATTTATTTTGTGAGAGAGAGAGAAAGAGAGAGACAGACAGAGCTTGAGTGGTGGAGGGCAGAAAAAGTCAGAGACACAGCATCGGAAGCAGGCTCCAGGCTGAGCTGTCAGCACAGAGCTCGACACAGGACTCAAACTCATAAACCGTGAGATCACAACCTGAGCCGAAATCAGACACCTAACTGACTGAGCCACCCGGGCGCCCCAAAAGTTCACTTTTTAATGAATTATAGGCATAAGAATGCATAATTTCTACTTGGATCAATAAGGAACTGTTTCTTCATTCCAGATGGCCTTTCACCTCTGGGATTGGAAGAATGGGGCTCCCCTCATGCTAGAGATTATTGTTTATGGATAGATTTAAAATTTTGACTAATATTTTGACTGTTTATGGATAGCTTTAAATTTTGACCAATATTTCAACTAATATTTCAATGTTCATACAGAGGAAGGAAATGTAAAATCCTTTCTGCTTAGCCTGGGGGGAAATCACCAGACCCCGAGCTCCAGGAGAACCCGGCCAACACTGGCTGGTTCTCTACAGCGTGTCTCTACAGGCCGGCACCACAGATGCTCCATAAATGTTTATGGAATGGGGGCTGAAAGATGAAAAATAGATTTCTTTTTAAGCCAAAGGTCTTGCCAGGCACTCCGCAGGTCTGGACTAGCCAGCCTGCATGCCTGGATACTGTGCCTTGCACCCTACAAGTCCGGTAGACAAGAAGAATATCTACAAAAGGCAGCATGGTGCAGCAGAATGAGCCCGGCACCAGACACAGGTGCCCTGGTGTCCTGCTCTGGCCTGCCTGCCATTAGTCAGCAGTGTGACCACAGGCCCGTGGTCTGCTTCTCTGGTCTTTGTTTCCATTATATGCAAAAAATGATCATGAAGATTCCTTCCACCCTAAGATTCTATTCTCTACTTTAGTGATATCGAGAAAAAGTCTGCTATCATGGCTCTAAAAGCAAGCAGCAAATCAATAGTTAAATATATATCGTATTCCTTCTTCGAAATGTAGCCACGTATAAAACCCAAGACAATTAAGCTGTTTTATAATAAAAAGAGATTATGTTAATATCGCCTACCTGGCTCAGCCCCAAATCATCCATCAGTATTCTGCTATGCTCCAACTCACTGTCATGATGTTGATGCAAAAATAAGCTTGATATAGGAGTCGATGCAGAACAAATTATGCGCACCTGAAGGAGAGGAGAATGAGGAAATGGTATGGCTCCTCACATTTCACAAGTTGAAAGTAAGAACAAATCTCTCGCGAAAAGTCTATTTGCCATTACAGCGAGTTTAGACGTTTGCTTTTAAAATGTCCGTATTCTTCCTAACAGTTTGTGTTTCTTTAAAGTGAGATCTTTAAACCACATAGTACTTTTCCAAATATTTCCGTATAGCCTGTAATATCCTATAAAGTAGGGAGCAAAGGTTTTCGTGATGCCAGCTCAGGTCTCCCAATTCGAAGTCCAATGGTCTTTCCATTACGCCTCGAGGTTGACATTTACACCTGGCTGGTTGGAACCCATCTCTGTGTGCATCAAAGATGCTTCCTGCAGAGGTGACTGCTAAGTTCAATGCATTGCTACTCTATTACACGCTGAATTTCTAGAACCTACATTCATATCAGCATCCTACACCAAGACATTCTTCAAAAAGACTAAGCTTGACATTAATCTTTGTTGATTACGCAAGTGTTTGAGGGTACTTATGTGATCATATATTGGAAACAGCTTTTATATCTTTATAAACTCTATGTCCACCAGTTTAAAGATAATACATACTCTTCTTGATGGTTAACATATCCTAAATTTGTTTTCGGGATTCACAGCTATCCTTTAAAAAAATCATTATTTAAACAATTGTGCCAATACTTTGAAATAATGTATTGACATTTGGAACTAGTTTTTCCATTTCCAGATGGCCTTCTACCTCCTCTCATAAATTCTTTTTAATCACAAATGACACTTCTTTCATTGTTGAGACAGGAATACCCTGATTTCACAAATTTCCATGAATACATTCTAGAATAATGTGTGTTTAATGTTCCCAACTTCTGAAATAAAAGAATTTCAACTATTTCCTAAAAAAAGAATATCGACTCTACACGTGTGATATATAGTTAAAGCAAATGTTCGGAGAGGGGTTCTGGTATTCCATCACATTGCCACAGAAATCTTCCTTCCCATTAATTAAGAAGTGAACCAGTTGGGGGTGAGATAGGACTGCGGGGGGGGGCATATGTTTTCCTTAAATATTCCTAGCTGAAACATGAAAAGTAAGAGTTTATTAATCCTCCTACTCTAAGAACCACCTACTAATGCCCCTCTACCACTTTCTTCTTGAAGCATTACCCTCTAAAAACAGAGGACCACCTCCAGGCTCACTCCCTTCATGCCGAACCTCACGTGATTCTTTCAGAGCAGGGTGTCTGCATACGTGACATAAGAGACAAGAGACAGGACTTGATCCCCTAGCTTCCCGCCTCTCTTGCCTACCTGAGCATGTGTACGCTGGCTCCCTGGGAGTGTGTGGCATGTTTTGAGGTGACTCACTGTGGCAGAGTCCTCTCAGCACTGTGTCTGAGCCAGGCTTGTTGCCCTTTCTGCTCAGGCCCACCACAGGGCCTTTGCTGCAAGCTGCAAACATGCCCCCTGGTGACCCCTTTTCAACCTGCACTGGAGTTTAGCCATCGCTTCTCAGCATTGACAAGGAGCGGTTGAAGAGCTTGTGAACACGCAGATGAACAGTGCTGGGATGGGCTCGTTTGCGGGGCCGGGGCGGGGTGGGCTGTGGAATGTGGGTAACCCAGAGGATTCTGATGTAGGCCGTCCACAGGAGGACTTCCCTATGTCCACTCCCACCACCCCCCACCTCCAAAGATTGGTCTACTTTCCCCCAAACTCTCAGGGCACCATACTCCTCTCTCTCCTTCCAAGAGATTAGCCCTCAGTGGTGACTTTACATTTAGTTCTGTGGATATCTGATTAACGTTTCTCTGACACTAGACTACAAGCTCTATGAAGGCAGGCACCAGACCTGGCTTCGCCTGCCATTGAATTTCAAGCATTTAGCACCGTGCTTGGCATGAGAAAGGGTGCTGAATGAATGAATAAATGAAACATTAAAATCTCACCTCTGCCTCCCAGTGAATTCTGGTACTTTCCTCCTCCCCTCAAAATTCCTTCAATTTTAGGATCACTGCTCTATCTATTTCTGTACAAGGAATAAGGAGAAAAAGTATATCTAACGGCAAAATAACATTTAACTCTGTTTTGAAGTTGTACTTACACTTTACTTACAGATATATACAAATATTTACTTACGAATAGATACTATTGATAGTGGCTCACCTTCATTGAAAGCTTACCATATGCCACACAATATTCGAGTTGCCTTACATGCTAATTTAATCCTCAAAACAACCCTAAGTACATAATTACCCCCCTTTTTCTAGAAGGCAACTGGAGCTAGCGAGATGAAGATGGTTCTCAGGATGGACAGCCTGGCTCCAAGGCCCCATCTTTAATCAGTGGGCTGTACTGCCTCTGATGAACAGACAAGGCTCTACAAGGCATGCGTGCAAAAACACACGGTTAAAACAAACAAGATGATGCAATGCTGGTCACTGGGGTTTCTGGGTTCTCAGGAGAGAGAACTCCAATACGGAGGAGGGTCCCTTAATCACTCGTTCATTTGTTCGTTCATTATTTTTTCAATCCAATCATGTATTCGTGCAACAAACGAATTCACTGAGCACTCGATCGAGGTAAGGCATTCTGTTGTACCTCATCATAGACAGAGCACATGCTATGTCTCGATGAAGGCTGGAATCGTTAACATCGCAGTGTCTCATGATGGAAGTATAACAATGCTACTGCTAACACTATTTATATGTATATAGTGTTGGGTCTGTGCCAAGCATCATTTTAAATGCTTTTCATGGATGAGCTTATTTTGCCCTCAACAACAATCCTCTGAGGTAAATCCTCTAATCCCCAATTTGCAGATGAGGACACTGAGACACAGGGAATAAACCAGGATGCCAGCCCAGGCAAGCTGGCTCCACAGTCCAAAATGTTTAGTCTTGAGAAAATGCACTACGGCCTTACCTTGAAATCATAGAAGTTATCAATGAGAGTTATGAATCTTCGAGCTTGCGTCCTCTTTGCCAGCGTAAATTGTGGAATGCTTCGTAAAAATACTGTATCAAAATTCTTCGATAGTTCCAGATAGTCACTGGCTCCAAGTGGCTGTAATTAAAATGAAATAAAGACTAGAAAACAAAAGCCAATTCTGGTTGCCCTGGCTTAATTTGAAAACGCCCCCTTTTCCGGTTGTGGTCTGATCTAGGGGGTGGTCTGGGATAACCTGACCAAATGGAATGGTCTTCACAGCAGGCTGAGAACAGTGTCCACAGAAACTGTAACAGTGATGGAAAAAAGGGGTGAGAGAGAGGACAAGAGTGTGGTGGGGAGTGAAAACATCTCTCGAGCTGCCTCGGCTGGTAGCCTGTAGGTCCCTGTCCTAAACCCAGCCTTCGATTTTTTTATTTCTAGGACATAACTGTAAACACGTCCCAACAAATCCTTCTTTTGGGTCAACTGCAAATTGTCACTGCCGCTAAATGGGGCTATTTGATAATGGCACGCCATCTCTTATGTCACCATTTTGAATTACAGACTATGTTTCAGTCATATTTTCATCAGAAAGTGGGGCGCCTGGGTGGCTCAGTCAGTTAAGCATCCACCTTCAGCTCAGGTCATGATCTCAGGGTTCATGGGTTCCAGCCCCACATTGGGCTCTCTGCTGACAGCTCAGAGCCTGGAGCCTGCTTTGGATTCTGTGTCTCCCCCTCTCTCTCTCTACCTCTCCCTTGCTCATGCTCTGTTTCTCTCTCAAAAATAAGTAAACGTTAAAAAATAAAAATAAAAAAACTCATCAGAAAAAATTTTCCATCTAATTTCAAGCACAAGTGTTGCAGTGCAAGGTAGTGAACACTGCCAGCTTCTATAGGAGATACCAGAGGGTTTCCTGACCAGAAGCAGACGGAGACCTTGAGCATAAGTTGGTGCAGCATGCTCCCTCTTGATGTGAGGAGGGTACAACACTCAAGGCTCACAAAATTATTCACAAAGGCTCCACCTGTAATGTAAGGCACTTGCTCCTGAAACATGAACTTAGCTCCTGAAAATCGTGAGAACTATCTGCAAGCACATTCTTTGGGGTTAGGAACATTCCCAGGAAGTGTTACCCCTCTTCATGTTAAGCTGCGTGTGCATGAGTGTTTCTGGCCCTGCTAGAGTGTGGACCGGACCAGGGCCTGAGTGGGCCAGGAGCTGCTCTGAGGGGCCTCTGAAAGCTCCTGGATCACCAGGACCCATCCCTGGGATCCAGGTGACGGAGCCTCCTCAATTTTGGGTAGAATCCACCAACACTCTGCCCTGTCCAAAAACCTCTCCCTCACTTGGGGACTCATTTGCATCAAAACTTCTTCCAGAAATGTAAGTATGACTACGTTCCTGGGAGAATTAGGGATTTGTGAGGAGGAGAGACAGTCATTTCCACTGCGGATCCCATCCATTTAAGCCTACACTCTCCTAGCAACCAGCTGAACCCAGTCACGCTCATGAAAGTAGACCTCTCATGGAAGTGTGGGGACGGGGGAATAAATCAGAGAGTGAAGCTCTGGGGAAGTGGCTCCCTCAAGGGAGAGCAGCATCTAAGACGGAGGCAGCAACTGGGGCGCCTGGGTGACTCTGTTGGTTGAGCGTCTCACTTGGCTCAGGTCATGATATCACAGTTCATGAGATCAAGCCCCAAGTCAGGCTCACGCTGACAGTGCAGAGCCTGCCTGGGATTCTCTCTCTCTCTCTCTCTCTGCCCCTCTCTCTCCCTCTCTACCCCTTCCCCATTTGTGCTTTCTCTCACTCTCTCAAAAATAAATGAATAAACTTAAAAAAAAAAAAAAGGATGCAGCAATTATGAGACCCTGAGCAAAGGGGTACGAGACTGGAGACAGGCACAAAGAATGACCTGGCGCCTCTGGAAATCTGCTTAGAGATGTCCCTTCTCCCCTCACCAGCCAGGTACAAAATGGGGCTAGAAGAGGGGACCCCTGCCTTCCCATTTCCCTCCCTGGCTGGTCAGCCTTACCTCCAGACCCAGTGCCTGGCCTTAGCTGAGACTCCCTCACTCACCTGGCCACAGAGGGACTCGAGTGTGGGATTTGTTGGTTTGTTTGTTTAACCTTGGCTGTCTTTAAGGGAACCCTGCTGTCAAGCCTGGTGTTAGGAACCAGGAGTGAATACTCAGTCTGTTACTTATTAACTGTGCACCTTTGCCAAGTTACATAATCTTTCTCTTCCATTAGTTTTTTTTTTTTAATGTTTATTTTGAGAGAGGAGAGAGACTGAGAGCGAGCAAGTGGGGGAGAGGCAGAGAGAGGGAGAGAGAGAGAATCCCAAGCAGGCTCCAGGCTTTTTAGCGCAGAGCCCAGTGTGGGGCTTGTGATCTCACGAGCCGAGAGATCATGACCTGAGCTGAGATTAAGAGTCAGATGCCTAACCAACTGAGCCACCCAGGCGCCCTCTCTTCCTTTAGTTTTCCTATACATAAAATGGGAGTTCAATTCCTATCTCACAGGATTGTGAAGATTGCACAAAATAATACAGGCAAAGCATTTACCACAGTGCCTGGGGCATACATTAGACCTCAGATCGCTTTGGCTGCTTTTTATTTTTATTATTTTGAGCTCAAATGATTAGGCTCAATACAGACGAGTGGAGGATGTAAAGTGTCATTCCGCATAGGACCAGTTAGCTTTGCTCCACCACCGACTATATGCAAACCCCTAAATCGGTCTTTGTGCAGTTGCTAGTCCTCAGAGTCACAGCAGGGACCAAATGAGACTGCGGAATCCCCTGTAAGGAAAACAATCCCCTAAAGGCGGAGCGGGGAGGCAAGATGCAGCACGTAACTCACACAGTAAGACACTCTGGCTCTGAGGCCGACACACGCTACTTTTTTAAGATCAGTGAGAATTTAGTGTCTCATCTTTTGTAAATCAGAAAGTATATGTAAAAAAATGTAAAATCTCATCTTAGGTATGTAGTTATGTATAATTAAACTCGTTCTTTATGCGGGGATGTGATTTCTATCAGTATAACTACATGCCCGAGGAAAATCATCATCAGAAGTGCACTGGAGTGCCTAGGGCAACAGGGAATCAGAATTCTGCCCACTCAGCTGTTTTTACAAATTATATACCTTTGTCAGTAGGTTCTTCAGTTGCCGTTATATTAGCAAATATCATATCCCTAAAAATTTATGTGCTCATTCATGGAAAGAAAATTAAGCTTTATACAGTTGTCTATCTCCTTTAAACACAATGGTGACGGGGCGGGGGTGGGCAATGGGGAGTTACTGTTTAATGGATACCGAGCTTCAGTCAGGGAAGATGAAAGACTTCTAGAGATGGACTGTGGTGGGGGCCACACAAATGGACTTAATGCCACTGAACTGCGCTCTTAAAAATGGCTAAATGGCAAAAAAAAAAAAGAGGCAAATTTTACATTATATATTATTTTACCACCACCACCACAAAAAAAAAATTAAAGCTAGTAAAGGTTATTCGTTGCCAAAGAAATCCCAACTTAAGCCGGAGAGAGATAACAATGTTATTTTTTTCTTTAAAAACATAAGAAGAGGGGTGCCTGGGTGGCTCAGTTAAGCCTCTGACTTCTGGTTCAGGAGTTCAGTTTGTGAGTTCGAGCCCCATGTCAGCTCAGGGCCTGTAACCTGCTTCAGATTCTGTGTCTCATTCTCTCTCTGACCCCCCAGGCCCCTGCTGCTCACACTTTGTCTCTCTTTCTAAAAGCAATAAATAAACACTAAAAAAAAAAAAAAAAAAGAAGGAAGAAAAAAAACCATAAGAAGGGTGCCTGGGTGACTCAGTCAGTTAAGCACCCAACTCTTGATTTCAGTTTAGGTCATGAGCTCATGGTTCCTGAATTCAAGCCCCACACTGGGTTCTCTGCTGACAGTGCGGAGCTTGCTTAGACTCCTCTGTCTCTGTCTCTCAAAAGTAAATAAATAAACCTAAAAAAATAAATACATTAAACATAAGAATGAAATGTTTTAATTTAAGGAGGACATCATTAACCTAGGAAATCAGCTCCAATATTAGATTAATGTTAATCTAAAATGTGAAATCTGTAGTGTTATTTAAAGAGTGTTTTCTTATACTGGATTTGATGTTGAAGTACCCAAGAAGTGATACACTTTTATGACTGATTTTGGTGAGAGATGGAGGTTTTCTTATTACTCAGAAATGTAGGCAAAAACATGCTTTCTGGTTTAGAATCGTTGGTCGCTTCCAGTCATGCGACCTTGAGCAAGTCTCTCTGAACCTCCATTTCCTCATCTGTAAACTGGGGATCATAGCAGGACATGTCTCATAGGTTTGTCCTGAGGCTTTGCTGTACTGACCGCATGTAAAATGTTCTAACAGTGGCTGTCACATAGTAAGTGCTCAATAAATGTTAGTTATTAATTTAAAGAGGTCATGTGAAAGCATTTCTTTTATTAATATAATCTTTAATTAATTTAAGGAGGTCATGTGAAAAGCAAATGAAATGGTATCTGCATAGTACCTATGTGGCATACAATAGATACTTAACGAACAGTAGCTGCCCTTCTAGTAACTATCAAATAACCTTTTCCTGAGCTCATGCGGCCAGGGAGCCTAAACAAGTGACTAGTCTGCTGACTCCAGTCTGCTTCTGCTTTTGCACTCAGGAGGTAAGAGCTGCGGTCTCTGCCAGCCAGCCACCTTGCTCTCCATGAAGTCCTATCTACAGATGACAAAAAAAGCATCTGTCTCAGGCCCTTCCCCTCCCACTTTTTTGGTAATACCATTAGCACTACACATGGGGGAAGGCCCCAGGCTGACAGAATAAAGAACCCCTACCCCCAGCACATGGCACCAGGGCACAGGAAGTGCTTAATACTTAGTGAATGAATTAGCAAATGAATGTGTGAATAAAACACAACACAGCCAGAGGAGCAGGCTTATTCCTTCTTTTATACCCATTTGTTTCCAAAATCACTGAACCACCTACAAAAAATATCCTATTCTTTCTTAGTTGACCCAAACTCCCCATTCCCAAGGCAAGCCTTTGTTGTATATCCTAGTATGTGTGTAGGAAAAGTCTAGAAAGATATAGATCAAAATATTAACAGTGGTTATCTTTGGAGGGTGGAATCAGAGATGAATTTTGTTATACTTTTTTGATCTCCCCCCACTCCTGCCCATTGAACTTGTGTTACTTTTAAACGGCAAAAATAACACTTTTGGGTAGGTCATTTTTTATAATGGGAATCTTATACTTATCTCATATGTGTGAGACCATAATATCAGTTTTTTCATGGTTATTTTTTTCTCCAAGGTTTTCTTCATCTATAGAAGTAGAATTTTTCAGGGACATTTAAAAAGAAAATAAAACATAAGACTGAACATATATTTTCTCCTGTACAGTATGACAAAAGACCCATGTTCTAGTCCACTCTATTTCTCTTTAGCTGTGGTTTACTGGCTTTTAAATTCATCCGTTGAGTTGTTTTGGTTATTGTACTTTATTGGTCTAGAATTTTTATTGGTTATTTCCAAAGCTGATGTATCTTTTTACAGTCTCTAGATCCATACACTTAAATTTCTAAGCCTATTTAAAAAAAAATCTCTTTGAGGGGCGCCTGGGTGGCTCAGTTGGTTAAGCGGCCGACTTCGGCTCAGGTCGTGATCTCACGGTCTGTGAGTTCGAGCCCCGCATCGGGCTCTGTGGTGCTGACGGCTCAGAGCCTGGAGCCTGCTTCGGATTCTGTATCTCCCTCTCTCTGTGCCCTTCCCCTGCTCATACTCTGTCTCTATGTCTCTCAAAAATAAATAAACGTTAAAAAAAATTAAAAAAAAATCTCTTTGAATAAGCTTAGTTGTTTAAAATAGGGACGCATAATTCCAATATCTGGAGTTCCTAATTTTATCATTTGTTCTTTTTGCTTGTTCACATCCGCAGTGTCTTGTCTCCTCATATGTTTGCTTATCTTTGTATATTAGATTTTATCTTTGAAAAAAAAATACTCAAAGGAATAAAGCCAAGTTCGAGGTTTGAAGTATTCTGAATCACTTGGCTCAATTAATTTGACTGAAATCCATAAGAGAGCTAGTTGACTACTGGTTCACGCTTATTCCTAGCATGCAGTCCTTCAAGGTTCCATCCAAAGTGGGGATAGTTTACTAGGTCCCCATCCTGGGCTGGCCCTAAACTCTGACTTTTGTCCCACTGACCCAGTGAGGCTGCCAAAAGTAAGCTCAGTTCAACTCAGCTCGTTTTTTAAAAGAAGACTGCTAACACTCACCATTCTCCACGTTTCCCTCATCTTCCTGGGCACACAGCTAGACTGTATTCCCCAGACTCTCTTGCATTTAGGTGTGGCCATGTGATCAGGTTCGGGCCAGTGGAATGTTAGGAAAAAGTGATCTGCTTGGCTTCTAGATCTGGCCCACAGAATCCTCACTGCCTTTACTCATTTGCGCACTGAACAGAGGGTTCTGATTTCTCAGAGGGGTGGAAGCCTAACAGGATAAAGCGTGGTTCTATAAAGGACCACCTGGAGCAGCATCCTGGCCAACTTACACCGGATGGTGATATGAGCAAGAAATACTGTTCATTTGTTCAGCTTCTGAGACTCGGAGTTGTTTGTTTCAGCAGCCAACCTATCCTAATTCTTATTTCATCCATCTTCCTTCACCGTCCTAATGACGGGATCGGTGCAAATTACTGACAAAGTCCACCATTATTGGAAGTGGAAGACTTTCTCACGTTTCCTAGGTGGATAAGGATTCTTCTTCACACAAGACAGTAACTATCAAAAATTTCTCTTCAAGTCTTCTTCAGATTATCATTAAAAATTTTTAATCAGGAACTGCACTTAGCCATTTCAAATTAAAGATGATTTTTAAAAAGTTATGTTAATGGAGGCAACCTTTCTCATTACAAATTTGAAAAGATTTTAAAATTTTGTTCAAATTTAGTATTTGATGTATTTTAAATATCTCTGTAAATTTATTTTTCTTCTGACTATATAATAGAAATTTAGTAAACTCTTTCATCGAAACACATATAGATGCTGACAAATTGTCTCATCTAGCCCTGTGCACCCCCCAAAAGGTATGTTGCCACAGAACTACTCGCCCTCACTTTCCCTAGCATTCAGTATTTAAATGTGCTTGGGGCATTCAAGTGCAACTTAAAAATTCTCTTAAAAAATTATCATTTTAAACCCATTTAAAATATTTTTGGAGAAATGAAGAATGCCTGTGTGGGGTAGTCTAATTATGACGATGGTTCCAATTGTTCTTGCCTCCTTGGCTATACTCTTTGGATTGTGACTTTCCATCTCTCTCGTGTCTTGGCATCAGTCTGCCCAACTTTTCCATCTGGGCCAGATTTGTATTTACCACAACCAATAGAGTGAGGTGAAAGTCACAATTTTCCAGTTCTGAGCTTAGGTCTTAAGAGGCTTTGCACACTTCTCATTCTGCTGCAACAGCTGGACCGGCCTACTGATGAAGGAGAGAACATAAGACGGAGAGCCAACTGTCTAAGCTGAGAAAGCAGCCTAGGCCAGCCTCCAGGCTGCTGCCCCTGCCTGCTCACAGTAGATGAGACAACCCAACCAAGATCAGCAAAGCTGACCACAGATGCATAAGTGAATCCAAAATACATCAAAAGAACTTCCCAGCTAAGCCTATAGATTAGAGAGCAATAATAAATGCTTATTTTTTCAAGCTACTGAATTTTGGGGGTGATTTTTTATGTAGCAACAGCTAACTGAAAAACTATACTTGCGACAGAGAGGTTTACTAGGAAAAGCCCAGATTTCAAAGTCCTTAGCAAGTCCAGCACACGTAGAAAAATATGTCTAGCTTTTGTAACAAGATTGGTCTTACATAATTGATAAGGGTATGTAAAGACACATACTGTCATTTGTTCTGTGTTCATTTATTTTTCTTAATCAATTCTGGAATTTTTATGGTATAGCACAAAACTTATGTCTAAAAATAAAAGCTGGTGATACAAGAACTAGAAGGAAAAAAGCTAGAAAATTATGTGGGCATCCCAATAGAATACCAGAAGACGTGGACCAATCAAATAAAAACACAAAGTCACAGAGAGAAAACCAGCTAGCATGAAAAAGGCAACTGGGAGAGATAAGGACTGACTGCGATGAAACTAAAATTGTAAGAGTATTCCAACCGAAAAGTAGACAAAGGATATGAATACATACTTCCTGGACCAAAAAGCAAACGAAGTCAAAGAGTCTAATAAACAAACGAAAAATCTAGTCAAGCTCACTAGTAACCAAAGAAATACTGGTATATTTTTCATAGAGCAATTTTGAAAAGAAAAATAAATTATTCTACTCAATGTTGGCAAGCAGGTAACAAGACACTCATTGCTGCGAAGAGAGTGAATTAGTTCAGATGCTCCAGAGGAATTTTGTTGGATTGTATTAAGAGCCCTAAAAGAAGTCATCGACTTGACCCAGTCATTCTGTTGCTAGAAATCAATCTACAGGAAGTGATCAGAAATTCAAGCAAAGGCTATATACAGGATTATTTATAACTATGTGAACTAAAAGCAACTTTAAAATAAAACAACAGAGGAAAGGCTCAGTAAATTATGGCATGTTGATATACTGGAACATATTGCCAAAAAATACCAATGTTTATGAAACACATTTTATGATATGGAAACATGCTTATAATAAAAAGCTAAGTGAAAAAAGCATAATTCAAAATTATAATTATACTGAGGTACCTATTTCTGCTCAAAATATGGATGTAGGAAAAACGCTACATAAATTCGTAAAAATGCTAACAATTGTTATAGACAGTCATAGACTTAGAGGTCTATATTTTATAATATTTTAAGATCTTCTTTATTTTTTAGATTTTTCTGTATTTTCCAAAAAGGAAACAAAATATATCAGGACAAAAGAGTAAAAACCGAATGATGTAGCAAAACAATGTTGAAGATCTTACTGATTGCAAAGAATATTCTTTGTGTTTGCTTTTCAGCTATTTAATCCCCTGCATCTTCCCTAATAATCATGAAGATTGAATGTGTAAATGCATACACTAAATGCATACACTAAAGAGCTTGAGGAGTTATAAATCTATTCAAAGCTGTACTTGCCACCCTCATTTACTCTCCTGTACGAGACTGGGAGTCCCAGAAGAGTCAGTACTATCTTGTCCACTCAAGTGTCTGTAGCACCTAACAGGCCAGGGAACAGGATCTTACACAATACGAGACCAGGGAACAAGCAAACACATTATCACCAGGTCTTTTTCAGAACCAAAGGTAACTACTGAATGCTTAACAAACACAAGTTTTGTACTAAATCTTACAAGAACTTGGCAAAACACAAAGATACATTTCTCTACTCTTTTGACCTAACGTGCCACGAAACTGCATATGCACATGATCTCTATAGCAGTTGCAAGTATTCATACTTGTGTTTGCGTTAGTTGATCTCTTATGTAAGTACGCCATAGCATAAGACACCTTTTGAAACCATCATTAGTATTGTAAATTCATGCATTGTGTCCTATGAATAATTAAAGCATATGATTATTTTCGAGTACTAAATGCCACTTCAGTTAGTAGCATCCTTGAGTATGTTATTCTAGCTCAAAATTCAAGTAGCATTATCTAATGCAGATTCTTCTTATGATAGATAATGATGGCACTCTCCATCTTTCTACCTGAGCAATTAAAAAGTTTAATAGTCTTTGATGTGGCTGGCTATCTGAATAATTTTCTAAACAGAAACAATTAAAACCCACTTATTTGATGGTTTGTGCATTCTCGACTATTGTTTCAAACTCTTTGTTTCTGTGGAAACCTGATGAAAACCTAAAGAACTTAAAATCTATAATGAGTTTGCAAAGAGCATTTGTTTTTCTTAATTACTGGGAGTATACAGCTGGATTATATGTAGCACCGTTTTTCTAAAAAACTTTTAGGAATAAAGAGCTTGCCTGCTCTCTTCTTTCTCCTGTATGAGAAACGGCACAGCTGTCTGCTTCGGTTTGACCCTGGTGCCAGGAGTGGGGATTTTCTCAAAGCCACACCAGTGTGAAATGCACGAGCGTTACCACCAGGCTGCCTTCTGCCCTGCAATGAGCGGTTGATCCACTTCAGCACACACGAATGAGCTGTCAGCTTGAGTTTCTTTTTTCTCTGCCTGGCTGATGCTTGTTCTGCCACCATTATTTCAGCTCAAGTAGGATGATTATTATTTCAAGCGCTGTCTAGATTATATTGTCCTAAGGGTTACTCTTTATCTGTATAGGCTCCTCTTTATAAATTCCTTGTAGTGTTACCCTGATAGCCCCTCATTACACAAGTACGCATGGCATCTTGCTTTGTGTATACAGAAATGACAATACATCATATCTTAAAGAAAAGTGCTTTTTAACAGGGAAAAATACTTTAATTAGGATGAATCCATCCTTTTCAAAACAAACTAGAAATATCATATGAATTTGTTAAAACAACTATGTGCAGCAAATCAATAAATAATTAGAAAAACAAAGCACTGAAATGTGTGTATTTGTAGAGTACATAATTTCCCAAGATTGGTAATATGGCGCCTTAATGTGAGAAGTCCCATTAATATGAAGTCCGTAACATCCAACTGGGAAAGAGCTCCCTATTCCAGAAAATACTACCATCGCTCACACGCTCTTCTTCAGAAAGTGTCCTCTGGCGTGCTGAGGAGCGGTTTTACTGCTGGACTTAGAGAGTCTCAGTGGGAGGAAGGCTACTTCTCCCCAAATCCACCAGACCTTTCTTAAACTCTCTATTCCCTCTATATACTAATGGGCTAACGCAGTACTTTTTTGGGGTTGTGTGTTTAATAGAGTGTATAGTAACAATGGCTCAACAAAAGAAATCAAAGTGGCAAACCAGAGGTAACTGCACTCTTTTCTTACCCTGACTTGACTAGCCTTCTGTATGTAATAAATCTCCAAATTCTGGAGATATCTAAATCTGGAGATAGCAGAACGGACAACTTTCTTAAAACACAAACCACATCAAATCACATCTATTGAGTGCCTGCTAGATGAAAAGCACTGTGCTGGATTCGTTCCCAGGAATACTTCGTTCATTTAGGAAATATAAACCCCAACGACTGCCACGAAAATACTTGATTTATAGCCTGTAGCACAAAAAAAACAAAATGAAAGACGTAGAGATAAGTTAAAAATACAATATTAGATGAATATGAAAGAGTAGGAAATCATTAGCAGCAGCATCATTATTAACAAGCACCACTGAACGTAAGCACCAATACGACTCCCAGGAAATACATAAAAATTACAAAAGAATCTCCATGAAATGGCAGGAATCATTGGAATGAATTATATTAACCACCTGTGATTGAGTAAGCCAGACTATAATTTGTTAACGATGAGCTGGCATCTGATTCAGAGGGAGTGTTCAACTAAAACTTGAGGGGATTCAAGTTGCTCCTTTTGGAAGCGGGTAAACTGGGTTCAACCATGCCAAAGGAATTAGTTAGTGTAGCTTAGATCCCTCTGCTCAGAAAGACCCTAAATACTTGTGGAATTAGAAAGTCCTGCTCGAGTTTTTTCTTCAGCTTAAGTTTTCAACCTGACTATAGCATGAGGGATAGTCAGAAAGCAGCCTATGAAGAACAGGGCCGGTTGCTTCTTTGGTTTTTAAGGCTGATGGAATGATCCCTCACACCCTCCTTCACAAACCTTGGCTAATTTCATCCTAGAATCTAGCTCCACCATGAGATTATTTACCCTGGTCCTTCGAGTTCTCACAGTATTTACAATTTCTGAGTTAAGGTACCGAGAGGTTTAGCTTTAGATTTTTTAGTCTTTATTTTTTTTTAATAATCTCTACAGCCAATGTGGGGTTCGAACTCACAACCCTGAGATCAAGAGACACATGATCCATCAACTGAGCCAGCCAGGTGCCCTTGAGCTTTAGATTTTATAAGAAGCCGTGGGCACACTTTGGATTAGTAGGTTTTATTTCTCATGGCTTCTAAAATTTGCTTAGCTTCAAGCCAATCTGAAGCAAACCAGGTTCTCAAAAAATGGGAACTACACAAGTTAGCTGAACAATGCATTATATTGAACTCTTAGCCTAATAAGAGAACCTATATTCTCTATATCTAGGAAGACAGCATGACACTTTTCAAAAACATTCCGTATACAAATGTATGTGAGTGTGTGTATAACGATTTTATTGGTTAGGTTTCACAAGGATTTTTTGGTTAGAAGGTATTTAATGTGGTCCTCTACTGATAATTATCTATATAATTAACCCATTAAAACCATAAAGAATGAGGAAAAACTTATTTTGCCTGCACAAATGGCTAGTTCTTTGAAATGACTAATGTAGATACTAGCAATCCAGCAGACACCGAAAATACTGGTGGGAGAAGTAAAATACCCCAACTAGTACAAGAATTATTTTACAAACTCATTTATTTAAACAATACCGTAACAACCCCCTTCTAATTTCCTACTGGTAAGAAGATTTTATTAGCTAGTTTAAAGCAAATGGAAATTTAAACATTACTATTAATGCTTCAAACATGAGATCTGGTTGTACAGACGACAGAGGTAGTAAGTGTATGCGGCCAAGGCTGAAATGTTTTAACCCTTCTGTTTTCTATTTTTGAATATAATGATTTTAATAAGAGTATATACAGTAATGATGAAGTAATTAGTAACAACATGATTCTACCAAATTCACTGAAATCAGTAACTGAAGACTAGCACTTACTTGATCATTAACAGAGTCAAACAATTCTGAGCATCCCCTCGGTAGAGGGCAGTATTTGCTATATCTCTGTCGGAGGAAAGCCTGTTCTAAATTTGCCTGGCCTTAAGATCTATCCAGAAGAAATTTGAAAGATTACCCCCAAATGCTCCTTCTTTTGGAAATCAAAGCAAAGAGACATGAAAAGTGACATTTAAGACACTAAAAAGCAAGAAGAGGATTTAGAATAGCAAGTAACTTATTTTTTTTATTTTTGTGGGGAGGGGGGTGCAAGTGATCGAGGGGGAGAGACAAAGAGAGGGAGAGAGAGAGACAGAGACAGAGAGAGGGAGAGAGACAGAGAGAGAAGTGTGGCTCACCTGAAGCAGGGATCATGTATTTACCCAAAGCGGGGTTTGTGCTCACCCAAGATCATGACCTGAGCCAAAGTCAGATGCTTAACAACTGAGCCACCCAGGCACCCACAAGTAACTTATTTTAAATTTAAGGATAATGACTTCTGAACATGTTAAAGTCTTACAAATGCAGAGATTTTGTTATTTTTGATCTGCTTTTCCTTGTGAGAGTTCACGGACTCTCCCCAGTCCTCCTAGACTTAGATACTTAAAAAGTCTAATCAGAGTTGGAAAAGGAATGGATATCAAAGAATTATTCTTCCTCCCACTATTCTGTTTCAAGATCATGGAAATACTTGGCAAAAAATGCTAATTCATATTCTAAAGATACTAAAAAGTTAATTAGAGCAAAGCTGAATGCCTCTCTGTGCTGTTAGTTACACAAAGGGCCAAATGCTTCAAACTAAGACCAATAGAATTATTCACTCCATCTTCTTACCAAAAAGACAACCTTGAATTATCTGCTGCTCAACTTTTATTAAAATATACAACATTCGTGAAAGGTTTGAACATGAGTCTCTCCAACCTCTAAGCATTTATCCAATTTCTCTGGATTAAGCCTGATAATAAAGAGAAAAACTTACTTATAATGCATTTTTGACCTCTTATGGCACTAGTTACATTGAACAGTACTTAGTCATTAAGGCCCCAGCTTGTACATAGAATCTGTGTGATACAAACTTGTATTGACGGCAGGAATAGTGCTGAGAAAACTCTCTGCTGGCATCTTTTAGAAGTCCCTACAGGTCCAAGCCCCAGAAAGAGCTTCACTTCTCCTGAGTAACAAATTTTCTGTCTTCTAACTTACTGAACATGTTTCCGCCTCTCTGGGAGAAGCTGACAGCTGATATAATTGTTCAACGTAAGAACCTTGTAGAAGTTTATGACATGGATTTATATATACTAAATTTTCCTTTCAGCTTAATTATTCTCTATTTTCTCTTTGCCCTTTTTAAGAAAATCTACATATGTGTGTATCTGTAATACTTTTGCTATAAATAAATGCATGCCTAAATTATTCTTTTTAAGGCTGATTTTGTTATTTAGTTTGCTTTAATTATATAGGAGGCAAAAGGGAATCAGGGAAATAAAATGTAAAAACTTTAGACACTACACAGCAGTACCTCTTTTAAGTTTGTTAGTTAACACACTAATGTAAACCCACTTCTATGTCAAATCTAAAAAACAAAAATCACCAAACTCATAGAAAAAGAGATCAGATTTGTGGTTATCAGAGGCGGGGAGCTGGGAGGAAGGGAAATGGAGGAAGGGGGTTAAAAAGTGCAAACTTTCAATTAAGAGATAATCACTCTCCCTTTTCTTTTCATCTGTGAAATGATGGGTAATCACATTTCACAATATATGTAAATCAAATCATCATGCTGTACACCTTAACCTCATACAGTGATATATGTCAATTATTTCTCAATAAAACTGGGGAGAAGGTATGTAAGGTAATTTTAAGACATATTACATAGTAACCTCCAAATCCAAAGATGTTACCAATCTAATAAATTACTTCCATTTAAAAAATTCTTCAAGAGGGGCACCTGGGTGGCTCAGTCAGTCGAGAGTCGAACTTCAGCTCAGGTCATGATCTCACGTCTCATGGGTTCGAGCCCCGCATCGGGATCTGTGCTGACAGCTCAGAGCCTAAAGCCTGCTTTGGATTCTGTGTCTCTCTCTCTCTCTCTGCCCTTCCCTGGCTTGCACTCTGTCTGTCTCTCTCTCTCTCTCAACAATAAATAAACATTAAAAAAATGTTTTTAATAAAAAAATTCTTCGAGAAGTGGTGGGAGATTTTAGTTGTTTCTAATGTCCCTTTGATTCAGCTGTGCTAGGACCTTGACTGTTTCCCTCTACTAAATCCCATGGTAAGATTTTCCAGTCCCATCCACACCCCTCATCTCTTCCTTTTTCAGTGTCAGTTCAGGTGATTTCATGGACTGCTTTCAACTTCAAACTAACAAATCTCTATAAATGACTTCCAGATCTGTATCTTCGGTCTTAGATTTCCAGTTGTTTGTAACTCCCCTTCTCCTACATCAGGCATTTGTCAAGGGTCCTGCTATTCCTCTGGTCATTCAAATTGAAAACATTAGAGCCCTAGGTGGCATGTCCTTGGCCTTGAGACTTCTCTACATCCGATCTTACACAATTCCTTCACATTCATCTTGTTCTTTCCAATCTATCATGTATACCTATTTTAGGTGGCAACTGGGAGCAGAGATTCAATCCATGTTCTGTATTCCAAGCTACAGATCTTGATGAGGGGTAGCATCAGTCTAGGGGAAGGGGCACGTAAAGGCATAATTTGCTCACTTAGCTCCATGCCCGTCTTGGGGAGCTTTATCTAATGCACACAAAGCTCCATATATGATAGCAGAAACGCCAATCTTATAAAACTTTGCTAGATTATCCAAAATAGATCTGTTAAAAAATGACAAGTTTTTTTTTTTTTTTACACTGATGAAGGTTCTAATTCAAACTCTACCAACTGATATGCAAGCCCCTTTATATTAACTTCAACCCATCTATTCTGCCTGAATGTCTACCACTCTCCTACATACTATCTAAATTCCAGCCCTGACCCTCAAGTTGTCTGGAAAAAGAGTTCTTGACTGTTGGGTGATTTTTCCTTTCAGTAGTTTTAAAGATGATATTGCACTGTTTGTCCATTGCTGCTTGACAGGAAGTCTTCGATCATACTGTTGTGCCCCTGGCTGCTTGGAAATTTTCATTTTCTTTAGTTTTCAACAGTTTGATTCTGATGTACCTAGGAGTGATTTTCTTTGTATCTGCTAGGGGTTTGTTGAGCTTCTGGGATCTGTAAATTTATATCTTTTCTTAAATTTGGAAAAACTTCAGTCATTATTTCTCCAAAAAAAATTTTCCACCCCATTCTCTCTTTTCTTTCTAGGACTCCGATAATATAGTTCATTTTTGATATAGTTTTATGTCATGAGGTTTTGCTTCCTCTCCCCCCTCAACATTTCTGTGGTTCAGATCATTCTATAATTTCTATTGATATCAATTCACTGACTCTACTCTCTTCTACAATTTGGTATTGAGCACAATAAACTTAAAATTTTTTAGGTCCAGAATTCTCCACTTTTAGTTTTAGAATTTCCATTTGGTTTTTTATAGTTTCAATTTCTTTGCTAAGATTTCCTATTTGTTTATTCACTATCAGTACATTTTCCCTCATATCTTTGAGTATGGATATAAAAACAGCCACTTTAAAGTCCTTCCCTCTAATACCAACATCTATATCATCTCAGGGTCAGTTTCTGTTGGTTATTATTTCTCTTTTAAAATGGATCAGATTTTCCTGTGTCTGTACTCATCTAGCAATTTTGGCTTGTATTCTAGATATTGTGAATGATATGTTGTTGTAGATTTGGAATTCTTTTATATTCCACCAAAGTATATTGATTTATTATTGTTGCTATTTTAGTAAGTAATTAACTTGGGCTAGTCTCAAACTCCAAACTCTGTCTCCTCTGTGATGAGCAGCGACTGAAATCTCTGTTCAGTGTTTTTAGTGTTAGCTGTGCACATGCAGTTCACAGGTCATCCCAAGATTTGGGCAGTCTCTGTGATGAACTTTGGGCTCTTCTTCTGTGGTTCTCTCCTTTCCATCATTTGTTTTCTTATTTTCCAGCTCTCTTCTCATTCCTCAAGCCATGAATATTTCAGGTTTCTACTGAGTTTTACATGTTCCATATGAGAACAACTGTGATCTCTTATCTGGCAAAACAAAAAAAAACAGAAACAAAACAAAACCAAAAAAACAACCCTATGAAAATAAGAAACTCGTCAGTGTCTTTTCTTTCTTCTGAGTGGTGCCTGAGCCACGTTCTCCCTGCTTTTGGTTGCTCAACAGTGCCTCCCAGACAGTTATTTCTTAGATTTTGTCCAGAGTTACAGCTCTGGGTGGGTCAAATAGGTGCTACTCTGTCATTAACAGAAGTAGAACCCTCCTGAATCTTTAAATCACTGAATATACTCTGCCATTTCCTACTTCTGTAGTTTCATAAAAACGCAAACCCTCAGAGGAGGAAGAAATCAAAGGTTGCCCTCGTGATGCCCTGTTCCTAGGAACAACCGAAAAGCCACCCTCACAGGCCCTCCCTCCTCTCCCATGCCAGCAGAATCTTCAATCCTCCAGCCGTTAAGGCCTAGTTTCTCTTTAATTACCCACAACTTTCTGTTCGCACTGATCCTATAGTACTAATTATAATCTGCCCTACATTCTAGTGATCTATGTACTGATCATATTTTCTCTTCTAAATTAAAGTCGTGTGAGTGTACAGACGAACTCTTATTCACCCTGGTACCTAGAACTATGCCAGCCTTCCATTAAGTACTCAGTAAATACCTACTGAATGACTAGTCCCATATAATATAAAAAGTGTAGGGCTCTCTCTGTTATTGTGCATAAAAGGTAACAAACAATTACCTACCATGTTATTTACCCAAGTTTTCCTTCTTGAAAGAAAAGAATTCCAAGGGGAGATACTATTTGCTGACCCACTGGAATGTGCTGGTAAGTTACAACCCTTCTTAGAGTGTACTGCTCCATTAATCATCCTATTACTTTATGTACCGTTGTCCTGCTCAATCTAAAATGACTTTTTGTGCATCATGGTAAGAAGTCTAAATTTCTCTGCCTGGTCTTTATGGTGGATCTGTCTGAAATTTTCATTCTTATTCCTCTTTTCTAACATGTACTCTGCTCTCATTAGGAAAGCGTCTTCTGGGGCACCTGGGTGGCTCAGTTGGTTGAGCGGCCGACTTCAGCTCAGGTCATGATCTCATGGTCTGTGGGTTCAAGCCCCACGTCGGGCTCTGTGCTGATGGCTCATCAGAGCCTAAAGCCTGCTTCGGATTCTGTATCTCCCTCTCTCTCTGCCCTCCTCCTGCTCACGCTATGTCTGTATATCTCTTAAGAATAAATAAAAAACATTTAAAAAAAAAAAAAAAGGAAAGCGTCTTCTGTTCCTCCTGAAACATTCAGTGCTTGGCTTCAGATTATGGGTGAAATACCTTCACTCTGCTCATCTAAATTCTACTCACCTATCAAGGTCAAGATCGATTTCCTTCTTAAATCTCATGTCTCCTCAGAGTCTTCCCAATCCTTACTATCATTAGACTTTTAACTCCTGATGTATTCATAATATGTACTAATGAGCACGACTCCTCAAAATAGACTCTTACAGCTCATAAGAATGAAAGAAATTAGTTGATCATATCACACATTTTACAAATGAGATACTTGGACCCAGAGATGTTAAGTGATTTGCCACAGGGCCACTCAGCTATATAGTATCTGAGTAAGGACTGGAATTCCTATCTCTCGATTTAGTTGGGCCTCTTTCCATTCTACAACACTGTCTGGCATTTGTTCATGTTATTTCCTTTACTAAATTGCAAACTTCTTATACTTCTTTTATAATCCTCATAACATAGTGGTATACCAATATGGAGGTACTTAAGAAATAGTTGCTGGCCACTGAATCAATGTAACAATCTTTGGAAAGGGGGAATCTTAGACAACATTTTTTGGCTAACAATAAAAAGATAAAAGAGCTAAGTAACATTTCATCCTAAAATACATAGAAATCTTAGGGGTTTTTTTTTGATACTATAACTCATTTCTAGTTTTTTCTCAAAATCTTTTGCCTGACTTAGTATGTTCAAGTTATTTTAAGAAACAAAAATAGTATATTCTAACAATTCTCAAACTTTTTTTATAAAATACATTTCAAAGTCATAATACATCTATTGGAATATATTTTACTAAGTGGTCTAATTAGCAGTGTACTAAGTAATTACTAATTCTGAGTCAACTGATCTAATCTAGTGGAAAGGTACTATGGAGTATATCAAATCATGTATTTTATAGCGGGAAATAGAAAAACTTGAAAATTAAAAATCACAGGATTACTTTATATTTAAAACTTCTGTTTAAAAAAAAAAAAAAGAGCCAGTTGGTAGGTAAGCATTAGAAAAGTCACAATGTCAAAACTTTTAAAAAATCAAACAAGTACCTGTAAAGTACCTGTAGAGTATAGGGCACTGGGGTGGCTCAGTCGGTTAAGTGACCAAAGGTTTTAGCTAAGATCATAATCTCACAGTTTGTGAGTTCGAGACCCACCTCAGGCTCTGTGCTGACAGCTCAGAGCTTGGAACCTGCTTTGGATTCTGTGTCTCCCCCTATCTCTCTGCCCCAACCCCACGTGTGCTCTGTCTCTCAAAAGTGAATAAATGTTAGAAAAAATTAAAAGAAAAATAAAGTACCTATAAAGTGTTTTATGGTCTTATTAACTGGTTGACCTATATTTCCTCAACACTTTACCAATCTTTTCATTACATAGATCTTATGTTTAGAAAACTATTTCTGTTATTATTCCTGTTTTGCAGGTAGAGAAATTGAGGCACTGAGATGCTGAGTTACCTTCCCGAGATCACATAGCTAGAAGGCGGCAGAGCCAGGACTTGAACTCCTTGGTAGTTTGGGAATCTAATTCTGTAGTTTAGGGTTGTGATAGTCCAAGTCAGAACATCCAGTTTTTTTTTTTATTTATTTATTTTTGAGAAAGAGAGAGAGAGAAAGCAAGCCCATGAACAGGGGAGGGGAAGAAGGAGGGGGGAGAGAATACCTCAAGCAGGCTCCACACGTGAAGCCCAATGCAGGGCTCAATCTCAAACTGTGAGATCATGACCTGAACTGAAATCAAGAGTCAGATGCTTAACTGAATGAGCCACATAGCCACCCCAGGTCATTTAGTTTAAAATTTAAAAAAAATTCTAATTTTAAAAAGCTAATGACAACTTTAATTTTTAAAATTTTATTTCATACTTCTTAATCCTTGAGTAGGTAAATGACACATTCCTCTCAAAGACCAAAGCAAATATTAAATATTAGTTTGTCATACTTTCTTACAGAAGTGATCTTAAAGGGAACGTGAGGAGTTGTGTCTAATACTAAATCTCATCCTCAAAATAACTGTACTCTGAAGACAGATAACATGTTGAAGGTGCACGGCGCATTCATCCTTCCCTCCAGACACTCCGGGAATCCCTAGGTGCTTTCTCCCCGTTATAGGGACCAGGCGCATTTTCACAGAAAATGAACGCAAGCTTTCTCCCTCAGAGGAGCTCAGGCAGCTGAGTCTAAGTCGTCAATGGCTTATAGACTTTAAAATTTTTGGCTATATGCTGCATCACCTATGGAGCTATGCTTGCCCTACCTTGGGAACAGAAGCTGAGCAAGACTGTTGAGCCTCCCACTCTGTAACAGAAAACTTGTCACATGAAGAGAGTGGGAAGGTGTTCTCTCAACCCAGTTCTTCATTCCTTCTGATTCTTCTTTACCCATGTGGAAATGGCCACATGCAAGTGGCTATAGTTTTAAAATTTCTAATCCAGCCCTCTTTTATGGGCATTTCTCTAAAGGTCTTTTTTTCTTTTTCCCTTTAAAACAGCAAAATACAAAAACCATAATTTGTTACACAACATATAGTTATGTCCTTGGAAGATATAAATCACCATCTACAATTAGTAAAATTCGATCTTTCAGTTCAATCTCTGATCTTGCTTTATCTTGAAAAATGCAAACGATGCTTATAAAAATGTCATTTTAGCTTAGTTAAGAAAATATGGATTAGGATAGCATCTATAAACTATATTCTTAGTTTGATAAAATCTTAAGATGATAAAATAGTACAGCCTGCACTTCACAATTTGGTTGTTCAACTATATGGAAAAATAGTTTTATAAAAATATTTAAGGATTTTGTCAGTTTTTTCAAAAGCCTCTTTTTTCTTTTTTTTTTAAGTTTATTTATTTATTTTAAGAGAAAGAGAGCATGCACAAGTGGGGGAGGGGCAGAGAGAGAGGGAAAGAGAGAATCCGAAGCAGACTCCGTGCTGTGAGCACAGAGCCCGACATGGGGTTCAAACTCACAAACTGTGAGATCATGATCTGAGCCAAAGTCCAAGAATCAGATGCTTAACCAGCTGAGTCACCCAGACACCCCTCAAAATCCTCTTTTAATTCATAAACATTTCAATTATTTTCTTTTAAAGCTTTAAGGTGTCATTAGCCTTCATTTTTTTTTCTTCAAGTTGAGCAACCTTCATTTGCATGGACAGGCTTGCTTTTTAATCTATATTGTAGAGGGGGATGTTTACTACATCAGACAAGCAGTGACGGACGGGCAAAAGACTTAGACATGATGGGGGGTGCTTGGTGCTAGTGTAAGCTGTGAGAGATGGCTGAGGAAGGGTTATTTTAAGTGGTCAGTTCATTTGTGACTATTTTCTTATTATGATAATTTTGCAACCATTTAACTATGGCAATTCAGATACTGAATACTTGCATGAAGAGGACTCTTGAAATCGTTCAGTTTCAGAGGTAACCTAAAATTCTTAATTAATTATAATGATCTTCTGAGTCAGGCTAAATAGTTCAGTAAACAAAAACCATTCAGTAAATATAAAAACACATCCAACCCCAAGTAAAAAAAAAAAAAGGCATGTGGTATATCTGGGAGTCCCAGCTTTTGATGTCCTGGTTTTCTAGAAGGCTCTTAAAGCTTGAGACTTACCCAACTACAACACCTGACACCACCAAGAAAACCTTTGGCAAGGAATGAATGGGTTGATAGTCTGTCATGATTATTTTTGAGCCATGGCCCCTTCCAAGAAAAAATAATATTTTTAGAGACTTATACATTAGGTAGCAATTTGTTAGTGCCATCATGGATGAAAGAAGGTTTTGACTATAAGCCATAAGTAAAACTAAAGAGGCCCAGATCATTCCCCTCTTCTCACAATTCTCTCCTTCCTTGCTCCAAGCACATTTCCTCACATCTGCAATCCTGGAGGTTAACGTCTAGCTTCTTGGTAGCTCCAGGATTCTCTTTTTGCAAATCTATAACTCACTATAGTCATGTTCAGAAAAGCAAACCCAATTAGGAGAGCCTATGGAACTTGCATAATAATAAGGCAAACATTGCCATGTGTTGTTCTAAATACTTTTTATGTATTAACTCATTTAATATTTATAATAGGTAGGCACTATTGTTGCGCCCGTTTTATAGGTGGAAAAATTGAGGCACCAAGATGTTAAGTTATTTCCCAAGATCATTAGTTAGCAAGTGGCTTGAACTCCTTGGTGGTCTGGGAATCAAACTCTGCTCTTAATCAATATACTCTATCTGAAAATGTTCTGGACAGGTTACATCAAATCTTTAATTCTGGTTCTACCATCAAGTACCATCAGATACTTTGTGAGTTCCCACATCTGAGATAACCTTTGAGCCTTTTATGGAGCATGAACAGACATCCTCCAGTGTGAGAGTCCCCTCCCTGCTGAGAACCTTAGTAGAGAACTGTCCAACTCATGTGGCTCGGCATAGCCACACGATCCAGTAGGTGTGCTACTGACCCTTGGGTCCTCCTGAAAGCTATAGAGGACTTACACCTCTAGGGACCTCAAGCCTTAGGCAGCCTCATTTCTTTACTCTGTAATAAGAATATTATCATTTCTCTCTCCCTGTCATGATATGAAAAATGTTGGGAAGCCCTGTTTTGGGGAACCGTAGAAGGGTAAAGAAGAATATATTTGGGTGGTCTTTGTTTCCTGTCACTCCCTCCACATCAGAGTAAGGGAAAGTGAAGCAGATTCAACTCTGTGGACATGACATGAACTTTCAGGTTTCCTTTCCTTACTCGACACAGTGACTTGGCTCAACTGGAGGGCAAAGTAGAAGTCGGAAATACTGTTACTTAAGTCAGTGGCTCTCACGGTGCAGTTCTAAGATCTCTAGGGGTCCCTGAGACACTTTCAAAGGGGTCCTTTGAGGTCAAAACTTGTAATAATAATAGTAGGACACTATTTCCCTTTTTCACTGTGCTGACATTTTCAGTAATGGTTCAAAAGCAATGGTAGGTAAAACTGCTAGCACTTAAGCATCAAGCAAAGCAGTGGCACCAAGCCACATTGTGTTCTTCACTGTCCATGTACTCACAGTAAAAAATTAAAAAATAAATCCAGTTCCACTTCAGAATGTCCTTGAAGAAGCAGTAAAAAGGATTTTTAAAATCTCAATCCTCGAGAACACATCTTTTTAGTATTTTTTGTGGTAAAGGAAGTACACATAAAGCACTTCCACTATACACCAAATATAATGGTTATCTTGAGGAACAGCACTTGTGTTTGAGTTGCTAGCTGAACTAGCCACCTTTATCATGGAACATAATTTTTATTTGAAAGAAGGAGTTACAGGCAAACCATGGTTATTCACACTGGGTAGAGATTTTCTTACAATGTTTCACAGACATTTTCTTGAAAATGAACCAGAAATACTATTCAGCAATGAGAAAGAATGAAATCTGGCCATGTGTAGGAACATCGATGGAATTGGAGGGTCTTATGCTAAGTGAAATAAGTCAGTCAGAGAAAGACAGATACCACATGTTTCCATGCATAGGTGGACTTTGAGAGACTTTACAGAAAACCTGGGAGGAGGGGAAGAGGTGAAAGAAAAAAGACACAGAGAGGGAGGGAGACAAAACGTAAGAGACTCTTAAATACTGAGAACAAACTGAAGGTTGAAGGGGGTATGGGAGGAGGGAGAGTGGATGACAGGCACTGAGGAGGGCATGGGTTGGGATGAGCACTGGATGTTGTATAGAAACCAACTTGACAATTAAAAGTTTTTTTAAAAAAATGAACCAGAAAGACTCACTTCAAGGAAAACAACTAAAAGTAATTTGTTGCCAGTGATAAAACTGAGCGAACAAGTGAAAATTAGAATTTTGGAAACCTTGTTGCTTCCACCATGAAGGTGACAGCTTCCCAGTTCTTAAACATGTTTTTCTTTCCCCTGATAAGACTGATGGTGATATTAATGAATCTAATGTTTTGAAATGTATAATTAAATGTTCCAACAGGTGGAAGATCTATATAACTCAATCAATATTTTCCAATAACCAGTGCAATTCTCTTAAAAAATCATGCATTTAAGATGCACAAAAGATCCATTTAAAGTTCTTTCAAGATTTTAAAATCTTGTCAAGTTTTTTAAAAAACTTAAATAGACTTTTTTTTAGAATAGTTTTAGGATTACAGAAAAATGGAAAAGATAGTACAGAGAGTTTTCATTAGTCCTAAACCCAGGTTTCCCTATTATCATTATCATTATTATTATTATTATTATCATCATCATCATCATCATCATTATGTTTATTATGTTTATTTTAGAGAGAGAGAGAATGTAAGCAGGGAAGAGGGGCAGAGGGAGAGAGAAAGAATCTTAAGCAGGCTCCACCCTTAGCATTGAGCCGGATGCAGGGCTTGATCCCACAACCCTGGGATCACGTCCTGTGCTGAAATCAAGAGCTGGATGCTCAACCAACTGAGCCAACAGGTGCTCCCAGTTTCACCTATTATTAACATCTTACACTCATTTGATACATTTGTTAACAATTAATGAACCAACAGGACGCTTGGGATCCTCTCTCCTTTGCTCTCTGCCTCTCCCCCACTCACATTCTCTCTCTCTCTCTCTCTCTCTCTCTCTCTCTCCCTCTCTCTCAAAATAAATAAATTACTTTAAAAAAAAGTTCATATTTTATTCAGATTTCCTTACTTTTTACCTAAGGTCCTTTTTCTCTTCCAGGATCCCACCTAAGATACCATATTACCTTTTAGTCATCATGGCTCTTAGGCTCCCCTCTGCTGTGACAGTTTCTCCTACTTTCCTTATTTTTGATGATCTTGACAATTTTGAGGAGCACTGGCAAGTTACGTTCCTCAACTGGAATTTGACTGATGTTTTTCTCATGTTTAGACTGGAATTATGGGTAATGGGAGAAAGACCACAGAGATCATGTGCTATTTTCATCATACCATATCAAAGCTATAAACTATCGACATGAATTAATGCTATTGATGTTAACTTTGATCACACTTGTCTGAGGCAGTATTTGTCAGGTTTCTCCACTATAAAGTTACCCTTTCTGCCCCCCCACCACCCTTTTCATACTGTGCTCTGTGGAAGGAAGTTCTTGTTGAATTTTCATGTAGCATCAAAAAATATTATCCAGGGGCGCCTGGGTGGCTCAGTCGGTTGACCATCCGACTTCGGCTCAGGTCATGATCTCGCGGTCCGTGAGTTGATCTCGCGGTCCATGAGTTCGAGCCCCACGTCAGGCTCTGTGCTGACAGCTCAGAGCCTGGAGCCTGCTTCGGATTCTGTGTCTCTCTCTCTCTCTGCCCCTCCCTCACTCATGCTCTGTCTCTCTCTGTCTCAAAAATAAATAAACATTAAAAAAAATTAAAAAAAAATATTATTCATGGGGCGCCTGGGTGGCTCAGTCAGTTAAGCATCTGACTCTTGATTTTGGCTCAGGTCATGATCTCATGGTTCATGGGCTCTGCGCTGACAGTGCAGAGTTTGCTTTGGATTCTCTCTCTTCCTCTCTCAATGCCCCTCCCCTGCTCTCTCTTGCTTACTCTCTCAAAAAACTAAAAATAAACTTACCAAAAAAAAAGAGTATCCACAATTATCTGATATGGCCATTAAAATATTTTCACCTCCAAAAAAAATATATTTTTCCAATTTCCAACTACATATCTGTGTGAGACCAAATTTTCTTGTATACTTCAACCAAAATATCACAAAAGATTGACTGTAGAAGCAGATATGAAGTTGTCTTTATCTTCTATTAATCCAGACATTAAAGAGCTTTGCAAAAAATGTCACTCTTCTTACAAAATTATTTTCACTTTTGAAAATATTATTTTTCATAAAAATGTTACTTATGCTAAGTTGACGGGTTTTATATAATGGCTTTTATCCTTGTTATTTTAAATAAATTATAAACATTGTAAAATTTTTTCAGTTTTAATTTCTAATACATAGAGTAAATATTGAGAAAGATAACCTATATAAACAAAAGCTTTTTAGGTCTCCCAATAATTTTTAAAGAGTGTAAAGGTTCCTGAAACCAAATAGTTTGAGAAACACTTGCTTTAGGGTTAAACTTTTATAGACCAAAAATGAAAGAACTCTGTTCAAAGAAAGTGAGCCAAAACTGAATTCTAAAGGCTTAATGAGTAAACTGACTATACCTAAATTTTCCTTATTGAAAAATGTAATTTTTACACCTGCAGAAAATTGTTTCCTCAACTGATAACTGTGCTCACAAGTAACTATTTGCAAGAGTAGTTAGTTATTTGTGTCTTAAAAATAATGACAGGTATCCAGGTGTGTTTGCAAAGTCTAAGCAGAAAAATATATCGGTTGATGCATATGCATGGGTGTACACATGTTCACTGTCAAGTTCTTGTTTATTAGTTTCCTTTTTTGGTTTTTAGTATTCAAGGAATGGAGATCCATCAGATACATGTTTTGGCCTTCATCTGTCTATTAATCTTGATTACGGCGCATTTGTTCATATATAGTTAGACTTATAACTGTACCTAACGGTATCTCTTGGGGAGTTGTTAAAAAACATTTCGCTTCTCCATTTTATGCTTTATTTCATTTCATGCATTCCAAAAGAAACCACTCATTGGGAACTACTTCTGGTTTGTGTCCTGTGCTTGGTACACTCTGAGTAAATACTAACGGATGAATAGCTTTTATCTCTACTATTTGGCCAAGAGTCAAGGCTGATGGTATTTGGATGCCAACAGTGGTGATTAGCATCATGGAATAAGGGCATTAATCACCAGAGCTGAGGCAGCCCAGGAATCTCCCTGGCCCTTTACCTTCCCAGCAGCAAAACCATTCCTGCAGCATTGCTGATTTGTGTGTGCCCTTTCCCAAATATGCTGACCTCTGAGAATACCATGTCCAAATAATGCAGGGAGCCAGCTTGGCTAAAGCACAGGGGACAGGTAGGGCAGAAGTGAGATTACAAAGAGCTTATTAGAGAACGGGTCAGATTCTTGTAGGAAGGGTGTGAATCCAATGTCAAAAATAATCCCTAAGTCTTTTTGTCCTCTCTTTCCGTCCTCACATTCTTCATCAACCCTTAAGTTAAAGAGTCATAGTCTTGGCATTGAAAGACATCTTGAAAATCATCTTACCCACCTCTTCAACCAATCCTGAATCCTCCCTACAAATTCTGGTCCTTCAGCTGCCTTGCAATGCCAATTTAGGGGATGCGGTTGAATGTGTGATAAGGAATTTAGGACATAAGCAGTTACATGTAAAATTTCAACACACATGCATAGACCTAGCCCTCAGAATTCTAAGAAAAGGTTGGGATAAAATCTCATGATTGACTCATACCATAATTTTATTTAAAAAGGTAAGATGTGTAGTAGTAACTTTTTACCTGAATTTATTTAACTGTTCTGAAATTTTGTAAATAAAAGAAAAAGAATTCTCTGCAAAAACTTCTTCCCCACCACCTCCACAGAGTAGACTATGAAGATCTGAGTCCCTGAGTAGCAGGCTTTTCCTGGTACTAAGTGTCTCCTGAAATAATGAGCACATAAAAAAAAATATGTAAATACTCAGTATCTGCTCCCGGAGACCATCTTCCCCCGAAATACAACAGGTCTGTCCTTCCCCTTGCCTCGCTAGGTCTCCTTCTGTGGAAGAAAGATGAGGCTCATCTTTTCAATACATAAGATTTTTCTCAAGTTTATTTCTCTGGCAAGGTAAGTAAAACTTAAATGGAAGCATTCATAGAATTTTGTCCAGAGATAACAGGTTATTAGGACCTTGATGAAACTAATCCCATAGAAGTGTGAAGGGTCCACATTACCCAGGACGACTTTCACCACCAGGGATGACATCATCTCCCTATCAGAGGACCTTACTTGATCTTAAACCTTACTGAAGTGCTTTATTTTCATAATAACAATTGCAGATTTGACTCATCTCTCTGACTTAAAAATTACAAATTTACTCTGGCTAAAAGTAATTAAGTCATTAGCTTTTAAGAAAAGTACTCATAAAATGGTTGGCAACTATAAAGAATTTCCCTTCCCACTCACCAAAAAATTCTTTTTTTAGTTACCTAAAAACTTAAGATAAGTGGGAGACCATTTATATGACAACTGAGGAATTCTGCTTAAAGTTATATATAATTTGGCTTTTTCTCAAGATTTACAGTCAGTAAATACACTGAATATCCACGGAGTACTGAGAACTCTAGAGCTTCTAAAAGACAGAATTCATATCTATAATGAAGTTGCAATCCAGGTCTTTCTCATCTATATGAATGTGTGTATATATATACATTTTTTCCTCTGTTGAATATATTTTTATATAATATAGATGCCACAGTTCCAGAAATTCACTCTCTCTGACCCTCACCCAAATAGGTCAGATATGGCAATAACAGGTAGGCAACGTGAATGAGGGAGAGAAATTCTTCTATGTCCTACTGCCTTGGATCATGGTAGTATTGCTTCATCTTCCTTGTTCTGCTTACTAACCTCAGCTTAATTTAGAAAAAAAAATAATAATTCTCTTATGTTTGACTTTTACAAAACATCCCTAAAACTGATTTTTGTTTTGCTTCCAGCAACTGTTGATAGTTTTCTCTGTATTTCTAATTTTGCTTTAGCATCCCTCTATGTGCAAATTTTGAGCCAATATCTATAAAAGGCACAGGGCCTATACAGATGAGTATTTTCCCATAATGAGACTTTTAAATCAGTTCCGACTCTGTGAATGGTATTTTAAAATCTGAAACAGGCAGAGAGGAAAATATGAAGTATTTTAACATGTGAAAAGGCCAATGAGTCTGGCCGTGTCTGGATACTTACTCTCTCACACAGCTCTTCAAATGTGCAGTCGGCAACAGTTCCACAGGCTTTATTCAGCCGCAGCTCTCTGCCTTGCACTTTTAGAATCCTTGGTCTAGTTACTATGGGAACATGAACAAAGACTCAATCTTGTCTGGATAATTACTATAAAATTCATCTCTTACAGATAGGAAATGCATAGCTTGATGAATAATAGCACATGATTCAACACATAAATTAGACAAAATGCTGATACAATGACTGCCACTTGAGCGTGGCATCAACCCATATACAGCAATGGAACTTATTAATTGGTCAGTGGAGATTGGGCATTGTGTTCTAAATGTATTCTCTTTCAAGAGAAATTAACTTACGTACAATCATTTTGTTTCTGAGCCAGCTCATCAAACAACTTATCCATGACAGCCTCCACATCAGCTTCACTTGTGCTACAGTGAAAAGAATAATAGAATATGAAATTAATAACACTTGAAGCCAACATCAAACAGCTGCCTGAGCCTGCTTAGCTTTTTGCCCATAAAGAAAGAGAACAGGATGTTATGCTCTAAATACAAACATTAGATTTAGAATACACTTAAAAGCAGGGAATATTAACTCTCAGGTAGATGATTCTGCCTTATTTGCATACACTGAAAGACTTCTGTGCTTCTGGCTGTTTCCAGTAATGAGACGATACAGGCAGAGTAAATCCATTAATACTATGTGTACACAATGAGAAGAAAGGCTTCTGGCTCTCTCTTGCATGCAAAACAAGAGCAAATAGACAAGGCAGTCAAGCATCCAGCAAAGTATCCTTTGAAATCTCTACTGAGAGGGTACATGTGAAATTAAATATTGAAGCTGCTTTAAAAAAAAAAAATCAAGTCAAGCCACTGACTGAGAGGCTCAAACATCCAGAATTAAATTACCAGCTTCGAAATACCAACTTGATCTGCACATCAATAACTTTATCAGACTTCGAGTATAAGGACAATTATAGACCACACAGTTTCTCTCAAAAGTGTCCTTGTCAGAAATTCAAGAAAACTCTCTCCTTCTGAGATGCCTACCACTTGCGGCTACCAGGAAGTTAGTCTCATCAAAGAATCCTTTGTATTCTAATTACAAATCACCATATGGTTTAGGGAACTCACAAATACAAATGTGATAACACTAAGGCCTTTTTTCCTGTCACTTTTTTTTTTTTAAAGAGAGGTTTATAAATTAACTGTCAATAAAATAAAATAACTGGCAGAAAAAATAAATGCTGTTAAAAAAATTCAAGTGCAAATATAAGTTTACTTCAACTCTACAAACAACCTTATACAGGATGACCTGCTGATATGCTTAATTTGGCTATACAAATCACTCTCGCCTAGGTGTGGAAGCAATTAAACTCAATTCTGGATATTCATCCCAATAAAGTCTTACTGAAAACTAAAATGACAAATTATTTTTTCTTTAAGTTTAAACAAAACTAAAGTCATTTCTCACTGAGATAATTACCAGGTGGCAGGCATTTAACACACCAGCACCTAATTCTTCAAGTGTTCTATAGCAAATGTTTTTAAAATGCACTTGTGTTTTATTAGGTTATTATTCAGTTATTATGAAGGGTTTGGAATTGTCACATTCCATGTAATAATATTCCACCTGAAAGGATCTTAGAAACATCATCTGCAATGGTTAACTTTGCAGGGGAAATGCTATTTGACTTAAGTAAAGCCTTGTATGACATCTGAGCAGGGTACTATTAAAATAATAAAACGGCACTACAGAAAGTGATCATAGAGATAAGAAACAATTCTAAAGGTACAGAGAAATCACACAGGCCAATGTGAATGTCAATGCCCACACCAAGCACATGTATGTTTAGATGGCTTTGCCAACATTATTCTTGGGAATTCATTTAGAATTGTCTCTACCTTGTAATGGGCATAAACACACACAACTGTTGAAGACAAAGGACTCTTCAAGGGATACAAAGGAGGAGCAAAGCCAGACACCAGGATATCTGATGGCTTGCAGAAAGTTAACTTCTCCTTAGGATGGGCATGTTACCCAACAGAAGGGGAGAAATGAATTCTGAAAAATAACCAAGACAGAACATGGTTACATTTCTAAAAGCATATTTGGTCAATAAATAATTGACTTGCAAATTTCATCAGTGGCGATTTCTATTTTACTCTGTGCTCTAATATACTGTAACATTAAAGTGCGGCTCACAAGACTTTAGTCAGGCCACATCTTCTACATCATCTATGAAATTACTATATATGATTTCACTATTATATATGATTTCACTACAAGTGAAATGACACAGTGTATGTGAAATGTGTATAATGTGAAATGACACAATTATTTTTATTATAGCAGTATCTTATAAAAATTCTATTATATTATCACAAAAAGTTACTCAGAAATTATAACATGAAAAATAAAAAATTTTCCTCTTGTCTTGTTAAGTGGCCTAAAAATAAATATTCACAAAAGTACTTCATGTAACACACAACTGAACAAACTGTTTCCATCTAAGCCAAATTGTACTTGACCTCAGGGAGTGAGTTCTATTGACTGGCTGAAGGACAGGAACCTCAGCTTCATATTGTCTTACAAACAGAAGTTAGTGTGTGTTTTGGGTGTTATAAGATGTGTCTATATTGACACGAAATAAATGAGGATGCTGTGAAAGAAATCCTTACCAGAGATGACTTATTCATAATCCCTTAACAGGTAATTTACAAAAAAACCTCAGTCTTTTCATGGTCACTCAAACCAGAGTTCCCTATTTAAGAGGATGCATCGATCAGAGCTAACTTTTTTTTTAATGTTTTTATTTATTTCTGAGAGAGAGAGAGAGAGAGAGAGAGAAAATGCAAGTAGAGGAGGGGCAGAGAAGATGGGGGAGACAGAAGATCTGAAGCGGGCTCCATGCTGACAGCAGAGAGTCCAGTGGGGCTCGAACTCATAAACCATGAGATCATGACCTACGCTGAAGCTGAATTTCACCTATGAAAATAATAATGGTTAACAACTACAAGGTTGTTCATTGTGACACCGTTAGCATTAAAAAAGTGAGAAAAAAAAAAGTCCCACAACGGGGAATATACTCACACAATAAAATATTATGCAGTTTTGAGTATAACTCTTTCCTCTTGTCCTGAAACTGCAATTAAGGTCCAAAGTTGATGGCTAGAAGTGTGCAGTGCCCCCCAAGTTTCTAAAGAGAACCACCAATGCACTACCAATGACTGGATCCAGATTCCTACCCCCATGTTTAAATAATGAAGATAACCAGCCCTGCTCCAAATGCTACCCTCTCCTCTTCACCATACCACAGTAGCTTTACAAGGAGGGAAAGAGGGATCAGGAGTCATTGGTCTTTGTGTCTAGTATTTGTGATAAGAGCCTTTTTCCTTCCTTCTTCCCCTTAGGACTTTTTCTTCTGGGTGACTGCGAGTTTCATAGCATTGTGGTCAGAAAAGGTGCATGATATGACTTCAGTCTTTTTGAATTTTTTGAGGCTTGTTTCGTGGCCTAACATGTGATCTATGCTGGAGAATGTTCTACGTGCACTTGAAAAGAATGTGTGTTCTGCTGTTTTAGGATGGAATGTTCCGAATAGATCTGTTAAATTCATCTGGTCCAATGTGACATTCAAAGCCACTGTTTCCTTGTTGATTTCGTTTAGATGATCTTTCCACTGATATAAGTGCCTTCCCCTTAGGAAAGAAGAGGATGATTTACCCTTCCCCAAAGACAAGTGATGGGAGAGAAGGTTCTCTACAACAATCACTTGGAACGATTAGGGGAACCCGAAAGAGGAAAAATCTGGCTTTTTTTTTCTTAGTTGGATGAGTAGGACGTTGGTAGATTGAGAAATCAGAAGGTGGGAGATGGAGTGCTGAGCTAACATGAAGCAAGCCAGTTCTCACTAAAAACCCTCCAAAGCTTCAGCGCTACTAGATATACTTGAAGGTATCAGTCAGGCTGGAAACAGGGGCACTGTGGGAAAATAAGCCAAAGGCAATTCTTTAGATTCCCTGCTTTTACCTGGACAGCAAGATTCCTTTACCTCCTCCACTCCAGCTGAAACTGGTAATTTTACCATCTGGGTCAGTTTTAACAATGAAGAAAGGGGGAGAGACACCATGCTGAATTCCTCCATATTAAATAGCAAAACCAACAGTCCCTCTCTCTTTAGAATCCAGAACCCTACCAGCCGAACTTCCACCCTGGGAAGTAGAAAGATTGGAGGAAACGCTCTGGAGGAAACTGAATAGTCAAAAGAAAGACTTGAAAGATAGTGACATTTGGGGGTTCTTCCATGGAAAAACCTGACTTGCCACCTTGTCTACCACCCTCCAGTGAAGCCTACCATTCAATAACTCCCTATCATGCACACAGAACTTCTAATCAGCTTTTTAATGCTTCAATCTTAAGTGTGAATGGACAACAAAGTATTTCTAGGTATTCAAGGAAAGCCTCTAAGACAGAAGATACAGACAAAAATAAAGAAACAGAAAAAAGGATCTTGGAGGAAGCAAAGAAAAATACACTCTAATACACCTAGAGAGAAGAAGATATTATATCCATAGGATAAAGAAGGATGCTGTAAACGGAAAGAAAAATTAGTGCATACGAAAGAGCTCTAAATAGGACTATTAAATAAAAAGATCAGGAAAAGAATTAGAAGAAAAAGTTGAAATAAATCTTCCAGAAAATAGAACAAAAGGAGCACAAAAAATAAGAGATAGAGGGGAAAGTAAAAGAATTAGAAAATAAATCCAGAAGATCCAATATCTAACCAGGAGAAGCTCTAAAAACTATGAACAAAAAAAAAAAAAAAAAGAAGCAGCAGCACTGAAAAAATAAAATAAAATTGCCTAGAACTGAAGAACATGATTGTCTAGACTGAAAGAGTCCAGGGGCACCTGAGTGGCTCAACTGGTTGAACATCCAACTTCAGCTCAGGTCATGATCTCCCTGTTCGTGAGTTTGAGCTCCTAACCCCTCACTGCTATTAGCTCAGAGCCTGCTTTGGATCCTCTGTCTTCTTCTCTCTCTGCCCCTCCCCACCCCCTCAAAAATAAACAAACCTTTAAAAAAAAAAAATTGACCCTCTTGCTCAGGGCAGCTATAAACTCTAGACAAAATAGAAAATAGGTCATCTGAAGGCACTAGAAAGTGAACAGAAGCAGAGAGATTCTGGAGAGAGCTGACACATGGGAAAAGGGGAAAACATGGGGTGAATTTTACAGCTTTCAGACTGAAGGCAGGAAAGTCAGGACTGCTCAGGGCAACTAAAACTCCAATGGAAAACCTATGGTCCTTATGGCTTAGTCAGAGTCTGACTCTTGATTTCAGCTCAGGTCGCGATCCCAGCGTCACGGGATGAAGCCCTGTGTCAGGTTCCATGCTGAGCGTGGAGCCTGCTTGAGATTCTCATTCTCTTTCTCTCTCTCTCTCTCTCCCTCCCTCTCTCCTAATCCCCTACTCACACTCTTTCTCTCTCTCTCTCTCTGAAATTAAAAACCAACAATTATTTTTAAAAACACTAAGATCTCTTGACTTTTTTAAGTAGGAAATTTTAAGAACATAACATTATTGTAAAATTTTCAACTAGAGAAAATGACTTTAACCTCAAAATAGGAAAAGAAAGGTATTTACAATGGAGAAAAACTGGAGTAATGGGAATGAGGCTATGACTCCAGGGCTCTCTAGTCAGTTTTATAAGGAAACTATTTAAAAAGATAGCAACATTATCTTACCTAACAATCTACACTCAAAAATACAACCATGCCTGTGAAGCTCCAAAAAGGACCAGGATCAGATAGTTTTTAAAAAATCAAGTGTTTGGGACACAGGACCTAAGGTTGGCAATAGGCATATTCAGAAAACAAATGTATAAAAAATACACGAGGATCTAGATTATATGCAAATACAAATAGTGATTAAAATCAGACCTAAGTTATAAACACAATTAAAAGATATTCCAGCCTAACCAGTCAAATTTGAAGAAGGTGTAATACCTCGTAGTGAACAGCAGTTGCATGGAAAAGCTGTACCCTAAAGATGGCACTAAATCAAATGATTTTTTCAGTGTAAAAGGAAATCTAAATTCAGAGTTTTCTTGCAGGGCTACAAGAATATCATGTCACATAGCAAGGAAGAAAACTTTCTCTTCAGCTTCGTGTAGTTCAATTTTAACCACAAAGTGTCATATCTTAAGAAAGAGACCTTGGGTTGGGGCTCTGGGTGGCTCTGTCGGTTAAGCATCTGGCTCTTGATTTCGTCTCAGGTCATGATCTCATGGTTCGTGAGTTCAAGCTCTGCATCGGGCTCTGTGCTGACAGTGCGGAGCCTGCTTGAGATTCTCTCTCTCCCTCTCTCTCTCTCTCTCTCTCTCTCTCTCTCTCTGCCACTCCCCTGCTCATGTTCTCTCTCTATCTCAAAATAAATAAAAACTTTTTTTTAATGTTTATTTATTTTTGAGAGAGAGAGACAGAGCGTGAGCAGGGGAGGGAGCATGAGAGAGAGAGAGAGGAAGACACAGAATTTGAATCAGGCTCCAGGCTCTGAGCTGTCAGCACAGAGCATGACACTGGGCTTGAACTCAACAACCGTGAGATCATGACCTAAGCCAAAGTCGGACACCTAACCGACTGAGCCACCCAGGCGCCCCATCAAAATAAATACTTAATAAATAAATAAACAAATACATAAATAAAAGAGTTACTTGGGTGGCATCAAAACAATCATGAGAAAATGCAGCAATTAAGCTCAGATGCTATGAATTGTATCCCCTTTCCCCTAGATAAAACAGTCACCTAAGTTCTGACAACTGAGCAGAGATAAAGAATTTAAGTGACTTCCTTCAATTCTGGGTAATTGCCCCACCAGTGGGATGCTACTGTATGCCAGCATGTGGGGCAGGTAAGATGCAAAACAGAAAATCTGCCCACGGATAATCAAAAGTCAGAGAATTAAAGTCATTTCTAAAGAAAAAGCAAAGTCATTCTTTTCAGATGATTTGGGGGTGGGTGGGGGGAGGTGGAGTGTATACAGGGCCCAAGCAGAGCCCAGATCATTTTTCCTTTGTTCTATAATGCCCTGGTAAAATCCACCCATTCCATTGCTTCTGTCACTTTTTGTTAAGCTTGGAAACTGCAGTGGAGGGGCAGGTTTCTATTTTCTGCTAAGTAGTACCGCTGTGTCTTTAAGTCAGAAAAGCCCTGGAACCGACAACTGTTTCGTTGCCAGGAAATTTGGCATCAACTCCTACAGGAAACCTGTGAGTACAGTACCCTGGATTAAAAGCCTGATTGCTTTGGAAGTATGAGAACCATGATTTATTTTTCCGTATTAAATTAGTAAACAGAAAGGAAAGTAATCAGTCATTTCAATTTTGACAAAATTTCTATAGCTGAAATCAGGCATTCAACATAAAACTTAGATGGAGAAACAGAACATGTCAAAAAAAAGACCTTATTATTGCTGGATCATTTGAAATTCTCAACTAAAATTCCAAAAGAAGTGGAAGTTTCTAGAAGAGGGTCACACATGAATTTAAATGGAAATTAATTTCTTCAAGAACCTCCCACTTCATTAGGATTGACTCAGAGGAACAGAATGCTACCCACACTTTGCCCCTTTATCCCCTTTTTAAAATCAACAGCTTGTTAGGGTATCAACAAGTAGAATAGGGTTGGCTTTCCTTGGTCCCTCTCTCTCCATGTTCTCTATTCCAGAGAGCCAAAGTTGATTCAACGAGGGAGAAATTTCCCCTTCCTCTTAGAGTTCTTGTGCCAAACTTCCCTGGCAGTGAGCCTTCTCACTCTCCTGATTCCTTGTGCATTCATGCTGTACAGGCTCTTTGTGCTCTCACCAAACATAATCTGGGGCTGGAGGCAGGTCTAAGATTAAGTTGGTTTATATTTGCCTTAATATAAAACAGACTTGGTTGCATTTCAAACCCTGTAGGTTTGTTTTACATAACGGAATCAGTTGTTAGAACGGATTTTGTCCTAGTATTTATCTTCTCAATCACTCAAAGGCTTAATTGACTGTTCAGAGATCCATTTCAATCTCTAAATTTCCCACCGTTCTCAATCACCTGAAGAGTAACTTACCTGGTTCCATTAATCTTGACCTGTGTATAATGCAGAAAGTGGGACCTCGCACCTTTTGGTCTCAAATTCCAGACCTTCACCCCCCTCTTCTCAGCCCCAAACTCCATATAAAATTTCTACCAAATCTAAATATTGCATTTCCCCACAAATAAGTCAGGATATAACATGCAGACCTGCAATTTGGTTAATACAATAATATTTCCTTTTCATAAAATTTAAGAAAAGCTAGAATGACTGAAGATTACAAATATAATTAAATAGAAATGTGAAAGAAGCTAGAGAGTATGAAGCTCTGACTCTTCTTCAGGAGAAGACGGTTTGCCTAAATAAAAAAAGCAAAATGCAACAATATATTGTCCATACAAGGTATGCTTTATGTTTCGTACAACTAGGTTGAAAGTAAAAAAACAAGAGAAAAGGACTTATCAACACAAAGAGCAACCACTACTAACATCAGACAACACAGACTTTGAAACAAAAAATGTGATTTGAGATTAAAAGGGACGCTTCATAAAGTTCAATTCATATGGATAAACATAACAATTACAAACATATGCACCTAACAACTGAGCCCCAAAATACATGAGGCAAAAACTGACATAAGTGAAGGGAGAAGTAGACAATGCAGCATAATAGTTGGAGACTTGAATATCCAACTTTATTTTTCCAACTTTTTCTTTTAAGATTTTATTTTTAAGTAATCTCTACACTCAATGTGGGGCTTGAACTTACAAACCCAAGATGAAGACTCACATGGTCTACAGACTGAGCCAGCCTGGCGCTGCCAACTTTCAATAAGGATACAACAATTAAGGAGAAGATCGACAGGAAATGTAAAACTTAGAATACAACTGGGGCGCCTGAGTGGCTCAGTTGGTGAAGCATCTCACTCTTGGTTTCGGCTCAGATCATGATCTCACAGGTTTGTGAGACCGAACCCCACATTGAGTTCTGCACTGACAGTGCAGAGCCTGCTTGGGATTATCTTTCTCTCCCTCTCTGCCACCTGCAACTTGTGCTCTCTTTCTAAAAAATAAACAAACATTTTAAAAAAGGAAAGAGAATGTCAGATTACATAAAAAATAAATTCCCTACTAATTGTTGCTTACAAGAAACCATTTTAAGTATAATGAGACAGATAGGTTGCAAGTAAAAGGATAGGAAAAGATAGATCATGTAAATGCTATTTTTAAAAAAGGCTGAAGTGGCTACATTGATACTAAACACAGACTTCAGAGCGAGATTTATAGAAAAGGCAATCAACTGCTGGTGGGAATACACACTGGTGCAGCCACTCTGGAAAACAGTATGGAGGTTCCTCGAAAAGGTAAAAATAGAACTACCCAATGACCTAGCAATTGCACTATTAGGTATTTATCCAAAGGATATAGGAGTGCTGGTTCGAAGGGGCACATGCACCCCAATGTTTATAGTACCACCTATCAGCAACAGCCAAAGTATGGAAAGAGTCCAAATGTCCATCAGCTGATGAATGAATAAAATGTGGTGTATATATATGTGTGTATATTTATATATAGTACATACACAAACACACACAATGGAATATTATTCAGCAATCAAAAAGAATGAAATCTTGCCATTTGTAACAACGTGGATGGAACCTAGAGTGTATTATGCTAAACGAAATAAATCAGTCAGAGAAAGACAAATATATTTCACTCATGTGTGAAATTTAAGAAACAAAACAGATGACCATGGGGGAAGGGAAGCAAAAATAAGATTAAAAAAAAAGAGAGAGGGAGGCAAACCATAAGAGAGTCTTAAATACAGTGAATGAACCAAGGGTAGCTGGAGTTGTGTTGTGTGAGGAGATGGCTTAAATGGGCGAGGGCCATTAAGGAGGGCACTTGTTGGGATGAATGCTGAGTGTTACATGTAAGTGATGAAACACTAAATTCTAGTCCTGAAATCATAGTTACATATATGTTAACTAACTTGGATTTTAAAAAATCTTAATGTTATCATCTTTGTGAATGTTCTATTTAGTATATATTACAGTAGCCACTTTAATTGTTCTTACTGCTCCTTAAAAATAATAAATTAAAAAACATAAGCCAAAAAGAAACAAAAAACAAAACAAAAAAGAATTAGTTACAATGGAGCACTGGATGTTGTATAGAAGCGTTGAATCACTATATTGTACATCTGAAACTAGTATCACTCTGTATGTTAACTGGAATTTAAATAAAAACTTTAAAAAAATAAAAAGGAGAAAGGAGGAAAAAAAGAAAAGTAAGGGCAATCAACATATAAATAGAAAAATCATCAAATGCTTGAAAGCTAAACAACACACTTAAAAAAAAAATTTTTTTAATGTTTATTTATTTTTGAGAGACATAGAGACAAAGCATGAGCAGGGGAAGGGCAGAGAGAGAGGGAGACACAGATTCTGAAGCAGGCTCCAGGCTCTGAGCCATCAGCACAGAGCCCGACGTGGGGCTCGAACTCACAGACTGTGAGATCATGGCCTGAGCTGAAGTCGGCCACTTAACCAACTGAGCCACCCAAGCACCCACAACACACTTTTAAATAACCCCTGGATCAAAGAATAAATCACAAAGGAAAACAGGACATAGTGAAATGTATGAGATGCAATTAATATAGTAGTCAGAAAAACACCTATAGCATTAAAATGCTTATATAAAAAGAGCAGGGGGGTGCCTGGGTGGCTTAGTCAGTTAAGTAGTCGACTTTTGATTTTGGTTCATGGTCATGATCTCAAGGTTCGTAAAATGAAGACCCCCCATCAGGCTCTGGGCAGACCGTGCAGAGCCTGCTTGGGATTCCTTCTCCCTCTCTCTCTGTCCCTCTCCTGCTCATGCACACGTGCGCACTCTCTCTCACTCTCAAAATAATAAAAAACTAAAAACAAAAACAAAACAAGAGCAAAGGTTTAAAATCAAGGACTTAAATTTCTATCTTTGAAAATCGGAGAAATGAAAGCAAATTAAATCCAAACTAAGCAGAAGAAAATTATTATAATAAAGAGAAATGCTGAAATCAATGAAATAGAAAACAGAAAGCAATGGAGAAAACCAACATATCAAAAGCTATTTCTTTAGAATCAAAAGAATTAATAAAATTCCTTCTAGTATGATCAGGAAAAAATAGAGAAGTATCTTTAAAAAAAACTTTATAATGGAAAATTTCACACATATACCAATATAGAGAGAATAGTATAATAAACTCAACATAAACAATTACCCACTCAATTCATAGCCAATGTTGTTTCATCTAAACCACTTCCCTCCCACAATTCCCTCACCCTGGATTATTCTGAAGCAAATCCCACACACTATATTACTCTATCTGTAAATATGTTAGTTTATGAATATGATGATCTCCTAAGTGTATAAACCTATATGTTCTGTTACCATTCCAGGTGTCTCTCTTAGACATTGGAATTTACAGTGTTGGTTTTGGTTTTTCTTACCAGGTTAGGGCACCAACCCAATACATCATTTCCTGTTCAAATTCTATGATGGACTAAGGTTTAATCTGTAAATATCAAAAATGTCCCCAACCATCTTCTTCCCTCTCACAGGCTTAAGGATTGGCCAGATCAACAATCTTAACCCCATGAAAGTAGTTTCTCTAACTGCCAGAGGGAGAAATTCTGTCCCTTACCTTTTAAGGAACAGATTTCAGGAAGGCCTAGTGTCTGGTCTTGATGAAGGATTAGAAACTGAGCTTTGATTCACACTGATTGACAGTGAACATTCAGGCATATCCTAGAGTTTGTGCTTGGTTGCTGTACCTGGTGACCAGCCTTGTACAATAGCCAGAGTCTCCATGACAGTCAGGACTTACCAGGAGGGTGTAAGCCTCCCTGCTCCCCCACCCACCTACCTACCCAAGAATGACAAAGGTGACCTTATGAGATCCTTGTCCTTTTCAGCTAATGGGTCCTCAAATGCCAGTAAAACGTGCAACTTCAAATGAGAATATGCTGTCATTCTCTGTTTTTGTGCAACTATCACCATATGGGTATGTTTCTGTAGTCTTTGCTGCTAAGCAGATTTTATATTCTTTAACTATGTGGTGTTTCCCTTCAATACTATCAATACTCCATCGTGATACCATGAAAACTAGTGTCAGAAGTAGGAATAATACCAATGTAGAAGACTCTTAAAGACACATGAAGAGTATTCAGGGAACTAAAGGGAAAAGAATACGGTGGGCCCATATCTGGCATTCGACTATAAAAAACTTGTTACAAGGATGAGAGAAAAATTGTTGCAGTGGGAAATGCACACAGCCTGCTACTGGGACTCTGGGCAGTCAGGTACAAGGCACTGAAACAAATTACGATCTAAAAGGAAAGGAGCTAGACTTAACAGTTTTTACGTCGCTTCTATTGGCAGATGTTTTCGAGGGTCTTCAGTGGGAATTGGAACAGGACATGACTGACTGGGTTGGTACTCTAGCCTGGTAAGAAAAACCAAGACTGACACTGTAAATTCCAATGTCTAAGTCAGAGACACTCGGAATGGTAATGATGGGGGATGAGCAGAAGGTCCCAGGATGTCCTAGAGACTGTGAACTAGAAGGTGGCAACGTCCCAGACAGAAGAGAGCTCTCCGCCAAAATTTTAGGCATGAAAAGATGTGACAACTGAGCTAAGAAATGTTTTCAGTTTTCACTTATCTGGTTCTCTCAGTTGAGGGAAGAATGCATGTAGAGACTATCACAGGCAAGAAACATTAAGTTTTTAATTGAAGGGAAGTATGTTTTAACATGCATGAGCACCAGTCTTTGTTTTCACAGACATTTCTCCTCAAACAGAGCTGTAACCTTTAAGCTATGTGGTTTTGGGCAGCAAACTCTTTTTTTTTTTTTTTTAATGTTCAAGGAAATATTCTCAAAAATTATTTTCTATTTGGGATAGATATTTCCCAAGTGGGAGATGAAAAGTCCTTGAGACATGAAACTTCTGTTGGTAAAAAAAGAAACTTCTTTTTGAAATAGGTTCAAAAGAAAGATGAATTCATGTACTATTATTAAGCCAGGTAAAAATATGTGAATATTTGGGCTTTGCCCAAAAGTTGTAACATATTTTTCATCATTTCAGTGTGATCCATAGTTCCCATAAACATGAAAGTGAAATGGTTTTGAGACAATTTAATTGAAATATTAAATAAGTGAAAAATGCATTTAGATATAATTTTGTAGAAGTGGTGTATGACTTGGTGGATAGGAGCCAAAAGAAATAAAGAGAGAAAGCCTAGCTTCTTTAAGGTTAAAAGTCTGGTTAATGTTCCCTGTTGAGAGAAACAGTCCTTCACGGGTCTCTTGCTCACCTGTATATCTTGCTAAGCATGCCAAGAATGTGAGGCCCTAACCATTTCTCAAGGTTGTGTTTGGCATAAGAAACCTTAAGAAATGAGGCAATGTCTCTCTTGAGACAGAAAACAGGCTTGCTTACTTCTGGCTATAAAATGGTAGGTTCTCCAAGCTCAGAGTTCCTCTACTATAGTCCACTGCCTATGCAGGTATTCATCTGGGCCCTTGGCAAAATTCCCCATGCTTCCCACAATGTGACTACAGGGCAAGGCGGGCACAAAACACACAACATGCTCTCTCTGTCAAGGGTAATAAAATCCTTTGTCTCTGACCTGGTCTCTAGTGTCTTCTGTCAGCATCCATGAAATGATACCAGGCAAACATATTAGCCGTTAAGTAGGGTAAAATCAAATCCCAGACCCAATACTTTCCTCCCACCCCTTTTGGTTCAGTTTAAAGTCTTCGATTGAGGCCATGGCCTCTGTGCTGGGTGTGGGTTGTTCGTTTGTGAGTGTGATGCAGATATGGTGTTTGAATAGGAACCTCTTCCCATTCCCGATCCTTAGTTTCTTCAATAGACTTAGAAAAAAGAATCTATACTATTCAGTTCCTAAATGAAAAAGCAAAAGGGAAAAGAATGAAGGAATCCAACATGATCTGACCTTCTCTAGCCATGAAAAACTATAACCCCTCACAGAAGTGACAGCAAAATATCCTGGGACAGCATCCCATGTACCCCTTGGCAGTGGTGTTTCCTGTCTGAAAAGAGATGCTTGGTGTATATATAAAATGATAACCTCACTGTCACCAGCCCCCAAGCAGAGAGCTAATCTGAAGCACTAAAATTCTCTGGAAGGCATGGGATAGGTCCACGCTTGGTAAATACCAGGAAGTTCAAAATAATTACTGGACTAAACCCCCACTCAGATGTAAACAAGAAGCCCAATGCTTAGTCGCCCTGTTTCAATTTTGGCCATATTCCACACATGGGATTCCTATTGAGCTGAATCCACCAAGCGACCAGGAAGGAAATGACTGTGCTCATTGCTGGGTTGAGCATGCAGTTCTCGCACAATGAGAAATTGGACAACCACAGGAGTTTCAATTTCTGCAAAAGTTCATATAACTGGGCTTAAGCTTTCTATCATTTGTAACTTGCTAAATTTAAAGTTTCTGAGTTCGTTTTATAGGAGATTAAAAACTTCTTTGGATGAGCCCAAAACATCTGGAACTTATTTGTAAAGGTACTGTAAGAGTTCTACATTTAATATGACATAAAACTACAGCTGAAATAGATTACATACAAACATATAATGTCTTATAGGAATTAGTTCTTGTGTAACCCAGACAATATTATGAACCATAAAAAGTGTTCCATGTCAGGGGCGTCTGGGGGGCTCAGTCTGTTAAGTGTCCGACTCTTGGTTTCAGCTCAGGTCATGATCTCATGGTTTGTGACTTTGAGCCCCAGGTCGGGATCTGCACTGACAGAGCGGGGCCTGGTTGGTATTCTGTCTCCTTCTCTCTCTCTGCCCCTCCCCCCACTTGCTCTTTATATCTCTATCAAAATAAATAAAAATAAACTTAAAAACATATATATTAAAAAGTGTTCCATGCGTATCAACTTTTTGGGTAGTTTTCAAAATCTCTGGTAATTCTTGATATTATTTGGATTGTGTTTGGGGAGATTTTGAATAGGCTTTTCAAAAGTTAGACTAATAATGAATTAATGAATATTTCTGTTTAATTAAAGATTACATATATAATTTTTCTTGTATGAAATTCTGGGATAGTGCTTGGTGTTTCCCTGGAGGGAAGCTAGAATTCTGTTTTACTTTTCGAGCAGTTGGGGGGCCAATGAGATTGACAGAGGGGTCTGAACTTGCATGTACAGGAATGAGTGCCAGATGTTTAGGCAGAGAGTCATAAAGAGAAACACATGCTACAATGGGGCAATATATAGCATGATACATTAAAAATCTGTTATGTGGGAAATTAATAAGTTCCCCTATAAGAACAAGATCAAAAGTAGGGCACCTGTCTGGCTCTGGCGGTTGAGCGTATGACTTCAGCTCAGGTCATGATCTCATGGCTTGTGGATTCGAGCCCCACGTCGGCCTCTGTGCTGACAGCTCAGAGCCAGGAGCCTGCTTTGGATTCCGTCTCCCTCTCTCTCTGCCCTTCCCCCACTTGTGCTCTGTCTCTCAAAAATAAACATTTAAAAAAATTTTTTTTAAAAGAACAAGATCAAATGAAACCTAATTAAATCAGAAATGTTAACATGACCCTAGGAAATTTTCTTTTACTCTGTCACGAAAGAAGTTCTACATAAGGGTTCACGTGAAACAATATAAATTACATCCTTAGCACCCCGTCTTGGTAGCTAATATTATCCTCCCATTTGTGAGATGATTTTAATTCCTGATTCTCCTCAGGAACACGTATCTGCCTTACACTCTGAGGGAGGTATGCCTCTAGACTCTCTATTTTTGGTTATCAGATTATGGTGAAGCTCTTTTGATATTAAATGCATGAACAAAATCTACCTTCCTTGAGGATTAAATGAATATATATGTTTTAAAGAAAGTTGATCCAGAGTTTCATTCCTGGACTCTAGGACGTTATTAGGTATTGTTTTCCTCCAATGCATGTTTTAAGTACAAACCTGAATTTCATTGTGTTAAAATTGTATTTTATCAGGAAAAGGAAGAGGCAGCCTCAGAGAGAAGGTCAGAGAGAAAATGGCTATGCTCCAAACAAAAGCAGCTTTCCACCTCCTGCAAATTCCGCGGAGACCTCTCTAGCATAAATACTTATTTAAGGAACTTCCCACTCGGAAAATGTTTTAATTCTTCCACACAAGGATACATTTTGTGGGAAAACAGGGAACAAGGATTACCCCCTTTGAAAAAGAACGCAGAGAATAATAAGATGCTAATTTCTAAGTACCACACTATCTGGAATATCATGAAATAGGTAGCAAAGAATTGGGGAAAGATTGCAAATATCAGAAAAATTAAAAAACCAGAAAACACAAACATAAAAGAAATAGAGGGGAGGAAAAGTCCAAGTTAAAGCAGAAAAAAAGTGCTATAAGAATTTTTAAAAATTATAAAGTACTTTAAAGACAAAGTACTTAAGGGCACATGGAGAACCTCCTATAATAATCATCAGAATCTGAATAATAAACCGAAATAGTTCCCCTTGGTACACCGTAAAGTATGCAATTTTAATTACGTGATTTTTCCAGCTAATTTCTACTTCAAAAACAGTAAAGTCCTTCTGCTTACAAGGTGGCAGAGACAAGAACTTTTCTGAACCTCTACTATACACATTGTCATCAAAATTTAAATGAGCAGAAACATGCCTTTGAGTTAAATCACAATTAGCCCTCAGACAGATCTGTTTTCTGAAAACCCACTGTGTGCCAAACACTGGTGGCCTGCACTAAACAACAGTTTATGTTTGTAAAGCACTTGTCACAGGTTCTCACAAATGACATTTTAAAACCAAGTATTTGTTTTCCAGCATTAATAGCACATGCTGAATACAGCTCTTACTATAAATTCCCCCAGGAGAGTCACAGTTTTCGAAAGATAAACTATATCCCAATTTTACTTGTGTATATATATTTTACATAGTTGTGTATGGAAGTCAATCAACAATGATAAATACAGACAGATTGCCCAACAAAATAAAACAACAATTTTTGGGGAAAAGAAATGGCACATTTGTCAGGAGATATCCACAAATAATTAATTACTTTCGCACAATAAAGATGTTCTCTTAATACCAGAGTCTCATAAGAGGATTCTCATTACTTCCTAACCATCTGTCATCACTCCTCCCCAAAAAACTAATTAGGGTTTCATCCAATCACACATTATAAATCATGCAAATGTGGATGGTAAAAAACACAGTTTAAAGAAGTTAACATTATAACATTTTCTATTTTAAAAATCACAGGCTTCAGAACTAGCCTTTCATGCTCTAATAATTACCCTGCTTATTTTTCTCATCTTTTCCTGATTAATTACTAGATAATAAACTGAGAAAATTGAACTTAAGAAACTTACAGATAGTAGAGTTTTCCTGCAGCAGGAAGTTCCCTTTTCCGGTAATCTATCCCAGAATCTAGCTGGACCGTATGACAGTATTCCTACAATCCAAACACATAAATATCTTAAACAAGGGGTGCCTTAGAATTATGATCTCTCTGCCATCCTTTTTCTTTATTTTAATTTTTGAAAATTTTCCTCCATAAAACAATGAGTTGAGGACAAAACAACAGAAGTCGTGGAAGATTCATAAAAGTTGAATATTAAGTATATATCAAGTTCCGAAAAAATCAGTTCAAGAAAGTGAAGATTTGCAGCATGCCTTTCTGAAACGTTGCTAAAACAGTGCTATCAGAAAACTCCCCACGTAACTGCATTCCATTAAAACACTTTTTTAATTAAAAAATTTTTTTGAATTTTATTTTTTTGAATTTTTTTTTGAATTTTATTTTTTTGAATTTTATTTTTTTGAATTTTTAAAAACATTTTTTAGTTTATTTTTATTTTTTTTTGTTTTTTTTTTGTGTGTGAATAAGAAGCTTTATTATAATAAAAGTAACAATTTTTCCCAAATTGTCTTTGCATTTTCAATGAAAATCCTAAAAGCTTTTTTCCCCCTAAGAACTCAACACATACTAATATGGAAGAACAAAGGCTACATAATCGCCAAGAGCTCCTTAAAGAAGAACTGTATTTAATGTATTACCTATCGTTCGTCAAGATTCCACATATGCAGTGACCTGTTTTTGAGCCACTGATCGCAACCCAGGATGTGATTTGCCTTTTTATTTTCTTAATGGTGTTTTTTTTTATTATTATAATAGTTTATTTTCAAATTGGTTTACATATAACACCCAGTGTTCATCCCAACATGTGCCCTTTTTAATGCCCATCACCCCCTCTTCCCCCCTCCCTCATCCCCCTTACCCTCAGTTTTTTCTTAGTCTTTGAGAGTCTCTTATGTTTTATCTCCCTCCCTCTCTGTGTCTTTTTTTCCTTTCCCCTCTTCCCCTCCCCCTGGTTTTTGCTTAGTTTCACAAAGTCCACCTATTCGTGGAAACATATGGTATCTGTCTTTTTCTGACTTATTTCACTTAACATAATACCCTCCAGTTCCATCCATGTTGCTACACATGGCCAGATTTCATTTTTTCTCATTGCCACGTAGTAGTCCATTGTATATAAGTACCATAACTTCTTTATCCATTCGTCAGTTGATGGGCACTTGGTCTCTTTCCATGATTTGGCTATTGTCGAAAGTGCTGCTATGAACAATGAATTTTTTGAATTTTTAAAAACATTTTTTAGTTTATTTTTGAGAGAGCATGCACATGCAAGCAAGTGAGGGAGGGACAGAGAGGGAGACACAGAATCTGAAGCAGGCTCCAGGCTCTGAGCTGTCAGCACAGAGGCCAACACGGAACTCGAACTCATGGACCATGAGATCATGACCTGAGCTGAAGTCATTCAACTGACTGAGCCACCCAGGCGTCTCTTACTCCATTAATTTTTTTTCAATCCCAGTTTCTATTACCAGGAAATAAGGAGCTAGAGGCTATCAGAAAGAACAACTCAAGGGTCTTCAGCACCACAATGGGGAGAGCTGGGCCAGAACATCAGTATCCACAATTTAAAGCAAATGATCATACTAAAGTGATGCTATATGTATACCTGACCTTCACTTCCAAATGACTGTCACTGTTTTTGTCCCTTATTAGTCCCCTTTCCAGTCATCAATGTCATCAGAATTCTTTCCAGTAGACACCTTCCTGCACTCTGAATCCTGTCCTTCTATTCTCTCAATTACTCTTTACTTTCCATCACTCCAAGTTGCAAATGTGCATGGAAACTCACCACACACACACACACACACACCCATGTACACACACTCACACACACACACACCCTGAAACTCTTACTGTAGAAAATTATGAACTTTTGCTACACCTATCTTGGTCAATTGGCTCTCTTTTTGGGGACGAGGGGACAAATATATATTTTATACACACACACACACACACACACGCCCACTCATTCCAGTAGAACGATGGTGAGCAAGAGTTTTCAGAACAAATCAAGAAACATTTACAGGCTGAACTTTTTTTCATCCAAAATGAAACTGCTTTATGAAAATTCATGAGGAAAAAAAATCGTATTTTAACTGCTTCATTACTTTTATTACTGAACTGCTTTTTGGGGGGCCAAGGTAATTATGGCAAACTGTATTTTCGAAAGATGGCTGCAACTGTCCCTCCATCCCAAAATACTAGGATGTGAATATTCCAACCATCCAGAAGCAGAGGCTATGGTCCTCCTTCCCTGAACTTGTGATTATGATAAGATGAACCCTGACCTGTTAGGTAAGCATCAAACTACCTGGAGGCAAGCATGCCAGAGAGCTTAGGGCAGCCCATGCAGAGACATGACCTGGAGAGCTCCTGGGAGGACAGGAAGACAGAGGTGTCTGACCCAGCTGTTCCGGTTGTTGCCACTGTGGTACTAAGGGAGCCAGAACTGCCAGCTGAGCCTTTCTCAAATCTCAGATCCATGGAAACCAGGAAAGATAAAGAAGCAATTTGGTCTTAAGCCTCTAGGTTTTTCGGTCATTGGTTACACAGCAGTAGATAATCACAACAGCCATATCTGGGCACAATGGAAATGTAGCAACATTCTTCCTCTCTGAAACTGCATCCTGGGTTGAACTGCTATCCAAGAGCTGAGGGTGGTTTACCATCCGCACTTTAGGGAAGAGATTGTACACAGTGGCAAAGAGAATACATTTCCCCTCCTCCTACGCTGCAGCTGCTAAGTGGCTAAAGAAGGTAAAATCGGGTAATCAACCATCCCCCTGGGACTGAGGGGCATCCCCAAGACTGAGGGTTTTTTCTGGATGCAGGACTTTTTTGGTGCTAACACCAGGACAGTCCTGGTCACCTTAGGAATAACCCAGAAATCTGGGCTGGAAGGCTGGAGTATTTTGATTTATATATTAGCAATTGTGAATTTGTTTAGGGACCATTTTTTATCCTCAGGAAGAAGGTATTCCCCTGGGGAGTCTCCAAAGCTGAGCTTTTGAACTCCCCCCGTGACGAACAAGCCCTGACCCTACAAAGTCATCCCACCCTACCATGCTGGACCCGCAGCCAGCTGTCCTCCCCACACAGACATCCCTAACTCACCATTCCAAGTGGCTCAAATCCACTCCCCAGGTCTCACTCTCAGGCCTCAACCCCCATAACCCTTCCTTTCTCACCAGAAAGGAATACGGTATTGCCCAAACACACGTACTCTCCTCTGGCCTCAGATGGCTGCTCAACTTTGAGTAATGTACTAGACTTGGGAAAAAAAGACACTTCCTCCCCCTTGCCCATCCTGCAATTGTGAGGGCTCAGCCATCCAGCACAAAGAGGAGACGACTTGTTTAATGTGTCTCTCTGAAGGAAATCTGTCCTGTGTTAAGGGCCAGTTTTTCATAAGCTACCTATACTGCAGACAATATAATAAGTAGGATAGCAATATGTTCATGTAAGTATATTCACCCAGGTTCTCTATTTCTTTTAAACCACAATTTATCTTCTATGACCCAATACTCCTAATTTAGCCAAAATTTTTCTTCTTTACTTTTTTGCTATTAAAAAAATAAGACTAATGGAAGTTATGCAAGCTTCAATTTCTCTTTCTGGGTAACTAACTTCTCTCTTATATGAGTGATTAAGCCCTACCGAATGATTGCATTTGTACATTCACTAATCACCGCCGAGGAATACCTAATCAGCTGCAAAAGAACTACAACCAAAGCCCTTAGATTTTAGCTCTTAATTGTCTGAAAAATACTAACACTCCGTTTATATTTTTAAAGAAAAATAAGCCTCAAATTTTCAGATTTTATTCACTTTAAGCTAAGTTCTTCAACACACTTTGCAGAAGGGATGGAGGAAGGTGAAGGCTAACTGGTTTCCATGTTACTGAATCTAGTCAAAAGGGCAAGATCTAATTTTCTAATTTCCAGGGATATTTACAAGACCTGTGACCTCTTACCACCATCCATTTGAAATGAATAAAATTAATCAGCTACCAAAAAAATTTATTTTAAAATAGTTTGTATATTTACATATACAAAGGACAAATACAATTACACGATCTAAAAATACAATTAGGAAATTTGGGGAGGAAGTGGAGGGAGGTTAACATACCCATGGGAGCATGTGCATGAGTGAAAGGCCTTGACTTTGCAAAGAAAAATGTACTACTCAAAAAAACATATTCTAGCGGTTTGCATTTTCCTCAAGATCTACTGTGTGTATCTTTAGCAACTGTGAATAATACCATCAGAAAAACAGCCATCCCGCAAAATAACTTTATAAATCTTCTACTCTGGCTTTTCCTTTCCAAGTTGGCACAAAAGAACAATAAATATTGTGAAGAAAAGCATTTACAACCATAATATATCAACCTCATAAGCAAAGACTGAAATAATAAGGATTTGCCCACCTTAAATACTCTTTACTAAAAACGTAATATTGCTTACTATGGAAAATTTGGAAAAAGAGAGAAACTGTATAAACCAAAGTTTTAGGTCTTATCTAAGTGATTATATTAGATAGGAACTTAAAAGATATACGTTATTGAAGTTTTTCTTGACAATATTGGACTGATTGGTTTTATAAATTTTTAGTAAGAATAAATAAATAATATAAGGAAAAATGGCTGAGACTTTTCTACTTCCAGGAAATACAATATTTAAATAACTAAGATCTGCCTTTTTACTTAATGCTTTAAAATTACATCTTTTTAAACTAAAAAAAAGTGATCTGTGCTCATTGTAAAAAAATTCATATGTTAAAAGTATAAAAATAGAAATAAAAGTCTATTCTCCCCTTCTCAGAAAAAAGTTTGCTTATAGCATATATCCTTCAAGTTTTTTCTACACATATAGAGATGATGACAGAGAAATTGGGATCATGTTTATACACACAGTTCTAGGCTTAATTCTTTCTGATAACTTAAAAGTTCTATGAAAGAAATAACTAGATTTAAATAGTGAAAGCTACACTGCGCACTGTGCTATATTGTTTGCCAAAAATATAATTCTGTGGCACCTGAGTGGCTCAGTCAGTTAAGCATCTGACTTGGGCTCAGGTCACGATCTCATGGTTCATGAGTTCGAGCCCCGTGTTGGGTTCTGTGCTGACAGCTTGGAGCCTGGAACCTGCTTCAGATTATGTGTCTCCCTCTCTGCCCCCTCCCTGTTTGCACTCTGTCTCTCTCTCTCTCTCTCTCTCTCAAAAAATAAATAAACATTTTTAAAAAATTTAAAAAGAATACAATTCTGTAAGTAAATGACAAGTGAGAGTACGAGACAGATATTGAACCAAAAAAAAAAAAAAAAAAGCAGGGAAGAGTGGAAGACTAGGTGAGGGTACCAAAAAATGGGGGTGGGGCGGGGAATGGGAGGTACACATTCAAATATATATGCTGAAGTATGTATATATTCTAAAATACCTGCTTCAATCTCATTTAAAATAATCATGTGCTACCACCTTTTTTATTTTTTTTAATGTTTATTTATTTTTGAGACAGAGAGAGACAGAGCATAAGTGGTGGAGGGGCAGAGAGAGAGGAAAACACAGAATCCGAAGCAGGCTCCAGGCTCTGAGCTGTCAGTACAGAGCCCGACGCGGGGCTCGAACTCACGGACCGTGAGATCATGACCTGAGCCGAAGTCAGACGCTCAAGTGACTGAGCCATGCAGGTGCCCCTGTGCTACCACTTTTAAGTTTAAGCAATGATATATAAAAGTTCAGTACATAATAGGGGCACCTGAGTGGTTCAGTCGGTTGAGTGTCTGACTTCAGCCCAGGTCATGATCTCACTGTTTCTGATGTCGAGCCCCACATTGGGCTCACTGCTGTCAGGGCAGAGCCCGCTTCAGATCCTCTGTGCCCCTCACTCTATGCCCCTCCCCTGCTCAGGCGCTCTCTCTCTCTCAAAAATAAACATTTTTAAAAATTCAGTATACTTTCAACAATAGCCAAATCATGGAAAGAGACTAAGTGTCCATCAACTGACGAATGGATAAAGAAGATGTGGTACATATATACAATGGAATACTACGTGGCAATGAGAAAGAATGAAATCTGGCCATGCATAGCAACATGGATGGAACTGGAGAGTATTATGCTAAGTGAAATAAGTCAGTCAGAGGAAACCAGATACCATATGTTTCCACGCATAGGTGGATTTTGAGAGACAGCAGAAAACCATGGAGGAGGGGAAAAGGGGGGAAAAAAGCCACAGAGAGGGAGGGAGACAAAACATAAGAGACTCTTAAATACTAAGAACAAACTGAGAGTTGATGGGGGGTATAGGAGGGGGGAGAGTGGGTGATGGGCACTGAGGAGGGCATTTGTTGGGATGAGCACTGGGTGTTGTATGGAAACCAATTGGACAATAAATTGTTAAAAAAAAAACTCAGTACATAATAACCTTGTCTTGGAGATACAATTATTAATGTAATATTTTTTGTATATTGATTACTATACTAAAGATGTCCCATATGTTTTACAAATATGCTAAATTGTTTTGTAGCATAAAAAAACACACTTATGGTTTAACAAGTCCCCTGCAAATTCAATATTTACTTTGGATTAAACTAACAAACACTGAACATTATATGCCGGGCACTTCCCTGGTTCCTGGAAGTACAATAATGAATAAGTTTTTGCTCTGTTAGCCTGGTTGAATTCAGATATTTGTCTCAAGTTATCATTTTCTTCTTTTGTCAATCAAGGACATAATTTTTCAAAGTTGGGAAGTCCTCTGCCAATTTCCCAGAAGTGCGACTTTAGCCTGCTACTTAACTTCTTCTCTCTAGTTTTCTCCTCCGTAAAATGAATTGAATTATGATCTCTTTCAGTCTAAAACTCTTAATATTATTGCTGAAGTTTTCACACTTCACAGCTAAGTTCTCTTCAGTCTTCTTCAGTTCTAAAGTAGACCCCGGACTCAGAGTCTACTACCAGGCACCCTGGCTCCTTTGCTTCCTTCCTTATCTATTCCGAAATAAATTTAAAAAAAAATTTACCCCACTGCCCCACTCCTACTTCCCCAGCTACCCTACTTGTCTTTCACTCAAAATACCCTATCACCCTATCACATCTGCACCCCTTCTTTTCACCCAGCGGTTTCAGAATTTCTCTCCCCTTCCAAAAAGCAGGCAAGTAAGCTATTTTAACCATTACCAAGTGTTATTCTATGTCTCACTCATGCTAGTGTATGATAGCTTGAACCTACCTCATAAAACCCTCACGTACACAGAGCAACCATTTTTTTTCCCCATTTTACAGTTGAGGAAATTTATGAAGGAGGCTACTTTTTTAAAATCACCGCTATGGGCTGAACTATGTTCCCTGAAAATTCACATGTTGAATCCCTAACCCCCAGCATGTCAAGAAAATGACTGTATTTGGAGACAGAGTCTTTAAAGAGGTGATCACATTAAAATGAGGTCTTCAGAGTGGGCCCTGATCCAATACGACTGCCGTCCTTAGAGGAGAAGGGAATTAGAACGCTAACATGCACGTGCACGTGAGGAAGGACCAGATGGAGACAGAGGGGAAAGATGGCCGTCTGCAAATCAAGGAGAGAGGCTTTAGAAGAAACCAGTCCTGGGGCCCTCGAGTGGCTCAGTCAGTTAAGTGCCCGACTTTGGCTCAGGTCATGATCTCATGGTTTCTGAGTTCAAGCCCCGCATTGGGCTCTGTGCTGACGGCTCAGAGCCTGGAACCTGCTTCGGATTCTGTGTCTCCCTCTCTTCTCTCTCTGCCCCTTCCTCGCTTGTACTCTGTCTCTCTCTCTCTCTCAAAAATAAAATAAAACATTAAAAAAAAAAAAAAAAGAAACCAGCCCTGTCCGCACCTTGATCTTGGACTCCGGCCTCCAGGACTGTGAGTGAGCCGCTAGTCTGTGCTATTTTCTTATGGGAGCCCGGGCAAACGGACTCAATCACTAATACTCCTGCACACAGGAAGACACTTTTTTTTTTAAACCAGTAAAAAAAGGCATACAGGAAGGCATTTTTTTAAAACCAGATAAAAAAAAGGAAAGAACAATTGTGACATAAAAAGAATGCCAGGCCTGAAGCTAATAAGCACAGCTACATACACTTGTTTCTAAGGTGAGCCACAAATCTGCCTCTTCCTGCAGCCACAGTTGGAAGGGAAAATATAATAAATTCACAATTCATAGAACTCTGGTGAGGCGACCATAGCGAGGCCACATAGGTGGCTGAACCATGATTTGCCCAGGTCATCCATGCCTCCGAGTCCATGGTCTTCTCACCATGTCACACTGCTTTATTTAACAGTAGCCACAGGATCATTAGTTGTTACCCTTATACGATTTACATGATTATTTTTTGCTCCCCAATTCCTCCCTCCTTGTCCCAAATCAATTACCTCTGTACAGTATAAATATGCTAATTGTTCTTCCAGAGGTCCATACTATGTAATTCTATTATGACTTCCTCTAAGTATTTAGTCCAAAACTGTATATGAGATATATGCATCCTATACCAAATCCTACACAATACCAGATTATATTATAGTAAACTTCCATTATATAGGACATTTTCTATATTTAAACTGTCTGGTCAACTCATAATCCACTGTATTTATGACCTTTACCTGATCACCTAAACCAATATTGTCAGTCTTAGAAGGTAAAACTCCAAGAGAGCAAGAACTGCCTGCTTCACACGCTGCACGCACTGTGTACTCACAGGCCCTACAAAGCAAGATTGGAGTTCAACGCTGAGGATGGTTTATTTCCCTCCCTCATAGGTGCAGAAAGGGAAAGTACAAACTAATCCCCAATGATTAGGCTCTTCTACAAAATCATATGAAGATTCTGCTTATCTTTTAAAAGATCTCATAAGACTGCCATAGCTGAGTAAGAGAGTTTGACATGTAAACAAATGGGTCCGTCTTTATCATCAACATCACCAAATAGCAAACACTGATATAAGGGCTCACCATGTGCACAGAACCAGTCTAAACCCTTTAAATATATTCCTCTCACTCAATCCTCTCAAGCACTCTATACGGTGGGTAGTATTATTATTATGATTACCATTATTTTCATTATTATTATTATTCCTACTTTATGGACAGATAAGGAAACTAAAGCCCAGAGAAGGAAATTGTCCACTATCAGAAATCTCAAAAGTGGTAGAACTGTAACAACACTCCAGCTGGTCTTAAGGTTTAACTTGCTTCAAGTTTAACACACTCCTTGCTTGCTGACTTAAAGTCCTTGATCTGTACCACAACTAATTTACTCTCTTAGAGATTTGCAGACCACTGGCCTTGCGGAATGAAGGACCAGAATATTCCCAGGCCACAGAGGCCAACAAAACTCCTTGAAACCTCCTTGGCTTTCTGATTAGCCCAGTAATCTTTTAGCAAAGCTTTTTTTTTTTTATTTCTTTTTAAGGTCATATAATGACTTTACTCACCTTTCTTTGTGTATCTGTAGGCTGCCCTTCTTTGCAGAAAGAAAAGAATACTCATGCACAACCACAAATGCTTCAAACCCAAGCATTTTGGCTCCAGTGTTCACATTCTTAATTATTTTGCTATATTGCCTCCATACCCAGGATATGTTCAAGCAGCCAGGCCTCTTACTTGGAAATACAAGGCAATGCAAAATTCACATGGGAAAGTCCTTGCAGCACTCTGTCAGCTTGCTTGGAAAAGTCCTACCTCTGCTGCCTTCTGATTATATACTAACCAAGTAAGGCTTAGTCTTGATGGTTACCTTGAGAAGCAGCTTTGTTGCAATGAACAGATTCGTTTACTTATTATAACCATATCCCACACAAAAATGATACAGAGAAGCTTTTCAGAAACTTTGTCCAGTTATATTATACTACACATAAAAAATTGGAAGTTTTCTTTTAATGACTGAAATAATAGAAACAGATTTTAGTTTCAAGCCTGTAAGTTCTGAGATAAGGATCATGTCTGTTGTTCATCATTGTGTCCCTAGCACCTAGCACAGTATCTAGTACGTAGTACATAGTAAATGCTCTGTTAATATTAATCAACTGAACAAATCATTAGCAAACATCTACATGCAAAGGTTAGGTACAAGCCGATATGTTAGAAACTACAGGAAAAAGCCAACCAGTACAGTCCCTTTCCCAAGGAGCTTTTATGACAAAATGGGAACTGACTTAGCAGGATTCTTGCTAAAACTAGACTCAACAAAGACTGACATGGACAAGGTTGAGGCCTAGGAGAGAAGAGCATTCTGAGGAGACTAACTAAAGTACGGTCAAGGAGAAAGTCTCTGTCAGAACTCAGCTAGACAGAAAATTTAACCAAGGAGTTGTATCTTCCTCCAAATAAGAACTGCATCCCAAGGCAGGGTTTCTTCAATGACAAAGAGATGAAACTGAGAATATATCCACATTCATAAAACAAAAGTCCTGAGCTATGCTGATGAGGCTGATAATTATGTCCACTACAACCAATTCATGAGGCTTGGGAAATGACACCAGCTAACCAATGCTAAGTGGCAGCGAAGACAGGAATACCTTAGTTGGTAGACCGGTGTTTCTCAACACCGGCCGTACATTAGCTTTAGCTGGGAATTATTTAGAAAGTACTGCTGTCCAGGTCACATCACCAGACATTTTTGCAGAGAAGGACTTAGGTGGCTGATTTTGTCTGTTTTATTTTAAGCTCCTTAGGTCATTCTAATGGGCAACCAGGGTTGAGAACCACTGGCTTAGCCTAATCTGGCCCCACCTCCAACTGGTCCCATCCAAATCACATTGTTACTACACCATACAAGAGAGGTCGAATGAATTTTGGAGATAACAACCACAATGTCCCATCATAGGTGGTAACTAAAGCCATAAGACCACCCAGGAGTTTATGGTCCTATAATCACAGAGTCAGAGATGGGTAGCACTGGTTCCTTTCTTGTTTGTGTTCAGACAAAATGAGATGAAAAACCATTACTTTGCAATGTGGGTAAAGACATAAAAGTATATGAGTTGTCAGGAACTATTTGAGCAAAGGAAATGAATAGAATACTAAGTAAACGAAGGATTGATAAAGCTTAATGTGGGTTGGAGAAATATTCTAAAATTGCAGTAGTTTGATTAAATTAAGAGGCTTTGGAATACATTTCCCTAGGAAAAATAAAAAATATGAAAATATACAGAAAGGATAGAAAAAGGGCCTGAGTGATGAGATACTACAGACTGGCCCATCAGAGGACTCCAACATCTCAAACTAAATGACACTAAGAGCTAGGTTTTCAACTCACATTTCATATTATTAATGAGGCTACATCCTTATGTTTTCGAGCACCACTATGATTTTGAACGTTCCAATATTCCTGGAAAATAATGAATTTCTGGATATGTCACTAAAAATAGTTTCCAAAAAGAGAGGCAAAGCACCAGTGTCTGGTGGGATACCTGAACAAACTGACCAGGTGTGCAGTGAAGCCCAGCACAACAGCTGTAGGATCTGTCAGTGTTTGGAACTCTGAGATGAAACCGTGGACCTTCAAACACACCTCCACTCTCACCATCTCTAAGAGGAAAAGTGAAACACCTGACTGTGGTAACTGCTATGATGCAACTGTGGTCTTGTTCAGTCAATGACTTACTTTCTCTTCTTTATTCTTTATCTCACACATATTGATTCCTAGAAAATACTTGGACTCCAGTAAAGTATGGTATGTAGATTACCAAGAAGTAGGAAATTATAAGAACAAAAATCTATACTGCCTTTGTCAAGTTGGTCAAGACGTTGCGTGTTGTTAGTATATTGGTTTACTGATAAGACTTAATTAATTTGGATGATCTAAGATACCAACTTGTATCTTATATAGCTTATTTGCCAAGATGGTGAGAAAGCAGAACAGATGAAGTCTTGTCCTTACACTATCAAACTGTTTTGGCACAGGGGTAGAAAACAAAACAAAGAATAGCAATGTTTATAAGAACAGATGTTTCTATTCTTCAAAAAAGCCATAGGATGCTTTGAGTCATAGGATGCTACATAGAGTGTACGGGTTTTCCGCTTGTTATATGGAGATCCCCCACCGCCATATAATCCAAAAGATAAATGTTTAATCATGGTTATCTTTCTAATATATGAAACTGTCACAAAAGTATAAAAATAACTGCAGCTACCATTTATTGAGCACTTAATTTTACAACAACCTTTAAAGATAGGATTATCAGCCTCAATTTACCAATGCAGTACTCACGGTTCAAAAAGAGCAAATATTCTGATCTCTACTTGTCTAGAGTTCTTTAGCTCTTCGGGGACAGAGCTATGAACTCAAGTCTGCGGACCACGTGTTCCTCACCACTACACACATCTCCTATGTTCAGAAAAAGACATAGAACAAAAGTTCAACAATTCCACAACCCTTAAATACTTTGGCCATTATGATTTTGCAATAATGTGACACTGACTCAATATATGTATGAGCAACATCCAGTAAAATTCTCAGTTACCACACAATAATTCCACATGATTTCTTGTCATTTATTTATACCCTACCGTGTCCTAGAAGGATTAATGTAGTTTCTTTTAAAAAACTCATCTTACTCTTTGTATATTCAATTTCGCCATTTAATTTTCAATGTTAGCTAATATACAAGTTAAGTATAATTTGACAAAACTTAATAAAGCTTTAATTGCATAGAATCTTTGACCTAGAAATTCTATTTCTAGGAACCTAACCTACAAAAACATTGACTCCTGTGACTAAAAATGCATTTGTAAACACGTTTTTTTAAACATTATTTGAGGGGCGCCTGGGTGGCTCAGTCAGTTGGGTGGTCGACTTCAGCTCAGGTCATGATCTCACGGTCTGTGAGTTCGAGCCCCGCGTCGGGCTCTGTGCTGACAGCTCGGAGCCTGAAGCCTGCTTCGGATTCTGTGTCTCCCTCTCTCTCTGCCCTCCTCCTGCTCATGTTCTGTCTCTATGTCTCAAAAATAAATAAACGTTAAAAAAAAATTTTAAACATTATTTGAAAAGAAGGAGAATAAACCAAACTATACAAAATTGCAGATTAGGTTAGAAATGATGGTACAGCCATTAATAGAAATACAAAGCAGTCATTTAAAAGGAAAAGGTAGAGTTATATCTGAAATAAAAAGTTCTGCAGGATATCTCCAAGGTATAAAAGCACAACTTAGATTAAGATGTAACTATTAGCCTATTAACTTATAACAAAACTATATGCTTAGGCATATATAGAGATATGTATGCATATAAATGTACAGAAAAGTGCTTGAGAAGATACATATTTTCTTTTGGCTTTATTGAGATATAACTGACATATAACAATTGTAAGGTTAAGGTGTACAACTGATAAACTTAACATATTGCAAAATGATTACCACAGTAGCACTGGTTAACACCATATCACCTCACATAATTACCATTTCTTTCTTTATGGCAAGAACTTAGAAACTTTCAAGCATTATTAACTATATTCACCATGCTGTGTATTAGATCCCAAAATTTAGTCATCTTAAAACTGAAACTTTGTACCCATCTCCCCATGTCGCCCCACTCTCTAGCTCCTGGCAATCACCAATCTACTTTCTGTCTCTCTGAGTTCAGCTTTTTAAGATCCACATGTAAGAGATATCATATGGTATTTGTCTTTCTTGGACTTATTTCACTTAGCATAATGCCCTCAAGGTCCATCTATTTTGTCACAAATGACAGCATTTCCTTCTTATGGCCAAAAAATATTCCATTGCATGTATATACCACATCTTTATCCATTCATCCATTGATGGACACTTAGGTTGTTTCTACATCTTTGCTATTATGAATAAAGCTACAAAGAACACATAAGTGCAGATATCTGTTCAAGATAGTGATTTAATTTCCTTCGGATGTATACTCCAAAGAGGGATTGCTGGATCATACGCTAGCCCTATTTACAATGTTTTAAGGAACTTCTACACTGTTTTTCCTAGTGGCTGCATCAGGTTTACAGTCCCATCAGTAGTGCACAAGGGTTTCTTTTTCTCCATATCATCCCTAATACTTATCTCTTATCTTTTTAAGGGTAGCCATTTAAAAATTTTTTTTTAACGTTTATTTATTTTTGAGACATAGAGATAGAGAATGAGCAGGAGAAGGGCAGAGAGAGAGGGAGACACAGAATCAGAACACAGGCTCCAGGCTCTGAGCTTTCAGCACAGAGCCCGACGCGGGGCTCGAACTCACAGACCGCGAGATCATGACCTGAGCCGAAGTCGGCCACTTAACCGACTGAGCCACCAAGGCGCCCCAAGGGTAGCCATTTTAATAGATGTGAGGTGACATCTCATTGTGGTTTTGATTTTCCTGATGATTAGTGATGCTGAACATTTTTTCATGTACCCAAGCCATTTGTATGTCTTCTTTGGGAAAAATGTCTATTTGGTTCCTCTGCCCATTTTTTGAAGTCCCCTACTACATTTGTATTGTTGTCTCTCTTCAGTTTGTTAGTATTTGCTTAATATATTTAGGTGCTCTGATGTTGGGCACATATATGATTGTTATGCCTTCTAGATAAATTGACCCTTTTATTATTATATAGTGGTCTTCTCTGACTCTTGTTGCAATTTTTGACCTAAAGTCTATCTTCTCTGATGTAAGTATAGTAATCCCTGTTTACTTTTGGTTTCTACTTCCATGGAATATCTTTTTTCATCCCTTCATTTTGAGCCTACATGTCCTTAACACTATGTGCTTGTAGGCAGCATATAGTCAGGTCTTGCTTTTTTGTTCTTGTTTTTAAGCCATCCAGATACTCTATGTCTTTAGGGAATTTAATCCATTTACATTTAGAATAATTATTGATAGGTAAGGACTTACTAAGGCCATCTTATTAATTATACTCTGGCTGTTTTTTAGTTTCCTTGTTCCTTTCTTTCTCTCTTGCTATCCTCCTCTGTAAACAGATAATTTTCCATAGTGGTAGGCTTTTATTCCCTTCCCTTTATCTTTAATGTATCTACTGCAGGTCTTTGTTTTGTGGCTACCGTGAGACTTACATAAAACATCTTATAAATAGTATATTTTACATTGGTAACAACTTAACCTCGATCTCATATAAAATCTTTCTTCTTTGTTTTTGTGCCACAATTTAACCATTTTTATATTATGTATTAACAAATTACTGTAGCTATAGTTATTTTTAATATTCTTGACATTTAACCTTTATACCATATTTAAGTGGCTAACATACTGCCACATTACAAAATTAGACTATTTTGAATTTGACTATATATTTGACACTTTACCAATGTGTTATATATTTTCATGTTACTAATTACTGTCCTTTCATTTCAGTTTGAAGAACATCTTATAACATAAGGCAGGTCTAGTGGTAATGAACTCCCTCAGCTTTTGTCTGGATAAGGATTACCTATACTTTATTTCTGAAAGATAATTTTACTGAATAGAATATTCTTGACTGGCAGGTTTTTTGTTTTTTTTTTTAATTTCAGCTATATTTGAATATATCATCCCACTCTCTTCTGGTCTGTAAAGTTTCTGCTCAGAAATCTAATAGCCTTATGGCATGCTAGTAACAAGTTTCTTTTTCTCTTGCTGCTTTTAAAATTCTTTGTCTCTGACTTTTGACAGTTTTATTGTAACGTACCTTGGAGAAGATGCTTTGAGTTTGTTTGATGACCTATAATTTTCATTAACTTGGATATCCAAATCTCTCCCCAGACTTGAGAAGTTCTCTGCCACTATTTCTTTAAACAAACTTTCTTCCCCCTTTTCCTCTCTTCTTTTTCTAGAACCCTAATAATTCAGATTGTTTCTTCTGATGAGATTCCATAGTTTATGTAGGCTTTCTTCACTCTTTTTCAGTCTTTTTCCTTTGTTCTATTTTGACTGGATGGTTTTAAAGTTCCTGTCTTCAATCTCACTGATTCTTTCTTCTACTTGATTAAGTCTGATGTTGATTCTTTTTTTTTAATTCATTCATTGTATTCTTCAGCTTCAGATTTTCAATTTGGTTCTTGGTTAAATAAAAAAAATATTTATTTTTGGGAGAGCACCAGTGGGGGAGGTGCAACAAAAGGGGGAGACAGAGGATTCAAAGCAGACTCTGCACTAACAAGATAACAGCAGTGAGCCTGACGTGGGGCTCGAACTCTTGAACCACAAAAACATGACCTGAGCTGAAGTCAGGCACTCAACTGACTGAGCCACCCTTGTGCTCCTATTTAGTTCTTTTTTATACTTTTTCTCTCTTTGTTAAATTTCTCATTTTGTTTGTGTATGGTTTTCCTGATTTTGTTGAATTTTTTGTGTTTTCCTATAGCCATTATGTATCCTTAAAACAGCTATTTTGAATTCTTGATGGGGTAAACCCCAGGTGTCCAAGTCTTTGGGGTCAGTTATTGGAAGACTACTGCAAGCCTCTAGTGGTGTCATAGTTTCATGAGTTTTGCATTGTTATCTTCACATCTGAAGTAGCAGTCATCCCCTCCTATCTTTACTAATTACTTTCAGGAGAGATATACCTTCCATCAGCCTTGCTAGTGATCTGGAGGCTTTTTCAGACCTATGGTTCTACAATTATTGTTCTCCCTTGAAGCAGAATATGACCACAAGCTTATATGCCTCCTCTCAATCCTGCAACACACAGGGCTGAGTGCTGATAACTTTCCTTTTATTTTCCCAAAGCTCAATTTTATATTTCCCTGGTGTGCAGATTCAGATTGGCTTTCTGAACATGCCACTAGCCATCTACCAAAGCTCACTCTTACCACCACCACTGGGAGCATTCACAAGGCATCAGCCATAAAGAAAGAGAGAGAGAGAGAGAGAGAGAGAGAGATGCAGAGCACTGGGGATGCCCTCAAGCCAGCTGAGGGGCTGTGGGCGAGGTGTCCCAGCAGCTCATGAGCAAGCTTCTCGATGAAGTCTGTGAAGCTGTTAGTAGGATCCACCTCTCTTTAATGCCTTTGAAGAGTTCTATCTGCTCCTCTCCCAGCCTCTTTCCTGCCCTCCAGCCATGCAGGTCAGAATCAGTACTCTGGATGGGGCAAAAGAGAAATGGGCCTCTTAGGCAGCAACCCACACAGCTGGGGAAGCAGGGTGATTACTCACATCCTCTTCTGTTCCCCTGCAGGGGAAATTACAGGCCAAGAAGATCTCTCTTGGCCCTAAGCTGTGCTGCCTTGGGGGAGGGGTGATGCAGCTAAAGTTAAACCGTTTCCCTAACCCTTCCCGAAGAGTCCAAACTTGGGTTTGTAAATTTTTGTTTTGTTTTGTTTTTGTTTCAACAGTGGCTAGAACTCCTCTAATAGAAACCTGGACATCTACGAAGGCTCTCTTGTCCTTGGGTGACTGTTTAAGAGAGTGTTTCCAGGGGTTCCAAGACCACAGCTGAAAACAGTCAGAGCTGGTTCACAGGCTACTGCAGGGTCCGCAGCCAGGACCATGGTCTACATTCCTATTACCTGACACAAACCTCCTCCCAGGTGCCTTGGCATATGGTGCTAAATCCAACACTGCTCACAAAGGCACTTTTGTGTGTGAATGGATGTCAAATTATTGTTGGGGGGCCATGAACATGAGACGTCTCACTCAACCTGATACTGATGTCACTTCTCCACATTAAATTTTTAACAGCAGTTACTCCCGAGAGGGAAGTAGGAATGAGATAAGGGTGGAGGAGAGGAAGAAATGGGGAGAGGGGAGAGTAGTGAAGGGGGAGCATTTGATATTTAATATATATACACTTATGTGATGTTCTGATTTTTTAACCTAGCATGGATTCATTTATCTCACATGAAATTTTATAAAAGGAAAGATCTTAGAGAGCTCCATGTACTGTCCCTAAAACAGCAGTACCTGGAAAAGGCTGATAGCTGCCTTATTGAAATCACAGCCATTATACATTTGCAGCCCTGTCATAACCAACAGAATTTTAATTAATATTCCATTTCTTCTCCCGCTGTTTACCCAAGAAAACCAGAGTTCTCATTTCTGGGGTAAAAAAAGATAAACAGAGGCGTCCGGGGGGCTCAGTCAGTTAAGCGCCGATTTTGGCTCAGGTAATGATCTCTTGCTTCACAAGTTCGAGCTCCATATTGGGCTCTGCGCTTGGGATTCTGTCTCCCTCTCCGCCCCTCCCCTGCTTGCTCTCTATCACTCTCAAAATAAATAAAAATAAGCTTAAAAAAAAGAAAAAAGAAAAACATAAGAATAACATATCACGGACTGGAAAAAAAGTTGATACCTCTTGAGAATCTTTTTATAACCATGCTACCAACCCATAACTGAGGCACCTGTAAACTTTTTTCTCCCACAAAAAGGAACTGGGTAATATATCCCCAGGCTAAGAGGAACTTCCAACTCTATCTGCAGCTTTGCAAAATCTGTTTTTTTGAAAATCTAGTAAGTTTGCCCACAAGATTTTTCCTTGTTCTATACAAATAATCAGAGGTAAACAGTAACTTTTCTACCTCAAAGAGTATAACCATACTATAAATACACAAAGCACATAATGCATGTGATTCATTTTTCTATAATCACAACTTCTAGAAGAAGAAAGAAAAACTAAATCTTGGTAACATATTTACCATAAAAAATCATCCCTGTCTATTTTCAGCAACTTCATTAAGATTTCCAGTATCCAGGATAGCATTTATAAATATTCTGATCTCTGGTTCTGCTCTTCCTACACTGTATTTGCTCAGCTTTTTGTCATTTCACTGTTCGTTTGCACTTTTATTTAAAGATGAAAGGGACACCTGGGTGGCTCAGTCTGTTGAGCATCTGACACTTGATTTTAGATCGAGTCAAGATCTCACGGTTCATGGGATTGAGCCCCGCAAGGGACTCCCATGCCGACAGCACAGAGTCGACAGCACTCGACCCTCCCCTGCCTGCATGCTTGCACTGTCTCCCAAAAATAAATATTTTTGAAAAACTTAAGAAAAAATAGATAAAGATGAAAAGAGGAAGAGAAAGAATTTAGTCAATCTTGTAACTTATTCTGATCTCTGATAAAAGATCTGAAGCATAAATTTTAAGCAATTAGCTAAAACAAGACTGAACATCATTATATTTATCATTGTGTACAACTAAAGGCAGATTAATAAAGTAGATTATACTTTTACAAAAGACAAATAGTTCCTTATTGATAAAAGCAAATAAGAATATACTTAACTCTACCCCAAAACAAGATTACGATATGTAAATATAACAAATATATAATTTTAAACATACACACGCACGCACACACATATTGAGCACCATGGTGGGTGGAAAGAACTCTCAGTAAAAGCAGGAAATCTGGGTTCTAGATCTGGCTCTGCCACTATCCAGGCAATCTTAGGCTTGAGCCTCAAAAAGGTACAAATGTCACCTTACAGTATAAGGTGCTGGTATAAATGTTTCTGAGGCTCCTTCCATAAATTCCTTGCTCTGTATTTCTCAGCTGTCACTATTCATAACTTATTTAGTTTCATCAGGTAACTTTTCCCACATACACTGAAACTATTTTTAGCCTTCTCCCTCCACCCTCATCTCTCCTTCTAAGCCTTGTCCAGCTTCTCAGGAAAATCTTCACTGAACTCCAATTAGAACAAAACAAAATCATAAGCATTACTACTAAGCCAAGAGTGATGGCAGGGACACACCTAAAAGAAGAAAACAAAAGCTTAACAAACAAAAGGCTCAATTTCATCAGGCTCTGAAATTTGCAGACACAAACAGGAGTCCATTCAGAATTCATGTAAGTTTCCATTTCATTCACTCATCCTCCATAATCACCAGCATTACAGAAGGTAGAAAATTTATTTAACATTTGTGGGAGGGAGGGAGGGGAATGGGATGAATGGGTGACGGGCATTAAGGAGGACACTTGTCTGATGAGCGCTGGGTGTTAGATGCAAGTGATGAATCACTGGGCTCTACTCCGGAAACCAATACTACACTAGTATGTTAACTAACTTGAATTTAAATAAATAAATTAAAAAAAATAAAATTTGTGGTTTTATCACTGTTTTGTATAATTGTTAGCACTGTACTCTCCCAACACATAATCACCCCTAACCCATTCAATATTGAAATATAATATTTTTCCTATAATTATTTGTTGGTATGTCTATTTCCTCCACTAAAACATCATGATTTCCTTGATGGCAGGATTCATTTCAGGACAACTTCACCACTGTAATCCCAGTGACTAAGCACTTAATAAATGCTAAAAGAACTTAATATGAATGTTGAAATCTGAATATTGTTTTCTTCTATTGAGAAAGATGAAATATTTGAGCTAATGGGGCAATCGGGCTTTTGTAGACTAGCTAGCCTAGGACTTGAACACCAATTTAGAACAATGTTTGGAGGAGAAATCTCTCATAATTCAAAAGAAATAATTTGCAAGTAAACTTCTGAAACTTAATCTTTTTGAAAATTTGTAGCACAATAAGGGCCTTAGCAATCTTGCAGTCCAATCCTATCATTTACAGATGAAAAAAATGTGAACTCAAGGGGATTCAAGAGACTTGCCCAAAAGTCAGGGACAGAGCCAGGCTCACAAAAAAACTGCCTTCTTAACCCACTATTTTTCTGCTATATCATAGAAACCTTCTTCTACTTTCAGTTGTTAAGAATTTTAAAGACTTAAGTTATTTTAGATATTATGACAGAGTTTATTCAATTAATCAACCATATCTTTATAATATGTGAATCCTAATGATCATTATTCATTATTAACTGAGGAATACTATAACTGTAAGGACTTCCACATGTCTTTGGAGACAAATTACTAAGTGCACATTTAATAAAAACAAGCTGAACAGTACTGACAGTAGGAAGTACATTCTGATTATACATTAAGAAGTCCTTTCTATTAATTCTAATTTTAGTGCCAATCTACATTTTCTTCCTATTTATTTTAAATGTTTATGTGTATATGCAGAGAGGAAAATGTCTCAATAACCAGTGTATACCATTTAACACCAACTTAAAAATGGGAAGTGTAGAGACAGTCAATAGTAAAAGAATATACAAAGTATTTTGTACCAAGCACCCCTAACATGCTATAATTTTGAGAGAGAAAAGCTAAATTCACTAAAGCAGAAAAAGGTTTCTGGGATATCTTGAAGCCTCAAAAACTTGGCCAAACTATTGTTCAATGTGCACACAGTTTGTGTCTTCATACTCAGATGTTGTTGAAACAGCAGACTTAAAAGAAATAATGTCAATGAATCCTACCAAGCACTATACATGACCTCTGGGGTAATTAGCAATCATTCAAAAGCAACAAGACTAAAATGTTCTATTCTTTATTACTGTCAGCTCTTATCTTGATCAGCATTTTAATAAAGATGCTTCGTTTCTAAGACAGTTTCATGAATCAGTCATAATTACATTCTGACATGCAGTGAATAGTAAAGCAAAACTAAATATCACTTCATCAACCTTTCTAACCTTTATGCAAGTATTAACTGTAAATAATTTTTACACAATCCTACAACAGAAAATCTGCATATTTCTTAGCTTTGTACATACTTTACCCCAAATGAATTTCCTGTGACCTATACCTGAAAAACACAATCAGCCATAATTATCCAGTTTTGTGTGATGTTCAGGTGTTGCCTTTCAGAGTTCAAATCAACTTCAAGTATAAAAGGCTACTTTATTCTACAAATGGCACAATATGCAAAATGGGTTAAGTAGCCAAAAGCATCTCAGAGCATTGTGGCTTGAAAGAAGTCTATCCAGAATCAAAACGTCAGAACAAAAATACGCTAAAGCAAAGTGACACTTACAAAAATAGATTCATAGATTACGCATTAAGAAATGGATCTTGATGACTACTGCAGAAAGTCTTATCATTAAAATATGTGTTAAAAGAAGAATATTAATTAGAAGGAAATCTCTGCAGTTAAAGGGTAGATTTTTTTTAATGTAATACCAAAATAGTTGATGGAAGAGGGTGAAAATCTATCAGAAATACAAAACTTAGGGGTATTATTCTGATACCGAGGATAATATGCAAAACTCTTAACACCAGTAACACCCCTCTCCCCCCAAAATACATGATTTACTTTAGAGTCTTGAAATAGCTAATTTCTTTTTGCTGAAGGCTAACTTTTAAAAATATTTTAGACAATCACAGTGAACATAATTCAGTATCATAGAACATTGATAATGCATTTTAGATGATTCATTGTTTCAGATCTTTGAAGATTTCAAAATAAAAGGAATGCTTTCTCAAGAATAATTTTTGTCTTCTCAGTAGTGGTCACAGAATATCCACACAGAGCTAGGTTCCCAAACCTGTATTTCCACTATGTCCCTCAAATAAGTAAAGTTTACAATAAATCTACTGCGTGATATTGTTAACAAGCTGATTTCCACTTAAAAACTTAAGGACGGTGAAAAAAAAGAACATATTTACCACTTCATTTTGTGTAATTTCAATTTGAAAGATAAGCTCCTTCTAAAATTAGCCTAAAATCATTCCCCGTATGTTTTCTTATACATTTTATTGTAAAACGACCTTCGTAGAATGTCAATAGTAAAAGCAAATCCAAGGCAATCCGAGGCAAAAAAGGAATATAACAAGCATTTTTTCATATGGGACTAAAACCACAAAAATATATGTCTTTTATGTGATAATTTTTGTTGAACGCTTCTGTTTATCTTTCTTGATCATTATTCCTTCCTCTTATTGGAAGTACAAGCAAAGAAGGGAAAAGAAGTGTTGATTTAAGAAAACAGATTTCCCAGAGAGAAAAAAACTGTGATTAAGATTTAAACAAAAGCTAAAGATGGCTTCCTCCGAGCACTGATGAGGTCCGGTACCTCATTACTAACAACTGAAAACTTGTGATGCATTTTGTTTCAAGAGAATCCAAAAGTCCTTGCTATAAAGCAGACAGGGGGGTGCAGAGTCCATTCACTCTTTCTGTATCACGACCATTATGTAAGAAGTATAAAACACTGCCTTTATGCTGCCAAGCCACAATGACTCTTCCTACATCAAAGGATTTTCACCACCAGGGTTTTTTCTTCAAAATTTATTCAAGCTAAGGGCAGAGAGACAACAATTCATACACGCTAATTACGTCTAATTATCTATTCCCTTTTCTGACCAGCTTCGGCCAGTGTTATTTGCTATCTGGATTTCTCACAACCTCCCTTTGCCCTGTCCATCCAGCCCAACAGTGAAGGCTTTGAAGAAAACAGTTGTGGCTTTTTAGAGTTTTCTCAATATAAAGTTCAAGCAAATTAAATAATTATTCTGTTAGTTTTGACACATTTATGCGTTAAATATGAGGACCTCTTGGTTAATTTGGCAAATTCCTCACATCTCTTCATGGTTGGAATCATAGTAACACCCTCTCTTATAGGACTGTCTCCTCATGCTTTCTTTTCATGATCTAAATGAAATGTTTATTGGATTAAAGTTCTTCTCTGCAGACCTCCACGGTGGCCTATGACAAAGAGCTTAAAAGTTCTATTAATTGGCTTGAGTTTTCAGGAAGGGGAAAGGGAGAATTTTATTTCACATTACATCACTAGCCAAGAAAATTGCCACGTGTAATTAAACTAATTTATCTCATGAGTCAAACAACTAATTCATATTTAAGACACACTTCCTTTCAACCATTTCCACCATTAAAGAATTGATTTCTTATCATCTAGCCAAAAATAACTATTTATTATTCTAAGAGAAGAGAATTCAAGACCTAACAGTCTATATTTTACATATAAGCAATAGCTTGCTATAGTCCAGTTTGATAAAATATCATTTATATATTTTTATGATTATATAAATATAAATGTATCATTTGTATATTTCATGGGAAATCTATGTTTTCATTTTATGTAGGACAATTACAGAAAATACTATATTAAAAGGCATATACCCAAAATTACTTTTCCATAGGTAGGCCATGACTAATAAAAGGTGTACACTCTGGTATCAAGATGAACAAGAATTACATTTTAAATCCACATTACAACAACTTTTAGTCTAGATATTTATTAATTTCAAGGACATAGCACAAAAACACTGTCACAAAGTTTAATGCCTGTTACTATAGCCAATTTGCTTAAATGTATTTTCTCAAACGTATAGGAAACAGGTTTTTGAAAATAGATTTCCTTAATTTCTTTAATCTAAAATTTGGTAAATTATAGGAATGTTTTGCAAATCAACGACTCATTTTTGTGTCTTAAAACATTAAATACTAAAGTTCAAATGAACACTTTAGTGGTTTGTGGGGGAAAGTCATAGCTCTTTTCAATTCTGGACTTCAGTCTACTACTTCTCCATATTTTGTTTCTTTCAAACTTAAGAGATAAAAAGCTAACTCGTAAGTAAAGATGTTATCACACTAACAAAGGGTTAATCCTTGCTACACAGTCTCAGGTGACAAGATAGTGGAGGTCAGTCAGTGGGGTTGACGCTGACCTCAAAAGCTGGTTCTGATTACTTAGCCCTCTGAACGCTCTTGTATTGAAAGTTATAATGAACAAACTGACAAATCAATTTCACCAATGAAATGAAAATTATGGCAGGAAAAAATGGCAAATGTACAGTTAGTAAATCTATAAATCCCAATGCAGGTAGCTGGGCAGTCTGAGCATTAAAGTGTTTTACTCTAAGGATTATAAACAATTTTTTTAAAGTTTATAACTAGAAATCACAATATGGGAATACTCTCAGAGTTAACTATAGATGTAAGATTTGTCAGAAAAAAAAAAATCCTCAGGAAACAAAACCAAAAACTAATACATAGCATCTTGAAGGGACTGAGGGGTTTTAGACAGAGGATGCATAACAGTTGAGAAATAATAACAACCAAGTAGAAGAAATGAAGTTATTCCCTGAACATTAAAAAATATGATAAAAATGGTAATAATAAAACCGTTACTACTTTAGATCATAAAGTATTTTTATTTGTTGCATATTTAAACCCAACAAATACGAAACCAAATCAGATTATGATGCTTTCCCAATGGACAATTATTTATCAGGAAAAGGAAAATTCATATTTATGAGTTAATGCTAGTATCTTATATTTCTATAATTTAGTCATTTAACATTCATCAAAGAGAAAATTATACTGTAGAATGCCTTGTTGGTTATTTCTGACTGGCTTACAGGTGTGATTTTCGTAACCTATTAAACACCTAACTCATTTAATTTCTTTTCTAACCATTTAATTGTAAATATAAATTAAAAAACTTAATAAAGAAGATAGTTTGCTGAAACATTAGTGTGAATGAAAGCTAAAATGCCATGTTACAGATAACAGAATCTATCACCATATAGCAAAACACTACATACGATATTACACAGGAACATTTCCCATGGGGGGATTATTTTAGATCTGTCCACACTGTTAAAGTGATTAAGGAAATCATAAAAAGGGACACCTGGCTGGCTCTGTCAGTAGAGTATGCGACTCCTGATCTTGGGGTTGTTAGTTCGAACTCTGTTCAGTGAAGAGATTACTTAAAAATAAAATCTTAAAAAAAAGAAAAAAAAGACAATCATAGAAAGTTAATAAAATCACATAGAGAATTATTTTTTAACTCTAAAAATTATGAATAGCATCTATCTCTTTAAGGGCTCATTATGGAATACATCAGATACGATGGTTTGTTTAAGTGTAAGTGATGGAATAAAGAGATAAATTTTTACCCAAATATAAAACAGCTGTTCAAAATAGGATAGATTGCTGGAACTTGATCAGATGAGTAACAATGATTGCCAGGCAATCCATGTATCAAGAAGGCCAATAATAGTAGTCTAGCTGAAATTAACCTAAGAAGCTATTCTTCTGATCAAAATATCAATTGGTCCTCTTTTCCTTTCAATCACAATGATTTCATTTTTTAATTATATATATATATATTTTTTTTTTTTTGAGAGAGAGAGAGAGAGAATAAGAGAAAGCTCATGCATGCACGAGCTGGGTAGAGGGGGAGAGGGAGAGGGAGAGACAGAGAGAGAGAAAAAGAGAGAGAGAGAGAGAGAGAGAGAGAGAATCCCAAGCACGATCTGTGCTGTCAGCACAGAGCCTTTTGCGGGTCTCAATTCCATGAACTGTGAGATCATGAGCTGAGCCGAAAATCAACAGTTAGACACTTAACCGACGAACCACCCAGGCACCCCTCAACCATAATGATTTAAATAATTTTTACAGCACAAAATTATGTTCGATGTACATTTTACAGTGAATGCACATTTAAGGTATTATTTTCTTAAATGTAGAAACTGAAGATATTTCTAAGAAAATTGATCCTAATAAAACCAGTATATCTCAACTTACCGAATTATTTGAAATTGATACTGAACCACTGTCTTGTGTTTTGGTTCACAAAGCTTCCTCCCTTTATCAAACATTTATACAGCAAGCTCTTAAAATGCCACTTTCTGCAAGACTTATTAATGAATCTATGCTGACAAAGGATTTCCACCACATAAAAAAGTCACACTTGATAGAAAAAAAGTCCTATTATATGTTATTTTAAACACTTATTTCTCTTTCCTTTGCATGTTGTATAAATCAGAGACAATAAAACTTTCCATAAAAAGTAGATGGTAAATATTTTGGGATTTGAAGGCCATAAATGTCACAGCTACTTAGCCCCGCTACTGTACTGTGAAAAATAGCCATTGACAATACATAAATGAATAAGCATGAAGTTTTTCAATAAAATATTATTTACAAAAACAGGTGGCAGGCCGGATTTGGCCACTGGCTATAGTTTGTCAATCCCTGGTATAGTTTATCACAGTCTAAAATACTGCAGGATGAAACTGAGTCAGATGTATTTAATTTTACAGAATAGTGCTATGCAGATACCAACATATGCTTTCACAGTTATATCTGTTTATATACATAGAAGAATTATCTACGTTTTATTAAAATCACAACAAAGATTCTTTAAGAATAAATCAGCAAAATCAGGACATTGTGTCATATGGTAAGCAAGAAGTTTCAAGTTTGAAGTATGCACAATAATCATAGTATTAACCATCTTTTAATATATGTAAGGGAATGTTAAGTCCTAAAATTTTTTTTTAATTTACAGTAGTCCCCCCCCCACTTATCTGTGAGGGATACAATCCAAGATGCCTAAAACTGCAGATAGTACTAAACCCTATATATACTATGTTTTACCATATATATATATATATGGTGTATATATATGTATATATATATATACACACACACACACACACACACACATATATACACACACACACACACACACATATATATACACACACACATATATATACTAAGTATATGTACTTAGTGTGTATACTACACATACACCTAAGATAAAGTTTAAATTATAAATTACGCATAGTAAGAAATTGACAAGAAAAATTAACAACAATAATAAAAGAGAACAATTACAACAATATACAGTAATGAACATTATGTGGTTATGGTCTCTCCCTCAAAATATCTTATTGTACTATATTCACCCTTCTTGTGAAGTGAGTTGATAAAATGTCTACATAATAAGATGACGTGAAATGAGTGACAAAGGCGAAGTGATGTGGTGTTAGGTTACTACTGACCTCTGACAATAGGTCAGAAGGAGGATCACCTGCTTCCAGACAAATGGGGATCTTCAGGTACTTGAAACCGTAGCAAGTGAAAATGTGGGTAACAAGGAACTACCGTACATGTAATACATATTCTTCATGGAGGTGAGGGTGGGGATCTGACTTTTAAACACATTTCCAACTAGGCGCCTGGGTAGCTGAGTCGGTTAAGCGGCCAACTGACATTGATTTTGGCTCAGGTCATGATCCCAAGGTCGTGAGATGGAGCCTGGCATTGGGCTCTGCACTGGCGTGCAGCCTGCTTAAGATTCTCTATCTACTCCTCCCCACTCTCAAAAATTAATTACTTTTCAACTTTCAAGCAAACAGAAGAATGTAATAGTTATTATTTTATGAAAATCTCAAACTACTAATCACGAACTTTTTAAGATGTAATTCTCATGCTTGTGTTTCTTTTCCATGTGTTTTTCCTCCATGATGAATGCCCTTTCCCACTTTGCCTGTTAACTTTTATTTGACTTCTAGGTTTCAATTTAAGAATCACTTATTCTTTGGAAATACTCTTGACATGTACCATCTACTCCACTCAAACTGCTGGTGTGAGTTGGAGCCCCTTTTCTATATTCTTTAGCATTCTGTAGTTAACTAAATTACACAAGTTCCCACCTGACACAAAAAAAAATTTACTGACTTACAGACCAGAAAAAGACAATATTTAATCAGATCCCATGACCACCACCAATGTTTTCTTACCCTAATACCTCCTTTTAAAAGTTATTAATTCTGACTTAGTTTGTTCAAGGTTTCATGAGTTCTATAAACCCTACGATACCACATATCCAAAAATATGCATCTGCAGGCTTAGATTTACATGACAGGTTGGCTAACATGAAGGCACATCTTCTTTTTTTTTTAATGTTCATTTATCTATGTTGAGAGAGGGAGAGCAGGGAAGAGGGACAGAGGGACAGAGAGAGACACAGAGAGAGAGAGAGAGAGAGAATTCCAAGCAGGCTCCACACCCAGCATGGTCCTACTAGTATTTGACAAAGCAGGAAAGAATACTCAATGGAATAAGGACAGTCTCTTCGGCAAATGGTCCTAGAAAAACAAGACAGAGACATGCAGAAAAATGAACCTGGACCACTTTCTTACACCATCCGCAAAATAAACTCAAAATGGATAAAAGACCTAAATGTAAGACAGGAAGCCAGCAAAATCCTCAAGGAGAAGGCAGGCAAGAACCTCTTTGACCTTGACCGCAGCAACTTTTTATTCAACACGTCTCCGGAGACAAGGGAAACAAAGGCAAAAATTAACTATTGGGACCTTATCAAAATAAAAAACTTCTGCACAGCAAAGAAAACAAACAGCAAAACTAAAAGGCAACCCGATGGAATGGGAGAAGATATTTGCAAATGACAGATCTGATAAAGGGTTAGTATCCAAAAATCTATAAAGAACTTAACAAACTCAAAACCCCCCAAAAAAACACAAATAATTCAGTGAAGAAATGGGCTAAAGACATGAACAGTCACTTCTCCAAAGAAGACATCCAGATGGCCAACAGACACTTGAAACGATACTCAACGTCCCTCATCATCAGGGAAATACAAATCAAAACCACAATGAGATACCACCTCATACCCGTCAGAATGGCCAACATTAACAACTCAGGCAAAAACAGATGTTGGCGAGGATGCAGAGGAAGAGGATCTCTTTTGCACTGCTGGTGGGAATGCAAACTGGTGCAGCCACCATGGAAAACAGTATGGAGGTTCCTCAAAAAATTAAAAATAGAAATAGCATACTACTATTCAGTAATCCGTCTACTGGGTATTTACCCAAAGAAAACAAAAACACTCATTTGAAAAGATATATGCAGCCCTGTGTTCACTACAGCATTATTTACAATAGCCAAGATATGGAAGCAATTCAAATGTCCTTCAAAAGATGAATAAAGATGTGGTACATATACATGATGGAATATTACTCAGCCATAAAGATAATGAAATCTTGCCATTTACAACAATATGGATGGACCTTCATTATGCTAAGTGAAATAAGTCAAAGAAAGACAAATACCATGTAATTTCGCTTATATATGTCATCTAAAAGACAAATGAATAAAGAAACAAAAATTAAATGGACTCTTAAATACGGAGAACAAACTGATGGTTCTTGACAGGTAAAATAGAAAATAAGGATTAAGAGGTAAAAATTTCCCTATGGAACCAGAAAAGACTCTGAATAGCCAAAGTAAGGTTGAAAAAGAAAACCAAAGCTGGAGGCATCACAATTTCGGACTTTAAGCTGTATTATAAAGCTGTTTTCATCAAGACAGTATAGTACTGGCACAAAAACAGACACATAGATTAATGAAACAGAATAGAAAACCCAGAAATAGACCCACAAATGTATAGACGAATAATCTTCAACAAAGCAGGAAATATCCAGTAGAAAAAAGACAGTCTCTTCAGCAAAATAGTATTGGGAAAACTGAACAGCCATATGCAGAAAAATGAACCTGGACCACCTTTTTACACCATACACAAAACTAAACTCAAAATGGATAAAAGACCTAAACGTAAGACAGGAAGCCATCAAAATCCTACAGGAGAAAACAAGCAGCAACCTCTTCGACCTCAACCACAGCAACTTCTTACTAGACAAGTTTCCAGAGGCAAGGGACACAAAAGCAAAAATGAACTACTGGGACCTCATCAAGATAAAAGGCTTCTGCATGGCAAAAGAAACAATCAGCAAACCTAAAAGGCAATCAACGGAATGGGAGAAGATATTTGCAAATGACATATCAGATAAAGCGTTAGTATCCAAAATCTATAAAGAACTTATCAACTCAACACCCAAAAAACTAATAATTCAGTGAAGAAATGGGCGAACGACATGAATAGACACTTTTCCAAAGACGACATCCAGATGGCTAACTGACACATAAAAAGATGCGCAACATCACTCATCATCAGGGAAATACAAATCAAAACCACAATGAGAGACCACCTCACACCGTCAGAATGGCCAACATTAACAACTCAGGCAACAACAGATGTTGGCAAGGATACAGAGAAGAGGAACCCTTTTGCACCACTGGTGGGAATGTAAACTGGAACAGCCACTCTGTAAAACAGTATGGAGGTTCCTCAAAAAATTAAAAATAGAACTCCCTACGACCCAGCAATTGCACTACTAGGTATTTATCCAAAAGATACAGAAGTGCTGATTCAAAGGGGCACATGCACCCCAATGTGTATAGCGGCACTATCAACAATAGCCAAAATATGGAAAGAGACCAAATGTCCATCGACTGATGACTGGATAAAGATGTGGTATATATATATTGCATATATATATATATATATGCTTTGTATATATATGCATTGTATATATATTCAATGTATATACACATGTGTATATATATATACAATGGAATTACTCAATGATCAAAAAGAATGAAATCTTATCTTTTGCAACAATGTGCATAGAGGGTATTATGCTAAGCCAAGTAAGTAACTCAGAGAAAGAAATATCATATGATTTCATTCATATGTGGAATTTAAGAAACAAAACAGATGACCATAGGGGAAGGGAAGCAAAAATAAGATAAAAACAGAGAGGGAAACAAATCATAAGAGATTCTTAAATACAGAGAACAAACTGAGGGTTGCTAGTGGGGTGTTTGGTGGGGGGATGGGCTAAATGGATGAGGGGCATTAAGGAGGGCACTTCTTGGAATGAGCACTGGGTGTTATATGTAAGTGATGAATCACTAAATTCTATTCCTGAATTTCATTATTACACTATATGTTAACTAACTTGGATTTAAATTTTAAAAAATAAAATAAATAAATAAATAAATAATTTTTTAAAAAGAGGTACAATTTCCAGTTATAAAATAAGTAAGTTACAAAGATGAGACGTACAGCCTAGGCAACATAGTCAATAATGTTTGGTGACTGATGGTGACTACACTTACTATGGTTAACAGTGACTAAGATACAGTATTGTTGTATACCTGAAGCTAATATAATGATAAATGTTAATTATACTTCAATTAAAAAAACAAACAAACTAAGAGACTTTTACTTTTGGCCAAGGCAGAGTATTTAGAAGTCAACTTTGCCTTCCTGCCATTAAGCATTAAAACACTGGAGAACACATGTAAAACATCTACTATCAGACATAATACAATGAATAGCAGAAGACACAGTCCCTGAGATGTGGGAAATAAACCAGTCAAGCAAGTATTAAATTTCCCATGGATTTCTGTCAGGGGCAATTTCTAGACTACAGCACAGCAGTCTAAATGAGTTGAGGAAACAGTGATCAGAGCATTAGGAAGTTTAGGCAGTTGGGATTTTCACGTCATGGCAGAGTTCAGTAAAGGAGGAAGCTATGCAGAGAAAGAGCTCTAGAATGTCTGTAGGGGCACCTACGTGGCTCGGTCGGTTGGGCATCTGACTTTGGCTCAGGTCATGATCTCACGGCTTGTGAGTTCAAGCCCTGCACTGGACTCTGTGCTGACAGCTCGGAGCCTGGAGCCTACTTCGGATTCTGTGTCTCCCTCTTTCTCTCTACTCTTCCCTCACTCATGCTCTGTCTCTCAAAATAAAATTAAAAAAAAAAAAACTAAAACAAAAGAACTTCACAAGACTGGGGAAAGAACAATCCACACAAAGCTGGGAGCTATATGCATTCTGAACAGCCAAAGTGGAGAGAAGTCAGTGACACTAAGGGGATTCAGTAGCGACCCTAGAAGGGTCACATCTAGAAGAAAGCATAAAATCATCTTAGAATAAAGGCTCCTTGAGACATAGCTTAGAAACAAGCCTCAAGGGGCACCTAGGTGGCTCAGTTGGTTAAATGTCCCACTCCTGATTTCAACTCAGGTCATGATCTCACAGATTCATGGGATCAAGCCCTGAGTTAGGCTCTCTGCTGGCAGCGTGGAGCCTGCTTGGGATTCCCTCTTCCTCTTCCTCTGCCCCTTCCCACTCACGTGCTCTCTCTCTCAAAACAAATAAACATCAACTAAAAAGCCTCAAAAGGATAAGCTAATTTGCAACAAACTTAACCACTTGCCAAAATAAAATTCAATACCCTTAAAGGAATTAACACTCAATATAATCATCACAGAGTCCAGCATCCAATCACAAATATTAAACTTGCCAAGAATCAGGAAAGTAGGACTCACAACCACAGGAAGGAAAAGAATCAGAACACAAAAACAAAACCAGAAATGACAGAAATGAAGGAATTAGCAGACAAGGACATTTAACAAACTGACTTCTACTTCTGGGAACAAGGAGTAGATATCCTATCTCTGTCCATCTTGACATGCACAATTTAAAATCCTGGAGATCATATATAAAATAGACACAGGAACATACTAAAAAGTGGAAAGAACAAAAAAGAGGTAGGGATCTCAAGACCTGAGAAACAACAGAATGGTGAGTTCTCTGCTTTTCTTTTCAATTTATATATTTCAGAATTGGAGCTGAAGAAGCCAGCATCCCAGAAATGTCAATGGACATGGACAAGGGAGGACCCAGGAAAATGGCAGCATAGCAAAGAGGAAATTTTCAACAATAACCTGTATTGCAGCCAAAACCACAGTGGGGAGAAAACTGTGGTGCCACCTCCACCCATTCCAGCAAAGGCTGAGAGGACTCTAGAAGCACATTCTCACAGGGCTGTTATGAGGCACCCCAACCCTCCTGGCAATAATATCAGAGAAGGCTAAATAGGGAACTGAAACTTTCATCCCTACGGCACCTGGCTGGCTCAGTCAGTGGAACGTGCAACTCTTGATCTCAGAGTTGTGAGTTCGAGCCCCATGTTGAGGACAGAGATTACTTAAATAAAGATTTTTAAAAAATTCATCCCTGCCAGTCAATAATGAGCACCCCACCTTTCCTACTCCGATGATGTCAGTGGAACCTCTCTGCCTGCAGAAACAAGGAGCTCAATACACACTGATAAAAAACCTGGACTTCCATCTGTATCTAGCAATAATTAGACAGTGCCTATCCTTCTGTTTATTTATTTTTATTTAATTTATTTATTTATTTTTAACTTTTTTAATGTTTATTTACTTTTGAGAGAGAGAGACAGACAGACAGAGGCATGAGCAGAGGAGGGGCAGAGAGAGAGGGAGACACAGAGTCCAAAGCAGGCTCCAGGCTCTGAGCTGTCCAGGCTCTGAGCTGTCAGCACAGAGCCCGACGCAGGGCTCGAACTCACAGACCGTGAGATCATGACCTGAGTTGAAGTCGGACGCTTAACCGACTGAGCCACCCAGGCACCCCCTATCCTTCTGTTTACAACAGTGCCCAAAAAAGCCATCTAACACACGAAAATATGCTACACATCACTAATTACTTGAAAAACATGAATCAAAACTACAATGATTACACACAGAAAAATTAAAAGGACCCAAACAAATGTTTGCACACAAGTGTACAGAGCAGCATTATTCACAATAGCCAAAAGGTAGAATCAACCCAATGTCCATCAACAGATGAACAGATGAACAAATTGTGGTATATATGTATAATGGAATCTTATTCCTTAAAAAGGAATGGAATCTGACACATGCTACAGCATGGATGAACCTTGAAGACATTACAATAAGTGAAAAAACCCAGACACAAAAGAACGAATGTTATATGACTCTACTTATATAAGGCACCTAAAAATGGCAAATTCACAGAGATAGGAAGTAGAAAGATGGTTACCAAGAGTTGGAGAAGAGGAGCCTGGAGAGTTATTATTTAATGAGTACAGAATTTCAGTTTGGGAAGATGAAGTTCTAGAGATAGCTGGTGATGATGGTTGCTCGACAATGCGAACGTACTTAACAGCACTGAATGTACACTTAAAAATGGTTAAAATGGTAAATTTTATGTTGCATATACTTTATCACAATAAAAAAATGTTTAAAAAAATAAGATATAAAATCTCATGACAGATTATGAAAATGTCCAAATTTCAAATGAAATTCATTCATACCCAAAACTAGAAAGATCCCACACTGTAAAAAGACGATCACTAGATACCAACATCAAGGTGACAGAGATGTTAGAATTATCTGATAAAATTACCCTGTGCATGTGCAATTTAAAGCAGACATGACAAAAGTTCTTCAACAGACAATTACGACTATGTTTGAAACAAAGAAGCCTATGTCACTACTTAGTAAAAATCTCATTTAAAAAGTTCCATTCACAAGCAGTATTTAATCATTTTAAATCTGCATGCAACTTACAACATAACCTTGAAATATGTAAGGTCAATGACAGAATTATCAGAAAAATAGATAAATTCATAATTGTAGTGAGAGATGTTTTCTACAAGCTTCATAAAAATTGATGGGAAAAAATAAAAATTTGAACAACACAATTAGCAATTCTAATCTAATGGGTGTACTGTGTTCTATATACCATCACATACAACTGCAGTTGAGTACTCATTATTTTCAAGAATACAGAGAATATTTTTATAAAAATTGTCCACATATTAGGCCATAAAGCAAATTTTGACAAAATTCAAAGGATGTAAGTTGC